>CAKJTW010000026.1:14800000-16210000 GCA_917880005.1 Nanger dama
GTGGACATCACCAGATCAGTTCATTTCAGTCGCTTGGTCATGTCCAACTCTTTGCAACCCCATGAATCGCAGCACGCCAGGCCTCCCTGTCCATCACCATCTCCCAGAGTTCACTCAGACTCACGTTGATCAAGTCCATGATGCCATCCAGCCATCTCATCCTCTGTCGTCCCCTTCTCCTCCTGCCCCCAATCCCTTCCAGCATCAGAGAGATGATCAGTACCACAATCAAATTGATTATATTCTTTGCAGCCAAAGATGGAGAAGCTCTATACAGTCAGCAAAAATAAGACTGAGAGCTGACTGTGGCTCAGATCATGAACTCCTTATTGCCAAATTCAGGCTTAAATTGAAGAAAGTAGGGAAAACCACTGGACC
Source organism: Nanger dama (assembly GCA_917880005.1). NCBI lineage: Eukaryota > Metazoa > Chordata > Mammalia > Artiodactyla > Bovidae > Nanger > Nanger dama. The sequence continues at coordinate 14,800,379 of CAKJTW010000026.1, forward strand.
ATTCCGGTATGACCTAAATGAAATCCCTTATGATGATACAGTGGAAGTGACAAATAGATTCAAGGGATTAGATCTGATAGAGTTCCTGAAGAACTATGGATGAAGGTTTGTGACATTGTACAGACGCAGTGATCAAGACCATCCCCAAGAAAAAGAAATGTAAAAAGGCAAAATGCTTGTCTAGGAGGCCTTGCAAATAGCTGAGAAAAGAAGAGAAGCTAAACGGAAAGGAGAAATGCAGAGTTGCAAACAATAGCAAGGAGTGATATGAAAGTCTTTCTCAGTGATCAGTGCAAAGAAATAGAGGAAAACAATAGAATGGGAAAGACTAGAGATCTCTTCAAGAAAGTTAGAGATACCAAGGGAACATTTTATGCAAAGATGATCACAATAAAGAACAGAAATGGTATGGACCTAACAGAAGCAGAAGATATTAAGAAGAGGTGGCAAGAATACACAGAAGAACTATACAAAAAGATCTTCATGACCCAGATAACCACAATGGTGTGATCACTCACCTAGAGCCAGACATCCTGGAATGTGAAGTCAAGTGCACCTTAGGAGGCATCACTACGAACAAAGCTAGTGGAGGTGATGAAATTCCAGTTGAGCTGTTTCAAATCCTAAAAGATGATGCTGTAGAAGTGCTCCACTCAGTATGTCAGCAAATTTGGAAAACTCAGCAGTGGCCACTGTACTGGAAAAGGTCAGTTTTCATTCCAGTCCCAAAGAAAGGTAATGCCAAAGAATATTCAAATTATCGCATAGTTACACTTCATCTCACACACTAGCAAAGTAATGCTCAAAATTGTCCAAACCAGGCTTCAATAATATGTGAACTGTGAACTTCCAGATATTCAAGCTGTATTTAGAAAAGGCAGAGGAACGAGAGATCAAATTGCCAACATCCGTTGGATTATCAAAAAAGCAAGAGAGTTCCAGAAAAACATATACTTCTGCTTTATTGACTATGCCAAAGCCTTTGAGTATGTGGATCACAACAAACTGTGGAAGATTCTTAAAGAGGTAGGAATACAAGACCACCTGACCTGCCTCCTGAGAAATCAGTATACAGGTCAAGAATCAACAATTAGAACCAGACATGGAATAACAGACTGGTTCTAAATTGGGAAAGGAATACGTCAAGGCTGTATATTGTCACCCTGCTTATCTAACTTCTATGCAGAGTGCATCATGCAAAATGCCACGCCAGATGAAGCACAAGCTGGAATCAAGATTGCCGGGAGAAATATCAATAACCTCAGACATGCAGATGACACCACCCTTATGGCAGAAAATGAAGAAGAACTAAAGAGCTCTTGATAAAAGTGAAAGAAGAGAGTGAAAACATTGGCTTAAAACTGAACATTTCAAAAACTAAGATCATGGCATCCGGTTCCATCACTTCATGGCAAATAGATGGGAAAACAATGGAAACAGTGAGAGACTTTTATTTTGGGGGACTCCAGAATCACTGCAGATGGTGACTGCAGCCATAAAATTAAAAGATGCTTGCTGCTTGGAAGAAAAGCTATGACCAGCCTAGACAGCATATTGAAAAGCAGACATTACTTTGCGTACAACAGTCTGCCTAGTCAAAGCTATGTTTTTTCCAGTAGTCATGTATGGATGTGAGAGTTGGACCATAAAGAAGGCTGAGCACCAAAGAATTGATGCTTTTGAACTGTGGTGTTGGAGAACTCTTGAGAGTCTCCTGCACAGCAAGGAGATCCAGCTAGTCCATCCGAAAGGAAATCAGTCCTGAATATTCACTGGAAGGACTGATGCTGAAGCTGAAACTCCAATCCTTTGGCCATCTGATGCAAAGAAGTGACTCACTGGAGAAGACCCTGAGGCTGGGACAGATTGAAGGCAGGAGGAGAAGGGGATGACAGAGGATAAGATGGTTGGATGGCATCACCGACTTGATGGACATGAGTTTGAGCAAGTTTTGGGCAGGAGTTGGTGATGGACAGGGAAGCCTGGCGTGCTGCAGTCCGTGGGGTCACAGAGTCAAACACAACTGAGTGACTGAACTGAACTGAGAATTTTCCCTAAGAAGCATATGTGGTTTTTTTTTATGTATAAATAATATAAACACATTCTTCAAAGCTTTATACACACGTAAATACTAATTAATATTACTGGAGAAAGAAATGCAACTCACTCTAGTATTCTTGCTCAGAGAATCCTATGGACAGAAGAGCCTGGTGGGCTATAGTCCATTGGGTTGCCAAGAGTCGGACTTGACTAAGTGACTATTACTACTACTACTAATGAATATTAAGACCTTGTCTCTTTTGAAAAAATACTTATCACTGAGTCACTAAGGAAATGTAACAAGTTAATTCGTAAACATTGATGTGCTAAATCCTGGTTATATATATATATATTTATATTCTCTGATACATTTAAGTTTACATTTGCTCATGCTCCAGAAATCTGGTTTTATGATTATAACTGTATTGTATTGCTGTATCTAATCAGTCACTTTAATAGGCTCCAGTGATCATTAAATGAGGGTGCCGTACCAGGAGGAAAACGCACACTGTTGTTGGTAGACTCCAGAGGACAGCTTAGCTTATTTAAAAACATATATCTCTAAACAATCTGAAATAGGTTGGTATATTGGGATCCTTCTTTACCATTTGGACAAAGTAGCTTTTTAATAATGTCCTCACTGCTTTGATAGTCTGCCAAACCCACCCCTAATTTTGGGACATGGCCACAGTTTTTTTTTTTTTTTCCTCTTCAGAGTTGATAAGGTTTGCTGGAAATTAGAGGTGAGCTGACTGAGTCCAATAGAAATATATGCTGTCTTTAAACATAACATTCTCGCTTCTTATTGTGTCTCCATAGCATTTACCAGTGACTCTTCAAACCCTTTTTGAAAAAATCCTTTCAGCAGAGTGTGGGGTAAAAACTCAAAGCTAGGGGTCATCAAAATCACATTCTAATTTTCAGATATAACTTTAGTTTCTCCAAAATGTGCTAATATATGTGAATGATCTTGAAGATCCCTTCTAGTCCGAAAATACCCAGTTCCACTTTTTACTGTCAGATATAGTTTGTGAACCAAGGGCTAGGACTCATGTCTCTCAATCCTAGTCTAAAGATACTTCTAGTATATTTTGTGACTCCCATTTCCTCCTTTGTTGAAAATAATGCCTGTTTTGAACTTCTTCATCTTCCTCTATTTTCTACCTTTGTGTTTTTAGCTCAAATTCCTTACTCCACCCCTGCCGGCCCTCACCCCCACACGCCCCTTTGAACATCTAATGCACAGTAAGGTATGAATAAGAATAACAAAAATGTTTATAATAACTCCAAGTTAGAAGTAACGTGAATTCTGATCAAAGGGGAAATGGCTAAATGATAAAACATGTGTACTTTGTATTGGGTGAATAGAATGATATAGATTTCTATGTGAATATATGGAAATTTCAAAGATATATTAAATGAAAAAAGCAAATTAAAAAAATGGTATTTCCAGTATCTCATTTATGTTCAGTTTAGTTCAGTCGCTCAGTCATGTCCAGCTCTTTGTGACCCCATGGACTGCAGCATGCCAGGCCTCCTTGTCCATCAGCAACTCCCAGAGTTTACTCAAATTCATGTCCATTGAGTCTGGGATGCCATCCAGCCATCTCATCCTTTGTCATCCCCTTCTCCCACCTTCAATCTTTCCCAGCATTAGGATCTTTTCAAATGAGTCAGTTCTTCACATCAGGGGGCTAAGTATTGGAGTTTCAGCTCCTGCATTAGTCCTTCTAGTGAATATTCAGGACTGATTTCCTTTAGGTTGGACTGATGTTAATAACAATTAAATGTATAAATACATAGGAAAGATACATGTCAAACTGAAACACTTGTTGCCTCTGGGGAAGGGAGTGATAGACAAGGAGAAGCTATCTTATTGATTTTGTTAGAATTTTTATAGTAAGAGTTATTACTTGTGAACTGAAAGATTTTTATGAAAGGTGATAAATGTAATTCTGTCTATACATTTCCATAGATAGTAAAGCTGGAAGGATCCTTAAAAATTATCTAGTCTAGTATTCTCTTCTAATGGATAAGGAAAACTAAGTTCCTCCAAGTGTTATTAGCTCCACCAAGCTAATAACAAAGTCAGGATGAGAGTCTAGATTTTCCGATTCCCAGAGCAGAACTTTTTCACACGCTTTCAAGGTACAGCTAAGTTACATTTTTCGGTCTTTTCTGTTTGTCTAAAATGGTATCTCTTCGAAATTCCCATCTGTTCATTGTGTCACTTATGTGAACTTTAACCCATAAATACTGTAATGTCTTTCCTTTTTGGATCACATGTAGCCCATGTGGAGACTCTAACTCAATGTCTTTATATCTGACCAGGGTCTTGCATGTAACAGGTGCTTAGTGCATTAGTAATTTCCATTTTTGTTTGATTTTTATAGCTGGCTATGCACATTGTGTTAGATTAAGAGGAAAAAAAGTTAAATGCCAAGTCAAATAAATAGCTGGTCTTTTTTTGAGACCTGCCTCTTCAAGATAGAAAATATTTTAGGAAGGCACATAGTGAGATACTTGCTGCCCTGAAAATATCTTCCCTTTCCAAGGAAAATACTTTTGTTCTCCACCCCTGCTTCAGAGAGAACAGTTTGTCCTCATAGGATATTCTAGGTAATATGACCCAGTTAGGAAATATGTGGTGATTGTGCTTCATAATGGGCCCTCTACTAAAGTTGTACCATGGGAAAATGCTTCTTGAGTGTGTTTTTACAGATGCACGTACATGTCTATATACCTGAATTGGGTATAGCAGATCAGAAAACTCAATTATGACTTAAAATTTTTCTGTAAGTAGCTAGAAGCCATGGCAGACTGTTCTTTTGTTGTTGTTATTATGAAAACATTTCCTCAAAATGTTTATACAAGTGTCTTGTGTAAAATTTTATACAAGTGTCTTGCCATTGATAGATTGTTACCTTATTTTCTGTCTACATAGCTCTAAGATATTAACATCTTTTACATATTAGCTTGCTTTTTGTGATACACACTTGTCCCTATAATGTTTATTTACAGTTGTGTGAGTTTTTGGTAACTTGATTTATTCTGATAGCTGTTTAATTTGACATCATTAAAAGCCTGTAGCATTATCTAAATAGATTACATGCAAGTTTCCATGATCATTTAGAACATTGTTCTTGGGTGGTACCTTGGGAAGACATTCTTTATTTTATTTTATTTTATTAGAGTATAGTTGATTTACAATGTTGTATTAGTTTCAGGTGTAGAGGAGAGTGATTCAGTTATACATATACATATGTTCATTCTTTCTTTAGATTCTTTTCTCTTAAAGTTTATCACAGAATATTGAGGAGAGCTCCCTGTGACATATAGAAGGCCCTTGTTGGTTATCTGTCTTATATTTGGTATTATATTTATGTTCATCCCAGGCTCCTGATTTATCCCTCCTCCCTCCACCCACATTTCCCTTTTGGTAACCATAAGTTTGTTTTCAATATCTGTAAGTCTGTTTCTGTTTGTAAATAAGTCCATTTGTATCCCTTTTTTAAAATTAGATATATGAGTGATATCATATGATGTTTGTCTCTGTCTGACTTAGTATGTGAAGTATAATCTCTTAGGTCCATCCATTTTCCTGTAAATGGCATTATTTCATTCTTTTGTATAATATTTCATTGTACATAGGTACTACATCTTTATCCATCCCTCTGCTGAGGGACATTTAGGCTGCTTCCATTCTTTTTGGAAGGCTAATGTCTCTCTTGGTTTAGAATTATTAGCTTTAGAAAAACATCACAGAATGCTGAGAATTTCCATAAATGCTTCTAGCCAAATATGGCCAGTCGGTATTGAATTTGCTAAGTCTCTGGTTGTGTCTGACTCTTTGCGACCCTATGGATCGTAGTCCCCCAGGCTTCTCTTTATGGGATTCTCCAGGCAAGAATACTGGAGTGGATTGCCAGGGATCTTCCCGACCCAGGGATCAAACTTGTGTCTATTCTATTCTTCCAGGCAAGAATACTGGAGGGTATTCATCTAGAGCCATTTCTGTTATGTGAGATATTAAAAGCGTATATGTATATGTATGTGTAGATTTGTTTAAAAACTAGCTATGAGTTTGGCTCATTTGAAAGCTGTGAAGTAATTAAAGTAGAGATAGCAAGTTTATTAAATAAAAAGTGATCTGTAACTAGTGAATTTCAAATATGGTGTATTAAAACTTGTTCTTGCTCTGTTGAGCATTTCTTTTTAAGAAATTTTAAAAATAATCAGGTTTATCATACTTGGATATGTTCTGCTTGGGAGGGAAGATATTAGGTGTTAGTTATCCCCTATTCTTGAGATCCTAGATTTTTTATTTTCATACAAATATATGTAGGTTAATTTACTTATGATAAAGTTAGTAGATATCTGCTATTTTCTAAATTTTTAATTGGTCTTACAGTTTGCTACAATAAAATTCATGTTATTTTAAAGTTATAGTCAACATAGTTTAGTAATATTTGAATGGAATAGGAAAAATGGATTTTTAAACATTAACTTCAGGTTATTTTCTGTTTAGTACTTTAAAATTAATTTTTTTCAGATAGTATTCCTCTATGGAGAAATTTTTTTAGAAATAATATAAAGAACCATATTTTACTTCTATCTAGGATTTCTTGATTTCGAGTTCGCAAGCTGAAACTCAGATATATGTTTAAACTTGGCAGCTTCGATTTGCAAAATGGCCTACCTCTGCTGAGAAAGTGAAAGTTAATTGTAGGTTTCCCAACATTTTTGGTAGAGCTTTGAGTACTTTGAAGAGATGGGCAGATGCTAGTACACGTCCAACAAACAGTGGTCAGGGATAAACAGTTTTTGTCTTTTAGCAGCAGTTTTACTGTTTCCAACAAGATACAGTTTGACCTCTGTGTCTCCCCTCCTCTACCCTTTGCACTTTTAACTCAGAAGTATGTTGAAAATTTAGGTTTAGGATTTGTTTCAAACTTCCATGATCTTGATAATTTAGAATTTGTTTTGATCTTCCTTTGAATATCAATCTAGGATGACAGAAGTTATTGGTAATAGTCAGATGTCTATGATAATGTCTCTTTAACAGTCTTACATACTATTAACCCCAAGGTCATGTTTTCTAATTTAAAATATTTGTGTGGAAATGGGAGATCATTTGTGCAAGTGTGAAAGTGTTAGTTGCTTAGTCGTGTCTAGCTCTTTGCAACCCCATGGACTGTAGCCTGCCAGGCTCCTCTGTCCATGGGATTCTCTAGGCTAGAATACTGGAGTGGGTAGACAGTCCCTTCTCCAGGGGATCTTCCCAACCCTGGGAATGAACCTGGGTCTCCTGCATGGCAGGTGGACACTTTGACCAAGTAAGTTACCGGAGAAGCCTGGGAGTTCATTTGAAGTGGCTTAATTCCTGGCACTGACAGTGGACTCTTAAAGATAATAAAGATAATTCAAATCAGCTGACAAGCATTTATTAGTCTTTGACTATGTGCTTGGTACTGGGGATAGGATAGGAAAAGGAGAAATTCCAGGCCCTGCTTTTGAGGATTTTTAGTCCAATTAGGTAGAAGACAAAAGATTTTATAAAGCCCCTACAAATAATATGTAATTAATCGTTAAGTTTTGTGTGTCGCAGATGGGAGTTGAGGTAAACTCAAAGCAGGGGGTTATCATGGGCTGAAGTTGGTATGAACATCTTGAAAGTGAAGTCACTTAGTTGTGTCCGACTCTTTGTGACCCCGTGGACTGTAGCCCACCAGGCTCCTCCATCCATGGGATTCTCTAGGCAAGAATACTGGAGTGGGTTGCCATTTCCTTCTCTAGGGGATCTTCCCGACCCAGGGATCAAACCCAGGTCTCCCGCATTGCAGGCAGACACTTTAACCTCTGAGCCCTGAACATCTTAGGAGTGATTATTTCTGTGACTTGCGTGATTCTCTGTAAGAGTTAGCCAGAATTAGTTTTAAAACATTGTCATTATGTTTGAAAGGGTTTTCAAGAGATATGCTGCATCTGAAACTTTCTTGTTTTTTAGTCACTAAAGTATGATTTGTCACTTATTCTTGGTTGAAAGTAGACTTTTAGCTATTTAGCATGGATGAGATAGGTATGACCATTTTGCTGCTGCTGCTAAGTCATTTCAGTCGTGTCCAACTCTGTGCAACCCCATAGACAGCAGCCCACCAGGCTCCCTGGTCCCTGGGATTCTCCAGGCAGGAACACTGGAGTGGGTTGCCATTTCCTTCTCCACAGATATGAGCCTGGGACCACATTTAGAGAATGTGATAAGGCCTTCTTCTTCTCTTAATCTGTAGTTGCTTTCCTGGTATGTCTCTAATGACAGCTAAAATACAGTGTCATTGATAATGCTGCATTTTCCCTATGAAGGGATGGCTCCGTGGGCTCTCCCTCTTGTGTAGTGCAGTGCAGGTGAAGGCCCAAGTGTCTGAAAACAGCCAAGACCTTCAACTGGACAAGATGCATCTGCTATAGCTTCGGGGAAATAAGGATAACACCGAAGGCCTGTTTTCTTAGCTTTCTAGAATCTCTTAGATGTCATTTTGTTTTGGAGTACTGTTGACGTACTCATTTTATTCCAGTAAGCCCTTTATGATGAAGAGCCAAGTAACTTTTGCAATCCTGTATTTACCCTTGTAACTTATATTTCATCTGAATGCTTCTCAATTTATCCTTTACCAGAGAGCCCCGAACAAGATATATCTGAGAAATCCTGTGCCTTTGTAAACTTTATGCCTGCTCTAGTACATCAAATGTAGATCGTTGACTTTTACAAATTTCAACATACAACCCTGTCACTTTTAAGTATGCCTGAAAACTGATTGGGAAGTTGATATAGGATTTTATGCCACTACCAAAAATCTGTTTTTATAGACTCTTTTATCTTCTAGTACTTTTATCCCGAAGTAAGAACAATGCTGAGCCTTCAAATAATCTAAAATTAGATGAGAGAAATTATCTTTTTAATCTGGAAATACAATACCTAAATTAGAACAAGGGAGAAATCTGGAAATTAAGGAGTACAGCTAAGGTTTTTTTCACCAAAATCACAATGGAATAGAATTAGAAAGTATATTCCTTTGAAGTTTTGAAACCTTAAAGGAGGAATTTTCAGATTAAAGAAAAATAAGGACAGTCCCGCTTTACCCAGTGAATGCTAACTATTACCCTAATAAAAAGAGAAAATAAAATCAAACCAATTTAGATCAGTTCTTTGAAAGAACATTGCTATTGGATTTTAGGAAGATATCTCTGTAATATATAGGTAGTGTCACGGAGGACAGCCTTCATATTTAAGTTTTGCAAGCCTGTTGGCGTCACTGACAAAAACTTACTTTTTGGCATTTGAATCCTTGGTGTGACCAATTATTGAATTTTTCTCTAGGGCTGTAATGTCTGTATGATTTTTCTGTCTTGATTCACTTTATTCCAAGCTGATTCACAATTATTTCTTTACAGAACAGCTTGTATTTGGCATAGCTGTAAAAAAAATTCAGGCTTTTCTAAGTAAGGTTCTTTTTCAATTGGAAATTCCATCTTTGCAGTTAAAACATTTGTAAACATAACACAATTTAGATAGAGCTGAATGACTTTGCGAGACTGCTATTTTTGAAATGGAGGAGGGTTTTCCTAAAGAACAAGTTGGTGATACTGGGCTCTTAGAACTCCCTTAAAAGCAGTTGGCATTTACTGCTGCGTGTATTGGGTCAGATGAAGGAAGAAACATGTATTTTTTGGCTTGCAATATTCAGGAAATATTGTTATGTTTAGAAGAATGCTGAATAAAATTTGGGGTCTTATTTATTTTAAAGGATCCTTCATGTATCTTTTGTTTCCTGAGATTAGAGATGTTGGTGATCCTGAAAGATGTTTCAAGACTTTCACCTTGTAATATTTCTAATAACTTGAAAGGAATTTTAACCAAACTTAACCTCCAAACTCCACCACCTTCTTTGGTTGAATCAACAGTTTTTATGTTGTTGTTGGAGTATACTTAGGCGAGAGAGCCACACAGCCTCCCTGATGAACAGTCAGGATTTTGATTGGCAGTGTTAACAAACTGGAACATGTTCACTCAGCCTGACTTTTTCTTCTCAAATCCACTGAACAATATAGATTTTTCAGCTCTGTTTTCCAGAATCAAAGTGTAATGGCGCTTCTTGTAGTAGTTCTTCTTAAACAGAAAACTATAATGATATTGTGGCTGGAATCATACAAAATAAATATTAGCTCTCTGATTCTTCTCTCATTTAATTTTTTTCCTGGGCTTATCCAGAGGAGAGTCAAACTAAGATTTAGACAAATGGATACAAATCACATAGTGCAGTGTTGCAACCCAGTCTTAATTTGAACCCAGTCTTTTACTGGTAAAAGTTTGTCTTTTAAGAGACTACTATAATCGTTGTTAATTCTTTGAATACCTTTCCTTTTCAGAAGGGTTTTTAAAAGTAGTTTTTAAAGCATGTTCATTTCCTACCTGCTTAAAAATTCTCATCTGTCAGTGCCCTAATACAGCAATAAGAAACATTTCTGTTTTATCAGAAGAGAGCATGCCCAAGATTGGTGCCAGGTGTAATGTGAAGCCGCCTCCAAAAGCAACTCTCAAACACTACTCTTCAGTTGGGTCCTTTGTGGTCAGAAAAGAAAATGTGTGATATAGTATAATGAAAGAGAGAGATCAGAAGAGTTAAGTAACTTTGAAATAAAAACATTAATTCTCTGTCTTTGTCATGAGTGTGGCATGTTTAAAATTCTGTGAAAATTCTGTGTATCTTTATTCTTCTAGAGATTCCAAATGTCCTACAAATACTTTAGGATTAATATTTTAAAAATTATACACTGACCACCAATTGCTCTTTGTTACCCTTTTCCTGCCCCAAATTTTGCCTCCGCAAAAACAAAAACAAAATCAGAAACCCCTGCATTTTGATTTTGGGGAAATTTTGCTAAAATGGGTCTTTAAAAATAATCCCTTGCTGGATTGACTAAATTGGCAGATGTCCAGCAATATCAAACCATTGTGCCATCTGCCAGTGGCAAGCATGGTCACCAGTTTTAATCATTCAGCTCTCTCTTTCAGGTTACTTATATTCAGTACAAATTGTGAATATTCATCTTCCAGGGATGCTGGAGTGTTCCTGTTCCATTTAAGAAAAGATGTCTTTCCTCCTAAGTGAATACACCTCCTTAAAGTGAACTGTTACACTAATCACATCTTAATAGTGGGGCTATTTTTAAAGGTGTTATGCTGTTTTCATTTTCTGCTTCCACGTGAACATTTACATAACAAAGCATTCTGGGAGTGTGCTATTTGTACTAAATAGGATCGCCACTTTATTAGAGATAAGTAACAATATTTCTTCATTTCCCTCTTCCATCCTGGACTATGATTTGATAAATTGTACCAGGCAATGGGTATGAATGCAGCTGTGAGAGTTAGACTTCAGCGTTTGTAGAATAGTAGGCTAATGCTTGTTGTATGCGTTTTTGTATATAAAACTAGGGCAGTGTCTTAACGTTATCTCCGTGTTTCAAATCTGAGTTACCAGCACGTAGGAAGTTTGTTTTGGTTTCAAAATGTACTTTTACCCCATGGTGGCTGGCAGGGTACAATGCTATTGACATCACTGTGTTTCAAATAGAAAATTAACAAGTAGCTACTGTTGTGATTGCAGATTGCCTTCCCAGTCCTGTGAGAGAATGCTTTTCTTTTGGCCAGCAACACTTCTCAGCCCCTTGGTACCATTAAATCAGCCAATGGGGGCTGCCAGAATAGGGATGAACACCAACAAAAGACTGGAGAGTAGAAAAACCGTTAATAAAGCAAAAATCTTTAATCAGTTTCCAAACTGATGTGAAAGATAAATAATTTTTAAAAATTTCTTTCCCACCCACAGCCAAGTTTTGACGTTAGGCCAGGTTCAGAGCCTGATCTCTCCAGAGAGAAGTGTCCTTTCCCTCCACCCAAAACCCTGGAGAGTTGCCAAAGGAAAATAAGCTATTTTGTATTTAGAACAAATTGCCACTGTTTCCACCGGTGATGTAGCCCTATTTCCCAGACTTTGAAACTTGGAATACAGAAAGTTCTTGTGTGACCAAAGAAATATGGTGAATGAGTGATCGTTTTTGTTTGTTTGTTTGTTTTAAAGGAAAAGCCAAATCCTCCTAAACAGGTAAGAGAGGGAATGAGATGTATGCATGGAAGCTAAGTTGAGCAGAGAATGAACATCAAGCGGATAAAATCTGTTAAATCACTTTGGAGATTAGGTTCCTTGTGGGAGTTTCAGTAGAGAACATATGCCTCTGGAGCCAGATTTTAATTTTTTTCAAATGCTGTCAATAGTCATCTCCCTTAGAGATGAATGCAGGTCAGTAAAAAATATTTATATGTTCTATGCTCTCAGTTCAGTTCAGTCGCTCAGTCGTGTCCGACTCTTTGCGACCACATGAATCGCAGCACACCAGGCCTCCCTGTCCATCACCAACTTCCAGAGTTCACTCAGACTCACGTCCATCGAGTCAGTGATGCCATCCAGCCATCTCATCCTCTGTCGTCCCCTTTTCCTCCTGCCCCCAACCCCTCCCAGCATCAGAGTCTTTCCAATGAGTCAGCTCTTCACATGAGGTGGCCAAAGTACTGGAGTTTCAGCTTTAGCATCATTCCTTCCAAAGAAATCCCAGGGCTGATCTCCTTCAGAATGGACTGGTTGGATCTCCTTGCAGACCAAGGGACTCTCAAGAGTCTTTTCCAACACCACAGTTCAAAAGCATCGATTCTTCGCTGCTCAGCCTTCTTCACAGTCCAACTCTCACATCCATACATGACCACAGGAGAAACCATAGCCTTGACTAGACGGACCTTAGTCGGCAAAGTAATGTCTCTGCTTTTGAATATGCTATCTAGGTTGCTCATAACTTTTCTTCCAAGGAGTAAACGTCTTTTAATTTCATGGCTGCAGTCACCATCTGCAGTGATTTTGGAGCCCCCCAAAATAAAGTGTGACACTGTTTCCACTGTTTCCCCATCTATTTCCCATGAAGTGATAGGACCGGATGCCATGATCTTCGTTTTCTGAATGTTGAGTTTAAGCCAACTTTTTCACTCTCCACTTTCACTTTCATCAAGAGGCTTTTTAGTTCCTCTTCACTTTCTGCCGTAAGGGTGGTGTCATCTGTATATCTGAGGTTATTGATATTTCTCCTGGCAATTATGATTCCAGCTTGTGTTTCTTCCAGGGCAGCGTTTCTCATGATGTACTCTGCATAGAAGTTAAATAAGCAGGGTGACAATATACAGCCTTGACGGACTCCTTTTCCTATTTGGAACCAGTCTGTTGGTCCATGTCCAGTTCTAACTGTTGCTTCCTGACCTGCATACAGATTTCTCAAGAGGCAGGTCAGGTGGTCTGGTATTCCCATCTCTTTCAGAATTTTCCACAGTTTATTGTGATGCACACAGTCAAAGGCTTTGGCATAGTCAATAAAGCAGAAATAGATGTTTTTCTGGAACTCTCTTGCTTTTTCCATGATCCAGCGGATGTTGGCAATTTGATCTCTGGTTCCTCTGCCTTTTCTAAAACCAGCTTGAACATCAGGAAGTTCACGGTTCAGTATTGCTGAAGCCTGGCTTGGAGAATTTTGAGCATTACTTTACTAGCGTGTGAGATGAGTGCAATTGTGTGGTAGTTTGAGCCTTCTTTGGCATTGGCTTTCTTTGGGATTGGAATGAAAACTGACCTTTTCCAGTCCTGTGGCCACTGCTGAGTTTTCCAAATTTGCTGGCATATTGAGTTCTGCACTTTCACAGCATCATTTTTCAGGATTTGAAACGGCTCAACTGGAATTCCATCACCTCCACTACCTTTGTTCGTATTGATGATTTCTCAGGCCCACTTGACTTCACATTCCAGGATGTCTGGCTCTAGATGAGTGATCACACCATCGTGATTATCTGGGTCGTGAAGATCCTTTTTGTACAGTCCTTCTGTGTATTCTTGCCACCTCTTCTTAATATCTTCTGCTTCTGTTAGGGTAGGCTTCAAGTGATCAGCAATCCTGGGATCTTGTAAAACTATGCAAACATGAGTTTCTCATGTTATCAAATGAGATTAAAAAACATTCATTTAATTTTTTCCCCCTTTGCAGTGTGGAGTATTTCTTTTTAGGCTTTTCCCTCTCATACTTAGGTTTTCTTAGCTTTTTTTTTCTTTTCTCCTTAATAATTGCCTTCCTTTCATCATAGTTGTCATTACCACCATTTCTTGAACAACAGCTGGAACAGAGGCCAAACTTAAATCAGTCAGATTATCTGCATGCTAGGAGGCCTGTCAGTAAGGTCAGAAAGTTGATGTTGGTGACCAAAAAAATTGGATTTTAAAAAGTATCTGTGGATTTGACATTGTTGTCCTAGTCCCCATCACTGTCAGTACTTTAATAAGTTACTCTGTTGTAATGGCTGCAATTCCCAGCCCTCTGCTTCACTGTTAAGAGAGATGTCAACCCTAAACAAGAGTTGGTTGCAATTACTCTACATGTAGTTGTCTTTGGTGATGACCACAGCTGCACACCAAAGTACAGAGTTCCCACATCTGTAAGCAGGTCATTTGTGAATGTTGGCCTGCCATCTGATTATACTGTTTGGAGGCCCCTGTATTACTATATCAACTTTAGTGAGTTAGAGAGGCCCAGAAATATCCGTTGGAAATTGTTACATCTCTTCCCCGACCATGGGCCATTTTTCTGTTTGGTTATTGGAAGAACTGAAATGACTAAAAAGTATGGATTCATTCTAATCTGGAAGATAATTAGAATATAATGTGATTAGTGTAAAAATCAAGTGTTTATTATCTGAGAAAGGTGATATGGCAGAGAAGCCCTCATGGAAGAAACAGTGGTTTGTGGATTGATGAATGAGTTGGATGCCCAGTGGACAGTGGAGGAAAGGGCATTCCAGGTAGAGAAGTCAGAAAATAGGAACCTTTCGTTTGTGGAAGAGTTTTGCAAAAGATAATGGATAATGACCAGTGGGGCTGGAAGGCTGGTAGGCAGGTCAGATTATAGCATTTTCAGACAGATAAAGATTACTACTGTCATCTTTAAAAAATTTTTACAGCGTGTAATTCAGTGGCATAATAGGGTGTAGCTTGTTGTTTGCTGATGGTCATTGTTATTGACTGACTGGCAGTTCACTGTCTTCATATCTCTGAGTTGTGAAGAGTACATGAAATTTCCGCCTATATGGAATCTGTGTAGCTTAAGAAAGAATACGCCACTCTTTGTCATCATTAATTTATTGAGTACTCACATTTCTCCCCATTTACTTGCCCCCTCCCCAGCTTTTACTCTCTCTCTAAACCTTTGAAAAACATAATCCCAACAGTAATCCAGAATTGGTGTTCTGAAGTTCCAAGCTCTTACAGTGATCTGTGGTAATTTGCTTTAATAGTTTAACATAGATTCCTGGAGGTCCTCGGTTGTAGTGTGAAATAATGCGAGATTTGTTTGAAGTCTTTTATTTAAAAATACACTTTACATTATCTCTGTTTGTTTCTGTATAAAATAGTGTTCTTTTCCCAAGTCTTTGAGGAAAACTATGACTTCTGGAAGGCATACTGTGTTTAACTTTCTGGCTTTAAATACTGTCTGGCTCCCTAACCCAGAGTAGAACTACTTTTATTTTATTGGGAGAAGGTGATTTTTTAAAAATCTTTGAAGAATGAGTAATGTGTATCTCAGCCTTACTGATTTTATCCCTTATCTTATATATAGATGAGCCCTTTAGTGGTGAGGTGGATAATGTGACTGTAGAATAATTTATATTATTATAACATTATGTAGTTTATATATAATTTACAACTTCATTATAGCACTTACTGATATTCCTATCTGGTTATTTTATAAGACACCAAATGAATTAAGGGGAATATTAATGAAAGCTTTTTTTTTCTTTTGAAGAGTGAGAAGAGGATTCTAGCTATTCTCCTAAGTTTTAATTTTGTCGTCACTAAACCCCATGACACCACAGTCAATTCTGATGCTAAGGAAATGCCACTTACCATGTTACTCACTGGGAATTAATAGTCTGTTTATTTTTTTATGAAGTAGATAATATATAAACTGTAAATGAAACATATAATTATCATGTGCCATTTTATGGGAATAGCATGTTTAAAGCTTATTTCACAAATAGGATAAGCTGAACAGCAGCAAATGATATAAGTTTTTGTAAATAAAATTCATGAGTAGCATGATTGTGCTTAGATTCTGGATCTATAATATCTTTAATGTCATTTTTTAATAAGAAAAGGAAGCAAGCAGGTTTTTGTTTTTGTTTTTTTGGTAACTGAAGATTTTCAGAAAATTCTCAACGTGTTACATTTTAAAGAAATGCTGGAATATAAAATGTGTAGGATAAGCAGCTAGCTGCTGTCATGTACAAAAGTGTTGTGTAGTTGGGAAACCTGGCTATGAGCCACTGCAGCTTTGAAGAATGTGGCTCAAGGGAGGAGTCAGCCCGTTGCATAACGTTCAACAGAGAGGAAAATACAAGTACTGTCCCTATCACTTGACTTGTTTTCCATTTTTATTTAGTTACTTGGCAAAGTCTTGGTATCCCATAGTGGAGGAATGAAAGACAAGCAAGTTCCAGTGAAGGACCGTGCCTCCAAGGGCATCAGCCAACGGATGGTTTGTGAGGCTGGGCAGGTGTTAAATTTCTTATTGTTGTTGGGCAGAGGGATAAGAGTTTCAAGAGACAACTTGAAAAACATCATCATATGATACTTGCAATTTTTTTTTCTGAAAGGGAATTCTTTCCTTTCTATTCCCTCAACACTCTGTGTGCCTCTTCTGGTTGATATACCTATGCTTTAAAATATCATAGCTACTAGTAGGGGCCATTTCATAGCAAAATCATTTTCCCTCATGTTCGGTGATATTTCAGTTTGGCAGTAAAGTTTACAAGGTTTGAAATCAAAAGCAGCACTGATTCCTTTAGGGAAAAATGATCCCAATCTACCAAAATAAAAGCCAAACAGACTCTAATTGTTCCTTTTCCCACAAGGGGCTTGCCCTTTTGGAAGGTGTGGGTAATTTTGATAGGACCTTCTCTCTAACAAGGTTAGTCACTGGGAATTGCCTCTTCCCCTGGGAAAAACTCACTTTTATATATCTCATTTTAAAACAGACCTCAAAGTGTCTTTGAAAATAAAATTACTTTGCTATCTTTTCATTGTATTGCTGCCTCACTCTCTGCAAGGAGACTCTAGTTTTCTCACAGTGCATCTCCTGCTACAATCCTAATTTTGCTTTATAGTCACACATGCTAAATTAGGAAAGATTTTAGTTGTATAGTTTTTATTGAGCTATCAATGTGTTGTGAAAAGTTAAGTAAATGCTAACCAGGGTGCTAAATTTTTTCCCATCAAGTTTAACCATGTACATTTACAGTGTTATGTTTTTCGTGTTGGTTGTTAGTCTAGTCTTCATCAGAATATTCAGAACAACAGCCTTAAGTTTCCCCAACCTTCTTATACTTAGACTATCGGTGCAGGACCATGCCTTTCATGAATTCTTCATGTCAATTCCTCCACTCCTTGACGACTAGAAAAACATCATATGATATTTGCAAATTTCTTCTCAGTACATAAGGATTTTCAAATCAAACCAAGCTTTTATTCTTCTCTGTCTCTTGTCCTCTTTTCTTCTGCCAGCGTCTTACAGTTCATGATTTGGCAACTCCGTACAGGAGACTCCAGAGCCACCAGTCATATGAGGACGAAGGCAAGAAAAGAAAGGACCAGATGGCATCAAAAGATATGCCTTTCTAGGTCATTGGTGGTTAAGCCTGCAATCTGGTTACCAGCGGGGAGACTGGGGGAAAGGGTGGAGAGCAGCACAGCACCATTGTAAGGGAAGAAGAATTTTGTCATATAGTTCATTCCGTAATTTGCTGGACAGAAAAAACTTACTTATGGAAGATGATGGATTTTCTGATTTAACTTTACAGTTTACAGTCACAGGGAATCCATTGCATTTACTTTAAGGGGCATATAAGCACCTGGAAAAACTGTGTATAATATTTGAATGGCCACTTTGAAAAGTGTGGCTCCGCCTTATTCAACTTCCATTAACCCTTTGTTACTCTATTCTAATGCCTGATTCACTTACAAGTATTAATACAAAAACTGGAGGAAATAACATTTGCCTCCCCCACATACGCCTGTCCCCTTAGGAGTGCAGAGGACACCATTCCCCACTCATCCTTCATGAGGCCCTACTCACAAAATATGGGCAATGGCGTCGCTGGCCTTGGTGAGACATATCTCAGGCTATGTTTTCTTGGTATAAACTGTATCTTGGAACACATTTAAAACTACTTGACTGAAAAATGTTCAGTAGTGGAACCCTTCTACCCTGTTGGTGGGAATGTAAATTGGTCCAGGGACTGTGGAAAACAGCATGCATGGGTGCTAAGTTGCTTCAGTCTTATCTGACTCTTTGTGACTCTGTGGACTGTAGCCCACCAGTCTCCTCTGTCCATGGGATTCTCCAGACAATACTGCAGTGGGTTGCCATGCCCCCTCCAGGGGATCTTTCTGACCTAGTGATCAAACCCACGTCTCTTAGATCTCCTGCATTGGCAGGCAGGTTCTTTACCACTAGCACCACCTGGGAAGCCTGGAGAACAGTATAGAGGGTCCTTAAAAACTGAAGATAAAGTTACCATATAATCCTGCAATTTCACTCCTGGAGCATATATCCAGAGAAAACTCTAATTCAAAAAGATATGTATACCCCAATGTTTATTGCAGCACTATTTATAATAGCAAACACATGGAAGGAACCTAAATGTTCACCAAGAGATGAATGATAAAGGAGATGTGGTGTGTATAGATATACACACACACACACATATATAATGGAATGTTCAGTTCAGTCGCTCATTCGTGTCCGACTCTTTGCGACCCCATGAATCGTAGCACACCAGGCATCCCTGTCCATCACCAACTCCCAGAGTTCACTCAAACTCACATCCGAGTCAGTGATGCCATCCAGCCATCTCATCCTCTGTCGTCCCCTTCTCCTCCTGCCCCCAATCCCTCCCAGCATCAGAGTCTTTTCCAGTGAGTCAGCTCTTCACATGAGGTGGCCAAAGTACTGGAGTTTCAGCTTTAACATCATTCCTTCCAAAGAAATCCCAGGGCTGATCTCCTTCAGAATGGACTGGTTGGATCTCCTTGCAGACCAAGGGACTCTCAAGAGTCTTTTCCAACACCACAGTTCAAAAGCATCAATTCTTCGCTGCTCAGCCTTCTTCACAGCCCAACTCTCACATCCATACATGACCACAGGAGAAACCATAGCCTTGACTAGACGGACCTCAGTCGGCAAAGTAATGTCTCTGCTTTTGAATATGCTATCTAGGTTGCTCATAACTTTTCTTCCAAGGAGTAAGCGTCTTTTAATTTCATGGCTGCAGTCACCATCTGCAGTGATTTTGGAGCCCCCCAAAATAAAGTGTGACACTGTTTCCACTGTTTCCCCATCTATTTCCCATGAAGTGATAGGACCGGATGCCATGATCTTCGTTTTCTGAAAGTTGAGTTTAAGCCAACTTTTTCACTTTCCACTTTCATCAAGAGGCTTTTTAGTTCCTCTTCACTTTCTGCCATAAGGGTAGTGTCATCTGCATATCTGTGGTTATTGATATTTCTCCCAGCAATCTTGATTCCAGCTTGTGTTTCTTCCAGTGCAGCGTTTCTCATGATGTACTCTGCATATAAGTTAAATAAGCAGGGTGACAATATACAGCCTTGACATACTCCTTTTCCCTTTCGGAACCAGTCTGTTGTTCCATGTCCAGTTCTAACTGTTGCTTCCTGACCTGCATACAGATTTCTCAAGAGGCAGGTCAGGTGGTCTGGTATTCCCATCTCTTTCAGAATTTTCCACAGTTTATTGTGATGCACACAAAGGCTTTGGCATAGTCAACAAAGCAGAAATAGATGTTTTTCTGGAGCTCTCTTGCTTTTTCCATGATCCAGCAGATGTTGGCAATTTGATCTCTGGTTCCTCTGCCTTTTCTAAAACCAGCTTGAACATCAGGAAGCTCACGGTTCACGTATTGCTGAAGCCTGGCTTGGAGAATTTTGAGCATTACTAGCATGTGAGATGAGAGCAATTGTGCAGTCGTTTGAGCATTCTTTGGCATTGGCTTTCTTTGGAATTGGAATGAAAACTGACCTTTTCCAGTCCTGTGGCCACTGCTGAGTTTTCCAAATTTGCTGGCATATTGAGTGCAGCACTTTCACAGCATCATCTTTCAGGATTTGAAATAGTTCTACTGGAATTCCATCACCTCCACTAGCTTTGTTCGTAGTGATGCTTTCTCAGGCCCACTTGACTTCACATCCCAAGATGTCTGGTTCTAGATGAGTGATCACACCATCGTGATTATCTGGGTTGTGAAGATCCTTTTTGTACAGTTCTTCTGTGTATTCTTGCCATCTCTTCTTAATATCTTCTGCTTCTGTTAGGTCCATACCATTTCTGTCCTTTATCGAGCCCATCTTTGCATGAAATGTTCCCTTGGTATCTCTAATTTTCTTGAAGAGATCTCTAGTCTTTCCCATTCTATTGTTTTCCTCTATTTCTTTGCATTGATCGCTGAAGAAGACTTTCTTATCTCTTCTTGCTATTCTTTGGAACTCTACATTCAGATGCTTATATCTTTCCTTTTCTCCTTGGCTTTTCACTTCTCTTCTTTTCACAGCTATTTGTAAGGCCTCCCCAGACAGCCATTTTGCATTTTTGCTTTTCTTTTCCATGGGGATGGTCTTGATCCCTCTCTCCTGGACAGTGTCACAAACCTCATTCCATAGTTCATCAGGCATTCTATCTATCAGATCTAGGCCCTTAAATCTATTTCCCACTTCTACTGTATAATCATAAAGGATTTGATTTAGGTCACACCTGAATGGTCTAGCGGTTTTCCCTACTTTCTTCAATTTAAGTCAGAATTTGGTAATAATGAGTTCATGATCTGAGCCACAGTCAGCTCCTGGTCTTGTTTTATGTTGACTGTATAGAGCTTCTCCATCTTTTGCTGCACAGAATATAATCAGTCTGATTTCGGTGTTGACCATCTGGTGATGTCCATGTGTAGAGTTTTCTCTTGTGTTGTTGGAAGAGGGTGTTTGCTATGACCAGTGTATTATCTTGGCAAAACTCTGTTAGTCTTTGCCCTGCTTCATTCCGCATTCCAAGGCCAAATTTGCCTGTTACTCCAGGTGTTTCATGACTTCCTACTTTTGCATTCCAGTCCCCTATAATGAAAAGGACATCTTTTTGGGATGTTAGTTCTAAAAGGTCTTGTAGGTCTTCATAGAACCGTTCAGCTTCTTCAGCATTACTGGTTGGGGCATAGACTTGGATTACTGTGGTATTGAATGGTTTGCCTTGGAAACGAACAGAGATCATTCTGTCATATATACACACACACATATATATATAAAACCAAATCACTTTGCTGTACACTTGAAACTGATGCAACATTGTAAATTAACTACACTTCAATTTTAAAGAATGGTCTAAAAAACTGACTTGACTGAAGAAATGCCCAGTAGTGACTAACAGTCCTTTGGAGGAGCAGTCTGCCTTCCTGGTTCACTTAGACATCGCTTGCATCTTGGCTCCTTTGGCCTGGGCAATTCCCGATTGACAGTGCTGTTGTAGATCACCAGACTGCTGAACTTGATTGATGTTTCATTATAGAATTCCAACTCAGTTGTTTTGTTGTGAATGAAGAAATCTAAAGTATTTTTAATTTTAGTTTTAAACTTGGTCCCAATATTGAATTTTAAATTCTTTACTGTTTTAATTACCATGCTTTTTTCATAAACAAATTCAGTATCCTTTAAGTTTCAACCTCTTTTATTAAGCTATCTTCTTCAATTATAATCTCTTCTTTCATTTAGATTGTCTCCCTTGATACCTGTATGACTCATTTCATTGAGAACCAACTGAAACAAAATATGTTTCATTCTGTAGTCTAGATTATATAAACTGTTAAAATTTACCTTTCTTTTTTTACTTCTCCCACTCAAGCGTCAAGAACATTGCTGAGTACACAAAAATCATGTAATAAATATACAACTGAATGGTTTTTTAAAAGGAAAAAACCAATATTTTAATATTGTTAGTTGATTTCTGCCTAGATTTTATTTTTTCACAGTAAAGCGTAGTTCGTTTTATTCATTTTTATCTTTATCATTTATTTATCTAGTTGATTTACACTGATATGCCAATATCTGCTATACAGCAAAGTGACTTTTATACATACATATATATACATTCTTTAAAATATTCTTTTCCATTATGGCTTATCCCAGGAGATTGGAAATAGTTCCCTGTACTATACCTGGGACTTTGTCACATCCATTCTAAATGTAATATTTGCATCTACCAAGCCTAGACTCCCAGTCCATCCCTCTCCCACCCCCCCACCCCCACCCACCTTGGGAACCACAAATCTGATCTCTGTGTCTGTCAGTCTGTTTTGTCTGTGAGTCTATTTTGTAACTTGTGACGTAAGTGACATCATATGGTATTTGTCTTTCTCTTTCTGACTTCATTTAGTATGATCTCTACTTTTATCCATGTTGCTGTACATTCTGCTTAGATTTTAATATGACTTTAACTTGAAGGGCTTCCCTGGTGGCTCCAGAGGTTAAAGCGTCTGCCTCCAATGTGGAGACCTGGGTTCGAAGAGGAAATTGACCCACCCATTTTTTTCTGCGCCGCCCTCTGCCATTTTTCTTGATATGCAACTGTAGTAAGGAGCCATCTGAAACTTCTTAAACTAAAAGTTCTATATATGTACTGAATATCTGGGGTTAAATATGACAAGTTATTCCTTTGGCAAAATACTTGTTAAGTTTATTTTTTTCTTAGATGATTAAATTCAAAGCCCTCTTGGGAGTGTCTAATTATTGCAAGAGAACCACCAGTCTCTCTCCACCCTCCAGTCATATCATATGAGTTCAGTTATTAGGTATATACTATAATAATCCTAATGAAGAGTTTAAAGGCCCTTTTTACTGTGGACCTTATTTTGTTTAGTTTTAGTCTGTGATTATGTGAGAGTCCTCACCTAAGAAATTTTACAATTAAAAATTAAAATTGTTATTTTGGTTTGCACATCAGGGGAGGAGAGTGACTTTAACATTGTTAAATCTCATTAATCAGGAATCCATTGATAAACTTTTAAAGAAAATTAAACAAAATTATTTTTCTTTATCCACATCAGGTATGTCAGGTTTCAGCCTGGAGCCAATTACTAGATTTGAGTTATTGAACTCAATAAAGAGATTTGGAATGGAAATGCTAACAGACCTCTAACTATGCTGGCCAGTAGGTACTAGAAGAATCTTGACAATTCATCAGCCAAACCTCACTTCACTACCCTTAACATCCTTTCCCATCAGTGACATAATTGGCTGCCTTCTGCTATCCCTCCTTGAACTTGCTAGCATTTGAGAATTTCTCTTGACATTATTTCTTATGTATTAAGACAGAGAAAGCTTAGTTTGACGGGTGAGCTAGTAAACCATCTGAGCGTCTTTGAGGAGAAAATGGAGGATGTTTTGTTCCTGCCGCAGGTGACACAGTTGCTAAATGTTCAATTACCGTTCTTTAAGGAAGGGGCTAATCTGTGAACACATTTGTGGGCTTTCTTTTCAGATATACTAATAACTTCTGGATTAAGTTATACGTTATGAACCACAGAACCAGATATCTAAACTAACATTGTTTCAGGGTGAAATTATGTATCTCAGAATTCTCATCATGGAAATCACAATTCCTATAGAGTACATGGGCTATAGAGTACATGGGCTTCTCTGGTAGCTCAGCTAGTACAGAATCTGCCTGTAATGGAAGAGACCTGCATTCGATCCCTGGGTTGGGAAGATCCCCTGGAGGAGAGCATGGCAACCCGCTCCAGTACTCTTGCCTGGAGAATCCCCATGGACAGGATCCTGGCTGGCTATGGTCCAGGGACTCACAAAGAGTTAGACACGACTGAACAACTTAAGCACAGCACAGCAGAACCCACAGGGAACGTGGAATGTAAATTCATGAGGCTCTCTGCTAGCATACACAGGAAACATTTCCCTAACCTGCCCACAGGATGAGTGTTAAAGAACACAGTGACTTTTGGTGAAGAATTCTGTCACTTGGCTTTTTTCCAGGAGTAGAATATTGGAGGTGGGTAGTACGAGAGGGGAGAGGGAGACAGAGAAACAAAAAAGGAAAAGCTAGTGACGGCTGATACACTTAGATATTAGGAAGCAGGGGACTGTTTTATAGGTTGTTGACTCAGTGCCTGGAATTGACTGTAGAGCCATGTATTTTGTCTCACCCTGTGCTCACTGGCCACAGAATTTTGCTGTTTTTGTTGTGTTGGATCATATGAAGTTGTCATTTTTATGTGAGAAATGGCTTAGTATCAGAAATTTTATATGGTTTAAACTAATGTGTAATAATATAAACACTGTAGGATGGCTACAGTTGTGAGAGAGGTGTGTCTGTGTGTGTGTGTGTGAATGAAAGATGGAAGGGAAGAAATGGAAATTCATGAGCCTTTTCAGGTAGTGAAGCTGAAAACCTCTAACCTAGCCTTTGGTTTTATACATTCAAAATCAAATACAGTTGCCCAGTGTTTTCCTACTTCTACATTAATACAGTTGAGAAAGTTTATGGGACTGGTTAAAATTAAATCACCTGTGACAGAGATTACCATTGGGGATAATAATCTGAAGTGACCGATGTCTACAGCATACAACAAAAGTGGTGGAAAACTGAAAGCCAGTAGGCACGCCTGCACTTGCATGCAGATACTTTTTGAAACTGAATAATGTGCAAGTTCTTATTTGTCTTACAATAGGCTTTAAGATGTTTTCAGTGGAATATTCAGACTGCTGATTTGACTTACCTTTGTTTTTCTTAGACGAGCTCATCTTCGCCTGTGTTTAGAACGCTTAAAAGTTCTGATTCCACTAGGACCAGATTGCACCAGGCACACAACACTTGGTTTGCTCAACAAAGCCAAAGCACACATCAAGGTAGGAATTTTTTTTAATGTTTTCACATGACTCTCTCAGTCCTGCTCTCTTTTTAATAGTGATTTCTGTCCACATATATCAGCTAGCTCACAATACTCTCCTTTAATGACTGACCTCAAGAGAAATTTTCTGAAAATTTAATGCTAATCTGATAGGAGCAACATAACCTGATTACACTAAATTGTTTTGACAGCATGGCCATTTGAATAGCTGGGAATACTAGGAAAATAAGAATTACTCTGCTGATACCCTAAGGAAGGCAGTTGTGCCCTCTGGTGGAGATGACTTCATTTGGCTGTGTCCCTCAGTGTTTTTCCATCAAATGATACTGCAGAGCCGGTTTCTCTTTTATGGCAATAACTTGACAGACTTTGAAAACTCCATATTGTTCTAGTAATGTAGCATTCATTATACACACACACACACAAACTGAAAAAAACTATTTTTGATGTTTAAAAATCCATATTTATGTTTTTATACACACACATACTTGTATAGGCATTCATGTTTTCTCTGTCAACGAAGAAATCTTGTGAGATGTTAGGGAGGAATCAGTTTTACTGTTTGTACTGTACAACACACAAACTTAAATATCACTGTATCATTTCAGAAACTTGAAGAAGCTGAAAGGAAGAGCCAGCACCAGCTAGAGAACTTGGAACGAGAACAGAGATTTTTAAAGCGGCGACTGGAACAGCTGCAGGGTCCTCAAGAGATGGAACGAATACGAATGGACAGCATTGGATCAACTATTTCTTCAGATCGTTCTGATTCAGAGCGAGGTAGGCAGTGAGCTTCTTCCCTAATGAAACACAAAGCATCCCTGTCTCTGAATTTAGAGGGCAGGATGGGTGGCACTGTTTGCTTCCTTCTTCTACACCAACACTGTATGTAGCATTCTAGATTTTGTACAGTCACAACATTGTCTAGCAATGCCTGTGTGAACTATAGAACATTTTTTCTTGAGATATATATATATATATACACACACATATATATATTAAATATTCCACTTTGAAAAAAATTTTAAAGCTGTAAGTTTTCTGTAGAAAATTGTTGGGTTCTCATATACCCTTCACCCAGGTTCCTCTATTGAAACCAAGAAATTAACATTCATACAATACTATTAATCTATTAACCTTATTCAGATCTCACTACTTTTCCTAATAACGTTCTGTGTCTGATCCAGGATCCAGTGTAAAATCTCCATTGCCTTAGAAATATTTCTTCAGTCTTTCTTTCGTGACCATGACACATTTGAAGCATATTGGTCAGTTATTTTATAGTGTTCCTCAATTTGGGTTTATCTGATGTTTTCTATTGGACTGAGGTGTTACACATTTGAGGGAAGAAATACCACAGAAGTGATGTGGTGCCCTTCTTAGTTCATTGTATCAGGAAGATACATGATGTTGATATGTTTTATTACTGGCGATGTTAATTTTTATATCTGTATTTTAAAGTAACACACCTTCCATTTCTCGTAACATCTGTTGTCTTTGGCAGAATTAAAGACAAAAAACAATTAGAAAAGAAATTGTAATTGTTTGAATTTTACTGATCTGTTCATCTATAGCTCCCACCACATCAGGCCTCACACCACAATAAAAGATCCCAGAGGTGAACTCTGGTCACATCATATTTGGGAAACTAGAGCTCACAAGATTTTGAGGATTCTGAAACAAAAAAGAGAAAATTTTGTAAAATTTCTTTATTATGGAAATTTGAAAAAAGAATTTTATTGCTTTTGATTGCCGTGCAAGGACTTCCCTCTAGTTGTAGCCTAGAGTTTCCTCTAGGCTCCTCTTCATTGCAGTGTACAAGCTTCTCATTGCAGTAACTTCTCGTTGGGCTCTAGAGCCCAGGCTCAGTAGTTGCGGCATATGGGCTTAGTTGCCCTGAGGTATATGCAATCTTTCTGAACCAGGAATTGAACCCATGTCCCCTGCGTTGGCAGGTGGATTCTTAACCACTGGACTACCAGGGAAGTCCTATTATGGAAAATTTAAAACATATACTAAAGTAAATAGAATAATGAACTCTCATGTATCCATTATCCAGCTTGTACAGCTGTCAACATTTTGTCATTCTTTTTCCACCTGTTCTCTACCACCCATATGCCCTGACCATTTTTTCTGAAGTTTTTAAAATCAAATCTCAGGTAACATTTCATTTTGACCCTAAATACTTCAGTATGTATCTTTAATAAACAGGACTTTAAAAATACATAATACTGTTATAACGTCCCATAAAATTGAGTTGGCCAAAAGTTCATTTGATTTTTTCCATAAGATGGGTCTAGTATTGCTTCAGTTCAGTTCAGTTGCTCAGTCCTGTCTGACTCTTTGCAACCCCATGAATTGTAGCACACCAGGCCTCCCTGTCCATCACCATCTCCCGGAGTTTACCCAAACTCATGTCCATCGAGTTGGTGATGCCGTCCAGCTGTCTCATCCTCTGTCATCCCCTTCTCCTCCTGCCCCTAATCCTTCCCAGCATCAGCGTCTTTTCCAATGAATCAACTCTTCGCATGAGGTGGCTGAAGTATTGGAGTTTCAGCTTCAGCATCAGTCCTTCCAATTCACAACAATTTTATTAGATTGTATTGTGATAGTTCTATCAGTGTGCATATTTTTAAAAACTTTAGTGAATTTTCACTTAGTCATTTTAATACTGAAGATGGAAGAAAAAAACAGTTCAGAATATTATTTCAAGAAAGGTAAAAATGCAACTGAAACACAAAGATTTGTGCAGTGTATGAAGTTGCTGTGACTACTCAAATATGTTAAAAGTAGTTTGTGAAGTTTCGTGCTGGAGATTTCTTGCTGGACAATGCTTCACAGTCAGGTTGAAGTTGATAACAATCAGATTGAGACATTAATTGAGAACAATAAACGTTATACCACATAGTAGACAGTTGACATACTCAGAATATCCAATCAAGCACTGAAAATCATTTGTATCAACTTGATTATGTTAATTTGTTTGGGTTCCACATAAGTGAAAAAAAACCTTCTTGACTATATTTCTGCATGCAATTCTCTGCTGAAACATAACAAAAGCATTCTGTTTTTAAATCAAATTGTGATGGACAATGAAAAGTGGATACTGTACAATAATGTGGAATGGAAGACATTGCGGAGCAAGCAAAAGGAACCACCACCAACCACATCATCCAAAGGTTATCTTGTATATATGGTGGAACTGGAAGGAGTCCTCTATTAATGATCTCCTCTGGAAAACCAAATGATTAATTACAGTAAGTACTGCTCCCAGTTAGACCAAGTGAGAGCAGCACTCCATGAAAAGCGTCTGTAATTAGTCAACAGAAAACGCATTATCTTCCATCAGGGCACCACAAGACTGTTTCTTTGATGACCAGGCAAACACTGTTACAGCTTGACTAGGAAGTTCTGATTCATCTGCTATATCCACAAGACAGTCCACCTTCTGATTTCCATTTATTTCACCCCTTAAAAAATTTTCTTAATGGAAAAAAATCTTAGTTCTTTGGAAGACTGTAAAGGTTACCTGAAACAGTTCTTTACTGACAAAGACCAAGTTTTAGGAAGATGTAATTATGAAGTTGCCTGAAAAATGGCAGAAGGTAGTGGGACAAAACTGAATTTGTTGTTCAGTAAACTGCTTGGTGAAACTGAAAAATCTGTCTTGTATTTTTGCTTAAAAACCAAAGAAACTTTATGGCCAACCCAATAAAATCATAATCCTATTGAATGTCATCTAACACCCAGTCTCATCAATTTTTCTCAAAAAAGGCATCTTACGATTGATGTGTTTGAATCAGAATCCAAGTCTACATTACATTTGTTTGTACCTTTTAAGGTACAGTTAGCCCTTGAACAGCACAAGTGTGAACTGCACAGGTGCATTTATATGTAGGTATTTTACATTAAATAAGTGCTACAGTACTACATGATCCATGGTTGGCTGAATCTGCAGATAGGGAGGGCTGACTGTAACAGCTGACTCAGATTTTTGTCTGTGTGGAAGGCTGGCATCCTTAACCCCCATGCTGTTCAAGGGTCAACTATACTTCTGTAGTTTTCCCTTTCCCACCTTTTCAATGCCAATTTATTTGTTGTAGAGCCTGGGGAAATGGATTTTTCTTACCATTTCCCACATTCTAGATGTGGCTGAATGAATCGTGTCATTTAACATGTTCTGCCCTCATATTTTTTGTAAACTGGTTGATAGGTCTAGGGGTTTGATTATATTCAAATTGTTTTTGGAGGCACGGATTACTTCGTAGGTGGTGCTGTATACTTCCTGTGCATCAGTATTATTTTTAATTGTTCCATGCTAGTGATAACACTGGTCATTGGGTTCAGATGATATCATCTCGATACATTAATGCAAATGTATCAACATTTTGCTTAATAATTTAATGATGATTGTTGCCCTGACCATTATTTTATTAGGTGATCCAAAATAGTGATTTTCTATCGTTGTGTTTATTAACTTTTTCTTCTTTAAAGAACATTTTTTTTAATCAACTTTCTGGTTACCTTCAAATAAAGTCTTTACTGGAAAGATGGGATAAATGCTTGTTTTTGCTTTATCAATTTTCTGAGTAATGAATTGGCACCTTAGCAACATCCAGAGGTAACTTTTTTGTTTAGCTCTTTATCTTGTAAACTCATATTTTCATGTACTAAATATGTCCCAATCCACTGTAGTCATTCTTGTTCTTTTAAATACCTGAATTTCCCATATTCTGTGGGAACCTTTCAAATAGGTTTTTAACACAACTCTAGTTTTTAACACAACCCTAATTTTTAACACAACTCTAGGAGTTCGTGGATTTGTTGTCATTGTAAAAGCTTACTTTTTGTGTGTGGCACTTGGTTTTGAAGTATAGTAGTTCACCAGAAGCAGCAGCAAAAGCCTCAAGGTCATAATGCACTTATGAGAGGCATAGCAGAAATAACGCTGTGTAAGGAGGTAGACCTTGGTCTTCGTCTTTCTTTTGCTGGCTGCTAAGCTGTGTGATCTTGTTGAGTCTTCAGGCTTTAGCTGCCCTTGCTGCTACTGTCTCCTCCTTGTACCCACCTCACCTCCAAATTTCAGAGGTAGTATGTCTTTATCATACCATTCTTGTTCTTACCTGGCAGCCCTCTTTCCCAGTGTTAGGGACTTTTAAATTCAGCATGCTCTGGATAGGGTGTTTTGATTTTGTTTCCCAAGTATAGGTCGGATGAGTGTTCTGTGATCTAGGAAACACTAAATAGCCTGTGAAGGATTAATGGATATGAAGAAAATAGTTATACATTCATAGGATTATCTGTACAGTTTGTTTGGATAACTGAGTGCATTTAAAAAGACTGCTTCAACTTTTTGAAGCAATAAGCCGTCTTGAAAATTATATTCTTCAAAATAACTTGCTCTGTCTTCTTGTGTTCAGCTAGAATCCACTTTTCTAAAGCAACTGTAATCAGTGTGAACCGTTAAAATCAGTGCCAATATGAAACATCAGGCTCTTGCAGTTAAGAGAATTGAAGGGAGAAAAGTCTCTCAGCTCCGTTTAAAAAAAAAAAGTATTGCTTTTTATGTATTATTGCTGATTGCACATGTATTTAACAATTAAAATACAGTATGTATATATAGATGGGTCACATATGTATTTATATTTTATCATGTTTTGTTTTTGAAGTAAAGTGAAATACCACCAGTATTTAAAGTAAAATGCCTTTACTATAATCTTTACTATAGATCTGACTATAATCCAGAGACTCTTAAGCCTCACGCCCTCACTTCAAGCTATATTTGATAAAAGAAAATTAATTTGAAGACAAATCTGTGTTCTCTTTGCACTTATAATGATGGCTTATTTTGGTTACTGAATAGTCAGAGATCTTTATGATGAATCCTGGAAATCTATAGAACTATACCACCAAAGGCCTGGATGGATACATGTTCTAGTTGATATTAAGTTTATGCTCCCCCCCCCGCCAACCCCCATGAAGGGAGTTCTGCTTAAACATCACTGAGAATTAGTTTCTAGTTTAAGGCAAAACAGATGTTAAACCACTCAGGATTGGGATCTTTCAATATTAAACACTTAATTCCCAAATAGGTCAAGTGCTTTTGGTGGGAGGTGGGAGGTCTAGACAGACTGGTGTCAAAAGCTTTAGTAAACTTGCTGCATAAATTGAGACCACCATTGTATACCAGACATTTCTTTGCAAATATATTCGTTTCTCATCTTTGGTTCCCTCTGTTCTTCAAGAGAGCACTGATAACAGTTTGTATAATAATTCCCTTATACTACAAAAAGTAATTACTTTTCCTCATGCCCTGTTAGTTCTTGCAAGTGCACAAATACTAGATTACTAATGTTCCTCCTTTTTTCCCTTTGGCAGAGGAGATTGAAGTGGATGTTGAAAGCACAGAGTTCTCCCATGGAGAAGTGGACAATATCAGTACCACCAGCATCAGTGACATTGATGACCACAGCAGCCTGCAGAGTATTGGGAGTGACGAGGGTTACTCCAGTGCCAGTGTCAAACTTTCGTTCACTTCCTAGAACCCAGCATGACATGACAGTGCAGGGCAAAATATTCACTGGGCCAATTCAATCCAAACAATCTCTTAAATTGGGTTCATGATGCAGTCTCCTCTTTAAAGCTAAGCAAAACCATACTTGAACAAAAGGGTCGAGAGACCTCTATTTAAGCAAATACTTAGCAAAAGTGGGGCAGAGCCTCCCCTGCAGAACAAATATTCATATTTGAAAATCACAGTTTCTAATGGCAGCAGAAAATGTGTGTGAAATTTTCTCAATTTGATTTAGTGATTTGAAAGAGGACACTGGGGATTACATCCTCTTTTTCTTTTCTAGTTTGCTCCTATCATATTGATTGAGTAGACACATTTAAGGATGGGATTATGAACCCTTCCCGAGCTCTCTGGTCCTAAAAACAAGAATCAAACCTATAGTAAAGACAAGATAATCAGGCATTAACCTTGGATAGCTAAAAAGCTAGTAAAACAGCCTAGAACAGCTTATCATGAAGCCTGTGGATGATCAATTCTGTATAAAAAGGAAAAAAAAAAAAAGCTCATTTCATGCTCTGCAAAAGGAGAGACTCCCATGAAGCCTTTTGAAAGGGATCATCATGCAGCTCAGCTTTCTGTTGGATTCCATGCTAAGCAAGCTAACCTTATCCTGCATTGTTAGCACTAGGGCACCCAATCGCCAGCTCTACAGTCAGCCGCCCTTAGGCCCTTGGGCACATGGGGCAGTCCCTGTGCGTGATGGCGTCTACCACGCAGGGCCTGATTTCGGATTGAGGGGCCAGAAGGAAAAAGCTCCACGTGCCTCTGTGTCTGCGTGGGGCCAGAAGAGTTGTACACGCAGAATAGCAGGCCAAGGTCTGAGCCACGGCAGCATTTTTATTTCAGATTTTGATAACTGTTTGTATGTGTTGAAAACCAAAATGACATCTTTTAAAGCTTGTCCATAAAAAACATAGACGTCTTTTATAGTGTAAAACACATGGGAAAAAAATCATCTATTTTGATGCAGCATTTGATAATGATAAAACACCTCACACCTCACTCTTTATAGTGCACAAAATGAATGAGGTCTGGGCTAAGTAGAAAAAGGTCAGTGCTGTTTTTGTTTTCCTTTAGAATCATTACCTTTTATCATCTCTTAACCATCTGATTATCTATAGTAGACACACTATCATAGTTAACATAGTTAAGTTTGGCACTTGTCTCATTTTAATGTAAAGATTTGCTTCCGTTTTCCTACAGGCAGTCTCTCTCCTTCCTCACAGCCCCATTGTGCAGGTGCTATTGTTGCTCTTGTCAATATTTTCAGAAATGTTATTTTAAGTGAAATTTCTAGCCTGCACTTTGATGTCATGTGTTCCCTTTGTCTTTCAAGCTTCAAGGTTCTCCCCGGAACACCCCCTTATCCTGGGAAGCCTTGGAGACCTTATCCTGACTCTTTGGACTTTGTATACTTTAAATAATTTAACTACCCTTAATTACTTTAAAAAGGAAAAAAAAAGCTTTATGATTTTCATAACTTATTGCTGATTTTAATGGGTTAATTTCAGTCCTGTAGTTTTATTTTGTTTAGATAGGGCTGGGCAAGGAAAAAGAAAATAAAGACAACCATATTTAGCAGTGCAGTTGAGTTGTGTGTATGTTAAACTATCCTTTGTAAGTAGCACTTTTAACAGCTCTCTCTGCTTCTATATATGAAGTGAACCATCTTGGTCATACACAAGGCCTCATCATATACCTATTTGTTCTTGTGCTCTTCCTGTGCCTCTAGAAATATTTTATCCTTGATTGTGGTATGTTTGAGTGAAAGAAATTCTTTGAAGTAGATGTGTGAAAAACTGCATGCCTTTAGAAGCCCATTATTAGAACTTGCTACTTCAGGTGCTGGGGACTTAATGCAAAACATGGTCAAAGAAATTTGTTTCTGTGGCCCAAGTAAATTATTTCTGGTTTCATTTATGATTACTCCTGGCCAAGTCAAAATATTCCTCTATATGCTTACTTTTGACTTTCCCAAGGAAGACAGTTTGAAGACTGCTAACTACCATGGAAAGTAAATGGAAGCCAGTGACAAAGCTTCTGTTATTCCCATGGCATTCACCTGAATCACTTGCCTAGGGCTGGAATTTGGGACTTCATTTAGGTGAACTTGAGGCGCTGCCATTTTGCTGTGTATGTACAGGATGGTGGGCTGGGAAGCCTTTGTCACAAACCTATAGGACCTATTTCAACTGCCCCTCAATTACTCCTTCCCTGAATTTGTTTTCTTTGGGGGAAGGGGATGGATTGTATGATGAGTATTAATTTTTAAAAAGACAAACTGACTTTGAAGATACAAAAAGTTAACCGCAAGAAATAAAAATTATGAATGAAGAATACCCGAGTGCTTTTGTACCACCCTTCTCTATGAAGGAAAAACTACGACTGAACATCCACACCTTGAGAGGCAAATCTCTTTCAGTGTCCATGCTGATACTACACTTCAGTGATCAGAATTAATGGCAGCTTAAAATCATTGCCATTTCTTGTTCTATAGTTTTAGAACAGGTGCCTTCTTGACTGATAATTCCATGTAACCTAACTGCAGATGGCTTAATGTACCCAATAATTTTAATTTCTTCAGGCAGGACACAGCCATTTATCATTATCTGTTCTCCAAATAACTTTTTAGGGAATCCCTTTGGCTATATACTATTATTCAAATTGAAAACCAGTCTGGAGGGTACCATTTAACCCTCAATAACCTGAGTTAACACTGCCCCCTATATAAAAGACCTGCGTGCTGTGATGTGTGCTCACTCATTCAGTCATGGCTGAATCTTTGCAACCCTAAGGACTGTTGCCTGCTAGGCTCCTCTGTCCATGGGATTTCCCAGGCAAGAATACTGGAGTATGTTGCCATTTCTTCCTCCAGGGGATCTTTCTGACCCAGGGATTGAACTCGTTTCTCTTGCGTCTCCCACATTTTCAGGTGGATTCTTTACCACTAGTGCCATCTGGGAAGCAACAACAGCTTTTAGTACTATGAAGGGATTTAACAAGGCAGTGAGAATTACTGAGGCAAAGCTTCTAAACCTAAGGCCACATGGACGGTTTCCTGGGTAATTTCTCTTAAGAACTGTTTACCTTCTAGGTAAAGGTTTACCAACTTTTACCTTCTGGGTAAAGGTTTTTTCGAGGGTTTGTTTTCTTCCACTTAGTTCTTTCTCTATTCTCCTTCCATCTCAAAATATTCTGTAGCCCCTTCCAAAAACTGCGTAATAGAACAAGGGTTTTGGCTACATTTAAATAACAGTTCTACCATTTGCTAAGGATGCTGGGCAAGTTACTAAATTACTTCATGGAGACTGTTCCCTCCTGAAAAAGTTGTTAAAAATACCTCTATTTTGAAAGACTGTTAAGGATTAAAACTGATATAAATAATTCAACCCCACCCCCACAATCTTGGGGCTTGTAGCACCTAGATTAAGAGGTATATACTCCTCTTTCTCTGATGAATGCTACCTTCTAATCTTTTCATCTTTAATCTTGAACTTTATAGTTATTCTGACTCTGGGTCTCCCCAAAAAGGCTATTAAAAATGGTTCATTTTCACAAAATTCTGTGGCAGGTTATACATTGTAAGACGTAAATTTTGACATCCCATAGTAATTTTTAAATAAAGGCTTTGTAAGAGTCATGTTATCATTGGTTTTAGTGATTACCTGGTCTTCCTTAAAAAAGGACCTGAGTTTGAGTATGTTACACACTGATAGTAACTGCTGCATAATAAACTTAGTGCCCCAGTTAATATTTTAGTGCTGGCCTCACCATGAAAAAGAATCTTATCAGCCTATGTACTATATCTAACAGGAAACTAGTTTTCTTATGGAATACACCTGATTCTTTTAAATAAGTGTAGATCAGAACAGAGTACTGGTTGGCAGCTTCAGTTCTTCCTTCTGTTTTATCTTTGTGCTCAGTAACCCAGTTGCGTCTGACTGTTTGCAGGCTCATGGACTGTAGCCTGCCAGGCTCCTCTGCCCATGGAATTTTCCAGGCAAGAATGCTGGAGCAGGTTGCCATGTCCTTCTCCAGATAATCTGACCCAGGGAGTTGAACCAGTCTCTTTCATCTCCTGCACTGGCAGGCAGATTCTTTACCACTAGTGCCACCTGGGAAGCCCTTTACCTTTTCATACGGTAATCAATTATTAGGGGAAATGACTTAAAATGAAAATGAGCTCTTTTAAAGTTCTGCCAACTTCCTATAATTTTGGAATTTTCTATTTTCTCAAGTGTTAGCTATGGAGGATGCTTTTAAAAGTCTTTATCAGTAGGACAATAATTGGGATATTCTAGATTTTCACACTAGGGCACAGAATAGCATTGTAAAAACACAAAAGCCACAAAATACCTCTAAAATGTATATAATACAAATTTAAGAAGTCAATTGTTTCTAAATTAGCAGCTTCATCACACTCACTCTGAAAGCTAGGTCAACTAAACTTGACAGTGCTTTTGGAGGGAAAACTCTGGGCAAAACAACCAAACAGATACTTACTCCTCCTTCCTGCATACTTCTGGGCAATGAACAACTGGCCAACTGGACAATCACCATCTATTAAAGACTAGCCTAGCTGAGGATCTCAGACTTCAACACTAGTTTTCTAAAGTCAAGTGTTCGCTCCAGTCAAGTGTTTCCTCCAAGCCTGAATTGTTTCTGTCGTCAGAAATCAGAAATTCACTGCATCTTGCTAAAGTGAGCATAACCATGGCTTCTTTAGCTATGCTCTTTAAAATTAACTGGGGAAAGAAATTACATTTTTAATAATTCCAGTAACATGTCTGTACTGGTTCTGTAAAAATGAACTAACTGGTCAAATGCTTGGTGGAAGTAAACTGCCAGGTTTTTTTTCCAGCAACTAAAAGATGACTTAAGTATCCAAATTTTGGTATTTTTAGTTAAGTTCAGCTGTCAACTACCAGAAGTCCAGCATTCTTCTCAGATCTGCTTTTCCCTGCTCAAGGCACACACAAAGAAACTTAGGTTGGTGCAGAAGTAATTGCGATTCTGCCTTGTTGACCTTTTGTTTGACATTGGAATACACTTAATCATTTTAATGTGCATTTCATGCTTTTATTTTTTTGCTAGCGACTCATTACTTGCTATTTTATATTTTAGACTATGGAAATAATACTAAGACAAAAAGCAATTTGAGCGATTTTCTTGAGTTCAAAATGGGTTGTAAAGCAACACACAACTCACAACAGCACATCTGGCCCAGGAACTTCTAATGAACCTACAGCCCAATGATGGTTTAAGAAGTTTTGCAAAGGAGGAGAGCGCCTTGAAGATGAGGAGCGCAGTGGCCAGCCATCAGAAGTTGACAACAACCAACTAAGCCATCGTTGAAACTGATCCTCTTACAAGTACACGAGAAATTGCCAAGGAACTCCACGCCGACCATCCTATGGTCATTCAACGCCGACCATCCTACGGTCATTCAACATTTGAAGCAAATTGGAAAGGTGAGAAAGCTCGGTAAATGGGTGCCTCATGCACTGCCCACAAAATCAAAACTATTGAAGTATTGCCTTCTCTTATCCTATGCAACAATGAACCATTTCTCAAGATTGTGACATGATGAAAAGTGGATTTTATATAACCAGTAATGACCAGCTCAGTGGTTGGACTAAGAACCTCCAAAGCAGTTTTCAGAGCCAAACCTGCACCCAAAAAGGTCATAGTCACTGTTCGGTGGTCTCTGCCGGTCTGATCCACTACAGCTTTCTGAATCCTGGCGAAACCATTACATCTGGAGAAGTATGCTCAGCAAATTGATGAGATGCACCAAAAATTGCAACTCCTACAGCTAGCACTGGTCAACAGCCAATAACTGCCTAATAACTGTCAAGTTGCACAACCACTTTAAAAGTTGAATGAATTGGGCTATGAAGTTTTGCCTCAGCCTCCTATTCACCTGACATCTCACCAATCAGATACCACTTTGAGAATCTTGATTTTTTTTTGCAGGGAAAATGCTTCCACGACCAGCAGGAGGCAGAAAATGCTTTCCAAGAAGTCGTTGAATCCCAAGGCTTGGATTTTTATGCTAAGAATAAACTTATTTCTTGTTGGCAAAAATGTGTTCGTTGTAATGGTTCCTATTTTGTTTAATAAAGATGTCTTTGACCCTAGTTATGACTTAAAATTCAAGGTCCGAAACCGCAATTGCATTTGCACCAACTTTCTACATAAGCTGAAAGGTTAAGTGAAGACCCTCACAGAAATCCAACACCTTGATCTGTGTGGTGTTTTTTTTTTATACTTACTCTGGCTAGGCCAAAACAAATTCATAGAAAGTCAGTATTGGTTTCTGAACCTCTTGAGATGTTTCTTAAGAGTACATTTATACAGACACACTTAAAAAAAAAAAAGGATCATAGTATAAGGGGATTCAGTAACTTTGGCTTTGTTTAAACTATGGTATTACCTGTTATTTTACCTGCTATGCTCTTCCTCTCCACTGCAGTAAAAATTCAGTTTTAACTTGCAACTCAAAAATCCTAGATATAAAGAATGTTTACATTTACTACTGAACTTGTAAATTATCACTTATACTACTTGGTGGTTTCATAGCATAATACAAATACTTAATACAATCCAGTGCATATTTATTGAACTCTAAGTATTTTAACAAATACAAAATCTTACTGGTTTTAATAGATTTTCTTCCTTCTTTTGTATTTCAGTTAATACCAAATTGAAGCAAAAATTCAAATCAAAGCTTTAAAGATACTTGGCTCAATCTACAGACATCACACAACTTAAAAACTATGAATTTCCTTTGTCACTTAAGTTGTCCTTTGCTATTTTAAAGGCAGACACAGCATTAAAACTGCACTGCAATGGAAAGCCACACACACATGCACATCCTTCACTGAAAAAAACAAACATTAAAAAAAATGAGTTGTTACATTAAACGAATAATATTTCATTTTGGTTTGATGCCTAAGTCTTCATAATCGGGCTCAGAAAATTGCTACAACTAAAATTTAAAATTGTTTTTTTGGCGGTTGTTAAGACTGTCCTTCCCTTGAAACAGTCAATAACAAAGTCAAATGCAAAGTCAAATGTTAAGTTCTGAGAAGACAAATGCAACCATAGCCACATGGGGGCCATTAAGTATGGTTCAGTCCATCAGTTTCAAAGCTTCAAGTCCCCTTTCTTGACAAGCAGGGAAACTCTACATTAAATTTTATAACAACCCTTCATAAGACCAAGAATCATATTTGATTTTAGAAAACTGAGAGGTTAACCACCTGCATTTGTAAAATACTATTTGTATCATGCTTCTCACTAAGCATTTCTCAACTTCAGCTTCCCACTATGAGACAGGTCTCCCCAGGATTCCTAATTTTTAAGTTTAGTCCAGAGATACTATCATCATCCTGCAAACAGGACTTCTCAAAGGGTCACATCTAGATCTTTGACAGAAGAGCTCTTGATTTCACGCCATAATGCCTATTTGTAAAAGGAAGGCCCATGCGGCCAAAGGTGGCACAGGTCTACCAAAAATTAAAATTCATGAAATAAAAATTTTATTTTCTCCTTCTACCAAAAATTTATAAACATCTCTATTAAACACAGCACTTAAAATAAAAAGAAAACTAGTTTGTCCTTTAGGATCCAATTTCTTATGTCCAATATAAGGAGTAAAGATTTACCGAAACCTTTCTTACTTACTCAATATTCTTTTCTGTGGAAATGATGTACGCTTAATCACTGTATCAATGCTGGCAGCTAAGACTTTACCTATCGGTTAACACACCCTGGAGATTTTAAAACACTTTATTTAATAAAAGTTAAACATACAAAAACTGAAATTAACACACATCTTAAAAATCATCTTCTTCCACTAATAGGAGGACCCTTTTCTATGCATATATTTGGCTTAAACTCAACTCAGGATAATTGTGAAGTTCACTAACCAACAAATCCTGACAACTTGATCTAGTTAACAAAAATTATAAACTCAGCTACATGAACATAATATACAGGGAAATTATGGTCAGATTAATGCACAAGAAATACAGTAAATTTTTAATGATGAAACATTCAGTACTCTTGTTCATTAATTTAGCCTTGGTTTTTTTACAAAAATAGTATCTACATTGTATACAGGGCTATACATCAGCTTTTGTTTTCTCATATAAACATTACACATCCAAAAAATGTCACCACTACCATAAG
Source organism: Nanger dama (assembly GCA_917880005.1). Classification (NCBI taxonomy): domain Eukaryota; kingdom Metazoa; phylum Chordata; class Mammalia; order Artiodactyla; family Bovidae; genus Nanger; species Nanger dama. Next base: position 14,840,305 of record CAKJTW010000026.1, read on the forward strand.
TGAAAATCAACACAGGAGGAAAGCAAATGTAAAAAAAAAAAAACATTAGAAAAGGTAGCTGGTCCTAAACATGGTTTCTTACATAAAACTAAAATTCAATGAAAAGAATAAAGAGCTGGATCAATTTTAGGGATGGCCTAATAGGCTTAGCAAGCAAATTATTGAGAAAAACCTCAAAAGAGAAAACTTTGCCATTTACCAATTAACCTAGTTTTAGGTTAATTGGGCAACAGATAAATTTAAGCTGAAGAAAAGAAAAACAATGAAGAGAAATTCTTTTTAGCACATTGGTATTTTGTCTTGATATTCCAGGGAATTGCTAGAGTGTGTGGCAAGTTCAAAGCATCTGAAAATTCCCAGTTAGAACTTTACAAAAAGTATTTACCATCCATTAAGTGGGTACCTGATACTAGGAAGATGAGTAATTCACTTAAGTGCTGTATTTATGCAGCATTTATCTAGAAAAGTTGCTTTATCCAATAAACTTTGAGGAAACTGGTAGTAGTAATGAAAAAAAGTTTAAATGAGTAGCAGTTATTAAATGCAATTTCAAGTTTCATTCTATTGAAGTCAAACAATGACAACAATGGTATCTTCTTTACTCATCTAACAAATAATTTACCTTTAGAAAAATATAAGGATAAAAAGGTAAATGTAAAGCCCTGCAGAGATGAAATCCAACAGTTTTTCTGATTATTGAGGCATCAAATGCCTAACATTGTATTTAGAGGTATCTTGATACTGTGTCATAGGTTTATCAGCAATTCCACAAGTTCCTACTCCAACTTTGCCAGTTACACTCTCAGGTGAAGCAAAAATACTCCTCTTTACCTAGAGAGAGAGAGAGAGGAGGAAAAAAAAAAAGAATTCTTGATTGGTTTTGGAAAAAACTAAAATTTCAAAATACACTTTTAAGGAAAAGTACATCAAGAAAACTTGAGTGATCAAAAATCTTCCAGTGATACCCAACGTTAAGTAAGTGGTATGTAAGATAGCACATAGGTTTTCAAATTTTAGTTTATAAAAGAAAATAACCTAGATGTTTTATAATTCCTAATATAAATTCATTCACAGTGCTTCCCTTGCAGAGACAGTGGCTAATGGGGATATTTTATATTCAGTAAGTCAAAAAGATTAAAGAGGATTCTGAATTCAAGATCCAGTTGTATTTTTTTTAATCTCATTGAACCTCCTTTTCCATTTTAAAGTTATTTTAATGACAGCCATGCTCTGCAAATTTACAAAGTATGTATGATGAAAAGATTTACTAACCTGGCCTTTTTGTTTTTAGAGTAGGCTCTGTTGTTGAATTGTTGCCATTTTACCTTCTGGTCCTCTCTTTCTTGTTCAAGTTCTTTTATTCTCTGTGCTTTTTCAAAGCTTTCTTCTTTTATATTCACGCTGCTGGGCAATCATTTCTTTTCTGTGTGGACAGAACAGGTAAATGTCAATTCAAAATGACCTCAACTAAAAGATGACCTCAATGCAACCACTTTCCCGCCAAAGAAACTCCAAAATCGAAGAAGTTTACACACCTTTCCCTCCACAAATAAAAGCACTAACAATGTCAGCACTAACACCAATGCCAATCACTCAGGACTAATAATAAATAAATGTTATTTGGAATATACAGTATCCTTGGAAGCTTTTAAACACAACTGTAGTAACTATTACTCATTTAAATCCAATATTTCAACCAACTTTTAATTTGTCATTTACATATAGCTTTTACAAGTTTTGTTTCAAGAAAAGATGAGTTTCAACATGAAAAGCTAACTAAACCTTTATCAATTTTTAAATGGGCAGTTAGCAAGTATGATATGCGGCATTTGGAAAATGCAAAGATTCAATGCAGATAAAACTATTTCATCTTGACTGGAAGAGCTCAGCAGCACAAAGGGAAAATCACAGCTAGCAATTCTTAAAACAAGAACAACTAGGGTTTTCCAATCAGAGCCTGAAAGTTCTCTCAGTAATTCCTGCTAAGTTAACAGTTATCACCAAAGGAATGAATACAAAGGTATTCAAAATGAGGTAACATGATTCAGACTTCTCTGTATCATATAATCACGTCCATGAAGTATGGTTTTTACACAATGTCAAAGACTAAAAGTAGAAATCTCATGTTGTTCTACAATCTATTTTTCTTATTGGGATGCTTAAATCAAATGTTATTGTTAATAGATGATATAATTTATATTTATGTAGCAAATTAAGTTCTGAAAACATCTAGACAAACCAAAAGACGGCAAACTGTGATATAGATGCAGAAGTTAAGTGAAAACTGTTAATTCCATCTCCTAAACAACTCTCAAACCATATACGGCTCCATCCTTACTGCTACTCCCTTGGTTCAGGTCACCATCATCTTATACCTGGATGACAGCAGTAGCTGCCTTCTCTCTGCTGCCAGCAATCACTCAAAAGTTCAAATATGAACATATCAAATCCTCTCCACTTGAAATGCATCAGTGGCTTTCTAGCTCTTTATGATCTGGCCTCTACCTTTCTAACCTCTTTCTCTTGTTAAGCTACCAACCCACAAGCCCCAAGTTTTTAACCAAAGGATTTCTTTCTGTTACTTCTATGTTCCCCCCCATTTTTTGGTTTTAAATGTAAATCTTACTTCTTGTTTAACTTACTTGTTAAGTCATGTTTGACTCACTGCAACCCCACTTTGTCCATGGAATTTCCCCAAGAATACTGGAGTGGGTGTCCATTTCCTTCTCCAGGGGATCTTCCTGACCCAGGATCGAACCCACATCTGCATTGGCAGGCAGGTCTTTATCACTGAGCCACCAGGAAAGCCTATGTGTCAAGAACTGTGCCACATGTTTTACTCAAGCTATGAATGAATCCTTACAACCCCATAACAGAGATACTACTATCTGTTTTACAGATGAGGAATCAGAAGGTAAGCAGCTTGCTCAAGATCATACCTTCTAGTTCATTAACTGGCCAACATCTGTCCTTTTCAAATCTCAGTTTACATGTCATTTCCTCCAAGAAATCTGCCCTCATGACAAAAATGCAGCTTGTTACCTTTTCTTTGTTCTCTAAAAGTATCTGTTGTGTTCCCTCCATTACTTCTACACTAAAGTTCTTCTTTAATTATGTGTCTATTCTTCAGATTGTAAATGCAGTTAGGACAAGGCCTATTTTGGTCTTTGCTGTGGTGGAACCCAGAACTTGGTTTAGTGAGATATACTCTTAATTTTACTCTTAATCTTAAGATATCCTCTTAATAAATAGGTATTAAATGCCTAAGCAGGAACCCCAAAATGTCTTCACTTTATCTAGGTATACGTATTAACAGACACTGTTAACCATACATTGCTAACCTTCAAAACAATTGTAAACAGTATCATAACTTTCTTACCCTAATATAGCCTGCACAGATTCTGTAGACAACCTCAAATACCCAAATGGGGAAGATTACATTTAAAATGCTAAAATCAAAGTCACTTACTTTGACATGGGTTTGTTGCCACTGTCCTCCTTTGCCTTCCTTCCTTCTTCTACAGGCTTGAGGTTCAACAGTGGAGTCACTTCAGCATTGCCATAGCCAGCAAAAGTGATTGCAGCGGTGCCGTTTTCTTCATCTATCTCCTCAATCTCCGCTTCGTAACACCTGTAAAGATATCATGGCTGTAAGCAGGTGAGTAAAGGTTTAGTACTCAGCCTATAAGACTTATACTGCAGTGATTCAACTATTAAATGTGTCTAAAATGAAACTTACACAATCAAATGTCCCTTTGGCAAAGATAATACAAAAGAGCAGCTAGAGTTAGCCACTGGCTTTTAAGGAAGGAAGTCCCAACCAAAATATTGCCCAGAAGTCTCTGACACATCTACTAAATGTGTTTTAGTCAATTTCTGTGAGAAAGCATACTTCTTATATGAATCATTTCAGTACATGTGCTTCATGGAAGCCAACCATTACTCAATTTGCAACCCAAGGAGAAAAGAACTTATAGACTGTATTAAAATAAAGAAAACCCATTCACTTTCCTCTACTTCATGTCTATTTCCTCTAGCATCCAAGCCATTCTTCTGGCCTAAAACTTACTCTAAAGCTAAAAACTAAACTATAGTAATGGTAACCACCCAAGAATCAAATCGGTTGTTTAAGTCATATCAGCCATATAAAGACTAAAATAGAGTAGTTCAAGCTGAATAAAAATCACCTTACCATTCATTGTACTTTACTAGTTCATGTTATAGTTACAGTTTTTTTCTACACTTACTGTCCATCTTCACTCCAGATTGCCATACACTTGTCTCCTACTTTCCATGAATGAGTGGGCTGAGTAGAAGCAAAGTTGTCTGAACTTGCCAGAGTTTCAGAAGGCTGAGTTGACAGAAGGTCTTTGGTTAGTTCAATAACCTCCTAAAAGGGAAAACAAAAACCATTATCTTTATAATTCACATTGTAACCTACTTTCAACAAGCAACTTCTTCAAGTTTTTGATAACAGCTCTCATACCATGTAGCACTCATTAACTACTCTACACATATTTATTTGCAGTTCATAATGATACTATGATACAGATACTGTGATTATCCCCATGTAGAAATTAAGATAAAACATTTTATACAGTGGTGGTGGGACTTAAACCTAGGCAGTTGCCTTTCAATTTAATTAACCTCTAATATTAACAGAAATACAGTGAACTTGAATTTACATTGTACATTATTTTTAAGCACCTATTTTAGCTAAAGAGATCTCTCTAAAGGTGAGAAATAGTCAACTCTAAGGCACTGAACTAGATTCAAGATCCCTTTTATCTCATTATCACTGTCACATGTATTTAATTCCAATGAACTTTTTATAGGGCATTGCTTGGCAGTAGTACTAACTGCCTAGCCAACAGGGATGCTCTCCCTGGAAAAAAAAAATAAAATAAGCCCCCAAAACTTGAAGGAGCATTATTAGTAGTAAAAATGATCCTACTCATATGTACTTCTACTAAAATACTATAGGCATGTATTAAAAAAAACAGTAGTTTTTCTAGTCATTTATTATAATACCCCATCTGGGTAAGCAAATTACCAAGTCAGATTTAAAATATCCCAGTACTATAATCTTAAACACATTAGCACAGCTTCAACTAAAAGGAAAAAGTAAAATAAATATAACACACAGGTAGGCAAAGCCTTTCCGTGTGACAAATACGTTTTCTAACTTAGGCTTACACTTACTGCTGCTGCTAAATTGCTTCAGCCATGTCTGACTCTGTGCGACCCCACAGATGGCAGCCTACCAGGCTCCCCTGTCCCTGGGATTCTCCAGGCAAGAACACTGGAGTGGGGTGCCATTTCCTTCTCCAATGCATGAAAGTGAAAAGTGAAAGTGAAATCCCTCAGTCCTGTCCAACTCTTAGCGACCCCTTGGACTGGAGCCTACCAAGCTCCTTCGTCCATGGCATTTTCCAGGCAAGAGTACTGGAGTGGCTTGCCGTTGCCTTCTCCGCTTACACTTACTGACTTCATTCAAAGGTATTTGGTAGAGTTGGTTAAAAAACTTAATAAAAACAAATTGATAGATTCTGCTACCAATCTGCTATATTTTTACTCTGATGAAGACTCATCCTTTGCTGTTGCATATAAAATACCTTAAACATCACACTGTATGTTTTGGGAGAAAAATGAGCCAAGTTACACTCTGTATTCAGTTTCTCCTGGCTCCCACTGAGGTTTAATAATAGCAAAGCAAGTGAAATACTACTTCTCTCCTAAAGATTTTAAATCTTCTCAGCTAGTTCTTAAAAACTTATATTTGTGCCTTAAGGACAAAAAAAAAAAAAAGGGGGATTATTAAAGCCCTTGGAGAAAGATCAGTTTTATGAATAAAAAAATTTTACAAATGAAAATACTAGAAGATTCAGATTTAAGTTAAAAATTCAGTAGATTAATGTCTTTAATGAAATTTTATTAGGTGCCAAATACCCATTCAAATACCTTTTAATTAGACAATCCTTTGCAAATAAGCAAGGGATGTCCAAATAAATAGATGATGTACTACACAAAGGAGAGTAAATTGTTTGTTAAATAAACAAATTATGTTTATTAAATAATAAACAAATTATGTTTATTAAATAATAAATTATTGTTTTTAATTAACCACTTTTAGCACTAGGAATGTAATCCAGTAAGTCTGACTCAAAAGCCTATGCAATTCCTATCATTAAATAATTTCATTTAACTAGGGATCATTGGACTACTAATGCACAAACATGAAGTCTGTGTTTTTAGATCTCAATATTTAGAACTTTACTTCTCTTAGAATAAAACATCTTTCCACTATGTTTTCATAAGAAAATAAATTTTCACCAAAGAGAAGGGTCCTGAAAAGCTGTGCAGTTATAATTTCAAGGCCCTGCACTGAAAAGACACTTGCGCATTATTTCTAGCTGTCTTTTCACTTTGTCATGTTGTACATACCCCTCCCAACAATTATGAAGACCCTTCTAAATGTCTTTTATTCACATGTGCATATGGACCAAAGTATTATAAATATGATTTCATGTATGAGGGAGTTCTTAAAGGTACATACCATTAATTACTTTTCCTCCCCCAAGTCTGAGTTCTGAAACTGCTCCTTCATTGACAGATGGGCAGCAGTTACAGTTATCGGCAATTCCAGGAAGCATCAGATGTTGTGATCTACATATCAGCAGGTCAAAGGGGGTGCACTCAAGCACTCTGCTTACTGAAGGAAGGCGTTTCGGGGATGCAGAGAGCCACTGTAATATATGAGACAAGTGACTTGACCCCTGCCTCCTTTAGAACCAGTTTATTCAGCAAAACAGCCTAATAAATTGACTATTTTTGTGATTATCACAGACTGCCTGGGGAGCTAGTCAACTAGCTAGCCTGGATTTTACTAAACTCACTTCTTTAAAGTGAAAAAGAAAACAAATTAGGATTTCAGAAGACTGATTTGCTGCCTATTGAGTAATTTTATATGAAAGACAGTGTGTTAAGAGATAAACATAGAAGTCTTACTGGCAAAATGAAAGTCACTGGAAAAAATGCAGGAAAAGGATTCTGCATAAATGAAAGTGCAAACAAATTCTTAACCAGAGTAAGGGTATTCCATAAAAGGAACACAAAAAAATAAAGGAGACTACAAATTCGGTCATCAGTCTGAGAAGACTTTTCAGCAAATATAAAAGATAGAATTAAATACCAATGGCACAAGGCATATCCCAGAAAGCAAGGAAGGAAAAGGATTTTTTTAAAAAAAACCTATGACAAAATAGAAACTGTAGCTATAGTCAATGGAGATAACAATTACTATATGGAAACAGATAGCAAAATTTTATCTAATATTAAGAATTTTATCTAATATTAAGTGATGTGTTCCATCTTTTGAGTAGTTTTCAGTTCAAAAACAAACCTGTATCTAGTAACCAAAATGACTGTTTTTTCCATGAGAGGAAAAGAATTTGAGGTCAAGATTGGTTAGGAAAAACATCCTCTGTTATTGCTAACTGAAGTGTTAGAACGTGCACTTCTAAATCTGTGCCATCTGATATGATAGCCACATATGGTTAAATAAAATTAAAAATTCAGTTTTTCAGCCATCCTAGTCTTATTCCAAGTATTTGATAGCCCCATGTACCTAGCAGCTATAATATTGCACAGCAGATATAGAACACTTCCATAGCCACAGAAAGTTCTATTGGACAATGTTTTTCAAAATGGTTAAAAAAATATTTTACAGAACGACCTTCAGGTCATTATTAACTGAACCCTAAGTAAGCCATTTACCTGGTTACTACAATGCCTACAACAATGGTCTCCCTCCCTATAGTACTTCCACTATAGATCATGTCCTAACACAATTCTGCCCAGACTCTGAAATATATTCCAGAAATACTAAAATACCAAGACTCATAATAATGCTGTCTTCACTCCCAACTCCCTCCTCCACCAGTTCCACATATAGCCCTCCAGCTTACTGCCAATTAAATACAGGAAGCAATGTATACAACATTGACACAATGTTTCACTTTCTTCAAAGTAAAAAGGACTGCTTTTAAGTTGGTTTTTAATGAGAGAGAGAGATGGGGGTAGGTCAGGCTAAGACAAGCAGAAAGTCGGCCTGAGATGGGAGAAACTGCTCCCAAAACATCTTTTCTAACTGACTAGCTCCCTGAAATCCACTGGCCTGACTTCTACATACTGAAGAGAGGCCTTGGTTTCTGTTTGTATTTTCTTTTTTTAAATAACATCCATGCACATCTATCCTAAATCCAGAAATTGAACCTAAAAATATTCAACTCATTTAAATTATGCCCAGGTAAGCTTTTAGAATTGTGAATCTAGAGCCCATTTCAAATAAGTTTTGTTTGTTTGCAGTTATACTATCCCTAAAATATTGATCATTTTAATTGGCAAGAGGATGATATAAACAGAAATGATATGTGTAGTATGAAGATGATTCGAAGTGTTTTGAATCAGTGAAGATAAGTCATCTAATCAAAACATCTTTTAAAACTTTCCAAAAATCAGATGCAGAATTAGATGAAAAGCCATAGATATTTACAAATATTATATATGGTGTTTTTACTAACCAACCTAGGGTTGTGAGAAATAATAGATATTTACTTCTATGGCTTTATTTGTCTTGAAACACCAGAGGAAGTTTTAAAACCCGGTTTCATACTTACTGCTCTTCCAGGACAAAAGGAACACATTAAATTCAGATCGCCTTTTTACACAGATTTGATTTCAAGTTGCTAATAAGTGTCAATAATTACATATAAAACCTAGCCTTAAGTTCAAACATTATGTAACATTTATGTAGAAAACAAAAGTCTCTTTAGGTATTTTTATAATGTGTTTTCAACACAGGCACTAGAGCTAGCTTTGTTACACTTACACACACACACACAGGATCTCTGGCATGGGTGCTCTATTTTCGTTTTCAAAGAAATCTTGTGGCATTGAAAAGAATCTGATATAATCTGATTAAGCTATATTTTCCTCCTTTAATTTTAGTTACCCTTTGAAGTAAAATTCCTTTTCCAAGTCTTTAAAAACAGAAATGTTATCCACCGTCAAGTTATATGTACCTCTTTTTCTAGAGTGATAGTGACTTATAAAATTAACTCTTACTTTTAAAAATTATAAGAACATATAAGGATGACACAACAAAAACGATATTTCAACTGTTTTGATGTACACAAACTGAGGAAGCAACCCTTCTCTTAGAAGCCATGTATGCCTCTGTGGGGTCACACATGTACACACAAGGGGGTGTGAAGGGGATAAACACTCCCTCCAAAGGTATTATGGGTATCCATAGATTCTAAGCAATTAGCCCACAGAAATACTCTTTTCAAGCAATGAAGCTATTATGTATGCCCCATACGTACTTGTAAATCTTTCTTTAATTTTAGTAAATCTTCATTTTCTCCATTTCCAGACAGCGCAGCCTCAACTTGCTGGAGTTGAGCTTTGTAGCTTGCCAGCTGCTTTGCTAGATCCTCTGACATCTGGTGAAAATAAAGAGTAAAGTCATGAAAACAGAACCAAAAAACCAAAACATAAAAAACATTTTTTCCTGTCGGCCTGAATTAACCCTTACCAACTCTGTTCCCAACTCCTTATAATTCACTGCAGCATTATTTATTACTACCTTTACTTTCAGTTCGGAGAAAAGCTGTGTGCCAAACCACAAACTTCAAGTATTCTGAAGATTATAAACATGTAAGATATATTCCATATAGAAACAGAAAACGAGATAAGAGGAAAAGGGAGAATATTTTCTAATTTTCTTTAAACTATTAACAGGGAAGAGACATTGTGTTAGGCTCAAGGAACAGGACTATTATATCATCACCAAAAAAAAAAAAATAGAAGACACTAAACTGTTCAAAGAGTTGAGGCTTCCAGATTTTTAAGGGCTAAAAAAGTACTTCAAAAGCCAAATATAAATAGCTTTTGGATTAACTACACAAATGACTTTCTCCACAAGAGCTATAATGTGTGTGCTTAGATACTTCCACAGTGCAAAAATATTTTCACCCAGTCACTTAAATACTGCCAATGCATGTTTCGCAGTAAAAGAAACATCACAGATGCTCTCTAATTTAGGCAATCTAAACTACGGGCCTTTCACCAAATCCAGCTCGTACTTCTGAAAACAAGACCGGAGAGAATTCTTTCTCGCTTTATTAGCAAACGTACGGGGTTTCTGAGACCCGTCGGTGTCACAAATCCCGGCCAACCACAGCCCGGAACCTGGAAGTACTTCACGAGGGTTGGCGCAAGCCAGGCTAGCCCTCGGTCACCCTACACCTCAAAGCCCGCCACAACTAGCTCGACCATTTCAGACCTCGAAATTCCAACAACTTCCAAGGAAACCGAAAACAAGAACGGAGCCGAGGCCCCAGGAGCCGGAGCCCCACCCGCAAACAGGCTCCGCACAGAAGGGCCAGGAGCGTCCTTAAGATGCCTCCCGCGACCAGCCCAACCCCGTTCAGGGACGCTCGGGCTCAGCTCTGCGTGGAAGAGGAGGCCGGCGCCCGGGCGTCCCAGGGCGGCCTCAGCCTCTGGCCTCCGGTTCAACTCGTGAGAGGTCGAGGCCCAGCGAGGCCTCACTGTCTCCTCATCGCGTTACCTTGTGTGGGGTTGGGAGAGTGGCGGCGGGAAGGGGTAGGGGGCAAATGAGCCCAGCGGTGGCAGCAACAGCAGCAGCAGCAGCAGCAACAAAACAGTCCGCGTCGACACCTAGTTAACCCGGGGTAGAGATTCACGTCTCCGCCGGGAGTGAACTGGAGAGGACTAAAGCCGGGCACTGGAAGGAGGTATAGAAGAGGCGGGTGAAGTCTCGCGAGAGGTTAAAAATCCTCGCGAGATGTCTCTCGATTCACGTGATTCCTAGCGCCCCTCTAGGCTGCCGGACCTTAATCACGTCAGGGACGTGAAGTAGACCGTGGCGGGGTGGGGGAGGGGCGGGAGAAAGGGCGGGTCTCATAGGTAGGAAATGACGTGCTGGGATGCGCCAGGCGCCGGATGTAGGTTCGTCTCCTCTTAGTTCCGGCTCGGAATGGGGAGTCCGTTTGTTATTTTACGTGTGGGCTCAGTCCGGCGAATCCTGAGGTTCCCAGGATTCGAATCCTGAGGTTCCCAGGGTGCTGGGTGGCGGAAAGAACAAGGTTTAATACAGTATTCTTCCTAGGGGCTGATTCTCAGAATTTGGTCCCAGCACCATCAGCATTGCCTGGTGTTTATTTTTTACAGTAATTTATAATTTATTGCAAAAATAATGCACTATAAATACATACTTTCAGCACCCACCTCAGACCTTTGAATCAGAAACGTTGAAGATGGTCGCAGCAGCCTGTTTCAGTAAGCTTTCTAGGGGACAGCAATGTCCGCTCGAGTGTGACAACCACTGCTTCATATTAATAGAATAGTAAAAGTCTTAATGGCAACAGAAAGCTGATTAGATTGTGGCAGAACCTAGTGGACAGTAGATTAGATTATTTAAAACCTATTTTGACTTTTCGAGGGCGGTTACCCAGGCCGTGCACCTGCCCCAGGAGCAGGAGCTGTGTATCCTCCCATTTTCTGTTTACCATTGTAAACAAAGGCCTTTCGTACCATTAAAAAAAAAAAATTTATAAGCACTTACTGGTTTTAATTAAGTTATATAGGTTAATGCCACCCGCAAGGGAACAGTCTCAAGTTATAATCCTGAATATAAACAGATTGTGTAAGCACTTAACGTTTAAAAAGAGATGTGTATTAAGTGTAATAATATATACTATTTAGGGACGGATATACAAGTCTCTAGAGATTTGGAGTGGAACCCAAATGTTTTCACTGATTATCCTTCCTACTTTTAATCGTTACCCCATACGCATGTAATTTTCTCCAATTGAAAAAAAAAAAAGACTTGAGACACGAAGAGGCTCTATGAATGCCGGGAAAGAAAGTTCCCTGTTTCGTACAAACACACGCATCCCTCATTGAGTCAGAGAACCTGTGGAGATGGAACCAGGTCAGGTTTGTAGCAGTCAGCTTGTAAGAAGTGAAACTGCTGCAGAGGGCAGCCACGTGTAGCTGAAATGAAGAGGGAAGACAAACCAGAGGGGATGCACTTTATTAAAAATATGTTAAAAACACGATGTAGTGTTTTTGACAGTTGCTCTTATTTTAATTGTATATTTTAAGAACTAACGCCAGGAGGATCTTCCTTGAAAATAAACTTTACAGCTGTGTAAATTTGTCACATAAGAACTCTTCATGAACCCCCTAGATCAGAGAATAGGAAAATATGTATAAGCTCCAGTAAAGTTTTTTGATAGCTTTTTGTTTTTAGAATTGCTTTTAATCTCTCCTCTGTGCAACATAGAGTATATTTGCCAAGAAAAGTTATATTGAATGTTATTAGTTCTCACAAAGAGATAACAGTTGTGTATGCCAGGCAGCATTATAAACTCTACATGTATTAATTTAGTTTTCACTATGATTTGGTGTGTTTTTAAAGACAAAACTGAAGCAAGTAGAAGTTTTGACTAAGCCTGCTACTTCAAACAGGTGTTCTGACTTACCACCTCCTTTGAAGTGTCAAAATCCTCTTTCAGTGTCAGATTTTTCTTAAAACATTCTGACTCAAAATTTAATCATGTTTATTTTTCAAAAAGAACAGTATCAAAAACCTTTAGTTCTTTAAACCTGGTATTTATTTTATTGAACTCAGTAAGTAAATAAAATTTAAAGATGCCACAGCTATTTTCTTTCATTCCTAAAGAAAATTAAAGCATAGCCATGCCTTTGGAATGCACTAACTCTTTGCAGAGCATAAAATTATGCACTAAATTCATACATTTATACATGTTGGTTAAATGGGAGGTTGCATTCTTTAGCTTAGCTTCGTTATATCCCTTCACTGAAGTAGCCCCAAAATTTCCTACATTTTTGCTATCTATACAGATGCCTAATGTGATGAGAGATGTGCACATAGTAATAATAACTATACCATTTGCCCTTTTTAATCATAAGAGGTGTTTTGAATGTTTACATGGGGATTTGTTGCAGAGCAAGCTCCTGGCTTTTTCTGCCTATTGAGTATTTTGGGGGTACAGTGCATTCAGAACATATCCTGGGATGACTCTTAGGTGGTATAATCCATTTAAGTTTGATGGATAAACAACCTTGCTGATGAATAGTTGCTCACCTGTCATAGCAATCCTGATTTGTTCAGTAAAATCTGCATTGTCTTCCTAGTCTTAGGATGTACATTTTCAGCCATTCTGTATTTCACGTGTACCACCAGAGAATAGAAAACATGCCACTAAAAACAGAAAACAAGGACTCATTCAATTTGAAAAGATGATAGTCTAAGCCTTTAAAAGGATCAGAAAAATAACGGAGTCATCAAAGTTCTTCAGATCTACTTGAAAGTGGTGTTTAACTGTACCCCTATTTTCTCAGTTTAACTGTACTCCTATTTTCTCAAGAATATGTTCTGAGGGTAAAAAGAAAAAAAGTCTCAAACATCACAGATTTATTGCTAATAGTATTGGTAAGGTAATATAACTTTAAAACTTTTATGTCTACTCTAGATAAAGTGAATAATTAGTAATTTTGTTAGTTAAAACTCTAATGAGGGAACAAATATTAAAATTTTTGTAAAAGGTCTTCTGGTGTTAAATTTGAATTCTGAATATATATTTACATATCTTAGAAGTAATGTTACCCTAGTGGAGTGTGCCCATATGTTGATATCTAAATACCATTCCCCATGAAAGAAACAGTATTTCTTGGAGAAATGATGGAGTTAGGGTCTCAGGCCAGAAAAGTACAACAGTACAAACGTGAGCCTGGAACATCTTGCCAGAAAACAAGGAAGTGCCCCAAAACCCTTAGGATCAAGTCAAAACTAACAGAACCCAGCTTGAGGGGGACTGCACTGGCCAAAGATGAGTCAGTCTTGACATTAAAAGAATAATGACTATGATCAATTGTCAAATCATTCAGTAAGTTCAGTTCAGTCGCTAAGTTGTGTTGGACTCTTGCAACCTCATGGACTGGAGCATGCCAGGCCTCCATGTCCATCACCAACTCCCGGAGTTTACTCAAACTCATTTCCATTGACTCGGTGATGCCATCTAACAATCTGATCCTTTGTCATCCCCTTCTCCCACCTTCAATCTTTCCCAGCATCAGGGTCTTTTCAGATGAGTCAGTTCTTTGCATCAGTTGGCTGAAGTTTTGGAGTTTCAGCTTTAGCATCAGTCCTTCCAATGAATATTCAGGACTGACATCCTTTAGGATGGGCTAGTTGGATCATCTTGCTGTCCAAGGGACTCTCAAGAGTCTTCTCCAACACCAGTTCAAAAGCATCAACTCTTCAGCTCTCAGCTTTCTTGATACTCCAACTCCATGTCCATACGTGACTACTGGAAAAACCATAGCTTTGACTAGATGGACCTTTGTTGGCAAAATAATGTCTCTGCTTTTTAATATGCTGTCTAGGTTGGTTATAACTTTTTTTCTAAAGAGCAAGTGTCTTTTAATTTTATGGCTGCAGTCACCATCTGCAGTGATTTTGGAGCCCCCAAAAATAAAGTCTCCCACTGTTTCCATTGTTTCCCCATCTATTTGCCATGAAGTGATGGGACCAGATGCCATGATCTTTGTTTTCTGAATGTTGAATATTAAGCCAACTTTTTTGCTCTCCTCATTCACTTTCATCAAGAGGCTGTTTAGTTCTTCTTCACTTTCTGCCATAAGTGTGGTGTCATCTGCATATCTGAGGTTATTGATATTTCTCCCAGCAATCTTGATCCCAGTTTGTGCTTCATCCAGTCCAGCATTTCTCATGATGTACTCTGCATGTAAGTTAAATAAGCAGGCTGACAATATACATCCTTGACATACTCCTTTCCTGATTTGGAACCAGTCTGTTGTTCCATGTCCAATTCTAACTGTTGCTTCTCAGGAGATTTCTCAAGAGGCAGGTCAGTTGGCCTGGTATTCTGATCTCTTGAAGAATTTTCCACAGTTTGTTGTGAACCATACAGTCAAAGGCTTTGGCATACTCAGTATAGCAGAAGTAGATGTTTCTCTGAAATGCTCTTGCTTTTCAATGATCCAGCGGGTGTTGGCAATTTGATCTCTGGTTCCTCTGCCTTTTCTAAATCCAGCTTGAACATCTGGAAGTTCTAGGTTCATGTGCTACTGAAGCCTGGCTTGGGGAATTTTGAGCATTACTTTGCTAGCATGTGAGATGAATCCAAATGTGTAGTAGTTTGAGCATTCTCTGGCATTGCCTTTCTTTTGGATTGGAATGAAACTGACCTTTTTCAGTCTTGTGTCCAATGCTGAGTTGTCCAAATTTGCTGGCATATTGAGTGCAGCACTTTCACAGCATCATCTTTTAGGATTTGAAATAGCTCAACTGGATTTCCATCACCTCCACTAACTCTGTTCATAGTGATGCTTCCTAAGGCCCACTTGACTTTGCACTCCAGGATGTCTGGCTCTAGGTGAGTGTTCACCCCATTGTGGTCATCTGCATCACGAAGATCTTTTTGTGTAGTTCTGTAGTTATTCTTGTCACTTCTTAATGTCTTCTGCTTCTATTAGGTCCAAGCCATTTCTGTCCTTTATTGTGCCCATCTTTGCTTGAAATGTTCCCTTGGTATCTCTAATTTTCTTGAAGAGATCTCTAGTCTTTCCCATTCTATGATTTCTCCTCTATTTTCTTTGCATTGATCACTGAGAAAGGTTTTCATATCACTCCTTGCTATTCTTTGGAAAGATATATTCAGATGGCTATATCTTTCCTTTTCTCCTTTGCCTTCAGCATCTCTTCTTTTCTCAGCTATTTGTAAGGCCTCTTCAGACAACCATTTTGCCTTTTTGCATATATTTTTCTTGGGGATGGTCTTGGTCACTGCCTGCTGTACAATGTCACAAACCTCCATCCGTTGTTGTTTAGGCACTCTGTCTATCAGATCTAATCCCTAATCCCAGTGAATCTGTTACTTCCACTGTATCATCATAAGGGATTTGATTTAGATCATACCTGAGTGGTCAATGGTTTTCCCTAGTTTCTTCTATTTAAGTCTGAATTTGGCAATAAGGAGTTCATGATCTGGGCCACAGTCAGCTCCCGGTCTTGTTTTTACTGACTGTATAGAGCTTCTCCGTCTTTGGCTGCAGAGAATATAATCATTCTGATTTCACTATTGACTATCTGGTGATGTCTATGTGTAGAGTCATCTCTTGTGTTGTTGGAAGAGGGTGTTTGCTATGACTAGTGACTTCTCTTTGCAAAACTCTTGTTAGCCATTGCCCTGCTTCATTTTGTTCTCCAATGCCAAACTCGCCTGTTACTTCAGGTATCTCTTGACTTCCTACTTTTGCATTCCAGTCCCCTATGATGAAAAGGATATCATTTTTCAGTGTTCGTTCTAGAAGGTCTTGTAGGTCATCAAAGAACCATTCAACTTCAGCTTCTTTGGCATTAGTGGTTGGGGAACTGGAGAAGGGAATGGCTACTGAGAAGGGAATGGCAAACCACTTCAGTATTCTTGCCTTGAGAACCCCATGAACAGTATGAAAATGTAAAAATATATGACACTGAAAGATGGACGCCCCAGGCCGATAGGTGCCCAATATGCTACTGGAGATCAGTGGAGAAATAACTCCAGAAAAATGAAGAATGAAGAGATGGAGCCAAAGCAAAAACAACACCCAGTTGTGGATGTGACGATGTTGGAAGTAAAGTCTGATGCTGTAAAGAACAATAATGCATAGGAACCTGGAATGTAAGGTCTATGAATCAAGGAAAATTGGAAGTGGTGAAACAGAAGATGGCAAGAGTGAACATCAACATTTTAGAAATCAGTAAACTAAAATGGACTGGACAAGAATTCCTTAGAAGAAATGGAGTTGCCCTCATAGTCAATAAAAGACTCGAAATGTAGTGCAGTCTCAAAAATGACAGAGTGATCTCTGTTCATTTCCAAGGCAAACCGTTCAATATCACCATAATCCAAGTCTATGTCCCAACCACTTGAGCTGTTTCAAGTCCTAAAAGATGATGCTGTGAAAGTGCTGCACTCAATACGCCAGCAAATTTGGACAACTCAGCATTGGACACAGGACTGGAAAAGGTCAGTTTTCATTCCAATCCCAAAGAAAGGCAATGCCAAAGAATGTTCAAACTACTGCACAATTGTATTCATCTCACCCACTAGCAAAGTAATGCTCAAAATTCTCGAAGCCAGGCTTCAACAGTATGTGAACTGAGAACTTCCAGATGTTCAAGCTGGATTTAGAAAAGGCAGAGGAGCCAGAGATCAAATTGTCAACATCTGCTGAATCATGAGAAAAGCAAGAGAGCTCCAGAAAAATATCTGCTTCTGCTTTATTGACTGTGCCAAAGCCTTTGACTGTGTGGATCACAACAAACTGTGGGAAATTCTTCAAGAGATGGGGATGCCAGACCACCCTAGCTGCCTCCTGAGAAATCTGTATGCAGGTCAAGAAGCAACAGTTCAAACTAGACATAGAACAATGGACTGGTTCCAAAATCTGTATGCAGGTCAAGAAGCAACAGTTCAAAACAGACATAGAACAATGGACTGGTTCCAAAATCTGTATGCAGGTCAAGAAGCAACAGTTCAAACCAGACACAGAACAATGGACTGGTTCCAAATTGGGAAGGGAGTACGTCAAGGCTGTATATTGTTACCCTGCTTATTTAACTTACGTGCAGAGTACAGCATGCGAAATGCCAAGCTGAATGAAGCACAAGCTGGAATCAAGATTGCCAAGAGAATTATCAGTAACCTCAGATATGCAGATGACACCACCCTTATGGCAGAAAGTGAAGAGGAGATGATGAAAGTGAAAGAGGAGAGTGAAAAAGTTGGGCTAAAACTCAATATTCAGAACTCCCTTGGTAGTCCAGTGGTTAGGAATCTGCCTGCCAATGCAGGGGACACGAGTTCCATCGCTGGTCCAGGAAGATCCCACATGCTGCAGGGCAACAAAGCTCGTGAGCCACAGCTACTGAGCCTGCACCTAGAGCCCATGATCTGCAGCAAGAGAAGCCTTCCCACCGCAACTGGAGAGTAGACCCTACTCCTGCAACTAGAGAAAGCCCGTGCGCAGCAATGAAGACCCAGCTCAGCCAGAAATAAACAAATTAATGCATTAAAAAAACCCTCAACATTCAAAAAACCATGATCATGGCATCCGGTCTCACCACAGCAAATAGATGGGGAAACAATGGAAACAATGACAGACTTTTATTTTGGGAGGTTCCAGAATCACTCCAGATGGTGACTGCAGCCTTGAAATTAAAAGACGCTTGCTCCTTGAAAGAAAAGTTATGACTAACCTAGATAGCATGTTAAAAGCAGAGACATTACCTTGCCGACAAAGATCCATCTAGTCAAAGCTATGGTTTTTCCAGTAGTCATGTATGGATGTGAGAGTTGGACCATAAAGAAAGCTGAGCACTGAAGAATTGCTGCTTTTGAACTGTGGTGTTGGAGAAAACTCCTGAGAGTCTTGGACTGCAAGGAGATCCAGCCAGTCAACTGTAAAGGAATCAGTCCTGAATGTTCATTGGAAGGATTGATGCAGAAGCTGAAACGCCAATACTTTGGTCACCTGATGCAAAGGACTGATTCATTTGAAAAGACCCTGAGGCTGGGTAAGATAGATGGCACGAGGAGAAGGGGACAACAGAGGATGAGATGGTTAGATGGCATCACTGACTCAATGGACATGAGTTTGAGAAAGCTCCAGGAGTTGGTGATGGACAGGGAAGCCTGGCGTGCTGCAGTCCATGGAGTTGCAAAGAGTCGGACATGGCTGAGCGACTGAACTGAACTGAAGTAAACAGCGTTACCTATGAAGGAACCTTGCCCAAGATGCTTAACTTAAATACAATGAAGCCTTTTGACCCAAATTCTAGTTTATAGAAAATACAGGGAGAGAAAAACAAGTAAAATGACCATGATGGTAGAATCAGATTCAGAATTTGTAACATACAAACACTGGCCTAAATCCTTCAGAGAGTACTGTCATTAAGAAGAGTGGAGTACTGCTCTAGATTACGAGACAAAAGATGTAATAATTAAACACAGTGAGTAAATCTTGATTGGGTTTTGGTGTGGAAAAATGAAGCTATAAAAGAATATTTGAGGACACTTTAGGAAATTTCTTTATAGACTGGATATCAGTTGATACTGAATTATGGTTCATTTTATTACTGTGGAATTAAGTTACTTAGGAGAATGTCCTATTCAGGTAATTAGGGACCAACTACCAGTACATCTATGACTTACCTTCAAATAGTTCCATCAAAAATTATATAAAACATTGGGGAATTCATTTTGTGTATATACACACACATACACACATGGACAGATAAAGAATTAAAACATGGCAAAATATTGAACAGTCATTGTGGAGGATGTATGTTTCTGCTCATGGTACTAGTCTTTCAGATTTGGTTGAAGAATTGTGTTTCAAAATTTTCAAAAGATGGAAAACAGTGTTCATAGAGTAGTTAGAATAGTTTGGGTGTGTTGCGTGTGTTGAAGGAGGATGGTGGGGGAAAGCAGCAGACAGGATAGGTGAGGGGAATCCAGGAGCCAGCAGCAGTTCAGCAGCCTCGGAAGTAATATATGAGATTTCAGAAGCTTATGTGATTGTCGGAAACAGAAGGTCACAGAAAGCTGGATGGGTCAAAGCTTAGCAGAAAGGTGTGGGCAGTGGAGGCGGAAGCGGTCACCGGAGCCCTTTGAAGGTCAGGAAGGAAAACTTGAGAAAGAATTGCTTTGACTTCCCCACAGGCAGGAGAGAGTTCAATGGGCCTTGCCCTCTGATGTGGTGACAGGAGCTTTTAAACATTTTTGGTTCTGTTTGGCTTTCTTATATATAGCCTCCATCAGTGGTCTTAAGATGGTCTTTTAAATCCAGAGTTAATGAGATTTATCTGCATCACAGCCCCTGAAGCTACCCTTATTATCTGGGTGTTTCCCACTCCCAGATTCATGTTGCCTGTTTATTTATCTATCTTAGAAAAAGCTTTTCGCAACAAAGGCAGGAAAAACCTGGTACAGTCCACATCATTTTAATCACACTGCTGCTGCTGCTGCTAAGTCGCTTCAGTCGTGTCCAACTCTGTGCGACCCCATAGACGGCAGCCCACCAGGCTCCCCCATCCCTGGGATTCTCCAGGCAAGAATGTGGAGTGGGTTGCCATTTCCTTCTCCAATGCATGAAAGTGAAAAGTGAAAGTGAAGTCGCTCAGTCGTGTCCGACTCTATCTCACAGTGGATAATAAAACAATTTTTTTTTAAAAAAAAGGATACTTAGACCAAACAACAATGGGCGATAGGTGGGTATACATTCCCGGATGTACAGAGGGCAAAAGGAGACAGCATGACTTTTTCCAGAAGCCAGAATGAGCCCCAGAGTTTAGCCACAGTAAGACTAGTGGTCTGTAGTTTGATATGGTCACATTTAGCCATTTTATTGGCATAGTGTCAGCAGTCAGAAAAAAACAGCCCTACACAATGGAGATGGTAATGCTCAGAGAACCGTTAGGTGGCAGCAGGGACGCACATATACTTTTTTGGTTGGTTTTTCATTTTGGCCGCGGAGCGTGGAGGATCTTAGTCCCCAGACCAGGGATCAAATCCATGCCCCCTGCCTTGGAACCATCGTCTTAACCACTGGATTACCAGGGAAGTCTCAGACATAAGCATCTTTTGATATCCGATTTTCTCCCCTCCTCCCCCAATGATGGAGCCTTAGTGAAAGAACATTGCCGAACAGCTTTGTCGGGGAAGAGAAAGGGAAAAATAAACAGACCAAAAAAAACCAAACCAGCAACTATGGTTTATAGCATCCAAGTGATGAAGGCCTGCTAGTCATCTGTACTCTTGGTTTTAATATACACATTTTTATGTATACTTGCTATAATTTTTTTAAGTTTATTTATTTATTTATTTTTAAGAAAATTACAATACTGTATTTGTTTTGCCATGCATTGACACGAATCAGCCATAGGTGAACACAATCTCCCAATGCCGAAGCCCCCTCCCACCTCCCACCCCACATCCTCTACTTGAATCATCCTGTGCATCAGCCCCATGCATCCTGCATCCTACATTGAACATAGATTGGCGCTTCGTTTCTTACAGGAAAATATACATGTTTCATTGCCATTCTCCTAAACCATCCCACCCTAGCTTTTTATCCAAAGTCCTTTAGATCACTTGTGTGCTGTTTACAACATCTCTGTTGTCAGCTTTAGAATATAAGCTGGAATATAAGTAGGAAGTGCGGCTCATGTTGTTCGAGACTCAGAACATTTAATACATGCTTTTATGGGGACACCTTCATTCTCTGTGATTAGTGATCATGAAGGGCTTTTTGTGGTCCTCATAGGGTCATTTGTTAGGGTCCCTGGGAAAAGAACTCAGATTTCTGTGCAGAAGGTTTACTGAGATCTACCTGGGAGGGATTGGGGGCAGGAGGAAAAGGGGACGACAGAGGATGAGATGGCTGGATGGCATCATGGACTCGATGGACGTGAGTTTGAGTGAATCCCGGGAGTTGGTGATGTACAGGAAGGCCTGGCATACTGCGATTCATGGGGTAGCAAAGAGTCAGACACGACTGAGCGGCTGAACTGAAACTGAACCCTTGGGAGCATCACCTGTGAGAGGTGACAGGAGCAGGATGGGGCAGAGAGAGAAAGGAGGAGCTGCAAAACAGTGGCAACAAAGGCATCAAACAATCCTGTAGGAGCTCTGGAGCTACGGGGACCCTGCAGAGATGCTCCCTGCCGTAAGTCAAGGGAGCCAGAACTTTATACCCACCCAATCCCATATAATTAGCCACAGATATGGGCTGCCCTGTGAAGCGGGCTAAAAGCTGAAATCTGTCAACCACTAACACTCCCTGCCTCTGGGAGGATGAGCCCCTCCGTCCTGAAGAGGGAATCTGGGCAGCACACCGCAGCATCCACATTAGAGAAGAAGGTGTGCTCTCCCCATTGCACCCTTATTTTTTGCACCTCTGAGGCTGCCTCTCCTGCAGAAACTACTCATTTTAGAAGCCATGAAACCACCTTCTCATCTTGTTTTCTTTGTGTTAAAAGCTCATGGAACAATACCTTAGCTCTTCCTGCAGATGATGTTCATTTTGAATTGATTTCTAGTGTGTGTGTGTGTGTGTGTGTGTGTTAGAGCTTGCTCATGCTTAAGCATCTCAGGTACAAAGATTAAGGACTTCATTGTTGAAGGATGCTCCAAGTTTTTGGCACGATTGGTGATCATTTACTCTGGCACACCAAAAGCCAATAGAGCAAATTTTATAAAAAGAAAAGTCTTTAGGGTAAGTTTTTTTTTCAAAGGAGGAAAAAGTGATATGTCCTGAAAATAGCCTTTTGCAGGCAGAAAATGCATGGTCAACTATTTATGGAGAAGTTTTTAAAATTTTCTGTTTTGCCTGACTTTGCCATCTTTTGTATTCTGTGATACTGATGTCCTTCTTATTTTTTTCCAGTTTAAGCAGAAGGAATCACTCCCCCACCCTTATAGTAATTTGATTAATTCTACTCTCTCAGTGTCTTTTGGGTGTATTTCTTCTTCTCCTGTGCCAGTGCTGCAGACCAAGCTGTCATCATTTCTCACCTAGGCTGAGGCAGTCGCCTAAGATTGGGAATCCTTCCCCAAGATGCATCTTCCACACTTGGCTCCCAGACTGATCTTCCACATGCCCACCCTTCTGCATCTTCCAAACATACTCATACCTGCTTGCTAACATCCCATTTGTTAGCCTAGTGTATAAGGGCATGGGGCAATGTGGTCACAGCATGCTTCTCAGCCTGAGCATAGACCGTACTCTCCATGTAGGAACCTACCCTTTCCTTTCGTGCATTGCTGCTTTGCCCCTAGTGTCTGATTCACGTCACATGCCTTTCCCACTCTCCTGCCTGGAAAAATGCCTTTAATAACCCAGTTCTGATGGGACTTTGGTGACTGCTCACCAGCTTTCACAGAACTCCTTGTTTCCCATGTCTGCTCCCTCAGTGTTTTGCATCCAGCAGCAAACACCTTGGGCTCTTGGAGTTTAGAATGGAGCAACTCTTGGGCCTCAGGCTTCCCAGGTGGCGCTAGTGGTAAAGAAACCGCCTGCCAGTGTTGGAGATGTAAGAGACAGGGGTTCATTCCCTGGATCAGGAAGATCCCCTGGAGGAGGGCACGGCAACTGACTCCAGCATTCTTGCCTGGAGAATCCTATGGCCAGAGGAGCCTGCCCGGCTACTCTATAGGGACATTTAAAAGCGGCTCACCATGCACACACACAGGACATCATGTCTAAGGGGCAGTGGTTAACCTTGTTCTTTGCATTGTCTACATTTGGCAAGGTGTGCCTGGCACTAGTAGAATACGGTCTCCTTGAGAAACGTGAAGTTTGATATCAAAAGCAAACTTTTAATAGCAGTGAACATTATATTTGACTTTGGAGAACATCCTAAAGATTTCTTGTAATTAGCATTGTGGTATTTCTCTGACACATAGACCCATAATATCAGTTGCCACAAATGGTTATTACTACAGTAATATATAAGGAATTAATATTTTGAGGCATTTTCTTGATGGAGAGAAACTTCTGATTGATCCTAATTAATGATGTGTCTCTTTGCAGGGAGTTGAAAGTGATTTTTACTGTTGTGTTTGCTGCTAAGTATCTAGGTAGCAAAAACCTGACTGTAATTGCTTGATTATGAGCAATCAATGTATCTCTCTTTTTTGTTGTTGTTTTCAGTATTACTGAGTTGGTGCCTAATTTGATGCTTGCTCCACAGGCGGAGTGAATAGAACCAATTAACCTGACACTGAAAATGAAAAACTCATGCAACTAATACGAGAAAGTGACTACAGTTTATAGGTATATGTGGCCATTTGTTTTATGGTTTATGAAGAGAAAAATATTGAACACTGAGCACATGTTTATTTACTCTCATTTTTGCTGTGACTTGTAAAGTGGCCCAGGTTAAGCCACTTTGCTTTTTTCTGTCCCATCTAAAACAGAAAAAAAGATAACATATTTCCTGTATCCTCATAAGACAATCAAATTGATGTGACTATAACAGCTGCTTCTAGCAGTTTGCGAGCCCAGAGTAAATGGTCGTAGACTTTTTTGGTTGTAATTGATGCCCTGTCTTGTTTGTCTTGGTTTTTCTTTGGCATTGCTCTCAGATCTCTGTTTTATGATCAAAGGAAAACATGACAGCTTGCTTCACTGGCAGGTAAAACAGCACCCTGGACCTAGGATCTGTAGTTCTAGTGTGGATCCTGCCTCTCACTAGCTGTGAGGCCTTTGGCAGGAAGACCTTAACTTTGTCCAGCCTCCATTTCCATTTTTCTTTTCAGTTCTGAGATTCTGTGATTCTTAGTTTATGGAGAAGGAAATGACAACCCACTCCAGTATTCATGCCTGGAGAATTCCATGGACAGAGGAGCCTGGTGGGCTATAGTCCACGGGGTCACAGAGTCAGACATGACTGAATGACTAAACCACCACCACCGTCAGGAAGTCAAGAAAGCTGACATATGATCTTCCCTGATAAATCCAGTCCATATACAATCACTCACTCTTATCGACATTTCTCCTTCCTCTGAGGTTCTACTGAAGAATATCAAAGCTACACAGTCTAACACACATTAGTCCTCTGATGATAAGCTCTAGGAAGGCAGGGTTCCATGTATGAAATCCCATCTCATCCCCTGCCTCCATGCCCCCAATCTGGCCAACTCCCAGGTCTAGGCATCTGTTGTAGACTCAGTTCATATATGTTGGCTGAAAAAGGAAGCTTAAGGACTCTGCAGCTATCTATTAAGAGTTGATTCTATTTGCTTTACAGAGAAAAGGAAGGTCATTTGTCAAGAATTTTCTTTGATAACTTCCTCCTCCAGCACATACACCTAAAAATAATCTGTTGATTCATTCTTGAAAAGACTGAAAAAGTATGACTGTATTAAAATTTAAATCATGCGCACAACCAAAAGTAGCATTACAAAGTTAAAGACAAGCTGCAGGCCACAAGAAAATATTTGCAGAATATTTTTTAAAAATCCTGTGTATTGCTTCCTTTGTGGCTCAGCTGTTAAGAACCTGCCTTCTATGCAGGAGACCTGGGTTCAATCCCTGGGTTGAGAGTATCCCCTGAAGAAGGGAAAGGCTACCCACTCAAGTATTCTGGCCTAGAGAATTCCATGGGGTCACAAAGAGTCAAATGTGACTTAAAAAAAAGTCCTGTGTATCATTAAGAAAACAGATAACCCAACAGAAATATGAAAACACTGGGAAAGTGGAGGAAGAAGGATATTCATGCCCATCATTCATATTCCTTGGGTCTTTGCTTCTAACCTAGATTTAGTAGACCCCCTTATGGGTCTGGAGAAGGCAATGGCACCCCCACTCCAATACTCTTGCCTGGAAAATCCCATGGGCGGAGGAGCCTGGTAGACTGCAGTCCATGGGGTCGCTAAGAGTCTGACACGACTGAGTGACTTCACTTTCACTTTTCATTTCATGCATTGGAGAAGGAAGTGGCAACCCACTCCAGTGTTCTTGCCTGGAGAATCCCAGGGACGGGGGAAGCCTGGTGGGCTGCCGTCTATGGGGTCGCACAGAGCCAGACACGACTGAAGTGACTTAGCAGCAGCAGTAGCAGTATATGGGTCTATCTAAAATGGGTTGGATTTAAGCAACTCATCTGCCAAAACAAGGTCCAAATGTCTTCAAAACATTGGATTTTGCTTGCAGTCATTTCCAGCTCATCAGCATTATTGATTTCAGATTCACCATGAAGAGAAAACTGTAAAACTGACACCAGGAAAGTGATTCTTTGAACTTAGAGACCAACTTGAACCAGGAAAGATGGAACCTGTGGAAAGATTTGGCTCACTGTACCAAACAGGTGTGAGTCATGATTAATTTTGAAGAGATGCCTCTGCGCCACCCCCCGTCTGAGCTGCCCTCTCTCATATCCCTGCTCTTGCTGCCGTTCCACCTTCTGTCTTCCAAAGCTGGGTGGGTACAGAGCTGGAGTCAGGTGATCCAGCTCTTACACTGCCCTCACTGGCTTACACCACTCCTGCCCTCTGTGGCCTGGCATTCTCTTCCTAGGAGATCCCAGACAATAACCATTCTCTTACAAAGTTTATAGTATGACCCCTACTTGAAAAGTGTACACATATTCTTTTTCCATTGCCGAAGCTAATTAAGACTACCCTATAAATACCTCTTGACCTACTTGGAGTTCTCACACTGAATCCCTTTAATAATAACACAGAAAGAGCCCTTGAACCCTGGGAGAGGCAATATTCCTCAAGAGCATCCAGCCCAAGACACATATGGCAAATGTGTTGCCAACACTCTATTTCTGAGAAACTCCTTTAGTATGAGGGAAACTCCTGTAGGCTTCACTAAAGCACAATTTAGATGCAGCAGAAACAGAAACAGCGAAGGTGTACCAAAGTAGGAAAATAAGTTGTTAAAAGCAGTGAGTAATGATAGAGTGTTGTTTTTTTAATCAATATCTGTCCTCATGTTTCTATGCACAAGGTGCCTCCATCAAAGTGAGTGGGTGATGCTTGTCCGAGTCCTGCTGAGCGAGCCAGTGCTGTGTGACTCATCTTCCGTGATATCAGTAAAGCTCCAAGCCTCTTGCCTGGGAATTGAGAAAGGAAACTCAATTCTGAATATGTCACTATTTGAATCTTTAAATGTAATCCAATTACCAGTCAACTGACAAACATTCTCCATATTCTTCAGGTTGTTTCTAATCTTTCTCCTAATCACTTTTGCAGCCTGGCTGGATTTTATTGGGTTTATGTGTGTTAGCTTTGAGAAGGAATGGAAATGCCTGCTTCTATGAGATGATTACTATGTATCACCCCCTCCCTCGTCCCCCACCACAGCTCGGGTAGAGCAGAAAGGTGATCTCATAGGGTTTTTCCACACAATTATTCTGATTTTTAAAACACAAGTATGTGAAAGCCCCAATCATTGCCTCTTAAAATCCCCTTTGTGTTCAAAGAGGAAGCTTGGGGAATAGTTTCAGCAAAGTATCAGGAGTATCAGATAGCATTGATTCACCAAGTTCTGGAAACAAACCTCAGTTTCTTCAATCATTGGTTCAAGATGAGAAAACTCTAAAAATGTGAAAACTTCCCTTTGTCGTGTACTAATATTTGGCAACAAACCAGAGATCAGCCTGTCCTCTGACAAATGTGACACATGAATTTGACAAGTGTTCCATCTTCTTCCACCCCAGTTCATGCTGCGCCCTTCTGGCTACATTGCCCCCTGGGTTCTCTATTCAAGTCTTACTCATCTTTGGAGGTCCCCCCCAGTAACCTTCCTCAACTAACTAGCTTAGAGGGAGATTTTCCTCCTCTGAACTCCTCTGGCACACATATCAGAATCTCTCAATTGACATTTAGTCAATTTCCAGGGTAGAGACTTTGCTGAATTCCTACTCCCACACCTATGGGGGTGCCGGTGCTTTGCCTACAGTGCTGATGTGTAGCGTTGGCTGGGCATCAGGATTACCTGTGCAGCTTTCAGGAATTACACATGTCCCAATCTCACACCACACCTTCTGAATCAGGCCCACTACTTGGGTGATTCTGATTTACCCCTGGAGTGAGAGCTACCACTTTACCATTATTGTAGGGATTACATGAGCTAATGTGTTGAAGTGACGTGAAGTGTTAGTCACTCAAAGGTGTCCAACTCTTTGCAATCCCATGGACTGGTGCTCTTCAGTCTCTTCTGTCCATGGGATTCTCCAGAGGAGGATACTGAAGTGGGTTGCCATTTCCTTCTCTAGGAGATCTTCCCAACCCAGGGATCGAACCCAGGTCTCCTGCATTGCAGGCAGACTCTTTACTGTGTGGGCCACCAGCAAAGCTCTCAATAGAGGTATGTTGACAGGCACTTCCAGTTTTTTATTAAGCTCTAGACTTTCATTATAAATTACAGCGTGAATGCTATGGCCGCTTCCTAGCGCCACCTTCAGCCCTGAGCTCCTCCTCCCTTGCTTTTCAACAGAACCTCTGTATGTTAGAGGGCTGCCCCTCCTCAACACAGTCCGCTTGCTTCAGGGGAAGTCCTCCCCACCCTCAGTGTGAGGTGAGGGGCTGAACAGTCTATGAGGTTAAGTTCATGGTTCAGGAACAGGTGTGTGACCCAGTTATAGCCTGTGAGAAGCAAGAAGAGTGCTAAAGGCTTCTGGGCAGGGTCTTCCTCTTTACTCTTTCTCTCGTTATCTTCGTTACTGGCAGCCACCCTGTGGTCTTTCTCTCTCTCCCTTCCCTTCCCCCTTTTCCAGAAGGGGGAAAGAAGGTTTAGGATGAATCTGTGAAAAATCCTGGATCGTTAATGTTGAGCAAAACAAACCTAAGTTGATCTCAATGTGGACTTCCGCGTATGTGCACCAATAAATGCCTAATTGTTAAAACAGTTCTGTTATTGTGGCTGAATTATCCTCCTAGACATACTTGTGTTTATTCCTTTGATCCTAAGTATCACCTGGCATAATGCCCTGTTTAGTAAATTGTCAATAAGTATTTGTTGAATGAATGAATGAATGCATATGAGTGCCTGTATATACAAGTACTGGAGACATAGCAGCCTAACAAAACCCCAGTCTTCATAGGTTTTGTATTCTAGTGGGAGTAAAACTGCATTTGCGGACCAGGTTAGCAGCTTCTCTACAGAAGCAAGTTTTATGTTTCCACTTCTTTAAGTAGTTGGGTTCAACACTCTGAGTTAGAAGAGGAACACTTGTCCCGAAGAGTCACTGCTCAGGAATTCACCTGACCACCAGAGTGACTTTTTGATGCTAAAGAAAAAGGAAATGACAAGTGACATCCAGAATACTTTGTTCCCAAGTCTGTGACTCAGAGGAAAGACTATAGTGCTCTTACTACTATACCTTACCTCCAGAGCATAAGACAGGAAATTGCAGAGGACCAAACGGGGAGTAACCATCGGAAAGGGCTAGGAAATCATGACTTTAATAAATGAATGGAATTTAGGGAAGGGAAAACCAATGACTTACTGACTGTCAATCTGTGAGTGTGTAAAAGGTAACCACAAGAGGTAGTGATCAGTTCATCTCCAGGTCTTCCCTCTGTGTACCGCAGGCAAAGGGAGGATGCCTTCCCCTTAGAGACTGCCCTTCAGGCTCATGCTCGGTTGCTAACTCATGCCCAACCCTTTGGTGACCCCATGGACTATAGCCCGCCAGGCTCCTCTGACCATGGGACTTTCTTAGGCAAGAGTACTGGAGTGGCTTGCCACTGCCTCCTCCAGGGCATCTTCCCAACCCAGGGACTGAACTCACGTCTCCTGCACTGGCAGGCGGATTCTTTACCACTGAGCCACCAAGGCAGCCCCAGTGCCATGATAAACTGGGGACTGGCCTTCGTGAGAGATAGTTCAGTATGGGATAGACCAGTTTAGATGTATTATTTGTGTATGCGATAGGATGATCTCATTCCTTTTCTGGGGTAGCAAGTGCTGGTGAGGGTGAGTGCAGCCATCTCTGAAGACTGGAAAGGGCAGACTTTGTGAGCAGCAGGCCTAGTGACCCATGTGGCTGATCAGAAAACTCAGACTTCTCTGATGGCCCAGTGGCTAAGACTCCACGGTCCCAATGCAGGAGGCCCAGGTTTGATCCCTGGTCAGGTCACTAGATCCCACATGCTGCAACTAAGTTCATATGCCACAACTGAAAGAACCATATACTGCAACAAAGATTGGAGATCATGTATGCCACAGCTAAAACCCGGCACAGCTAAACAGAAAAATAATAACTATTAAAAAAGAAAATACCACCTCCAATCCACTGCCTCCAACTCCTCTCCCATCAAATATATTCTGGAAAAAAAAAGAAAGCAAATTCAGAAGAGTAGGAAGGAAGGAGTAGGATAGGAGCAGTCTAGCAAAAGAGTTGAGGCACAAAATCATTACTGGGCTTCACTGGGGCTCAGTCAGTAAAGAATCTGCCTCCAATACAGGAGACCACTGGACCACAGGAGCCCCGGGTTTGATCCCTGGGTCAGGAAGATTGCCTGGAGAAGGAAATGGCAACCCACTCCAGTATTCCTACCTGGGAAATTCCATGGGCAGAGGAGCCTGGCGGGCTACAGTCCATGAGGTAGCTAGGATCAGACATGACTTAGCGGCTAAATCATCAAAGCAAAGGTAAACACTCTAGACCTAGGGAAGATGAGGGCTTCAGGGAGCAGGTGTCATTGAACCCTGACATTAGAGAAATAAGTCAAGGACATTGACTAAGGCCCTGAGATCAGGTCTTAGTAATTAAACTCAGCACCAGCTCACAGACAGGAGACAAACAAAGCATGACCCACACCAGGATAGGAGGTGTCACGTAGACCTGGTGATAAGCTAATGGTGGCATAAATGTTCAGTGGGTCAATGAGCTCATCAAGCTGTCCTGTGAGACGGCAGCAGTCAGACAGTTTTATATCCTTAAGCTCTAAATGGGCTTCCTTGGCGGCTCAGACAAGAATCTGTCTGCAATGTGGGAGGACTGGGTTAGATCCCTGGGTCAGGAAGATCCTCTCAAGAAGGCCATGGCAACCCACTCCAATATTCTTGCCTAGAGAATCCCATGGACAGAGGAGCCTGGCAGGCTACAGTCCATGGGATTGCAAAGAGTTGTATACAGGACGCAACTAAGTGACTAACATTCTCACTTTCAAGCTCTAAATTTACAGGTTCTTATGGAACTGGCAAAAAACGTCAGTTCTATGAAACAGAAAGGCAATTGTCATGGAAATCTATCCCCCTCCCAAATTTGCATCTCAAAGCACTGTAGTTTCTTTTGGGAAACCACTCCTCCCTGGCTGGCAAACCATGTGACTCAGGTGATGCCAACTCCCAAACACCCTCCCATCTAGGATTGAGTGAGTGACTTGACCTATTAACATATTCCTTCCCTCTGGACACAGTGATTAGTTCAGGAAGGGCATGTGATCCAAGTTGGTCCAGTAAAAGTCAATTCTGAGTTTGTTTTTTTTCCTGCTGAAAATACTGGGAAGGGGCAGTTCTCTTTCTGCTGGCAGAAATGTACAATGTAGAAAGTAAGCACAGAGGCTGGCAGGAGCCACTGCATGGAGAGGACTTTCCCACAAATGGAACCAATCCAGAGGAAAGTAGAGCCAATAGAGAGATAGAGGGAGAGATTAAAAGGCAGTTACTCGGATTATGCCAACATCCGCTGGATCACGGAAAAGGAAGAGAGTTCCAAAAACATCTATTTCTGCTTTGTTGACTATGCCAAAGCCTTTGACTGTGTGGATCACAATAAACTGTGGAAAATTCTGAAAGAGATGGGAATACCAGACCACCTGACCTGCCTTTTGAGAAATCTGTATTCAGGTCAGGAGGTAACAGTTAGAACTGGACATGGAACAACTGACTGGTTCCAAATAGGAAAAGGAGTACGTCAAGGCTGTATATTGTCACCCTGCTTATTTAACTTATATGCAGAATACATCATGAGAAATGCTGGACTGAAAGAAGCACAAGCTGGAATCAAGATTGCCAGGAGAAATATCAATAACTGCAGATATGCAGATGATACCACCCTTATGGCAGAAAGTGAAGAGGAACTAAAAAGCCTCTTGATGAAAGTGAAAGAGGACAGTGAAAAAGTTGGCTTAAAATTCAACATGAAGAATACTTAGATCATGGCATCTGGTCCCATCACTTCATGGGAAATAGATGGGGAAACAGTGGAAACAGTGTTAGACTTTTTTTGTGGGGGCTCCAAAATCACTGCAGATGGTGACTGCAGCCATGAAATTAAAAGACGCTTACTCCTTGGAAGAAAAGTTATGACCAACCTAGATAGCATATTCAAAAGCAGAGACATCACTTTGCCGACTAAGGTCCATCTAGTCAAGGCTATGGTTTTTCCAGTGGTCATGTATGGATGTGAGAGTTGGACTGTGAAGAAAACTGAGCGGCGAAGAATTGATGCTTTTAAAGTGTGGTGTTGGAGAAGACTCTTGAGAGTCCCTTGGACTGCAAGGAGATCCAACCAGTCCATTCTGAAGGAGATCAGTCCTGGGTGTTCTTTGGAAGGACTGATGCTGAAGCTGAAGCTCCAGTACTTTGGCCACCTCATGCGAAGAGTTGACTCATTGGAAAAGACTTTGATGCTGGGAGGGATTGGGGGCAGGAGAAGAGGACGACAGAGGATGAGATGGCTGGATGACATCACCAACTCGATGGACATGAGTTTAAGTACACTCTGGGAGTTAGTGATGGACAGGGGAGGCCTGGCGTGCTGCGATTCATGGGGTTGCAGAGTCGGACATGAGCGACTGAACTGAGCTGGACTGAACCGACTCTGATGATGTAGTTGGAACAAGCTGTGCCTGAAGACAGACCTAGATTTTTATGTTATTATTAAGGCATCCTGAATTGGGTTTCTGTTACTTATGACTTGTAGTCCTGAAATTATCAATGATAGAGGCTATATTATGATAAATAACTTTGCTTTCCCATCTTTTCAGATGAGTTGAATAGATTCAGCGGGTCAACTTATGTTGTGCCTTCTATTGGCAAATACTGTTCTGAGCATTAGGATATTTCTATGAATAAAATAGAATCCTTACCCTCAGGGAACTTACCTTCTAGCAGAAGGAAATAGCCTTTTTAAAAAGTTAACAACAAAGATATAAGAAAAGTTTAGGTATAGATAGAGTTATCAAGAAGATTACATAGGATTGGGACAGGAGAGGCTGTTTTTAGTGAGGCTAGCCAGGGAAGGTCTCTTGGAGGAGAAGATAACATTTGAATTGAGGCTATAATGTTAAGACTCTGCTGTTCAAACACTAGGGAAGAATGCTCCTAGCAGAAAGAAGAGTAAATATAGAGGCCCTCATACAGGAATCAGAGAAGGCAATGGCACCCCACTCCAGTACTCTTGCCTGGAAAATCCCATGAACAGAGGAGCCTGGTAGGCTGCAGTCCATGGGGTCATGAAGAGTTGGACACTTACTGAGTGGCTTCACTTTCACTTTTCACTTTCATGCATTGAGAAGAAAATGGCACCCCACTCCAGTGTTCTTGCCTGGAGAATCCCAGGGACGGGGGAGCCTAGTGGTCTGCCGTCTGTGGGGTCGCACAGAGTCGAACATGACTGAAGTGACTTAGCATACAGGAATAAGACTGACCTGTTCAGGGAATGGAGAGAAGGTGAGGGTGGCTGGAGTGTCCCTAGTGATGGGACAAATGGAGGGAGATAAGACTAGAAAGGGACTAGTTGGGCCACACCTGTTGACCCTGGGAGAGATTGGGTTTTATTTTGGAAGCAATGAGAACTCATGGGAGTGTTACTAGCACTTGACTAACCTTTAAAATCCTTATTCTTATTGCTGGGTGAAGGTGGGACTAAAGGAAGGCAAAAGAGAAGTAAGAAAGACCTACCTACAAGGAGATCATGCAGTGGTTCGGACTGGAGGGGCTGTGAGTGGGGTTGGAACAACAGAGATGGAAATGGAGAAAGGTTATTGTATTTAGGATACATTTTGGAGGCACAGGCAATCGGGTATACAAATGGATTAGAAGTGAGTTTTGAGGAAAAGAGATGATTCAACACGATGACTAAGTTTTACCCTGAGCAGCTAGGTAGATGATGGTGCCATTTACAAAAACGAGCCAGCCACCCTGGGGAGCAGATTTGGGATAGGAAAGCATCCATAGTTCTGTCTCAGCTGTGTGAGACATCCAAGTGGAGGCATCAAGTGAGCAATTGGTTAGCCGTATCTGGAGTTCAGGGGAGATGTTTAGGCTGAAGATACTTATTTGTAAGTCATAGACATAGATGTGTTTACCATCTGTGTCTAAGAAGAGAAGAGAGATGTTCAAACACAGAACCCTGGGATCTGCACCATTCAGAGGAGGAGATAAGAGCAAAGGAGAAGGAAGAAATGCCAGTAAAAAGAAAAGCAGGCAAATAGAATGTTACAGAAGCCTAGAAAACAAGCGTTTTGAGAACAAGACAGGTGTCATCTAAACTGAATGCTGCCCAGAGGTTGAGTAAAATGAGGAAGGAGAACCAGCTACTGGATTTGGCAAGTCAACCCTGATAAGGGACCTTTCAGGGGAGGATTAAGGGTGAAAGCGATGAGAAGAGAGTTAGAGGAAGACACCCAGGTGCTGCTTTCAGGCTTGCTGGCCAGTTCTAGATGTGTGGGATTTATTGACAAGCCCTTGGTAGGGATATGCCATCTTATTTTTCAAGAGTCTAATGTCTTTACAATTTATTTTTAAAGTTATATACAATGAAGGATACATAGCTTAAGTGATGAGTTTCTTTTACTGAGATAAGGTTCACATAACATCAAGTGAACCATTTTAGAGTGAACCATTCAGCAGCATTTAGTACATCACAATGGTGGGAAACCATCACCTCTATCTAATTCCCTAACACTTCTCTCATTCCTGAGGGAGACCTCGTACTCCTTAATGGGGATAGGGGTGTCCTTCTGGGGGTATGCTTTCTTAATACATTTCATTTAATGCACTCCAAGAAAACAGAGTTTTCTCTTTCTAGCTCTGAACAACTAAAACCCACTTAAGACAGTTCTTTATTGAAAGAACACAGGTCAAGCCAAAATAAGCTGTTGTGTAAGAAATCAGGTTCGTGGTTACCCTTGAGGAGGAGTTTGTAGTGAATGGTGGGAGAGCTTCAGGGAGCTTGTGGGGCGCTAGAGACAGTCTGTTTCTTGACTGTCCAGGAGCCCTGTAGGCTCCTGGGTACGGAAGCCTTTCTGTGTCCCCTGTTCCTTGTCAGTAAGGAACAGACTCAGCCTCCATGAACTTCCCGAGTTCCAAAGGGAAGATTTGAACAGTTGCTAATCAGGGAAAGGCGAGGATGCAGGGACAAGACAGAAGCAGCCAAGATCAACAGTGCAGGCTGGGGGCAGCATCCGATTCCGCCCCAAGGGATGCATGTATCTTCAAGTTATTTATAGAACGAAAGCCCCAACAAATGGAAGATGCCAGCATTCTTCAGAAGACCACCTAAGGCCAGATTAAAGGAACCAGAGAAGCTCATCAAAAGGTTACCTAAGACCAGATTAAAGGAGTGCAGGCCCTGCACACACTCTAACTTATCAGCAACCCTACCCTGGCATCACTGACTCAATGGACGTGCATTTGAGCCAGCTCCGGGAGATGGTGAAACCTGGCGTGATGCAGTCCATGGCGTTGCAAAGAGTCAGGCATGACTGAGCAACTGAACTACATTAACCCTTGAACTATTGCTGTGAAACCAAATCCTTTGGTCTGGGACACAGTCTTAGAGCGCAGAAGCCCACTGGCCTCTCTTTTGCTGGGCAAAGTAAAAGCTATTCTTTCCTACTTCACCCCAAACTCTGTCTCCGGATTCAATTTAGCACCAGTGCCCGGAGATGGAGTTGTGAGCATCAGTTGCATGGATGTATTCACTTAACAATAATTATTCAAGCTGTATAGTTATGATATGTACACTTTGCCGTATGTTTGCTTCAAGTTAATTTTTTTTTTTTAATAGCTAAAGAATCAGGAGGTCTGGGCTTCAGTTCCAGCCTGGAAGTGACTAGCTTTGTAATCCTAGATAAGTCATTTCACCTCTCTGGACCTTGGGTCACCTCACCTGTAAATGAAGAGGATTGAGCCAGATGCCCTCCAAGGTCCCTTCCACCCAACGTGGCTCCAAATGTGGTTCCTCCTATTTGAAGTTGGGCTCCTGCACTGCTGAAATCAGCCTAAAGCCCTTGCTGACCTTGGCGTGAGGCAGGGTGGGGGCAGGCCTTTTCATCTTCCTCCTTTTCAGAAGCTAGCAGTTGCTGCTGACGTCTCTGTGGTACCACTTGTCACTGGGCAAGGCAGCTGTGAAGTTAATGATAGTACAAATAAAAAGCTGCTAGTAATTAGGCGGCTGGATGTTCAAGCATTATTGTTATTTAAAAAAAAATCAATTAGCTGAATAAGAAAATGCCATTGAGACAAACATTTATTTTTCTCCCTAGCGTGATTTCAGCTGGGTAGGAGGATAATGTGGTCAGTTCCAGAAGGGTAAAATATGTTTCTGATGTATTGGAACTAACATATTTTTTAAAACTGCATAGGAAAAGATGGAAGTTTTTAAACTTTTTTCTTTTTTTAAATCATATAGGGGAAGAAGAGTCACAAAATTACTTGTGATTTGTACCCGCTACTGTCTCATTAGCAACCCACTGGCTCTGGCAATGACCACATCCTCATTTCCGCCTTTTGTTTATTTAGGTCACACTGTGTGGCATGTAGGATCTTAACTCCTCGATCAGGGATTGAACCCATACCCCTTGCATTGCAAGGCCAAGTCTTAACCACTGGACCACCAGGGAAGTTCTCCCATTGTCTCCTTTCAGAAAAACTTCAAAAAAAAAAAATGCTTCTAGGACATCTGGAATGTCATCCATCGGTATTCCTATCTCTGGGTTTAGACTTAGAGAGTCTATGAAGCAAATTAAATGAAATAACAACAGCATTTTTTTTTCCTATACTCCTCTTGTTCATTATTCAGATAACTGCACTTTGCCAAGCAGATAATGCAACTGGGCTTGTTTAAAGCTTTCTCCTAAAGATTACTTGAGTCTGTGCCCTGCATTAACCATTAACTCTGCACCAGTTATTAAAATTTCCTGAGCTTTAGTCCTTCTTACCTGTGAAAAGGAGAAGATACTGTTAGTACCCACCTCAGGGTGTGTGTGTGTGTACACATGTGTGTATGTATGCGTGTGTGTGCATATTCACACAGACAAATTAACTTGCATGATCCACGGCAAATGCTTTGCTAAGTGCCTGACGTGTAACAGGCACTCAGTAAATATTAGGTCTCTTTACTCTGGGGAAGAAGAGGATGTTCTTATGTCTATGGGGAAAGAGGATGGCAGAGTCAGGCAGCAGAAAGTGGATTTGTTTTCCTTTTGTGCAGACCTGGGGACGCCGTCATCCATGGGCTCTTGACCACTGAGGCT
Organism: Nanger dama; assembly: GCA_917880005.1. Classification (NCBI taxonomy): domain Eukaryota; kingdom Metazoa; phylum Chordata; class Mammalia; order Artiodactyla; family Bovidae; genus Nanger; species Nanger dama. The sequence continues at coordinate 14,877,432 of CAKJTW010000026.1, forward strand.
TTCACAAGACCCCGGCAGGGCTTCTAGACTTCTCTGTGCCTGTCAGTTTGTGGTCCCTGCTTGTTGCACTTTAGAACCACAAATAGCCCTGGAGAGAGGGAGTCAGAGGTTCTGACTCTTCCCCATGATGGATGGTGACCACACCCCCTGCCGCCACAGCTGGTGACAGAGGCTTTAGCATAATGGAAGGCATTTGGGGATCTATTTTTCTCTCCCTGCACACAGCATTACTCACCTCACTCCTCTGTGTCACAAGGAAGGAGGGGGACATGAGAAACTGTCAAGGATGAGTCAAGTTTCAGTGGAGCATCTCTGCTCAGAAGGCAGCGACTGCTGTTTCTTTTGCATTCCTGAGATTCGAATTACAAAGCAAGCCCCAAACTCATTTCTTTCTTCTTTTTTTACCCCCCAGGAAGGGCGGCAACTGGAACTGTAAACATTTTGACTGTGTTTTTGAGATTGAAGGAAAATATTAGCCTCAGAGTGGGCCTCCTTAGGGCCTTTGTGATTCTTTTTTTCTTGGGAGAAGAGAGCACTGTGCTGGGTCTTCACTGTGGTGGGTGGGCTTCTCTAGTTGCACCTTGTGGGCTTAGTTGCTCTACAGCATGTGGGGTCTAAGTTCCCCCACCAGGGATGGAACTCAAGTATCCTGCATTGGAAGCCGGATTCTTAATCACTGGACCACCAGGATGTCCCAGAGGCTCTGTGATTTTGATCATGAATGTAGCCTGGTTCCTGGCCATCTCAGCCTCTCACCTTCCCCTAAGACATCAACCCCCACCTGAGCTATTCTGCCCTTCCTTTCCCTCCCAAGAGAGGCCATGTCACCCAGTGGTTTGTCAACTGGCTCTAGATTAGACATGAGTGTGGAGAGCTGCTCTTTTGTGACCACTGTGGGGTCTTCTGTGCAGGTATACCCGCTAATCGTTCATGTCAGTTAAGAGATTGGCCAGATTCTACATGTCTGTATCTCTTCCTATGACTCTGATGTCCTTGTAAAGCTCTCTTCTCAGGGTAGCATGAGATCTTCCCCAGGAGGTGTCAATAGAGAGGAATACCAAAGGAAAAAAGATATTCAACCAGTTTTATGATTATTTGGTGTTTAAGCTAAAGGATTTTTCTTACAGGTCTGTATTTGCATATATTTTCTTATTTCTGCCAGGTTGGTTTCTCTCTCTTCCTCAGTTCATGTCTCATTGCAACGAAAATTTGGAATGACGGACCAAAGAGGTTAAAACAACAGAGAAGTTATAACTCAGTACAGACCTTTTATGAAACAGACACTCCCAACACATGGAAGCAAGCCAAACCCGAAAGCATCATCTTCCTCATCCTCTTCCTCCCTTTTATACTTCCCATCTCCTTCTTTTGGTTGTGCTTTGTGCAAAATAGGGCTTGTACCCACCACCAGTCAATGAAAGGGAATGCAAATGGGCATATGTTCAAGGGCAGTTGACAATTACAAATTATGTAACAGTAGGCTCTGCTGTGTATGTCTTCCCATAATTCAGTCTGTTATAATCAGATGTATACACGTGTAGAATATTTATGAACCCTTAATGGGCTCCTAGCTGCCTTAGGTTACTTGCAGAAGCCGCTATGGTTAGTTTGTATCCGCTGTGTTCCTGGGGCACAGGTGCAGGAGTTGGAAAAGTCTGTGGTCATGCGGTAGCATACCTGTGAGCTCTCCTCAGTGTGTCTGGGATGAGGTTTAGAGATCAGCTTGCATCCCTTTCAGCGAGGCCACTCCTCCTTACTCATGCCTAACTTCCCACTTAACATTTCCATGGTAGAAAGCAATAGAAGATGAGAAGGAAGGTTAAGGATAGGGTCAAGTTCAGGGTGTTGGGCAGGAAAGGGAAGGTATAGCATTGTTGAATTAATCAGCCTTCTGTCTGGCATAAGATATATTTTGAGCATCTCCAAAGGCCACAGGAAACAACACTGAAGAAAACATTAACTGAACTGGCGTACTTGAAGCCTGCGGTTCCCAGACTTGGCTGAGTGTTAGAGTCATGGGGAGCTTGCTGATGATATAAGCTCTGGGCCCTGTGCCCGGGAATTCTGAGCCCCTAGTCTAGGGTGAGAATCTTTATTTTAGAAGCTTCCCCAGGTTGTTCTGATGACAAGTCGGGTTTGGGAACTACTAAGTTGGGTCACGCTTTCAGAGGAGTTGGTCACATAGCATCTACCATTAATAAGGCAATTCAGGTTTATTTCTAAACCTTTGTTGTTCAGAAAACCACACAAATAGGAAATGTGGCTCAGAGCAAACACCCCAGTGTTCACTTCTCAGTCGAGAAACAGATTTTTGCCAACACATACATTTTTGGGCAACTCAAAATCTGGAACATTTTTCTATTTATAAATGATTGGAGCTATTCCATTTCTCTAGCACCTGAATTGTGAGCCTTGGTTTTTAGGTGTGTATCTCTGATATGCCCAGGCTTTTCTATGATTCAAGGAGCTAAGTTTTCATTCTTCATAATCTTGCACTTGAAGTATTAGCTGCTCAGTCGTGTCCGACTCTTTGGGACCTCAGGGATTGTAGCCCGCCAGACTTCTCTGTCCATGGAATTCTCCAGGCAAGAATGGAGGAGTGGGTAGCCATTCCCTTCTCCAGGGGATTTTCCCAACCCAGGGATCGAACCCAGGTCTCCTGCATTGCAGGCAGATTCTTTACCATCTGAGCCACCAGGAAAGCTGTTTCTGCAATTAATCAGGAGTCAGAATTTTGCTTCAAACTCCAATTCCTCTGCTAGCCTGCAGTATGATTTTGGGCAAATTACTTTATATCTCTGGCCCTTAGACTCCTCACCTATAAAATAAGAAGAATAACAATATACACCTCCCAGGATTTTAGCGAGCGTTAAATTTACCGACAAAACTCAATATTACCCAACAATCTACAATTTTTCTTTCAGAACCTGTTTTCACGTTGCTCCTCTCCAAAGCATCTCTTCCCAGAAATGTCCTCCCCTCTCCCCTGCATCCGGGCCCTGTGCCAGAGGCTTGAGTCATCTGCATCCATATAGAGACCGGCTCTCTTCTATCCTGACTTAACAGGAAACAAGCAAACAAACAAAAAAATCCTCCTTGACCCCCATCTTGTCTCCTGACATCACCTTATTCTTCTGCTTCCCTTCATGGCAAAGGTTTTGTGATTACCCTTACTGCTCCTTCATTCTGTGTTGCCTCCTTTAGGCTTGAATTTGAGCTTCTGTCATCCCTAAGCCATTGAGAACCACACTGGTCCAGATGACCGGTACTGTCTGCATTGCCCCAGTCCAGTGATGGCAGCTGTGTTCTGAACTCAGCTGGCCTTTCTGCAGCATCTGACAGAGTTGATCCTGCTGAGAGATGGAGGCAGAACTTTTAGGCAAGGGAAATTGCAAGTGCAAAGGCCCTGAAATAGGGACAAGCTTAGTGGGTTCAAGAAACAGTTTTTTTGCTTGTTTCTTAAAAAGGCTGATGTGGCTGGAGCATAGAGAGGGAAGGGTGGGAGCTGAGAAGGCCGAGGTGTGCAGGGGCCCAATCACGTGTCAGGGGAAGTCAAGCTTCAGCCCCCAGCCTAGCACAGAACAGGTGCCCCATGTTTACCATTGTTATCATTAGCGCTAATAGTGTGGGAACGTCTCTGGTGATCTAGTGGTTAAGAATCCACCTCGCAATGCAGGGGACTCGGGTTCGATCCCCGGTCAGGGAACTATCAATAATATCCCTCATGCCGAGGAGCAATTAAGCCCTCAAACCCCAACTAGAGAGTCTGAGCCAAAATGAAAGAGCCCGCCTGCCACAACTAAGACCCAAGGCAGCCAGATAAATTTAAAATAAAAATAAAAAGAGATTAACAGTGCCAAGTGAGGGAGTGGGAAGGGTGCTTGGCAGGGAAATGAAAAGAAAGTCCCAGGTCTTGGAGAGCATTCCACCAGGCTGACGGTCTTGACTATACTTGCCACATTGGTAATGGGACAAGCGAGCCCGGGAGCTGACTTCTTGAAGGTCAGTCTGTTCTTGCACTCCCTCCGGTCCCCACCCCTCACACAGTTTCTTGGTGAACTGTGTCCCATCCAGTGATTCTCTCTGGATAATGAAGGTTTCGTCTTTCACTTGAAAGGGAACACAAGTGAGCTAGGTATGAGTCCCAGTGAAGAAAGAGATGACTAAGAAGATACCAGCCATGAGACCACAGTGCGGACTGGAGACACAGACCAGCCCTGTGGTCTTCTCTGCTTTTGCCGACTACTCAAAGTCATGATAAATAATAGCTGGTCTCTGCTGTTTCATTCGGGCCCAGTTTCAGATTACACAAAAGGAATCAGACTCTGCAAGCAGCTGTTTGGACTCCAGATACAGCACATGTGACCTGAACTCGGTGTGTCTTTATCTTTCTGGTGTCCTTGCCACATGCATCCCTACCACAGGCACATCTGCAAGTGCATACACACACTCACATATGTACACACTTACACACAGAGTCTACACATCTATACCCTCAACACCTAGACATCTAATACACACACTCAACATACACAACACGCAAACACAACACACATACTCAGTATGCACTCAGCAGATGCACACACTTGATGCAATGTACATACTCAACAGATTACTGTTGCTGTTTAGTAGCTAAGTCATGTCCAACTTCTCTGCGGTACCGCCAGGCTCCTCTGTCCATGGGATTTCCCAGGGAAGAATACTGGAGTAGATTGCCATTTCCTTTTCCAGGGCATCTTCCTGGCCCAGGGATCCAACCTGCATCTCCTGCATTGGCAGGTGTATTCTTGACTGCTGAGCTACAAGGGCAGCCCTGCTAGACAGATAAACACAGGTAACACCCACACGCATTTACTCATGCAGACATTCATGCACCATTGGAACATTCATATCCTAATGGACTATGAAATAATTCCTACTTCTATACCTTTCTTTTTGCCAGCAACTGAAAGTGGGCCAGTGTGGAAAATTAAAGGGAGTTAGGAAAGATTTTCAATTATGATTTAATGCCACCTGTCTGCCAGATCAGACTCTGGTGGAAAGGAGATCAGGAAAGATGAGCAGGTAATTCTTGTGAAGACACAGCTGACACAGTGCACTCTCTCTGTCTCTTTCTCTGTCTCTGATCATGGAAAAGTTGGCCCAGGAGGATAATCCATTTAGAAATTAGCTCAGCAAAAGTGTATGGGTACCATGGTTTTTAAAGGGGATGTGTTTGAAAGAGGCCACCTGAGTTTACTCCCACAAAGCTTGTAGGTTTAGAGAATATTCCAAATAGTGTACAGGCAAATTAATTGACATTGGATGATGTGAAACCAAAACTTTAGCAAAGAATCCTATGAACAAGTGGAATGGATGATTTTGCCTTATCTAACATGAATTTGCTTTCATTTCCACACTCTGATGCTAGCAGAATGCTTCCTCAAAACGATAAGCCCACAGAGCATTCTCGGTTATTGCGTGTGAATGAGTCAAACCACTGTGTTCCCTGGTTTTGATTCTGGTAGATCACTCATATGGCAAGAAGTATGCTAGGGAAGAAAGAACTCCACTCTTAATCAGATTGTTTTCAGACTTTTCTGCCTGAGGACATTTTGTCATTACACTAGCTTTCTAATGTCCCTCTTTTTCATGTCTGGTAGCTCTTTTTTTTTTCCAATTTATCAGGCTCGATTTTCAGCATTTCAGGACAGTGTGATATCTTTATCTTCTCTATTTCTGACTCTAAAGCATCTGTCAAGTGCCTCAATGTGTCTGGCTTAGCACAGGTGCTTTACTGAGGAAAATCTAACAGAGTATTAAAAGTCAAAGTGACAAAGAAGGACTCAGCAAGATTTCCCTGACAATTGTCTTTTAATGCTTAAAGTGTTTTTTAATTATATTAATTTTATTTTACTTTAGAGCTTATCATATCTATCTGCCACTGATGGAAAACAACACAAAACTGTTTCATCACTGATAGGGAGTCTGAGAAGCAATGAAATAGGCAACATTACAACCAAGACATTCAGTTCAGGAAAAGACACAGGGAGAAACAAGTCCCAGAATGCAAAAAAAAAAAAAAAAAGTCTGCAGCACATTAATGGTTAAGGCATTTATAAGACTCAATTGAAATAAAAATGGGCTGAACATGTGAACAGGTATTTACAGATATTTAGGATGAGAAGTCCAAATGCCCAGTGAGCATGTGAGGAGTGGTCAACCTCACTGTCACCAGGAAAGAGAATATTAAAACCACAACATAAGCCACAGAGCCAGCAGATCAACAAAACAAAGCCTCATAATTCCAAATGTTGGTGAGGATGCTAAGCAGCAGGAGCTCGCTGGCAGGAAAGTAAACCAGCCAAAGCCTTCAGAACACTCCTTGGCAGCGTTCATTAAAGCTGAGCATAAAAGCTGGATTTGAGAGCCGCAGTTCCACTCCAAGTTCTAGTCCTAGGAACTAATGACGTGTGCACAAACCCGATGACGAAAGCAGCATAATTTACAATGATTACAAAGTGGAAAGAAGCCCAGTGACCACCAACAGTGGACCGGATAAAGAGATGCTGCACTCTTCACAGCGTGAAACAGTAAACAGCAGCAAAGCCCATCAAGCCGCAGCTTCAGACAATGACGTCAACAAAGCTCATAGGATGCACCACCCTCCATCTGGACATATCAGGATATTTCAGGGTCAGATGCTCCTATCCATTCAGTAACATCCTCACGTGGAGACATTCCTGTCTTCAGAGCCCCTGCTTGGTACCCAGACACCGTGGGGGGTGGGAAAGTGTCCTTGAAAGGGTCTTGCATGAGGAGAGTCCGCTGCTGTGGTGATTGTGTCCCTCCTGTTGAGGCATTTGACCTGCTGGTTCTTGATCCATAGGGGTGGGTTCAGATTGAGTCATTAACCTCCTGCTCCTCACAGACTGGCTCCCTACCTTTCTCAGAGTCTTTTCCCCAGCTCCTGTTGCAATTCTTGGCTGAGGGCCCTGAGTTACTGGGGCCACTTGCTCTGGGGCCTGCTGATGGTGAGAGGCCCGTGAGACTCTTAGGTTCGCATAGCCTTCATGCCTCTGTTTACTCCCTTTAAGCTTAGCACATTTTATTTTGAGTTTGGTACATTTTAAAATGATTTTCCCAATTGTATCTCAAGCCATATACTTGTACAGAATAAGGTTCCCCAGAAGCATTAGAGAGTAAAGCAGTCATGGCCCTAAACTCTGCAGAGAGAGCCCAGGTAGATGGGGCAGAAGACACACAGGGCTTCCCAGGTGGCTCAGTGGTTAAAAAAATCTGCCTGCCAATGCAGGAGAAGCAAGAGAAGCAGTTTCGATCCCTGGGTCAGGGAGTTTTCCTCCTCCCTGGAGGAGGAAATGGCAACTCACTCCAATATTCTTGCCTGAGAAATCCCAGGTGAGAGGAGTCTGGAGGGCCGCAGTTCACGAGGTTGTAAAGAGTTGGACACGGCTGAGCATGCACGAGGAAGACACACAGGAGATGCTAAGACCCTGCACAGAGGACTCAGAACTTACCTAGTCCTCCTCTCTCCTTCCCAGCTGCAGGGCTCTGTGGATCCACTCCTTAATCTCATCTGTCAGCCTCACTCCGAAGATCTTATTTTAATTTTGTCCGATTACTCCAATAGCTCTGGTGGGTTGTTTTGTTTTTTTTTTTTCCTTCCAAGAGCTCTCAAAACTGACTCCTACCCCTACTCCTCACCCCTAATCATCATCCCAGTAGAGCAAGCCTCAGCCTCAGCTTTTGGAAGGAACCAAGCCTCAGATCAGCTCGAACCCTATGGTGACTTCATATTGAAGTGGGTGTATGTTTATGTGTTTAAATGTTGTATTGCTGTTTTTTCCCTCAAGTTAGTTGATCTACTTAAAAAATAGAGAAAACGTAAAGCATGTACGTTGTACAAAATTCAAAAAGTAGAAAGGGGGGTGCAAAGTGAGAGAAAAGTCTGTCCCTTTCATTCCTGTCTCCAGCCTCCCCAGCCCTCTCTCTAGGTCCAATACTGTTTCTGGTTTCTGCCAAAGACAGCCTCTGTAAGCAAGATCACATGTGTATATAGCCTTTGTTGTTGCTGTTCACTCAGCTGTGTCTGACTCTGTGACCCCATGGACTGTAGCACCCCAGACTTCCCTGTCCTTCATAATTTCCCAGAGTTTGCTCAAACTCATGTCTTGAGTCACTGATGCCATCCAACCATCTCATCCTCTACTGCCCTCTTCTCCTCCTGCTTTCAATCTTTCCCAGCATCAGGGTCTTTTCCAATGAGTTGGCTCTTCACATAAGGTGGCCAAAGTAAAGGAACTTCAGCTCCAGCCTCAGTCCTTCCAGTGAATATTCAGGGTTGATTTCCTTTAGGATTAAATGGTTTGATCTCCTTGCCGTCCAATATATAGTCTTGGTCTTTTTCAAAACCTCAAACAATAGCATACCACCTTTTACTTGCCTTTTTACCTGAGAGTTCTTGGCAATTGGACATTTAGCTTGGCCTTGTTAAAGGTGTCATACTCCTCCACTGTCTAGAGATTCTGATTGCTAGACACTAGGGGTTTTTCTGATTTTTGTCTATTATAAGCTGCAGTGAATAACAACCTCTCTGTTTCAACCGTCCTCTGGACTGAGTTTCCTTGGGTAGTTATTAATATGCTTAACTTTCCTTAAAAGAGAAGAGGATATGGGAAGGGAGGGATCTTCTTCAGGCCTGCTGAGAAGGCATGTCTACCACCATATCCCCTTGAGAGGGGTGCTTGTCATGTGGGTGTTGTGAGGGAAAACTCCCATAACGATCTGGATGCAATGCAATAACACATTGGTCAAGGTACTTTATGAGACTGAAAACATTGAAAAGATTTTTTTAATTTAAAAATAAGTTTAAAAATTTTAAATAAACATTAAGGACTTCCTTGGTCATCTAGTGGTTAAGAGTCCACTGGTTAAGACCCCCCCAATGCAAAGGTCTGATTCAATCTCTAGTTGGGCAACTAAGATCCCACATACTGCACACCATGGCCTAAAACAATTTTTTTTTTTCATAAAATAATTAAAATTGAAAAATTGAAAACACCATGCAGACATAATACGGTGTGACTACAAAGTAATGGGTCAGATCCTACTGGAATCATAGACTGGAACCAGCCACATTGCTTTGTGCTTGGATAGGTGATACGGAGACTGAGAACACCTAATTCAGAATGACTCAGGGGAAACCTGGAAATATATTGTCTCACGTACCAGTCCATAGTACAGGCTTGGCTTTAGGAACCATGAGGCTTCAGCGCTCAGATGATGTCACAGGACTCAATTTCTTGACCTTGGCTCTGTCTTCTGGTGTGTGGTCTCCAGTCTCAGAGGTCTCCCCCTTGTGGGGACAAGGCGGCCGCAGCAGCACAAGCCGCAGGTCTCTTCCAGCTCTCACCCTACAGGAAAGAATCCTCTCTCCTTGCAGCTGAGCTTGAGTCTCCTCGACCCTGACTGGCCAGTCTTTGGTCAGGTGGCTGCCGCTGAGCCAACCAGAGAATGTCCTCCAACTGCCCTTTCCCAGATGGAAGGCCTTTTCCAAGACTCAGGGCAATGTCAACTCCACCGAATCCCTTGGACTAAGAGAAAAAGAGTGGACATCTGAGCATAAACCCTGTGCTATTTTGGCATTTTACTGTCCATGAGCCTATCCTTTCAAACTTCTGGCTCAGAGAGCTGAGTTCCCTTCAAGGGTTATCTTCGCATTTTGTTTTTGGTGGTGGTAGAAATAGCAGTGCGCTTCCCTGATATTTCAGAAGGTAAAGAATCTGCCTGCAGATTCAGTCCCTGGGTCAGAAAGACCCCCTGGAGAAAGGCAGGGTAACCCACTCCAGTATTCTTGCCTAGAAAATCCCATGGACAGAGGAGACTGGTGGGCTTACAATTCATGAGGTTGCACAGAGTCAGATGTGACCAAGCAACTGACACTTGAACTTTCAGAAACAGCAATTAGATGCATGTATGGGGCAAGAGGAGGTTTACATATTGAAATGACCTTTACAAATGTTTTTTCCCTTATAAGACATAGAAAAATTCTTCTTCCTGTCAAGTGAAGAGGTTTGCCCCGTAAAAAATGAATTTAGTTCTTAATCAGAGTTGTAGGGAGAGCAAACACACACGACTGAGATCAGATGCAGAAAGCCCTGCCATACACAGAAGGGCATTTAAATCCAAGGAAAAAAAGAGCAAAAATTGTTCTCTGTACAGCTGCATTTAAGCAGAACTCAGGCATGCCTTTACTGTTACAAAGAGAAAATGAAGGAGATCCCCAAACAAGCTCCCCTACCTTCAAGCTTTGAAAGAACGAATAATGGGATGCAAATCACCCAAAATTGTGCGAAGAAGTTAATGCTGAAATAACCAGTGAATGGGGACTCTCTAGTGGCTCAGACAGTAAAGAATCCACCTGCAATGCAGGAGACCCAGATTTGATCCCTGGGTCAGGAAGATCCTCTGGAGGAGGCCACACCAACTTACACAGTATTCTTGCCTGGAGAATCCACGGACAGAGGAGCCTGGCAGGCTACAGTCTATGGGGTTAGAAAGAGTCAGACATGACACAGTGACTAAACAGCAACAAACAAATGAGTGTGTCAATTCTCTCATCTTATTTCCTTGGCTTAGGCATTGATTTTAAGTCCTTTCTACATCTTGCTTCTGCTCATTTACCCAGCTCTGTCCTGCCCTTGTGTCTTCACATCATGGGAGCTCGCCAGTCTCCCTGAGCACAGTGGTGTTTGCCGCCTGTGGACAGGTTGAGCTAAGGATGGCGGCTCAGGGTCTCACCTTTCATGCAAGTCAGCAGTTACCATCCTGCCCTCTCTTCTGTTTTAGGAGAGTGTAGTGACTCTGGGGGCACGTGAGCCCCACTGGGCAAGCAGGCGGGGGCCACAAGGAGGGCGGGTGTAGAGCAGGCAATCTGACAGCCATGGGGAGGAACCAGGTCCAGAGGGGTGGGTGCCCTTGGCTCTTTCTCTGGCTCTGTGCCCAAGCGGCTCCCAGCTCCCTCCTCCTCATTCAGTATTCCCCTACAATTAAGTACCCCAAGCTGTGTTGACTCTCAGATTTTACTTTGGCCAGTAACAGGTTGTAACGTTTTAAATTTAAATGCCTCTGGGTAGAATAGGTATATATCTGTATCTCCTGTAGTTTTTCATGCCCCTCCCCTGCCACCTCCCTGTGCCTTTCACAGTCCCGCACCAGTATGCTTTATCTGACTCTAACCTTCAGCTTGTGGGTGACACATTAACTTTTCATTTTTTATCACCTTAATCCTCTTGCTCCTTTCTGTCTCTGAAGTAAACAGCCTCAAGAAGTGACTCTCAAACTTGAGCATATACTCCCTCCCATACCTCTAACTGCTTCTCTGGGCCCCACAGGCCCCCGCTCTCCACGTGTACCTTTGTGTCCTCAAACAAGCCACCCCTTCAGATCTGCACACATACTGGCCCCACTTCCTGCCATGCCCTCAGCCTGCTCCTAATTAATTCACACTGAGTCTCCAGGGCTGCACCCACATGTCATTTCCCCAGGAAAGCCCTTCCTGACCGCCCCAGCCTGGATCCCATCACATGCTGGGTGCCCTGCACTTCTGCTTCATTGCACCTACCTCCACTGACCTGTAATAATCACCCGTGCAATTAGCTATTAACTGAGGTCTGCCTTCTTCCTTCCCCTCCCCCACCCTGACCTCTACCATCTCCCAAACAGGAGCTACCAGAGGGCGTTGACTTTGTTTGTCTCACAGTTGTGTCTCCAGCTCCTGGCACAATCTGAATGCTCATTGATTAGTGAAGGAGGAAGGGAGTGAATGAATGAAAGGATGGTTAGGACATCATCAGGCTGAGATGGCATCTCAGGGGAAAGACAGCATGAACAGAGGGCCCACAGTAGTGCAGCCTGGGGCCCTGCGAGGTCTAGTTGATTCATAAATTCCGGCCAACGTGAATGAGCTGGACTTCCCAGAGGCCCCTCAGGAAGCGGGTTCCTTTGTATCATCATTCTTTCCTCCATCTAAAGAAGTGGGTTAGGGATCCACGTGTTCACCAGGTGTAGACAAAAGAGGATTTCTCAGCTTCCGTGGGCTCTCTCACTTGTCCTCACTCAGTCCCCTTGGCACCCCCTCTGGTAAGCTTTCCTCTTCTCCCCACTATGTGTAAACTCCTTATTTTGTTTCCTCTTAAGACAAAGTCCATTCGGTGAGATGGTCCTTGGTTTCTTTATCTTCCATCTCAACTCTGACCCTTGACAGGAACAGTCTTCCCAGGAAAAGTTTTTCTAAACATTTGTGGTTTTACCTAAATTATTTTTGTTTGAAGTTTTTAAGTGGATCCATTGATTTTTCTGACCCATTCAAGTACTTTGCTATTTTTAAATAAAAGAGAGATGTGCTATAACGCAAGTCGAAACCACCACCATTGGTGAAAATCACCTTCAAGAAGGACAGACTACCTCTCAGAGGCCTGGTCAAGCAGTGGAGGGGCTCCAATCTGGGTGTGGGAGATGGTGGTGGAGCACCCTGCCAGTGGTCCTCCTACTCATCACCTGTCCTCTCTACTTCGCTGGTCAGGGATGGATCTCAAGCCCCCACTGACTCTGGTGACTCACCTGGGTCCCTGAGCTCAGGGTGATGTCCCTCTTTCCCCTTCACTGAAGCCCAGGAAAGCCCCAGAGCATGGGTCACTTGGGACTTTTCTGGCAGCCCAGTGGTTAAGACTCTACCTTCCAATGCAAGGGGTGTGGGCTCAATCCATGGCTGGGGAACTAAGATCTCACATGCCACGTGGTGTGGCTTTAAAAAAAAGAAAGAAAATGGCTCTTTCCGAGTTCTGTGAAGACTCTAAATGAACCAACCTCTCACTTCCACCTAATGGGCCTGTGACTCAGAAATGGGCCACATGATTGATGTTATGGATTGCAGTGGATTGTATGTTAATGTCCCCTCTAACAGCCATATGTTGCAATCTTAACCCCATAATGTGATGGTTTGGGGGAGGTGGAGCTGTGGGGTAGTAATCAGGCCATAAGAGTAGACCTCTCCTGGATGAGACCAGTGCCCTTATAAGAGACCCTAGAGCTGACTCCCTCTCTTTCCATTGTGTAAGGACACACAAGAAGTTGGCAATCTGCAGCCCAAAGGAGGGTCTTCACCAGAACCATACCAGATAGGCACCCCTGATCTCAAGCTGTTGGCCTCAGAACTATAAGAAATCAATGTGTGTTGTTTAAACCTCCCAGTCTCCAGTAATGTGCTATAGCAGCCTGAGCCAAGTTCAGTTGGAACAGGGATTCTCTGCATCCACAGGGTCTCCCCATAGTCCCTTCCAGGGCTCCCATATTTTATCCCTCCTCCTGCTCTGGACCATGCTCGTCTGGTCAGGTGGAGAGCAGAAGGAGGCCTCCCCTTCCTCTGCACCCCTATTCTAACTAGAAAGGCATAATAATCACCAAAGAGGTCACAGGCCTGGTCAGTCATTAGGTGTTCATTCTCCCCTGGGGAGCACATTGTACTGAAACAGAAGAAATTCCTGGAAAAATCAGTGGCTCAGGAACACATGGCCTGGACGTATTGATAATAAAACACTAGGTTAGTGCATCCCAGGACCAGAGCAGCTAGGATCCGCTTACCCCAAGGGCCCAAGAAGCAGTGGCACCTGCTCAAAAATCTGGTGGGTCACATCAGAACTTGCTGAGCTTGCTGAGGGGGTCAGTGTTGAGCAGCAGGAAGAGAAAGTGGATGGAGGAGGGCATGAAGGAGCTCTGGACTCCATGTGCCAGGTAGCATAAGCCCTGTCACCAAGTCAGGCTGCCATGCCTCGTCTGTGAAATGTGATGAGATTTACAGCTCCAAGCATGGCTGGCCTTCTGGCTGCAGGCGTGATGCATCTAGAATCTTCTGCTTTTCTTAAGTGCCTTTCACTGGCCTTTCCCTGCTCATAAAATTTTATGAGTCTTGGGTTTTCCAAAGCAAAACAATACGACCTCCTCTGTCAGTTAGCACTCGAGGCCGTCCTGATCTCTCATGATGGAGCCCGCCAGCCCTTTCACTTCTGCCTTCCATAAGGCTTCCCCTGCGGCTCAGTGGCAGAGTCCACCTGCAGTGCAGGAGTTGTGGGTTCAGTCCCAGGTTGGAAGATCCCCTGGAGGAGGGCATGAAAATCCACTCCAGTGTTCTTGTTGGGAAAATTCTATGGACAGAAGAGCCTGGCGGGCTCTAGTCCATAGGGTCTCAGAGAGTCAGACACGCCCAAGCATTCTATAAGACAGCTGCCGGCAGCGAGGCACAAGCCTCCACGCCCACCCGCTCATTTCCCTCCAGCCCTCGCTCCTTTGCAAGGTCCATTTCCAGGTTATCTTCCTTCTTGAAGACCCTTTGAAGCTGGTCTCTGTGGGCCTCTTCTCTCTCTGAACTTCATTATAGAAAGAAAACGCTGCATCTCAGTTCTGATATGACTCACCAGGTTATAAGCTGCACGACAGCAAGATCTTCTGTGTTGTCCACCAGTGTATAATTTCCATCATTTAAGACAGTGGCTGGCACATAGTAGGTGCTCAATAAACTTTTGCTGATTTAATAATTTCCATTTTTTAATGTTTGGTTTGTTTTGTGGAGACAATTTGGTTGCCCCAAGTGTACTGCAGGCTCTTCAAAGCTTAACCCTGGTTCCATAACAGATACCTGGAATATTCTTGACCGTTGATGAAAGTGGCTATTGAGCCCAGAGAGAGTAGTTAGCATATAGCATGGGGTAAGGCTGGCATCTTTGCCAATGCTTTTTCTGCAATGCAATTTGAAATATGAATCAAAAGCCTTAAAACTATCCTCATCCCTGGATTTGGGAAGAGTACTTCTAGCAATTCACCCTAAGAAAATTAACTGAGATGTAATCCATATTAATAAAACAAGAGTGACTATAACTTATTAAGTACTTTCATGCGCAGAACAGTCCTCTGCTCACCAGTTTTCACCTATCCTTTTATCTGATCCTATGAGTCATTTATGAGATAAGTATTATGATTCTCATTTTATAAATGAGAAAACTGAGGCTCAGAAAAGTTTATGAAACTTGACTGTGGTCACACTTGGTAAATGGAAAAGCCAGAATTTGATCTGGGAATATCTGACCCCCAAAATCCACGCATTACATCCTTATCACAATAGTAGAAAATCATGAGCAATCTAAATGCCTAGCAAGAGGAAACAACTTGAGTTAATTTATGGTATATCTACAATATGGAAAGTTAATGGCCATCAAAATAGTTCTTGGGGGACTTCTTTGGTGGACCAGTGGCAAAGACTACATGCCCCCAATGCAAGGAGCCCTGGTTTTTCGATCTCTGGTCGGGGAACTAGATTTCATATGCTGCAAACTAAGATTCAGAGCAGCCGAATAAATAAACAAGGGAGGACGGGACAGTTAGGGAGTTTGTGATGGACATGTACATACTGCTATATTTAAAACAGGTAACCAATAAGGACCTACGGCATAGCACGTGGAACTCTGCTCAATGTTATGTGCCAGGATGGGATGGGAGTTTGGGGGAGAATGGATACATGTATATGTCTGAGTCCCTTCGCTGTTCACATGAAGCTATCACAACATTGTTAACTGGCTATACCCCAATACAAAATAAAAGTTTAAAATAAAGACAGTTATAGGTATATAAATGTTTTTTTAAAGTTCTTGGGAGACTATTCAATGCATAAGAAATACTTTAGATAAAAAGTTACATGACATTAGTATACTATGGTGGGTGGAATGGTGGTCCCTGGAAGATATGTCCATATCTAAATCCTTGGAGCCTGTGATGGTGACCTTATTTCAGAAGTCTTTTCAGGTGTAATTAAGGATCTTAAGATCATCCTAGATTAACCAAGCAGGTCCTAAATCAAAGGACAAGCATCATTATATGAGACAGAAGAGGCAAAGACACAAAGGAATGTAGACTGTGATGTGCAAGAAGACGGAGGCAAAGATTAGAGTAATCTGGCCATAAGCCAAGGAATGCCAACATCACAAGAAGGTAGATGAGGCAAGGAAAACAGTCATTCCCCACAACCTTCGTATGGAGGGCGGCCCTGCTGACACCCTGATTTCAGACTTCTTGCCTTCAGGACTGAGAGAATACATTTAAGCCACCAAATTTGTGGTGACTTTTGTATCAGCCCCAGGAAACTAATACAGATTTCAATCCATATGTGCCTTTGGAAGCCTTCCTCTCTGTCAAGGCAATCCAGACCTGTTAACACTGTGACTCTTACCTAGATCTCAAGTCTACAAGCTTTCTGTTGATTCTGTCCCAGGAAATGCTGTCCTTTCTCTCCTGGGCTTGTATCCTTTGACACAGGTACATCTGGCCACAGAGATCAGTACACATATAGACAGGTACCATACACCCAACATAAAAATCTATACTGAATATCACCACCGGGGTTTGGTGCAGTCAACACTGAACAAGCGCTGAGCACTGAGCTGAGCATTAGGGACACTGCAAAGACCCTTTTCCATTGTGTAGTGCTTTGGAGTTCGCAGGTCACATCCCTGTGCATTGGGCTATTTGATCTTCACATCACCCTAAAGGCAAAGCATTTTATACTTGTTTTGCAGATGAGTAAATGGAGGCTACAGAGATACTAAATGCCTTGCTCAAAGTTACGTAGCAAAGCAGAGCTTAAACCCAGATTGCCTGCCTATCCTTTCTAGGATACTAATCTCCCCCACAAACTCAGGGTTTTGAAAGTCCAGGGAGACAAAAGTGAAATATCATAGTAGAGAGACAGGCAGGGTTCTTAAAAGAAGTAGAAGCAGAGGAGAGTCTTATAAGATGGTAGAATCCCGATAGATCAGGGGCAGGCAAATTATGGCCAGCAGGCTAAATACACCCAACCTCCTGTTTTTATAAAGTCTTATTAGAACACAGCTTAATTCACTTGTTTACATAATTGTCTATACTACAATAGCAGATGTGAGTATTTGTAACAAAGACTGTGTGACCAGCGGTCACTAAAATATTTACTATTTGGCTCTTAATAGAAAAATCATTCTGACCTCTGCAATAAATGGTTCCATGTGTGTGAGATGAGCCTGTAGGGGTGGAGGTGAATGCCTCCAAGATAAGAAAACCCACACTTTCTGGTTAAAAGAGATTTTAATTCCTTGGAGTAACTATCTTTCGGGCTGTAATTAGACACTGGTAGTGCCTATTATGTGCCAGGCAGTATTTTACCTGCTTTACACGCAGCAGCTCTTCACTATTATGAGATCTTGTTGTTCAGCTGTTCAGTTCTGTCTGACTCTTTGCCACCCCATGGACTGCAGCTCGCCAGGCTTCCCTTCCTGCACTATCTCCCAGAGCTTGCTCAAACTCATGTTCATCGAGTCAGTGATGTCATCCAACCATCTCATCCTCTGTCGTCTCCTCCTCCTCCTGCCTTCAATCTTTCCCAGCATCAGGGTCTTTTCCAGTGAGTCTTCACGTCAGGTGGCCGAAGTACTGGAGCTTCAGTTTCAGCCTCAATCCCTCCAGTGAAGATTCAGGGTTGATTTCCTTTAGGATTGACTGGTTTGATTGTTATTATTATGCCCATTTTATAGATGAGGAAACGGACCAAAAGATCAAGCAGCAGGCTCCAGCTTGCACAGCTAGCAAGTGGCAGAGCCTTTGTTCAAAGCTGGGCAGTACCTGCCAGAGGCTCAGAAGCACCTGCATATTACTTCTCACGCTCTTAGGAATCCTGAGCATTCATTAATTCACCCAGCAAGAATGCACAGTGTCCTGTTGGGGTGCAGGCCCGATGCTCAACGCTATAAGGAGAGCCAGCTGTTTGTTTCTGCTCAGGCATTTCCTACCATTTTCCTGACAGCCCCCCGCACCCTGCCGCTCACTTGGGAGCAGACACACCATTCCCAAGATGGTGACTCCGTTTTGATGCACTGGCCTTGGGAGGTCAGGAAAGCTATGACAGAGTGGGTGCAAAGGCTTTTCTGGAAGAGAGACAAAGCACAAAAGCCATGATGCTGTGATCAAAGACGGAGTCACCGGCTGAGTAAGGGAGGGAGGGAAGCTGTGGCGAGGGGAGGGAGGGTGCCTGTCATGACGCCCAGAGCCTAGTCACCTGGCCTCAAGGGTGTCTTACGTCCACTTGAGGCTTCGGGACTCTGCCAAAAGCTGCATTGTGATTGACTGGAGAGGATAAGGGTGATGAGCGAGTCAGCAGCTCCAGCCCTGTCGCACCCATCATCTTTGTTTGTCTTTGTTTGTCTGCCTAAATAGCCTATCATGGTTTATTTCTCATCCCTCTGCAAAGGTGATTGGTGCAAGAAAATGAAGTATCTGGCATCTCATCCAGAGACACACAACTTCATACTGATTATTGCATCTGAGGTTGCGGGAGGGAGGGGGAAGGAGGAGGCTGCTCTGTGGGAGCGTGTTTAAGGGAAAGAGCAGAGTGCAGCAGGTACCCACCTGCGGAGGTGAATTCACTGTCCCTGGCCTCCTGCCATTCCACTCCAGGCTGCTAGGGAGACAGGAGGGGGAAAAGACACTGACGGCTGAGGGGAATTCATCTCCAGTCTTTATCAGCCCTCTCCACCCACACCCTTGCTCCCTAGGCAGAGAGCCTGGCAGGAGAAAAACAGGCTGTACTTCTGAGCTTCTCTGTCGCAAACGCCTTTCCCCTACCCACCACACCCGCCCAACACCGAGGAGAAGAAGAAAGAATTGATCAAGGCTCTCTGGCCCTTGGGAGGCTTCACACACAGCATCAGTCATGCAGTCGTGGGTGTTAAATTGAAAAAAAAAAAGAATACTTTCCACCCCAAACTAACTGGAATGAAAGAAGGAAATACTTGCGTATGAATAGCAGGCTGCCCTCTCAAGATAGCTCCACCATCTGGAGGCAAGCCCAGGAGGCAGGAGAGGGAACTGTTCCTGAGTTTCTTAATCACAGTTCTCGGGGCAGCTGGCTGCGGCAGATGCCGCAGCCAGCTGCCCATGACCTCAGCACACAGCTCTTGGCACAACTGCTGGTAATCAAGGGCCCAGAGGCTGCTCAAACGGAGTTAATGTCTCCTGGGGGGTGGGGGAAATAGAGCTGAAACAGATACAGAACCATAAACGACGCTGTGCTCCTAAAGAGAAGAGCCAGGTGCCAAGAGTGGAGAGGTAGCCAGAGACCTAAGTTAGCTGGGGGGCTCAGAGGAAGCGTGGAGGCCACTTTGCGGTGGGTGGGATGCAGCTGAGGCTGGAGGTGGGGTGAGGGGGCAAGCTGTGTGGGCAGAAGAAATCACACCTGCCAAGCCCACAGCTTTAGGCCAAGCAACAACCCAAGCTGGGTCCAAGGGGAGAGGGTGGCGTGAGAGGAAAATCAGGGGCTTGGGTAGGCCTTGATCAGATCTGACTTTTACTGGGATTTCCCGGGACTCAGGTCTCTAGGTACCAAACACTGCGGTCCCTAGTTCTTTCTCAGAAGCTTTGCATGTTGTTTGCTTGGTATCTCTCAACTTTGCATTTTTCATTGTTTTAAACCCAAACCCTGTAGCCTTTTCCCCTTGTCTGTGTTCATGTCTCAGTGCCACCATTTCTTCTTTGTTTGAGTTATATTAGGCAGAAAAATATGTCTAGGGAGGAAGCCAGAAGACACCAGAAAGACCCTCAGAGGGACCCTAACTTGTAGTCTCCTTCACTGGAGACCCCATTCTCTGTCCAGTGCCAAAGGGCACATTCCCAATTCTGTTCCCAACTGATTGTGTGACCTTGAACAAGTCACTCACCCTTCTAGGTATCTGCTGCCTCATCTGTAAAATGAATGCACCAATTTAGGTCACAGGTACCCTACCTGGGATGCACAGGCAGGCTTTAAGAGGGTCCAAGACTCCTTGAAATTGGATGTAAAGTTTAGTGGACAAGAGAGTTGTGCCCTTTTCCTGCAGAGAGTGCAAGCTGCTCTCACTCAATTCTCAATTAGGATCAGGATCCCTCCCCTCAACTTCAAAATTAAGAATCCCTGCCCTGAGTGATGTCTGTGCAACCGCAGCTTTCACGATCGCTCAGTTGTCAACTCTAAGCCTGCCTGTGCATCCCAGGTAGGGTACCTGTGACCTAAATTGGCGCATTCATTTTACAGATGAGGCAGCAGATACCCAGGGGGATGAGTGACTTGTTCAAGGTCACACAATCAGTTGGGAACAGAGTTGGGAATGTGCCCTCTGGCACTGGACAGAGAATGGGGTCTTCAGTGAAGGAGACTCCAAGTTAGGGTCCCTCTGAGGGTCTTTCTGGTCTCCCACCCCAACCCCCAGGCCTAACAAAAGACAAGAAACAGAAAAAAAGCAACACCTGAGAGGAACCCGGCTTCCAAGCCCATGAGATGTGAGCTTCTGGGGCCTCGTGGAGAGCAGGGAGATGCTGAGCATGGTCTAGGCAGAGAGGGAAGCCCGTTACAAACAGGAAATATTTCTACCTGTGCATTTCTGATAAACCACCTAAGGAGATCACTGAAGAAACAGACCCGAATCTGCAGGGTGTCAGCAATTTACTATGAGCTCTGTCTCCCACCCCCAAGCTAAAGAAATATTCACTTGGTACTTAACTTTGTTCTCAGGTTTGTATTCTTTTTATCGAGGAGTGCTCCTGAATTATTAAGCCTTTGGACATCATACAACCTGAATTTACTCCTGGGTCTGGAATGCAACAAAGCTGTGATGACCCAGTGGGCTCAAGCACTGGCCAGGCCGGTGGCAGTCAGACACCCAGGGTGGGAGTGGGGATCCCACACCACCTGCTGCTCCAGCTGGCCAGCTCTCCTCTTACTTGGGAGCTTACCCATCCTGGTTTCTGCTTCTTTTTCTTTCCTTTCCTTTTCCCTTTAATATGGATTCCAGGGAGCGGGTAGGAAATGACCTGAGTGAGGGGCCAACCTCCCTGGGACAAAGGCCCGGTATTTTTGACGTGGGAGTGGCGTCGGCTGTGACTCAGGGACAACACCTCCTTCAGAGTAGCCGCTGCGTTTCGTTTCAGGCAGCCCAGCTGTGTTCTGCATGACTGAATCGGACACCTCTCACTTCCTCTGCGAACGGAACTTGGTGTTTGGGTGACGTGCGGGCAGGTCATTTGTGCAAAATAACACATCTCTATCGTCGGTCTCCCACCCCAACCCCTAGGCCTAAAAAAGACAAAAAACAAAAAAAAGCAACACCTGAGAGGAACCCAGCTTCCAAGGAGTACAGACATTTCTTAGCCCTGAGCGTTGCCTGCAGGACTGGAGAGTGACCGTGATCACTCCTGATTGCTGCTCAAATCTCAGGTCAATGTCTTCCAGGCTGTGTGACCCAGGCCAGAAGGTCACTGAAATAACACTGGGCTTAACTGACCCAGAAAGGAGCACTTCCTCTGAGCCTTCATTGTCTTCATCTTCTCGGAACAAGACGAGGCATACTGACTGGGGTGGACAGGTAGCGTCCAGGACCCAGCAGGTGCCTCCTCCAGGGCAACACGAAGAGCTGGCCCTGCTGGAGGGTGAGATGCTACAGCACCTCTTTCCTTGACAGTCCGTCCTGCCCACCCCTTCTCCCACCCTGCATGCAGGGAGGAAACCACGGTCTAGGCTTTGAGCCATTCGAGGGGTGGCCCCACCCTCTAAGTTAGAGGAAAGCCTGGTCTCCACATGGGCTGCAGGCGTCCCAGTGACCCAACCTGACACAACACACCTGGGGCAGATGTGTGATCTCTGAACTGCCCATTTCCTTCCTGCTTGTAGGCTCAGTGGCTGGACTGCGACCCATACTGATGAACGAATCCTCCAGGAATGAGACTCCTTTGGAGTTATTGGCTGGTGAAAATAAGCAAAGGACTGCAAAGACCCACGGGTCATGTGAGGCAGTCTGGTCTGCGGCAGCTGACAGCAGAGACTCCAGGAGGCCGAGGAAGGCACCCGCTCTCTTCCCACGGGTCTAGTGGGTCTGATTTGCCTGAAGCCAGTGGAAGATAAACAGGCAGCGGGTATGGTGTGTGAAGCCAGAGGCCCACATCCTGAGAACTGGGCGTCACTGACGCTCTCTGGGCCTCCCCTTCCTTTCTGGGGGCGACTTGAACACCCACCTCAGAGTGATGTTTGGAGGATTAAAGGAACATGACTTAGCACAGTGTCTGGCACGCAGTGGGTGCTCAGGGCAAGTTCATTCCCCCTCTTCCCCTTCCCTCTCCCCTTACCCTTCCTCTGTTTGCACTGCCTCCAGGATGAGGCTGTCACCTCAGGGACTCTCCAGCACTTGAGGCCTTGCTCTCCCTCCCCACCTTCCTGAGAAGTCATAGAGTGCTGCAGATGCTCCTGCCCTCGCATCTGGCTTCCCTGCTTCTTCCCCAGGCACACTGCTGCGCCAGGTCTCTCGTCTCTGGTCTGGATTCCAGCAGCCACAGCTTGCCTGCCTTAGGGTGGTCCCGTGCTCTCAGGCAAGATGCTCTTCTGCCAGCTCATGGGCTTTGTCTCCTTTGGATACATGTTTGCCCTCCTCCCTCCCACTCAGACCTCACCTGGGGTCCTTCCCAGCTCAGGTCTACAGACCTTTCAAGAGATCAGGTTCATGTGACAGCGGCCACCAAGAATCCTCAGCTGAAGGATCCAGCCTCTGCCCACCTGCCCATCAAACATGGACGCTCCAGGAATTGTCATCACAGGAAACACCCAGAGTCAGAAAGATCAGCTGAGCCACCCCCCACCCCAAGCAGCTTCCTCATAAGGAAAAAGAGGAGCAAGAGGACAAAGTCATGGCTTCTAGAGGCCCATCCCTAAGATGTCCTAGTGGAAGAAGCCAGAGTTCTGTCTCCAGGGGTGGAGTGGGGTCACTACCAGCCCCCATCCTTGGCCTCTCCCTCTCGCCCTAACCCTCTCTGCCTCGAGGTGGCCAGGAACAGTCTGTCAGTCTCGTGACATTCCATATTATCATCAGGTTGAGTGTGAAACATAAGCCTCAGGTTTGCTGTTCTGGAATGCCTTCTGAATCTGCCTGAGTAACGTCTTCCTCTGGTTTTGATGTTTCTCCCAAGGAGGAATGTCACTGGAATGTGTCTTCTACTGACACCCAGGCTACTGGTCCTCAGCTATGAGGCTGACCAAGCTGGCTTACCCATTGGATAATGCAGTTTGCTGGGTATGGGCCAGGTTGAGCACATCTCCAAGACAAGCAGCACAGTTAGGGACAGAGTCTGTAGCCAGAATGATTACAATAGAAATGAACAAGTAGCTAGTTTCTTAAAGCGTATCTTGTATACTCAGCTCTGAGCCAATGGAAACCCATGCAGGATCTGATCTCATCATCTCAGGCAAACCGATTAGTTACAAATATTCCCATTTTACAGATGAGAAAATGAAAGCTCCAAAACTGAGAAAACTTGAAGGAGAACAAGATGGTAGAGGAGTAGGTGGATGTGGAGTACATCTCTCTCCATGGACACATCAGGAATACACCTTCAGACACAGAAGTGCATGCAGAACACCAGCTGAGAGCAGACAGGAGTACCTGACCAGAGGAAAAGAATATATAGAACCACTCCAAACTTGAGATCAAGCCCTGAGCCCTTGGAATGGGAGCACTGACTCCAAGACCCTAGACTACCAGAGAACTAACCCTGGGAGTATCAGATAGTGAGAACTCACACAGAGGAAACCACTTGAATACAAGACCCAGCATCACCCAATCACCAGTAGCAGCCTGTGCAGGATGCCTCGTCTAAACAACAAACAAAGCAAAAATACAAATCCAGCCATCAGCAGACAGGATTATCACCTCATTCAGCCTTGCCTATCATAGAAAAGCAAACAAAAACTCAGCACAAATCTCACCATATACAAAGCTTAGACAAACCACTGGACCAACCTTAGGATGGCAGAAACCAAAAGGGAGAAAGAATTCAACCTTGAAGCCTGGGAAAAGGAGACCTCAAACACAATAAGTTAAAAAAATATAATGAAAAGGCAGAGAAATACTACACAAATGAAGGAACAAGCTAGAAACACAGAAGTCCAAATAAATGAAGAGGAAATAGGCAAACTCCATGAAAACGAATTCAGAATAATGGTAGTAAAGATGATCAAAAACCTTGAAAACAAAATGGAGAAAATGTAAGAATCAATTAACAAAGACCTAGAAGAATTAAAAAATAAACATACAGAGACAAACAACACAATTACCGAAATTTAAAATACTCTAGAAATCAATAGCAGAATATTTGAAGCAGAAGAACGAATCAGTGAGTTGGAAGATAAAATGATGGAAATAACTTCTGAAGAGCAGAATAAAGTAAAAAGAGTAGAAAAAAACTGAGGAGAGTCTCAGAGACCTCTGGGACAAAATCAAACGCACCAACATTCGAATTATAGAGATCGCAGAAGAAGAAGAGGAAAAGAAAGGGTATGAGAAAAATTTTGAAGAGATTATAGTTGAAAATTTCCCCAACATGGAAAAGGAAATAGTTAATCAAGTCCAAGAAGTGCAAAGAGTCCCATACAGGATAAACCCAAGGAGAGGCATGACAAGACACATACTAATCAAACTAACAGACTTAATACAAAGAAAAAATATTAAAAGCAGCAAGGGAGAAGCAACAAGTAACATAAAAGGGAAACCCCTATGCTAACAGCTGATCTTTTAGCAGGAACTCTGCAGGCCAGAAGGGAATGGCAGGATATATTTAAAGTACTGAAAGGGAAAAATCTACAACCAAGATTACTGTACCCAGCAAGGATCTCATTCAGAATTGATGGAGAAATCAGAAGCTTTTCAGACAAGCAAAAGTTAAGAGAATTCAGTACCACCAAACCAGCTTTACAAAAATGTTAAACGACTTAAATAGTCAAGAAATACAAAAGAAGAAAAAAGATCTACAAAATCAACCCCAAACAATTAAGAAAATGGCAATAGGAACATATATATCAATAATTACTTTAAATGTAAATGGATTAAATGCTCCAACCAAAAGACACAGACTGGCTGAATGGTTACAAAAACAAGACCCATATATATGCTGTCTACAGGAAACCCACTTCAGACCTTAAGACACATATAGACTGAAAGTGACAGGATAGAAAAATATATACCATGCAAATGGGAAGCAAAAGAAAGCTGGAGTAGCAATCCTCAGACAAAATAGACCTTAAAATGAAGATTACAGGAGATAAGGAAGGACACTACAGAATGATCAAAGGATCGATCCAAGAGGAAAACATAGCAATTGTAAATATCTATGCACCCAACATAGGAGCACCTCAATACGTAAAACTAACACTAACCGACATAAAAGGAGAAATTGACAGTAACACAATAATAGTAGGAGACTTCAACACCCTGCTCACACCAATGGGCAGGTCATCAAAACAGAAAATTAATAAGGACACACAAGTCTTAAATGATACATTAGATGAGATGGATCTCACTGATATCCTCAGGACATTCCAGCCAAATGCAGAAGAATACACCTTCTTCCCAAGTGCACATGGAACATTCTCCAGGATAGACCACACCTTGGATCACAAGTCAAACCTCAGTAAATTTAAGAACTTTGAAATCATATCAAGTATCTTCTGTGACAACAATGCTGTGAGACTAGATATCAACTATAAGAAAAAAACTGTAAGAAACACAAATTCATGGTGATTAAACAACACATTTCTAAATAACCAACAGGTTACTGAAGAAATCTAAAGAGAAACAAGAAACAAGGAAAACATCAAAAAGACAACCTAACTTTACACCAAGACAATTGGAAAAAGAAGAACAAAAACACCCCAAAATTAGTAGAAGGAAAGAAATCATAAATATCTGAGAAGAAATAAATGAAAAGGAAATGAAAGAAACAATATTAAAGATTAATAAAACTAAAAACTGGTTTTTTGAGAAGATAAACAAAATTGACAAGCCTTTAGCCAGATTCATCAAGAAAAAAAAGAGAGAAGAATCAAATCAACGAAATTAGAAATGAAAAAGGAGAGGCTACAACAGACAATGCAAAAATACAAAGGGTTATAAGAGACTATTATGAACAACTATATGGCAATAAAATGGATAACCTGGAAGAAATGGACGGATTCTTAGAAAAGTTCAATCTTCCAAGACTGAACCAGGAAGAAATATAAATTATGAACAACCCAGTCACAAGCACTGAAATTGAAGCTGTGATTTTAAAAATTTCCCAAAAAACAAAAGCCCAGGATACAGATGGCTTCACAGGAGAATTCTATCAAACATTTAGAGAAGATCTAATGCCTATCCTTCTAAAATTCTTTCAAAAATTGCAGAGGAAGAAACACTCCCAAACTCATTCTATGAGGTGACCATCACCCTGATACCTAAACAAAAGAAAGACAACACAAAAAAAGAAAACCACAGGCCAATATCACTGATGAACATAGATGCAAAAATCCTCAACAAAATTTTATCACACAGAATTCAGCAACACACATCAAAAAGCTCATACACCATGATCAAGTTGGGTTTATTCCAGGAATGCAAGGATTCTTCAATACACGTAAATCAATATAATATACCATATTAACAAACTGAAAGATAAAAACCATATGATAATCTCAATAGATGTAGAAAAGGCCTTTGACAAAATTCAGCACCGATTTATGTATAAAACGTTTCGAAAAATCGGCATAAAAGGAACCTGCCTCAACATAGTAAAGGCCATACATGAGAAACCTGCAACAAACATTATTGTCAATGGTGGAAAACTGAAAGCAATCCCCTACGATTAGGAATAAGACAAGGGTGTCCACTTTCACCACTATTATTCAACATAGTTCTGGAAGTCCTAGCTACAACAATCAAAGAAGAAAAAGAAATAAAAGGAATCAAGATCAGAAAAGAAGAAGTAAATTTCTCACTGTTTGCAGATGACATGATACTGTACATAGAACACCCTAAAGACAGTATCAGAAAATTACTAGAGCTAATCATTGAATTTAGCAAAGTTGCAGGATACAAAATCAATTTACAGAAACCACTTGCATTTCTATATACTAACCAAAATCAGAAAGAGAAATTAAGGAATCAATCCCATTCACTCTTGCAACAAAAAGGATTAAATATCTAGGAATAAACTTACCTAAAGAGACAAAAGAACTGTACACAGAAAATTTTAAGACACTAGTGAAAGAAATCAAAGGTGACATAAACAGATGAAGATATATTCCATGTTCCTGGGTAGGAAGAATCAATATTGTGAAAATGACTATACTACCAAATGCAATCTACAGATTCAATGTGATCCCTATCAAATTACCAATGGCATTTTTCACAGAACTAGAACAAAAAATTTCACAATTCATATGGAAACACAAAAGACTCCGAATAGACAAAGATCTAGAGAAAGAAGTATGGAGCTGGAGGAATTAATTTTTCTGACTTTAGATTATATTACAAAGCTACAGTCATCAAGACAGTTTGGTAATGGCACAAAAACTGAAATATAGACCAATGGAACAAGATAGCCCAGAAATAAACCCATGCACCTATGGGTAACTTATTTTTGACAAAGGAGGCAAGAAAATACAATGGAGCAAAGATAGCCTCTTCAATAAATGGTGCTGGATAGCTATATGTAAAAGAATGAAATTAGAACACTTACTAACACCATACAC
Organism: Nanger dama; assembly: GCA_917880005.1. Taxonomy (NCBI): domain Eukaryota; kingdom Metazoa; phylum Chordata; class Mammalia; order Artiodactyla; family Bovidae; genus Nanger; species Nanger dama. Next base: position 14,905,084 of record CAKJTW010000026.1, read on the forward strand.
AAAGATCAACTCAAAATGGATTAAAGACCTAAATGTAAGACCAGAAGCTATAAACCTCTTAGAGAAAAACATAGGCAGAACACTGCTGCTGCTAAGTCGTTTCAGTTGTGTCTGACCCCAAAACGGCAGCCCACCAGGCTCCCCTGTCCCTGGGATTCTCCAGGCAAGAACACTGGGGTGGGTTGCCATTTCTTGAGGACATAAATCAAAGTAAGATCCTCCATGACCCACCTCCTAGAGTAACAAATAAAAACAAAAGTAAACAAGTGGGACCTGATTAAACTTAAAAGCTGTTGCACAGCAAAGGAAACTATAAGCAAGGTAAAATGAAACAACTGACAAAGGACTAATTTCCAAAATATACAAGCAGCTCAAACAACTGACTGCCAGAAAAACAAACAACCCACTACCAGAAAAACGAACAACCCAGTCAAAAAGTGGGAAAAAGACCTAAACAGACATTTCTCCAAAGAAGACATACAGATGGCTAACAAACACATGAAAAGATGCTTGACATTTCTCATTAACAGAGAAATGCAAATCAAAACCACAATGAGATATCACCTCACATCGGTTAGAATGGCCATCCATCAAAAAGTCTGTAAACAATAAATGCTGGAGAGGTTATGGACAAGAGGGAAAGCTCTTGCACTGTTGGTGGGAATATAAATTGATATAGTCACTATGGAAGACGGTATGGAGATTCCTTAAAAAACTAGGAATAAAACCACTGTTTGACCCAGAAATCCCATTCCAAGGCATATACCCTGAGGAAACCAAATGTGAAAAAGACACATGTATCCCTTTGTTCATTGCAGCACTCTTTACAGTAGCTAGAACATGGAAGCAACCTAGATGTCCATCAAAGATGAAAGGACAGAGAAGTTGTAGTACATATACACAATGGAATATTACTCAGCCACAGAAGGGAACTCATTTGAGTCAGTTTTGATGAGGTGGATGAACCTAGAACCTATTTTACGAGCGAAGTGAATCAGAAAGAGAAAGATAAATAGTGTATTCTAATGCATATATATGGAATCTAGAAAAATGGTACTGAAAAATTTATTTACAGGGCAACAGTGGAGAAACAGACATAGAGAATAGACTTATGGACATGGGGAGAGGAGAGGGTGAGATGTATGGAGAGAGTAACATGGAAACTTACATTCAGTTCAGTTCAGTCGCTCAGTCGTGTCCGACTCTTTGCAACCCCATGAACCGCAGCACGCCAGGCCTCCCTGTTCATCACCATCTCTCGGAGTTCACTTAGACTCACGTCCATTGAGTCCGTGATGCCATCCAGCCATCTCATCCTCAGTCGTCCCCTTCTCCTCCTGCCCCCAGTCCCTCCCAGCATCAAAGTCTTTTCCAATGAGTCAGCTCTTCACATGAGGTGGCCAAAGTACTGGACTTTCAGTTTTAGCATCATTCCTTCCAAAGAAATCCCAGGGTTGATCTCCTTCCAGAATGGACTGGTTGGACCTCCTTGCAGCCCAAGGGACTCTCAAGAGTCTTCTCCAACACCATAGTTCAAAAGCATCAATTCTTTGGCGCTCAGCCTTCTTCACAGTCCAACTCTCACATCCATACATGACCACAGGAAAAACCACAGCCTTGACTAGACACCTTTGTTGGCAAAGTAATGTCTCTGCTTTTGAATATACTGTCTAGGTTGGTCATAACTTTTCTTCCAAGGAGTAAGCGTCTTCTAATTTCATGGCTGCAGTCACCATCTGCAGTGATTTTGGAGCCCAAAAGAATAAAGTCTGACACTGTTTCCACTGTTTCCCCATCTATTTCCCATGAAGTGATGGGACCGGGTGCCATGATCTTCGTTTTCTGAATGTTGAGCTTTAAGCCAACTTTTTCACTCTCCTCTTTCACTTTCATCAAGAGGCTTTTTAGCTCCTCTTCACTTTCTGCCATAAGGGTGGTGTCATCTGCCTATCTGAGGTTATTGATATTTCTCCTGGCAATCTTGATTCCAGCTTGTGTTTCTTCCACTCCAGCGTTTCTCATGATGTACTCTGCATAGAAGTGAAATAAGCAGGGTGACAATATACAGCCTTGACGTGTTCCTTTTCCTATTTGGAACCAGTCAGTTGTTTGATGTCCAGTTCTAACTGTTGCCTCCTGACCTGAATACAGATTTCTCAAGAGGCAGGTTAGGTGGTCTGGCATTCCCATCTCTTGAAGAATTTTCCACAGTTTATTGTGATCCACACATGTAGAAGAGATAGCCAATGGGAATTTGCTGTATGGCTCAGGAAACTCAAACAGGAGCTCTGTATCAACCTAGAGGGATGGAATGGGGTGGGGGATGGGAGGGAGGTTCAAAAGGGAGAGGATAAGTGTATACCGATGGCTGATTCATGTTGAGGTTTGACAGAAAACAACCAAATTCTGTAAAGCAATTCTCCTTCAATAAAAAATAAATCAATTAAAAAGAAAAAAAATTTTAAAGGGGGAAGAAAAGCACTTAGGAAAAAACAAAATAAAATAAAATTGGGAAAACTTGTCCAAGACCACGTTTGTGTGCCAGGCAGTCCAGAGCCTGTTCTAACCACTGTGCTTTGATGCCTCACGGAAATGCAGTTTCTTGCTGATTCTGAGCCCACACAGAGGTTTAGGACAGCAAGTTTAATCAGCACAAATGACTGAATGTGTTTGAGCAAGGCTGCCAGCAACCAGCCGAGGGATTCCCCTTCACCAGGGAGCCAGGTGGAAAAACAAAACGGAGAAGGACTGGACCACTCCTTGCCTGCCCCTCCCAGCCTCTCCATTCCAGCCCACTTTCCTCTCCCACATTTTCCAATCGCCCACCAATCTTCCAAAATCTACCAGGAAGAAGGGAGAGCTATCTGAACACCTATAGCGAGCATGTCAGTTTCTCTTAATCACATGTTTAGTCCTTATCCAGCTCTTTGAGATTGGGCATCATTTCTGCTCATTTTATAAATGGAGAGACTGAAGCTTTGAGAAGGCAAGAGACTTGTTCAAGATCATTTTGTTGGCAGAACTGGGCTTGAGACAAAGCTAATCTGATCTAGAGCCTGTGCTTTGTTGGCCACGCCAGGAAAAATAAAGACTCCCTCTGAAGAACCAGAAATGACTTCAGAAGTTTGGAGAGCAGACCTAAGCCTAACTGGGAAGGAGGGGATGGCCAAGGAGAGACGTGACCCTCCCCTGCTCACTGCAGCTCATCCACTCCCTGCCAAAGAGGAAGACGCTGGCTTCCCAGCACCAGATATCTGCAGGTAAGCCACTTGTCGCCACCTCTCCTGTGATACACTTAGCACAAGGCATCAATTCAGTTCAGTCATTCAGTTGTGTCTGACTCTTTGCGATCCCATGGACTGCAGCACGCCAGGCTTCCCTGTCCATCACCAACTCCTGGAGCCTACTCAAACTCACGCCCATTGCGTCAGTGATGCCATCCAACCATCTCATCCTCTGTCGTCCCCTTCTTCTCCCACCTTCAATCTTTCTCAGCATCAGGGTCTTTTCAAATGAGTCAGTTCTTCACATCAGAAGTGAAAGAATTGGAATTTCAACTTGAGCATCAGTTCTTCCAATGAATAGTTAGGACTGATTTCCTTTAGGATTGACTGGTTGGATCCTTGCAGTCCAAGGGACTCAAGAGTCTTCTCCAACACCACAGTTCAAAAGCATCAATTCTTCGGCACTCAACTGTTTTATGGTCCAACTGTCACATCCATACATGACTACCAGAAAAGCCATAGCTTTGACTAGATGGACCTTGTTGGCAAAGTAATGTCTCTGCTTTTTAATGTGCTGTCTAGATTGGTCATAGCTTTTCTTCCAAGTAGTAAGTGTCTTTTAGTTTCACGGCTGCAGTCACTACCATCTGCAGTGATTTTGGAGCCCAAAAATAAAGTTTGTCACTGTTTCCCCATCTATTTCCCATGAAGTGATGGGACTGGATGCCATGATCTTAGTTTTCTGAATGGTGAGTTTTAAGCCAACTTTTTCACTCTCCTCTTTCACTTTCATCAAGAGGCTCTTCAGTTCTTTTTCACTTTCTGCCATAAGGGTGGTGTCATCTGCATATCTGAGATTATTGTTATTTCTCCCAGCAATCTTGATTTCAGCTTGTGCCTCATCCAGCCCAGCATTTCTCATGATGTACTCCGCATATAAGTTAAACAAGCAGGGTGACAATATACAGCCTTGACATACTCTTTTCCCAATCTGGAACTAGTCTGTTGTTCCATGTCCAGTTATAACTGCTGCTTCTTGACCTGTATACAGATTTCTCAGGGGGCAGGTCAGGTGGTCTGATATTCCCACTTCTTTAAGAAATTTCCACAGTTGAGTAGCATAGACCAAGGGGCTAGACTTCTGGGTGCTTATTAAACCAGGGAGTGCTGAACATTCTATGACCTCGGATTGTACACTGCCATCCACCTGACTCTCTAGCAGCTCAGCCAGCTGGCCAGAGTTTCCATGCCAGGGAGCTGGGTTGGGCTCTGTGACTTCCCTACAGGGAGACACCTTACTTGGGGCCACCCAGACCACAGGCACCGATACAGTGGCCTGCTGCTGCCTCTCACTGCACAGAGGTAGGCAGGGGCAGGCCCTATTGCACAGGGTTTGAGAAACTCCAAGGAGGTGCATGTAGCCGTGGGGGGTGGCTTAAATCCCACACCTCTCATCCCTCAGGTGACCTTGGGTAAGCTTTCAGGCCTTGCTAAGCCTCAATGTTCACGTTGGAAAATGGCATCAACAATACCTGTCCACAGTTTTGGTTGAATCAGGAAATTTATATAAGCATCTATCCCAGTGCCTGGCACATAGTAGGTGCACTTTAAGTTAAAGCTTTTAACTTTTTTATTATTAAATGTCTCCAAGATTCATGTCATCAGAAAGAAGAGTTTCAGGGTAACCCCAAATGATGAAGCATAAAAGGCCACAGACTGAAATGTCCTCTGTGACTAAGAATGAAGGCTGGTCATTTAGTCTGGAAGTAAGAGGATGGCGATGAACAGGCACATTTTAGGTGCTGTGCTTAAATTACTCAGTGTGTGTGTGTGTGTGTGTGTGTGTGTGTGTGCGAGACTGAGCCAGAGGGGAGGGGACACACATGCAAGAGACTAAAACTTAGTCCCCACTCTCAAGCCGTTTGCACAGAACTGGAATACCAAGAAGAAAAGAAAAAATGCTGAAATTGACATTCATAAGATACGAAGTGCTGTAGGAGTACAGAAATGGGAGAGTTCACATCCCACTCAGGTGGGGGTCCTGAGTAATTTACCATGCTTCCTGGAGAAGGCACACTTTGGAGGGGTTTTGAAGACCGGATAGGATTTCAACAGGTGGCAAGGCACGTGAGGGAAGGGACAAAGAATGGAACAGGGGAAAGCAGAGTGTGCTCAAAGAACCTGTGATAAGGAAATATACCAAATATAAAAATATTCTTGCTAGTTACTTCCATGTGGTGGAGTTTTATTTTTTATTTTTGTACCTTTCTGAATATTTTAAAGTCTTTAAGTAAGCATGGATGATTTCTGTGTTCAAGAAAAAAACCATTTTAGACTTCAGCATCAATAACAAAATTAGCAGAAAGACATCATTTCAGAATACAGGTAAAGAATTGAGAAGTTCTGAAATTCCATGAAAGATGACAGTAGACAAGGGGGCTGGTGTCTGACTGGGACCCCCAACCTCAGCAGTACTGACATTTCGGCCCGCCTCACTGGGTCCTGGACTTGTGGCATCCTGGCCCTCTGCCTTTCCTTCTGCCCCAGATACAACAACCAAAAATGTCTCCAGACATTTGCCCAATGTCCCCAAGGGGCAAAATGGCCCTGGGTGAGAGCCCCCACTCTAAGCCCTGGAATCTTGCATGTCAAGGACGAGTCATTCTTCCAGCATTCCCCACAGGCACAGGGAGTGGACTTTCCTTCACCATGTGCTTCTCTCCTGAAATGCTTCCTTCTTTCATCAATACCTCTCCAGACCAGGAGGCAGAAAGCCTGAACTGAGGTCTCAAGTCTTAACACCACCTAGCTACATGAACTTGGGTGAGGTGAGTGGCCACTGTGTGCCTCAGCTTATCTGTGAAATGGGTAGACTTGATGAGCTCTAAGATTTCAGGAACCCCTGTGCCAATGCCAACTCCCTTATTTTGTAAGTGAAGAAAATGGCATTCACATGTGTTGTTTTGCTCAAGGTCACACACCTAACCATGGGCAGAGCCGTTACTAAAATGCAGCTCTCCTGATTTCTACACATGCCGTCTTCCACCCCTATACTTCTCCTTCCATGCCATCTATGGATTAGAAGCATTGCTTCCTTGTGCTGAAGAAGAAAACTGGAGAGTGAATGGGCCAGCTAACATGTATGTGCCATTCAGTGCACAAGGCCGCAGAGAAACCTCCTCTCTGTAAATAACAACAGTGCCAGCGATGTGACTTTCCGAATGAGCCAGTGCCACATGCAGAAACACAGGGCTAATTGGCCCTTGCGAGGCGGTGGAGAATCTGGGGGCGAGGCATTGCGAGCTGTTCAACGGCGGGTTGCTGTGACAGAGGGCTGCAAATGCCACTCTGGGGATGTGTTAATGAAGGCTCAGCATGCACAACACGAGAGGCAATTATTCTGTTCTCCCTGGCGCTGGTTCCTCCTGGCAGAAGTGCTGCCGACCGGGTTGGAAGGAGTTCAGCGGAAAGTTCACCAAGAAAGCCAGATGGAGAAGGAACAGGACTTGCCGTCTGGACCAGCCATTGCCAAACAGATGGAGCGCTTGTCCATCTGTGTTGCCCTTCTCCTGGAGGACATGAGGAGGAGGTGGCTTGGTGGGAGGAAGACAGGAGACGCAGCTGGTGGAAAGAAAGAGCTCCAAGCTGCTTCCGACTGTGTAGAAGCCTCCATCCCTGATCATTCTACAGCCTCTGGGGTTGGCCTTCTATCTTGGTCTGAGATGCTATCCAGATGGGGTGCTGGAAGCCATCCCAAGAGAAAACATGGCCAGGCAGGTGAGTCAGGAGAAGAGGGGGTGAACACAAATCAGTCTGCTGGTGGGTTGCATGGCACTCAACTGCAGAGCAGACTCTGCCCCTTTCTCCCACCCTCATCCAGGGGAAGGCTGTCCAGCGAAGAGGCTCTCTGGGGTGCTGGAAGGGGGAGTTTGTCACCTTCCTCTCCTGCTTGGGACCCCAGCCCTATTAGTGGAATTGTCTGGGCAAATGTGGTCCCCACTCCGCGTGGGTGAAGTCAATTTAAAAATTACAGTGAGGGCAAATGTGAAGGCCAGTTGAGCCACCAGGGCTTAGAGTAAGGGAGTCCCACACCTTTCCCGGGGTGACACTGGGGGCAGGAGCAGGTTTTGGAGTCTGTAGGAGTGCAGATGAGCCCCAGGTCTTAGCAACAACCTCTCCCTACCCTGTGTGTGCATATTCAGTCTTGTCCGACTCTTTGCAACCCCAAGGACAGTAGCCCACCAGATTTCTCTGTCCATGGGATTCTCCAGGCAAGAATACTGGAGTGGATTGCCGTGCACTCTACCAGGGGATCTTCCCGACCCTATTTGCTGGCGTTTCTAGGCTTGGAGGGATCATTCTGCTCCACTACGTCCCAAAGTCCACCTGCCTCTGCCTTACAGAGTCAGGAAGGCCTGCCTGCCTTGTTCTGTGTTGCTAGGCATCAGTCACATGCCTCCCTTCTCTATTTCTAAACGTGCTTCAGAAGATGGCTATACCATCTAGCAGCTCCACCCAGGCAATCACAATCACTAACTCTAGGGAAGAATCATCTCAGGCTACTGACCTGACTGGAGGAGCAGTGCAGAGTGTATGGACAGGTCAAGATGAGGTTCACAGAAAGAGAGAGAAAGGGACCTTCTAGGGACAGCATCTCAGTGATGGAAGGGTTGGGGAAGCTGGGAGCTGAGGGGTCCTTAGGATGAGCTAGCCACAGTGCTGGCAAGAACTTGAGCTGAAATAATAGAAACACCAGCCCAGGCCTCCTGAGGACTCTCCTATGGGCCTAGATAGCTCAGGCATGGGGCTGAGAGCTAACCGATTGGGCTGTAGCTAACAGGCAGAGAGAGAGAGGACAGCTGGCAGGGGCTGAGGAGCCTCCAAGGGACGCCCCTGCTCCCTGAAGCAACCGCAAACCTCCTGCAAATTACACACTGCCACCCCAGGTCTCCTCAATTCATGTCCCATGCACCCCAGCTCTCACCATGCTCCCCACTCCCCATAAGGTGAAGTATGATGACGGTGTTTCACTCTACATGCATCAGAGCCACCTGAAGAGATGGTCAAAATCAGAGCTTCTAGGCCCCTTTATTCCCCAAGGTTCTGATCCTGCAAGCCTGGGTAGGAACCAAGATTGCATTTCTATCAGGTATCCTGGGAAGTCTCCAGGCAGGTGGTTTCTGGACTCCACAGTGAGAACCCTGTTCTCAAGTCTTAAGAGCTCAGATTCTGAAGCCAGACCAGAATTCAAACCCCAGCTCTGTCGCTCACCAGCTGTAAGACCCCTGAGCCTTGGTGTCCTCACCTGTGTAATGGGAATGATAACATTATTGTCCTCTTGCTATGAGGATTAAATGAGGTGATTGATATAATTCCTGGTGGATCTCAGCTCTTCCCTGCTACCCCCCCGCAACACACACAGCCCCAACCAAAGATACTCAACATACAGTGACAGATGTCTGTGGCTCTGACTCAAAGCTGTCCTGTTCTTTATGGAAAATGATGCCAGGGCTTTGGGGGTGACTTGTTCCCCCATTTGGAGAGCTAAGCCTCTACCATTCCTGAGGGTGGACCCCATTTTCTCACTTCAAAGGTGAATTAAATCCTAAATTTGGCCATTTCCACATGGGAAAGTGAAAGTGTTAGTCGCTCAGTTGTGTCCAACTTCTTGTGACCCCATGGACTGTAGCCCACCAGGCTCCTCGATCCGTGGAATTCTCCAGGCAAGTTTACTGGAGTGGGTTGCCATTTGCTTACCCAGGGAATCTTCCCAACTCAGGGATCGAACCCGAGTCTCTTGCATTACAGGCAGATTCTTTACCATCTGAGCCACAGGGAAGCCCTGGTGGAGCAAGAACAAGAGAAAAAAGGCTCTCTCTTAGCACTTCCTCCCAGCAGGAGCCGTGTTGGCAAAGTCTCTTTGACAGCTTGATGACTTTTTTGGCTTTGAAAGAAAACAGAAGTCAGCTTGTGAGTGCTCCCACCACTGCCCTCTGCGGAGCCTGTGGGAGTAGACAGGGCCAGGCAGGAAACAGAGGGGGGCTAAGGCTCTCCATGTGGAGGCCATTGGCAGCCAAGCCCTCTCCAAGCCCTGGCCTTTCAGACTGCGGTCCCTTCAGATGAATGCTCCCCTCTCTCTAGGGCACAGCCCAGGCCTCAATCCACAGGGCTCCCTCTCCCGGCTGTGCTCACCTCCTCCTCTCTGGCTGCTCCTTGCCTCCATACTTCAAAAGCCTGTGTTCTGGACTTTTCTTTTCCTTTAAAGCCACTCACTAGTTGATAATCATGAACTCGGGTCCAGAAACAGCATCTCATCCACACCCCAGTGCTCCTGGCCCTCTCCAGGGGCCAGGCCTGGCAGAGGTCCACAGACCAAGGCCCCGAGAGCTGGAAACCCTAGAAGTGGACCATTCCCTCAAGGACCAGAACATCAGGAAAGGCCACTGGACAGAGCAGGGGCCAAAGCAACCCAGGAAGTGGAGGTCAGCTTACGAAGCTGCTCAGAATTACCATTTGGCAGCCAGACCTGCCAGTTTAGTTCTGTTCAGTTCAGTCACTCAGTCATATCCAACTCTTTGCAACCCCATGGACTGCAGCATGCCAGGCTTCCCTGTGCATCACCAACTTTCAAAGTTTACTCAAACTCATGTCCATTGGGAGAAGGCAATGGCAACCCACTCCAGTACTCTTGCCTGGCAAATCCCATGGGCAGAGGAGCTTGGTAGGCTGCAGTCCATGAGGTCACTAAGAGTTGGACACGACTGAGCAACTTCACTTTCACGCATTGGAGAAGGAAATGGCAACCCACTCCAGTGTTCTTGCCTGGAGAATCCCAGGGACGGGGGAGCCTGGTGGGCTTCCGTCTGTGGGGGTCGCAGAGTCGAACACGACTGAAGCGACTTAGCAGCAGCAGCAGCAGCATGTCCATGGAGTCGGTGATGACATCCAACCATCTTATCCTCTATCGTCCCCTTCTCCTCCCACCTATAATCTTTCCCAGCATCAGGGTCTTTTCAAATGAGTCAGTTCTTCACATCAGGTGTCCAGACCTGCCAAGTTTTCTCAAAAGCCTCCCCCAGATTTCTCCCCTGGATCCATCCAGTTGAGTCTGAACTGTAAGACCTAGACACAGTTACAGAAGGTGACAACCCCAGGGCTTAAAAGCAACCATCCCATCTGATGCCTGAAACTGTATGGCTGGAGATCACATCTCAGAGGCTTTGGACATCATTTACCTCCACATAATAACACTGCAAACTCTTACTAGTGCGTGTGCTGACACCTGTATGCCTTGCATACAATAAGCACTAATAGTTGATAGCTAATGGCAGACGCAGTGAGAGGTAGTTATCACAATGGTCCTTAACCCTTTAGTATCACCAAATTTCCATTTTATATACACACACATAATGGTGAGGGGGTTGATGCTCGAAACTTCTGTTGGTGTGAGAACCCTGATTCTGTCATGGTCTCTACAGCCCATGGACCCTGAGGAATGCGGTGCGTGAACACCAGCTGAACTCCAGCCACACATACGGGGCAGGAAGGTTCTGTCCAGATTCTATGTCCTGCTTACATGTCCCAGCTCCTGCCAGGAACTGATGTCACACTCCACCTGCAAAGCTGGAAGAGAAAACACAGAGTGGGGCCTCCCATGGACAGTGTGGTGGGTGGTTAAGAGCACAGGCCCTGGGGTCAGGTTTCAACTCTACCACTTAACTGTGGTGTGACCTTGGGCAAGTTCCTTACCATCTCAGAGCCTCAGCTTCCTCCTCTGTCAACTGGGCACTCGGGCTGGGCTGTGTCGGAATTCAGCCCAGGCCTGCCTGGGAAGTGCTTTGATCAGACTTGATATGATGGAAGGAAAAACCACATAGTTCAAAACTTCCCCATCTGCCTCTTGTCTCCAGTTCAATGTTCATTCAAGATATTTTTACTTATTCCTTTATGAGAAGAGAGGGGAGAACGCTTCTAAAAGATAACTGGGAAAAGAGACTAGATTTCTCAGCATTTCATGGAGACACTGAGAAGCTCCTGGGGGCAGGAAGAGCTAGCCTTTGCCGTTCAGGAAGCATGAGAGTGTTTCTCCTTTGAGGGATGCCCATGGTGTTTGCTTGTCCCTGAGGGCCCCAGGGAAGTGGCCTGAAGCCGTTCCCGGGAGAATCCAAGCCCATGTCATCAATGGTCCTGCCAGGCTGCAAGCTCTTCCTGACCCTGGGCTGACTCACGTCCCCAGCAGGAGCTATGCCCCGGAGATTGCTGTCCTTTCAGAGAAAACCCCCTCCTGGGGATGGGAAAGGGGAAACAGAAACTCCCTGACCTTTACCTAGAAACTCCTGTCTACTGCATCGTTAGTTATTTAAGGTCTCTCTTCCCTCTGGGCTCCTGGGGTTCCCCTTGCTCAGCCCTTAGTGCTTAGGACAGTGGGCCTTGCAGTAAGAACGTGTTGAAAAAAGTAGATGAACTGATGGATCCATACCTGAATGGATGAAGGAAGAATTACAGTGCTGCCCTTGCCCTGAGCAGCTCACAGGCCAGGTGACAGGTCAAGATACACCCAAAACAATTCGCAAGTGCAGAAAGCAATCTTTGCTTAGGCGTCAAATGGAGGGTGTCATTAGAGTTCAGTGCTTTGGGGAGGCCAGTGAGAATGAGCCACGCAGACCTCCGGCTACAGGGGGTATACTTAGCTGCGGGCTTCAGCGCCTATGTGCTGAAATGTATGGCTCCTGTTGAGGGGGTAACAGGCAGGAAGGCCAGGGGTCTCCAAACGGAGGAAATATCAGACATCAGAGGCTGCAAATGTCAGACATTTTTTATCCCTCTCTTAGACGGCAGGAGGAAACAAACCACAAGTGTTAGATTTTTTTCCCTTCTCCATACAAAATTAAAAGGTTTCTCTATGGAAATGTTTTTCTTAAGCTATGTTAGTGAAACTATGTATTTGCTTTGGAATTTGCCTTTCTTCAAAATGGCTCTACCTAAGACTACCTTTTTCTTTTCTCAAACCTTGGGCTGGTAATAACTCAACAAACTAGTATTCATATAAATTGCTTTATGGCTGGGGATGACACACCTCATGCCATCCTATCTCAAAAATGCATATTGTGGGAGAGGGACCTGGTGAAACTCCGTCAGCCTTGAGGTGTCTCTCTCATCTGATTAATAGCTTTCTAACAGACATAAAACAGCTTGCTAAAGACTAACAAGGGGACACTGGCCCCCTTCTGATGTCTATGTCAGAAGCTTTCTCTGTCCCTTTTTATACTTTAATAAAACTCTGCTATACAAAAGCTCTTGAGTGAGCAAGCCTGGTCCCTGGTCCCGAAGTTAAATCTTCTTCAGAGATCACGAATCTGACACCGTTCACTGAAAGCTATCACTGTGGGCTGCACTCAGCCAGTGATGGGGCATCAGGGATGCTGTGCAAACCCTTCCTGGGAGACAACAGACTCCTGTGCCTGCTGCTTTTGGCTGAGCACCCCCGACAGCCTTGCCAGGCTTTCCTTAAACAGTCGGAGTTGCTTTCACCCCATCTCCCTTCCCTCTATCCTTCACTTGGAATAAGACTTGCATTGAGGTTGGACTGACTTCTATTCAAACAAAAGAAAGAGCAGACCCCTCCCTCCTTCATAGCACCAGAATGCCTTGTGTTTGCCTGTGTTCTTGAAGCCATCACATTTGACTGCTACAGAAATAGTACTTGTTTATCTCCACTGCTTGCTTCTTGAAGGCAAGGAGGTCTTATTCTGGAGCCCCAAAGACCCGGTTAATAGTTGGTGTGTCTGGGGGTGGGCTCAGGGTTGGGGCGAGAGGGAGGCTCAAGGCGGGGGGGTATGTGTACACTCACAGCTGATGCACCTTGTTGTACAGCAGAAACTAACACAACCTTGTAAAACAATTCTCCTCCAGTTAAAAATTTAAAAATAAAATCATAAAGCCCCTAAACGATAGTTGGCATTCAAAGAAGAAACTGATAGAATGAACACCCACGGCTGAGGAAGAGGCAGGTCACGAGGCAACTCCATTAGTTGTAACAACTGAGAGGCAGTTCCTGGTTAAGGGTGGGGACGAGGATTTGCAGTTTGTAAAGTGCTCAGAGGAAGATCTGGCTGCATTCGGGCACCATGGCCAACTCCTTTCTTACCAGCTAACATTTTATGGACTTACTAGAAACTTCTATCTGAGGGTATCTCATATCACCACATACATGATTTTGTGAGTGTCTTTCAAGTCCACGGCATAAAGATGTTAGTGATTTTTTCCCAATTTTACAGCCTGTGGTTTTAGGCTGCCCTCATCCACCTACACTTCCGGTGGTGATGGCATCTTGGTTTTGCTTTGAAGAATACCCCCTCTCCATGGGATTGTCTTGTAGGACTGTTCACCAAAGTGCCCCACCCTTTCCTGGACAAACGATGTTCATATAATTTGAAAAGGCCATCTTGATACTCTTCCTAACATTTGACTTTTGCATGAAGAGACACCATAATTAAAAGCAGGTGGAGCTAACTATAGGAACCAGAAATTCCACTGCCTCCCTTCTGTCTGATCCCTGGAGATCACACAGGGATCTTCTGTCCCTTTAGCCAGTAGACCCTAGTTTCAGAAGATGCTCTAAGCTAAGAGTAGGTAGTGGGGTGGACAACAGGGAGGAGACCCCTTAGCCTCATAGAGGGACAGCCAGGAGACCAGTGCTCTCAGCTATAGACCCCAGCCCTGGCAGGGTCACTTGGTTTCTGCACCCTTAACGTCTGGGTCATTCCACATTTACTCAGCACTTGCCAAGAACAGTAAGACGAGTAGAACATGGCTCCACCCTCCCAGGGGTCTGCAGGGCTATCCCTGGGGCCCATCCTACACCCCCGAGCCCTCTCTGCTTTCAGCCATGGCTGTGTTGGGCAGTACCCAGCAAATCCAACCGCATCCCAGCTTACCTCCCTGGTGCCTGCGCCAGGGCTCTCTGCCACCTGCAGGTACCTGCTGGGTCTGCAAGAGGGTGTAGGCCTGCAGCGTGCAGGGGGTCATTCCCCCAGAGCAACTAACTGCCAGTGGGGGGCAAAGCCAGTGGGTGAACACAGGGCCTCCTTCCCTAGGACGGACAGGCCTTCTGAAGACTTCTTGGGTGCTTCTAGGGAACTGAACCACCAGTTCCCACAGAGGACCATCTTGATCACTCACCCTTCCCTTGTTGCCTGCAGCATCACGTTTGGCATAAATTACCTGTGCCCAAGTCCTTATTCAGGCCCCATTTGGGCGGAATCTAAGGTAGTCTCCTCGTGCATTATCCAAGTGGTAAGTCCTGAAATCAAGATAGAAAGAGGGTGCTGGGGAGCGCGAGTAGGAAGCACCAGCCACTAAGGGATAGGAAAGGCCCCCAGAGGTGGTGATGTCTGGTCTGAGTCTTGAGGAAGTGTTGGTCAGCAGACAATGGCTAGAAGGCTTTATTCCAGACAGGGGGCAGCCCACACAGAGACCCAGAAGTGAGAGAGGACCTGAGAAACCTTGGACAATTTCAACCTGCTGGAGTCCAAGGTGCCAGTGAGGGTGGGGCTGGAACCAGGAGGGACCACGGTGGTAATAGACCAGCAGTGCTCATGCAGTGGCCATGGGTACATGAGGGCCTGCAGCCAGGCCCTTCCAGGCCACTGGGGCCCCTGGAGCTGGCAGAAGGAGGTGTTTCATCGATGTGTTTGGAAGGACAGGGAGGAGAAGCAGACAGCAATGGAATGGGGCTGGCAGTTGGCCATACCCTGAATCCTGTAGTCGAGACACAGGACAGCCTTCCTGACTTCCACTAGTAATGAGGAGGGCATGACTTGAACCCCCAGGGCAGTTTCATTCTGCAAAGCTCTCCTGGGTAATCATCACAAGGTCCTCTTGTCCAGCCACCCCAGTGGCCCAAGAGGTCTCTTCCTTCACTCCCTCCCCAGCCATATGGGCCCAGCTGGCCACCCTCCCAGACCTGCACCTGCCAACTCACCACTGCAGAAGGTTTCTTGGAAAGCACCCCTTCCCTCAAAGAGAACAGTCTCCAGTGCCCTTCTTCCTCAAAGGACATCTGGCTTGATGCATAGCCCCATTTCACTGATGTTTGTTTTTAAGATAGCACCCATCTATCTATCTAAAAACTGTGTAGGGTTTTAGATGGCCTTTTTGTATTTTTATAAGAAACTGCTTAAAAGATGCTCAACATCCGATGATTATCAGGGAAATGCAAATCAAAACCGCAGTGAGATATCACCTCACACCTCTCAGGATGTCTGTCATTAAGAACACAAGTACCAAATGCTAGAGAGGATGTGGAGAAAAGGAAACCAATGTTAGTGGGGATGTAAATTGATGCAGTCACTGTAGAAAACCATATGGAGGATTCTCAGAAGACTAAAAATAGAAGTACCATATGACCCAGCAAGTTAACTCCTGGTTACATATTTTAAAAAAGAAACAAACGCTGATTCAAAAAGATACATGCACCTCAGTGTTCATAGCATCATTATTTATAATTGCCAGGATATGGAAGCAACTTAAGCGCCCAGGAACAGATGAATGAATAAAGATGTGGTGTGTGCATACCATGGAATACTACTCCGCCATAAAAAAAAAAAAATTGCCATTGACAGCAACATGGATGGATTTGGAGGGCATTATGCTAATTTGAAACAAGTCAGAGAAAGACAAATGTATGATATCACTGACATGTGGAGTCTAAAGAATATAACAAACTGACTTCACTTTCACTTTTCACTTTCATGCGTTGAAGAAGGAAATGGCAACCCACTCCAGTATCCTTGCCTGGAGAATCCCAGGGACGAGGGAGCCTGGTGGGCTGCCGTTTATGGGGTCTCACAGAGTCACACACGACTGAAGTGTCTGTTATGTTCACTAGCAGCAGCAGTGAATATAACAAAAAAAGATGCAGGCTCAGGAATATAGAGGACAAGTTAGTGATAACCAGTGGTGGCGGGAGGGGCAACAGAGGGTTAAAATTAGAGATGGGCCAATAAAAGGTATAAACTATTAGGTATAAAATAATCCTCAAGCATGGATTTTCCGGCAATCCAGTGGTTAGCACTCATGCTTCCACAGCAGGGAGCATGAACTCCATCCCTGGTTGGGGAACTAAGATCCCACAAGCCAAGAGGCACGGCCAAAAAAAAAAAAAGAAGAAAAAGAAATCTACAAGGATATATTATACACAGGGAATATAGCCAATATTTTAAAATAACTGTAAATGGAGTACAGCCTTTAAGAAGTGGGACTCACTATATTGTACACCTGTAACTTATGTAATATTGTATAGCAGTTGTAGTTCAGTTAAAAAAAGAAACTGTTTTAGGGGCAGGAAGCATGGCCAGGGGGTTTTGCTGTCCGAAGAGGTCACCTGGCTTGACCTTTCATGGACAGATAGGGATCTGCTATGGAGTGCAGGAAGGACTGAGAGAGCTCCAAGCCTGTGCTTCCCCACCACGTCAACCCAGAGCTGGGACACAGGATCTTCACTTGTGGGGAGTGGTCACGTAGGCCCGCCTCCAGCTTCCATGGGAGCTGGTGTTACCTCCACTCTAGACCCCACAGGCTGCCTGTGGCTCTAGGGGCCCCACCTGACAGATCTGCACACGTCTCCTTGGAGCAAAGCACGAATACCCCCAGTGAAGCAGCTCCGACCTTCACTGGGCCTCCCTGGTGACTCACATGGTAAAGAATCTGCTGCAGCGCAGGAGACCTGGGTTTGATCCCTAGGTCAGGAAGATCCCCTGAAGAAGAGAATGCTACCCTCTCCAGTATTCTTGCTGGAGAATTCCATGGACAGAGGAGCCTGGTGGGCTACAGTCCATGGGGTCATAAAGAGTCGGACACGACCAAGCCCCAACACCTTCACTTTCCTTCTCCTTTCTTCAGGCCCTGCACTAAGCATTCTACATGTGTTAGATCATTTCATCCTTATAACACTGTATGTTACCATTATTATCCTCCTTTTGCAAATGAGGAAGCTGAGGCACAAAGAGGTTAAGTAGGGAGCTCAAGATCACACAGCTAGCAAGTGGTGGAAAGGGATCCTTGGGTCCCAGAACAGCTAGTTGGATGTTCCCATAATTGGTGGTTCTACAACCTGTGTGGAGGGGGAAAGGAAGGGTGGGGGGGAGGGAGGGAGGAGGCACACGTGAGTGAAGCTGGTCGAGGAAAAATGGAGAGGGTAGCCATTCCCTACATGGGTTTCCTGCACTGTGGGCAGATTCTTTATCATCGGAGTCAGCAGGGAAGCCCATAGTCTGACAACACCAGGGGCCTCCACTGCTCATTTAGTGTGTTTTGGGCCAGGGGCTTTACCTATACTTTCTCACCAACACCTTGATGAGGTGGGTAACAGTGATGCCATCGTTAGGAGAGATCCTTCCTCTCTCCTTCCTGCCATTACTTCCTTTCTTCCTTCTTCACTCCTTGAGTTCTCGCAGGGCAGTAGTCCCCAAACTGTGGTCCAGATTCCCAGCAAGAATGACCCTGCTCTGTCCTGAGTCCACTCTAAAGAGATTTCTTGCCAGCTGAGCTCAGGGAGACCTCAGGTGCCGAGCAGCCCCTCCTCCATACACACGCCTCCCTCTTTCTGGACCAGCTGCCCTCCCAGCCCCCACAGCACCTGGCGGCTTCCTGGTTCCTCCCAGGCCAGCGCTCAAGCCTGTGCACAGCTCACCCATCACCCCTATCAGCTCGTACTCCACCTGCCAGGCCTGCCTACCAGTGAGGGCAGGCCCACAGCCCTCCCTTCCCCAAGCTAGCTAAACAGAGTTGAGAGCAGCTGGGAAGTTACTGAGTGGCAGCTCAGCCTCACCTCCAGCACATATCCCTTGGGGGCATGCTCTGTTCAGGCTTTGTTCAAGGTCTTGGCCAAGAGACCCCACTGTTTTAACAACACTACGGCCCCCATCTCTGCCCTCCTCCCCAGGGCTTGGTACCCGGGTGTCCATCCAGGAAGTTTGCCCTTCCTTTCCGGGACAACCTGGCCTTGGCCGGGGAGCATCCCACAGTGTGATTTCCGTCCAGCTTTGTCCTGTGACTGCAGCGCCATGGCAACGCCCCCGCTGCTCCCCTCCTGGGGGTGGCCCTGGCGCCACCTCAAGGCCCCTCCCTTGGTGACCTTCCTACTCCTGGGATCAGTCATTCCCACTCTGTCTGGGGCCCGGCCAGCCCCCTTCTGTCCCTTCCTCCCTCTCTGCTCTGTCCCTCCCACTCTCCGGAAGGGAAGAAGGTCTGTCACCAAGCCCCACAACTGATGAATAGTGCAGCTTTCACTGATAACTCCACCCCCGAGGGCTGCGGCCCAGAGCTTTGAGTAAACAGAGTGATTTTCCTTAAATAAATATCCTCCCCACAAAGCAAAGTTGGTGACCAGGTCAGCTGACCCCACCACTGTTTTCACCTCTGCGTCCTGATTCCCTCTGCTTTCCCCACCGGCCATCACCCGCCTGTGGGAACGCCTTGGGGATGGATTCTCTGCTTTAGCTACAGCCTGCTAGACCCTCTTTTGCACCTGAGGAAGCTCCCCCTCCCCAAGTCCGCACCCCCCACCTGCTGCCTGCAGATCCTAGCTGTCGGTTCCATAGGCTGACAGCTCCTGTCCCTGCAAATGCTGACCCTTTAAATGGCTCCCAACCACCCAACCCATCAAGGGACAGCGGAACCCAGACCAGCCTCCTGCTCCGTGTGCTTCCACTTTGCTCTGCTCTTCCTGGCTGTCCTCTTAGCTCTCTTGGCCTTGGGAGGCCAAACAGTTCTGCTTCTCATCTCCCGCTCTGTCCCACCCTTACCTGGTCTCTAGAACGTGTCTGCACCCACCTTCCTGCCTCCACCTCCATGGCCCTGGTTTTGCAACCTCGCCTTCAAATTCATGCCCTGCTTCAGGACTGGGTGGAAACCTGGGCCCCCCACCCCGCTCCCCGCACACTCTGCAGGATTGAAGGCCTTGGGGGCAGGGACTTGCAGAGCACGGGGTGCGGGGGCGGGGGGAGGGGTATGGGTCCTGTGCCAACTAGTGAAAGACCTGTGATTGAGAGTTGAAGGGTGGAGTGACCTCAGGCTGAGCTCCTCACAGGGACTCTTCTCCCTGTGGCCTTACTGAGCCCATCTCATCAGACGCTGTGGTCGCTTAAAAAGCTGCATATTTTGAAACATATATATTTTTTTCCTCTATGTAGTATCTCCTTTTCCTTTCTCTTATTCAAGGGGGAATAGTTTGACAGTAATGCTGGATCTTTGTTCAAAATCCGAGGGCTGTTTAGGAAGTTTGCAGAGGAGATAAATGGAGAAGACTGACGAGAATCGACAGAGGTCCTGGGGAGCAGACAAGAGCAGGTTTCCTACATCACCTGCTCTGGGGCCTGGAAAACAATTCTTGTGGGAGACAGGGAGGCCGCCAGCAGCAGGAGCCCCACCCGGCTCTGCCTCCTGGCAGGGGTTTGGAAACAGCAAGACCCTGGAGAGGAGTCCCCTGACACTCAGCCCCTCTTCCCAGTGCATCAGGCTTGTGGAACCATCTGCTCTGGGTTTCTAACCTTGACCAAGACTCCTGTTTAGCATGGAGGCAGGGAAGTCGAAGACAGGGACAGTGGCATCTCCGGGCTAAGCCATGGAGACTGGTGGCTGAGCCCATGTCTTGGCACAGAATAGGATCTTGAACATCTCACAAACCTAGAAACACTGAAAATGATGGGGATGAAATTTTCTGCAGTCTGGAGGAATGGGGCTCGGAGTCAGAAATGAATTCCCCTTCTAAAAAAATGACTTCTGAGTTTGTACACCAAGGTTTACGCCCATAATGACTAGAGGACTTGAAGGGAGCAGAGTAACCCACACTGTTTACTGTTTTCATGCTGGGCCTTCGCACGTGCTGTTCTCTGCCTGTAAAGACCTTCCTTCCCACTTGTTTGATGAATCTCAGTGGTCCTTTGAAACCAGGCTTAGATGGTACTTTTACCCTGGGAAACCTCCCCCAAAGCTGTAACTATTCAGGGTGTGTGTGTGTGTGTGTGTGTGTGTGTGTGTGTGTGTGTGCACTCAGTTGCTCAGTCATGTCTGACTCTTTTGCAACTCCATGAACTGTAGCCCACCAGGCTTCCCTGTCCATAGATTTTCCAGGCAATCATGCTGGAGCGGTTTGCCATGCCCTCCTACAAGGGATCTTCCTGACACAGGGACTGAACCCATGTCTCCTGTGGCTCTTGCACTGGCAGGATTCTTTACCGCTGAGCTACCTGAAGTGAAATCACTCAGTCGTGTCCAACTCTTTGCAGCTCCATGGACTGTAGCCTACCAGGCTCCTCTGTCTGTGGAATTTTCTAGGTAAGAGTACTGGAGTGGGTTGCCATTTCCTTCTCCAGGGGATCTTCTTGACCCAGGGATTGAACTCAGGTCTCCCGTGTTGTAGGCAGACGCTTTACCATCTGAGCCACCTGGGAAGCCCTTATAACTATCCTTATCCTTATCCTTTCTGTGGGTTGCTTACCTTCATCCTGTTGTGTATTTCTCTTTATTTCTTTTTATTGAGATATAATTCACATACCGTAACAGTCATTGTTTTAAAATGTACAATTTAGTGTTTTTAGCATATTTGCAAAACTGTACAACCATCACTAGTAAGCCTAGAACATTTTCATCATCCCCCAAATAAACTCCACACCCACTAGCAATCACTTTCCTTTCCCTTCTAACCCCAGTCCCTGGCAAGCATTAATCTACTTTCTTTCCCTGGGGACTCACCTATTCTGGACATTACATACAAATGAAATCATACAATACGTGGCCTTTTGTGTCTAGCTTCTTTTACTTGGCATAATGTTTTCAAGAGTTGTCCACGTTGTAGCATATATCCAGTAATTCATTTTTAAGCTAACAATTTATTTTATTGTTTGACCAAGCTATTTTCCTGAATAAGATAGTTATTACACAATAGGAAAACAGTAGCTTCTTATTGAAAATGAATTACTCTAGATTTATTTCGTAAGTCACATGTGTATACTAAACAAATTAAGTATTAAGTTTAAATAAATTTTATACCCATCTCACACTTTTTCATCCATTCCTACTGAGATGATTCAGTTTCCATATAATTTTTGCACTGCATGTAAAGACTGGTAAAAGTATAATTATTACAATTTTAATTCACAGAAAATATTTATAATGTCTATAATAAGAGACCAGAATCTGTTTCAAATATGTGCTCTTGTTTTTATAAATATTAGTTCACCATCACATTTCCCCATGTGTTTCTGTGCTCACCTTTTCTCACTAGGGCAGGAGATGATAGAAGAAGGCAGGACAAAAACACTTTTCAGATTTTTTTTTTAAAGACTGCATTTCTTGGACTAATAAAATGGATGACGTCTATGGTCATAAGAGAAATAGGATGAATAATAAGTTCTCAGCATACTTATCAACCTCACCTAACACCATCAGGATGAAGGGTCTATATGAAAGATTCAGTTAAAAAAAAATAAAACGTCATCTTCCTAGATAATCCTCTAGTAGACCCAGTGTTCTTATTTATTTACCTGTGTGGGTTATTTTTCTTTTAAATTAACTGGAAGTATATAAAAAGAATCCAGTGGAAATGTGATATGTGTTAAAAATAAATATTGGATAAACGGAAATTCCTTGGCAGTTCCGCTGTTCGGACTCTGTGCTTCTAGTATAGGAGGCGTGAGTCCCATCCCTGGCTGGGGAACTAGGATCCTGCGTGCCCCACAGTGTGGCCGAAAACAAGAACTCAAAACAAACAAAAATTAAATTGGATAAACAGATTTTAAAATTAATTAAAAACAGATTAAATATTAAATCCCATTTTTATGGAGAAAAAAAATGTTCAATTTAAAATCTTGAGGTTTGTTTCTTTTCAGAAATTTCCCTTGTTCTTAATGTTCATTTCAAACTTTTATAATTTTCATTTTTAAGATATTAATTGCTTTATATTCCCTCACATGGAAAAAGATGAAAACTTACTACACTGAAATAGCTCCACTGCTATCAGTTGCGTGTACTCCATTCATTTTTATGGGTGAATAATATTCTATTGTATGAATATGCCATGTTTTACTTATTCATATATCACTCAGTCAATGTTTGGGTTGTTTTCAGTTTGGAGCTATTCTAGACAATGCTGCTAAGAGCGTTAGTGTACAAGGTTTTGTGTGAACATATGTTTTCACTTCTTTGGGGTATATACCTAGGAGTGGAATTGCTGGATTATAGGCCTCCCTGGTGGCTCAGAGGTTAAAGCGTCTGCCTCCAATGAGGGAGACCTGGGTTCAATCCCTGGGTTGGGAAGATCCCGTGGAGAAGGAAATGGCAATCCACTCCAGTACTCTTGCCTGGAGAATCCCATGGACAGAGAAGCCTAGTAGGTTACAGTCCATGGGGTTGCAAAGAGTCGGACACGACTGAGCGACTTCACCTATCACTGATGATAATTCTATGCTTAACATTTTGAGAAACTGCCAAACTCTTCCAAAGTGCATTTTGCATTCCCACCAACAGTGTACGAGGGTTCTAATTTCTTTACACCTTTCCAGCACTTGTTATTATCTGCCTTTTAGATTATAGTCATCCTAGTTGGTGTGAAATGGTATCTCATTGTGGTTTTGATTTGCATTTCTCTAATGACTAATAGTGTTGAACATGTTTTCCTGTGTATAGGCCATTTATACATCTTTGGAGAAATGTCTAATCAAGTCCTTTGCTTATTTTATTTTTTTAGTTTATTGTCTTTTTATTTTTGAGTTGTACGTGTACACACTTCTACCAGTACATTTACCATGATGTTCTCTAATTTATGTTTTATGTGTCTGAGTTTCCTACTAGACTGTGCCAAACATGGGCAGGGCCTGGGTCGGATTCAAATGTATGCCCTCCTCACGGGTAAGGTGCAGGGCATATGGGATACATTCTCAGTAAAGGCTTCAGAACTGGTGACCTGAGCTCTTTAGGGAGTTGTTGTGGTCTCATCCAAGATTCTTCCTTCACAAAGTACTTACATTTCTATGTGGAGGCTCGTGGTGGGTCTGGGGTCCTTTTTGGAAAGGAAGGTGGAACTGAGTGGTCTGAGTTCTGGGGTACACTGCCACCCTGCCTAGGAAGGGCCCACCCAACATTTAGCCTTCCATCTGCCTGTTTCCTTTGGTAGAGGTGATGGGGAGGAGAAACGTTTGCTTTTGAGGCAAGGTTAATGCAAATGAAGCTGAATTTTAAATAAAGGAAGAAAATCTCCATCTCTGTTTGTGACACATAGATCCCAAGATATACTGGTCTTTCAGCCACATCTTCTGAGTCTGTAAATCCTGCTGGATTAGTCAGTGTGCTGGAGACCTTCTGACTATAGCCATCCCCTCCCCATCCACTTTCTAACCCTCCTCTGTGCCCTGAAGCTGACCTCTGTGGATCATATCAGGGGCTCTCTTGCTCCCTGGCTTCCAGATAGATTTGTCCAGCGGGACGCTGACTGGAGATTGGATGGAAGGAGGAAAAGAGGCATGAGTAAGTTGGGAATATTTATTCCCTCCATGGAGGGTCGCTGCCTATGTCCCTTCATTGAAGACCGCAACTCCTGCCAGGGGGCCCTTCTACATAGCCTCTGGGCTCAGGTGCCCATAACCATCCCCTCCCATTTGTGCTATAGCTCCAGCCGGTGGGTACCGTGATCTCGTTTGTGGCTCTCCTAACTCTGCCCACATCTTTGCATAGGGTCCCTTTATTCATCCTCCTTAATAGCCCAACTTGAGTGTGCCATTTCCTACTGGGGCCTGCCTGAGACAGCTGGAGAATATCAAGTGTAATTGCCACGAGGCAAGGTTTTGATCTCAGGCTGTCATACCTTAGGTGCATTACTGTGGGTAAGTTACTTCAGATCCTCCACTTTCTGTCCCTTCTTCTTAGAGCTGATGTGAGCAGGAAGTGAGGCAATGGCTATTCAGACAGTGCCCAGTGCAGACAAAGGCCCCCAGCGACGGAAGAGGCTGTGGTTGGGAAGACCAGAACTTTGGGTATTACACAGGGAACTGATGACTTTCCTTGCCTGCTTGACCCCATTTGATTTGGGATCAACAGCTGAAGAGAAAGTGACCGAAACAGGAGTAAAAGAAATGTTTAATCAGCGTCTATTCAGGTCAGGAGCTAGCAGGAGGACCCAGAAGTCTAAGAGAAGGCCTTGCTCTTAGGGAGCTGACTGTAGAGAGAAGAAGTCAAGTCAGAGCCCCAGGGAACCAGGAGACAAGAGGTCCACTGAACCCAGATGACGACAGTCTCGGCCCCTCGGGTGCCACATGTCCGGGGCTGGGATTAATTCCATGTAGTTCTGGGGGCAGAGCTGGTATCAGGAAGCAAATGTTTCTTCCAGCTCTAGATCCCGTGCAACTCCCATTTGATAAGAAGTGAGCCTCTTTCAGGTTTATCTTGGAAGCTGCCGGAGTGTGACAGGAAGGGCACTGACTGTGGAGGCCGCCAAGACCTGGGTCTGCTGCCCGCTGCCATCCGCTGCCCTCTGCCCAGGATGCTGGGCAGGTCACGTGGCCTCTTTGTACCTCAGCTTCTTTATCCGTATGGGACACACCGAGAAGCATCTTCAAAGGGGATAATGGCCATTCTAACTTTAAACAAGAAAGCATCTAAGGGCAGGAGGATAAGCACTCTGGGAGCCCCTGAGGGGTCAGAGCCTGGGCTGGGCTGAGTGTTGAAGGCCCAGTGGGTCTGGTGAAGTGACTGGGGGTGG
Organism: Nanger dama; assembly: GCA_917880005.1. NCBI lineage: Eukaryota > Metazoa > Chordata > Mammalia > Artiodactyla > Bovidae > Nanger > Nanger dama. The sequence continues at coordinate 14,930,062 of CAKJTW010000026.1, forward strand.
TGACTGTAACGGGGGCAGGGGGTCCAGGCACCCGGTCAATAATTCACCCTTTGGTGAATGGAGTTGAGGGAAGTGCTGTGGGGCAGCTGAGAGTGAGACTGAGAGACTGGTGGTGTCTGAGCCAGGTTTCCTGATGGGGCCAGGGGCCGAGACAGTGGGCAGAATGAGTGGACAGACAGGGCTGTGGACAAACACTGAGCACAGACTGTCCCCAGCTGCAGGAAGGCTCCACACACCCAGCCACCTCATTTGCTCAGCCATATTCAAGGAGTATTTGTTGGTGCCCATGACATTCCAGACCAACCACAGATTCGGGTACACAGCAGGAAAGAGCCCCAAGGCCTTGTCTTTAGGAGATCACAGACTGAGGGGCCTTTCACGGTTGGCCCAGGGTCCTTTTGTGAGCTCTGTGATCCGGGCAAATGGCTCACGTTTTCTGGACTTATACCTTATCAGTAGGGACAGTGATTGGACTTCCTCATGGGGTTAACTGGAGGAGTAATGATGTGTGAGATTATGATGGAAAATATTCAGCCATGCCTGAGCACTAATAAATGGCAACTTTTTACTGACATTCATTCATGTACGCTTATAACCTTAATAAGTAAACAGACGTTTTCTTAAAGAAAATCTTCTGCATGTGCAAAAAGAAAAATTTATGCTGAATTGTCTGTTCTAGCCAAATACTGAGAATAGCCCAAGTGTCCAACAGTAGAGGAACATTCAACTGTTCAACGTGCATTCTCTGACACATGACACAGCAATGTAGACGAATGAGCTGGCTCCTGTGAACTGACTGGGAAAGAGCTCCAAGAAATGGCACCAAGTATAAAGGGCAAGTTGCAAAATAAGTACAAAATGGTTCCATTTCTGTGCGCCTATCAAAACAGATCTAGAAGAATTCACACAAAGTGATTTCACCATTGTTACCCCCTGGGGAAGGGATGTGGCTAAGAAGGGTGGCCCAAAGTGGTTTCATGTTATCTGTATTATTTAAATTCAAGAATACTTGTTACACTTCAGGTATCAAAAATGATGTTAAAGGAATGACTCTTCCCACTTCTCCGAGTTTCAATCTATTTCTCTGTAGAATGAGCAAGCTGTTCTCTACACTCAGAGATATTTAATGGTCCTTGCATTAGATTTTTCTTATTATGGTAGAGTATATGTAAAACTTACCATTTTAACCATTTTTAATTGCACGGTTCAGTGACATTAGTACATCTTATAATTTTCTCATCACCCCAAACTGAAACTCCATACCCATTAAACAGTAACTCGTTTCCCATCTCCCTCAGCTCCTGGTAACAGCTATTCTACTTTCTGTCTCTAAAAATTTGTCTATTCCAGGTATCCTTTATAAATAGAATCCCTTATAAAGGAGTCATATTTGTCCTTTCTTGCCTGACTTATTTCACTTAGTCTGTCTTTGAGGTTTATGGTGTAGCATCTGCTAGAATTTCTTAAGATAGTGGGTTGGCCCAAAATTTCATTTGGTTAGCAAAGTAAAGTGAAGTGAAAGTCGTTCAGTCAAATACACTGTTTAATAAAATTCTTCGTGAAAATCAAAGATGTGTCTTTTATTTTTTTAAGTGAAAGTCATTCAGTTGTGTCCAACTCTTTGAGATTTCATGGGCTGTAGCTTGCCAGGCTCTTCTATCCGTGGATTTTCCAGGCCAGAATATTGGAGTGGGTTGCCATTTCCTTCTCCAGGGAATCTTCCCGACCCAGGGATCAAACCTAGGTCTACCTGAATTGCAGATGGATTCTTTACTGGCTAGGGGCTTCCCTGGTAGCTCAGCTGGTGAAGAATCCACTTCTAATGCAGAAGACCCTGGTTCAGTTCCTGGGTTGGCAAGATCCACTGGAGAGGGGATAGGTTACCCACTTCAATATTCTTAGGCGTCCTTGGTGGCTCACCTAGTAAAGAATTTGCCTGCAGTGCAGGAGACCTGGGTTTGATCCCTGGGTTGGAAAGATCCCCTGGAGAAGGGAGTGACTACCCACAACAGTATTCTGGCCTGGAGAATTCCATGGACACAATGGAGCCACTTTTACTTTCCTTTACCACCTGAGCCATCAGGAAAGCCTCAAAACCAAAAAGACTTTTGGCCAGCCCAATAGCCTACTGGGGTCTTCCCTCGTGGCCCAGTGGTTAAGACTCCGTTCTTCCAATGCAAGGGGCACAGGTTCAATCCTGATCAAGTAACTAAGATCCTACATGCCACACAGTCAAAAAGAAGGAAAGCAAGAATACCATTCCACTGTTTGTATACAGCACCTTTGCTTATCTGTTCATCTGTCAGTTAACATTTGAGTTGTTTCCAGTTTGACTACTGTGAAGAGTGCTGCTGTGAATGATGGCGTACAGACATTTATTTGAGTCCGTGCTTTCATTTCCTTTGTATATATACTCAGAAGTGAAATTTCTGGACACATAATTCTATGATGAATTTTTGAGGACCCTCCATGCTGTTTTCCATGGAGGCTGCACACTTCCCATTCCCACCAGCAATGCACATGTTTCCAGTTTCTCCACATCCCTGCCAAACACTTGCCTTCTGCTTTTTTGAGGATAGCTACCATATGTGAAGTGATATCTCCTTGTGGGTTTGACTTACATTTTCCTAACGGTTTGTGATGTTGAACATCTTTTCATGTGCTCACTGGCCATTTCTTTATCATCTTAGGGAAAATGTCTCTTCAAGTTCTTTTCTCATCTTTGAATTGGGTTGTTTTATTGTTAAGTTTTAGGAATTCTTTAGGTATTCTGGATATTAATCCCTCCTCAGATATTTATTTGTAAATATCCCATCCCATTCTGTGGGTTGCCTTTTTACCCTGTCAATTGTGTCCTTGATGCACAGAGTTTTAAATTCTGATGAAGCCCAATTTACCTAAGGGCTTTCCTGGTGGCTCAGTGGTAAAGAATCCACCTGTAATGCAAGAGACACAAGAGACTCAGGTTCAATCCCTGGGTTGGGAAGATCCACAGGAAGAAATGGCAACTCACTCCGTTCTTCTCACCTAGAGAGTCCCATGGACAGAGGAGCCTGGTGGGCTATAGTTCATAGGGTCTCAAAGAGTCGAACACAACTGAAGTCATTTAGCACAGGATTTACCTAAAAGAAAGACCTTAAAATATTTACAGTAAAAAAGAAGACAATACCATTAAGCAACTATACTCAAATAAAAATTAGTTTTAAATAATATTGTAATAAATAAAAAAGAAACAAAGTACAGGAAGGTGAGGCAGAGCCATGTGAAATAAAACATAGCTGCTGTGGTCCCTGGTCTCTGGTCCTTACCTGACATCACTCCAACGTCAGACGCCCCAGCCCAAGGGCTCAGGGTGAGAGCAGCGGGTGGAGGGTGAGGTGGGGTGGGCTCTGGTAAACCCCAACCCCAGCCCTGTCGGCCTGCCTGCTGGGAGTGGGCGTGCGTGCGAAAGGGCTTGCTAGCCTGGGGTTTCCCTGAGATATGTACACTGGGGACCGGTGGGTGGGCTCAAAGGCAGGAAATTCTTAATAAGGAAACCTGTGGGTTCGCCCACCTGACTCACTCTGAACCTTGTTAACTGCAGGTTAAATTCCAGGCCCAGAGCCACAGTTTCTAAAGAGCATCTGTCTTTCTGCCCTTTGCTCCCTTATATCACTCGTCACCTATCACTCTTCACCTTTCCTTTGTTTCGTGAGGTTTTCTCTTCTCTTTTCCTTTTTTTTTTATTCTAAAAATAAGACATCTAACAAACTGACCAGAATATAAAAGGAAAAAACTAACCACAAGGTCACCATCCTGCAGTGATAAGAGTCACCAGTCGTTGAGTGCAAACTCTGCCAGGAACCACACTTCAAGGACACCCCCCACCCCACCACTCTTCACACCAGCCCCTGCCCCCTGACCCTTCACACTGATATGAGCCCCGTTTTATGACCATAGAAACCGAGCCCTAATGAAGAGCTGGTGTGAGTAGAACAGGGCTCAACTCAGGTTTGACTGGTTCTAAAACCCATTTCTATCTTACCCTCTATCTTGCTACTGTTAATATTTGGACTTATTTTTCCTAGTCTTAAAAATAATCATTTTATATTTCAAAACATTTCTTAGAAATGTAGAGTTGTTGGGTTATTTTAGGAATAATAAGATATGCTATTTATAACATGGGTTACTCATGAAATGATCATGTTGAGTGTTGTTTAAACTTGTCTTAAAAAGACAGGCTTATCAATGCTGTGCTGCTTGCTGTCCATTCCCATCCCAATCCCTGCCCTGCTGGGGCCACCTGGATAGCCTCCTCCCCATAACACATCTCAAGGGGGCAGCTCTGCCAGGGTGAAGTCTTACTTATTCTTTAGGTGCTAATCACTGGATGAAGTGTCCTTGACCCACCACCTTCTGAAAAGGGGCAAAGGGTATGGATTTCCCAGAGGCTGCTGGGGAAAGTGCCCCACTGGCCTCTGGTGGGATCTCTTCTCACCTCCACTTTGCTGTTGGTGAATCAGTAAATCACTATGGTTGGCAACATGTCAAACAATTATAAAGGCTTGTACTGTTTGATTTGTTAATTCTGCTTCTAGGAATTTATCCTACAGACAAAAGTGTAATGCTTATCATGGCAGATGACAAATTAAATGTCCCCTAAGGCGTGAAAAAGTAAAAATGTTTGTCGCTCAGTTGTGTCTGACTCTTTACAACCCTATGGACTGTAACACTCCAGGCTCCTCTGTCCATGGAATTCTCTAGGCAAGAATACTGGAATGGGTTGCTATTTCCTTCTCCAGGAGAACTTCCTGACCCAGGGTTCAAACCCAGGTCTCCTGCATTGCAAGTGGATTCTCTACCATCTGAGCCACCAGGGAAGCCGTCACTAGGATAGGATTGCCTAGTAAATTATGAAATGTCCACAGACAGAATACTATGCAGCTGAGAAAAAGTTCAGGAGGCTCTCTGTGTACTAATGAGGCAGAATCTCAAGATATCAAGAGGAAAAATGGTGCTGGAGTATTTTCCACCATCATCCATGGGGGCTGGCCAGCTCTTCCTCCAAAGACCCATTCTGGAGATTACAGTTCCCCTGAGGTCTTCCATCCCCAGTGTGCTCTCCAGCCCAGCTCAGACTCCAGAACTGACTAGAACACTGGTTTTGCCTACTGAACCAGGGACACCTGGAGCATCAGAGACAGGGGCCGGGGCCTGCTCCAGGGTCTCACTTTCTGGCCAGCCCCAGGCCCTGAACCCTCACTGCTCAGGACTACTGGTCCTTCCTTGTTCTCTATCCTGACTTGTACCCACGGGCTAAGCCAAGCCTTCAGTCCGTCCCTCCAGGAAGTCCTTTCCTCCAGGTGCATGCCGGCTGTGTCCAGCTTTTCCCCACCGTTTCAGGGAGCCAACTCCGGGGCTGGGCTCCTTTCCAGAAATACTCGCCCTGTGACTCAGCTTCCCTGTAATGATCTGCCTCTGTCCCCGCACCCCTCTCCTCCCCTCAGGCTGCATATGACAAATCCGCCTTCTCTTAAGAATCACAGTAGCCTGATGGGTACATACAAGGGCTCCGATGGTCAACTCCTGGGCTTCAGTCTTGGCTCTGGATTTGCTGTATTATGTGAGCTTGGCAAAGTCACCTGCTGTCTCTCTTTTAAGGAACAGGAATGCTCATAGCTTTTCCCTTCAAGATCTACTTAAAAGCCCTTGCCATGAAGTACACAATAAATGTTGCTATCATTTTCTGTGCCACAGGGAAGCTAGCTGGAACCAATCCACAGAATACTGGGAAGAAATTTATTTCCTCACAATTTCCCTCAACGAAGCTCAAGAGGAGGAGAAAGTCATATGGCAATTCTCTGCCCAACAGCCCCATCTGCCAGGGATCTGTTTGTGTTTTAAGAGGTGGGGCTGGAATCAAGATAAGGCTCCAGGGTACACACCTTCCCCAGTGTCAGCCAGCAACCCTCCCTGGATGAGCAGCAGTGGGAGACCTTTCTCTGCTGGAGCCCACCTTTGGCTGAGGATGAAGATAACTCAGATGGTAAAGAGTCTGCCTGCAATGTGGGAGACCCAGGTTTGGTCTCTGGGTCAGGAAGACCCCCTGGAGAAGGGAATGGTAACCCACTGCAGGATTCTTGCCTGGAGAATCCCATGGACAGAGGAGCCTGGGGTGTATGGGGTCACAGAGAGTCAGACAGGACTGAGCAACTCAACACAGCAAGCACAAGAAGCAAACAGGAGTGGGTGGAGCTGAAGGGCCAAAGCAGCTTATGTCATCCAGTATGACCTTTCTTTTAACAAGTAAGGAATGAATTTATTTATAACTGTGAAGTCTTTGGAGGAGGTGGGTTACAGGATCTGAGAGAGAGTTACGAGAAGAGGGAGAAGGAAGGAATGTCTTTCCTGTGAAGTCACTGAGACGACAGTTGGTGGGCCTTTTAATTCCAGTATTAACGATTGCCACACAGGTGAGAGGACCTAGAATCATAAGGGACATGGGTGCAAGACGCCCCCCCCGGCTCTCCTGCTGTGGCTCCCTCACTGAGCATAGAGACAGCCCCTCCCCTCCTCGTCCCCCAGGTCCAGAGCATATCCCTGCAGGTGCTACTCTCAGACCTGCCCTAGAGCCTCAGAAACCAGCCAGGTCACCCTGTTTCTGGGCAGGAAGCCCCTCTCAGTCTCCAGCCTCCCCCACCCACTGCCCCCCTGCTGCCTCACTTCCTCTCTGCCTCACACAAAGGCCCAGGCATTTTCTTCCGCCTTGCACAATGGGGTGCATGGCTCTATTATACTAACGGCCCCCAGATTCCTGACAGCACGGATAAGGGAGAATCGCCAGGTGCTCCTCATCGCCAGCCTAGCATGATGATACAGCCACGCCAAAAGCCACTTTCTGGAAACTGGGGACAGAAGGTCACCAGCAATTTTCCTTTAAAAATGTGACCTAGAGGCTTTCTGCCACGAACCAGTTTGTAGCTTCCTCATCTTTTCCGGTAGTCATGTATGGATGTAGAGTTGGACCATAAAGAAGGCTGAGCGCCAAAGGATTGATGCTTTAGAACTGTGGTGTTGGAGAAGACTCTTGAGAGTCCCTTGGATAGCAGGATCAAACCAGTCCATCCTAAAGGAAATCAGTCCTGAGTATTCATTGGAAGGACTGATGCTGAAGCTCCAGTCTTTTGGCCACCTGATGGGAAGAGCCGACTCCTTGGGAAAGACTCTGATGCTGGGAAAGATTGAAAGCAGGAGGAGAAAGGGATGACAGAGGATGAGATAGTTGGATGGCATCACTGACTCAATGGATATGAGTTTGAGCGAACTCCAGGAGATGGTGAAGGACAGGAAAACTTGGCGTGCTGCCGTCCATGGGACTGCAAAGAATCGGACATGACTTAGCAACTGAACAACAACAGCTAAGCTCTGAGAAGGCTGATGGGATTAGGGAGAGACCCAAAGGGCTGGGGGTATTAGCCAGGCATCAACCAGCAATTAATTGAGGGCAATTTGAGCCCTGGTATGGGAACTCCTGCCCTTTGGTCAGTAATGGGCGCTGGCTAAATACACAGCCTGACCCTAGATGGACACACTTTGCCCATCCACTCAGTGGGTTCACACTCTCTCATATCATCATGGGGACTCCCTGTTCCACTGGAGGGATATTGACACACATGTGGACTCACACATCTGGCAGATAGCTCATGCCCACATCCAGCCATGACACACAAAGCAGACTTGCCCAGACAGCCTTGCTCCCCACCGGCAGCCCCCGCAACGGACAGAGCCGCATAAAATTTACATGCAAAACGGCTCCTATATTCACACCTCCCACCTCTTTCACCTCCACCCACAATATGCACACAGTTCCCAGACACTGAGAGAACTCCCGGTTCTGGCCAGGTAGGGAGCAGGCCATCCTCACAGCTCTCACTTGCCCCCGGGCAGCCTGGAGTCCCACCTCCCCTCCTCTCAGCATGGCCGGGTACACGTGCTGCAGGGTGAGGATGCTCTGGGATTCTAGCAAAGCAGTCTGGCAAGCAGCCTCCACCCTCTGTGGAGGCAGGGAGATCCTGGTTGAGGTCTTGCCCCCAGTGCCACCCCCCACCACCCCTGACAGCTCCGTGTGAGCTCTTAGGGAAACCTAGGGAGTTTCAGACCTGCTCAGCCTGAACCCTTTCAATCCTGAGCAACCCCACCCCCACATACTGATCACCACCTCAAGGAGGTGGGGGCCTGGCTGGGTAAAAGAAACCCCTACCTCAGCCTAGAGGCAACTCCTTTCCCCTGAGCTTGCTCTCGGTTTACAAGTCCACAGAATGGAGAGTGACTTCCTCAGCAAGTGGTCTTGGGCCCCAGGGGTGATCTCCACCCCTGGCCACTGTCCTCGCTTTCCCAAGGCCTCCAGCCTGCAGGGAGGGATGTGCTCAGGCAATCTGATGCATGAACCATCCCTGGTTAATGGCCCCAGAGTTCCAGCAGGAGGCCCGGAGGCAAAGCAGGGAAAATTGTACAGACACACCGGGCTCTAGGAGTAGATACTGCTCCACGGGTATGCTTTGGAGGGGAGGGTTCAGGTTGGACCTCCTGCCCAAAGTGTCACTCACCACCCACCCCGCCAGCATTATAGCTCCAGTCCTTGGGGTACTGAGGCATCATTTGTCACCTGCCTGGTCAGACATCTCCCCTCCCTCCCTCCCTCAGTGGACATCCATCCTCAGGCTGCCTCCATCCTGATCTTCAGGTCCAAGGAGTGTGAAATGTGTGTCTGTGTGTCAGGGGGTGGTGAGGGAGCGGGGTCGGGGACAGGAGGGGCAGGGGAAGCCAGAAAGTCAACCCTCCCTCCGCTGTGTATTGCTGAAGGTGGAGCATCCCCACAGGCTGCCCTGTGTGTGGCTTGGAGGACAAAGCCAGGCTTTCAAGGAGACCTACCCAGCTCTGCATCCTGTCTTACCACTTGGTATCTGTGAGACTCCAGGCAAGTATCTTTACCCCTCGGAGCCATTCTTTACCCTTAAAATGGGTTTGCTATAGGACGGAAAATGAATTGGGGAAATATATCAGCGCAAGTCATCGTTCAGTCTGGTGGCTGGTTCACACAGGAAGTGCTCCGTAGGTGGCACCTGTGGTTCTAAGCTTTGGGCCTCGGAGTGGGAAGCCCCTGAGGTTTTCTTCTCCCGGAGTTTCGGGGATGCTGATTTTCCGCCCAGGGCCCAGGCTGGGAGCGCCTGTGGACGGCACTATCTGATAATCACAGGCCTGGGGACAGCACCATTGGAATTAGCCATGTAGGGCCAGGTGGAGGCTGGAGCAAGACCCCTGGAATGGCCCCTCTGATGGAGACAGGATGCTCATGAGTAAGGGCAGGAAGGTGCAGAAGTTATGGGTCAGCAGAGAGGAACTTCCTGTACACTCCTCTCAGGGACTTGGCCTACAGTCTCCTCCCTTCCTCTTTCTAGACTGTAGGCTGGCTTGCTTTGTGGATTTAAACTGTTTATTTTTAAAAAAAAATCATGCGTGTGGTAGGTTGCTTCAGTTGTGTCTGACTCTTTGTGACCTCGTGGACTGTAGCCTGCCAGGCTCCTCTGTCCATGGGATTCTCCAGGCATGAGTACTGGAGTGCATTGCCATGCCCTCCTCCAGGGGATCTTCCTGACCCAGGGATTGAACCTGTGTCTCTTGTGTCTCTTGCATTGTTGTAGGCACGTTCACTCACTCCTGCGGGCGTGTTCTTTACCACTAGCATCACCTGGGAAGTCCTTTTAAATCATAATCTCAGCCAGTTCTCACTGTTGCCCTTTAGAGGCAGGGATTCTGAATTTCCATTTTTACAAGATGGGAACCAGTAAAGTGAAGGGACGCGCAGAGCTCATACAACTCTTAGTGGCAGAACTGAGAGTTCAAGCTGGATCTTCCGACTGTGATGCCAACTCCCGCCCATGGCACCAGGGGGCCCCTCAGGTTTCCAAGGGCAGGTGTGATTTGTTCCTCAGAACGGCAGCCTTGAGTGTTGACTTTATTCGGTAGTGAGACCCTCCTCCTCCTGATGCCCCCCTCCCCATCCCTGCCACTATCAGTTTCTTGGGCACACCCCAGGAGGTGACCGTAGAAAGAGCCCCAGCTCCATAGCACTGCAGCCCACCAAGTTCTGGCCTCTCTTCCTGACCTGGCTTCTCCCTGTGTCTCAGGGCCACCCTGAGAACTGTAGGACCATGAGTGCCTCATGCTGCCTCCTGTCTCCATGCCCTGGCTCACACAGCTCCCTCTTCCTGGAATGCTCTCGCCTGCATTGCTGACCCAGCTAACTCCATTTGTCTTCACAGTTACCTCAGGTGCCATGTTCTCTGGGGAACCCACCTTGACCCTTCTCCCTGAGAAGCTTGGCTACATGCTCACCTTTGTACTGTTCTCTATCTGGGTGCTGGAGAAGACTCTTTAGGAGTCCCTTGGATAGCAAGGAGATCCTAAAGGAAATCAACCCTGAATATTCATTGGAAGGACTGATGTTGAAGCTGAAGCTCCAATACTTTGGCCACCTTGATGGGATGAGCCAACTCCCTGGGAAAGATCCTGATGAAAGCTTGAGGGCAGGAGGAGGAGGGAGTGACAGAGGATGAGATGGTTGGATGGCATCATCGACTCAATGGACATGAGTTTGAGCAAACTCCAGGAGACAGTTAAGGGCAGGGAAGCCTGGTGTGTTGCAGTCCATGGAGTCGCAAACAGTTGGACACAACTTAGTGACTGAACAACAATAACTATCTGGGCACCACAGATTCATCACCATAAAGACCCTTTCTTGTCTCTCCCTTGGAGTAGTCATTGTCAGGGACGAAAACCTTGCCTTACTCTCTTGGGTCAGCAGCATAGTGGAGAGGAAGTTCTTTCTCTGCAGGTGTAAGAAATCCATCTCACACTGGCTTGAAAGTGAAAGTGAAGTTGCTCAGTTGTGTCCGACTCTTTGAGACCCCATGGACTATAGCCTACCAGGCTTCTCCATCCATGGGATTCTCCAGGCAAGAGTACTGGAGTGGGTTACCATTTCCTTCTCCAGGGGATCTTCCCGAACCAGGAATCGAACCTGAGTCTCCTGTATTGGAGGTAGACGCTTTAACCTCTGAGCCACCAGGGAAACCTGGCTTAGGTAAAGTGAATTGGTTGGCTTATATGGACTGAAAAACCAAAAGTCTATTTGACTTTAGACAAAGAGGGAAGCTGAAAAGATGTGATCAGGAATCTACCTCTCTCTGTCTCTTACACACATACACACACACACACACACACATTGCTGATCCAGGCTTCCATCCTACAGCTGCATACAGAGAGCTCCTCTTACCCAACTCTTCCAGCCAAAGTTTCAGGCCTGATTCCAATTGGCCAGGACCAGCTTTCATGCCCCCTTGGGGATCTGCAGAGTAGATAAACCCCACAGAAACACATCAAACTAGAGTAGGGGTAGGGGCATGATTCTTACAAAGAAAAATGACTTGAACCAGACGGAGGAATAGACCCAAGGCAAACAAATCTATGCCCATGAAGTGACCCTGTTCAAATTTCAGTGAGCACACAGATCTCTCAGGGATCTTGTTAAGATGCAGATTCTCACTCAACAGGTCTGGGGCGGGGCCTGGGGGTCTGCATTTCTGACAAGCTCCCAGATGATGTTATTGCTGCTCTCCTGGGAACAAGGCTTTGAATGGTGAGGGTCCTAATGCACTTAACACCTGAGCCCAAATGGATTTAATGCACAACAAGAGAAGGGATCAAGATGCTGATGAAACTGGGTGCCTACTTTGGTTCTTCCTGAACCCCTGGGCCCAGCTGTGCCTCTTAGATTGCTCTTCACTGTAACTGGTGAGGGAGGCAGGGCAAGCCTTCTTCTTTCTATCCTGTAGATCAGAAAATAGCAGCTCCAATAGACTCTGTGACTTTCCCAAGTCATGCCAATGCAAGGAATGTAGCTGGTCCTGGGTACCTACCTTCTCTAAAGGAATGCTCAGCTCTCTCAAGGCAACCCCCCTCCTCTTACAGGAACAGAGCTCCCCACCCCAGCCTCTCCTATTCTTAGGAAGGGGTTGAAGGGCTGCCAGAACAAACAGAAAGGGAAGTGGTCCACCTTGTTATGGTCATCTTTCCCCAGGATTGGAAATTCCCAGACCACTGAACAGAAAGCTGTGTCAGCTGATGGGGTGATGAGGTTTTTACAGTTCAGGTGACCTCCCGACAGAGCTATTTGTAAATCAAAGTTGTAAAGGGCTAAGGTCACCCTGGCAGCCTCTGCTCCCTGGGTTATTTTTAACCTTGTCTCTGTTATCCGTTTTCTCTCTCCAGCTCTCCAGTTATCTGTTATCTTTAACAGAGGTAGTCTCACTGTCGGTGGGGCTAGTCACACCTGGGCTTCCAGGAACAAAATGTGGGTGTCTCCAGCACCTGACCCCACCTTGCAGGGGTGCCATGGGCACCTGCAAGTGATTTGAAGAAGGAATCCATAGCAGATCTATAGGCTAGCACCAGAGAAAGATTGTTGTTGCTGTGGTTTCAGTTTAGTCACTAAGTCACATCAAACTCTTTGTGACCCCATGGATTGTAGCCCTCCAGGCTCCTCTGTCCATGGGATTTTCCAGGCAAGAATACTGTAGTGGGTTGCCATTTCCTTCTCCAGGGGATCTTCCCATCCTAGGATTGAACCTGCATCTCCTACATTAATTGGCAAGTGGATTCTTTAAAATTGAGACACCTGGGAATATAAATATGGAATGAGCTCCTGGAGAGGGAGGGAGTTCCCATCTCTTATGAGTGGAATTGTGTGCCCCCAGAATTCATATTTTCAGGAACAGCCCCAAGTGAGGAGGAACCCCACGTGAGGAGGAACCCCACGTGAGGAGCAACCCCACATCCAAGGAGCGGTGCTGAGTGGGCACAGGAGGGCCGAGAGGAGCTACTCCACATTCAAGGTCAGGAGGGGCAGCCAGTGAGGAGATACCCCTCATCCAAGGTAAGGAGCAGCAACTGTGCTTTGCTGGAGCAGCCTTGAAGAGATCCCCCACATCCAATGTAAGAGAAACCCAAGTAGGAAAAATGGTAGGTGTTGCGAGAGGGCATCAGAGGGCAGACACACTGAAACCATAATCACAGAAAACTAGTCAATCTAATCACATGGACCACAGCCTTGTTTAACTCAGTGAAACTAAGCCACGCCGTGTGGGGCCACCCGAGACGGGCAGGTCATGGTGGAGAAGTCTGACAGAATGTGGTCCACTGGAGAAGGGAATGGCAAACCACTTCAGTATTCTTGCCTTGAGAACCCCATGAACAGTATGAAAATTCATATATTGAAGCCCTAATCCCCAGTGCCTCAGAATGTGGCCTTATTTGGAAATAGGGCCTGTGTAGATGTAGTTAGTTAAAAAGAAGTCATCCTGGAGTAGCTGCTGCTGCTGCTGCTGCTGCTGCTAAGTCACTTCAGTCATGTCCGACTATGTGCGACCCCGTAGATGGCAGCCCACCAGGTTCCCCCGTCCCTGGGATTCTCCAGGCAAGAACACTAGAGTGGGTTGCCATTAGAGGGTGAGCCTCTAATCCAGTATGAATAGTGTCCTTATACAGAGGGTAAATTTGGACACTGAGAAACACACAAGGAGGTCCGATGCTCTGTGAAGATGAACAGGGACTGGGCTGATGCATCAGAAGACAAAGAGCAGAAGGGACTGCCAGCAAAGCTCAGGATGGGGGTGTGAAGGAGTCTCTCTCCGTCTCAGAAGGAACCAGCCCTGCTGCCACTCTGATTTCAAACTTCCAGCCTCCAGAACTTGGAGATGAGGACTTTCTCTTGATTAAGCCACCAAGTTTGGGGCATTTTGTTATGGCAGCCCTAGGAAACAAACACATCGACATCATGTTGAGGCTGACAGCCACTTGGAAGGATGTCACCCAGCAGAAATATGACGTGAGCCACCCACGTAGTGTGTGATTTTCTAGTAGCTTCATGAAAAAAAGTGAAAAGAAACCGATGAAATTCATTTTAAAATAATATATTTTGTTTCACCCAGTAAATCCAAATTATCATTTCAGCATGTAGTAAATACCAAAAACAGTTTTATTTGATGTGGACCATTTTTAAGTCTTTATTAAATTTGTTGCAATTTGCTTCTGCTTTGTTTTAGGGAGTCTTTTTTTTCTTCTGGCTAGGAGGCATGTGAGATTTTAGCCCCTGATTGAACCTGCACCCCCTGCATTGGAAAGCAAAGGCTTAACCATGACTGCCAGAGAAATCTCCTAAAAAGAGCTTTTAATGAGATGTTTTATATTATTTTGTTTCTTTCATAGTAAGTCTTTGAAACCTAGTGTGTGATTTTCCACAGCAGCACAGCTCATTAAGGATTAGCCACTTTTCAAGAGTTCATTAGTCATACAGAGCTAGTGGCCACCGTACTGGACAAGGTAGGTCCAGTTCCTGTATAGGCAATTTACTGAGCACAGAGCCTCAGTTTGTTCACCTGCAAAATGGGGACAATAATAATACCTCCACCACAGGGTTGGCATGAAAATTAAGTATAAAGGATGTGCTTGGCCTGAGAGTGTCCTTGGCACAGAGTGAACCTTCATAATCAAGAACTGTTACTACGATAAGGCCATCAGACTGGATATTTAAGGACCTTCCCATTCCAAAGGCTCATACATCACATTTCTCACTAGACTCATCTCTACACTCCTTCACACTCAGACCCACCTCCAGGCTCCTACGCATACCAACTTGACTACATTTCCTTCAGGAAGCTTGCTGAAGGGCCCCAGTCCCCATTTTAAATCCTCAAAGCACCTTGAGAGAGCCTCATAATTTAACACTTAACTGTTAATTGTGTTATTAACAGTGAGGGAGTGAGGTTTTAAATCCCTGGAGGGCTGGGGTGTGCCTCTTCTGTTTTCTCCTCTAGCCTCTGAGCTCTGAGCCTCTTCAATCACATAGTTTGCAATAAACCTCTATTGAGCACCCAACCTGAGTCAGCCATTGGGTCCTGCAGGACTTAGAGTAGGTATCAGCTAACAACATGGGGGTCACCTCACCCATGACATCACTCAGAAGCCCCCAAACAGATGGTCTGTGAGCACCAAGGCCCAGAGCTCAGGATAGAGGAGCCATAGCTTGGACTAGCCCAGGGCAGCAGACATCCTGGAACCTTCCAGGAAAAAGAGGTCAGAAGTGATGCTGCACCCCAGGCAGGGAAGTTTTCCTGTATGGCCTGTGGACCTCATGCAGGAGCTTCGAATGCCAGGCCCCAGATGCCCCACCTGGATGAGCCTTGGGTCCGGCAGAGACCCTTTGAGCCACTCCCTACCCTCCCATTTTCCCCCAGCCTGGATGGCATCTAGGAGCTTGTTTACTATAAGTTGCACCTTAATAGAGGCCCAAAGGGCTGTGAAAGGTATTAATACATAGATCCCCAGCACCTCCATGAGAGTCTTAATCACACCAGCCTGGCCCGGCCTCTCCTCCTCCACTGCCCTCCACTCCTACCCAACACACAGTATTTATACGGGTGTTGTCACTAGGTTGAGTCTGGCACAGGACAGAGAAAGGCCAGCTGAAAAGACATGTCCTGTGGGCAGACAAGGTCTCACTCACCCCTGCTTCTGCACCCATCTCTTCCCCTGTCAACACTCTAACTCGACCATCCTCCATACAAGTTACCTGGTTGGGGGTGAGCATTTGCCCCCTGCCCCTCAAAGCCAGTCCTGTAGTGTAGAGGTCTCCAACCACTTTGGCACCAGGGACCAGTTTGGTGGAGGGCTTCCCAGGTGGCTCAGAGGTAAAGAATCTGCTTGCCAGTGCAGGAATCTGCCCACCAATCCCTGGGCGGGGAAGATCCCCTGGAGAAGGAAATGGCAACCCACTCCAGTATTCTTGCCCAGAAAACCCCGTGGACAGAGGATCCTGGTGGGCTACAGTCCGTGGAGTCTCAGAGTTGGACACGACTGAGCAACTGAGCACCCATACAGCAGTCTCGTGGAAGACAATTTTCCATGGACCAGGAGGCAAGGATGGTTGTGGAATGACTCAAGTGCATTACATGTATTGTGCACTTTATTTCTATTATTATTACATCAGCTCCACCTCAGAGCATCAGGCATTAGATCCTGGGGACCCCTGCTATAGACCCATCCCAGTCTTTCTGTCACCTCCTTTGTTATTCCCTAAAGACAAAACACCTAGGTTTGTATCACCCTATGTCCCCTTCTAGCTGTGTGACCTTAATAAAATTGTTTAACCTCTTTGAGCCCCAGATTCCTCAACCACAAAATGAGGAGAGCAATAACATCCACCTTGTAAGGTTGCCATGACGTTTAAATGAGACATTTTCCATCACGGGCTTGTTGTAGTGAGTGGCATGTTAACAAGTGTGCATGTTAACTGTCCTTTTATGAGCACAGTGATGATTATCATTTGCTTGTAAAGCATGACAGGAGGCTTATACTGCTACCCAAACACACATTCCGTGCCTCTGCAAAGCTAGGAAACGTGACGTCAACTTTACCTGCTGTTTTTTGGATTTTGTAGCCTATGACTTTTTGTTGAGGAATTTGTACTGACACAAGGCAACTCATTCATTCCACAAATATGTACAGAGCACCTGCTAAGGAGATGACGTATTCTTGGCGGTCCCTAGAGCAGAACTGGGCGATGTAGACAAGAGGTTTTCCTGGCAGATGCCCAGACCCACATCTTGAAAGTTCCTTTCATGCTTTGCTGAGGTGATGGCAGGATCTTTGTCTGTGTCCTTATACCAGACCTAGCATGGCCTGGAGGTGATAACCAAGGAGAGGGGCACAAGGGGCCTGTGCCCAGGAATTTGGACCAGGTTTGGGGTTTGGGTTCCAACTTCTATCTCTTGTGACTCTGGGAGAGTCAGTTAGTCTTACAGAGCTTCAGTTCTCTTCTCTTAAATGGGCACAATAACACCTAGCCTGTAACCTCACAGGCTTGCTGTCAGCGTGTGTGTGAAAGCCTTTTAATAACTGTATTTTTCCTTCCTTCCTCTCTCTCTTCCTCACTCATCCATCCACTCAGCCATTCAACGCTTTTTTTCATTACCTACTCTTTCAGCTAGAAGTAGAAGGGACCTAGACAGAGGGAAGCAGTCCCCACCAGGATTCTCAGCCCTTCTCCCCATCCCTGGATGTCCTTGTTGGGGCGGGATGACAGGAGCCATCAGACACATTCTAGGGAGGGGCTGATCCTGCCTCAGTCCAGCCAGGTGACTGGTGGCCCCTCTGAGCCAGCCTGGTCTGCGTGAGGAGCAGTTTAGGTTCCCAGGCAAATGCCCAGTGTGGAACTCTCCTCTTCTTGGACTCCAGCCAGCCCTTTAACTGGACTTCTGACCTTGTGTTTTCCCATCCTCGGCAGGAAATGAACCCTAAAGGAAAAAGACTGACGCGTCAGACAGACCCATGCTTCAGGCAGGAAGTAGGAAGAAAGGGAGGTTCCGGCCGTATCTGTCCCTTTCTCTCAGAAAAGCAATGCTTTTAGACAAATACCCACAACAGACTTAGTTGTCTTTGGAAAGGAATGGAACCTGTATCTGCTGCAAGAAAGGCTGGGGGAAAGGGAGCAGGGTGACTATGACTGGCTCACACCAAGGTCGGCAAACGTCTTTGAACGATTTTGTTCTTTAGTCACTAAGTCGTGTCCAATTCTTTTGCGCCCCAACGGACTGTAGCCCACCAGACTCATCTGTCCATGGGATTTCCCAGGCAAGAATATTGGAGTAGATTGCCATTTCCCTCTCCAGGGAATCTTCCCAACCCAGGGATCGAACCCACGTCTCCTGCTTTGGCAGGCAGATTCTCTATCACTGAGCCATCAGGGAAGCCCCTGTGAAGGACCAGGGGGTGAATGTTTTAGGCTTCGGGGACCAGATCCATCTCTTTCGCAACCACTCAACTCAGCCTTTGTAGAGTGAAATCAGCCCTAACTGCTACATAAACAGATGGGTGTGGCATGCACCAACAAAACTTTATTTATGAACACAAAGTTGAATTTTGTATAATTTTCATGGGTCACATATTACTTTTCTTTTGATTTTTTTCAACCATTTTGAAAGTGTTTAAAAGAAAAAAAAAGTTTGAGTTTGTGGGACATACAAAAACAGGGGCAGTCAGATTTGGCCTCGGGCCATGGTTTGCCAGCCCTTGGCTTGGACCAATCATATGCCATTCCTTGGGGCTGAGCACCCTGGAACTCCAAGGAAAAGTGTGTGTGTGTGTGTGTGTGTGTGTGTGTGTGTGTGTGTGTGCTTACTAACAGACACTGGAGGCAGGGGTGATGTGGTGGGTCCATCATGTGAGTGACTAACAGCCTTCCCCATAGGCTGTGCCGCTACACAGCAAAGATAGGGAGTTGAACACAAACGATCCAAATTCCAGAGTTCGTAGCCTCCATGCTAACATTCTGTTTTCAGCTGTGAAGGGTGTATGAGGGGGAGGGGGGGCACTAGTGGGTGGAGCAGGCATGTGAGAACGCAGGGATACAGGCCTATGTACTCCTGAGACCCTCCAGTAGCCCCTTCTCTGGTAAGGACCTGGAGGGGAGATCACAAAACCGGCTGTGGGCGGGGCAGAGGAGGGGAAGCTCCGCCTCCCTCCCTCCTCTTGTCCAACTCTGCAACACCATGGACTATCGTCTGCCAGGTTCCTCTGTCCATGGGATTTTCCAGGCAAGAACAGTGGAATGGGTTGCCATTTCCTACCCAAGAGCTCTTCCCATTTTCCCCAGCCAGGGATTGAACCCGCGTCTCCGGTGTCTCCTGCATTAGCAGACAGATTCTTTACCACTGAGCGCCTGGGGAAGCCTTCCCCTCCTTCCGCAGACTAGTGCATATGCCGAGGCTGGGGGGTAGGGTGGGGGCTTCCCTCCAGCCCTGGAGCAGGATTTCCTTTTCTGTCACATTAATAGATGGGAAATTGGGTCTTATTCTCATGGGTGAGGAGAAGCCCTCCCTCTCCCCTGACTCCCCTCTTTCTCCTGCCCTTCCTGCCCAACTCCACCCCACCCCACCCCACTCCCTACTGCCCTGCATGAAGGAGATTCAGGGAAGCATTTAACAGCTGAGGGAGCCTGAGAGAATTTGAAAACTCAGAGATGTCATACTTCCAGCCATTACCAAATCTATTCTTTAGCTCCTTTTCTATGATTTATTATTTTTAAAGTTCATTTGGTTCCCACTGAGCTCAAGCTAGGCATTACTTTAGGGACTTTTACATTCTGTGATTCATGTACTCCTCCCCAAACTTCTGCGAGGTAGGTGCCCTTTGACCCATCTCACAAAGGTGAAACTGAAACCCAGAGATTTTACAAAATCAAGGGCAGAGTCTAGATTTAACCCTGGCCCGTATGGCTCCTTCTATCTGCTGGTGAGTCTGCTTCTGCCCAAAGGGGTGCCCTGGGAGGAAGGGGTCCATGATGTATCTGAGTCCAGAGCTCAGGCACTGGAGTCAAAGAGACTTGAGTTCAGATCCTTGGTACAGATGACTAGCTGCTTCCTTGGGGAAGGTCATTTAATGTTGCCCAACCTCAGTTTCCCCCTCTATTAAAAAAAAAAATTGATCCCCTCTTTCTCCAGCCCATGATTTCTCCTTGGGAAACCACTATTCCCCAAATCTTCTTTCCTGTGGTTTTCCTGGCAATGACCCCCTTGCCGACAGTAAGAGTCAACATATGCCCTGCTGCTGCTGCTAAGTCGCTTCAGTCACGTCTGACTCTGTGCGACCCCATAGACGGCAGCCCACCAGGCTCCGCCGTCCCTTGGATTCTCCAGGCAAGAACACTGAGTGGGTTGCCATTTCCTTCTCCAATGCGTGAAAGTGAAAAGTGAAAGTGAAGTCGCTCAGTCCTGTCTGACTAGTAGCAACCCCATGGACTATGGCCTACCAAGCTCCTCCATCCATGAGATTTTCTAGACAAGAGTATTGGAATGGGGTGCCATTGCCTTCTCTGAACATATGCCCTACGCCCAGCCAATCAATCAGAGCATCTTGTTCTCTCAGACTAAGTGGTGCATTTGGGGATAAGTACATGTGACTAAATCCAGCCAATGAGAATTAGGTTTGGGGTTTTTGCTGGACCCATTAAGAGTGGAAGGCTCTCTTTTGGCTTATGTGGACGTGAACCTAGAGCTTTGAGTGGTTGTGTTGTCATGTCACTGCTTTACTGAGAGTAAAAAGCAAAGGAAGAAAACAAAAGAGGCAGAACTAAGAAAGTCTAAGAGGGAGAAGAGCCCCAGTGAGATGACTTAACCTGAGCTTTGGCTCCCAGCATGCCTAAGACATATCCTCTGTTTCCTTAGTTATATAAGGCTCCATGTGTTCCCTCTTGGCCAGACTGAGCTGTTTCTCTGACATGTGCAATCAATCAATAGAGTAAAAGCCCCTCAAGGGCAAGGATTTTCGTCTGCTAAATTAATGCAGCATCTCTAGTGGCTGGAACACTGCCTGTCACAAAGAAGGTCGTCAATCAATACTTGTTGAACAAATATAACACTGCATCTCATAAGATGTTGTGACGATAAAGTGGACAGATGAATGAATGTCTAAGCTGTCCCTGACGCATGGCCTGGTGAACCTCGATAACCATGGCTCTAAGCCAGAAGTCTGGTGGACTGTCCTCTCCGCTGGCCCTAGGCAGGTCAGGGCAGGAGTGGCCTTTTTTTTTAAGTTGATGTATTTGTCCGCGCCAGTTGTTAGCTGCGACTGGCTGGATCTTTAGTGTAGGCACACAAACGCTCGGTGCAACACGTGGGATCTAGTTCCCTGACCAGGGTGGGAACCTGGGCCCCCTGCACTGGGAGCAAGGAGTCTGACCCAGTGGACCACTAGGGAAGTCCCAGGGCAGGAGCAGTCTAAGTAAGGAGCCGTGATCAAAGACCATGAGTGGAAAATGCATTAATCAAAGCTGTAGAAACATAAACGAAGCTGCGGACCTGGTCCCTTCCCTCCTGGACTCCACTTGGCACCCTTCAGTCTCTGTGGCCCCCTCACAACTCTTTGCCTGGGATGGCATCACCTACCCAAATTCCACCTGTCTCTAGTAAGAGCAATGGGCCCATGGCATTTCCACGTGGCAGAGGGAACAGTACCCACCTCCAGTCAGGAAGGGGGAATGTTATGGGGGGGCAGACTTGTCTCCTTCCAGCTGGCATGAGAAAATGCAAAAAAAAGAGTGATTTTTGGATTTGAACAGATAGGATGGTGTAGCAAAATAGAGTGCTGGGTTGAGTGGACTGAAGGGCAGATTTCACTCCACTATTAAGGACCTGGGGCCAGAAGGTCTTGTGTTGGATCCTAGCTCTGTTTTCTCTGCATGGGGGAGACTCTCTTCAAACCAGGCTCCGGTTTCTCAAGGGACCATATGTTCCACTTCCTCTCGCCTCCAACCCTGCCTACTGCAGAGTCGGATGTGCAGAGTGCTCACAAATAGACAGCTCTAGCTGAAGAGTCAGGATATCTGTCCTCACCTTCCCTGGTGGCTCAGAAGGTAAAGAATCTGCCTGCTATGCAGGAGGCCCAGGTTTGATCCCTTGGTCAGGAAGATCCTCTGGAGAAGGGAATGGCAACGCACTCCGGCATTTTCGCCTGGAGAATTCCATTGACAGAAGAACTTGGCAGGCTGCAGTCCACAGGGTCACAGAGTTTGACACGAATGAGTGGCTAACACTTGGGAATTGTACTCCCCATCTTCAGCCTTCTGGAAAAAAACCTGTTCCTGTTCCTGAGAAGCAACTCCCAAAATTCTTGTCGCTCTCAGTCTGGGTAATTAAACTCAATACCTCCAGGGTGATTAAAAATTAATTCAGCGTTCAACAGGCCCGGAAATGAAATGCAGTGGGAAACACACTTGGCATGCCTGGTTAGATGTAATTAGAAAATCGTCCTGCTGGGGAAAGTAACTGAGGGGACGTTGCAGCCACAGAAGTGTCGGTTGGTGGGGGAAGGCAGTGCCCTGCTTACACAGTAACAGGGCACTTCTCAGGCCTCTATTTTCCCTTACTCAGCTGTTGCTGACAGTTATATCGCACAGGCAGCTAGTTTATGATAAGGGCTTTCACTTCTAAGTCGGTGAGGGTTCACGGGAACTGCCTCTGCCCAGGCCTGTTTGAGTCTCCACTCCTTGGTCTGTGTGTCCTTCCCTCACCTCCTCTCTGCCAATGGCCACTGCCATTCCTTCCCTCCCCCTCAACCACACCATCTGCAGGGCTCTTTCCTGGCGCTTCTACATCCTGGCTCCATCCCAACATCTCCTCACCTTCTCCCCCTGATGCCCTCTCCTTGCCCAATTTGGGCCTCTCCTTGCCTTTCCCTTTGCTTCAAGCTACTGTCCTCCAAGGAGTGAGCCCAGCTGGAGGCTAGCTGCCCCCTGGGAGATCTTCAATATTCCTTATCTGCCAGGCAGCAGCCTCGTTGCTTAGGATGCCAGTCCAGAGGCTGATATTCTACGATGCTGCAGAAGGACATTTCATATTCCCATCTCAGAAGCCATCAGGGGCCTTCGCACCTCCTAAACCATCCAACTTTCCCATCTGGTCCCTCTGAATACCATGTGCAGCAGGGAATGCCTTGTTAACTCTTGAGGGCTAGAATGCCTTACTATTTTGAGTTGCTCTAGGGGCCTGTAGCAGCAACTGTTGTGCTCAAGATGATTCCTGTTCCTTCAGTTTAGTTCAGCTCAGTCGCTCAGTCATGTCCAACTCTTTGCGACCCCATGAATCGCATCACACCAGGCCTCTCTGTCCATCACCAACTCCCAGAGTTCACTCAAACTCATGTCCATTGAGTCGGTGATGCCATCCAGCCATCTCATCCTCTGTCATCCCCTTCTCCTGCCCCCCAATCCCTCCCAGCATCAGAGTCTTTTCCAGTGAGTAAACTTTTTGCATGATGTGGCCCAGGTATTGGAGTTTCAGCTTTAGCATCAGTCCTTCCAATGAACACCCAGGACTGATCTCCTTTAGGATGGACTGGTTGGACCTCCTTGCA
The DNA here is from genome assembly GCA_917880005.1 of Nanger dama. Lineage (NCBI taxonomy): Eukaryota > Metazoa > Chordata > Mammalia > Artiodactyla > Bovidae > Nanger > Nanger dama. Next base: position 14,953,066 of record CAKJTW010000026.1, read on the forward strand.
ATCCAAAGGACTCTCAAGAGTCTTCTTCAACACCACAGTTCAAAAGCATCAATTCTTCGCCACTCAGCCTTCTTCACAGTCCAACTCTCACATCCATACACGACCACTGGAAAACCATGGCCTTGACTAGATGGATCTTTGTTGGCAAAGTAATGTCTCTGTTTTTAATATGCTATCTAGGTTGGTCAAAACTTTCCTTCCAAGGAGTAAACGTCTTTTAATTTCATGGCTGCAATCACCATCTGCAGTGATTTTGGAGCCCAAAATAATAAAGTCTCACACTGTTTCCCCATCTGTTTCCCATGAAGTGATGGGGCCAGATGCCATGATCTTAGTTTTCTGAATGTTGAGCTTTAAGCCAACTTTTTCACTCTCCTCTTTCATTTTCATCAAGAGGCTTTTCAGTTCCTCTTCACTTTCTGCCATAAGGGTGGTGTCATCTGCATATTTGAGGTTACTGATATTTCTCCCAGCAATCTTGATTGCAGCTTGTGCTTCTTCCAGTCCAACGTTTCTCATGATGTACTCTGCATAGAAGTTAAATAAGCAGGGTGACAACATACAGCCTTGACGTACTCCTTTCCCTATTTGGAACCTGTCTGTTGTTCCATGTCCAGTTCTAACTGTTGCTTCCTGGCCTGCATACAGATTTCTCAAGAGGCTGGTCAGGTGGTCTGGTATTCCCATCTCTTTCAGAATTTTCCACAGTTTATTGTGATCCACACAATCAAAGGCTTTGGCATAGTCAATAAAGCAGAAATAGATGTTTTTCTGGAACTCTCTTTCTTTTTCCATGATGTTGGCAGATGTTGGCAATTTTATCTCTGGTTCCTCTGCCTTTCCTGAAACCAGCTTGAACATCAGGGAGTTCATAGTTCACGTATTGCTGAAGCCTGGCTTGGAGAATTTTGAGCATTACTTTACTAGCATGTGAGATGAGTGCAATTGTGCGGTAGTTTGAGCATTCTTTGGCATTGCCTTTCTTTGGGACTAGAATGAAAACTGACCTTTTCCAGTCCTGTGGCCACTGCTGAGTTTTCCAAATTTACTGTGAAGCAAATAACTGCAACAAGGCAAGAGAGGAAGTGCTAGGTATTTCCTGGGCCTTCTGGAAAATCTAGGACAGTGCTGTCCAATACAGTAGCCACTAGCCTCATATATGGCCATTAAATTAAATTGAAATTGGATGAAATTAAAATACAGTTCCTCAGCTATTCTTCTGGTTAGTGGCTACCATATGGACTGCAGATATAGCATTCCATCATCAGAAAGTTCTATTGGATGGCACAGCCCTAGAACATAAACTTTAATAGCACAGGCTCAAAGTTGGGAAGGCCCTCTACTATTTACTCTATGACTCACCTGACTTCCTGAAGCCTTACTCCATTTCTTCATCTATTATAACAGCTATCTTGGAGAGTCCTGACATCCAGTGAGGGAATCCAGATAGACACTCAGCAGTGTTTGATAACAGGAAGAGCTGATAAATGGAAGCAACTGGTTTTGGAGTAGAGCCAGTGACTCCCAATCTAAGGCTCCCAGAGAATTCCAAAAGGGAACAGATATTTTAAATGGAGAAATCTGGTGGATACTAAGGATGCAAATTTAGCAGCATCAGTAATGGAACAAACTGGCATCATGAGCTTCCTGATATGATGCAATGAGATCATCATCTCGTCTAGGTAGTATTCTTGCCCCCCAAAAATGTCTAAATCTAACCACAAGGAGACAATCACACAGATCCAAATTATATGATATTCCACAGAACAACTGGTAGTGACTCCTTAAAAATGTCACAATCATAAAAGAAAAGGCAGAGGATGACTAATCACCTGCATGACCCTTGTTAAGAGCCTCGATTGAAAACGACATCACTGGCACACTTGGAGATAATTTAATATGGAGCATATGCCAGATAACATTATCACCTCAATTTAAATTTACTGAATATGATAATTCTGATGGAGAATGTCCTTGTTCTCCAGGAGATAATAGTTGATGTATCAAGAAGTAAATGGTCATCATGCTTGCAACTTACCTCCTAAAGGAGAGAGAAAGCTAACATGGCAAAATGTCAATGACTTACAAATTCAGGTGGAAAGCAGAGAGATGCTCACTGAACTGATCTTTCATCTTTTCTGTAGGTTGAGATTTTCCAAAGTAAAAAGTCAGGAGAAGAAAAGGCTTAACAGAAATCCTATCTGTGATAAGGCTGCTTTGAGTTAATCACTAAGAATTAGAGCAGAAACACATACCAGACACTGTCAAGAGCTTTATGTGAATAATTTCTCTTAATCTTTACATCAGTATTATGAGGTGGATCTGTTAATACAAAAGATCCTCAGGCACAGAGGTGAAGTAACTTACTCAGGCTCACATGCAAGCGTCTGAGCCTGGATATTGTGGGTCCAAACCTGTTCCCGTAACTATTTCATCTCAGATTAAGTCTTTCAAAACATGGATTCTCTGAGGTGAAAAGAATATCCAGTCATAAATCACTCCTCTTTGGAATAGCTAGAGTGTTTCTATTCTAGGTTGGATGAACTGAGTTCAGAATAGTTACTTTAGTTGATTGAAAAGCATGTCATTGGCACCCATTCTTTTCCAGGTGCTTGACAAAGACCTCAAGGTCACACAAAGAGTCCTTACCTTCAAGGAGTTTACTGCCTAGCAGAGATGCCCACCGGAACGGCAGGAACGCAGGAATTCACAAAAGGGGGAAAGTATCAGTAGCTTATGGATTTGCTTCACTGTCCATATCCAGGTACCTGCCCCCTGTTGTTACCTCAGTTTCCCTCTAGAGGTAAGTGAAGCTTACCCCTCTGCATCTCTGAAGGTACAGGTGATTCAGGTCTAAGCTAACCCAGGGACTCCAGCCCCCAGAACATATTGACTGATCTCAAAATGGGCTCTTGACCCCTGTCATACTGATCAGAGACAATATGTCTCAATTTCAGACTAAGTTTGAGGTATGGAGAAATTGACTCACTCTTTCCACTGTGTCTGAAACTCGTAAGAATGTAAAAGCTGGGCTGCTGTGCCTTTTGCTAGCATATGGAGCCTGAAACTTCAGCCTTCAGAAAAGAAGGCAAAACGAAGATTTAGGAAGAAAGAAAATAAAGAAAATACTGATGACATTATTTGAGCTCCAAGTCCAACCTCACTTACTGGACTTTTGGGTTACTTGTGCCCCAAACTTCCATTTCTTTGCTTAAGCCTCTTTGGAATGGAATTTTCTGTCACCTGCAATAAAAGGTGTCCTCAATGATCCAAAAGTATCCTGGAGGAGATGGAGGGAGTGAGACCTTAAATGACAAATGGAATCCAGAAAGGAAAGGAGGTAGAAGGATATTCTAGGCAGAGAAATTGTTCATGGAAACCGGGTTCCCACAGTTCTGAAAGACCTGGCATCAAATCCTGGCTCTACTGCCTAGTAGCCTTCTAGCTCCTAACTTCTCTCTGAGCCACAATAGCCTCTTAAACAAGCTTAATGGCATCACCTCTCAGAGCTGCGGAGATGAAAATGATAGCGACTTGTTCATGCTTGCTGAGCAAACAAGCCAGTCATTTTAACTGAAGACGAGAATGGGATAGAAAAGTGATACCTGGTAATAAGATGAGGAAAGAAAAAAGATGTGGAAGGATGGGAAGGTTCACCTACCAGACCCTATCGAGCTCTGTAGCAATGCTCTCCAATCCTCACAATGGCCCTGTAGACATTGCCATCTTGTTTCCAGATAAGTAAACTGAGGCTCAGAGAAGTGGAGCAACTAAAGTCACACAGCTGACGAGCACAGGAGCTATGATCCAAACCATACCTAGTTGACACCACATCCAATGCCTTTCTCACCATAATGACCATTCCCTGTGGGTAGGGGCTGAGACCCCTGGGGGCCTCCAGCGCTGGCCAAAGAGAATGATCTTTCCTTGTAAGAGCAAGCCTCCTGCCTGGGGCAAATCGGCAAAGAAATGTTTCCACTGAAAGCTAATTGCTTAACAGGTGGACTAGATCAAGAACAGCAGAAAGAAGACCAGTCAGCTTTCTGGGCCAGACCCTGGGAGTGAGAAAGGATGGTGTGGGATGAGCACAGAGAAAACCCAGCATTTGGGGAGTGGCTGGTCTGAGCTCTCAAGCCTCAGGAACGTAGGTCCCTGTGACCAGCTTCATTCCCAGAAACATGCAATCCCCACCCAAAGGGCCCTGCTATTTGGGCCTTGGGGAGAGGCTGGGAGGAAGGGCAGATGGAGCCTGAGAACACTCCCCCAGCTCTCAGGAGGAAGATTTGCATCTGGGTTGTAGGAGGAGGTTGTTTGTGGAGGGATGGGTGTGTTGGTTGTTTGTGTCTTTTCCTACTGATGGGAGCCTTCTTTCCCTGTCGGTAACTGGTAGAACCTGCAGGGCTGATGCCCAGCTTGGGGCCCTTCCTCTGACTCAGTAGGAGGGAAGGGGAGAGTCCCAGAGAGCAGCCTACATCCCTGACCAATGGCCTTGCTCCAGGGCCTCTTTGTCCACCAACTTCCACCTGGTACAAGTGGGGCTTGTTCCTCTTTCCACTTTTCTTTCTGCGTGAAGGCCTCCGGGCACAGATGTGTGGCTCCTTCCGGCCACCAGCAATCAAGATAAAGAGGGTAACAGGGACTGTCAGGCAGCCCTTTAGCCTTTTCCCAGTTCATCTGCTTCCTGCCTCACCTGATCCCTACATCAACTTTTGAGGTGAGAGGCATCAGTCCCATTTTAGAGGAGTAAACTGAGGCCAAGAACAGGAAAAGGACTTGCCCAAATGGCTAAGAAGTGGTCTAGCAATGGCCAGATCCAAATCTTAGACTCTAAGCCTGAAGTTATTTCCATCACAGACATCTAAGGCACCCACACCAGAGGTGCTATCCCTCGGTCCACTGTGAGACCTTGGTGGGCTTGCCCCAAGTCATCTCTGGAGGCTCCTTGGGTGTCCCACAGATGCCCAGGGCCAGTTTCTTCTGCTCCACCCCTTGCTGAGGCCCACAAGGTCCTTGCTTCTCAGGCTGAGGCTGTGACCCTGGCACTCTCCCAGGGGGCAGGTCCTCAGTCACCACAGCGAACGGTTCTGTGCTCTGAGCCCAAATAGGTAGATGGCTCCTCTCTCTAACTTGTGTCCCAAACTGCAGCCTAGGTAAGAAGCCTCTCAGCTCTTCCCTGCAGCCCTCTCTAAAGGGGGAGTGAGGGGTCCCTGTTTCTTGGCAGCCGGTCCCCATCTACTCACTTGCAGCAACAGCCTCAGCTAAGTTCATGTGATTACAATGAAACTTCCCCCATCACCACAGTGACCAAACCCCTTATTTGTCCTTGTCCCATACTCAGATCCAAGTGGAGAGTGTCGAATTACGCCTCCCACTAGGATCCTACACCCCCTGGCCACACTCATTGTTTAAAGTCAGGCCAATCATAGCCAGTGAAACTCAGTTCTAGAACATTGAGGAGTGGTCTGGTTCTCAGTCCTGGCACAAAGTTGTGAGGCTCAGAGCTTCTGCAGCCCCTCTGTGCCAATGGTATGGAACCTGTCTGTGCTTCAGCTGCTACCCAGAGAAGAGCTGAGTCAAAAGACCACAGGTTTTTTGAGCACCAGGTCACAATGTCACACTGTTTAGAGTCCCTGATCAAGCTTCATCTAAACCAACCACACCCTTGGACTTCAGCTCCTGGGCCCACGCATTCTGGTTTCCACATTAAGCAAAAAGTTGGGTTTTCTTTGTGTGCAACCAAAATTATGGGGACACAGAAGGTCACATCTGGGCCCCCTTGTTTTCTCCCCTGCCCCACCCCTACTGCCTCATCGAGTTCCTTCTCAGAGGCCTACCTCCCCCATGCAAATTGACTCATACAAATAGATACCCAGGGTCACCCTCTACTAGCCCATATGTATACCATTTAGAATCCTTTGTGCTACATAGAAAAAGTGGTCCCAGACACTCTCCTTTCTTGGCTTGGTGAGGTGGGAGTAGGTGGGGAGTGGAGACACCAGCAGAGAGCACGAGGCAGGGGTGGCAAACACAGGCCCTGCCCAATGGATGCAGGATGCCAAGTCCGTCCTGTCTCCTGAGGGATGGGCTCCCAGCTGCACTGTTAGCCCAGAGCTCAGCAAAGTCTGCAGGCCTCATGTGGCCTTTGGGGGCCTCCCTACGATAGCTTCCAGTGAGAAGGATGGATCAGAAGAAAGAAGAGACTACCAATGGATTATTGTTATTTTTTAAAAACCAACTTCTTCCCAGGATGATTTAACCCTGATCAAGAGGCCTCGTTTATCACTTCTCACTGTACCCTCTGGCCTGGCTTGCTCCCAGCCACACCCCCCAAACATGTCCTTTCCTTCTTAGAGCAGGAGCTTGAGGGTGAGTCAGTGCCTCATTCCTTCCATTCCTTCTGCACAGGTCAGGCCTCACCCCTTCGCCCTGCTGGCCCCTCCTCTGGGCAGCTGTCTGCACAGCATACAGGGCAGGCTGTACCCACTGAGCTGCTCACGGGTCTCTGCAGTGAGAAGAGGCAGGCAGGGCCGACCTCTTAGCTCCTGAGGTTTTCAGAGAGATCTGCTCCAGGGATGGACCACAGAGACCTGGGTCTGTCCCAGGCCCTAAAGAAGGACTTTCTCTGGGGTCTCTCGCAACAGGCCTTGTCTTCCTCCACAGTGTCAAGTCCATTTCTGCATCAGTCCCAAAGAAGAGGGATGGAAATGCCTTTAGAGAGTGCCTACAGAGTCCCAGGCCCTGCTGTGAACTTTGAGTTCTCGTCACAACCCTCAGTGTGGTAGCACGACTGACCGCACGGCAGAACTTAGCTCTGGGTGGCAGAGTTCACCCCAGCTGCCAGCACACCACCCCTGCCTGCCAGGACCTGGTGGTACCACTCCCCTGGGGCCACTGCTGTCCTGGGTCTGGCCGTTCTCTCTCTGCCCTCACCTCCAGTAAACTTTCTTCCGGCCCAAGGCTGGCAGGCCCCACGCCAAGAACAGATTCTTTCATCCTCTCTGGTCTAAATCAAGCTGCATCGGGAACAACCCCCAGGGGCCCTCCTGCCTTATTTGGAAGAAGAGCAGGAAACCAGACCAGAAATTGTCTACACACAGCACACCTCTCATCGTGACCACAGGGCGGACGCTGTCATTCTCCAGAGTGCTGGGAATCTGTGCCCCAGAGGGCCCTGAGTGGGGTGTCGGAGGGGCTGCCTTGTACGGCCCTGGAGGAAGGCAGATGTTTGTGGGTAGTAGTCATGAAAGGAGAGCTTGACTCGAAAGCAAATAAAAGTTAAAGGTAACTTGGAAGCCACGGGGAGCCCCCCAGGGGCCCGTGGCAGGGTTATCTGGTTGGGGGTGGTCTGTGAGGAGGGGTCAGTTCAATCAGAGGGATGTGTCTCAACAAGGGTTTACCTCAGGCTCCACCCTGGGCCTACTTCCACAGTGTTGAATCACTAAAAGGGTGGTTTAATCAGCACCAGGTAAACCTGGCATCTCAAAAGAGATCAAGAAAAGCACGCTGGGACCCTGAAGAATCTTCTAGAATCAGTTCTCAGCCCAGGTGGCACTGTAGAATCACCTGAAGAGCTTTTTAAAATACTGATTCCTGGCCTCACCCCAGACACATTGGATCAAAATCTCAGAATGAGGGCTGGGCAGCTGTAATTTTCAGTCCCCTCAGGGACACTACTAAGCTGTGTTTCTCAATTTTCCCTGATAATAAAAAATCACCCAGAGGGCACATTAAAAAAAAAAAAAAAAGATGCCCAGGCTCCCAACTTCCTAATCAATCAGACCCACCAAATCAGAATCTCTGGGAACTGAGTCCCAGGAATCTGCATTTCTTACAGTCACCTTGGCTGACTGAAGCTAGGAAATCAGGTTTCCAGTGCAAACACCCGAGGTGGCCCAGACTCACTCAGTCCCTCCCTGCCCATCACAGAGGACTTCCCTGTGAGTAGACACAGCACCCATTTCCTCCATAGCACATATCACTGTTTGAACACGATGTGTATTATCTCCGTCTTTGCTTCACACCCATCCCCCCCGCTAACCTGTAAATCCATGAGGGCAAAAAGGTCTGTGGTTCTATTACATGAGTGTATGTTCCTCGATTCTTTGTCTCGTCACAACAAAGATTTGGGGTGACGGACATTAAAGCCCCTCGGCGTGTCACAGCTCTCAGGTCTTGGATAGACTGTGTTATAGCTCTCAAGTCTCGAATGGACCGTGTTATAGCTCTTAGACAAATCAGTGTTACAGCTCAGTGTTACAGCTCTATTTTATTTAGAAGATAGCAGGAAAATCCATCTTCCAGGCATGAGGGCACGTCGATCTAAAGACACGAGGAGAAGAGCGCCCCAGCGCATGGGAGAGAGAGAGAGAGCTAGCTTTGACTCTTCTATTTATATGTTTCTCTCTCCCCGGGCCTGTCCTGTGTAAACTGGGCCAGCCAGGAGTGTTGTTTGTTTTTCCTGAGGTCCTCACTCCTCGGACCTTCTTTTGTTTCATTTTCGTGGGCTTTTCCCTTCCTTGTCTTGTAGCCACTGCCATTTTGGACTCCTTTTCCCTGTTCTACCGACCTAACAATTCCATGGAGCGAGCTCTGAAGTTTGGCCTCAAACCCCAGCTCCCTGACTCACCTGTTCTTTGCTCTGAGTCAAGTTACTTCTCTATCGGGTGGCCCAGTGCTCTCATCTGTAACATGGAAATTAGAATAGCAACCCTTGCCTCAGGTAGGCGATGTGAGGAACAAATGATACATGCAAAACATTCAGCGTGGTTCCTGGCGCAGCAGCAGTGGCCAAAAAATGCTCATGGTGTGTGTACTGTGCTGTGCTCAGCTGCTTCAGTCGTGTGCGACTCCCTGCAACCCTATGGACTCCTCTGCCTATGGGATTCCCCAGGCAACAATACTGGGATGGATAGCCATGCCTACCTCCAGGAGACCTTCCCCACCCAGGGACTGAACCTTCCTCTCTTGCATCTCCTACACTGTAGGCGCGTTCTTTACAGCTGAGCAGCCAGGGAAGCTCAAATGTTTCTTATACTGATTACCTTTGGCTACCTAAAAACCACTCCAAAACAATGGCTTAAAACTGCAACCATTTTGGGACTTCCCCAGCACTGGAGAAGGAAACGGCAGCCCACTCTAGTGTTCTTGCCTGGAGAATCCCAGGGACGGGGGAGCCTAGTGGGCTGCCGTCTCTGAGGTCGCACAGAGTCGGACACAACTGAAGCGACGCAGCAGCAGCAGTCTGGTGGTTAAGAGTCTGCCTTCCAGTGCCTGGGGCCACAGGTTCGATCCCTGGTTGGGGATCTAAGATCTCACATGCAAGGGGCAATAGGGCCAAAAAGTCACACGTAAAAACTATAACCATTTCATGCCTTACAATTCTCTCCGTTGGGCTGGCTTGTCTCTCCCTCGGAGGGGTCTTGACTGAGCTCCCGCTGTTGTCTGTAGCCAGTCTGCTGAGGGTTAGGGCCTCCACATGGGCTAACTCACAGGACTGGCATCGGTGAGGCCACCTCACTCCTCCTCTGGGTGACCTCTCCAATGGGCTAGCTTGGGCTTCCTCACAGGGCAGCTGGGTTCCAGGAAGAGGAGAATGAGAGTCATGTGTCCCTTTCTTGACATTCTTTTGGCCAAAGTGAGTTACAAAGTCAGCCCTGAGTCAAGGGATGGAGAAATAGTGCCAGTTTTCCATAGGGGGAGGTGCAAAGACTTCCTGGCATTTTTCGTCCTCCATAGATGTTATTTTCCTGTATCAAGCATGGTATGCACAGCTGCCTGGGCCAGTAGGCATTTACTGCATTTACTATGCGTTGTTGAAAAAATAAATCAATGGATAAACAGAAAAGAAACTTGAGACCAGAGAGGAAAATGAACTTGCTTAAAGTCACACAGTAAGTGAATGGCAGAACCAGGACTCCTGTGTGCCTGGTCCCTCCTCTTTCCATTACATCAGTCTACTCATACAGCAGCCCGAGGTGGGGCCGAATTCATTAGATAATTGCCTCACTCCTCAGCTTCTGCTGAGCCTCTAGAGATGTAGATAGAAGCCTAGGACTTTGCTGGCTTCCTGAAGAGTCTGGAACAGGGAGAAAGGAGCACTTTTCATTTCCATGGGCACAGAGCATCCCAGAGAATGGTCAGGAAATCAGCAGTCCTCCTCCAATCCCAGCATGTGTGTGTAAGGGCCGGGGAGTCACAGGCAAAGGCAGCCCACACTGTAGTCCTTTTGTGACCTGTTTATCCTCCCGCCAACCACGTGTGGATGGATGCATGCATGTGCACACATGCACAGACCACACACACACACACACACACACCTTTCTCTTTCCTCTGCCTTCAGGTCCTGGGAGAAAACTACCATAATCTGGGGGTCTGGCCTCTAATTTGGCTTGGACCAGCAACTGATGGCTTTGAGCAGTGAGTTTGGGGGAGGGAAACAGAGAAGAGTTGCAAAACATAGACTACACTCCTGTCCCTGTCCGTCGGCCCCTTGCTATCACCTGGGGGAAATCAGGGCCCCTGGATGCCACCTTTCCTCCAGCAGGAGCGTTCCTTGCACTTGCTTAGTCACCCACCTGCTACAGGAGAGACACCTATTTTTAGCCTTCAGTAAATGAGCTCTGCAGTCACCCAGAACACGTTCCCTTGTGTCTCTTTGTCACGGCTGGGGTGACTGGATGGGAATCACGTCATCAGGGACCCCTCCACCCCCATCTCCAACCAACTGACCTCCATCTCCTTCCTCTGAGACGCCTCACTGCCTGCCGTCACCCACGTAACGGAGGCGGCAGAGCAGCGGTGGGGAGCACCAACGCGCCTGCCGTGAGAGCAACCCAGCTCTCAGGAGTATTTTAACCACTGACGTTGTTCAGCATTCCTGTGCATCACTTTCGGTCAGTGCCATTTTTGTTTTTAGCTTCTCTATAGACGGCACACCCCCTCCTTGTGCCCACGTGGACCACTCTCATGGCCCCAGCTTTGAAGATGCCACAGCTTGGAAGCTGAAGCACTGTGGCCCTGGAAGCCAACAGACTAATGAAGCCAAGCTCCACTGATCACTCACTGTCTGACTCGAGCAAGACCCTTTGCCATTCCAACCACTGACCCCTCGCAGGTCACCCAGGCTGCTGATGAGTTTTCAGGATGTTGGCACAACAAGGGCACCTAGATACCGTGAAGTCCACTCCCACTTTATTGACAGGGAAATGGAAAGAAAGGAAAAAGCAGGGGCCTGCCTGTTGCAGGTGCCAGACATGATTGGGACATCATTCTCTGTGACATCACTACATCAGGGCCACCTCGTGGATAAAAAGCTAGTAAGAAATGGTGCTGATGAGGCCTCTCTGCTGGACAGAACCATCTGCTCTTCGGCCCAGTATCCCCACACGTGGTGCCTAGCACAAGGTAGGGCTTTCTTGGTGGCTCAGCGATAAAGAATCTGCATGCCAGTGCAGGAGCTGCCCCTGGGTTGGGAAGATTCCCTGGAGAAGGAAATGGCGATCCTCTCCAGTATTCTTGCCTGGGAAATCCCATGGACAGGGGAACCTGGTGGGCTACAGTCCATGGGGGTCACAAAAGAGTCAGACAGGGATTTAGCAACTAAACAACAGCAAGGTAGTGAAGAACTCCTCTACAGACCACTTGCATCGCTGAGTCACATGGGCGCTTATCAAAAGTTCCGGTCACTGGGCTGTACCACGGCTTGAGATTTAACCCCCAGCAGTACATTCCTGTCCTGCAGGACTTGAGGGGTGTCACACCATCTCTGCCTCAGGTTCCTCACCTTTAAAATGAGACTGAAGCTCCCTGTGTAAATGCGGGGAACAATGCAGTCACGTGGGGGCCATATCACCATGGTGCCTGGCACATCGGAACCTCACAGCAGGTGACTAGACCTAGTGTTGGTTTCTGGTCCCAGGCAGCTCCTAGAAGGCTCAGCTCCTCTGCCAGGCTGCTTGAAAGCAGACACTCCCTCCTTCAGATCAGTCTGAAACTATCATGTGCTGGTGACTTCCAGAAGTGACCCTGCAAACCTCTGCCAGGCAGTGGCACTCTCCAGACTAGGGCTCAGATCTCAAGATGTTCGCCACCCCCATCCCCCATCACAGCTGCTGGCCACAGTCATCCTTTGGCAGAAAAGCACTGTCCTATCCCTCTCCTGGTCTCTCCCTCTGGTGACTGAGCCCAATCCTTGTCACACCTTTAGAAAGGCAAGTGAAGTGAAGTGAAAGTCTCTCAGTCGTGTCTGACTCTTTGCGACCCCATGGACTATACAGTCCATGGAATTCTCCAGGCCAGAATATTGGAGTGGGTAGCCTTTCCCTTCTCCAGGGGATCTTCCCAATCCAGGAATCAAACCGGGGTCTCCTGAATTGCAGGCAGATTCTTTACCAACTGAGCTATCAGAGAAGCCCCTTTAGAAGACAAACCCTCCTCCAAACAAAATTTGACAGAGCATGAGCCCCCCATGTATACAATTAGTGGAGCTGTATTAGTTTGAATTTCTTCTCTACGTCCAAATTGCCAACGTGTTACTTTGTCACTTATAAAATCCCTGTGAACACAAGTGGGATCCAACGTGTGAAAATCACATATTCCTTCTAAATGTGCATGTTGATGCTTATTATAAATTTTCACGTAGCATCAAGTATGTGTTGGAAACTGTCTTTGCACAGAGCATTGGCAAAAGCCATGGAGCTCTCCTGAAAATTGCCAGGATTTTGTTTAGCTTGGTTTGCAAGCCCTGGAGAAGTCTAAAGCCCTTTTAATGGCTGAGGAGACTGAGGCTTGGGTGGGAGAAGGGACCTAGCCTTCACGTGGCCACAGCCACAAGAATCTTCACCCACATTTCCAACCTCACCAGCAGGGTGGGCTGCTCAAAGGGATGAGGTCAGCACAGGTGGTTCTGGCCAACGGCTGAATTAATCTAAAGTGGCAAAGACTGTCTATGTCTCTCAGTGCACCAATCAGCAGATGTCAGGGACAGAGCCACTCCTAAAGCCTGGGGTAAGAAAGGTAGTAGGCATGTGGGCCCCTGTTTGGGAGCAGGAAGAGATGGTGCTGAAAGGGTTTAGATAGTGAAAGTGAAAGTTAGTCACTCAGTCATGTCCGACTCTTTGTGATCCCATGGACTTTAACCTACCAGGCTCCACTGTCCATGGAATTCTCCAGGCAATAACTCTGGACTGGGTTGCCATTTCCTTCTCCAACCAACCTAAGCTCTTGATGCAGCCAAATTCCTACTCTACAAACATCTGTGTTGTTGAGATGTTGTACTTTAACATCGCTAGATAAAAGGCTCCAAAGAAATGCAAATTACCGTCATCATTGATGACAGTTCCCTCCCTAGACAGCAGCTTGCTAGGCTGTACCCAGTCTGGTCCCTGACCGGCCCCTCCTCCCAGAGGATCCCTGTGTGGGAGAAGATAAATGAACAGAGCCCTTGCCTCAGGACCAAGTCCAGGGCGCCCTAACCAAAGGAGAAACCAGGTCTTTCCCACCACACCCAGCACAGGACACTGTTTCGTCCTGTGGGAGAGCAGCTGCCAAGGTGCCGAGTCATCACCTGCTTGTCAGTCGATGCTCTGCCCCGTGCCCTGCGTTGCCCTGAGAGGGTGTGGCGAAGCATCCTGTGCAAACAGGCGCAGGATGACCTGCCTGCTCCTGGGATGGGGCGGGGGGGCGGCCAGCAGGCGGATCCCTCCCCCAGCTCTCAGCCTTAGCTCTCTGCGAGGGACCATCTCGTGGGGCCTCAAGTGGGCCCTCAGAACACAGTAGGAGTCTGGCTCCATCAGCAGGGATGGTGGGGGGTTGAGGGGAGGTCTTGTCTGCTCTCTACCCTCTCCTCACCAAGGCTCAGCCCTGCCTGACGGTCCTCCCCTTACATGATGGCTATGGGCTCCTTGTTCTGTTTGTCAGTTTTCTTTTTTTTTTTTTTAAAGGTATACGCAAACAATTTTTTTAAGCCGAACAGAGATAATACTCATACCTCCTCTGATTCCTTTTAATACAATTCTCCTGTCCCCTGTTAACCCTGGAACCTCTGCTGTTACCAGCTTGGGAGAATCCTTCCAAAATATTCTGTGGATATTTATGTATACATAGGTATATGTGAGTCTATCCTTTTGAATGTAAATGTGGACAAAGAACATATATTTTCCCAGAAGCCTTTTTTAAGATTTTCATTTTTTGATGTGGACCATTTTTAAAGTCTTTATTGAATTTTTTTTTTTATATAATAGTGCTTCTGTTTCGGTTTTTTGGCCTCAAGGCATGTGGGATCTTAGTTCCTAGATCAGGGATTGAACCTGAATCCCCTGCATTGGAAGGTGAAGTCTTAACCACTGGACTGCTGGGGAAATCCCTGGAAGTTTTATCTTATTTTTATTTAATGACATATTTTGGAAATTGGTTCCTATTGGCAGCTGGAATCTCTTCCTTTCTAGTGGCTGTAGGCAAGCCCCGAAACTACCTACCAAGAAGTTTGTAACCAGGTCCCTATTGATAGATGTTTAATGCATCTTCAGTCTTTTGCTCCCCTGATGAACACTTTTATGAATGGGTCTATCTGTACTATGTTCCTCCTGTGTTTCTGGGGTGCCCCCACACACCAGGGAACTGGGAGGGGGCGGAAGGGATAAGGAGGATCACACTATGTGAGAGAATGCACAGCTCTCAGGAGAGGAGGCAGACCTGCCCCTGAGCTTTAGGGAGGCCTCAGGTGAACAAAGTTGCAGAAAAGCCTTAAGGAGGAAATGTACATTGTGAGCAAACCAAGATTTTTTTTTTAAATTATTTGAACAAGTTCCTTACTGATCATAAAAACATATTCCTTATTGGAAATTTGGAAAACAATGAGCAGATGGGAAAATGAAGGTCACCTGGAATCCCACTCATCTGGATGTAACCACTCAATGTTTAGTGCATTTCTTGCTGTTCTATTTTCTAGATAGAAAGGATTTCTGGAGGTCGGGCATGGGGGAGGCATGATGGAAGGTACTCTCCGAGCAGAGAGCACAGCAGGGAGCATTAGACTCTTTCAGAGAGAGAGTCAGAAGCAGGAGGATATAGAAGAGGATGGAGGCAGGGATGGGGGTCCAGATCAAAGGAGAGCCTGAGAGCAGCAGGGGAGCGTTTTCCCCTAGATGGATGGGCAATGGGAGCCACTGCAGGCATTTGAGCGCAGGACTGGTAAGATCACCTGGAAAGAGATCTGAGAAGTCTGGATTTGTGATTTTGGAAGGACATCTAAGAAAAAAAATTTCATCAGATCTTTAGAAGAGCAGGTCTGGAGTTCCAGAGGGAGGTCACTTCTGAAAATATTAACTTGGGAGTCATAAGGTCTGGAGTGTGAGTGAGACAACAGAGAAGTATGGATTCAGAGGTGAGAGCATAGACTCGGAAATAGCAAGACCACAGTTGAGTCCCAAAGGCACCACTTATCCAGTGGGTAGCACTGGGCGATTTACTGGTCCTCACTGGATCTCCACCATCTGCCAAGTGCAGATGAAACTAATATACCCACATCAGAAGGTGGATGAGAGGATTACAAGGAATGATGCAACTAAGAGCCTAGTATAGTGCTGGGTACACAGAAAGAACCCGATAATTGGTGCGAGACTACAAAATGAGAGCAAAGAAAGGGCTGAGGTTAAATCTGTGATAGGAGGAGCTGGGAGAAAGACATGCCCTCAGGGTCCCAACTTTCTGGACAGAAAGAGAATGGTCCCCAGAATAAACCAAGGACTTAGGGTTTCAAGAGGAAGAGCTGATGACGATGCCAAACACTACCTGAGGCACAGGAAGGGCTCAGAGCCCAGAAGGTCCCTGGTAAGTGGTACCTTCACAGCAGTTGCCATGGCGATGTGGATAGCAGGACAAGGCTGAGAGGTTAAGGGGTGATGGAAGGTGAAGAAGTCCAGGGGTGAGTTGACAAGTCTTCCAAGAAGTTAGGCAGTTAAAGGAAAGAGGAGGGCCCAAGCTCAGAGAAAAGATCATAGGGAAGAGTGGGTAGAGTTGCTTTGTTTTGTTTGGGTTAGAGGCCATTTCAAGATATTTATAGGCTAGAGAGAGGAAATCAACAGGAGTTCTCGAAGAGGGGAAGTGATGAAAGACGTATTCCACATCTCTAGACTTCAGTTCCTCATTATAGCAATCAATGTGGACTAGGGATCCCTGAGGTTCTGCTGGCTTTTTTAGTTCTTTGATTCATTCATCCATCTATCGATCTTTCCATTCATCCAGCTGCCCATCTGTCATCCATCCAGCTGTCCATCCATCAGATGGATATCCCATCTGCGCATCCATCATCCATCCACCCATCCAGTCAGCCATTGTCTTTAAACATAAATTGTCTGTAGACCTCAGCCATGAGCTAAGAGGGAGAAGGGATCTGGGGGAGGGATGGAGGGAAGAAGTGAAGGGGGAGAAGGGCAAGCAAAGATTCCTCTTGTGTGTAAAGGGAAGAGTAAAGAAGACAATCAGGCCCCCCCCAATGACTCAACGGCCCATATTACAGGTGGACTCAAAACCCACAACTACACCCTGGAAGCTCGGTCTTGAAATGAAATTCTAGCATTTATCCAAACCCCTTCCTCCACCCTGATGTGTACCCCTCCTCAGCCCTTGAAACCCTGCGCCCGGCGTGGTCTTTATTCCACAGAATATCCACCATCCACACGGCCGGGGAACACCATCGTGCTGGACTTCTGAAAGTGTGGGGCCCACATATGCAATTGGCGCGTTATTGTAATGTTCAGTACTATGACATGTCCATTTATTCAATAAACCCCCCGTGTTTGTTGACTATGTGCAACGTGCCATACGCTGGGAGATAAGTAGTGAGCAAAGGAGATCCCTACCCTCCTTGAGGGGGCTTCCCAGGAGGTACTGGTGGTAGAGAACTCGCCTGCCAATTCAGGAGACATAAGGGACGAGAGTTTGATTCCTGGGTCAGGAAGATACCCTGAAAAGAAAATGGCAACCCATTCCAGTTTTCTTGCCTGGAGAATCCCATGGACAGAGGAGCCTGGTGGGCTACAGTCCATAGCGTTGCAGAAGAGTCAGATATGACTTAACAACTAAATAACAACTTGTTGAGGAACAAGACCATCAAATAGTTACACATAAATCTGTAATTTTTGTAGCTGTGATAGGAGAGAGCAGGGCTTTTCCATGGCTAGAGAAAACAGGAAAGGCTTCTCTGAAGAAGAAACTTGGGACCCGAAAGAACAAGTATGCACCAAGTGCATTAGCATGCCAGCTGGGGACACAGATGGGCCAGGCCTGTGTGAAGGCAGGTGACGGGACAGAGGGCCTGAAAGAGAGGCAGTGTAGCCGAGAGGTGGGAGATGCTGGACCAGACAGGGGAGGCAGGCAGGGCCTCGTAGCCCAGGAGAGCAGCGAGGAGCCTCAGGAGTGGTTGAAGCATGAAGATGACATGATGGGCTTCAGTTTCAAAGACCTCTCCTTGAAGCAAGTTGCAGATGTATGCATGCAGTGTGAGCCTACCATACAATCTATCGGGGCCGCGATGGCTTTCACCCTCCACTTTAGATATCTGTAATATTTTTTAATAATCAGCCAGTCCTGCTTTTGTTACCAGGAAAAAAAAAGTACTGAAGATGATAAAACTACAGAACAGGCCTGGGGAAGGAACCGAGAGGATGCCTTAGGGCTGCTGAGGAGCCCCTGCCTGTCTGAGATGGTGTGGCTTGTACCCCAATCAGACAGACAGACGGGCAAGCAGCTGGGCTTTGGAGCTGAGGGCCATTGGACCCTCCCCTGCCCTTTGGAGGGCTCCTGTGGGGTGCTTGAGCAAACTGGGTCAGAGGGGGCTCTTATTCCATCTGAGTGCCCTTCTGAAAGCCTGAGAGAAGGACAGCGGCAGGCAGGCCTGAGGAAGAGACCATGTTTTCTGACAATTGCTCTGAACGCCAAGGCAGCGGGAGCCACCTGCCAACTTCTCCCTCTGAGCCAGGCTTGGGAAATGGGGCCTATCTCTGGGAGATCATTGTTCTCAATCCCAGCGAGGGCTGGGCCTGTGGGGAGTGTTTTGTTGACAGTGCCCAGCAACGGGCGCTGCTGTTTTATCGGGAGGTTGGAGGCCCAGGGAGGAAGGCCCTGCCCCAGGAGCCCCAGCTTCCATGGAGCAGAGGGCAAGTTCAGGGAGCCCAGGTACGGATGTTCCTGAGGCTCCCTGCCCCCAAGCATGTTCCCCAAGAGGAGCTGGACAACATGTGGCCTAGGGAGGGGCAGGGAGGAAATGAGGCTCTTCCCACCATTCGAATCCTACTTGAGACATCACCAGGTCACCACCAAGGAGTGAACAGGCTGGGAGCCCCCAGTTCTGATCCTGTTGGGGTGTAGAGGGGGTGCAGGGGAGACAAGGCCTCCAGCAGCCAGCCTGGGGCACCTTGGGTTTGGGCTCACCTGGGACTGGAGTTGGTGTCATCACTGGAAACATATTCTGCAGGACAGAAACACCTGGAAGAAGGGCTGCTAGCTACCTGAGTCCTCAGACCTGAGCAATGTAGTCCAGAGCTCAGATTTGAAGTCTGAGAGAAGAGGCAGGGCAGGGGAGGTTTGAGAGTGTGAGAGCTCTAGTTTCACACCCAGCTCTGTCTCGGTTTCCTCGCTTGGGAAATGGGAACCACGCTGTCCCCACTCATGGGCCCCCCAGTGGCACTGAATGGGGTGACTCGGAGAAGGTCCTGGTGTAGAGCTCCCTCCTCACCTCCACAACCCATTTCCACCTCCCACTCCCCTCCGCCCCCACGCCTGCAACCTCTGCTGTGTCCAGAGGCCTAGATTCTGGTCCAGAGGCCTAGATTCTGACCCAGAGGCCAGGGGCAGGACCAGGGAAGGAGGGCCACTTCCTCAGTGGGGTTCAGTTTCTTTATCTTATGAAACAAGTTGCTCTGTGGAAAGACCGAAGGTAGGAAAAATAGTCATTTTATTATTTATTTATTTTCAGTTGCCCTGGGTCTTCATTGCTGTGCACGGGCTTTCCCTAGCTTTGGTGAGTGGAGGCTATTCTTCATTACGGCGCACAGGCTTCTTGCAGTGACATCTCTTGTTGTGGATCACAGGCTCTAGGGTACTCAGGCTTTTTACTGCAGGGGTTTCTCTTGTTGCAGAGCATGGTCTCTAGGCACATGGGCTTCAGTAGCTGCAACAGGCTCAGTAGCTGTGGCCCATGGTCTTAGTTGCTCCGAGGCATGTGGAATCTCCCCGGACCAGGGATCGAACCTGTATCCCCTGCATTAGCAGTTGGATTCTTCACCACTGGACCACTGAGGAAGCCATGCAAGCAGTTTTGCAAGTGGTGGAGGCACCATACAGGCTCAGGCAGAGGGTGAAGCAAGGTTGAGCTCCTACATCCCAAACGGTTGAAGCCGTTCTGTTTTCCACGAGAACGGATAGCAAAGGAGGTGACTTGTTTTCAGCCACACACATGAGACACTCCAGTTGCCTCAGCCTGGCCCAGATGAGACCTCCTCTGGGAGGAGAGGTGGGTTGGTGGAGGGAGGGAGGGCAGGAGGAAGCGGAGCTGAAGAGTGTGGTCTTCCAAGGAGCTAAGGGGCCGGAGAACTCTCAGATGAGTCACTCCTGAACCACTTTCACCTTCACTTTGTAGAAACCTACTTTCTAGGACTCTGCTCTGTAGAACACCAGAGCAAAACGCACAGCTATACCCAAGAGCATGCTCATCACAAAACTGCTTGTCTGGGTAAAAATGGGCAGTGACCCCCAAAATATCCACAGTATGCTGTGAATCGTACCTAGATCAACCTGGAAAGTGCCTCATGAAACATTATCACTTAAAAAAGCAAGTAGCAGAATTGAATGTGTGGCGTGATCTCATTTTATTACTATATATGCCTGTAATACATAACTGAATATAGTAAATCAACCAAGTCTCCACACCCACACACATTTTGAAGCACAGAAAATAAAATCCTGGAGGAGTACACGACAAACTGCTAACAGCAGTTACCTCTAGGAGGGAAAAAGATATTTTTCTCCTCTATGCTTCTATGTGTGAATTTCTTAAAATTAGCACAAGCTAGAGCTAATTTAACATACCACCCCCAATAAACACGAAAGGAGCTGGAGGGGGTCAAACAGTCATCCTTCTCCTAGGAGCAACCAGAGGGAGGCGTACTAACAGGACAAGTCCCTGTTGCTGGCAATGCCCCAACTACCACCCAAGAGAGTGTAGTGGGGGCCATGAAAATGAGAGCAGGAAAAGACCATTTTATTTTCCCCATGACCCAGGATCCTACCAGTCTACACCTGCACCTTCCAGCACCTGGCTGGGGTCTCACACAGCACTCAGGCCTGTGCTCCTCAGAGAAGGTGGTACAGGAAAGCTGACTCTTCTGGAAACAAGGCACATGACCATTCATCACTCTGCTAGTGCCAGGTATTTTTGAAGCATGCTGTTTGTGGGGTTTTTTTGTTTGTTTGTTTGTTTTGGCTGTGCCATGTGGGATCCTGTTCCCCAACCAAGGATCAAACCCATGTCCCTTGCATTGGAAGCACAGGGTCCTAACCACTGGACTGCCAGGGAAGTCCCTGAATCATGCTGTTTTTTTATTCTGGGATTCCCACTAACAATTAACCCAGTGGCAATATTAATTGCTCACCATTTATAATGTTTTTCTTGTACAAAGTACGTTACAGGTTGTTGTTGTTTATTTGCTAAGTCGTGCCCAACTCTTTTGTGAGCCCATAGACTGGAGCCCGCCAGGCCGTCCTGTTCATGGGATTTTCCAGGCAAGAATACTGGTGTGAGTTGCCATTTTCTTTTCCAGGGGATTTTCCTGACCCAGGGACCCAACCCGAGTTTCCTGCATTGCAGGTGGATTTTTTTTACCACTGAGCCACTAGAGAAGCCTTGGTTATAGGTATCCTCTCATTTTATCCTAGAATCCTATGAAGTAGGTGGTTTCACCTTTTAATTTCATTTTACAAGAAGAGAAACTGAAGCTCAGAGAGAATATGTAATTTGTTGAAAGGTCTCATAGCCACAGACAGCAGATACTGAATCCAAACCCACACACTCTTGACTCTGGAATCTACTTCATTCAGTGGTCTTTTAGTGACACATAAAGCAAATAGACACCAGTGATTTTTTTTTTTTTTTGAACATGTCTTGCTGGTAAACTCACTATTTAGCCTGACTGCAGATGTTTCACAAAAGAAACTGAGGGTTTGGATTCATAATGTCAGTGACTAGGGTCAGTTGAGCCAAATGATGACTAAGCTGTGATGCCTAAAACAGCCCATGAGCTGGTAATGACCCAAATTTCAAGGAAACGTGGAAAAAGTATTCTAGCCCAACATGTGGTTCCACTGGGCATAGTGTTTACACAGTTATACAAGTGCAACAGTAAATAATGAAATAACCAAAATCATCATCTATTACTGTACTGGAAAGATAGTGGCAAGGGAGAGAATATGATGCATACAGGAAGGGATAGAATTCCTCATCTCCCAGGGAAAGAAATCAACAAATTATTCCTAAAGCTGCGAGCAAAGATGGTGAGGAATGCGTGTGAGATGCTATTTAGAGACATGAAAGTAAATGTCCCAGAGAATCAGTTTCAAGAGTTAAAGTGGTTACCCTTGGAGATGGATCAGGGCTGCAGTTGTTCATGATGAACTCTGTAGAGATCTCTGATGCTCTGATAATGATGTTCATGTACGAACATCAAATAAATAAACAAAATCCAAAGCAAAAGCGAGAAGGAGAGTTCTGATCCCCAGTGGGGTTGGGATAGCCACGAATAGGCTGTGATGAAGGGGAGACCGTGATGAAGAGGAGACTGGGATTGTTTGCTCAGTCACAGAAAAGTTGATGGGGCCTGAACTAAGATTGTGGTTTTTGAGGAGAGGTCATTAGAATGGCTGCGTCACTTGAAACTGGTGAGGTTATGAGAAGGTAGGAGAGTTCAAAAAAAGAAGAACCAAAGGAGAACAAGAAAAGAAAGTGTGGTTATTACACAGGCAAGGTCATGCTCCTCTGAGATCTTTAGCCCTTTGTTGGGGGAAATGACTGAGTGGGCCCTTGGGTTACATAAACATAAAATAAAGGTGTGATCTCTCCACCCATTGAGAAAGTTTCCACCATGAAGCCAGTGTGTCATTGAATGATGGGAATCACTGAACTCAACCCTCCCTGGGGAGTTAGGGCCCACACACTGGATACCCCAGATGTTATGGCCCAAGGGTATCCAGGACATGAATGTGTCAACAGTCTGTATGTAGACATCAAAGGTCTGAAGACCGTGCATGCTCTTCCAGGCTCCTGAAGATCAAACGCCCACAGACCTAGAAGGAATTCCAGGCCTGGCTCAGGGCTGTGTCTCTCTGGAAAGATAGCCCTCTGCCTCTAAAGGAACTGAGTAAGCTCAGAGTTTGGGCCCAGAGAGGCCAAGGCCTCCAGACCTTGTTCCCTCCTCCAGAATTACAAGGCCTCCTCCAGGAAGATCTTCCGATGAGCTTACCAACTCCCACCTTGCTCTTTTATCACTAGCTTGTTATGGTTTGACTATCAGATATTTAGTCTGTAAAGGACACCTTGGCTCCTGTCTGGAGAGATATGTGGTGCAGTAGGGAGAAGCCCAGTCCTTAGCATCCCAGTCCTGGGTTTGAATTTCTCAGCTTTTCTGCATGCTAGCTGTGTGGACTCCTTGAGGCTCACTTTCCTTGTCGGGAACTTTAGGACTGAAAAGCTCAGTTCTAAGAGCTGTGAGGCTTTACAGTGCTAACCTGGGCTAAGTGCTGGTCCCCGTGGAGATGGGCTGGAAGAGTGACTGAGGCTGCGGGGCCGAGGTGGGGTAGGGGGTGAGTGAGTGGTGGTGGTTCTCAGGAGAGCAGAAGACATTCCTGCTCAGTCAGCAAGGCCAGCTGCCCTTCCTCAGAGGCCCCTCTGGACTGGGCCACACTCACGTCCCCTCTCAGAGGGGCCAGAGCCCTTCTGGCTGCAGTGTCTCCCACGATTATCTACACACTAGAGAAGAGGCAGCTGGTCAAAACCTCCATGAGATGCTGGCTAAGGGCAGACACCCTCAAAGTTCTCTAATAAACCAAAATCTGTCCTCTGGGCCCCGTTCACAAGGAAAACAGGTCAGTTCACTGTTCTGCTTCAGATTAGGCTTTGATCTTGCTCTCTGTCCCTCTCCATTCCTAAATATGGTTTCGGGTGGCACCTGCCACCTCCAATGATCCCTCCTGTACGTTCTCTGGATGTCTCTGTGTCTGTAACCATGCCACTGGGGCCTCCAGCCAAGGTACATCAATGCACACACGGTCCCCAAATTCTGATTCTGATTCTCCCTCTGTCCCCATGGGTCTCACCAACACCCTTTCTCACCTTTTGTTTTCTTCTATAGTCACAACAGTCCTGGGACAGATGTCCGAGAGGGCAATCCTCTCCACTTTAGAGCTGAACAAACTGAACCAGAGAAGCAGAGCATCTCACCGCTTCCACTCAGCCCGCGGGCCCCAGAGTTACCTTCTTAAAGCCAGGTGGGCCCTGTAAGTTCCCTTCTCATACCTTTCTGGCCGTTTCCCAGGGCCCAGCAAGTGAAAAGCCTGGGCTGACCTGCCCAGTGTCATCACTCCCGTATCCCTCCTGGCACCCTACCCTGCATTGATCACCTGCTGTTTTTACTATCTGTTTTCCCACCTCCCTGACTTCACTTGTGCTATATCCTCAGCCTGGTACTCTTTCCCTCCTCTGAATGTCAAAACTGAATTAATCTACTAAGGTCCAGCTCAAATGCCACCACCTCCTTCGGAGGCCCCCTCCGCCATTCCCCAGGAGATGATCGTTGCTCCTTTCTTGGCACTTGCTGAGAGCTCTGCACTTACCTCCCTGGGTCCATCCATTTCACTCTGCCCAGGGCTGCCGGTGGTTTGCACAAATTAATCTCTTCCAGGGTCGATGAGCAACTTGAAAGACAGAACCCCAGCACAGTCACTTGGCTCTATGACCTTAGGAAGTAACTTTCTGGTCTATTAACAGGAATAACACCAGCTTTTCCTGGTTGGGGTGAGGACTAAGCAAATCGCATAGCTCAGTGTCTTTACTACCTGTTTGGAGAACAGTGGGGAGTGATGACCGTGAACCAAGTCAGTTACAGCCTGGGGTGGCCGGGGCCCTGGAGCCCAGGAACCACCGTGCTGTTCCTGCACCCCCTTCCTCCCAGGATGTCTGAATCTACCTGGGGATATGAGATGGTCATGGTTCTTAAAGGCAGCTACATATTGCAATCACCACTGACCTGTTGCATTGGAATCCCTCAGGGAGACTGCTGGAAATGCAGAGTACTAGGCCTCACTCCAGACTGTCTGAATCACCCCCAACCCTGGGTGAGGTCCAGGAACCTGTGTTTTTAACAAGCTTCCCAGGGGATTCTGATGCAAGAGCTCTGGTCACACTGGGTCACAGTAAACGTGGAGGCCAGCTGGGGTGGGGACATGATATCCACACCTCCCCTTTGCTTAGGTGACAATGGAGGTGGATCTGGGGATTAATGATGCCAATGGCCAGTGCCACTCCCACTCCCCCAACCCAGCCCAGGGCTGGATACAGGGCTGATCAGCAGCCAAACTCAGTAACTGTCTCCCAGCCATCGGCAAAGTACCTGGCCAAGCCTGGGTGCTCAGCAAATATTTGTTAAGCCAACTAAACTCTGGGGCCACTCCAGCAGAAGACCAAGGACCCAGCCTCTGGGCTAGACCCCAGCTCTTGTCCTTACTTTGAACCTGGCTGTCTCTCCCACAGAGCCAGTGGGGACGGCCAGACAGATATCTTGGGAGGGTGTGCAGAGTGGTGGTAGAGTGGGCAGAGGGTAAAGTCATTCTCCAAGGAAGGGAAGCTGGGGACAGGAGTAAATGTCTGTTCCCCTCCCTGCTTAGAAATAGAAGCAGACACCAGTCAGCAAAAATTTACTGAGCTGAGACCATGAGCTCTGACTTAGAGCTCACCCAGGCCTCTTAATCCAGCTGCACAGCAGACTATCTGAGGAAGTTTGAAAAATACACAGGCTTGGGCCCATATTATGTCAAAAAAATCAGAGCCTCTAGGATGGTGCCCAAGCATTGATATTTCTGTAAAGCAACCCATGTAGTTCTGTTGCGTGGCTAGAACTGAAAAACTGCTGGACTGGCCCCTCCTTTCCTCTCCTCTCTCCTCCTAATTCTTGCAGCCTCACATTACCCAGACACTTATAATAATGACTGCAAATCTTAGTGAGCCCTTTCTGTGTGCCCAGCATCACACTGGTTACTGTAGGCACAGTAGGGACTAGGCTAGGCTTGGCTCCTCCCTTCACAGGGCCCATGGGCTAATGGTGTAGACAGACCAGTAATAATTCCTAATTATTGTAATACAGGGTATTAGGGGGTGCCCTGGAGAAGCCCCTGCCTCAGCTGCTGAAGTCTGGCAAGGATGAGGGAGGTCTTCTGGGGGAAGGTACAACTTATGTGGAGGTCTGATGGATAGCAGGACAGTTGGGGTTGGCCAGTGGGAGGCAGAGAGAGATGAGTCAGCCAGCCACACGTGCGGGTGCGTGCTCAGTTGTGTCCGACCCTTTTCGACCATATGGATGATAATCCAACAGGTTCCTCTGCCCATGGGGATTCTCTAGGCATTTCTTGTGTCTCCCGAATTGGCAGGTGGTTCTTTACCACTAGTGCCACCAGGGAAACTCCAAGTCAGACATGTGCAAAGCCTCAAAATGAGACAGAGCTTGGTTCCAGGAAGGCATGAGGGAAGTTCAAGCCCACTGCGTTGTGCATGGAGGGATACCCATGGGAGGGGGGAAGACAGACAGGGCTAGATCACACCAAAGTTTGTAAACCATGTTAAGGAAGCCACTTAAAAATTTTGTTGTTGTTGTTGTTGCCTGGACCATGTGGTTTGTGGGATCTTAGTTTCCTGACCAGGATTGAACCCAAGCCCTCAGCAGTGAAAGCTTGGAGTCCTAACCACTGGACCGCCCATGAATTCCCAAGGAATCCAATTTGATCCTAAAAGTAGTGAGAAGCCAATGATGGATTTGTGGGAGGGACAAGTAGAGACTGACATGAACAGATTTGCGTCTCACCTGCTGCGAGGCACAGAATGAGTTGTAGACGGGGCCATGGAGGCAGGGAGACCAGTCGCGAGATGATGTAAGTCTGGGTGGGAGATGACGGCTGCCTGGACGCAGGTGGTAGCAGCAGTGGACATAGGTAGGTGAACTCAAGAGCTCCAGAGGAACTGGCGTGAACAGGGCTCAGCAGTTACAGGAAACGGAAGAGTGAGGGTGCCCAGGGTGATGCCTGAGTTTCTAGTTTACAAAGCCAAGTGGGTGGGGTGCCATGGACTGAGCTGTGGTGCCAGGTCAAGGAACAGGTTGGAAAGGGAAATAAGGGTCTAGTTTGAGGCCTGTTGAGCTTAGGATCAAAACTGTTCTGGCTATCACTGTTTCCTTCTGACAGGTACAGAGTAGTAGCAACATAGTCATGGAGGAATGGAAATGAGATGTCCAGGGACCACCTTCTAGGTTTACGACTCCCCATGTGACACCGGACAAGCCCCTGACCATGTTGGGGGCCCTCTGGTAACAGGGTCGATAGGCCTTCCAGGCCCTGCACCGCTTGGGCCTTGGAGGCCTATCCTCACCAGCAGAGCTCCTGGGACTGGGCCTCAATGCCTCTCAGGGGACAAACGCTGTTGTTCTTGGTCCTCCCAGCCAGGATGTTAACCAGGAAGGGAGCCTGTGCCCCAGGGAGCCAAGAAGTGCAAACAACTCAGAGTTGGCAGCGGCTTCTGCTCCTCCTGCTGAGGCTTCCTCTGGGAGGTGAGCTCCAGTAGGTCCCTAGGCAACCTCGCCTCGGACCCAGGAGGCCTGGTGCCAGAGCTGTGGGAAGCTGAGCCCCAGCAAATTCTGCTTCTGCTCCTTCAGACACCAGGGCCTTCTCTCCGCCTCATCTCACTCTCCTGCTTGCCCCAGAGCTAAGATTGTCAGATTCAGGAGAGAAAAAGGATACCCATTTAATTTCAGTTTCAGATAAACATTAAAATATTGTTTAATATAAAGTCCCAGGCAATATATGGAACTTACTTACACTCGGAAATAAACTTGGCACTTATCTGAATTTCAAATTGAGCTGGACATCCTGTACTTCTTCTATCTGGCAGTCCTACCCAGAGAAGATGTAGGAGCCAGCCAACAACCAAATGAGAGGAAAGTTGCTGGTTCTCCAAACCCTCCCCCTGCCCCGCTCCACTGGCTCCAACGGAAGTCTGGTGAGAACTTGTCATTCCCCAATCCTGGCAAGCTGCATGCTTTACCAGATGTTAGGGCTGGCTTTGGAGCCAGGGTATCTTTGGAAAGGTGTCACGTCTAATTAACCTAATAAGTAGGTTGTAAGCTAAGACCGGAACCAGCAGAGGATTCACCCTGACAGATGGGGAGGAGTGGGTCACACCTGCTGCGGGTGCCTGCCAAGAAGCCACTGGTATGGCCTGTGGAAGAACTAATAGGGGGCCTTGACTCCACATCAGATACGAGGCAAGCAGAAGTTACACCAACATCATATTAACAGTGATAATAACCACCATTTATGGAGCCCTTGCTATGTGCCAAGCACTGAGCAAGCATTATCTCATTTAATTCTCACAACAACTCTAGAAGGCAAAGGCTATTATTATGCCCACTTAACAGATGATGAAACTGAGGCCACAAGAGTTTGAGCAACTTGCCCAGAGTCACATAGGTAGAAAGGGGTAGAAATGGGGATTCCAACAGCCATTTGGACTCTAGAGTCTGTGCTTTTAGCTGCTGACTCCTTGGTTCTTTCCCCCACCTCTTCTCCTCATCCCCAATCATTTCAAAAACATTTGGTGAAATGAAAATATAGTGAGAAGAAAAGAAACTCCATTTATCCCTTCCATCAACTTTTTAAGATATTTATTCATTTATTTGGCTGTACCAGGTCTTCGCTGCAGCATGCAGGATCTAGCTGTGGCATGTGAGCACTTAGCTGTGGCATGTGGGATCTAGTTCCCTGACCAGGGAAAGAACCTGGGGCCCCTACACTGGGGAGCCCAGAGTCCCAGCCACTGGACCACCAGGGAAGTCCCTTCCACTAACTTCTGAATCACTGTCTGTGTTTAAGACATGTGGTAATCTAGTGGGAGAGACAGGTATCAATAATTATTATTAAAGAAATGAAACAAAAATGCTTAATGGGGCTTTCCTGGTGGCTTAGTGGTAAAGAATCCGCCTGCCACTGCAGGAGATATATGTTCATTACCTGGTCTGGAAGATCCCACATACCGTGGAGCAACTAAGCCTCTGCGTCACAACTAATGAGCCTGGGCTCTCCAGCGCATCCCAAGAGCTGCAACTGCTGAGCCCCGGTGCCACAACAACTGAAGCCCTCCCACTCCTAGGGCCTGGGCTCTTCAGTAAGAGAAGCCCGCACACTGCAATGAAGAGGAGTCCCGGCTCGCTGCAACTAGAGAAAGCCCACGAAACAGTGAAGACCCAGCACAGCCAAAAATAAAAGCTAAGTTAAAAAAATGCTTAATGAAAGAGCATAAGGGCTATGAGACAAGTGGCTATCAAGAGAAGCAGTAAAACATGGTGGTCAAAGGGTAACTTATTTTGTTTCTTTGCACCTCAGTTTCCTGTCTGCAAAATGGGAGTAATACTACCCACTTTACCACACTGTAAGGGTTAAATGAATTAACATTTGAAAAGCACTTGGATAGTGCCTGGCGCGTAGTAAGGACTCTATTCAACAAGTACTTTCTGAATGGCTGCAAAGTTCCAAACACTGGTCTCAGCTACTGGGACATATCAGCAAACAAAACAGATTAAAAACCCTGCCTTTGTAGAATTTGTACTATTGCTTACCTTCTCTTGACAGCTTTTATTATTTTTATGTTAACTATTATTACATAAATAATATTAACTGTTAGCATTTTTAAATTGCTATTTTAGGTGATCTGTTATTATTTAATAAATCATGCTCTGTTGATCTTCAGAGGGTACAAAGTAGAGAAATATTGAATCCTCTGAGTTGGCCCAAGGACATTTCCTGTGGTTTCAGAGACAGGCGGGTAACTTCATTTTAAACCCCTACTGGGTCTGAAGATGGGGCTTGAGGCGGTTAATAACCTATCAACATCAAGGCACATCAGTTGAAAAGCTGAGGAGTAACAGGTCCTGCAGGATCAGGGTTTGGGGGAGCCCGGGAGTCAGCAGCAGGTGGACAGAGAAAACTTGGGCATGGAGAGTGAGGGTGGTTTGCCTGCAGAGGCAGAGAGGGTGGGTGCTGGTCTTTTCCTGAGAATCCTTGTGCAACGCTGGTCTCAGGAAAAAGCCTGGCCCGAAGTAGGTGGCTAAAGTCCATAAAGGCTTAGTGGGGGCAAACGAAGTTGGCTTTGCGAGAAAGGAGGAAATCTGCCACCGCTCCCGGCAGCCCTGATGAACTGCTAAAAACAGGGTTCCAGCCACGGGCCTCTCCACCCTCCAGGGCCCCAGGACGTCTAGGCCTTCAGCCTGGCCCCCGGGCCTGCCCCCCAGCCCTGATACACACCTGTTCAGCAGAGAATGACTTTTGATTTGTCACCTGTCATGCTGCCAGCCTGCTCCAGAGCATGAGGAGGGCCCCGGAAGTTCTGTGGGAAAACCGAAGCTGTTGTGTAGATTAGAAGGGGGAGAAGGGGGAGGCAGGTGTGTCTGGGAGAGCCCCAGGGACCAAGTGCCCTGTTCTCATGCTCTCATTGTCTAGAGACAGAAGGAGCCTCTGGCTGAGAGCAGGGATGTCACATGTCCAGCTGGGTGGCCCCTCCCCCAGCCTGTGTGCCAGATATGGGGCTTGGCGGTCCTGCAGGGTGTCTAATTCATAGTCAATGAGGGCCCAGGAGGCCTTTGGGACTGTTTTTGTTTAGAAGCACACACTTGAAACTTCTGGTTAACGGGAAATATCTTTGGCCCTGGGGATGTGGGGGAACTCTGGCCCACTGGTGGCTGGCAGTGCACATGTGTAAATGCAGCCGTGTGCTTGCGTCCAGGAGGGCATGTCTGCTTTGCATCCCTGCACTCATCTCTGGACAAATCTGTGCATACATGACTGTGAGTCTGTGTGCACACATGACTATGGTCTGTATGTTGGTTTGGGGTGAGCAGGAAGGACTCTATAGAGCAAGTCTGAAAATGTCAGCTCCTGGGTCTCCTCCCAGCTGGGCCTCTCATGGGATGAGCCTTTGGGGGTCTTGCTCTGCAGACCTCCCCTGCCACAGAGCCTGTTACTCAAGCTTCACCAGCTGGTGCTGGTGACCCTGAAGACGCTGGGTTCTCGGCGCAGTGACCTGGACAGGGGAGATGATCTGGGTTCTGGGAAGCCTCCTGGATGGGCACAGGGTCACAGGATGCAGCCCTGACTGCCTAATTGGTCCCTTAGTAAGGGACCCGGGCGCCAATGTCCTGGCACTGCCGCCCTGTTCCCAGCCACACCCTTTCAAACAGGCTGCTCCGGGGATAGAAAGAGAAGCTCAGCTAGCCTACAGGCCCAACCAGCAGCCAGGCCAGGAAATAAATCAGTGTTCAGTGCTCAACCCAACCTCCTGGTCCTGGCCTGCTCTGTCCACTTCCTGTTGGAGGCAGAGCCTTTAGGGCTCCGGGCCTAATGTTGAGAAAGTGACATTTTTGGAGAAGCTGTCCAGCGTGGATGTTGGCAGGGGGGGGGTTGAGGGTGGTAGCCATCCCCTAATCTCTAGAAACAAACCGGGGACTCTCTTGGCGTTCCAGCGGTTAAAACGTTGTGTTCCCAATGCAAGGGGCACAAGTTCAGTCCCTGGTCGGGGAAGTAAGATCCACATGCCACACAGTTTGGCCTAAAACGAACAAACCAACCAACCAAAAAATTCCATGCCATCCACCCATTTCTGCTCAGACTTCCTCTGTCTCCATCTCTTCTTGTTGTTCCCACACTGATTGTCCTGTTGGAGAAATTGTAGCACAAATGCTCTCCAGAGGAACTTTCTGCAATGACGGAAATACTCTCTTTTCTGAGCTGTCCAACGTGGTAGCTATCAGCCATATACATGGCTACTGAGGACCTGAACTGTGGCTAGCATGGTTGAGGAACTGGGTTTTTCATTTCATTTCATTTTGGAAAGCACAGCTCTAGTAAACCACTTCCTGCAGAAGGAATGAAAAATGAGGTCGCCTCCAAGATGCATGTCTGATGCTGTATTAATGCCAAGTTCTTCCGTGTCCATCTTCTTTGGAGCCTCTCAGCAACACTGCCAGGCCAGGGCAGAACTACTAACCCCCTGCACAGAGGACCAGATGACTTGCCCAAGGTTTCCCTGTCAGAGACAGGGAGGTAGAGCTGCCCGGGTCTTCTAGTTCTAGAAGTAGGACTCTCTCCATCACTAGCCTCTTCCTAGCAGACCTGCAGTTGGGCACTGAGAACAAAAAACAATGCCTGATGCTAGAAGTTCAGTCCAGGTTTGACCTGTAGAGAAGAGGTTTCAGGGGTGGTATTGAACTTCAGTTTCTCACCTTCATAGATGAGGAGAGGGAAATATGGATATGTCTAGGGTTACTTGTATGCCAGACACTATGTTAGGCTCTTTACAAAGCTTAGCTCTTAACCTTCACAAGATCAGTTGTTCTCCCCATTTTACAGATAGGGAAATAGAGGCTCAGAGAGATGACTCAAGTTGTCCAAAGCCATATAGCAAACAAGTGGTGGAGCTGGGCTTTGAACTGGGCACTTTGGCTCCACAGGTTTCTCTTCCACTCAGCTGGTAAAGAACCCACCTGCCAATGCAGGAGAAGCAAAAGATGCTGGTTCAATCCCTGGGTCAGGAAGATCCCCTGGAGGAGGGCATGGCAACCCACTCCAGTATACTTGCCTGGAAAAATCTTGCCTGGACAGAAAAGCCTGGCATGCTAATAAAGCCCCTACTGACACACACCATCTGGTTTGGGATGTAGGCCTGATTTAGGAAAAACTGATTGTGTGAGTCAGATGGCACTCTGAACCAAGCCCCCACTGTGTGTCTATCTGTAGCCTAAGATCCTGGGGATGGAGGGGAAGAACAAGGCCCCCTAGACCCCAGCCCTGGAAACTTACTGTCTCTGCTCGATAGACTGACACAAGTGAGCCAAGTATTGGCCCATAAACAAAGAAAAGGGATTGAAATGGCCTGGGTGAGCCAGGCTGGTTCTGATCTGCCTGGAAAGACTTCTCCAAGGAAGAGAGAAGCATCTTAGTCAGTGATTCACCTGCCTGGCTCACCCAGGCCACTCCAGTCCCATTCAGCACCTCCAAGGGCGGCTTCCTGACCCATTTGTTTCAAGTATGGGTTGTAAGTAACAAAGTATTTGAAACTTAGTGGCTTAAAAGGATAGTTCATGTTTGCCCAGGCAGGGCTTGGTGGGGACAGCTCACCATCTACTCACATAGCATCAGCTGGAACTGTTCTTCTGCTTATCTTTCTGAGGGGAGAGGGGTCATGTGTGTGGCTGCATCAGGCTGGCTGAGGGGCTGACTGAAACTCAGGCTCAGTGGGAATACTGGGATGGCTGGGTTTTGCTCCTTCAGCATCAGGTCAGCCCCTCTGCACTTAACCCCTCCAGAGAAGAGCTGGACTTACCCAGAAGCTGAGGGCCCTGAAGAAGCTGCAAGGTCTTAAACATTGAGGCCCAGAAAGAAAGAACACCAGACCCTATCTCCCGGGGTCATTCTGAGGTTGCAGGATGGGATAGATGTGCAGACCTATCCTGGGGTCTGGTGCTGTGTGTCTAAAGCACCAGTCTCGGCCCCCTGACCTGGGTACGTGATGAAACCCTACTGAGCCTTCTAGTTTTATCTTCAAAGCTCATCCTCTGTAAGTCCCCTCACTAACTGAATGGCGCCTCACCAAATACACCTGTACCTTGGGACCTCTGCACGCTCTGCTCCCTGCCCCGCATGCCTGTCCTCCAGTCACCCTCCAGCCCATTCTCCATCAGCTCCTTTCCTCCCAGGACCCTTCCTGACCCCCCTGCCCCAGAGCTGGCTTCCTCTTCTCTTCCCCACTCATTCACGGGTCACGGTGGCTCACCTGGACAGTGGAGGCAGGCGGGGCCCGAAGCTTGTAGAGTCCTTCTCAGCAGCCCTGCAGGAAAGACCGCAAGGGGGTCTGGCCTTGATAATGACAGTGGACCCCAGTGATCATGCACAAGGGCTCTGGAGCCAGGCTCTGTGGTTCAGATCCCACATTCAACCTAACTGTTCAGGATTGTCTCATCTGTACAGTAGTGATAGAACAGTACCCGGCTCCTCAGGTTTGTTGCAAGAGCTCAATGAGAAAATGACACGGAAGGCATCTGTGTTCTATGTGGAATGAATGAATGCTCCATAGTCACTGCTCTTACTTTATTGATGAGTGCTGCTCTTAGGCCTGGCTGTGAATGTCTGACCCCCTGAGAACAAGGGAACCAAGGCTGACCCCGCTGTGACCTTCCGTCAGCTCCTCCCTCCTGCAGCCCCTAGAGTCCAGCTGGAGCCACTCTGCCAGGTGACATGAAGTGCCCTGTGGCTTAGCTCCCTGTCCCCAACCCTCTCGTCAGTGCCTCCCTGCCTAGACCTGCCCGGCCACTGACCCCAGGCCATCTGAGAGGTGTGAGCAGGAGGCCACGGTCCTCCAGCAGCCCAGGCTCCTCGTGTCACAGGAAAGAGAGATCTGACACGTCCCCTCTCCTGGCTGGGCACTGCTCTTTCCCCGCTCCAGGTAGGTCTGGCAAGGTGGGCTGTGGAATAGAGCGAGGTCTGGGCCCCTTTCCCAAATCTGGCTGGTGACTCAGTGTTAAGCTCATACCATTTGTTCCTGGGCCCTGAGACAAGTTTAGGGAGTGTCAGCCTCAGAGTATGAGGTGGGCCTGCCTAGTTAGCTAGTCAGTCACTTTTGTTGTTCTTTCTCTTCTTCATTCCACAGAGACTCCCTGAGCACCTACTCTGTATAGATACTCTTCTAGATACTGAGGATATAGACAGAGCAGGACTGATCAAAGTGGAGCCTGGGAGAAGCATGCCAGGCCTGTGAGTGAGCAGCCACTTTGTGGCCTTGAGTTCTGCAAGCCCTCTTTGGTCCCTGCTCTCACATCTACCCATGCCAGGCACAGGAGCAGAATATAATCTCTGGACTCCACAGAATCCAGTCCTGGCTGTGCCTCTTACTCACTGAGTAACAACTTGGCTCAACTCTCGAATCCTCAGTGTCCTCATCTGCAAAGTGGGTGTACCATTAAGAGGGCCAAGGAAGCAATATCTGCCAAGAATTCAGCACTGCAGCAGAGGCTTCTTATGACACACCAAATGGCCTTCGTCCACCCACTGCCATCATCTGCCACCATCTCCCACCTTGCTGGGCTGGAATCTTGCCCTTCCTTCTGACTTCCTGGGCAGGATGCAGCTTTGCTGACAGGAGCCAAGCTGCCTTCTGGACCCCGGAGGATGCCGGAGACCTTTCCTGTGAGCCATTTGCCCCCTGATGCCGGGGTCACAGAGGTCTTCAAACCTGAGATCAGAGAAAGATGAGGAGGAGGGTGACAGAGGCCATATTTTAGGAGCTTGTCCCAGCTGTTAGCAGGGATTCCTTCTCCATCAAGGACAGATGGGGACCAGCCCTCCAGAGTCGGGATGGATTGGGCACATGGTGGAAGCTGACACCAAGGGTGAGAAATTCATGTGACCCTGTCATCTCCCGTCTGGAGACTCCCACACTCTTCTTCCTGCAGCTAGGAAATGAAGTGACAGGTCACTCTGAGGGGAAACTGGTGACAGGCCCCCTCTGTAACATTTATTTAGAACTGGCAGCCTTGTCTCCTTCCAAAAGGGGCTAAGGGACTGCTCTGACATTTGCAGGAGGACTACTGGCTAACCAGGCCTTTCTGCATTCATACCATCATCAGATTCCCACAAGAACTTCCCTTTCAGTGATGAGGAAACTGATGCTCAGAGAAGTAAAGAAACTTGCTAATGTTATCCAGCTAGTCCAAGGCAGAGAAGCCTAAGGAATCCAGTTCCTCTGACTGTTAATTTTTAAATGCAGATATGACAGGACAACAACAAACTGAAACCATACATCTGTCAAAGGACAGAGAGAGCAATGTTCTTAACTTCCAAGTGAACCTTCTGAGAAGAGGATGTACATAATGCATTTATAATGCTGATAAATGAGGTCAATAGTTTCTATAGGGATATATAAGAAGCTATGAATAGCACAGACCTTTGGGAGGAGAGACTGGTATGGGGGAGGGATAATGAGAGCATTTTGCATCTCATTCTGTCTTCCTGTAGCACTGGAACGATTTTCCATGAGCATTTAATAAGCAGAAGTAAAGGGTCATCGACTAGTAGGAGTATGGATCATTTTTCATTGTCTTCTTGATTTTTTTCTGAGATAGAAAAAGAAAGAGGGAATTTCCTGACAGTCCAGTGATTAGGATTCCAAGCTTCCAATGCAGAGGGCCGTGGGTTTGATTCCTGGTTTGGGAACTAAGATCCTGCATACCACAGGCGTGGCCAAAACAACAAAACCAAAAACCAGAATTATATTTGTTAAAAAAAAAAACAAAAGACATTGAGAAGCTAATAAAAACAGAATCCCAAGAAAATTTCACAAATACATTTATTTATACAACTGAGAACTCTCTGGGACTTCCCTAGCAGTTGAGTGGTTAAGAGTTCACCTTCCAGTGCACCGAGTATGGGCTTGATCCCTGGCTGGAGAGCTAAGATCCTACATGCTTTGGGGCCAAAAGCCAAAACATAAAGCTGAATCAATACTGTAACAAATTCAATAAAGACTTTAAAAATGGTCCACATAAGAAGAAACAAAACAAAACAAATATTTGTTTAAAAAAAAAAAAAAGAACTCTTTCTGAGGAAGATCAGAGAGAATAAATTAAACTTAAAAGCCAAGCTATACCAAGATTTTCATGACTAAAAGCAGGATACAGTTCTCTGATATCTGCATTGAAACTGCTGTCATCAATAATTAAACATGGAAAAACTAAAATGTAGACTAATGCAGTTTTTGGAATGAAACATTTCATTTTACTTTGAGCTCCATGCCTAAATGGAACCTGGAACACAGTAGATACACCAAAAATCCATTGATTAATGCATAATTGACTTGTGCTCACTGGATCCTGAAGCAGGTACCCAGTCAATATCTGCTAATGGAAATCAATAATAAAATGCTATCCTTCTCAACCACTATCCCTGGATCCCGGCTTTGACCCTAATCCAGAGTGAGTGTCATCATCCTTGGGCAAGGTTGGGAGACTCTGAGCTCTCCTCCCTGACAAAAGGAGTGGGTAACCAGAGGGACTGGCCCCATCACTGTCCAGTGTCTGGGAGTGGAGGGCACAGGCAGGTCTTCCCTTCCTGATTGCCCTGTCAATACAGTGCACAGAGGATGTGTGGGCTAGCCTCATTCAATATTTACTGCCCTTTCCCAGCCTACTCTGCCTCCTGCTAACACAGGCAGGTGTGCAGAGGACCAGACTGAAATCCCCATTCTCACATCTCTCTAGGAGCCAGAATCCAGCCCCACAGGATTCCTCTCCTCCGACCCGGGAGATGAGCTAGCATCGTGGGCCTGCCATGGTCTTGAAAACAACACAGCTCCACCTGAGTGCACCATCTTTCTCCAAACCAGTCTTTTCCAGCTCTACTCTCTGACCACAGTCTCACTTCCCCCATCAGCCCATCCTACAGCCTCCATCAGCAGCCCACTCCTCCATTCTTCAGTCTCTGGGTGTTAAGAGCACTTTCTCTGCCAGGCCCACATTTTCACCCCCTTCAGTCTCACTGACAGCCCTTTCACCAGTCATCTCATGCCCAGACCACAGCAGTGGACCCCTAACTTGTCTTCCTGCTCCCAGGCCCCCTGGTCTCCAAGCCAGCCTGCAAAGAGATGCGGGTGAACCAAAGTAGAGAACCCTTTTCATCCATGCACCATCCGACCGCAAAATAGCTAAGAGCTTCCAGTTGCCTTTAGAGCTGGGTCTTACTTGCTCACCAGCATCCATTCAACTTGACCAACGTTTATATATCACACTCACTTGGGACCAGGTACTATTTGGTCCAAGTGCTTGCAAACATGAATTTGCTTAAGCCTCATAAAATGAGATCAGTACTGTTATGATCACTGCTTTACAGATGGGGAAACAGGAATGAAGACGTAAAGCAACCTAAGGTCACATCGTTAGTAAATGACAGAAAGCAAATTTGAATCCAACTAGTCTAGCTCTTGGAGAAGGCAATGGCAACCCACTCCAGTATTCTTGCCTGGAAAATCAATGGGCGGAGGAGCTGGTAAGCTGTAGTCCATGGGGTCCCTAAGAGTCGGACACGACTGAGCAACTTCACTTTCATTTTTCACTTTCATGTATTGGAGAAGAAAATGGCAACCCACTCCAGTGTTCTTGCCTGGAGAATCCCAGGGACAAGGGAGCTTGGTGGGCTGCCATCTATGGGGTCGCACAGAATCGGACATGACTGAAGCAAAGCAGCAGCAGCAGCAGTCTAGCTCTAGGGGCTTCCCAGATGGCACTTGTTGTAAAGAACCCATCTGCCAATGCAGGAGACATAAGAAACACAAGTTCAATCCCTGGGTCAGGAAGATCCTCTGGAGGAGGGCATGGCAACCTGCTCCAGTATTCTTGCCTGGAGAATCCCATGTAGCTCTCCAGGCTCCGGTCTGTTGGGTCACAAGGAGTCAGACATGACTGAAGCAGCTTAGAATGCACACATACAGCCTGTCTAGCTCCAGAGTCCTCATTCCTGGCCTTGGGCATCTGTGGCGAGGATGCGTGGACCACATCCCCCTTGCTTTCCCGACCGTCCCTGCCAACCCCTGGGATTCATGAGCTGATGAGCATGGGCGTCCTCTGCTCCTTTTCTTCCCATGGGAATGCCTTTGCTCTGCTTCCCTCCTCCTCACTCCCCACCCCTGCTGCTCTGTCCAATTTTTGCCCTCTCAAGGCTAAGTTCAGCCCACTTCCCTGACTCCTCCGCCTCCAGCCTCACTCACTCACGTCTCCTGTGACTTTCCTTCAGCCCTCTTCCGGTGTTCTTGTCCACAGTCTGCACTGTGTTCCCTCTGTGGGGTCCAAGTAGAATCTATCTCCCCCATTCTGTGAAGGCAAAGGGAGAGCATGTTGCAATTCTCACTCACCTCCCATCACAACCCATCGCCAGAGGCAGCAGGGAGAACAGAGGAGTCAGTGAAACTAGACCAGTAGTGAGGGAACCACAGGAGAGGAGGGTGAGGCCTTCTCGGAGGAGGTGGACTTGCACGAACTCATCAGGCCCTGCAAGGAGTGAAGGGAAGGTCCTGAGGATTAGCCTGCTGCTGCTGCTCCATCACCCCTCCTCATCACACTCCTGTCACCCTTCTCCTCATTCCTGTCCTGGGGCATTTGTGACAGAAATACTTTTCCCAAGGTGCTTGTGAGACCGATTGTTCAAGAGTAACCTCTTCAAGCCTTTCCCTGACTGCTCTCTCTCATGTTGCTAGTTCCTTCTTTTTTTCCCCCCTCTCTCTCCATTGCCCTGTTTTATTTTTCTTTCTGATATTTCTCAGTTCCC
The DNA here is from genome assembly GCA_917880005.1 of Nanger dama. Classification (NCBI taxonomy): domain Eukaryota; kingdom Metazoa; phylum Chordata; class Mammalia; order Artiodactyla; family Bovidae; genus Nanger; species Nanger dama. The sequence continues at coordinate 14,991,733 of CAKJTW010000026.1, forward strand.
AGAGGTCTTTACTTTTTTTCCTTGCTGTTATTTGTGGCTCCCACCAGATCTTCCTTCTTCACCTATGAATTCCAGCAGTTTGTGCAGCGCTGGCATATAGTAAGTCGTTAATAAATATTTATTGAATGAAGAATAAATGAAGAGCCGAATGAGAGCATCTTGTTTGCTATGGACCAACACAACAGGCCTGTGGTTCTCCCACCTTCTTTGGTTGGAAAAGACTGCTTGGGGCCACATGTGGCTGCAATACAAGACCTCCCCCAGATGAATGCCTTTGGCAAGACCCCAGTGAGGCACTGGGGGCCAATGGGGGCAGTCAGGATATAGGGGCTGGGGATAAGGGTTGTCTTGGTCCCTAGAGTTTCTAGTGGAGTGAGTGTCTTTGGTTTCAGTCCTGAGGCAAATCTTTCATACGTGTAGGTCATTTTGACCATTGTGGTAGCCAGGATTAGTGTAAAGTAGGTATAACTTTCTTAACCAACCATTTTCTTACTGGACTCTTATACGAGGTCCAAAAGGTCAGTAGAAATCTGTTTTAAAGGAAGATGAAGTAGAGGTTCAAAAATACTAAACTCCTCATCAAAAATTACTCAGTTCTATGTTCCTGTCAATATCACTGAATGATGCCTGGTCATTTAATTCTTATTAGGGGTAAAGGGGGGTATTTGTGTAGAAAAGATCCTAAGAATAAGAGGTATCAATACTATTTAACCCTCAATGCTATTTAACCCTCATCAAGCTATTTCTATGTGCCAGACACTTTTCTGAGATAGTTACATGTAGAAACTGATTGAATCCTGACATTGCCTTGTGAGAAAGGACCAATTGTAATTCTTAATTAACAGATGGAGAAACTGAGACAGAGAGAGTATGCAACTCATCTATGGACATGCAGCTAAGCAGCGGATGTGATAGCAATAGTATGTGTCTGCAAATACACCGTTTGTTTCCCACCCTTTTCCAGTAAGGCTGAGACTTGTTCTAGCCAATGACATATGAGCAGAAGAGACATCTGTCATGCCCAAAGGGAGGTCAGTGAAAAGCCCAGACACGTCTCCAGTCTTTCCTTTCCCCTGACATGAAACAATGGCGATGTGCTGATGGCACCTTCAACCACTTGGATCCCTAAGTCACTGTGTGGAGCAGAGTACCCCACTGCCCTACATGGAACACGCAGCTTGGGAAGAAATAAATTTGCATTGCGTCAACCACAGAAATCTCGGGGTTGTCTATCACCATGCATCTCCTAGTCAGCCAGTAGCGGATCAAGGCTCAACCAGCTCAGTCTCCACTGTGAATTCTAAAGCTCAACGCTTAAAGTATCTTGGTATGAATCTTACCTAGTGATGGCCACCAAAATCCCCAGAACGAATGTCACTTCTCTCCTTCCCCTGCACACCACAAATTTGGAGAGGACATAGCTCATGGAACCCCTGTGTGTGTTAAAACCCTTATTAGTAACACCACGGTGTTCATTTGGTCCAGTGGAGCCCAGGACCAGCCTGGCCAGTGAGAGCACGGAATCCTCCTCCCCTCAGTGACTGCACACAAACTCTGGTTGGTGCAGAGAGGGCAAAACCCAGGGCTTGTGGAGGATTTACCAGGGCAAGAAGCACTCTCTCTTCTGCTCATGCTTAGTGGTTGGAGGCCTGAGCTGATGGCCATTTTGCCACCCCATGGGACCTAGGTATGAAACCAAGCCCCATGCTGAGTGCTGAGCTGAAAGGTAAGACCCAGTGGTGCCATGTGAAGCACTGGACTCAGCTGGGTCTGAGACCAGCTCTACTCAAATGTCTGTGGTTGACCAAAGCAGTTTGAATGGAAATTTTCTGTCAGTTGCAACCAAAAGGTTCTGAGTGGGATGCCATTGCCCTCTGTGGCTCTGTCGTGCTGCAGAGCACTGTGCATTCTGGATGGAGGCAGGAGAGATGCCTTGGGACCCAGGAGTAGGGGGCACCGTTAATAGATTTCTGGAAGAGACAGTGGGCTTGGGCAGAGCAGGGCTGAGGTGCTGGAGGTTGCAGGACTGGCCCATCTCTGAGTGCCAGAGCTCAGCCCGCCTGCACTGGTATTAATCAAGTGGGATTACCTCAAGAGAGGTAGAGGATTCAGCATGGATGTGAAAGGAGAGGCCTGTCCAGGAAGGGTTACTTTCTTCCTGGTTGTACCCCCAAACATGGCTCTCACGGCCTGTTCTTCTGAAATTGCCCGTTGCCACCCAAGTTCCTCAGGTAAGAAGCAAGACCTGTTCTCTTTGTATCCCAGAGGCCAGCTGGTACAGGGCTACCACAGGGTAAGCACTGGGGGGTGTCGAGGGCAGGGGGTGGTAGGGGAATGGAAGGACTAGCTCTCCCACTGACCTCTAAGGAGGAGGAGGAGGAGAGGCCCAAGAAGAGGCCACGCAAAATGCCTCCTGAGAAGCCACTGGTGGGATTTCCCTGGCTGTCCAGCAGTTAAGAATCTGCCTTCCAATGTGGGGGACACAGGTTCGATCCCTGGTCAGGGAAGTAAGATTCCACGTTCTGGGGGCAACTATGTCCACAGACTGCAACTACTGAGCCTGAGAGTGGCACACCACAACAAAAGTAAGCAAACAAAAACTTAAAAAAACAAAAAAACAAAAAACAACTCAATGGTGGCTGTTGGGCATTGCAGTGTTGACCTAGGATCTGCAGCCATTCCATGTGTCCCTGTCCTTCCGAAAGTCACTGCCCACCAGCAGCAAGTGAAAGGAACTGGGGGACAGGGGAGACCGTGCTTCTCACTGAGTTTCCCGGGGCAGGCCAGATTGGTCACCAGCTGGCCGGTAGCCAAGACTGCTGCCCCCTCAATGTGGTGGGGGCTCTAATCTCAGCTGCTGGAGGAATCTGACACCTTGGACCCCCTTTCGTCTCTTCCAGGGCAGTCCAGCAGGCAAAGATGCTCCAAACAGCAGCTGGATTGGTCCCCAGGAGGGCCATGCTTGTATCAGTGATAGTGGTACCAAGGCCAGCCCCCAGGAAACCTGGATCTTGAGGTATGTGGGAGGGTTAATCTGATGTGGGCTGGGGCAGAGATGCCTAAGAGAACCCTCTGCTCCTAGGAGAGCCCCCCCTCCGCTCCGCCGTCCCTACGTTGCAAAACTTCGCTGGCCTTGCAGCCCTGCATTCCACCCTTGGAGTTGCCGTGAGTCCTCCTTTAAGATGAAAACACCCCCAGGGTGGAACACATTGACTGTAGAGAATAAAAAATAGCCCCACAGCTGTGGCCTTGAGACATAGGCAGAACAGAATCGGCTGGAAAGGAAGATGCAGAAGAAGTGGAAACAGACCTCAGCAAACCTTTCCCTCCTTCTCAGTGCTGCCTCCTCACAGTGGGGTGGGGCTGAGCTTCCTCCTGCCTTTCTTCCCTTCCCGACTCCATGCCAGTTTCTGGGTCGGGTGATAGGGACACCTGGTTCACTCAATCGAGTCCCTTGAGATGAAAGTGAGGCAAGATCCGCAGAGCCTGGAAGAGAGCCCCTACCTTGCACCCCTCTTGCCTTCCCCCTTGTAGCCCAGTCCTGTCTCAGTGCAGAGGAGAGGCACAGGCCCAGGGAGAGGGCTCAGAGGACAGGGGGGTACTTGGGAAAAGCCACCCTCACCTCTGGATCCTCAGTCTCTGACTGGGGTGGGATGATCCTCCAAGGTCTTTTCCAGCTGAGACCATCACAGTCTTCAATGCCACCTATCTCATCATCTTGACTCTTAAGAGGAGATAGTTTCCCCTTCTCCCCAATCCCAAGTGATTCCCAGGGGTACTGGAGAGGGGATGAGCATTGTTCCAGGGTGGAGCCCATCTCTGGATCCAGGTGAAGTCCGAAAGGCACAGTGAATGCTCTTTACCTGGAGCAGTGGCTCAAAAAATAACAGGAGGTGATTCTGATGCCTCTGGTTAGAGAAACAGTGACCCCAAGAAGAGTCAGTCTAGAGTTTGTGGGGGACTGGGTAAGAAGTAGGGCTTCCCAGGTAGCTCCAGTGATAAAGAACACACTTGCCAATGCAGGAGACAGAAAGAGATGCTGGTTCGATCCCTGGGTCAGGAAGATCCCCTGGAGGAGGGCATGGCAACCCACTCCAGTACTCTTGCCTGGAGAATCCCATGGACAGAGGAGCCTAGCAGGCTACAGTCCATAGGGTTGCAAAGAGTCGAACACGACTGAAGTGACTTAACATGCGTGCATACACACAGGTAAGGAGTGGGGACAGGGGAGAGGGCATCTCAGGGGCCTGGCTGGTGGCAGCAGGGGGCTTCTACACGGGAAGGAGCTGGGTCAGTTCCAGGGTCAGGAGTCTGGTCCTCCTTCCCACCTAGGGATGCACATGGTGGGCAGGATGGGGGAGAACCAGCCCATAGTTTTCACAAGCTGTTCAAAGGGATCTGAAACCCCAGAACACCAGAGCCTTTCTTTGAAAAACTTTTATTTCATACAAAATTAATATGTAGACACATTCTTACCAGAAAATGTCACATCATAACAAAATACAGGGAGCAACAAGGAAAATCCTCCCCTGAGGCCCCCAGTGCTACAGCCCTCCCCAGAAGAAGCCACTGTTATCTGCTCAGGGTTTGTCCTCGGAGAACTCAGGCTTTGGGGCTCCTTTCAACGATGTCCTAGTGTGGTGGCTATTGAAGCAAGAGAAAAAATAAAAAAAAATAAAAAACCACGTTCACACCACATGAAAGCATCCTCTTTTTCTTGGGCCCTCCACACCCCTACCCCAGTCATGCCTACCCTACCTGACATACACACTCTGACAACAATCTGAACTGAGGAAACTCTCCCCAGATCCTTGACCTGAGTGGCAACCCCTAAGCTCCCAAGCGCTGGGATGCCAAGGAGCTGCGACCTCCTTCGACTCCAGGGCAGGCATTCTTTGGCTCCCAGAAAGCCTTCCCCGGAACCCAAGAAAAGGAGTATGAGTATTGGAAGGCAGGAGTGTCCATTTGTACCTTTATCCTGAGTGGGCGTCCAAAGACTTCGCTCTGTCCCAAAGGCCTCCAAATCCCTGAGAAGGATTAAAATGACAGTTGTAAATTGATTGCCTCTTAATGGGGAAGAGTATCTTAGCAAAAACAATTCAGTTCTTTCTGGAGTTCTTTCTAATTTACAGTTGCACGCTCCAGAGTCCTGCCTGGGAATAAGGCAGCCTTCCCCTCCCCTTGAGCTTGGGGTTGGGGGTAGCAGGGAAGAGGGAGGAAAGGAGTGAGAGAGAGGAAGAATTAGAGATGAGACGAGGAGTGACGCTGGTGAGCAAGCCAAGCATCGCCCCTGAAAAATCCATGTCCTTCCTAGAACTTCAGAATGTGACCTTATTAGACAAGGCTTTGTAGCAATCTACTGTTTATTACTGGAGTGTTGCAGTCATTAAACTAAGATGACATCATACCAGAGTGGGTAGGCCCTTAATCCGATATGACTGGTGTCCTGATATGAAGAGAAGAGACAGTGAGGTCACAGAGGGGACAACACCACGTGATGGTGGAGGCAGAGACTGGAGTGATGCGTCCATGGGCGGCGTCCACGGGACTGCTGGCAACCACAGCTTGGAGAGAGGCAGGAACCAATCCTGCTGGCAGCTTGATTTGGGAATTCGAGCTTTCAGAACTGTAGGAGAGCACATTGCTGTGGTTTAAACCACCCAGTTTTCAGTTGTAATGACCGTCCTAGGACCCTAACATGCCAAGATAGCGGCGACAAAAAGCAGAGCTCAACAGAGACCCAGAGTCCCCGGCTCTCAGTAACTAAAAGGGCCAGGCCTTCTTGGGTCAGAGAGTCTGCGCCATGTGCCCCCTCTCTGGGGCTGTGCTCACTCAGGTGTGCAGGCAGCTCTCAGCCTGGAGAGATTTCTCCTAATAAGCAGCAAAACCAAACACATGTTCCCGTCCAGGCCCCCGAGTCACCTGCCACTTGGCATTGAGAGGATGTCAGCCCAGTTCCTGGCTGGCAGCGCTGACAGGCGCCCATCTGCTCCCGGAAGTGCCTGGCCTGGGTAAACACAGCCAGGCTCTGCCTCCCACGGCCGGACCAGCGGGGCCAGGCAAGCTGTGCGGAAGCCCTGGGCCTCAGGCCCCCTCAGGGTCACTCTCTACCCCAACCTGGCCACGGCTGGCTGCCCCTACTGGAATGGCATCCCTGGAAACCGAGAAAGGAAGAGCAGGGGGTGGGTGTGGGGGCTCGACACAGGACCCAGCCCACCTCCCAGGTCACTTCCTCAAATCCCTCCCTGCTGGGCCCAGGGTCACTGCCCCTTCCCACAGGCCCTTCCCTCCCCACTCTCACCCACGTCAAGCCATCTGCCACCCCTCGCCCCCCCTGGCGGGCATCACAGCCTGTGACTCAGTGCCAAGCCCTGAGGCTGCTCTGTGGGTGGCGGCTCCGGAAACCTTGGTGGGGAGGGAGCCTGGGCTGGAGGGTAGGGGTGAGGGCTGGGAGGAGAAGACATGTGCAGACCCCAGGTGGCCCTTCCCTGAGCACCAACCCCTGACCACACTGCTTTCATCCGGTTCTTAAAGCAGGAACTCTCTAGCAGAGGTGTTTCCTAAAATATAATGGTCTCATTAAAATGCACCTAATTCAGTTTATCTTTTTCCCTCGGGGATCCACCACCTGTTCTTCTGGCCCTGATCCCAGGGCCAAATTGAGACCTGCTTCTCTAGTGTACTCCACCCTCATCTCATGTGCCACCCCCAACCCCTTGCAGCCCCTCGGAATAGAATATTCACCCCACACTCGCCCTTGTGTGGATAAATTCCCAGGAAGGTGTTAGAGACTTCGTGTCACCTCCCTGCAGACTCGAGCAAAGGGCTTGACCCCAGTGGGTATCCCAAAGGCACAGTGGTAATGGTGAGACTGGAGGTGTCATTCTAGGGGGTAAGGATGAGGGGCTGGACCTTGCCCAGCGCATCTTGGGAAGGGTCTGCTTCTAAGTCAGGAGCTCTTTACATGTGTGTTGTCTCCCCTCAAAGGGGCTTGGCCCCTGGAACTTGGCTCTGGAGGAAAAACCTGCAGGCTGGGCTTGTTCCACAGCTTGAAGATTGGGATTTGAGGGCCCCGCCCCAACCCCCAGGAGGTGAAGATAGGCCTGGGTCTCCAGCCCCAGGAGACCCAAGCTCCCAGCACACAAGAGCCTGCTCCGGGGATCTGTCTCCACCCACTTCTGCTGAGCCCCCCTTCCAGTGGGTCCAGCCTCCTTCAGGGCCTCTCAGAGATTTAGCCGCCTTGCCTCAAAGCTGAAAGGAGGATTTGGAATTCGGCCCTTCCCCTCCTGACTTAACCGCCTTCTGGCATCCATCTCGGATTCTCCTACAGAACCAGGGAGTGGTGCCCCATCTTCTCTTCCTAGCCCTGTTCCCTCCCGAACAAGCCCACAGCCTCCTTTCATTTCATAGTGGCCGTTTTACTGCTGATAACCGCAAGGAAACAGATCAGGCCAAGCAAAAGTAAAGAATCCTGGAAAACTCCAAGAAACCTCAGACTTGTAGCAGGAAGAGTCTGAATGTCTTTAATTCCTGGTGCTGTAGCCACCTGTGAACTTGAACAAGACACCCTGTCTGCACCTTGGTGGCTTCAACTCCAAATGAGGGGATAACACGAGTGTCTGCCCCACAGGGTGGCTGTGATGGTTGAATGAGGCAGAGGACTGTGAAAATACACAATCTGAGATTGTAAGTCTAGTTCTTCCAAAGTGTACACAGTCTACTAATAGTAAAAATTAATCACAGTCACATGCATTATTCATTTAGCACTTTCTGTACTGACACAATGAGTGTCAGACATTGTCTGAGGATGTGCCTCCCATAAGTCTGTGTTCTTTTACCCCAATCTTTCTTCCCACACTTTTTAAGAGACAGTTCAATGCCTCTAGGGGGCCCCTCCCTCCCCCTCGCTACTGGAATATTTTCCAGGCTAACCCTCTCTGGAGGAGAGTCTCCTGGGCACATATGCTGCTTCCCAGAGCAGGAAGGTGGGCAGAAAATGGCCCCAGCTGGAAAATCAGAGTTTGTGTTTCCGCACAACTTCTTCAGAATAATAGACTTGTAGGAAAACACACACACACACACAAAGCTTCACTCAGAGAACAGCAACCTGTTTTGCCCAGGGTTCTCCTGGCCTGCCCACTTCACAGCTGCAGAAGTTGTGATATTTCCTGAGGCCACACAGCAAGTTAGCAGCAAAGATTCCACCAACATTGAGTACCTGCGACATAGCAGGTATTGTATCCAACAGGGCAGGTACTGTATCCAACATAGCAGGTACTGTATCCAACACGGCAGGTACTGTATCCATCCATTTGGTAAACACCCATGGCTCCCACAACAGGCTCCAGGGAGGCAGGGACGGGAATGGCATTGACATTCTATGGAGAGGATCAGACCCACACAAGTCAAAAAGGTCATTGCTGAGACGGATAAATTCTATGAAGCAAATAATTCTGGGTGCCAGATGGAGTGGTGGGTGGATTTAGGGGAGGAGTCGCTCTCTACCTACTGTAGTCAAGGAGGCCTCTGAAAAGTGACATTTTTTGACATTTTGAAAAGATGAGACACAGGTTTGTGAAGAGCGGGAGGAAGAGGCATTCAGCTGAAAAGAATGGCAGGTGCAAAGGCCCTGGGGCAGGAACGTGCTTGGGCTCTTCCAGGAACACAAAGGCCAGAGTGGCTGAAGCAGTGAGAGAGAGGGGGCAGTCAGGGAGTTAAGGAGGAGAGGGAGTCAAGAGGCCCCACAGCCATGGAAATGAGCCTGAATTTTATTCTGATGGCAACAGAAAGCCACCGGAAGCTTTCTAAGCAGAACAAGGACAGTTGTGATGTGTCATTTACAAAGTTCACCCAGGACGCTGTGTGAAGGATGAGGGAAGGGTGGCAAGGAGTTGAGAGGATGCTCCAGGGCCCTGGACAGCCGTGCCAGCTATAGGTGTGGAGCGAATGATACCGACACCTGTGAAGCACTGGGCGCTGGCCGGCATGCACCAAGGGATAGTCAACATAGAGCTGGGGGCCCCAGAAGGAGCTTTGCTGGTGGCTAGCTATGTGGCCAGGGTTAGGAGACTGGGGGCTGCTCTTCCTGGGCTTAAGGCCACAGGAGACCAGCAGCCCTGAGTGGGAGCCTGCAGGGACAAATTTTGGGGATCTCACACCCTCCTTTCAGTTCTCTAACATATACGATGTCTTTCTTTTCTTAAAAGGCCATTGTCAGAGGCACTACTTGTGACAGATCAGTGTTCCAGAAATAAGAACCTGGAAGCAATTAGAACAGAAGACAGCTTACTATAATTGTTTTTCTATTTCAAATTGTGTTTAAGTTGCACAGACACATGATAAAAACCTTCAGAGTACAGAGCACATAGCAAGAGATAACTCTCCTTCCACTCTATCTCTATCCCTAGAAGATATTCTCTGTTATCTACTCATTTTTAATTTTTCAGAAACATTCTCAGCATATACATACGTATACATCACACATCCTATTTTTAAACATGGAAATCAGTTCAGTTCAGTCGCTCAGTCGTGTCCAACTCTTTGCAACCCCACAGACTACAGCATGCCAAGCTTCCCTGTCCATCACCAACTCCCGAAATTGCTCAAACATGGAAATAGCATAGTAAATGGTTTTGTATGGTTTTGTATCTTTTTTTCCCCCAAGCCATATGGCTCAGAAGTAAAGAATCTGCCTACAATGCAGGAGACACAGGAGACCTGAGTTCAGTCCCTGGGTTGGGAAGATCCCCTGGAGAAGGAAATGGCAACCCACTCCAATATTCTTGCCTGGGAAATCCCATGGACAGAGGAGATTCAGTCCATGGGCTCACAAAGAGTTGGATACAACTGAACACAGAACACATGAATCACTATTTCATTCCTTTTTAGTGGCTTCATGTTACACCATCACAATGCTGTATCATATAGAAAAGTGGGTATTTAGATGGTTTCTAGGTTTTGGCTAATACCAACAATATAGCATCAAACACCTTCATATGTAGGTCTTCAGTATTTCTATTGGATAAATTTATAGAAATGGAATTTATAGCTCAAGGGGTAATTACATATTTCCAGTTTGAATAAGTACTAGCAAATCGCTGTTTGGAGCAGATGGAGCAATTCACTCCCCTTAGCTCCCGCTGACCCTAACAGCAACCTCCTCACAAAGTCAATACAAGGCATCATCCAAATGTTTCTTTTTTGCCATTTCATGACACCTGACAACTTGCATATGTCAAGTATGAGTCCACCTTCATTGGCGTGGTGGGTGTTATCACCCTCATTCTGCAGATCAAAGAGCGTAGTTCACTCACCCCAGGACAGAGCCAGTGTCCCAGGACTGCTGTGGACCATAGAGATGAGAGAAAGCCCAGCTGGGAACAGGATAGGCAAGACCAGGAGTGAGGAAGCTAAGGCCAGGCAAGGTTGTGGTTGCCGATGTAGACACTCAGGCTCTGGCAATCAAGATGGGGAAGCGAACTTGCAGGTCAGGAGCCAAGAGATCAGGTCTTGGCTTCAGTGATCAGGTCTATAAACCTGTTCTTCCAGGACCTGGGACAAAATGCTCCCTCTTCTGTGCGCATGCCTGGGCCAGCCTGAGCCCTGGATGTGGGTGTCAGAGAGCCATATCAAGGCTATGGGAAGTAGGTCAGCCACTCTCTGAAGGAGTAGGGAATTTAGGAGCAGAGATAACAGTGGATGTTGACATCTGGGACTAAAGCCCCAAGTTTCCTCTCTTCCAACAATGAAGGTTGGCGGTTGCAAAGCAGGAAGATGCAGGCTCCATTAAAATTTAGAAAGGTCCCTGTCAATAAGCCACAGTAGCCAAACGAACCTAAGTTTAGCATCACACTCTAAGCCTGTTTGGGAGCCTCTTGACTTTTCTAATGGGCTCCATTTCCGTGAACTCAAAGGTAATGGAATCAGCTTCAGAGAAAACAATGTTCTAAATAAAGAAATGCAATCAGAGCTGCCGACCTTCGACAAAAACTCTTCTCACAGGCCTTGGATTTGAAGTAAGGAATGTGCACTTTGAGGGGTGGCGGTGGTGTGTGTGTGTGTGAAGACTGTGAATTTCAGGTGTGACTGAAACTAGAGAGAAAGTTTAAAAACAAACAACAACAAAGAAAACAAAAAACTTTAAAGAAAAATTAGAGTAAGAGGGCAGGGAAGTGTGACTGTTTTGAAACTGACATTAGGGCCCATCCAAGTGTAGTGGGTATTAGACAGAGATAGGTTGCCCAAAGGAGTGGATTTCCAAAGATCACCCTCTCAGACTCACTGTGCAGCAATTTGAAAACATGGAATGTTCCAAGATGGGAAGGGCCGGGCTCTCAAAGCAGGCTCATCCTTGAAGCTTGTGTGCATAAGGAGAAGGTTTTCTGAGCCATGAAGGTCAGACTCAGGCAACCATGAAGGTCTTCAAGGGAGTCCCAGGGCATCAATCCAGATAAGTCCAGAGTGTGGTCTGTATCTGGAAGTGACTCTCTGAGATCCTAGAGTTTCCAGTTCATCTCTGTGGGTGAAGATGGTCTCTACTCCTCTAATTTTCTGGAAATTTCTCCCATTTTCCATACCATCTACCCATCCAGCCCATCCATTCCTCTGTCTCAAGCAGTCAGTAAATAAACCATTTTTTGAGCCCATGACAAATCAAAGACCACACTAGGCACCATGTGAGAATCAGAGTAGGGCTACTGGGTGCTGTTGGGACACTGGCAGGGGGGTCTTATACTGGTCATGGGGAGTAGAAGTAAGTGTGAACACCTTGGAAAATAATTGGGCACCATTTGCAAAAGTTGAACTTGCACACTAAGTTCCTCTCTTAGCTATATTACCCCGAATTCTTGTACCTGTGTGAAAGATGTGCATAATAATGTTTAAAGAAGCAATGTTCATAATAGTAAAGCTATTTAAACTCAGATATCCACTACCAGAGAAGGAACACTTTGTGAATTACAGTTTATTCCCACAATGTAATATTATGCAGTGTGAAAATGAATGAACTATAGTTATATGCAATAAGATGGATGAATCTTAGAAACAGCTGATGAGTTTTTAAATAGTTTCAAATTAACAAACCTATAAATCAGATATACTTTAATAAATTTTTTAAAGCAAGTTTCAGAAGACTACATATACTATATCATTTTTTTCTAAAGCTTAAAAATAAACAAAGCTAAGTAACATTTTTTAAGGAAACAAAAAATACGTCTTAAAATTTTTTTTAGAGTCAGGAATACTGACCATAAAATTTAGGATCGTTGTTACCACTGGGGGCAGACAGTTTACAAAATAGGGGAGGAGGCCACTGGTAGGGCCAGTGATCTCAGTCATGCTTTAGTTCTTGGACCTCATAGCAGTTATCAAGTGTTTGTTTTGTTATTATATTTTATTCAATGCATATCAATGCATATTCTTTGATATATCAAAAACATTTTAAGGCAATAATTCCTGGTCTGAAGGAGATTGCCAATCATATGAAAAAACAGAAGCACAGACCCCTGAAAAGGTATTTTGTATGTCATGAGGTGAGGTGAGGTGAGGTCGACTCTTTGCGACCCCATGGACTAACCTACTAGGCTTCTCCGTCCATGGGATTCTCCAGGCAAGAATACTGGAGTGGATTGCCACTTCCTTCTCCAGGGGATCTTCCCAACCCAGGTACGGAACCCGGGTCTCCCGCATTGGAGGCAGACGCTTTAATCTCTGAGCCACCAGGGAAGCTATAGTACAAGAAAAAGATCTTACGAATGAATGACTGTTTGAACTCGTTGCAAGTGACCAAAACCAAATGCAAACTAGTTCAAGCAAAAGTAAGTAGTAAGTAAATAATAGGTAAGTAAATCTGGCTCATTAATCCAGGTGAGGCCAGAACCTGAAACTCTAAAACCTCAAATAATGGGCAACTCATTTCCTCACTCTCCCTGCCTCTTTCTGTGTGTTGGCCTCTTTCTTGTGGTGCTTCCATTTTGTAAGAGGAAGAGAAGAAGGGGCGTGGACCGTGTCAGGTTAGCAAACCCAAAGGCAAAAGAGGGGGATTTTCTTCTCCCTATATTCCATTCACAAAGTCCCAGGTAAGGATTCCAATTGGCCTGTTTGGGGTCATATGTCCATCCCTGGGCCAATCACAGTGGCCAGGAGAAAGGGTATTAACGTGATTGGAGGAAATCGCGGGGGTGGGAGGATGGGAGGGTTACCCAAAAAAGGAAGTCATATCAAGAGGAAGCAGACGGAGGGATGACAGTACAGACAGCATGACAGGTGTCCACTACCAAGGCTCAGACAGCAAAGGGAGTAAGAGTCGGGGCGTGGGGAACACAGTGCGGCTCTTTGGCAGAGAAAGTCCTAACCTGGAGGCTGCGCAAGGGGCAGAACTTGAAGCTTAGGGAGGGAGGGAGGCTCCTGCCAGACCCCGGAGGCATGAGGCTGACTGTGTAAGGCAGGAATGGCTCCGGGGGATCCTGGGGGAGCCATTTTAATTGTTCTGTGGGCTGGTCGGCTCCAGGGTGTAAAAACAAACCCTGATGGGAGGGATTCCCTGGGAATGGAAAAAAGGTACGCAGAAGGCAGAACACAGGATGTTGCGGAAGCCCAGCGGACGCCCCCACACAGGGCTCAGGCTGAGTCAAGCGGACGTCTGGGGCCGTGGAGGGGGCAGGCTGGAGGCAGCTGGGAACAGAGCGCAGCGTGGGGCCAGGAGCTCTTCCCTCCAGGAGTTGCCTAGAAGGATGTGTCCAGCCCAGCTGATCTGGCTCACCATCCCCAAGTCGTAGCTCTCAGGAATCCCACGCTAGCTGCATGGCAGAGGGGCGACCCTCAGTGTGAGGACCAGGGTCTGGCAGGCCCGGCGGCCGTGTTAGTGGCCTCAGACGGGCGGGGCCTGCAGGCCCAAGAGTCCCTGCCTCAGAGAGAAGTAGGAACCGGGGCAGGGGTGTCTAGTCACATCAACTCAACAGCCGCCACACATCCATTATGAGTCCGGGGCTCTGGCGTTTGCCCAGGATACAAATCCTCATTCTGACATTTGACAAATTCGGGACCTGGGCCACGTGCTTCACTCTCAGTTCCCAGAGCCCCAGTCAGGAAAGTGCCCGTTACAAGGTGTCATACCCTCCTGAGAGGCACCTACCTGAGGGGCGAGTGTGAGGCCCATGTGAGAAAAGGTTATGGCTGGCAGGAGGTTCTGCATCGGTGTTTGCCATAGTTACGGTCAGTGTTAGTTGGCTTGTCGTTTCTTTTGCGATCCTCATAGACTGTAGCCCTCCAGGCTCCTTTGTCCATGTGATTCTCCAGGCAAGAATACTGGAGTGGGTTGCCAGTTCCTTCTCCAGAGGATAATGACATGATTTCATAACCTAGAGTCCCTGAGGTGAAAGGTGTGAGCCCCTGACAGTGCAGACAGTCACACAGCCTAAATGACCCCATGCTGAGGGCACTGTAGAAGGCACAGGGCCCTGCATTTGAAGCAGTTGCCCACCTCGCAGCCTTTGCTTGGAATATGCTTCCCTGGGATCCAACATGGCTCACTCCTCTTTATCCAGGTTTAGGATAAATGTCATCTCCTCAAAAAAACCTTCTCTGATCACCCTGCTAAAAATGTAACCTCCCTATTCTCCATCCAAATACTCTCATTTATGATCTTCCTTTCGTTATTGTTGTTGTTCAGTCGCTGAATCATCTCTGACTCTGCGACTCCACGGACTGCAGCATGCCAGGCTTCTCTGTCCTCCACCAAGTTCCGGAGTTGACTCAAATTCATGTCCACTGAGTCAGTGATGCTATCCAACCTTCTGTTCCTCTGCTACCCTCTTCTCCTTTTGCCTTCATTATTACCCTTTTATATTAATTTATATTTTTTATTTGCTTATATTAATAATCTGATTCCCCTCTGGAACATAAGGTTACTGAGTACAGATACCTGTTTCGCCACTGTATGCCTACCCTAGGGTGGCACATTGACAGGTGCTTAAATATTTGTGGAATTAATAGATGAAGAATGCCCTTATAAAACTCAGGCCATGCGTTTCAACTAAGGCTCAGAGAGGTTCGCTCCCATCTCTCATGGCCTTATTTATATCCAGCTTCTCAGAGTTCCTGGGCGTGAGGTCCTGGTTCTAGTCAAGCCATGGAGTCACCAGAACTGGGTACCACCTCTTGTACCCCCATACCAACCTGGTCTTCCCTGGGTTCTGTGGTTCACCCAGAACCTATGTGGGGAAGTGGGGTTAGCCAGTTGGAGTTTAGCTAGATAGACCACTGATAGACCATCATGGATAGGTCTATTGATAGACCATCAATACTTGCTACCCACCTTTGGGGAGTATCCTGGGCTGGCCTGGGGAGACAGAGCCTGTTGGATATCCTCCTTGGCTGCTGTCCTGAAGCCTTCTCCATGGCACCTACTGGGTGGTATCATGTTTAAATGTCTAACTTCAAATGACAATTCATGATTTCATACTGAAAAATGTCACTGAAATACAAGTCTAACACTCCAGTTTGCTGATTGGCATGATCTCTGCCTGCAAGCCAGTGCTTTTCAAGACCTGGCCTGTGGCCCATCTATAATGAATCACGAGATGCTTGGGAAAACAAACAAACAACAAAAAAACTACACAGGCTCCTAGCCAGCCTGGACTTGCTAGATCAGAATCTCTGCAGCAGGTTCTGAAGTCAGTACTTTTCTTTAGAGTAAATAACTCAGGCAAGATCACATAACTAGTGAGTAGTGGAGGACCAAACCCAGGCAGTGGGGCTCCAGAGCCTGTGTGTGCCTGACTTTTGTCTGATGGTAGCTCTCTATTCCCCACAGGCCCACGTCTGCCTGTCGCACCAGGGACTCAGCAATAACTGTCTCTCTCAACTCCATTTGCACCCTTCCAACAAGCAGGTCCAGCCCCCTGCTGATGGCCACCTCCTTTGTTTGATGAAGTCTGTGGTAAGCATGCAGGTCTTTCTGTCCCACCCCCCTATAAGTTTAGAGGGTAAACAGTTACTTAGATCATTTCTGTATCCCTGGAAGCCAGGACAAGGCCTCGCCCAGACCAACTCCAGTCTCTGTGGTTTGCAAATAGGATATATTCACCCACCTAATTCTTCTGTGCCTACCCTGTGCCAGGCCTTTTGTGGGCGCTCGGGATGCAGCAGTGTAAAACCAAACAAACACCCTTCCCCCAAGGAATTTATAGTCTATGTACAAGTGAAGTGATAATGACCTCTGCAAGGCCTGCCCGGAAGTAAATGAAATAAACTGCAAGTTGGAAAGAAAAGTAAGAACTCTGGGGACTAAAGCAATCAAGGGGGACTTCCTGTGAGAGGTTTCACTAGCATCACCTTCCTTATGATTGAAATCACCTAAGATAAGTCTGTTGAAGACTTGAATGTTCTCTGTAGAGCCTCACTCCCAGAGGTCAATGCTAAGGACGTGGTGTATCAGGCACAATTCCCACAGTTCAAAGCACCTTGATCAGGGTCTGCAGGGAAGGTGTGGGAGTAGGGGAAATGAGGATGGAGGGGGCCGAGGGACATTTATTAATAGTAATGTTATTTTGAGTGAAATCTTTGTTCTGGAATCCAAACCCAACTGCTTCTCTTGGGTTGCTGTGAGAATTAAATGCTTAACTCAGACAAAGGAGGAGAGGTCAGTTAATGGATGGCATTGTTGCTGTTTTGGGTAGAAAACACTCTCAAGTAGTCCTAGCTCATCTACCTGAGTGGGCAAGAGGGAAAAACAAGAGATGGTCTGGAAGGCTCCCAGATAATGTAGGGCCTTGCAGACCAAGGTGATTTAATTCTGAGATGAAAGCTACTGCAGGCTTTTAATCAGGTGAAAGACCACCAGCTACTTTAAGAAAGGACTACTGGCTGGGTAGAGTGGAGACAGAGCCCAATTAGGGAGGCTACTGCCAAGGTCCAAGTGAGGGACAAAGGGGGCTTGGATGAGGGAAGTAGAACAGGAAACGTTTCTGCGGAAGTGAAAGTGTTAGTCGCTCAGTCGTGTCCAGCTCTTTGCAACCCTACTGACTGTAGCCCACTAGGTTCCTCTGTCCATGGGATTCTCCAGGCAAGAATACTGAAGTGGGTAGCCATTCTCTTCTCCAGGGGATCTTCCCAAATCAGGGAGAGAACTCAGATCTCTTGTATGGTAGAAGAGGAAATGTTTCTGTGAAAAGACATCTATTTTGAATGTGTAAATATGGCAGAGGTCGGGCACAAGAGAAAGAGGAATCAAGGAGGACCTCAGGTTGGTAAATGGGGGTATCATGTTCTTAGATGAGGAAAGTAGAGGAAGAGCAGGTTGAGGAGACAAAATCAAGTGTTGCTCGTGTTGGTGGGGATAGCTGAGGAAGGCCCCCTCATGACAGAACCTGCGAAAGTATAACCTTCTATGGCAAAGGGACTTTGCAGATAGGATTAAGCTGAGAATTTTGAGGTGGGCAGATTGAATTATTTTGCTGTATGTATGCATGCTCAGTTGCTCAGTCATGTCCAACCCTGTGCAAGCCCATGGACTGCAGCACCCAGGCTTCCCTCTCCTTTACCGTCTCCTGGAGCTTGCCCAAACTCATGTCCATCGAGTTGGTGATGCCATCCAACCATCCTCATCCTCTGTCATCCCCTCTTCCTCCTGCCCTCAATCTTTCCCAGTGTCGGGGTCTTTTCCAATGAGTTAGCTCTTCACATCAGGTGGCCAAAGTACTGTTGCTTCAGCTTCTGTTTTTCCAGTGACTATTCAGGGTTGATTTCTTGCAACTAATATAACATTGTAAATCAACTATACTTTAATTTTAAAAAATAAATAAAAACGAAAAGTGAATGTGATTTAGGAAAAAAAAAAAAAAGACAGTCCTTGGTATATGGCCAAAGAAATCTAGAGTCTGAATGCTATCAACCAGCTCCCCTTGAATTCACTAAGTCTACTATGTACTATTTTGTTGGAGGCAGATGGGGAGAAGCCAGCCAGGAGCTAGCTCACAGCCCAAGAGGAACTCATCGAAGGGAAGGGAAGAGAAGGCTGAAAACTCAAATACAAGGCCCCAAGCAGAGAGAGTTGAGTCCTAGGAGCTCAGGGAGGACGGGCTCTGCTTAGACAGAGGGAGGAGGAGGAGACACTATTACAGAGGCTAGGGGTTCAATAGCTGGGGAGAAAGGTCTAGAAGATGCTCTTTTAGCTCCTTCTGAGAAGGAAAGCATGGTTAATTCAAGAAAATTTTCTCCAAGGAGTGCAGGCAGCCTAAGAGCCAACTTTTGCCCCAGGCAGTTTGCAATCTAGCTATCAAGAGGAGCTCCAGAAGTGACCAGCAGAGCCTCAGAGCGATGCAGGGCAGGGAACAATTTCCGGACTCAGTTTAGCGTCAGGAGAGCCTAGGTCTCTGCCCCGTTTCTGCCACTAACCACTACGCCCTTGCTTCAGTGTCCTTATGGGAATTTTACCTCCTTCACCAGGTTGCTGTGAGACTTAAAGGAAAATAATAAATCTGAAGTGCTCAGCAGAGAGCCCTCCACACAGTGAGTGCTCAATAAAATAAAACCATTATTATTAAAGTAAGTAGGTGGTTCACTGGGTGGGAATCTCAGTATTTTTGAGATTCCAGACTTCTGTCTGGGTCATAGATAATTCACCCACCTGTGTTTCTCCAGCAGACCACCCCAGAGACTGTGGTAGGATCCAAACTCCACAGTTTAATAACCCTCGCCATGCCCACCCTCTTCACCCCGTGACGTTCAGGCCACTCAAGGCCAAGAACCACTGCGTCAGTGTGACCATGCTCAAGCCAGATTCCCCTGGTTTTTGCCTTTCAAAGCAGCGCGTGGATGGATTTCTCCTGGGAGCATCATAGAGGCAGCGTGCCTCACCTAGCCTTCAGATTTCCCCAAGCCAGGGCCTTCCACATACAATCAGAGAAACGCCTGGTTTGCGATCTCCGATGGCTGGGACTCAAGGAAGCTCTGAATAAGGATGGGGTTCAGAAATCTGCAGAGTTTAGCTCCCAAGAACATCAGCTCACTCACTCCCCATAATTTACCTCCTGGGTAACTCTCCCAGTAACCCCTAACACCTTTCCTTGTTCAGTTTTTCTCCACGGCATTTACAGCGACTCCGCAGGCTGCAAGTCTTACTCATTTTGTTCAGTGTCTATCTATCTCCATTACAATGTAAGCTCTCTGCTTATGAGCTTTTGTTTGTTTATTTGATGTTTTGTTCTGCTTTGGTCTTCTCTGTCCGGGCTGTATCCTTGGGCTTAGAACTACTAGCTGGCATACCACCAGCCCTCAGTAAATATTCACTGAGTGAGCAAGTGAGTGGGACAGCTCTAATTCCTTCCTGCCCCAGAAGCTCCCGGTTCAAGAGACAGGACAAACCTGTGTCGCTTCTCCAGCTCTGTCACCAGCTCGTCCCTGCGGCAGTGTGGGGGGTGGGGTGGCCTGTAAACGTTTTGCTGGACTCAAATATTTCCCCCTTTCCCGTGCCAGTGTTTTCTTTAACTGTTCCTCTTGTCAGAATAGAGAACACTGCGTGAGGTGGGGGCAGGAGGGCTTTCAGAGCTGGCCAGTTAACAGGCAGTCATTCCCTAGTCTTTCTTCCTTTCTCACATTCCTTTTTATGGGGCTGAGTGTCTTATAGAAAGACAGGGGCCTCCTCAAAATACCCCTGTCCTATGTTTACATATATAAACATTTACATGTGTCTTGTTTTTGGTTATACAAGTAACCATAACAGCTGACCTTCCCTGAGTGTTTACTGAATGCCAGGCCTGGTGCCAAGCCCGCGCATCTCCCTGTTTGACCCTCTCAACAGCGCTGTGACGTTGGCCTTATTCCTGCTGTCATCCCACCTTTATATATGTGCTGTGAGAGCTTCTGTGTGGTCCACACACACACACCTGAGTGTGAAGGTGAGCCAGACGGCCTGATTTCAACATATCCCTCATTCTAACTGCTGCAATAACTGCCTTTCTCAAAAGATTTGTTCATTTTCAGGAAGTCAAACAATAAAGTGGTTTAGACTACATGCTTCCAACAGCAGGGGGCATGGGTTCGATTGCTGGTCAGGGAACTAAAACCGGGCATGCAGTGCAGCACATCCAAATCAAAATTTTTAATAAATTAAAAAAAAAAAAAAAGTAGACAAGGAGAGCTTCCCCCAACCCCCTCAAAGAGGCTGCTGTTGGCTGATAATGCTTTTATACTAGGGAACTTCTTATACCAGCAGTATGTGCCTGGGCTTTTTCTTTTCCTACAATGGTTGTCCCAGACCTTTTGTTTCACTTAATTTTTTCACTCTCTAATATTATAACACATTTTGGACCAGACCTTCACTAAGTGATGCCTCCACTCTTAGAGGCTTTAGGTTGATGTTCTGGCTGCAGGGGCTAAGGATGGAGTGATATGATGAAGACAAATCCATGGATATAGTAAGGAGGTATACAGCATGCTGGCTAGACAGCAGCTGGATGAGTTTGGCTCTTACAGGTTTAGGGAGGTGCCTTTAGAAGTGGGAGCTTATTTGTTTTGTTCTTGCTTTTTAGCTTAGTTAGTTCACAGTACCATCCCATTGACTGAGAAATGAATAGGCTTCCCTCCCATTCCTTGGTAGCTCAGTCAGTACAGAATCTGATTGCAATGCAAGGGAGTAGGGTTCAATCCCTGGGTCAGAAAGATCCCCTGGAGAGGGGAATAGCAACCTCCTTCAGTATTCTTGCCTGGGAAATTCCATGGACAGGGGAGCCTGGCAGGCTACAGTCCATGGGGTCACAAAAGAGTCAGACACAACTTAGCAACTAAACCACCACCATTGAATCAGAGGATCTCAAAGACAAGCTCTCCTGGGCAGTCCTAGGTAATCTCAATGCAGGCTGGGCTAAAGGGACCCAAAAGGCTTGCCTTCTCAGGCTCCTTAAGCATCATGCCCGTAACTCATTGCTCAGCTTCCGGGCATAGTCGCTGTGCTAGATGCCAAACTCGCAACAGTAGTTCACTTAATCTGAACAGCACTGTGGCGTAGGTCTCACTGCCCCCACCTGACAAATGAGAAACTGACACTCAGAGAAGCTGTTAACTTACCCAGGATCACACAGCTGGTCAGAGTCAGCCCTGTGTTTTTCTCCCTAAGGCCTCAGAGAATCGCCAGAGAAGGTTGGAGCCGACTGAAACTCTGGCCCCTGATTGCAGGTACACGAAGCACACAGCCCAGAGCCCTAACCCAGCCGGCTGCCAGCCACACAGCAGGTGCACGGAATTGGCTGAGGTTCTGGTTTTTCCAACTCTTATTTGTTATAAAAGACCTCCAGGGAAGTTGGTAGAAGTGAATGGAGTGGAGTCAGTCCTACATCCTGATAGCCCAGAGGCACTGGAATAACTGACTTCCTGAAGAGGATTTGCCCACAGCCAAACAGAATTAAGCTACATGTCAATATGAATCCAGGGCAGGAGGGATCCTAATCTATAACTTCCTTCAGAGAGACAAGCCTTACTCCTGCCAAGAGGGGTCAGCTGATAGAACTGCCCCGAGGGTACATATGGGGATATTATTACTGGAAACTAAAGACTGCAGAGAAACTCATCCTTCAGATAGACCTCACTCCAGCCAGCTGTTTTTACCAACAGGGATTGTCGTTGAATCTGGAGCCCCTAATTAAATCCCTTCAACTCCAATCTGCCAGAGCCACTTGGAAGTACTTTCCTCCCTAGTTTATTCTTTTCTGCAAACAAACAAACAAACAAAACACCCTCTGTCTAAAAGGGTCTAGATTAGGATGGCCCTCAATAGGAAATACAGATTAAAAAAAAGTATGCCAAATCTGTACCATGGAATGTTCTGAGCCCCTTCCCCTCCCCACAAAAGAATAAAGGGCATCTGAAAGATGTTAAGATCACTGAGACCTTCTGGTAAATGGGGGAAAAAAAAAAAAACTTGCAAGTTCTGATAAGTAGAATTGTAGCCAAGTCGTGTCTGACTCTTTTGTGAGCTCACCAGACTCCTCTGTCCATGGGATTTGTTGCCATTTCCTGTCCCAGGGTATCTTCCCGACCCAGAGTCTCCTGTAGTGCAGGTGAATTGTTTCCCGCTGAGCCCCTGCAGAAGCCCTGATAAGCAAAATGAGTAACTGAAAATATGGAAAAGATACAAAAAGCGCATCACACCTACATAAGGAAAAAATTTTGAAAAAACAGAAAAGTAGGGGGGATCAACCCCCCAGGCCTCCCACCCCCAAAAGAACCATTTTTTAATATTTGTGCTCTCAGGTCTCCTGGCTAGAAGCGGTCACATTACATCAGGCGGCGGTCAGCACATACTCAAGTGTGACCAGAGCTCCAATCCCAGCTCTTTCACCTCTCCCTGAGAGAGCCTCACTCTGCAAATCTGTTCCGTGGAAGTCAGTCCACCCTCCTGGAGTGGTTGTATTGATTGCAGCTGCTACTTCTGCTGAGTCGCTTCAATCGTGTCCGACTCTGTGCGACCCCACAGACGGCAGCCCACCAGGCTCCCCGTCCCTGGGATTCTCCAGGCAAGAACACTGGAGTGGGTTGCCATTTCCTTCTCCTCCAATACATTAAAGTGAAAAGTGAAAGTAAAGTCGCTCAGTCGTGCCTGACTCCTAGCGACCCCATGGACAGCTGCCTACCAGGCTCCTTCGTCCATGGGATTTTCCAGGCAAGAGTACTGGAGTGGGTTGCTATTGCCTTCTCCGGTTGTATTGATTAAATGAGGCCAAATATGGAAAGCATGAGTGCCTAGGAAACAGCACTCAATAAGCAGCCACTGTTATTATTTGTAACGGGCCATTTCCCTCAACATTGTAACATAATTGATTTTGAATGTTGCTCAGAAGCTCAAAACATCCCATGTAATGGCTGTCCGATAGGCCAATTTCTTCACTAGTTTCTTGATTTCTTCACTATTCTCAATTTCTTCACTAGTCTCTTGATTTCTTCACTATTCTCTTATGAGAAATGTTTTGGCTGCTTCCATTTTTACCTTCGTGTAAATAGCTCTGTGATGAACACTGTTGTGAATATAGCTTTGCTGCTGCTAAGTCGCTCCAGTCGTGTCCGACTCAGTGCTACCCCATAGACGGCAGCCCACCAGGCTCTCCCGTCCCTGGGATTCTCCAGGCAAGAACACTGGAGTGGGTTGCCATTTCCTTCTCCAAGGAATGAAAGTGAAAAGTCAAAGTGAAGCTCAGTCATGTCCGACTCTTTACGACCCCTTGGACTGCAGCCCATCAGGATCCTCCATCCATGGGATTTTCCAGGCTGAAGGGGGCTTGTTCTGAATAACGGAGATACTTTGACTGCTTTTCTCAAGGAGGAAGTTCCAACAGTTTTAGGAGCTCTGCGCCAGGACAAGAAGACCAAATCCATATTTCTTACTATAAATCTCAGAATATAGCTTTACCTCCCCTGTGTTTTGGAGATTTTAGTTAAGATCATTTCCCAGAAGTGGAATCACTAGGTCAAAGGGTAATTACCATTTTTAGACTTTATAGGCACAGGACCTGATTGCACAAAGCAGGCGTTAGTTCCTAGACCTAACCTCCTTATCGTCCCCAAAGTCTTCGTGCCCCCCCACCGGGATGGCCTGCTCCCTAGAGAGGACACCTGGCTGCCTCCACCTCCCATTCCTGCCTCCTCCTCTCTTGTTCCTTCTGCAGTGGCGGAGCCTTTTCACCTCTGCCTGTGTAAATCCTCCCTGGTTTCAGTTCTTACTTCTCCCTTCTCCCTGACCCACCCTGATGGCTGGCCCTCTGGTTTTAACAGCCCCTTGAATCTGTAATCAAACCCAGTCTGATTCAAGGACCCTCTTTTCCTTTCAAGATTTGAATTTGGGTCCATAACAACCGGACAATAAGCCCCCGAGGTCAGGAATAAAGTCCTAGGCTCTTCTTCCTTCCCCCCGCAGCCCCAGAATGAGCCCTACAGTGCCAGGACCTGAGCTCCCATTTCAAGTATTCACTGAGAAAAAATGTCTTACTAGGGTCAGCTGTGGGCCAGGCTGGGCACTATGGCTACAGGGTCCTTAAGAGCTGGCTCATTGATCAAGGGGTGAAAAGAAAATGTCAATAATCAAGAGTAACCATGAAGGTCGGGGCTTTTGATACAAGTTCATAACAGAGGAAGGGAGGGTGTCAGGGTTAACCTGGGCTCTGCCCAAGGTGTGAAACTTGTTGGATGTCTTGCTGTGTGGCCCTGACCGAGTCACTTGACCTCTCTGAACCTGGATGCCCCCATCTGCATCAGGCTCTCTTCACTGGGATACAATGAGGTTAAATCGGTTATTCAGGTGAATAACATGCTTAGCAGGTATTCAATAAATGTTTGCTCATGGTGAGGGCTTAATGCAGACTCATGGGTTAATAAAGGGGCTACACTGGTAGGCTGCTGACAGCCTTGGAACTCAAGCATCCCTGTTCTTCTCGTTTAGGAACTAGGTTGCTGGATGCCCATTTCTTCCACTGAGGGGCAAGTTTCTTGCACGTTCTGGCTCCCTGGTTTCCAGCCTGGAGTCTGGAAGGATATGAAGAAAGGCTGGAGTCTGCTGCATGTGATGTATGCTTGCAAGGAGCTTGCTTGTGAATCACCTTCACCTCCAGTGCAGTGAAGCAGTGGGATGGAATGTTGAAATGCCTCCTTTTACATCCATTTTCTGAGCACGCAGCAAGCCTGCTCCCGTTCAGGCTGCAAATCATCGCGCACACACACCCCGCCCCCCCCGACCCCGCCCACCCTCCGCCCCCCGCCAAGCAGGCAACACCTTGAATGAGGCCCAAGGAACACAGGCTTCCAGGGGTGATGTCACTCAGAGTTCAAGGAATGCCAAGCTAGGCACTCCAGTTATTCATCCTCCTTGCAATCAAGAAAGGCTCAGAGCAGACCCATCCCTGTGACAGATGTGGCTCAAGGTTATGGCCAAGGTCAAGCCTGTTATGTGTCCTTCAGTGGTGGGGGTATGCAGAGATTACTGTGCAAGTTTGGACTTAAAGCTGAGAGAATTCTTAGACACCATCTAATTCAGTCACCCTTCCCTTTGCAGGGGGTATTTGGAGGCTCAGAAACGTCAAGAGATCTGGCCAAACTCACCTCACACAGCTATGGCATGGGTCCTAAAACTAGGGCTTGCTTTCCCCAAACCCACAGTTAAAAGAACTCTCATCATCCTCTGCTCTATCTGGGCTTCTCTTTTGGCTCAGATGGTAAAGAATCTGCCTGCAACGACAGAGACATGGGCTCGATCCCTGAGTCAAGAAGATCCTCTGGAGAAGGGAAAGATTAACCATTCCAATATTTTTGCTCGGAGAATTCCGTAGTCAGAGGAGCCTGGAGGGCTACAGTCCATGGGGTCGCAAAGTGTCAGACACGACTGAGCGACTTTCATTTTTTTCCTGCTCTATCTGGGGTTACCTCTCAACCCACCCCCCGCCATATACACCAATCACTATAATTTTGACATCTAACTCTGATGCTGGGAGGGATTGGGGGCAGGAGAAGGGGATGACAGAGGATGAGATGGCTGGATGGCATCACTGACTCGATGGACGTGAGTCTGAGTGAACTCTAGGAGTTGGTGATGGACAGGGAGGTCTGGCAAGCTGCGATTAATGGGGTCGCAAAGAGTCGGACACAACTAAGCGACTGAACTGAGCTGAACTGACTGCATAAGTCCCTAAATGTTTAGGGTGTATTGTCTAATGTAAGCCTTTCACAACCTCTAGGAGTTAAGTACAGTAACTCCTTGATACTCCAAGTGTGGTCTGTGGCTGGCAGCATCAGTATCACCTGGGAGTTGGTTGGAAATGAATCTCCAGTCCTAGGAGGAGAATTTGCATTTCAATAGGCTCCCAGGCGACTGAACAATAGGTGATCTTATGCACAATCAAGTTTGAGAAGCACTGCCTTAACTCTTCCCACTTTAAACAGGAAATGGAGCTTTGGGGCAGGGAAAGTGTGTTTGTGTCAGGATGGGGTGGGAATGGGGTTAGGAGTGACTCCCACAAAGTCCCACAGCAGGTCAGGTGTGGAGCGCTGGTGGAACCTTGGGCACTGCTCTTGCTCTGAAGTCTGTAGGTTTTAGGAATGTTTTTCCACTAATTCTAGCCCAGAGGAGGTAGGATTCCAGGCCCCACCTTCCCCAGGAGCAAGGAAGTTACTGATAAAAGGAATAGCCCAAGCATTTTACAAGGTACTTTCCACTTCTATTATTTTGTTTCTGCTTTACAACTGAACTATCCCAACTTTACTCAAGAAGCAACTGTAGCTTGGAAGAGTTTAAGGCATTTGTACAAGGCTACACTGCTGGCCACTTCCAGAGTCTGGGCTTGACACCGGTCTTCTTTATTATAGAATCCAATCACTGTTTCTCCACGTACAAGTTGGCATCCTGGTGGCAGGAGAGGAGACTGTAGGTGGTATACAGATGAGAGTCTCCCATCTGAATTGTCATAGATTTTAATTTCTACTACCGAAAAAAAATAGAATTAGCTTATTAAACCTCAGAGACTACAATTTAAGACAAAAATGTGGGTTGGTTTTTTTTGCTTATTGTTTTTAATGAGTCTCTGTAAAGTCAACTTCAGGAACGACAGAGGAGGTGTCACAATATTCAGGTATTGTAAAGTCCATGTGTTGGGGAACCAGACCGGAGCCATGGCAGGCTCGACAGGTTGCACTAGGCCTAGGTTTTGAATTCTTGTAAACCTGGGTCATGATTCCAGGAGACTACCCCCTAGCAGGGTCCCACTCACCTTAGGATGAAGGGCCTGAGCTACTCCATCTTGTTAAAGAATTCCATCCTGCAAGGTCCTGGGCAAAAGAACTTTGGACGTTACCCAACCTAAGCCCACTACCCATAGCCAATCAACCCTCAGATTACCTAACCTAGCCCCGCTGTACACAAGCCAATTGGTCACTAGGCTAAACCTTCTGACTTAACGTTCAGGAGCTTGTGATTTACCTTGGAAGTAAAAACCAATCAAGAATCTACACACAAATCCTATGGATGGAAGTAACCAACCAGTTATCTGTCAACTTAAACACCCCCAAAGTGGCCAATCAGTTGTCCTCCTGCTTGAACACCCCCTCTTGTATCCTTTTACCTGATTAAATTCCCTATAAAAGCAGTGCAGCCCAAGACTCGGGGCTCCCTCCCTATAGCCACTGCGTCGGTGCCGGAGGAGCCCTAGCTCGAGCTAGCAGTAAACCTCTTTATGCTTTTGCATTGCCATGGATGTCTTATTTCTCTCAGTTTTGGGGACTCAGACTTTGGGCATAACACATGAAGGTGGTAAAAGACTGGAGTGTGGAAATCATCTTCAGGAACCACATTGAGAGGGAAGGGGTAGAAACCAGATCTCTACCCAGAGGCTGTGGACTTTTCACTTAAAGGTGGTTTTCTCCCCACAGCTGTCCCATCTTTTTGCCCCCAGGGTCTTAGTATAGAGCATTTAAGATGCTCACCTAAGGGTATACACCCCCCATTAAAAAAAAAAAAAATTAAGTTTTACTAGTTATTTATCTTTCCAGCCAGAATCTCTATGGCAAAGCTGGAGAGAGCACAAACTTGCTCCTTCTAACATCCTCCCACCTCCAGCCCACTTCTGTAATTTCAAGAATGGCCCCCTTCCCCACTCATTTAGACCACACTTGAAATGCAGCAAGGAGGAGGCTGGGGATAGGGAGTAAAAATGCCCTTCCCATTCCTTCAGATGGGCCTACAGAGAGTGAGATGGTTGGATGGCATCACTGACTCCATGGACATAAGTTTGAGCAAGCTTCGGGAATCGGCGATGGACTGGGAAGCCTGGTGTGTTGCAGTCCATGGGGTCGCAAAGAGCCAGACATCACTGAGCAACTGAACTGAGCTGAACTGATTTCTTCAGAAATAGTCTGTGGCTCCCCAATGGAGAGGATGACCTGCATCTTTGCTTTCAAGTGTTGGCACTCTTTCATCTTTTCCTTTCTGTACCTATGTCTAGGGATCTTAATGGCCACTCTTTTTCAGTTGGACCTTTGAATTTTGAGTAAATGGACATTCTCTGTTGCACCCCAGTTTCAAGGATCACAAGTAAAGAGTTCTGGCAAATAAATGAGTCTTCCAGGAATCCGGAAAACAGTTATGTAAGGAACAAAGACTGTTATCTTAGAAAAGATAAGGTGGGGAAGGGACAAGATGACCATCTTCAACTATTTCAGAGTCTAGATTTACACAATATTTCTCCAGACCTGGAAGCAAAGAGTAGGAGATACGGGAAAGTCAGCTTCAGTTCTTTGACCTTAGAAAGTGAAGTCTCTCAGTCCTGTCCAGTTCTTTGCTACCCTATGGATTGTAGCCTATAAGGCTCCTCCATCCATGGGATTTTCCAGGCAAGAGTACTGGAGTGGGTTGCCATTTCCTTCTCCAGGGGGTCTTCCCAAACCAGGGATCAAACCTGGGTCTCCTGCATTACAGGCAATCGCTTTACCATCTGAGCCACCAGAAAAGCCCTCTTTTTGTCCTTGGCCCTCTCTTTTGTGGCAGGGCACTCCGAAGAAAGAGAGGCAGTGGAACTTCCCTTAGCAAAGCCGAGGGGTCCCAAGGAGAGGTGAGCCTGCTGTCCGCCAACCCAGCCCCTCAGCAAGCAAGAGACAATCACACGTGACAAGGGTTCCATCTGAGCAGTTTCACTTTATTTCTGCAAGCTCCCAGCTTATATAGGCAGGGGGAGGTTTTGCGAAGGACTTTCCATAGTTGCACCAATCACGTTAAAGGTCAAACCGTTATGTGCCTTCAGTTGCACCAATCACATTAAAGGTCAAATCATCATGTGCCTTCATTATAACAGGAGTCTATGGTGATCACGTGCTGTCCATGTGCACGGAAATCAAGAGAGCCAATCAAAAACTTTGACAAACAACATAGACCCCGCCCCTATCACTTCTGCCAGGCGCCATCTTAGTTTTCAACAGCAAAGCTAGTCCCCCTTTTTTTTTTAAGTTTTCCCATTTAGGGCCCCACACTCTTTGTCCTTGATCAACTGTAAAATTGGGGCAATAGTACTTCATCATTGGGTGGTTGTGCAGATTTAGTGCTCAGGACATACCTGGCATCTCATAAAAACCCCAGGATATGCTTGTTTCCTTTTTTGGCCTTATTCAAAAATGCTTCATGAGGCAGTAAGCTCCCTCCCTGGAAAATTTCAAAATAGAATTACAATTCCTTACTGCCAAGATTCTGTGCTTCCGTGCTGCCCGTGACTTTTCATAAAGAAAAATACTGGCTCACACGGAGCTCCCACCATGCTACAGGCACGCAGGGAAGAGCTTTTCATAGGTACTCCATTTAATCTTCTCATCAGCCCTCGGAGGTAGGTACTGTTATCTCCCCCAATCCACTTTTTTTTTTTTTTTCAGATGAGAGAACTGTGGCTTAGAGAAGTGAAGTAACTTGCCCAAGGTCACACAATCAGTAAGCAGCTGACTAGGGGCTTAAATGTCACACTCCAAAGTCCTTGCTCTTAGAACTTTAAGAGTTATTTATCAAACCTAAACCCCTCTCCCAGACTCACCTGCTCTAATGCTCCTGGCTTTATTGATCTCTCTTCTACAAAGTTTCTTCAGGTCTCAATATCAAAACCATCCAATTTAGCACTTATTATTATCTGAATGGCTTCTTGTCACTTCTAGTTTACTCTAAGTTGGTCTGGGGATTTTTATTCTTTAAATATCCCCTCGAACTCAGTAAGCCTTGAGAACCAGTTCAAGGGCTTCCAATAATTCTTTCACTGCCAGCTGAATTAAACAGCAAGTACTCCTCTTCCTCCCTGCTATGCTTATTCCCATTTTATTTTTCCTGAACCATTAAAAAGTCTTTTCTTGGCTGGAACAAATACTACAGTCTGTTCGACTAGTTAATGTTTACTGAGTTCTTAATATGCACCAGGCATTCTAAGTAGCTGTCCCATCTAAGTAACTTAACCCACTGAATCCTGATAGTAACTTATGAGCTAAGTCCTATTTTTATTCCCATTTTATAGAGGAGGAAACACTGTACCAGTGTATCGGGATTTGACTGAGTAAATGCTTTGCTGATGGATATTATTATTATTAGCAACAACAACCATACAAATACCTTATGCTTACATCATGCTATAGCTTTCTGTACATTAAGTCATTGTCACTCATGGTGTACAGATAGACGCTAATGCCCCTACTTTATAGAAGAGGAAACTGTGACAGCAAACAAAGGGTGAGTGATTCTCAACAGTCACACAGCAAGCGCCTACATCCTGAAGTGAACTTTGTATTCACTCCACTCTAAGGTCCTGGGGGTGAGGGAGACGGGAGGCCATGGGGGAAAAACACCTACACACACAGAAGGCACTCTACAAATATTAACACAACAGCAAAAGCTGCTCATAGCAGAGACTGAACAAAAATCCAGCTCTTTGACTCCTAGTCCCGTGCTCATTCCTTTTACCAAGATGGTATGAAGCAAGTCTTGGGTCCAGACCCAACAGCAGTCTTGAAGAAACCAGAGAAAGCAGTGCTCTTAACGAAAAAAAACACATCATTTTCACATCTCTGCTTTTTCCATTTTCAGTAATGAGCATGTGCTACTTTCATGATGAGAAACAAAAAGCCAATGAAATGAGCTGGCAAAAATGCATCCACTGGAGGGCTGGGGCTGCGAGTGGACCCTTGGGTTGTCTTCAGAATGGCTCTGGGCCCCTGCCATGGCATTCTGGGGTACCCTCTGATCCAACCCTAGGGCCACCTGGCCCCACTTTACAGGCAGATGAAGGCAGCAGGGGCAGACATAGGCGTTCCCAGGTCTGTGCAGCTTCCCGGCACTGGAAGCTGAAAACTGCGTGTGCACTTTTCCAAGGAACAAGCCTACACTTTTTAGAAAGGGGCACTATGACCCTCTACCAGGTAAGAACATCAGATCACAATAATGAATCAAGGCCTGAGGACTAAGATGACCGGTCAAAGGAGGGACAAGAAACACAAAAATCTTGCTCAGCTCTGAGGAACTGGCATTGGAGAGAGAATGACAAATAGAGCAAGGTCTTTCCTCATATTCTCACACTAATTTAAATTCTGCTTTTTTTCTTGAACCACGCCCCCCCACCCCACCCCCGACCCCGACTCCCATTCCCAAGCAGTTGCGGGGCTGGGGGTGGGGAGGAGTCAGACATCCTCCTCTTCCGAATTTTACTTCCTGATCCTAGGGCCTCTGGGTCCACACCTTTCTGTCTTGTCTTCTGACCCAGGGTGTAAGGCCCTTATTTATGTTGTGGCCAACTTTTCCCCTGCATGCCTAGTAAGAAGCCTGCTGCTTTCAAGTCTCAGCAAACACCAGATTTCATTCCACCAAAACTGTGTGAGCTCCTGCCATGTGCTGGGTGTTATGACGGGGTCACCGCTAGTGGGAAAAGTCCTGTGTGGCCTGGGAGCCTTCAGACTAACAGCAGGATAGATAACACTCCTGTGACGGGCTGGGGGAGGGGCAAACGGCAAGAGCGTGAGAACCCCCAGGAGGGCAACTGATAAACAGGCTGGCGGATCAAGGGGTCACTTCTTGGAGGTGAAACCATAGCTCTGGAGCTGGTGTGTGAAGGTGGAGAAGGATTCCTAACAAAGGAGTGAGGGAGGCACTCGTCCTGTAGAAAAGAGTGGAGGAGCAAAATGCTGGGCAGGTTTAGGAAATGGGCAGTTCTGTGTGACTGGAGGCTGGAGTTGGGAAAGGGAGATGGAAGGAGAGAAACAAGGCTGGAGGTGGGTGATGGCCAGTTGGTTAGAACAAGGATCTTGGTGTTCCACTAAGGCCTCTAGATTTTTATCAGACAATGAGTAGGGGTCACTGAAGGTTTCTGAGCAGAGAAGGTGGGCTCTGTGCTCTGATTTAAGCTTTGAAAGATCACATTGCAGAGGACAAGAGAGCAAGGAAAGGACCTCAAGATTGGAAAAAGGATGTTACTGTAGGACCCAATGGCAGGGCTAAAGGGCTCCTTTAACTAATACTGTGGATGGCATCACCGACTCAGTGGACACGAGTTTGAACAAACTCAGGGAGATGGTGAAGGACCAGGAAGCCTGGCATGCTGCAGTCCATGGGGTTGCAAAGAGTCAGACATGACTTAGAGCCTGAACAACAAATGGGCGGCACCAACTACATAATTCGTGGGGCCCGGTACCAAAGGAAGAGTCAGGGTTCCTTGTCCGAAAATTATTAAGAATGTCAATAGAGTGACAGCAAGCATTAAAGCAAGCATTGTGCCCTTCTAAGTGTGGCCTTGTGCAGCTACACAGGCAGCTGAGGAAGGAGATCTGAAAGGCAGAGTTCTGGGACTTGGTGAACTGTTGGGCATGGGAAGTGACAGACAAATGACCTTCCTGCACTGCTTGCCAGGCCACCCTACCACTATCCCCTTGGGTTGCCCATGATCAACTTCTACTTATTGATAATCTAAACTTCACCCCCAACTCCTCCTCCTGCTATGCACCCGGACTTGTTCCTGCAGGGTCCCTGTCTAAAGGTGTCACCATTCACTCAGTCAGCCTTCTACCCCTCTCTCCCTCATCCCAGCCCTTCCGGCAACTTACTTCCTAACTGTCTCTCCCATCTGTGTGGCCTCCTCAATTGCTGCTATCACTGCCAAGTTCCGGCTGGGGCCTTATCAGCTCAGGCCTGGATTACCCACAAAAGCCTCCTATCTGTCTCCCTGAGCCCAGTCTGGACCCTACCCCCACCCTCAAATAAAACATCCTTCCTCCACAGGGCGACCTAAATGAGGTCTCCAAATGCTCACCTGACCAGGTCCCTGAGTAACATCCTCATCTGGGGCTGCTCCAGCCAAAGGCTAAGATCAAAGGCCTCACACGACACACAAGTCCTTCTGAAACCCTGACTGCTTAATCTTCTATTAAATACCAGAAATGCCTTAGTCTCCTACACACCGCCAGCACACACCATGCTAGGTTCTTATTGTTTTTTTGTGTTTTTTGTTTTCCCCCTTTACCTTCCCTGGTGGCTCAGACGGTAAAGAGTGTGCCTTCAACGTGAGAGACCTGGGTTTGATTCCTGGGTTGGGAAGATTCCCTGGAGGAGGGAATGGTTACCCACTTCAGGATTCTTGCCTGGAGAATCCCATGGACAGAGGAGCCTGGTGGGCTAGGAGTCCATGGGGTTGTGAAGAATCAGACACAACTGAGCGACTAAGCACTAAGCAACTAAGCAAGGGGTTACCTGTGCCTGGAACGCTTTCCACTCTCTTCCTTGACAGCCTGGCTCTCCTTGACTCATTCTTGTAAGCTCGCCTCAGCCCTCCTCTGCTCTAGGTGGCCTTCTCCAGAGCTCATCCTACCCCACCTCATACACATGGATGCTCTGTTACACTGACTATAGGTCTGTGGCTGGGCCGAGCCTCTTCTCTGAGCTGGGGGCAGTTGGAGCAGTCCTGATCACATTAGTATCCATCGACCAGTACAGAGCCTGGCCATGTGGGTGCTCCATACATGTGTGGACGTAGGTTGAAATATCTGGAGGTAGAAGGTTCTGGTGACACTAGAGGAGGAGCAGATTGCAGGGAAGGCTGGCACAGATAACTGCAAAGAGAAAGAAAACCTTCCACACCTTCATTAAGACTCCACTGGCAAGGCGAGGACAGTCCCTCTGACTGAAGGCAGCTAAGACCCAGAGGCAATGGCCAGCTATCTGGTGTGTGGTGTGATTGCATTTGATTTCAGAATTCAATTTCTGCTTCCTTCTAAAACACCCCATTCCCCTTTATAGCAAACAAGCCCCCTCCCTAGTGGAGGCAGCCTATTTTCCATAAGGCAGTCCCCTCTCCTCTCAGGCTCACAATAAAACGGTTAGTCCTGAGATTGAGGGAGAAGCCTATTTCCCTAAGAGTGTCTCTGCAGCTATCGGGGCACAGAGCTGCCCCTCAATAAATACTTGCTGAATGGGTGAGTGTGTCCAGTTCCCCAAGACTGGGGATGGGAAGCCTAAAGCTGCTGGGGACTGGTGGGGGCAGACAGCCTGGGATTATACTTTATCCACAGATAATCCCTAAATCCCAGAAGCCACCTGGACAGTTGGCTGGGCTGAGCTCCATCAACAGTGCATGCTGACGCTGCAGCTGAATTCACCAGATATTTTCTGGGTGACAGAAAATGCTTCCTCAAAAAACAACCATTCTATTTTTTTTTCAGTGAAATTTTAGCTTTATTATTTTTTTTGGTGGTG
This sequence comes from Nanger dama, assembly GCA_917880005.1. Classification (NCBI taxonomy): domain Eukaryota; kingdom Metazoa; phylum Chordata; class Mammalia; order Artiodactyla; family Bovidae; genus Nanger; species Nanger dama. The sequence continues at coordinate 15,025,958 of CAKJTW010000026.1, forward strand.
GGGGGTATAGCCGATTCATGGGGTTGCAAATGACTGAGCAACTGAACTGAACTGATTGCCGATGTTGTGGCAGTTTCAGGTGAACAGCAAAGGAACTCAGCCATACACATACATGTATCCATTCCTCCCCAAACGCCCCCCCTCCCATCCAGGCTGTCACAAAACATTAAGTAGGGTTTCAAGTGCTATACAATAATAGGTCCTTACAACCATTCTAATTTTTATCTGGGAGTGTGACAAAGAAAAGGACCATCAATCCTTTGAGGGCAGAATCCATTTGAGGAGATTAACTGCTGGCCCTTCTCTTCCTATTTTTACTTTCGGGTAGTTTTACGGTGAAATTTTTCAAAATATAAAGTAGAGAAAACAGTATAATGAACACCAAGGTACCCATCACCAAGCTCCAATGATTACCAATACAAGCCCAAACTTGAGTCATCAATAACTCAGACTTCGAAGCAAATTCCAGCTATCATCTCATTTCCCGCGTAAAGACTTCCGTAACGCCTGAAATCTGCTTCTGATTCATCTGGGGGCACGGCCGAGGGCGCCCCTAGCTCTGCCTACCGCACTGTCAGGCACGGCCCCCAGAAGGTCCAGAACCTACGTCTATGAAACTCAAAGCCTATGGTGCGACGCTAGCTCTGCCTCCTCCGCTTCCTCCTCTTCCCACACAGCGTGGGTCACCTCGGCCTCCTGGCATTCCTGACAACCCACCGGCAGTCCCCGGTGATGCGCAAGTGAGTGTCTGCGCGCAGCGCCGCAGAGAACCCAGCGAGGCGCCTTCCACTTCCTCTTTCTCGGGCTGACTAACGCTGGGCGCCCGCCCCGCGCGTCCCGCCCCCTGGGGCGTGGCCGCGGCCCGAAGGGGCGGGGAAATGCCCATATTCCGCCTTATATGGGCAGCCACGTCACAGGCCACACACCCATTCACATAAAACGCTGCGCTGCCGGCGGAATCCCCGGCTTCTGCGGCAGCGAGTGGCCCGGCCGGGCGCCGAGCGTGCGGGGCGGGAAAGAAGAGTTGAGCGTCCGCTCCGGCGCCGGGCTCGGTCGGCCGGCCGCAGCTCCGTGAGGTCGTCCTCCTGGGCCTCGCCGGCGGGCACCCTGGCTGTGGGCACCTGCGGCGCGCACGGCGCGGGGCCGCTAGGCGGCGGCATGAAGGTCACGTCGCTCGACGGGCGCCAGCTGCGCAAGATGCTTCGCAAGGAGGCGGCGGCGCGCTGTGTGGTGCTCGACTGCCGGCCCTACCTGGCCTTCGCCGCCTCGAGCGTGCGCGGCTCGCTGAACGTCAACCTCAATTCAGTGGTGTTGCGGCGGGCCCGCGGCGGCGCGGTGTCGGCGCGCTACGTGCTGCCCGACGAGGCGGCGCGCGCGCGGCTGCTGCAGGAGGGCGGCGGCGGCGTGGCGGCCGTGGTCGTGCTGGACCAGGGCAGCCGGCACTGGCAGAAGCTGCGCGAAGAGAGCGCCGCGCGCGTAGTGCTCACCTCGCTGCTCGCCTGCCTGCCCGCCGGCCCGCGGGTCTACTTCCTCAAAGGTGAGCTGGGTCGGAGCCGCGGGTCCTTGGTCAAATCCCCACCCCCCGCGCCAGGACGGCCCGGGGCTCTGGGGTCCCCTGCTGGCACCGGCGCCTTCCTCAATCCTGGCGCCGGGGAAGTTCTGCACCCTGGGGCTTGACGACCGCCGGGAAGGCCACGGCCGGTGTCAGCGCTCGCAGCTTCTCCGTCCCCACCTGTGTTCCTCGAAAGCTTTTGACGGCCTGGCTACCCGGGGGCCGGGGGGTTGCTGCACACTGCTAGGGGCGCTGCTTCTTAGCAGTTAGGGAGCGCCCAGCACGAGCCGGGTTTCCCGGCGCCGGCTTCATGTCTTTCGCTGGGGCCGACGCTCTGGAGCCTTCCTGATGGACAGATCTGAAGGGATCCGCGGGTCGCCACCACCCTCCAGGAGCGTGGCGCCGCGGTGTCCCCTTTCCTCCCGCCTGGACAATTAACGTATGTTAGGCTGTGTCTTCATCGACCCTCTTGCCTTTTTGACCCTGGCGAGTCCCTCCCCTCTCTTCCTTTTCATTTCATTTTATTGCTTTTTATTGTTCCTCGGCTTCCCCTTCTCCCCTCCCAGACCAGCTCCATTTGGAACTGGCAGTCTTTAGTCTTCCCACTCTTTTTCACCTCTCTCCCGCCCTGGGATTATCCCCTGGACTGGTCGTGGGCCAGAGCTGGGACACTAACGCGGTCTCCCCGGGGGGCTGGAGGCAGATTGGCCGGCGAGCCAGGATCTAGGAGAGGGGCCACAGGGTGCTTGTGAAGGGGACTGCGGCGCATTTGGTTTGACACCCTCCAGTAGCTGCTTCACCAGTCTGCACGTTACACCTGCTGGGGGAGATGACTTTGCTGATGGGTGGGTGATTTACTGTCAAATTCCAGAGTATTGATTTCTGGATCACTTCCTGTGATTGCTGCCACCTTTTGAGTCCGTTTTAACCTCAAGGGTATGGAAGGCTTAGCCTATAGGGAAGAGACGACGAGGACTCAGCCCAGCCAGCTCTGGGAGATCGCCTTGAGATATAACATAGCTGGGATTCAGAAGTCAGGTGCGGTGAGGGCGCTGTTTTAGAACCGTGCAACGTGTGGAGTTTTACATCTTCCATATTGGGAGATTCCAGAGATTCAGGGGCAGCTCCCACTTGGATTAGCACCTCTTGCAGGCTGTCTGTCCCCAGTTGATTCCTGTTAGGGAGACACTAGAGGCAGAAGATCTTTCTCTTACCCCCAGCGTCAGCCCCCAGGAGATGGAGAGTGCCCTGTAAACTCTGCAGAGCTTTCACACAGAGCCCCTGATTTCTTTGTCTTTCTGATACCCTTTTTGGTCTCTTCTTAGCTGTGAGTACAGGAAAAGCTTCTGCCTCTCCAGCAGCATGAAAGATATCTTCGAGAAAACCCCCTTCTGGTCCTACCTCTGGCCTCCAGCCCTCTCCAAGGGGCCATGCAAGCCGTTTGGAAGTTATTGCTACAGGAAGTAGGCAGCTCTGTAGACTCACATCTCAAGTAAAAATGATTTTTAAAAAAATTTTAATGACAGTAACATGCTTTGCAATGAAAAGTGGATCTTCTGCACACCCTAGAACCCAGTTTCACTCCCCAAAGGCAACAGTCAACTATTTCTTGTTCATCTTTAGATAAATTAATTTTACATGAGTATCTTTTAAAAATAGAATGATTTTGTAAATTTCCTGTTCCTGCCTCTTTGACCTAACTAGATCTTGAGAGACTTGTCCATATCAGAGCATACATGTGCTATTCACTTTTTTTTCCCTATTCACTTTTTAAACTCATCCCCTGATGATAGCCAGTAAGTAGACTGCTTCATGCCTTAGTATTTGAAGCAGTGTGGGAGAGTATATCTCTGTCCAAATGCTTTTGTGTATGCACTATCTTTTAGTAAAATTATGAGAATTGCCAGGTCACAGTTTATGTCTGTTTTAAATTTCAGTAGAAATTGCTTGATACTTAGCCTTACAACAATGCTGAACTTTTAAGTTGTTGCTGAAGAAAATAATTTCTTCACCTAACTCATGTCCAGATAAGAGCTCAGGTTTTTGATCTAGTGGCATCTCAGATCGTGGGGGCAATGCCTTGTACACCTCTGTCAATGCCTTCTGCACATACACACACAAAACCCACTAAAATGAATTGACCAAATGACATTGTCAATGTGTATTTATAGAGAGTGTCCGTCCTCTTTCTCTGCTCAACTCCCTGGTATTGCAGTGGTGATCAAAAACAGAACCACTCTGAAGACAACTGAAGCAGCCAAGAGTTGCTACAGCTCTTGCATCTCAAGTGAGGCACCAGAGAGGAGTGCTCCATCTCTCCAGCCCTCTGATGGGAGTGAGTGAAAGACAGACCATCTAATCTGGAGGACTCCTGACCCCAACTTGAAGAGGCAGGACCCTGTTTATCTGTCCCTCCTCACACTGAGACTCTTTGTCTGCCTGCCATATTTTGTCAACAGGCAAGCAGGACCCAGCCCACACCCGCACCTCCTGCCGGTCATCCTAACAGCCAGCTCTTTTAAGTGCTCTATTTAAAGCCAAGAGATGGGGTGACCTGAAGGCTTTTTCTTTCCCAAGCTTCATGTTGGAGTTTGAGAGGGCCTGGGCCACTTTACTTCAGATTCATATCCCCTATCACTCATTGTGTCTCCTACAAACGAAAATGTTGAGGCACAGGAAGTGCTTTGCTTACTAGGGACATCTCTTCGGAAGAAGCTGAGGGTCCGTGCAGGGGGCGGAGGCAGTGGTGGCGAAGGAGGGGAAACTAAGCCACAGATACCTCCAAACTTTCCAGCTCTGCCCACCTCCAGCATGACCTGTCAGCATAACCGGGAAATTGGTCATTGTGGAGGTCCGGAAGTTCATCTGGGGAGGCCCGGGTGGCTATTTGTTGAAGTGACCACAGGGGAGATTTGGGTGTGCTTGGTGGGGGGCGGGGGCAGTTCCAGCACGCTGAGAGGAAGCAGTAATGGCGAGATGACTCATTCTAGGAATTGGCCGCAGCTTCTGAAAGAGAGCTGGAGACTGCCGAGTAATCCATTAACCATTTGCCTATGGCAGGGGTTTAAGAAAGCCACCATGTGCTCCACTGTGGGGCTATCCACAGCACCAAAAGACAGAAGGAAAAAAAAGGGGGCTGTTGGGGAAAAAAAATGTATGGTCTTGGAATGCTTTTTTAACTGATGACTGAAGGAATTCCTTGGCAGTCTAATGGTTAGGAGTGGGCACTTTCACTGCCAGGGTCCACATTCAATCCCTGGTCCAGGAACTAAAGATCCTGCGAGTCACAGAGTGTGGCAAAAAAAAAATGATGTTTTGACCTCAATTCTCTGGGAAAAGAAGCAGGTTTTCTGGAGGCTCTAGGAAATGGCTTAGGTCCCTTTGGAGTGCAAGCAGGGGGTTTCCCCACACGGGGCTGGCCTATTCACCCAGCAGCAGTTGGCATTCTCAGGCTTCAGGGCCAATTTTTTTGTTTGGTTCTCCCCACTTCCTGCACAGGCCCAAGAATTTACATACTCAAGTTTCTCTGATTTGGTCAGAGTAGTTCTTACCTTAAGTGATCCAATTGGAGAAGTTTAAATGTAGTTAGCATTTTTATAGAATCATACCTGCAGGTAGTTGACTTATCAGTTTGGGGGTGTGTATGCACACACAAGGGTGTGTGTAGCTGGGGAGAAAGTTCAGGAGGGGAGGGTAATAAGGAGATAAAGGGTGAGTAGGTGGCCATCAAGGGGAAAGCAGCGGCGGTTGGGGGTGGAGATAAGAATTAAATTCAGAAGGCCTCATTCCTCTAGTTTGGTTTAGAAGGTAATTAACTAGATTGATTATACTGGACCTGTGGAGAGGACTGTCAGCGGTGTTCTTAGCACCTTGGGAAGGAGAAAGGGCAGGGCTGTTTTATGGCCCTGAGGTTAAAACCTCATGTAAGAGACCCCATTCCCTTATAAGAGGGGGTTTCATCTATAATCCTGTTTAGAGCTGATGGGCTGTGGATGAAACAGACCAGTTGAGGACCTTCTTTCAAGAATTAATGAAATTCTGCATAATCACACCTGAATTTTAGATAAATGTGAGAAAATGGCTTTTGTTGTCTGGAGGGGTTTGGTTAATATTTGCCAGATGTCAGATATATTTCCTTTCACAGCTTAAGCTTCTTCTGATAGACATAAAAAGTTAATTGCCTTTGAACTGTAGCTTTTAGGAGAGAAAGAGAGAGTATGTGTTTGTCTGTGGAGCCCATTTCTATTCTAAAACTATTACTTGTTTTGGCTCAGTTTTTTTATAAGACCAGAATGTATAGTAACTTAATACCTTTTTTAGTATTCCACTCTCAGGGTATTGATCCATTCTAGGCGTTTTCTGACAGACTGAAAAAAAAAAAAAAGAGTGCTTATCTCTCTCTTGCTTTCTTATTTTTGTCTTTTAGGGGATATGAGACTTTCTACTCAGAATATCCTGAGTGTTGTGTGGATGTAAAACCCATTTCACAAGAGAAGGTTGAAACTGAGAGAGCCCTCATCAGTCAGTGTGGGAAATCAGTGCTCAACATCAGCTACAGGCCGGCCTATGACCAGGTACGTGGTGTGGAAGTGCCATCCGGCCCACTGGCTCTGTTCCTTGCACAGCACCCTGGCTCTCCCTCTCCCTGATCACTAACGTTGGTTGGTTCTTTTGCGGATCAGGGAGCTGGCAGAGGCCTCTAGCTTTGGAGAACCTTTGTTGCTTGCCAAATAGAGTTTCCATCCAAGAGTACATGGGCTTCCTTCCAGCAAATAAGCTGTCAAGAGCAAACATGCTTCAGGATGCTCAGTGGCTTCTGGAGAAAGGGGAAGTGAAAGATATATTATTGTTAGCTGGCCTGGGAGGTGCAGAGAAGCATCGAAATAGCAGTTTAGGTTTCCCTGAAGACATTTTCAGAGCTGACATTCGGGCTTCCTGTGTTGGTCTTCTGTGTAATTGTTCATGCTCTGCAGTTTCTGCAAACCAACCCGGTACCTGTAAAGGCGTGTCTTGGTATTTTTAACTGAAGGAGGAAGATTGGGGGAGGGTTGTAGCTATTCAGCTTCCTTTAGGGGTTTCTATGCTTATAATTCCATAAATTCTGAAACCAGAGATCAAGAGACACTAGAGGATTTCATGTGTCTACAAACATGTGGGGTTTTCCCTTCCCAGAATTGTACGTTCTGGCAACCCACTAAAGGCAAAAAAAAGTGGATGGCTCAGCCAGAGGGTTACGTATGATGCAGGAGGATGGAAGGGGGTGGGGTGGGGAAGGGAAGCAAGCAAGGACCCAGATGTACAGAAACCAGAGATCAAACCCACTTTCCCATTTTACAGAGGAAAAACTGACACAGCTCGTGGGTGATTGATTTTTGCCAAGAACCCTGCAGCTGGGTTCATGGCAGCCCTAAGCTCAGAACTCCCTTCTTTTCATCCTTTGCTCTGGTCCTTTTCAGGACCCTGTTCTGTTTGCTACTTGCCTTCTTTTGGAAAAGGGTCATTCCAGTAGGTATCTGACTTGGTAGGAGGAACTTTTAGGTTCTTGACACAAAATAAGAACATGCCCAAATCATAAGAAGGAAGACTTCTAGATGCTGCTGCTGCCTGCCATGAGCAGAGCTCTGCCCCCTGGGGATAGACTTCCAAGTTCAACCAGGTGGCTTTTCCTTGAATGGAATCTTTGGTCAGGAAACCTATTCACTTGGCGAGGTGCCAAGGTTATTATTTTGTTTGTTTTCCTTTGTTAAAATTACAGAGTATAATGAACCCTGGGCTTTCAAGCCGTGGGCATCTGGCTTAGCTGGATTTCCATTTGCGTTTGTTTGTTTGGGTGGTGTATTCCCCCTCCCTTTCTCAGAAAGTGAAAGAGAAATGAGAATTTGCAGGATGTTGTGAAAGCACACAGCCCTTTGGCCAAGCAAGAACCTGGGGAGGCCCTGAAGTGTCTCTAAGACTCATCTGGGGAAGCCCCTAGTGTTACTTCTTAGAAGTGCTTCTTCCTTGAGAAAAGCTGGGGGAGGTCGTGTTAACCTTTGAGGTTTCTGAAGGCCTTTGGTTTCCTTCCTCTTGAGTCTAAGGAGAAGATTCAAAAAAGGAAAGAAATATGGTTTCATGGGTGTTGGTTGGGCTAAGCTCCAGGAGAAACTGAGTAGGATCCCAGGTCTGGTATGGCTGCATTTTCCAGTCTCTAAAGAGAGGGAGACATCTATGTAGTTACATCTTAAGTGTTAAGCCCAGGGGTCAGGTAACAAAAGTGCTGGTTGTTACTATTACTACCTTTTGTAAATCTCTTTAAGTTTCTTTCAAGTGGTCAAACTGGCCTTTGCCTTAAACACCCGACATCTCCGGAAAGGAAAAGCAGACACCCATGCAGGGTATTCTGAGAACTGCCTTCTTCTGCCGGCCCTCATCCCATGCCCCTTTCCCTATCATGGGGCTGGCAGAGAGTTTCCATTCCACTCTTATTCCAGGACAGGAAATGGAAACACAGGAAACGGATGGATGATACGAGAAAGGCGGCCAAAAACACAGCCACCGTCGCCCCAGCTCAGTGTTTTTCCCTGTAGATCTCGGGCTCCCATTGTTCCAGCTGTGGAACGACAGCTTTTCTGGCCACCCTGGAATTGCTGAGACTGCCAGAGTCTGATTAGCCAGCAGGGTAGATGGTCTCTGGTTCTTTGGATCCTTCGTAACTAGAAGGTATAGGTTGTCTCCCAAAGGGTGAGGATGTAAGCATCTCTCAGCAAAACTCAACCGTACTAAAGATCAGGCCTGGGACTTCCTGATGGTCCACTGGTTAAGACTCAGTGCCTCCACTGCAGGGGGCATAGGTTTGATCCCCAGTCAGGGAACTAAGATCCTGCATCCCACATGCTGAGCAGCATAGCTAAGAAAATAACAACAAAAAAAAACCAAGCCTCTGCTCATGGCCTAACAGCTTTTCCTTATCTGAGGATTTTGGATAGATAGCGGTTATTTTCACTTCTGAGAAGTATACTTTTTGGGATGGTGGGAGGCACGTTTTGATGTTGCTGAGGATCTAAATGCCTCTTAGGATCAACAGTGTCCTAGGTTTGATGAAACACATTACATCCAAGGTCAAGACTGTTAAGGAGGGGGCTCACCTTGTTGGGCCCTTTTCCATTTTCTCTAGAAGGAAATCGAGATTGCCCCCAAGGTTCAGGCCTTGGCCTGGCACTCATAGGGCAGCTAGAACTTCAACATGGTCTTCTCAGGTCTTCCACCAACCCACCCTGCTTCTCATCCTTGTCAGTCTAGAAGGGCTGCCAACATTTCCCGCCACCTCGATATATGTAAGGAAATGAAAATCTCAGCTGTATGGGATTTGCTGTCCCTGAGTCCCAAGGCAGTGACATAGGATAGAGAGTTTACTAGGCTGGAGGCTCTACCCAAACTCTTGCTTAAACTGCCCTGGCTCTCAACTCTCTACCTGGAAACCAGAGAGGGAACCTCCCACTTGAAAACAAATAGGTCAGGATTGTTTTCTTTCTTCTCCCGAAGAGCAAGCTGATCAATATTTCCTGGTTGTCCTTTGTCCCTGCTTGCAGGGCGGCCCAGTTGAAATCCTTCCGTTCCTTTACCTTGGAAGTGCCTACCACGCATCCAAGTGCGAGTTCCTTGCCAACCTGCACATCACAGCCCTGCTCAACGTCTCCCGGCGGACCTCCGAGGCCTGCACGACACACCTACACTACAAATGGATCCCGGTGGAAGACAGCCACGCGGCTGACATCAGCTCCCACTTTCAAGAAGCAATAGACTTCATTGGTACGTGCCACTGTCCTCAGTTATTTAAGGGGGTGTGTTCTTGGATTTTGATGTACTGGTGGAGGTTACCCCATCGCTGAGAAGAAAAGCATCTTGTTTGTGCAACCACCACAAGTGGGAGCCAAGAAGAGATTCACCCCAGAACGGCAGAGGGGAGGATTTGAGTTGCTGTTTAATAGGAGCTTTAATTTGCAGGATAAATGTATTAGTTGATATCATCTTAAGGCAGTACTCATGACTGCTCTGTTAGTGTTTCTGGCTGGATGGGAAGCAGAATGCGTCCATGAGTGATGCACTGTGCCAGGGACGCAGGAGAGGGAAAGAACCACGTAGACTGTGCTTCTACGTAGACTGGGATATTTTTAAAAGCAAACAGAAGGATCGAGAGAGCATTACTTAAAGCACTGAACCCCCGGGGCCCCAGCAGCTTTCCACGGTTTTTGGCAAACTGCTTTGGGGGCAATTTGTTTTGCATTTTCAGCTCATTTTGGATTAACAGTAACACTCGACTCAAGCTCCGTGCTTTATGCACAGAGAAGTTGGCATCTTTTTGCATCCTTTGTATGTTCCATAAGGTAGTTACCACTTACTCCATTGTGTAGGCCTGGGAACCTCTGGTCCCTCTGCCTAGAAAGGGCTTTGGGCCTTGGGATTTCAACTCCTCAGACGGACTGGACTGCTCTTTCATTTGACATCTTTTCTCCCATCCATCTCCCTTGGGGACTAGGCTGGGCACCGCTTCCCACTCTTGTGGACTTGCTTCCCTTTCCAGAGTCCTCTTTCCTCTTTAACGTTGCACAGCTGTTGAAGCTGAGCAGCAGTCTTCCTGCTTCTGGCTGTGAGGGATGTTGGAGGGGAAAGGCTGGTGTTGAGTGTAGCAGTGATATCTTAGTGCAGGGAGCTATTAAAGGACTCCCTCTTCTGTCACATGGTGGGCCCTCTGCTCATCACACACTATTTCTACTCCATGGAAACCCACTGAGAAACTCTGCAAGCAAAGGCTGAGCCTGCCCTCCCTGGCCCCTGAGCCTCTGGGCTGAGACGATGGTTCCTCTGGAGCCTCCAGGGGCAGCCGAAACGATGGGCTCAGGGTGGTAAATCCTTGACTTGCTCTCCCTGTCTCTGGGAATGCCTTGCCCTTCTCAGCCTGTTATTTAATTACCTAGATAGCTTCTCAGTGAGGTCATGAATCAGCCCCCATCACTTCTCAGATGCCTCCCTCCCAATCCGGTCTGTGCATTGTCTGTTGTGTACACAACCACACAAACCAATAGCATTCTGAAGGCACATGAGCTACTTTTCCCCAGACCCCTCCCCCTGCTGAAGGAGGGAGGGACTGAGGCCAAACTGCGCTGGCACTGACCCCTTCCAAGGGCCATATGGAAGGCAAGCCCCGAGGGGTGGAATGGAATCCAGAAGCAACGTACTGTAGGCTCTTAGGTTTCCAGGATTTGGCTCTGGGCCAACTAAAAGCTGGATGACAAGGTGGCCAGTGGAGGAGCAGAAGAAAATTGTGGAGTCATGACCCTGTAATCCTAGGAACTTGGAGTCCCCTTTGAACTAATTTACAAGAACTTTTTTTTTCTTTTGAATCAGAGACTATATTGGGGGCATCTCTAAGGAGCTATCCTGGGGCATCCTTTGAGATTTTCATTGTGGAAACTCAAGGGATCCTTCCTGACTGCTCAGAAACCTGATCTTTTAGATCTTAGAGATGCATCTGCAAACCTTTTAAACATGAGGAAGGAGGTGGGTAAGGGGGCTGACTTTTATTGGCCTTTCAAAATCTTAAATGTTTTTGCATTCGGTAGCCTGACATAGTGCCAGGTATGTCTAACTTCCTGTGATGTAATTGTTTCCTCACTAGCAAAGGAGGGAATTGGAAAGACTCTTTTTGTGGTTTTAATTTGATGTGTATATATGTTTAACCTTTTACCCCTGCTCATTTTTAAGTTATAGCTCTTTTGGGGTAGGAATAGAACAGAAAAGGAGAGCCCTCCCACCCCCAGGCTTTGTGAAACTGAGCTAAACCATGCTAACTGACGGTGGTAGCTTTATAGCAGCAACTCCCATTGTTGTGCAAGATGGAGTTTGCTAAAGCCATTTATATCCTTCGTCTCGTAAGCGTCACTTAGCCAAGGCTATAATTAGTGGCTGCACACTATTTATTGTATGTTTCATTGGTGGGAACCCTGGGGGGCTGAGCCAAGGATCGCGCCCTGGCATAGCCAAACAAGGTGCCCAGGGAGGTTGGAAGGCCTCTCTCAGGATGGGGGCTAGGTTATCACCATTAGAATCAGACCCTAAGAGACAGGAATTGCTTTTCCAAGTCAGTCTTTGAGCCTCTCAGAAAAATGTGACTGTGCAATAAAAACTTGCAGGCAGTTTGAAAGATACTCCCAAAGCCTTCTTGAAACCCATTTGTGAAACCCAAGTTAAAATGGCATCCCCAGGAAGGGGTTACTCCCGGTCTAGAGCCTCTCTAGCGGCAGAACCTGTGCAAGTACCCTGACAAACTAAGGTTTGTGTAGGTCCTACAGAGGGACGGACATCAGTGGGACTCTGAGGTCTGTCCTCGCCAGTGAGGATTAAAGACTGGCAGAAGCCTACGGTGGGACCACTGCTGCTGAGCAGAGATGATGAGACTTGATAACTAGGTCACTTTTTTTTAAACCCAACTGCCTTTGAGTCCCCACCCCAATTCAGTCCCACTGTCTCTTCTTTCTTCCAGACTGTGTCAGGGAAAAGGGAGGCAAGGTCCTGGTTCACTGTGAGGCTGGGATCTCCCGCTCGCCCACCATCTGCATGGCTTACCTCATGAAGACCAAGCAGTTCCACCTGAAGGATGCCTTTGATTACATCAAGCAGAGGAGGAGTGTGGTCTCGCCCAACTTCGGCTTCATGGGCCAGCTCCTACAGTATGAGTCTGAGATCCTGCCTTCCGCGCCCACCCCTCAGGCTCCCTCCTGCCAAGGAGAGGCAGCCGGCCCTTCATTCCTCGCCCACTTGCAGACACTGAGCCCTGACGTGCAGGCTTCTTACTGCACGTTCCCTACCTCGGTGCTGGCCCCGGTGCCCACCCACTCAGAGCTCAGCCGGAGCCCCCTGGCCACAGCCACATCCTGCTAAACTCGAGCTGGGGGAGCCAGCCCAGCCCCAAGAACAACTGTGATTTTGTATTTTGACTCGTGGACATTTCATACCTGTGCAATGCTGAAGACCTCACCCTGTCCTGCTATCCTGGTGGGACAGCGAAGGGGTCACTAGGTTTGCAGACAAACTTGAGACTGACCTTGGGACTGAAGGAAGGCCAAGCCATTATGAGAGCACAGTGCGTGCTGACTACTGTACTTCTAGACCCCCGCCCTCAGGACTGCCCAGTCTTTGCACCTCAAAATTCGCCTTTTCATTTCAAGCATAAGGCAATAAATAACCTGCAGCAACATGGGAGAAAGCAGTTGCTAGACCAGGAGAAAAGGCCGTCATGAAGCCAATTCATTTTGAAGGAAGCACAATTTCCACCTTTTTAAAAAAATTTTGGCAGTCTCTATATCTGTCTCTGTTGCTTCAGGGCATAAGCTGATCACCACCTAGTCAGGAAAGTAACCCTGCAGGGTTTTAGGGACATGATGTATATGCCAATTTGAACCCTCGGATGCTTTTGAGACTCCATCTTGGATCAGGTGAAGTCAGTTGGTTGAAGTAGTGAGATGGGAACACTTCCGGTTTCCTTCTCACTGGGGGTTCTTCCCTGACTTCGGACTTGGGCTTGATTCTTATTCATACTTGAACCTTTCTCGTTGCACCTCTCCTCAAAGCAACTCTGGTGTCATTTGAAAAGAGTTCTTTAGACCATAGACCAAAAATCACCTGTTTGAGGTGGTGGCAGTGGGTGCCACGAGAGAGAAAGTGTACCCACTTCCTGGGTCAGTGGCATTGAAACAGTCGTCACCCTAGCTTGCTGTCTTTATATGTGCTTGTCTCGTCTCTGATGACACTTGTGTTCTTCCCTGCCCCTGGGGGTTGTCTTCAAGCTGTTGACTTCTGGGATTTGCAGATTTCTCAATGTGGTACTACTTTTTTTTGTCTGTAGATTATTTCTCCAGGGGAAAAGGCAATAATTTCCTGAAATCCATATGAATGTGAAGAAAAACAGTATGTTATTGGTCATCATCGTTGTTGTCTTTTTTTTTTTTTTTTTATAGTGCAAAATAAAAATAGTAAAAAGAACAAAAGTGCTGCTTCATGTTGATGAGTTCAGGCAGGGATACATTGAGGTGGGGACCCAGCCTACTTTTCTGGGCTCTATCCAAATGAACTCTTAAGGTGACGGTGGTGCAGTTGCAGGCATGAGGCTGTTTGTCTACTCAGTGCTTTCCAGTTGGGAGGCTTCCCTAAGTTCACTTGCAAGAGAATTCCTTAGACCCAGGCCACGTGAGGAGGTGGTCAGAGCATCTATCTACCCTGAGCTCTTCATTTCCTTAAGCCCCAGGTAGAGAGTTCAACTTGAATCTCAGCTTTTTCATCCATGAAATGAGTGAACTAAGCTAGATGGTCCCAAAAGTTCCTCAGAACTTTGAGACCCTTGATTGCAGCAAACCTGAGTGGCAAGCTTGTGGTCAGCCTTCTCCCAGTACCTATGTATGGCAGACTCTCAGATAAGTATGGAAAAATGCTGCTGCTGCTAAGTCCCTTCAGTCGTATCTGAGTCTGTGCGACCCCATAGACGGCAGCCCACCAGGTTCCCCTGTCCCTGGGATTCTCCAGGCAAGAACACTGGAGTGGGTTGCCATTTCCTTCTCCAATATGGAAAAATGACCGAGGGACATAAAAGCAAACGAAGGTTTGCTTTAAATCCTTGTTCTTTTTACCCTTGGGATTAATTCTTGCAGATAATTCCCTGAGGAGTTCCTAGGTAAATCCTTCCATGAGTGGATTTAAGTCCAAGACTGAATCAGCTTGCCTTCTGAGTAATGTACTCTGTGTGGTGGAGGAGGGAAGGGGCAGTGTTTGCTTATCCCCATGGCTTATGCCTCTGCTCCAGCCTACTCTTGGGGATGGTTTCCTAATCATGAGGAACAGGAAACTGACTGGGATTGATACCACACATTCCCAACACAGGGATTCCAAACCATACTCCTTGACTATGGGGTGTCCAAAAGCCTCCAGCTCCCCAGCAGGTGCCATGTCAGCAAATAGCAAGACGGCGTCCAACCCAAGGGTCGCCCAGCCCTTTCTAAATGTCTCACCTCAAAAGCTTTGCTTGAGGCCTTGCTCCCCACAGAACTTTCCTTCCCCATAGATTCCTTGGAGAGACGTCAGGTAAGAATGTCACCCCTACTGGGGAAGCTGTTTCACCTTCCTCATTTATGCAAACCAACCAGGGCTTTCAGGGGAAGCAACGGAGGGAAGAGCACTGCAGAGGAAGGGAAATCCTGGCTTCTAGCCCTCACCCTGCCCCAAGTCTAGTGCTTTAGAGCTAATCTGTAATCTTGCTGGGCCAAACTTTAGGGCTTGGTCCACCTGAGGTATCTCCCTGCTTTCGTATCTCTGAGCCTCCGTTCAGCCCTGGAATGTGTCCCACTGTGTGAGTCTGTGCAGGTGCTGAGTGGCTGGAGGGGCCTCAGGCAGAGAGAGGCAGGGAGGGGGAAGCTGGGTGCAGGCTGGGGTGATAGGCTAAGCCGCGTCCCACTTGCTGACATTTGCTTTATTGCATTAAGGTCTTTCTCTGAAGGGTGAGTAAGTCCTCTAAATCAGGCATATGAGGATTGCTCATAAGCCCGTGAGTCACTGGCGGGTAAGCCAAGTGAAGCCCCACAGCTGGGGATGGCTCTGTAACTCTCACTCCCATAACAGTCTCCTTATTAATTACCCTTCCATTTTTGCCAAAGCCAACTTTACACGGGCTTCCGGTGCCAGATGCAGAATAAAAGCTGGTGTGGTCCAGTTCCTTCATCCCCAGGTTTTGAAGCAACACCTCTGTTGGTCTGCAGCAGTGCTCCAGGAGGAGATGTGTCTGGGAGAATAGAAATGTTCATTCTCTAAGCTGTCTCCCAGCTGACTCTGAGGGTGAGCCCCTCAGGTCTACCCTGGCTCCTGAGCCCATCCTGACGTTGGGACAGGAAGTGTAAGAGCAGCTCACACCAGTGTGCTCACTGGAGCCCCGTGTACCCATGGCGCTCCTTTGTGTGAGGACCCAGGGAAAAAGCACCCCAGGTCTCAGCACCCTGGAAGGGTGCATCTCACTGAACTGTTGGTGGTTTATCTTCCCAACCCCGTAAAGTTGGTGACTGCCCCTGTTTCCCTCCTTGCTCAGGCCACCAGGCTGTTCAGAACCAAATGTTTAGCCTACCTCTGGCAATTTTATAGAATTTTATGGCATGTTTTGGGTATTGACTCCACCTGGTTTCTATTAAAATTTTCCAACTGTATTTTTCTTTGTTTCCATTACCCCAGTGACTTTAAAAAAAGAGCAACCCTTGAGTAATGAATATTAATCATACCACAGTGCATTTATGGAATGAGGTGATATATAAATACACATGGAGAGAAGGCTATACATCCTCCCATGTTGCTACTCTCCATCTCTCTCTGAAGGATTTATCCATGGGACTGAATAAATCTTTGCCTTCTCAGTAAGTCTGACCAAGTTCTAAATTCTTTTTGGAATAAATCTTGTCCAGAACCCAACCCCACTGATGAGGGCCTGGCTCCAGGTCTTGTCTTAGACTCGCAGGCACTGCCCCCTACTTTCAACACTGAATTCTGATGCTGGTGACCTTCTATGGGGTCAGGGGGAGCCCTGGCCCTGATGGACAGGTTGCTCAAAGCCACAGTGCAAACGCTTCTGACCCCCCACACACTGCCCGTGGTGGATGTGACTCTGTGTCTAGATAACTATCATCCCTGCACCCATTTCACACTGAGCGCCTGCTAGAACCTGGGATTCAGTGGGGAATGAGGGCTTCATAAGTACTGATGACTGTTCACTGGGCTTTCTGTCCCAGAGTGGAGCTGGCCTCTCAAGGTGTGCTCATGTCCTCAGCCCCACAGAGCCCCCCTTCCCAGCTCTCCTCATCTTGGCTCCAGCTCCATCCTCTCCCCTCTATTCCCAGCAGGCAGAGCTTTTGGATATGCCAGCCTATGGACACATGGGTGTGTTTACTTGTGCTTACCATCTGACCCCTGCCTTGGCTCATCCCTTAGATTCTCTTGCATCATTTACTACCTTGTTCTGAACATTGTATTAATCTTGCTCCCACCTCCACCCCCACCATAGTCCAAAAAAGTAGCAAGTTCTTATTGAGCCCAGTCCTTTCTCAGTCATTTGGCTAATATCAAAAGTGTGTATTAAGCACTATCGACTATATGCCACAGTCTAAAGAATCCACCTGCAGTTCAGGAGACCACCTGCAATCCAGGAAATGCAGGTTTGATCCCTGGGTTGGGAAGATCGCCTGGAGAAGGGAAAGGCTAGCTACTCCAGTATTCTGGCCTGGAGAATGCCATGGATTCTATAGTCCCTGGGGTCACAAAAAGTCGGATACAACTGAGCAACTTTCAGTATTCTTGCTT
This sequence comes from Nanger dama, assembly GCA_917880005.1. Taxonomy (NCBI): domain Eukaryota; kingdom Metazoa; phylum Chordata; class Mammalia; order Artiodactyla; family Bovidae; genus Nanger; species Nanger dama. The sequence continues at coordinate 15,042,873 of CAKJTW010000026.1, forward strand.
GGGAAATCCCATAGACAGGGGAGCCTGGTGGCCTACAGTCTACAGACTTGGAAGAGTTGGACATGATTTAGTGACTAAACCACCATCATATGCCACAAGTCAAGTTAGGCATGCACACAGGACTTGTCTCTTTAATGCTCATCAAAACTCTGTACAATTGCTTAAAAAAAAAAAAAAAGATTATTTTCACATAGACGATTTTTAAAGTCTTTATTGAATTTCAGTATTGCTTCTGTTTTATGTTTTGGTTTTTTGGCTATGGGAGTCATGTAGGATCTTAATTCCCTGACCAGGGATCAAACCCACACCCCTGCATTGGAAGGTGAAATCTTAACCGTTGGACCACCAGGGAATTCCCTGTACAAATGCTTTTGTTGCCTCTATTTTCAGATGCATGAACTGATCCTCAGAGATACTAGGTAACCTGCCCTAGTAATGGGAGGCCCTAGTAAATGGTAGAGCCCAGGATGAAGCTATTTCATTGATCTTGTAACCCTCTCAGCACCTGGGGTATACAGTAGATGCTTTTGTCCACTGGACTTTTGAGTCTAAGAAAGAGAGTCTCCTCAAGCCACACACACACACACAAAAGACATTTTGTGTATAGATACAAATGGCATTTAACACCCAGCTGCACTCTCCTCCAACCACAGTGGTTTTATGACAGTCCTTTCAATAAGCCATGCTCCCTCCTGCCTCTTTGTTTTCACTGGCTCTTCTGCCTGGAACATGTTTCTCCCCTAAATTCACCCTTCAATTAAATAACTCCTACTTGTCCCCTACATCTCAGCTCAAATGTCACCTCTCCAGGCATGACTTCTCAGACTTCCAAACTAGGTCAGACATTCCCATTCAGTCTCTCATAGCTTCCTACCTATAGCTTTTCTTCATATTTTATCAAAGCTTAAGAAATATTCATTTATCTGTAGTTATATTTTATTAATGTTTGTCTTCAGATAAGAAGCACCAGGAGAACAAAGGTTATACTGGATTTCAAGAGGGATCTAGTGCAGGGCCTGGTTTATAGTAGGTGTTCAATAAGTAGTGGTTGAATGAAAGAGTGAATGAGTGACAAGCTGGGAAATAAATGCTGTCAGAGCCAGAAGTTGCTCTTTCCATCTCTCTCAAAGCCCAAGCTAGCCTCTGCACATAAGCTCATAAGCATGTTAACCCCAGGTGCCACTTTTGAATCCCTTACCACTCCTGAAGGAAACACGATTCCTAGATTTAATTACTGCCATTCTATTGGGCAGAGTCCATATCACCACATCACCTCATGGGTCACTGTCAGTCTATGGGTGGGCTGCCCTTGGGTCAGGTGTCCACCCTGGGACCAGTCAGTTTCCTCTTAAGTTCAAAGACCTGCCTACCTCAGACTCCCTGAGCAGGGTTTGTAGACAGAGCAGTTTCAGTTAGAAAGGGTGGAGATCCTGCCACACACTTGCCTAGCTTGCCACTAAAGTATTTAATTAATGCTCAAAGACTGGGGATTGGATGAGAAGGCCTTGGAGATGACCAAATAGCCTGGGCACAATAAAACTCAACCCTACCCCTTTTGCCCAACCTCTAGTAAGTGACTTCATATTATCAATTAGGGTACCTAAATTTAAAATCTTGGTAGTATTTATTTATATTGGCAGGTCTGATCCCTTCCTGCCCACACATCCACCCCCATTCACTTATAAAGTTTATAGAAACCTGGAAGTTACTAGGTGGGAGTTTAAAATAGAAACTTGAAGCATCCCTATGCTTACATTCTGGGCTTCCCCAGCAACCAGGAATGAAAGTGCTACTTGAAAGGAATAAACCTCCCAGAGAGTGAAGCCTCAGATATATCTCTAAGGTAGGAAGGTGAAAACAGTTTATCTCCAGCCCACAGGGAAAAGAACAGTAGACTTAAAATCAGGAAGCGTAGCTGCCAGACCCTAGGGAATCTTAACAGCTTAGGACTTTTAAAATGACCTTTAAAAAGTGCTTACTATTGGCAGGCTGTATGTTGATCATTTTGCATATGTTCTCTCATTTAAGATCCACAGAAATCCTGCAAGAATAATATTGTTAGCCCTGTTTTACAGATAAGCAAACTGAGAGGTTATAAACTTAGTCCAAGGGTTATATAGCTAAAGCCTGTGAATGTCAAAGCCAGGATACCCAACTTGCATTGGACTCCCAACGGCATAATCTCTCCCTACACAACACTATTTTCCAGAAAAGAAAATTCAAAAGATTCTCAGTTATCTGTCTCCATGTCTATATCCCTTCAATAAGGTTATGAAATCTATTTGTTCTTCAGAACAGGGTTTCAAGTGATCTCATTGTAATAATTCCTTAATTTTACAAAGCCTTCTCTTCCAACATTATTAAGTTTAGATTTGGGAGTTGAATTTTCAAGTGGGACATGGACAAACTAGCATGTTTACAGGTGATAGGCAATGAAGGGGATGGAGACTATGTTATATGAGGTAAGTTTGGAAAGGTGGTAGAGTTTGGTCTGGAGAGGAGAACCAATCAACTGTCTAACTGAAGTTATGTAGTTATGTACAGCAGTTTCTTGGGACTCAAGGGCTGGAATTTCAAAAACCTGAGTTTGAATTCCATCTCTGCCACTTGCTAGCTATGTGAATGGGAACAAATTACTCCATCTCCTTAAGCCTCAAAATTCTTATGCATAAAAAGCATACTAATTGGATCTACCTTGTGGGTACAGTTTTGAAGAGTAAATCTGCTGAGGAGTAATTGCCTTGTATGAGGTCAAAGACACAGTAAGTCTTCAATGAATAGTGGTCATGATGATTAATCACAATAATTACAATGGTGACCTACCCACTGGTGTGAGGGTTGGGCAAGCAGAAGTGGATTTTCTATTGGAAAGTCTGCTGTGGGAAGGATTTAGGTCCCAGGGCCTTTGCACACCTTCCTCCCTCTGCTTCATCCCTTTCCTTCTTCACCTGGTCGTTTATGGGCCTCCTAATGCCTCATTCGTGACTTCACTTGCTCAGGGAAACCTCAGATTTCAGGATTCCTTATTAAATGCCCTTCTACAAATATCAAGTGCCTATACCTACATATAGGTATGTACCTCTACCTTCCCTTCAGAGCACTATCACAGGGAAATTAAATAACAATGCTCATAATTTTTAAAAATCAATTTTGTAGAGGTATAACTTACATAGTATAAAATTCACCCATTTGGGTTTTGACAAATGTGTGTGTACAGTCATGTAACACTTCCGTAATCAAGATATGGGACTATTGTACTCACCACCCAAATTTCCTTGTGTTCCTTTGTGTTTACTCCTCCTTCTCTGTCCCAGACTTTGGTAATCACTCATCTGTTTTCTTTCATTTTAATTGTGCCTTTTTAAGAATTTCATTTAAATGGGAACATACAGTACTAGGTTTTTGAGTCTGGATTATTTTACTAAGTATAATGCATTTAAGATTCATCCATGTGGCATGACTACTAATAATTCATCCCTTTTATTGCTGTAATAGTACTATATTGTAGTGATATGCTGACCTTCATTTATCGATTCACCCATTGATGGACATTTGGGATGCTTCCAGCTTTTGGCTATTATGGGTAACGCTGCTATAAACATTCACAGACAGCCTTGCAGCCAAATGGTAAGTATGTTTCTAAGTCTGTAAGAAACTGCCTACTATTTTTCAAATTGGTTATACCATTTTGCATTTCAAGCACTAATGAATGAGACTTCGGTTTTCTCCATATCCTAGCTCATATTGGTTTTATCAGTTTTTTTTTAAGGTTAGCCATTATACTACGTATGGAGGTACCTCACTGGATTTTTAAATTTGCATTTTAATACTTATGATTTTGAGAATTGTCTCATGTGCTTATTGGCCATTCATATATCTTCTTTGATAAAGTATCTGTTGAAAATTTTCTTCAAATAAGCTGTTTTATTATTTCATTTTAAGAGTTTTTTACGTAATACATTGATCTACATGTCTATCCTTATACCAGTACCACACTATTGTGATTATTGCAGCATTCCAGTGAGTTTGAAAATCAGGAAGTCCTTCAACTCTTCATTCTTCTTCATATGGCTTAAGGGATCTTAGTTCTCTGACCAGGGATTGAACTTAGGCTCTAGGCAGTGAAAGTGCAGAGTTCTAACCACTGGACTGCCAGGGAATTCCCTATTATTCATTCACAACACTGTTTTCTCTATTTCAGGTTCCTTGAATTTTCACTGGGATTTTTAGTATCAGTTTGTCAGTTTCTGCCACAGGATCAGCTGGAATTTTGGTAGGACTTTGTGTTAAATCTGTAGATTTGTTTGGTAAGTTCCTTAATAATCGTAGGTCTTCTGATCCATGAACACAGGTATCTTTTCATTTCTTTAGTTTTTATTTAATTTATTTCAACAATGTTTTGTAGTTTTTAGTGGACAAGTCTTGCACTTCTGTTGTTAAATGTATTCCTAAGATTTTTTTTCAAGCCATTATAAATCAAGTTGCTTTCTTAATTTCATTACATGGATTAACTTGAGTGTTAATCAAACCTTGCATTCCTGGGATAAGCCTCACTTTATCATGGTGTATTATCTTTCTTATATATTGCTGGGTTTAATTTCCTAGTATTTAAAGTATTTGTGTTAATGTTTATGGGGGATATGGTCTCTAGTCTCTTCTTGTCTTGTATTTGTCTGATTTTGATATCAGAATAATTCTGCCCTCATAAAAAGAATGGGAAAGAGTTTTTGCTCTTCTAATTTCTGAAAGAGATTATATAGAATTGACTTCCTTAAATATTTGGTAGAACTTATCAGTGAAGTCACTGGGGCCTGAGGTTTTCTCTCTGTCAATCTTTTCAGCTATAAATTCCATTTCTTTAGTAGACATAAAGCTATTCCATTTATTTGTTTCTTCTTGAATGAATTTTGGTAGTTTGTATCTTTCAAATAATTTGTTTATTTTCATCAAAATTGCTGAACGAGGTAGCATAAAGTTGCTAATAATATTTCCTTATTATCACTCTAAGATCTTACAATTTATAATAGTGTTCCCTCCCTCATTCCTGATATTAGTAATTTTTGTCTTTTCTTGATTTTTCCTGATCAGCCTAGTTAGAAATTTACAATTTTATTTATATTTTCAAAGAACTAGCCTTTCAGTTTCACTGATTTTTCTGTACTATTTGTCCATTTTCTACTTCATTGATTTCTACTCTTATCCTTATTTTTCCCTCTTCCTGTTTATTTTGTGTTCAAGTTACTCTCTCTAGTTTCTTAAGGTGAAAATCAATCATTGATTTTATACTTTCTTCTTTTTTTAAATAAACCTTTAAAGATATGAATTTCCCTATAAGCATCCTATACATTTTGATATGTTGTGTTTTCATTTTCATTCAGTTCAAAATACGTTTTAATTTATCTTGTAATTTCCACTTTGACCTATTTATTTTCAAAACTTGGGAGATTTTCTAGATATCATGCAGGTATTGATTTCTAGTTTAATTCTATGGTAGTCAGGGAACATACTTCATGTAATTTCAATTCTTCAAGTTTATTGACACTTTGATTTTGTGGTCTCCAAATACAATCTGTCTTGGAGAATGTCTCATGGCACTTGGAAAAACAAATGTGTATTTCTCTGTTTTGGGATGGAGTGTTATGAACTGTCAAACAGGTCAAGTTGATTGCTAATGTTGTTCAAGTCTTCTATATCCTTAGTGACTTCCTGTCTACTCTTCTATCAGTTATTTGCCTCTCTCTCCTTTGAGTTCCACCAGTTTCTGTTTCATGTATTCTGAAATTCTGTTCAGTGCAGTAATGTTTAGATCAGTGTATCCTCTTGACTGTGGGCTTACCAGGTAGCGTCAGTGATAAAGAACCTGCATGCCAATGCAGGAGACATAAGAGTTCCGGGTTTGATCTCTGGCTTGGGAAGATCCTCTGAAGGAGGTGTATGGCAACCCACTCCAGTATTCTTGCCTGGAGAATCCCATGGACAGAGGAGCCTGGCGGGCTATGGTCCACAGGGTCGCACAAAGTTGGACACAACTGAAGCGACAGAACATCCTCTTGATCAACTGACCCCTTTATTGTTATGAAATACCCCCTTTGTCTGTTGTTCTGGTCCTTGTTCTGTTGTCTAGATTGCCTCACACTGCTACCCTGTTGTTCAGTTGCCAAGGTGTGTTCAACTCTTCGTGACCCCACGGACTACAGCACGCCAGGACTCCCTGTCCCTCACCATCTCCCAGAGTTTGCCCAAGTTCATGTACATTGCATCGGTGATGCCATTCAATTGTCTCATCTTCTCTCGCCCTCTTCTCCTCTTTCCCTCAATCTTTCCCAGGATCAGGTCTTTTCCAATGAGTCAGCTCTTCGCCTCAGGTGGCCAGAGTATTGGAGCCTCAGCTTTGGCATTAGTCCTTCCAATGAATATTCAGGGTTGATTTCCTTTAAGACTGACTGGTTTGATCTCCTTGTTACTCTTCGAATCTTTTGATTGTTTGCATGTTATATCTTTTTATTTTACTTTTAATCTATCTGTGTATTTATATTTAGAGCTGTTTTTTTTTATACACAGCATCTAGTAGAGTCTTGCTTTCCTTATTCAATCTGACCATCCCTGTCTTTTATATTACCTTACTTCCCTGGTGGCTCATACGGTAAAGCGTCTGTCTACAATGTGGTAGACCAGGGTTGGATCCCTGGGTTGGGAAGATCCCCTGGAGAAGGAAATGGCAATCCACTCCAGGACTATTGCCTAAAAATCCCATGGACAGAGGAGCCTGGTAGGCTACAGTCCATGGGGTCGCAGAGAGTCGGACATGACTGAGCGACTTCACTTTCAGTTTAATGTAATTATTAATATGCTGCTACTGCTAAGTCACCTCAGTTGTGTCTGACTCTGTGTGGCTCCATGCACTGTAGCCTACCAGGCTCCTCCATCCATGGGATTTCCCAGGCAAGAGTACTGGAGTGCGTTGCAATCATTAATATGATTAAGGTTAAATTCAGTATTTTTCTGTTTGTGTTCTGTTTGTCCCCTTTGCTTTTGAATCTTTTTTCTCTTTTCCTGCCTTTTTGGACAAATTAAGTATTTTCTATAGTTCCATGTTTCGCCCACTGTTGGCTTATTGGTTATACTTATTTTGTCGTAGTTAATGGTTGTACTGAGGTTTAAAATATCCATCTTTAACTTATCACTACCTTCAAATCGTACTATTACTATTATATGTAACTGGAAGAGCTTCTAATTATATATTTACTTGTCTCTCTTTCCAGTCTTTGTGCTACTTCGTGTTGTAATGAATTGAGTTCTACATTTGTTATAAACCTCATAATAACTTGCATATTTTAGCTTTAAACAGTTGATTATTTTTTAAATAGATTGAAAAATGCATAATAAATTTTTCTGGATCCTTGATTTGCCCAATAATCAACTAGCTCAGGGAGTGTGAAGATGGACTCACAGCTACATCTTGGGGTGATTTCCAATAAGAGCACTAGTCAGTCCCTGAGTCCCCAGCTGCCTACAGTTCCACTCCAGGCCACATGTCCTCCTTTGTATAATGGTCTCTCTTAGCTACAGCCCTCACAGTGGGGACTCACAGAGCTCTAGAACTGGGCTTCTTCCTAAGTCCTCTGGCATCACAGATGCCTTCAGCCAAGGATGAGCTGTGATGTGCCCTTAAGCTGTTTTTTAAAGTTTACAAGAACACTGAGCTTCATGCCAGAGCATCAATAATCATGACGGCTTACATTTATTGAGCTCTTTCTATATGTCAAACACCTTGGTCAGCCCCTTGTGTTCATGATCTCTTAATTCTCACTGCAATGTGTTGAATTAGGTCCTGCTACCCTTTTTACAGCTGGAGAAACTGAAGCAAGAAGGTTTAAGTGAATTGCCCAAAGTCATACAACAAGATCAATAAGGGAACGACAGTTTGGTTCTCAGTGGTCTGATATCACAGCCAACCACTCTCAGCTGCTGTGCTCTATGTCTCCCTAGTCACCTGCCTGGGGACACTTGGTGGCCTCTTAATACACACACCTCCATTGGTATTATACACCTGGAGAACCACTGAGCTCGGGGCCTCATCTTCTCTGTTCCATTCTGCGTGTTAGTGCCCATGGTTGAAGAGCATATGTGTGTGGTTTAGTGGCAAGAGCCCTGGACTGGGAGTCAGGGCACTCCATACTCACTCCAGCTCTGTGGCTCACCAGTCATGACTCTTTAGACAACTTAGTTCATGTCCCAGGGCTTGGAGTTTCTCAATACCTAAGGGAAGGGGGTTGAATTAGATCAGCTTGAAGGCTCCTTCAAGTATCAACATCCTGTGAGTCTATGACTTTGTGGCCTTGCTGATAGAAAGCTAATAATTACCTAAACTGGCAGGACATCTAAGATTTATTTACTTTAATAATATTTATCAAAACCCAGAGCTTAACCGCTCACTTCATACTCATATATCTTCTGTGGCTTTCTGTTTATCCCAAAGGTTATCTTTTCATATTGCCCTTTGGGCTTATGAAATCTCCTTTGTGTTCACTACATATTATTAAGTGAACAAAAATCAGGTTACACAATTGTATGTATACCATTTCCTTTTTAAAGTATGTTCATACTTGTATATATAATATCTATGGTATATAATAAAGTATATAAGTATGATTTATATAAATATTATGTGTGCTTATATTTATAAGTCACGTTTATGTAGTCTGAACAGATGTGTGTCAAAACGTTAGAATGACTTTTTCTGGATGGTGAATATTATATGTGCTTATATTTATAAGTCACATTTATGTAGTCTGAACAGATGTGCATCAAAACATTAGAATGACTTTTTCTGGATGGTGAAATAACCAGTGATTTTCATATTCTTTTTCTTGATATATTTTCGTCCTTTTTCAATTTTTGTCCAATGGAATTGCTTATACTTTTAATTCTTACTGCTTACAAACACAGTAGTTCACAAACCAATAAGTTATATCTCTTTTGGACTCAGACTCCCTTGCTCCTTTGTCTCTGTTTTCTCCCAGGTTTTCTATATGTCTTTCTGTTTAAAATAATAAGAAAACAGAGGAGGAGGGTACATGATATATGAGAGCAAGTCATCAAATCTGGAGAATTAGCCATTTCCAGCCCCAAATTTTGGCTTTCCCCAATCATCCCTGATGCCCAGTCACTCTCTCTCCTTTTGTGTCAATATGCTGGGGACTCACATGTTCCTCAGCAGGTCTTCCATTTTACTTTCTCCCTCTACAATTCCTCTTGAGCACTTTCAGCACTAATTTGCTCACTTATTCATTCATTCACTCATCATAAATCATGCATGAATCAGAAAAAAGAATAAGCAGGTGGTTTAGAGTTGAGGGCTGGAGTCTGAGTCTGAACCTGCCCGAGGTATACCAGGATCATGTGAAAAGCATTTGGACAGCTGTAAAGACTGGACCAGTGGGAACTGTTATCCCTCAGGCCCTGTGCTGACCCCCACAGGGGAAATGAAGGGGAGTATCTGTCCTCAAGAAGCTTAGAGTTGTCTGAGAGTGTCCAGGAGTAAATGCAAAGGGGAGGCGAGGGCAAGGAGGGGTGCAGAGATCATGTCCATGGACATGGCAATGAATGACTGGATTCTGCAGAGCAGGAAGAAGCATGAGTCAAGAATCACCATGGGGCTTGGGGATGTTGTGACTGAGAAAATAGTGTGCCATTAACGTATTTATCAATCCATCTACTCATTCATTCCACAAATACACACTGAGCATCTGACAGCACCCTGGTACTGTCATAGCTGCTAGAAATGAAACAGCAAACAAAACAGATAACAAGCCCCCAACCACCCCATTCTGCTTACATTCCATGAACAGCAAAGAAGGAGGAAAAAAACAAGTGCATAAACAAGATCATTTCCAAAGGTGATAAGTGTTATGAAGAAAATAACACTCGGTAGTGTATCAGAGAGCAACCAGGGGAAGTGACATTTTTCTTGTGTGTCATCAGCTGAAATAGAATTTGGGGTCTGGACTGAGGAGGGAGATGGTGAACTTCATGGTAGGGCTGCTGACTCAGAGATGCTAAGATTCACGTCCTGGTGAAAATGTTTTACCTCTTATTCAACTTTGCATTTTATTATCCTCTGGCTCAGAAACTCAGTGGGTTCCGACTGTCCTCTGGATAAAAATCTAATTCTTTAGCTTGACATTCAAGGGCCTTCACAGTCTCCCCCAGCCTGCCTGTCTGCCTACCCACATCCTCTCATAAACCTTGCATTTGGCCTCGATGGGCTCTTCACTATCTCCTCTTAGGCTGGGTCCCTTTATAGTAGCTCCATACTTGGGTCCTGGCGGTCTCCCAAGTTCTCTAGGCCACAACTATCCTGCTCTTCTTGGGGATCTGGGCTTTTCTCTGCCTCCCTGCTCTATGAGATTGTTAAATGTCTCATAAATGAAGACCCTACTCTCTTGTAAGAATGAAGTCTCCTTAAGAGAGGGGCTGGCCCCTTCATGACCCTCTCTCCATTGGATTTTCTGTGTACACCTGCTCAGAAACACATTAAGCAGCTTTACAGATCAATTATCTTCTTGTATAAAATAAGAAAAGACAGAATGAGAAGAGTCCAGAAAACCAAAGAGTTTCCCACCCAAATTCACAGAGCCAGGAGATGACAGAATTTGGCCATGGTCAAGGGTTCAGAAGCAATCAACAAAGAAGTGATTCAGTTTGCTAGAAGAATCAGAAGTGGGAATTGTGTATCTAGGGATGGACCTGCTTGGTGTTGCATGCTCTGAGCCAGAGAGCTCTGGGATTCCTCCCATCCCTTGAGGGGCAGTCCACACAAGGGGCAGAATCTGGACTCAGGTCCAGAGGAATCCATAGCCCCTCTCTCCAAGGAAATCAATCCTGAATATTCATTGGAAGGACTGATGCTGTAGCTGAGGCTCCAATACTTTGGTCACCTGATGCGAAGAACCGACTCATTAGAAAAGCCTCTGATGCTGGGAAGGATTGAAGGCAGGAGGAGAAGGGAGTGACAGAGGACGAGACGGTTGGATGGCATCACTAACTCAATGGACATGTGTTTGAGCAAGCCCTGGGAGATAGGAAGGACAGGGAAGCTTGGCATGCTGCAGTCCATGGGGTCGCAAAGAGTCAGACACGACTGATCCACTGAACAATAGCAGCAAGGCTTCCTTCCTCAGTTTCCTTGGCTTCATCATAATTTCCTCCTTTTAAGCTGGGGTGAGGGGCGGAATGGAGCAGTCAGTTTACCTATCTGAAATGCAGGATTATGGGGGATGAGCTGCCCCTGCCCTTCCTACCTCCCCTTCAGCATCATTTGATACTGATGCTCAACTTCTCTGCTTTGAGGCTGTGACGTCAGGGTGATGGAAGGTTAGGAGAGAGACATATGATTGTCATGACGGATGTTTGGGATGAAAGTCAATACCATAAACACAGATTCATCGTGACACTCCTTCTGGTGCATCTTTCATCTGAGGAATCTCAAAGCCCTGGATAAATGGTAATTAATATTCACAGCAGCTTCCAGGGGAGGATGTGGTCTGTCTGCTAAATGCCAGAGGGCCATTATTTCCGAACCCCTCCCCAACCCTCCCAGCTTGCTCCCAGCTGCTGCCTGCCCCAAGGTGACAGTGCCAGGTGGATAGGATGCCCAGGTCTTAGACCCCTTCGGGGCATTTCTCTGCCTAGAAGGCTCCAGGGGCAGAAGGAGACTCCCAACTCACCTCCTGCCCCCCACCCCTACCCTGCTTTCCCAGAGGATGACTCAGCGTAAACCAGGGCAGGAGTGGGAGCATTTCCTGCCTCCACTGGCAGGCTGGGGCCAAACAACTAGTTAGTTGACTCAGCAGGAACCACATGGCTCCAAAAATACAACCACCTCTGCCCAGATACGCGTCATGCTCCCTTGGCCCTTTGGACACCATCACCTGCTCACCTTCCTCCTCTCCCTACCCCAGGGGAGCTACTCCAAGTGGTGTTTGCCTTCCCTCTGATTCTAGAGGAACCATATGCTCATCACAGAATACCTGGAAAACATAGAAAAATAGGGAGAATTATTTTAGTCATCCCATAATTCCACAGCTCCCCAAATAACCGCAGCTGAAATCATATGTTTCCTTTCTGTTTTTCCTACATTTGGCGGGGGTGGGTATTTGAAAATTAATACATGATCATGGCAAATATATATATAATATTATATGCTGCATATGTATTATTTCATACATGTAAAATAAGACAGAATGTTAGAAAGTGAAAAGTCCTCTCCAACTTTCTCTTCCTACCCAAGGGGAAAGCACTGTTAAGAGTTTCTTGGGTATAATTCCAGAAATTGCTATTGCATGTCCCGACATGCATCTGCACACTCATTTTACATGGCTGAGGTCATACAGTATGAATAATTTAGCCTTATCTGCACTTCACATGAACATGTGAGCATTTTCTATCCTGTTAAAAATTATTGGTTAAACGACTTTTTTATTGATTGCCTGACATTTTATCTTTCTGGTGTTCCATAGTTTATTTAACCTTTTCCCTATCATTGGGCATGTACTCAGGTGAGGGACAGCGGGAGAAGGAAATGAGCCAGAATGAAATATTGGGAGAAGGAAGCAAATTCGGAGAGTCTGAGGGCCTACTGTGTGTCACCCACTTTTCCTATCTGCCCAGTCACTCAGTGTGAGAGTTTAAGCACTGTTCCCGTCCTGCAGATGAAGGGCTTCCCTGATAGCTCAGTTGGTAAAGAATTTGCCTGCAATGCAGCAGACCTCAGTTCGATTCCTGGGTTGGTAAGATCTCCTGGAGAAGGGATAGGCTACCCACTCCAATATTCTTGGACTTCTCTGGTAGCTCAAGTGGTAAAGAATGTGCCTGCAATGCAGGAGACCTGGGTTCAATTCTTGGGTTGAGAAGATCTCTGGAGGAGAGCATGGCAACCCACTCCAGTATTCCTGCCTGGAGAATCATCATGAACAGAGGAGCCTGGTGGGCCCCAGTCAATGGGGTCCCAAAGAGTCGAACATGACTGAGTGATAAAGAACAGCACACATCCTGCAGATGAGGAAGCTGAGGTTCAGAGCAGTTTAAAAGAATGTTTTTATAGGTAGGAGAACCAGGTTTTGATGATTTGTGTTTTTGGCCACACTGAATGTCATGTAGGAGCCTAGTTCCCCAACCAGGGATTGCACCTGTATCCTCTGCATTGGAAGGATAGAGTCTTAACTACTGGCCTGCCAGGGAAGTCCCAAGAGTCACGTTTTGAAACAAAATTTGTCAGCTCCAAAGTCCATGGCTGTTCTGTCTCACCAAGATGCCTTGGAAAAGTCCAGGGTTTAAGATTTCCCACCGCTTAGCATGGGAATGGGGAAAGCCATTCATGCATGTATTCTCTCATTCACTCAACAACAGTGATGCACCAGGCAAGAGGAATTCAGGGTGGGAAAGACTCTGTCCCTGCCCTCTAGAAGTCCACACTTGCATGGGGGTGGACGTGTAAACAAGTTATCAGCCTGGCGTGGGAGAGGAGGATATAAGGTGCCATGAGAGTCAAACTCCCTCTCCAGCCTCCAAAGGTCAAAGGAGGCCTCCAGGCTGAGGACACTGGATGCTGAGTCAGTCATCCGGCACTGGCCAGGAAGTGCCAGTGAGGCCTGAGATGCCTCTGCTTCCTCTCCTGCCCAGACCCACGCGCCCCAGTCACTGGAAGATGGAGTTGGCTCCCCCTGACCTGGCTTTTGTGTCAGACTTCCTGCCCTTTAGTTGATCAGCTTGCCAGTGTCCCACGGCAATAGAGTGGGTGGGGGGCTGCCAGTTGCTGAGAAAAACTTCAAGCTGGTGTTTCTGGTTTATTTTCTAGGACTTCAGGAAATGTTTATCACACTCTGGGGAAGCTCGGAGTATTAGTGACAAAAGGTTTGGTTAAGGGCTTGGGCTCTGGATGGACAGGTCAGGATTGGGGTCCTGCTTCCATCATTTGCTCTGAGACTGCAGGAAAATCACCAAAACCAGTCAGAACGCTTAGTAACAAGCCACAGAGATGGACCCAATGATCTTAAAAAAATAAAAGAAAAAAAGGAATCCAATGCAATAGAATGGGCAGGGATTCAAAAGGGGCAGACTTGGGAAAGAAGGAGCAGAAATTAAGGTCACTTTCAAGGCCCGGAGCAGCAGAAGGCACAAAATCACCCCTTGGCCCGGAAGTACTTAGTCAGGACACTGATGCCATTGCAGCCAGCTATCACAGCAGAGTTCTCACTCTCTAGCGCTCTGGGTCCAGGGCCCAAGCCTCAGGTCACGTGCCCACACCCGTTACCAGAAAACTGGAAGCAGGAGGATTTGCCCTTGGACCTCAGTGATAGGAGGTTTCTTCCTCCAAGTTAACATATAAAGGCAAGTCCTGAACACAGGCCAGGGAGGCTTTGGAGACTGGACTGCCCCAAACTCAACATTGTGGACATGCCCTAACATCTCAGAGCTTTTGTAAAATAGACACGTTAATAATGTCCACCTCACAGGATTGTTATGAGGATTTTTTTAAAAACAAGTGAAGTGCTTGCTTAATCCAGATGCCTAGTAAATGCTCGGTAGATATTAGTTTACTATCATCGCTGTTGCTATTGTTTATCATTATTACTATTATAATCCACTTTCTCTCTTTTAAAGTAAAACATGGATAGTTTTCACTATAAAGTAATATATGCCATAGAGAGAAAGGTTAAAAAATACTGAAAAGTTGAAAGAAGAAAATGAAACTACCCACCACCCACAGAAAACCACTGTCCACAACTTGGTGTTTCCTGCCGCCCTGTTTTCTGTGTATTGGTTTGGGTTCTTTCTTCCCTTTTTCCTTTCAGACAGCTGTGATCACCCTGTGGGTATAGTTGTGTATCCTACTTTATAGCCTCTGCATTCGACTCTTTGCAATCATCATTCTTAGGAGCTGTGAAATATCCTGTGGCGTGGCTAGGCTCATTCCCCAAGTATTGTTTCCAGTTTCTAGAGGGGGTAGGAGGGACATGCACTTACAAATTATGAGTGTTTTGGGTTTTTTCAGAAACTGTTTCTGATTCTGGAATGCTTCTTTGGACTATCCACTGATACTTAATTGACATCAATTAAGCAATTTGTCCCAAGAAACTTTCAAGAGATCATTTCCTAAAATTCCCACAAATCTGATGCAGGTCAGGGGACAAAACCCTATAGGACCTGTACCACCTCACTGAACTTTGACAGGGCATTTTCACTGCCACCAAGAGTATGAGCTCCACAGCCCCACAGTCACCTGGAAAGGGGTTGGCCTGCCCACTGCTTTCTCACGTTCCCAATATGCTCAACCACTGATTAGACTGGGGTGGTTCATCCTGCCTGTGAAATTACCTGCCATTAGTGCAGTGGGAAGTGCCTCCACTCTGCCTTTTGGCAGCTTGGGACTCAGGGCGATTTTCTTACATCTTCTGGGAAAAAGACTCCTAGATAAGTTCAATCAGACCGCATTTATTCTCTTTTCCTGGAGACTTTCCTGTTCTTCTCATCTTCACCTTACATTCCCCACCTACACACACATTCTAACTCTGCCCAGCCCCCACCAGCCTCCAGGCACCTGTGTGTCCCAGGCTGGGTTCCAGGAAGTGGCTCTCATCTAAGGAGGGCAAGGGGATCACACGAACAACCCGGTTCTCCAACCGGGGGTGACTAAAATGCCAGAGAAGCTGATTATTTGAACTTCCTGGGCAGGGCCCGGCATCTGCCGGTAGTGGGGCTTTGGAAGCAACAATAATTAATATTTTGCCGAGTGTGATTCTGATAGTCCGGCCGAGGAGAGGGTCCCACCCAGAGCTGAGAGCCCCGTGGAAACTGCCCCAGCTGCATTCCTGGGCAGTGATTGCGCAAATGGGCACCCTCGCCGCACCTGGAAGGGCTCCGAGGGTGCTGCGGCCGGTAGAGGATGCGCCCCAACCTACCCTGGCTCTGCCCTGGCCACCGGGAGTGAAGTGACTAGAAAGGGTGACTGAGGAGGCCAAAGGGAAATGAAGTCATCCTTTCCCCTCCTGCCCTTCTGAAATACCATTAGAACCTAGAAGTAGCAGAGGGCTCAGAGGTCTCCTTTCCCAACTTCCTCCTGTCACGTGGCTGGGAGCTGAGGTCCAAGCAGAAGTGAAGGGCTTGCTCTACTTGAATTTTCTATGAGAAATGGCTGAATGAGAGTGGCCGGAGATTTCAGAAGCACTCTCTGTGACATTGTTTATTGCATGCGATTTCAGTGACTCAGAAAGGCTCTCAGGCCCCTACACTCTCCTCCTACTCCCTCCCCAGCACCTGAAATGCCACATCACTTCTTCTACTTTCAGACTTTGATGCTGTTTAAAAGTTAAGCTAAGCTTCCCCTAGTGGGGATCACTTCTCATGTCAGTAAGTGGTACTTTCTATTCCCTTTCTGAGAGCAGGTGATGGAGGGAGGCTAGGAGGGCATAAAACCTCACCATGGCAGAAGTCCTCAGATCACTTTCCAAATATGGTGTGTTTTCAGTTTTTAACTCACTTGAGATGGGGCAATTTCTGGTCACCTTGGCGACCATGCCGTGAGATGGGAGAACACTTAACTGTCACTTCCACTCATCAGATGAGGAAATGGAGGGTCTAAGAAGTTCAGTAACTTGCCCAAGGACATGCAGTTAGTAAGTACCCAGGCAGGGTTGAAATCTTGACACTCAGCTGCTCCCCAAAGCCAGGATAAGGGTGTGATGTTAGTGTTTTTGTTGATTGGTTTATAGAAAAGTGTGAAACAAGTCATAGGGCTCAAGATTTGAGAGGGCCTAGAGTAATACAATGCAGAATGCCTGCCTTCTCTCATTTGAGCCTTATGACAGCCCCAGGCAAACATCATCCCATTTTCCAGAGGAAAAACCTGAGGCTCAGAGATTTAATATTAATAAATTAATTCAGCTGTAAGTACCTCCAGGAAATGAACTGGGTCACATCCCCTTTTTAGGTCTGAGCTTTATCAATGAATGTTTGTTGAGTGTTTGCAGAAGGAATCCTAACACAGCCTATACATTTTACGGGTGAAAAAACAGATCTGCACTATAAAGGAGTACGCCTGGGTCACATAGTGAGTGGCAGAGCCTGGACCTCAGAGCTTTCGATCCCCGCTCCAGTGTCCTTTCTACTTCGTCCATCCATTCTTTCATCCAACTGTGAGAACTGAGCCGCTGCACCCCCAGGTACTGTGCTGGGCTCTGACGATACAAACAAACAGGACAAGGAACAGTGTGAGGACAGTTGTGTACTTGCTTTGAGTCCTAAAACCTAAGGGAAGGGTGGAGTGCCAAAAGATAATATTTTAATGCAATGTTTTTTATAAATCATGTGCTAAACTATGGCCCATAGGCCTGCAGTCTATTTTTGTGAATCAAGTTCTGTTAAGATTAAATCTCAGCCTCTGTTTTGAGGGGCCCACAGTTTGATCAGAGGCGAGAGGCCCACGTGGAGTATTTATTTAATGCTCTGTGAGTGTCCTCAGGAAGCCAGCCAGGAGGTGTAGGGGAGAGTCAGGCAGGGAGGGAAATGTGCAGAGGTGCAGCTGTATGAGAGCTGGGGTTATGGAGGGAAATGACAGCAGGGTTCTCCGGTGCAGGAGAGACAGGTTGAGGAGGCAGAGAAGGAGTGGTGGGTGAGCAGGTCTCAGAGATTAGGGAGAGGAGACAGCAATGCAGGGTGCTCTGGGCTGAGAAGGGTCCTCAAAGGATCCGAGGCTGGCGAACTACCCTCAGGCTGACACGAGAACAGGAGAATAAGACCCAAACCAGAGCGGGCAACACGCCTGGGTGCTAAGTCGCTTCAGTGGTGTCTGCCTCTGTTGCGACCCCATGGACTGCAGCCTGCCAGGCTCCTCTGCCCATGGGATTCTCCAGGCAAGAGTACTGGAGTGGGTTGCCACACCCTGTACCAGAGGACCTTCCCAACCCAGGGATTGAACCCATGTCTCTCATGTCTAACTTGCGTTGGCAGGCAGATTCTTTACTACTAGCGCCTCCTGGGGAACCCAGAGGGGTCAGATCTTCCCTCAGAAATACGTTCACAACACAATGAATGTGTTTGTCCAGTTGTCCCTGGATGTGCGTAGGGTATCTGCCCCCTCTACTCCGTGTCCCCCACCCGGGGACTCTCCCAAGGGCAGAAGATGCCCACAAGCTGCTGCCGCCTCAGAAGAGCTGCTCAGAGCCAAGGGACACCTTGGAAGAAAGGGAACTTCCGAGGAATTCTTCTCGTTTGCTGAGAATATTATAAATGCACGCCTGAAGACATTCCATGTGGGAACCTCCTGGGGGTCCACGGGTTAAGACTTCATCTTCCAGTGCGGAGGGTGTGGGTTCCATCCCTCGTCTGGGAGTTGAGATCCCACATGCTTTGCAGCCAAAAAACCAAAACAGAAGCAATATTGTGGCAGATTCAATAAAGACTTTTAAAATGGTGCACATACTAAAAGATATCCATGTGAATCACTCAGAAGAGTCTGGCATAAAATAAATACTCAAAAAAGTGATGGCTACTACTTTATGTTTAAGAGTATTTTAAATAGCTTTTAAAGTTACAATTTGTAAGACCCATGTTTGAAGGACATTGTCCTTCATATGCTTGTCCTTTTTGTATATGTTTACATTGGTTGTTGATGATTGCAAGATGTATCTGCTAAATCAGACTGTCAGCTAATAGTTGAGGGGGCGGGGGTTGTTTGGGAAGGAGTAGAATCCTGGAGAAGATTTAATCAAAGATGACTTCCTGGTGGAGGTGCTGGGCGAAGAGTTTTAAAGGAATTGATGAGAGGATGGATGGAAGCATGCTAAATGACACAGCATCTGAAAGATGGAATAATTTTGCCTACCTTCTCTGAGACTTAATTGATATCATATACATTAAGTGAATGGCATGTAACAGGAACCAAGTTACTCGTAGATGATGAAGAAGGAGGGATGCAGGGGGCAGGGGGCAAGAGAGAAAGAGGGAAAGGGGCCAAGAAGCAGGAGACCTTGGTTCCAGACATAGGTGTGCCTCTAGTTAGCAATGTAAGACTTTGGAAACATCACTACCTTCTTAATACCTCAGATTTCTTTTCTTCAAAATGGATTGTTCAGGTTAAAGATGTCCACCTCTGGAAGTCCCTGATTATAATAAATACAAAATTATAACGGCTATTGTTTATTACTCCCCACCATATACCAATCACTTTTTAAAATGATAAACATAACATTTGATTTTCACAACAAAGCTGTTCAGTTCAGTTCAGTTGCTCGGTCGTGTCCGACTCTTTGTGACCCCATGGACTGCAGCACGCCAGGCCTCCCTGTCCATCACCAACTCCTGGAGTTTACACGAACTCACTTCTATTGAGTTGGTGATGCCATCCAACCATCTCATCCTCAGTCGTCCCCTTCTCCTCCTGCCTTCGATCTTTCCCAGCATCAGGGTCTTTTCAAATGAGTCAGTTCTGTGTATCAGGTGGCCAAAGTATTGGAGCTTCAGTTTCAGCATCAGTCCTTCCAATGAATATTCAGGACTGATCTCCTTTAGAATGGACCGGTTGGATCTCCTTGCAGGCCAAGGACAAAGCTGTTAGTGGTAACAAGTAACAAAGTTTAGTGGACTCCATTACTATTCTCATTATTTTGTTAAGGAAATGGAGGCTCAGAGAAGTTAAGTAACCTGTACCAATGGTAGCTTTAGTAATAGGGTCTCTGACTCCAGGAAGGCAGAGAGATGCTGCCTCCTGGGAGCCATCCCCTCTACAGAGAAACTTTTCCCCACATGGCCGGGATTGGTGCTGGCTGGCTCACTGGAGACGACAATGCTACAGGAAGGAGCCTGCTGTCCTACCGGCTTTCACCGCCCGGTTTCTGTGGCAGCCCCAGCCCATACCTTGAACACCCCCCTGCCCACCCACACGCCCACCTCAGCACAGTGACTTTCCCCTAAAGCTGTGTCACTCCCAAGAGATGACAGTCAGGAAAAAGCTCCATGGTTGAATCACAGTGGCCACTTCCTGTTTCGTTCAGGGTCCTCTGTGCTCCAGAGCCCTCACTCTGCCATGCCCTGTGTAGTAATAAGAGCCATGGTATGTATGACCGCCCCCCGCCTCCCCGCTGCCAGGGAGACTTAGTCACCCTTCCTGTGCCCTTAGCCTACCAGGCTGAGGGGCGCAAGCCCTCAGCTTCAGCCCTGTTCCACACCCCTGCTACGGAGAGCCCAGTGGGACCCTGGTTGTCCTGGGGCTGGGCAAGGAGGCAAACCAGGACCCCATCCCTCCAGACGGGTGATGTAAGACTGACGGGGACAGGTGGGTGGATGTTCAAGCTTCAGCCATGAAGTAAGGCATAGTCACCGACCCTGTGGGCACCTCGTGGGCACCCACTCAAGGCATACTGCTGTCTCTAAGCACAGGGTTCAGGACTCTGTGAGGAAAGACAAACACAGATGGGGCTGTGTGTCTCGGGGAAACCCCAGTCCTCTCCCAGTTGCTCAGAACAGGCTTCCTGGAGGTTGACAAACTGCAAGGAAGGTTGAGCGTGAGAGCGAAAGAAGTCATCAGATATTTGAGAGGCTGTCTGGTGGGGGACACTTCCTCTGGGTAAAGGAATCCAGGAGCATTGTTTAAGATCTTTTGAAGTCTTAAGCCTCTAAAGGTATTTCTTGCCCACCCCTCCCCCCAAAGGTAATACACAATTAAGCATCTAATTCCTAAAAACAAGTATAAAGAAGTCCAATAAAGTTCTGAGTTTTCTCATGAACCATTTTAGTGGTTTTTCCCTTTTTCCTTCTCTTTTTAAAAATAGTTATCACATATCAGTGTCCCTTGAAATTGTTTTTGTGCTTTCAGATGCCTCCACTTTGCTGTTCCAACAGACCTGATGGTCAGCCTGTTGGATAATCCTGCCCTGGGGACAGTGGATGGGTGTCTCTGGGCCACGTGTGCTGTCCAGTAGAGGGAAGAGCTTTCTCACCCTGTGTGTTATATGACCACTGAGTGGGCTGCCCAGGAAAGAAGTGCCTGGTCCTTGGTGTGTTCCCACCCACACGAGGTCAGAAGTCCCCATGACAAGGATGGGTTGTGTGGGAGCGGGAGTCTGGAAAGGGTACTCTAAGCTCCCTCCCAGTCCAGTGATGCTAGGGTGGGAATTCCAAGCACCTTGGAAAGAAAGCATTCATGAGACTTGCTCCAGGCTAGTGGTCAACCCAGATGTGGGTTGGCCTCTGGGGTCCTATGGGAGACTTTGAGGAGAAGAATTTCTCTTCCCACAAGGAAGGCGAGCTTAGGCTTGCCTTGGAAGTTTTGGGGCCAACCCTGCAGGAGCATCTGGAAAACCAACCACTGCCACAGATGGCGCTAGTGGTGGTGTGCCAGGACCAAATGGGCCGGACTATGGGGCATCTGGGCCACCAGTCCAAACTCTCTGTATTTAATGCTTTTAGGCAAACGCTGCCCCGAGTCCTTCTGATTCATAAGAGCCCCTTGAAAGTCACAGCTGCTTTATTGGGTCCTCCTATGCCTGGCACCAAAGCTTCCCTGGTGGCTCAGATGGTAAAGAATCTGCCTGCAATGGGGGAGACCTGCCTTCGAGCTCTGGGTCAGGAAAGTCCCCTGGAGAAGGGCAACCCACTCCAGTATTCTTGCCTGGAGAATCCCATGGACAGAGGAGTCTGGCGGGCTGCAGTCCATAGGGTGGCAAAGAGTTGGACACAAATGAACAACTTTCACTGTCACTGCATGCCTGGTACCAGCTTCCAGTTAAATTAACTGAATGACTAGAGTCAGGAGAAATGGGATGGCATATTTCTTCTGGCTGTACATAAATGCACATTCTACAGACAATACATAAAATGCCTTCTGATTGTTTAGGGACTTTGCAAAGGATACACAGAAAACTTGTCATGGCATTTGCCCCTGGAAGGGGAGTCCAAGGGATGAGGTTTGGGGGTGGGAGGGAGACTCTTGGTCACTTAATATTATTTTTATCATGTGCAATTATTAGTGACAAACTAACAAAAAGCACTGGCTTAAAAATTTTCCAAAGTGCTTTCAGCAGCCACAGCAGGTGGTTTTAAGAGGTGGAAAGAGGTACTAGATGCTGCGGGTGTGAGACCCTCCCTAGAAGGGGCTCTTGACCTTTACTCAACTTTATTGACTTTCAATTTATAATTTTCACAACACTGAAATGTTTCTTGTCCAGGATAGAGCTCATTAAACACACTGGGTTAAAAGTGGGTTTGTGGTGAGGGCAGCCCACAGAACAAGGGTACCTCAGTCAACAGCCACCAAAATGACCAGGAGTTACTGGCAAAAGATTACATTGTAGTAAAAAAAAATTGGGGGCCACATCCCATGGCATGTGGGACCTTAGTTCCCCAACCAGTCATGGAACCCACCCGCTACAGTGGAAGCACTGAGTCTTAACCACTGAACCGCCAGGTAAGTCCCTGTAGTCTCTGTTTAAAGTGAGTCATAATACTTCCTTGTTAAAATCAGTTATTCCAGACAAGCTGTGTGCCTTGAGAGTAAACTGGTGAACCCAGCTACATTCTAAATTCTCAGAAGGCTTTCTTAAAGTCTACAGAGTTTATTTCACTGCACCAAGAAGTTTTCACTGACACCGTCCCTGAAAAAGAGGGGATTTCCACCTCAAGGACCAATGCTGGCCACAGAGCCCTTCCTTGACCTCCAGCTTACTTCAAGGTGAAAATCTGCATTTCCTTCTATCATCTGTGTAAATAAGCACTGGACACCTTGACCTTGGAGAACTGCTCAAACTCTCTGGGACGTAGTTGTATGACATCCAATTAGAAATTAAAATTCCTACACTACATTCTGTGTTCTGATTGTGATGCTATCAGCATGGAGCTATACGTTTTTAAAATGCATAGAACTGTGTACTAGCAGAATCTACTGTACAATAATTTTAAACAAGAAAACTTAATCCTATGCTTTAAGTAAGACACTCCTTATATGGCATTCTTTTTGCCTGTTTATACCTGGCAAGGTCTAGTTGTTATTTGCCGAATGAATGAATATTGAAAAGAGTAGAATATTGAAAAAAAAAAAAAAAAAAGAGTAGAATATTGATGGCAGGCAGACACTCAATAGTTGTCTGTTCCCGTCACCTTCCCTTTAGCCATTTCAAATAACAGGACACAGTGCAGGTCTCCAGAAAATACTAATGCCTTGAATGTTTCTCAGCCACTTGGGCAACGTTTGACCCAAGAGGAGAGGAGAGGCAGCTGGTGCCACAGAGAGTGACCTGGGTGGTTCCCTGTGGCCATGGGTACAGTCTCTATCAACAAAGTGACTTCTTCCTGCCAAGCACGTGTCAGAATAGAATAGAATTCAAAATAGAATCAATTAGGCACATCCCTTTCCTTGAGCTACTTACATGATGGAAACTGAGTATTTATCTCAATGCCCTGGGTTAACACATGCGGGGGAGTTGCCCAGTTAAGAACTTCACTTACTTTACGTGGTTTCAACCTCACAACATCTTCCCAGTGAGGAAGTGAGAGCTCAGGCAAAAGATAATGTCCAAGGTTGCGGAGCTACTACAGGGTCCAGCCTGAGTTCCAACTGAGGCTTGTCTGATTCTTAATTCAGGCTCTTACCACATGCGATACTGCCTCCAGCAGTTCCAGACAGCCTTTGGAAAGAGAACATTCTATGTCCCTACAGAATCGAAACAAGCCTAAGGTAGGTGTGGGGTGAGTTCCTTGATGTGTGGGCCCCTCTTCCTTTGGATTTCAAAGGCTCACGTCAGTGAAGTTCTGTTAAAGTCAAAAGGTGACATCCTTCCATGGACAGTTGGCCAAGTCTGAGTCCAGCTCTGGCACCTCAAGGGCTTGTTGTTAAGGCAACTCTGGATCACTCTGTGGTTCTATAGTTATCCCCTCTTTTTCTTTCTTGTTCTTCCGCCTTTTCGAAACAATACTTGAGAGATGGCAGCTCTGCGTGGCCCACTTGTTACTGATTGAAGGAGATGCTGACCTGAAATAAAAACAGTTCCCAGGAATTTCAAGGCCCCAAATAGAAAGAGCTATATTCTCTAAACACTTTGATTGCAGAAGCTGATTCACAGCTGTACCCAGAGCCTTACAGTGCCAGGAACAATGTGGTACTCAGCAAATGTTGAAGGAACTAATAATGAAAAGTGAAAGTTGCTCAGTCGTGTTCAACTCTGTGCAACCCCTTGGACTATACAGTCCATGGAACTCTCCAGGCTGGAACACTGGAGTGGTAGCCTTTCCCTTCTCCATAGGATCTTCCAAACCCAGGGATCGAACCTAGGTCTCCTACATTGCAGGCAGATTCTTTACCACGTGAGCCACAAAGGAAGCCCAGTTATGAAAAGAATTCCCTAAAGAAGTTAGCTAGAAAACTGGGCTAGAGAGATGGGCTAAGATTTGTAGTGAAGATTGGAATAAAAGTACAGGAGTGTATGTGCACGTACCCCAGAGCAACGGTTCAGCAACCCGTGTGATGAGGGGGACATGCCGTGTCTGTCCACTTCTCCTCCACACCTTGTGAACTAGAGGTGTCAGTGTGGACGCTTCTGGCTCACCCAGGCTTCTGACCTGAGGAATGAATCAAACTCTCTCTCTCTCTGTAAAATACGCATAGTATAAAACAGCATACAACATCTTCCAATCTGTCCCTTTAGCCTTGAGTTGTCCCATTTTTACCTACTATCTTGGGTTTTGGGCTTCCCTGGTAGCTCAGCCGGTAAAGAATCCACCTGCAATGCAGGAGACCCCGGTTCAATTCCTGGGTTGGGAAGTTCCCCTGGAGAAGGGATAGGCTACCTACTCCAGCCTTCTTGGGCTTCCTGGTGGCCCAGATGGTAAAGAATCTGCCTGCAACGTGGGAGACTTGGGTTCAATCCCTGGATTGGGAAGATCCTTAGAGGAGGGCATGGCAACCCGCTCCAGTATTCTTGCCTGGAGAATCCCCACGGACTGAGGAGCCTGGAGGGTTACAGTCGATGGGGTCACAAAGAGTCGCACATGACTGAGCAACTAAGCACACACACACACACACACACACACATATCTTGGGTTTTAGCTATAAATACAAAGACACTGGGCTTCAAACTCTTCATTAAGTCTTACTGTGGTATAATACAGTGTTGGTACCAATAAGTGTTCACTGGGTAATTGATCTTGCTCTGCTTTATTTTTTTGCTATACTTCAGTCTTGCAGTTTAAGAGCAATTTTGGCTTTTTGACACACCCAATAATTATATGCAAAATGCTGGTCTGGATGAAGCATAAGCTGGAATCAAGATTGCTGGGAGGTTATCTCAATAACCTCAGATATGCAGACGACACCACCTTTATGGCAGAAAGCTAAAAAGAACTAAAGAGCCTCTTGATGAAAGTGAAAGAGGAGAGTGAAAAAGTTGGCTTAAAACTCAACATTCAAAAAACTAAGATCATGGCATCTGGTTGCATCACTTCATGGCAAATAGGTGGGGAAACAATAGAAACAGTAACAGGCTTTATTTTCTTGGGCTCCAAAATCACTGCAGATGGTGACTGCAGCCATGAAACTAAAAGATGTTTGCTCCTTGGAAGAAAAGCTATGACTAACCTAGACAGCATATTAAAAAGTAGAGACATTACTTTGCCAACAAAGGTCCACCTAGTCAAAGCTATGGTTTTTCCAGTGTTCATGTATGGATGTGAGAGTTGGACCATAAAGAAAGCTGAGAACTGAAGAATTGATGCTTTTGAACTGTGGTGTTGGAGAAGACTCTTGAGAGTCCCTTGGACTGCAAGGAGATCCAACTAGTCCATCCTAAAGGAAATCAGTCCTGAACATTCATTGGAAGGACTGATACTGAAGCTGAAGCACCAATACTTTGGCCACCTGATGTGAAGAACTGACTCCTTAGAAAAGACCCTGATGCTGGGCAAAATTGAAGGCAAGAGAAGGGAATGACAGAGGATGAGATGGTTGGATGGCATCACCAACTCAATGAACAGGAGTTTGAGTAAGCTCCGGGGTTGGCGATGGACAGGGAAGCCTGGTGTGCTGCAGTCCCTGGGTCTCAAAGAGTTGGACACAACTGAGTTACAGAACTAAACTGACTAATTATAAGTACTTCTTGTCTGCCCTCTAGTGGGAATGGTGAAAAAGTGAAACTCAGAACATCTTTCCTGCTAGAAAATCCTTTGCCTTAACTCACTGGACTTCACATTACTCAAATTGTAATCAATCCTACACACCACCAAATGTGTAAAGAGATAAATAACAAGGATATAGATAAGCACAGGGAACTATATTCAATATCTTGTATAACCTATAATGGAAAAGAATCTGAAAAAAATATATGTATATATTTATAACTGACTGATCCCTGGGTCAGGAAGATCCTCTAAGAGTAGGAGATGGCAATCTGCTCCATGTTCTTATCTGGAAATTTTCATGGACAGAGGAGTCTGGCAGGCTATAGTTCTGACTGAGAAACCAAGCACGTAACTGAATCACTTTGCTGTATGTCTGAAACTAACACAATTATGTAAATCACCAATACTTAAGTTAAAAAAAAAAATAGTGGGATGAATGATTCCAACTCGGCCAAAGTCCTGCATCTTGATGACATCAGGAGTAATCAAATCAAAGATGAGATCATGGACTGACATAGTCCAATCAGAGTGGACCCCAGAATGTTTTCTGGAAATGCTAGGATAAAGATGCTCACTATCTTTCACTGAACTTCAGCATAGAAAGATGCTGCTCCAGGAGCTGATGACATCATCTTTCAAGCCTAAAAGGGAACTGCCAAGAATGGAGACAACGTCAAGGCAATACAGCTGAGAAATGTAAAAAGAAAACTAAATTTTGGAAACATGGTTTGGGCCCTGAGTCAAGTCATATCTGAAGCTGATGTCTTTGAATTGCTTGATTTACAGGAGCCAATAAATACTTTCCCATGCTTAAGCCAAAAAGAAAAACAAAATTATGATCTAGCCAAAGATAGTAGTTTATCCTCATGTTATATATGAATTTGATACACAGAATGGTGCTTCTCAAACCAAATGTGGTGAAGGGCCAGTTTTTATATTTTCTTGATATTTTGAGAATCATTCCATTTGTAAAATTCAATAAAAATGAATTACTGAATAAATTACATTAAAAACCAAAGACATACAAAATAACAACCTAATTGTTATTATTGGTTTCAATAGACAATCTTACATTTCAATAAACATAATCAGAACAAATAGAGGGAAAAAGTAAAATAATTGCAAAATCTGTATGTGTTGTTCATTGAACGTATATGTTATAAGTGATGAATAGAGAGAACTACTTTTATGCTAATAATTTTTTGTCATTCTTCAGTCATAACTAAACAAAAATTGTAAGTAAAATATAATGTTATTTTACTTATAAAATTATAAGTAAAATATAAATGAATACTATTCATATCAATATTGTTTTTACTGGACAAATATATGCTTATAAGAGCTTGTTAAGTCTAGCTAAAGCAGGCAGAATGGAATATAATGCTACTCACAAGGTATAACGACTGTTGAAACTGTTTTTATATATTTTTTTAAATGAAAGCTCTAGTGGAGAAACCAGTATTACAGAGGTTTGTTAACAGGAATAGAAGAAGAAATTTTAAAGCCATTCCAGGAAGCTCAAGATTTTTATCTTTCACTTTTATCCAAAATAAAGCAAGTGATTCTGATGTTCAAAATCCACAATCCATTGGCATTTCCACCAATTTATTCTTTAAGTTTATAAAGTTGAAAAGTTACCTTTCAAGGAAAGCAATGGTTTCTGGACCTGTAAATTTCCCATGCATGATCTTCTTTTGGTGGATATAAAATGTAAACAGTTCTGTCAAATCTGTAAGGCATTTGGCCATAACACTTCCCAGATGTGCAATATCAAGATCATCACCTACTTTACTGATAATTTTGTTAAATTAAGGAGCATGTTATATACTCTATGGAAACCCTCTTTTTCAAGATTCTTGCTTTCATTTTTGCTCTTAGATCCTATCTGCCATTTTAATCATATCGCAGTCTTTCCTTGCTTAGAAGTAGCAAGATCATAAAAAATGCTCAAAATATCACAAATAAAAAATCTGTCATCCAAACCACATTTTTAAAAGGCGGAGACCTTATGAAAGTGTTTTTCACTTTCTAGGAACACTGAAAATTTGTTTCACATTTAGACATTGCTAATAGAACATTCCACTTTAGTTACCGCTTCAGTCAGCGTGGAATCTCATGTCTCCTACCATATGCAACAATAGGTGTTTCCATGTTATCATATAATAAAGAGAAAAATCTCAAAACTAATACAGTGTTTTTGCATAATTCACAATTTTTACTGAGTAACTTAACACCGTTTAGTTCAGCTAAAATTTTTTCAGTGTAAAGCTATCTCGAAGGAAGCTGTATGTTGATTTATACACTCATGTAAGCTCTTTAATTTGGTTAATGACTTCAGAATGTTTTTCTGTCAACGCAGCTGCACCATTAGAACATATTTCTATACTAAATTTAAACCACATTCCTTAAGAGTGTAATCCTTCATGGTTTTATGCGGTTCAGATTTAGTCGTGTTTGTCATCAATGAAGCTGAAAAAATTCTTCCTCGTATCTCTACTGTGTTCAAATTGCATATGCATCGTGCTAAGTTGCTTCAGTTGTGTCTGACTCTTTGTGACCTATGGACTGTAGCCGACCAGGCTCCTCTGTCTATGGGATTCTCCAGGCAAGATTACTGGAGTGGATTGCCATGCCTTCCTCCAGATCTTCACCTAGAGATTAAACCCCAGTCTTCTGCATTGGCAGGCATATTCTTTACCACTAGCGCCACCTGGGAAGCTCCAAATTGCATATACATGTTTCAAATTAATTGTCATGTTAGCATTATGTGTGCATTCAACAATTTGAAATAAAGAAAAAACAAAAATACCTTGTTAGCTGTATTTTTGTGTGTGAGTTAATCTGTCACCGTCTTGAGCTAGTTGCTGAATTTGTCCAACTATGAAAAATGATATTTGATCTACCTACTTAGACATGATTCACCCATAATTTCCAAGATTCTTGAGAGTTTTGCACTATTTTTGAATCTTAGCATCCCTACTTTATTAGGCACAAGGGACAATGCTTATATAGGAAATTTTGAACCTCCATGTCTATCAATTTTTTTAAATTCAATAATCTTTCAGAGTGCTCTTTAAGTTTTGAACTTATTCTTCTATCTTCTTTGTAAATGCTATCTAAATTTGATGTTTATTTATTATACAATTTTTACAGGCTACACTTCACTTATATTATTACAAAACACTGGCTACATTCCCCATGGTGTACAATATATCTTGTAGCCTATTTTACACCCTGTACCTTCTACTACCCCACCTTTATATTGCTCTTTCCTCATTTCCTCAACAGTAAACACTAGTTTGTTCTCTTTATCTGTGAGTCTGTTTCTTTTTGTTACATTCACTAGTTTGTTGTATTTTTTAGATCTCACACATAAGTTATGCATTGTCTTTGTCTGTCTAACGTTTCACTTAGCATGTTGTGTGTGTCCTGTGTGTGTTTAGTTGTTAAGTCCTGACTCTTCTGATACCCTATGGACCACAGCCTGCCAGGCTCCTCCGTCCATGGGATTTCCCAGGCAAGCACACTAGAGTGGTTTGCAGTTTCCTCCTCCAGGGGATCTTCCCAAACAAACCTACATCTTCTGTATGGGCAGGCAATAACGTCCTCTAAGTCCACCCACATTGCTGCATATGGCAAAGTTTCATTCTTTTATGGCCGAGTAGTATTTCATTGTGTATGTGTGTGTGCCACATATACATATATACAGACACACCACATCTTTAGCTGTTCATTTATTCTTGGACACCTAGGTTGCTTATAATGATGCTCTGAACATTGTAGTGCCATGTATTTTTGATTTGGTATTTTTCGTAGGATTTTTTTTTTTTTTTACATACATCTATACAACCAGGAGTGGAGTTTCTGGGTCATACAGTAGTTCCAATTTTAGTATTTTGAGAAACCTTCATACTTTTTTCCACAGTGGCCGCACCAATTTACATCCCCACCAAACAGTGTTGGAGGGTTCTCTTTTCTCTGCGTCCTTGCCAACATTTGTTCTTTGTGTTCTTTTTGATGATAGCCATTCTGACAGGTGTGATGTGGTTTTTGATTTGCATTTCCCTGATGATTTAATGATGTTGAGCATCTTGTCATGTACCTGTTGGCCACCTGCATTTCTTCTTTGGAAAAATGTCTATTCAGTTCTTCTGCTCAGTTTTTAATCAAGTTGTTTGTATCTTGATATTGCATTGCAAGAGCTGTTTACATATGTTGTATAATAATTCCTTATTAGTCATACCATTTGCAAATATTTTCTCCCATTCAGTATGCTTTTTGTTTTGTTGATGGTTTCCTTTGCTGTGCAAAAACTTTTAAGTTTATTTAGGTCCTATTTATTTTTGCTTTTATTTCCTTTACTTTATGAGACAGATAAAAAAGAAAAAAAAAACTTTCCCTCAAATCTACTTCCCAATCTTCCCACCCAATCTGTAACCGCAGGCAACTACTAATCTATTTTATATGTCTATGAATTTGTCTGTTTTGGACATTTCATATAAATGGAATCATACAATATGTGCTTTTTTTGTGACTAGATTCTTTCACTTAGCTTACTTTTGAAAGATTCATCCATTTTTCCCCCTTGGCTGCATTGCATGAGTTCCCCGACCAGGGCTTGAACCCAGGCCACAGCAGCGAAAGCCCAGAATCCTAACCACTCGGCCACCAGGGAACTTCTTTGGTATTCTTAAGTGTATGTGTGAGTACAATCTTCAGTGTGTATCAGTATTACTTTTTATTGCTGAGTCATACTTTATTGTATGCATTGAGCACATTTTACTCATCTATCGGTTGATGGACATTTAAGTTATTTCTACCTTTTAGCTGTTAAGAATAATGCTGCTATGGACATTCATATACACATTTTTGTGCGGAAGTTTTCATTTCTCTTGCATATATACCTAGAAATGAAACTGTGAGTCATGTGGTAATTCTCTATCTAACTTTTCGAGGAGCAAAGCGGCTGCACATCTGACATTCCCAGCAGCAGTAAGACGGTTCCACTTTCTCCATACCCAAGCTAACACCTGTCATTGTCTGTCTTTTTTATTCTAGCTATCCTAGTGCATATGAAGTGGTAGCTGACTGTGGCTAATGATGGTGAGCATCTTTTCATACGTTTCTTGGCCTTTTGGCTAAGATCATAGGGTGGCTCAGACAGAAAGCGTCTGTCTACAGTGTGGGAGACCTGGGTTCGATCCCTGTGTCGGGAAGTTCCCTGGAGAAGGAACCGGCAACCTACTCCAGTACTCTTGCCTAGAAAATCCCCTGGACGGAGGAGTCTGGTGTCCATGGGGTCCCAAAGAGTTGGACACGACTGAGCGACTTCACTTTTTCATAAGTTTACTGACCACTTCGGAAAACTTGTATTCAAATCTTTTACCCATTTTTAAACCAAGTTGTTTTTTATTGTTATTGTAAGAGTTCTTATATATTTCAGAAACAAGTCCCTTTTCAAATATATCAATAAAATTCACAAATATTTTCTTCCTGTTTTTTTTCTTTAGATGCACAAAAGGGTGTGTGTGTGTGTGTGTGTGTGTGTGTGTGTGTGTGTGTGTTTTCCAGCTGTGATGAGTCTTTGTGGCAGTGGTGGTGGGGGGGTGGGGGGGTGGGGGAGGGTTGGGGGAAGTCGATACTCTTCCTTGCATTATGAGGGCTTCTCATTGTGGTGGCTTCTTTTGTTGAGATGCACAGGCCCCAGAGTGCACAGGTTTCAGTAGCTATGGCTTGCAGGCTCCACAGGCTCAATAGTTGTGGCATACGAGCCTAATTGCTCCATGGCACATAGGATCTTCCCAGACCAGAAAGCGAACTGGTGTCCTTTGCATTGGCAGACAGATTCTTAACCACTGGACCACCAGGAAGTCCCCGCACAAAAGTTCTGATAGAGTATAAATTATGTTTCTTTCATCACTTGTGCTTTTAGTGTCATGTTTAAGAAACCATCACCGAATTTATAGTCACAAAGATTTACTCCTATATTATCCTCTATGATTTTCTATTTTTAGCCCTTACATTTAAGGAGTCTATGGCTACAGCTAAGACCACGTTGTTCCCAGGAGTGAAATACGCAGCCAGTTGTGGTAGAGGTTCATTTACATACCATATTAGATTAGGTTTAGGTGAACGGAGGTTGATGTCAGTCACCACGGCAGAAAAATCACAAGCCTTCACCCAATTTACAGACTTTAGCCAGATCCCACACCACAGCCCATAAACTGAATAGAAGGCTGGGTCCTGAGCAAGGTGTATTCCTCCTGCTAATATATTCAGTATATTTATTCCTCCAATCTGACCCTGAAAGTTATCAGAGTAACTGACCCATCAGAGAAAGGGAGCAGTCAGATTTTTGAGTGTTCCTGAACCCAGGCGGGACCCTGGGGCCCTGCCACATACCAAAGCCTTTCTGTGTCTCCCATTTCTCGTTTGTAGGAAAAAGGCTTCAGCCTCCTACATTTTCCCTGAATTCCAAAGGGCATATTCAAAGTTACTAACTCGGGGAGTGAGGAAATGTAGAAAGAAATTAAAAGGAGGCAAGAAACAATAGAGCAGTGATGGGGAGGGGTTCTGGTTCTTTTCAAGGTACACACACTACAATCTGATACACATCTCTTGAGTTCTTCTACAGGCACTAAGTCTCCCAGGCAGATCAAGAACGGTAACTGAAGGCTGAGCGCAAGCATGCGGACCCCCGACTGGCTGGAACAAGAGGGCTGATAATTGAGTCCTGGAATACCACCGTTACTATACCAGAAGGTCACACACCTATTGCAGCCCTTCCTCCAAAATTTGCTTATAGAAACTCTTCCCGGAAAACCACTGGGTAGTTTAACTAGTGCTTTTGAACATAAGCTGCCCCATTCTCCTCGCAATAAATCTTTCTCTGCTCCAAACTAAAACTTTTCAGTTTGGCCTTATCACAGAAGTAATACTCAGAGTCGCAAAAACCAGCGACTTCCATCTCTTCTCCTAAGGGCCGGTTTGACTTTCCTAAAAGTGGTATGTTTTCCCTGAAGTGCTCTTTCTCTCTCCCTTGCCCCCTAATAAGTCATTTGTTTTCCCTGAAGTGTCCCTGTCCTCTTCATCTATTAAAAAGGTACATAAAGTCTTCTTCCAGCACCAAGAGGCTTGACAGGGATGAAGTTAGTCATTCGAAATAGTTCAATGTAGAAATAATCAGCGCTATAACTGCCCGCCGTAGCGGGACGGGTGGCGAGGACCGACCAACTTGAGTGCTGAGTGGCAGATAATTTTACAGCGGCCCAGAGATCCGAGTTTTCCTCCTGCGATTGATAGAGATCAGATACGCCCAGGGTTGCCACTAGCACCTCCAAGCTTTTACGCTGTTAAGAAAAAAAGGAGGGGAGGGGTTTTAATCTTAACTAAATCTTTGCGTTGCACTCGTCCCATCTGCCTAGATTTATAGCAATTGGCAGAGCAGTAACAGTTCTGGGATATTAATAATTATGACATTATTAAAATTAATTTTCTAGCGTCAAGTCCATTTGGGGCTGTCCTGAGAGTGGGGAGTCCAGAGCCAGCGGGGGGCCATTCTATATTATACGAGAGAGAATAATAGAGGACCAGGGATTCTGCCCACCGCGTTTCTCCCCAGGTCGTGTACTCTACAGGTCCGGGCAGCCGCGCCGCTCCCTCCCTGCCCCTCCAGCTCGGTATTTCCAAACACCGCGAGACCACGGGGCCGTCAACTCGCACGGCTACTGGCGCTGGGACACCCCTCTCTCAGCTTTGGCGCCGAACCTTTCTCCACCTTGTGGACGCAACCATTGGCTGCGCGCTCGGAGGGAATACAGGTCAATCTCGCGACCAAGGCTTTTCCGAAAGAAGTTTCCGACTAATCCTCAGGGAAAATTCATTTAAAAACTGAGGAGTCACATGCAATTCAGCTAACGACATCGTAGAAGGCTCTTTTGCTAAGAAGACAGAGCAGATCTGACTCTGATTCCCCCACGTTCCGAGGGACGCTGCGAGAGTGGTTCCGTCCGAGGCGGGGACTCCGCCTCCATGGGCGCCGCCATTTTGTTTGGCTCGAGAGGTGCGAGCGGCGCTTTGGGGGAGGGGCTCTTAGGCGCCTCTCCTAACGCCGCTGCCGAGTTGTTGCTCGTCGCCGGGAGCCCTTCTCCCCGGCCAGGGGCGCGGAACCATGTACATAAAGCAGGTGAGGCCCGTGCGTCCCTCCCGGCCCTCAGGGGCTCGTGAGGACCGCTCCTTCTGTCGGGGTGTTGCTTCTTGCAGGGTGGCGCGGGGCTGGACCGGGACCGTGGGGAGGGGTGCGGCTCGGGGCCCCTTTGCAGCCCGAGCCTCTCCGCCGGGCGCTTGCCTGAGGGAGGCGGGCTCTAGCGGAGAGCGCTGGAGGGGCTGGCGAAGTGGGCCTTTGGAGGGCACCGGGCCCTCCCGGGTGGATGAGAAGCAGCTTGGTCCCGCGGGGCTGGCCAGCCCCCTCGCGAGCCTTTTGCGTGGCGTGCGTGAAGAGAGGGTGTCCCCGGCCTCGGGACGCCTGTGGGGTCCAAGCTGGGTGTCAGCTTAGCCAGGGGCCTGGCTCCTCCCCGAGTTACTGGAGACGTGAAAGGGTCCCTCCTTCCTGCGGAACGTGTAGCGCCTCCTCATTCCGTTGTTTACTTTCTGTCAAAATGGTCTTCCCGCGCTGGAGGCCGCCCCGAAAAGGAGCCCATTCACACTCCTTAAGAGAAGTTTCTCGGCTGGATGTGTTGGACTCTGAGCAGTCCTGTCCTGGATGGGCGGCTCTTTTTTGGCCAGAGTGTGACTGAAAGGGGCGCCCAGGACCGCTGAGCCCCCCTGCATACTTGATAATTTTATCCGGCCCTCTGATGGTTAGTGTTCCAGGCAGCCTTATCCAGTGTATTTGATTTTGAGCGCTCCCAAACAGGTTACTAATTATAACTTCTCCTAAGCAGCACTGGCAGTGGTTACTGATACACGGGCAGTTTTTAAAGATTTTTAAATCATTTTCCAAGATAAATTTTTCTTCTCTGGAAAAATGGAAATTTTTCTATTTGGCATTAAATGGGAAACCAGAAAAGGAAGGAGGGCAAAAGGAAAATACTAGCTTAGAAGTTAGTTCTTTAGGGGTGTGTTATTTCTTTCTGAAAAAAATCTCTCTTCTGTTTGTTAGGTTATTATCCAGGGTTTTCGAAGTTATAGAGATCAAACAATTGTGGACCCGTTCAGTTCAAAACATAATGTTATTGGTAAGTAAGTGTTCATGGTTTACTCTTTGTCAGTTTTCTGTCTACATAGTCGTTTAAATTTGCCTATATTAGGCTTAAGGAGACAGGAATTGTTTTGAATATTACATAAATTAATATGGTTTTTTCTGCATGAATACTTTTCTTTTATCTGCACTGATGAAATTGCTTCCTTTTTACGTTTAAAAATACTTGGATAAAACAAAGTATTCATTTTTATTTGGTAGCCTTGTGTGTATGTGTTTTAATAGATTTAAGTTTATAGTGAATGGCACTAAATTTAGCATTTCAGCTATTCTTGGTATGTCATTTCCTACTTTAAAAATGGTCACTGTTGCCTTATTTCAAAGATAACCTTTCTTTATTCACAAATTGGGTTGTTCTAAGATTTTTTTTTTCCTATTATAATGTCTAAGGACAGACCATGCAGCTTGGTAGGAAAAGCATAAACTTTGGATCATGGCAGAATGGGATTCAAATCCCAGTTGTGCTATGTGTTCTTCAGACTTCCTGATGCTTCAGTTTTCTCACTTGGAAAGTGGAAATAATGATACATGTTTCTTAGGGCTGTTGGGAAGATTAAATGAGAAAGCAATAATGTGCGGATAAGGGGGCTAAAGGTGATTGTCCTTCAATATAATAGTTAATATATAGGTTCTACAGATGATAGTGATACAGACAGCAAGTGTTTTCTGACCATCTGCTGAGTTTTTAAATAATGGATTAAATGAGTGCTTCTAGACACCAGAAAAGAGAAGGCAATGGCACCCCACTCCAGTACTCTCGCCTGGAAAATCCCATGGACAGAGGAGCCTGGTAGGCTGCAGTCCATGGGGTCGCTAAGAGTCGGGACACGACTGAATGACTTCACTTTAACTTTTCACTTTCATGCTTTGGAGAAGGAAATGACAACCCATTCCAGTATTGTTGCCTGGAGAATCCCAGGGACAGGGGGCGCCTGGTGGGCTGCTGTCTATGGGATCGCACAGAGTCGGACATGACTGAAGCGACTTAGTAGCAGCAGACACCAGAACAGTATAGAATCGCTATCAACATAGATTTCAGCTATATAGTGTCCTAGTTGGCTTGGTCTGCCACAACAAAATTTCATAGACTAGATGGCTTAAACAACAGGGATTTATTTTTTCACCGCTCTGGAGAACCTTTGTTTGAACCTCTCCCTCTTGAAAGAGCAATAGTCTTACCATAAAGGCCTCACTCCTAACCTCATGTAAATTACCTCCCAAAGACCCCCTTATCTCCAAAAAGCTTCACATAGTGGGGTTAGGGCTTTGACGTGAATTGGGGTCAGGGAGTATGTACCATGTCCATAGCTTGAGGTGAGGTAAGATTCATACTGTTGACTAAAAAAAAAAATGCATGAGTTGGGAATTAAGTTTTATTTGGTTCAAAGGAGGACTGCAGCCCGGGAGATAAGCACCTCAGATAACTCTGAGAGACTGCTTGCTCCAAAGAGGCAGTGGGGAAAGGTCAGTCTCTAAGATTTTGGTGAAGGGGAAGTTCAGTGCATTCAAGCCCTTTGGTTGTTATTCAGTCACTAAATTGTGTCTGACTCTTTGTGACCCCATGGAGTGCAGCATGCCAGCCTTCCCTGTCCTTTACCGTCTCCCGGAATTTGCTCTGACTTGTGTCCATCGAGTTGGTGATGCGATCCAACCATCTCATCTCTGTCACCCCCTTCTCCTCCTGCCTTCAATCTTTCCCGGCATCAGGGTCTTTTCTAATAAGTTGGCCATTCTCATCAGGTGGCCAAAGTATTGGAGCTTCAGCTTCAATATCAGTCCTTACAGTAAGTATCCAGGATTGATTTTCTTTAGGATTGACTGGTTTAATCTCCTTGCAGTACAAGGGACTCTCGAGTCTTCTCCAACACCACAGTTTAAAAGCATCAGTTGTTGGTGCTCAGCCTTTTTAATGTCCAGCTCTCACATCCATAATGACTACTGGAAAAACCATAGCTTTGACTAGACAGACCTTTGTAGGCAAAGTAATGTCTGCTTTTTAATATGCTATCTAGGTTAGTCATAGCCTTTTCCAAGAAGTAAGCGTCTTTTAATTTCATGGCTGCAGTCACCATCTGCAGTGATTTTGGAGCCCCGAAAAATAAAGTCTCACTGTTTCCATTGTTTCCCCATCTATTTGCCATGAAAAGATGGGACCGGATGCCATGGTTGTCGTTTTTTGAATGTTGAGTATTAAGCCAGCTTTTTCACTCTCCTCTTTCACCTGCAGCAAGAGGCTCTTCAGTTCCTCTTCGCTTTCTGCCATAAGGGTGGTATATCATCTGCATATCTGAGATTATTGATATTTCTCCCGGCAATCTTGATTCCAGTCTGTGCCCAGCATTTCTCCTGCCCAGCATTTCTCATGATGTATTCTGCATATAAGTTAAATAAGCAGGGTGAAAATATACAGCCTTGATGCATTCTTTTCCCTATTTTGAACCAGTCCATTGTTCCATGTTGAGTTCTGACTGTTCTAACAGGTTTCTCTGGAGGCAGGTAAGGTGGTCTGGTAGTCTCATCTCTTGAAGAATTTTCCGGTTTGTTGTGATCCACACAGTCAAAGGCTTTAGCGTAGTCAGTGAAGCAGAGGTGGATTTTTTTTGGAACTCTCTTGCTTTTCTTTGATCCAGTGGACGTTGGCAATTTGATCTCTGGTTCCTCTGCCTTTTCTAAATCCAGCTTGAACATCTGGGAGTTCTCCGTTCAGTAGAACTGAAGCCTTGCTTGGAGAATTTTGAACATTACTTTGCAAGCGCTTACTTGACACAAAGTTTTCTGCTAGTCAAGAGGAGAGAATGTCATCATGAAGGGATTTAGATATTTTCTAGATCTGAAGAGATGCAGGGATTGGGATCGTGAAATCAGTTCCTGAAAATATCTATCTGAAGACCTGTAGCACCAATTTCCCTGGTGGTAAAGTGAGAGTGAGCACAGTGCCTGCCTCTCCACCCTGAATTCAGCTCGGGAGGGGGAGGGGGTGGGGGCGCTGAAGGCCAGCAGCTGCAGCAGCACAGGGTTCAATCTCTGCAGAGGCAAATGGCAAATGCCCTTGTTGTTCTGTCGATGGCAAATGCTCTTGGCAAGTGCCAGTTTAGTTGACAATACAGAAATAAGGGTGAACAGTGAATACTAATGTTTCCAGAGAAACTTTTGAGAATCATATTTTATTTTGAAATAAATAATAAAATTTAAAAATTGAGGGCACAAAAAAGCCTGCCCTTGAAACATCAGTTGCAGCTTTGTAGTTGGTAATAAAAACATACTTTTCCTTCTGCCTTAACCTACTGAAAAATCATTAATTAGTGTGCTATAAGAATAGATTGATTGTACTAGTTTTACTTACATTTTGATTATAAGTGTCTTCTGATTTTTATCAATCAGAAAATCTTTAGAAATGGAGAAATGTGAATAATTACTAGATTTAGATTATTTCCTTAACTCATAACAGTGGTTAAATATCTTAATATCAGTTTTATACAGTTATAGTTTCTCTTTGATATCTTGGATGTGACTAAAATTTGTTATCAAATATTAGTCTTTTTGCATATAACCTAAGCATATCCCTAGATTATTTGTAATAGAGTGTAAATGCTATGTGAATAGCTGTAAACACAATGTGCATTATGTATAAATAGTTGCCAGCTTGTGGCAAATTCTGGTTTCTTTTGGAACTTTCTGAAAACCCCCAGTCTGGTTGATTAAATCCTTGGGTCTGGAACCCAGCAATTTGAGATTTAGAGGACTGACTAATTTTATCCCTGGTGGCTTAGAGGATAGAGCGTCTGCCTGCAGTGAGAGAGACCTGGGTTCAATCCCTGGGTTGGGAAGATCCCCTGGAGAAGGAAATAGCAATTCACTCTAGTACTCTTGCCTGGAAAATCCCATGGATGGGGAGCCTGGTCGGCTACAGTCCATGGGGGTCACAAAGAGACAGGACTCAGTGACAACACGTTTGTTTGTTTGGTTGGTTGGTCTTGACATTTCAATTGTTTTAGTTTTGTAAGATGATGGCCATCATTACCTAGAATGATTAAATTATATCTGTAGGGCCTCTTACCAGGTAGCTATTTTACTACTTTGGTTGCAACATTAGGATTGTTAATAGTCACAGTTACAAAGGAAATTATCTAAATGTTCTTTTGTTTAACTGAAAAAAATGATATTGTTTAATGTATTTTAAAAACAAGTCCAGACTTCCTGGCAGTCCAGTGGTTGAGACTTCACCTTCCAATACACAAGGTGCAGGTTCATTCCCTGGTCCAGGAGCAAAGATCCCCATACCTCATGGCCACAAAAGCATAAAGCAGAAATAATATTGTAACAAATTTAATAAAGACTTTAAAAACCGTCCACATCAAAAAAAAATCTTAAAAAATAAAAACAAGTCTGTTAATCATGTAAGAAAGACCAAAAGTAATATACACTGAGATTGATCCTAAACATATCTTTTGAAAGCATACCACTTTGTTTAATGATTTTCGACCCTTAGAAAAATAATGATTTGAAGGCAGGGAGAACCTCGTGTGCTGATACTTGTTTGAGGTTTAAATGTAATAACTATAAACCTTTATAAGGTTATCTTTATCCCTATCCTTCTAACAAAAGAAATATACGTGACTTTGTAGAACATAAAGAGCATAGAAGCTAAAAGGAAAAAAAAATTAAACTGTAGTCCCTCTACCCAGAGATAGCTATTCTTCCTGTTAATGATCTATAGTTAGTCCCCTGCTTTCCTGGAAAACAGAGCCCCAAGCCTGCTTAGCTGCTAGGGCCTTAATGGTAGAGTGCAGTTTGAGGGCAAGAGTGAGGGGAGAAGTGGTCATACCTTTACAAAGAAGATGTATCTGGTTTGTGGTCACATTGGATCACTTCTAGTCAGATTTGGTGAAGCCATCTTATATAATCACAATATATTTATCAATTTCAGTAAATTTAGCATCAGTACAGTAATGTTTTATTTTTATTTTCTAGTTATGTTGACTGACCCAGAAATGTTCTTTATAACATTTTCCCCCACCCCAGTACAGGATTTAATTTAGGATCAGGCATTGCATTTAGTTGTCGTGTCTCTTTATTCTCATTTAATCTGGGTCTTTTCCACAGCCTTGGTCTTTTACAGTGTTGGTTTTGAGAAAGATTAAGTAAATGATGTGTCCTTTCCAGGGTATTCCATGTGGAGGCACACGATCTCCATCTGCTTCTTGTTGATGATTATACTTTTGATCAGTAAAGGTTGTGTCATTTTTCCACTATAGTTAGTATTTTTCCTTTGCAACTGATAAATAATGTGGAGAGATTTGGAGACCATGCAAATACTGTGTTCCTTATCAAAATTCCCCCTTTGATTTAGTATTCATCAATAATTCTTGCCTTTATTCTGGTAATTACAGGATGATGATATTCTATTTCCAGCACTCCTCTCACATTTACCCTTTGTTATTTTACTGTAATCAAGCATCCTTTTTCCTTAGCTGTTTATATATCTTTTATTTTCAATATGGACTTATGAATTATTCTCCTCCACTTCCACCCAAGCCCTAATTTATAATTCATCTAATTATTTTAGTGCTCAAATTATCCTAGATTTCCCTAGTAGAAGACCCCCTTCAAGTTGGCCTGTGTCTGTTATATGCCTTTTTTTAAAAAAAAAGCACTTCATTATTTTCTGATCTCTTTAGAATTTACTTTGGATTAAAGATAATGACTTTGGGGCTAAATTGTTCAGGATATTGGTCAAGATTTGAGAGAAAGTGACATAGTTATTCATGACTCTTAATGAAAATTCTGCTGAACAAAAAGTTCAAATAAATTCATTATATCTGATGCATTTGATTTTCTTTTATGTATAGAATTGCTTATTTCTGAATTCAGGTAGTAAAACAAGTGCTTTATAGTTGTCTGTATTTTTGTGATTCTGAGAGACTGTACTTGATGTATAGGGCTGATCAGAAAACTGTTTTAACATGGAAATGGTTTGAGAATTTTTAATGACTGTTTAAGTATTTTAAAATTTTAGCATGTGAATCTTTAAATTGTTAGAAGTATTATATACAGTTAAAATAAAATTACATGTCCATTGTCATGAAGACCAAGTAGTATGTTTAGTTATTCCTGTTAATTTTAAACTATTGAGAAAGAGCAAAAAAGTAAACAATGAAATAAATTTCTTTAAGAAAAAAACTGAAGACGATACAAAACCTGTACTCATTTGGTAATTAAAGCTGTTTTATTATTTGTTGTTCACTGTTGTGTTGTATTTAAGTTTTAAGATGTTTTGTTAGAAAATAGAGTTTTATATCTTTGAATACGTTCAGTTTAAAATTTTACTGTTTTTTATACAAAATAACATACTTTTGAAATTTTACAGTGGGCAGAAATGGATCTGGAAAAAGTAACTTCTTTTATGGTAGGTATTGTATTTTGAATTCTAAATATAATAAGACCTAGGTATCTTAAGGTAGTTTATCTGAGGTTATTTCTGCATGAAACAGAAAAATAACTTCTTCAAACACGATTGAAATTTAATGTAGAGGGTTTAGAGTGTAAGAATCTGAGCTCTGTGCTAGTGGCTAATTAGCCATGTGAGATTATGCAAAACAACTTCTCAAAGTAATCTTTCACTTTAAAAACAGTTATTTACCCTGCCTACTTTAGATGAGTTGTGAGAATCAAATGAGATTATATGTATAGGAGTGCTTTCTAAACTTCAGT
The DNA here is from genome assembly GCA_917880005.1 of Nanger dama. Lineage (NCBI taxonomy): Eukaryota > Metazoa > Chordata > Mammalia > Artiodactyla > Bovidae > Nanger > Nanger dama. The sequence goes on from CAKJTW010000026.1 coordinate 15,085,006, forward strand.
GCCATATGTAAATGTAAATGCAGAGAGAGAAAGAATGTAAGTGCAGTAGAATAGTTAATATTGTTATGGGAAATAGCTTACCTGTTTCATCTAAATCAATTATTTTAATAAAAGATAGAGTATAAAAACTGTATAGACTCAACAAAGACAGTTGTCAGAAGGTAGTAAATAGAGCTTTGAAAACTAGCTCTAAAGATAAAGTACATTTAAGAATATTAATGCCTGTGTTAAATTCTTTGGGGAGGAAAACTGTGTCAGCAGATCTGGACCATATAGAGCAGGGCTGAGGGTTTTTGAGCGTCTTAGTTGAGTGGTGCTCGAGGAAAGGGAGCATTAGCAGTAGTAGAGGTTCTGTCCCCTCTCTGCTCACAGCTCTAAAGGGCAGTCTGTATCCCGTCAGTAGTTGTGATTTGGGGATGGTGAGAAGAGTAGGATTGGAGTGGAAGTATTTCATAACCTCTAGGAGATTGAATTTGTCCCCTCCAAGGTGATTATAAAAGAAAACCAATCCCCACCATCACTACCAGCATACATGCTCATATACACACACTCACTCTTCTAGAGTGTCAAAAGTCTCTCGGGTGGACTGGGAATACAAAAGTTGAGTAGAGAGTTACATTTCTAGGAGACGGTCAGCCAGTTAGGCATTCTGAGGAAATGGCATGAATGACGCCTTATTTATAGAAGACAAAGGGCATGTAAGTACTGCAGCAGAGAGTGGAAATCTGAAGCGTTTCCCAGTATTTCCTACTTAGTTCTGTTTTTTGACAAAGTATCCAATTAACAATATTATAGGAATATATCCTATTTTGTTAAATATTTTAATTTATATCATTTATATGTAGTGGATAAAAGCAGATATAGCATGAAACCTGAACATGTATACTCTGATCAAGTCACACCTTAGTTCTACTTGTCTTTTTGTGTATTTCAGTGTTTTCTTTTTATTTTCTTACCTTAAATGTTTTAATGAAAGCTTGTTAATATTTTTCTAATATCATCATTTCATAGGTGATTAATCTATACAGGCAAATTTTCTGCATTCCTTTTGTCTATATGAAACAGTTAATCTGTATTGTTCATTACCTGATAGATACACTGTGTTCTCTGAAGGTACAGGAGATTATAACTAAAGCATAAGTCTTTTTAAATTGTACTAATAGTTGTTTTTATGTTTCTAGCAATTCAGTTTGTTCTCAGTGATGAGTTTAGTCATCTTCGTCCAGAACAGCGATTGGCTTTGTTACATGTGAGTGAGACTGCTTTAAAACATTACCAGTTTTAAGTACTTCTAAAAATACATTGTCAGTTCCACTAAACAAAATTATTTTTTTCAAGTTTCAGATCTTTTGTGAACATGACACATATGTATATTGTTCTGCTGTGAAATTTAGTGTACTATATTAATGCAGGATAAAGGCTTAATTTTTATATAATGGTTAAAAAATTGTAGGTGTTCCCTATGGATGGATATATCTTCCATATAAATATAAATTATTTATTTAAAGAGTATGGCCTGGTAAGGGTCTGGAATCTGGTTTGCTGAGGAGAAAAACAAGTTAGGTTGGGGAATAGAAAGTTTGAGACTCAGAATCAAGTTAGTATGGAGCCACAGAAAAGCAACCGTTACAAACTTAACCACGTAAAATTATTTTTAGCCATATTTGTACTTAAGAGGTAGCATTATTTTCCAGTAAGAAAGTATGTTTATAGTAATGAACATTGTTAGAATGTTTTCATTAAGTTATAAATAGTAAATACTTTTAGGGTAAGAAAGTATAAAAGTCTATGATAAAATGGTATCCCTTATCTGTCTTATTTAAATATAGCTTATAATTACTTTTAAGACCAGAAAGCAGGATTCTTCAATGTATCTGCACAGTATCTCTCAGACTTAAAGTTCTTTTCTAACCATTATCCCCTACTACCCTTGCCCACTCTTTTTTTTCTGGTTGTGCCAGGTGGCTTGCGGGATCTTAATTCCTCAACCAGGGATTGAACCAAGGCCATGGTAGTGAAAGCACCAAGTCCTAACCATTGGACTGGCAAGGAATTCCTTCCTCCCACTCTTAAGTTTTAATTTTAATTTTTTATTTGAATTTTTAGTCTGGTAATCAGAATTGATTGCCTATAAGCAAATCTCTGTTTAGGTTTCTCAGATTAGCATTAAAAGAATAGTTTCTTTAGGTGTTATTCTTTATTGTATTGAACTACTTCATAAAAGTTTTCACAATCTAGAAATTATCTGGGCTTGGTAAGTAGCTGAGTCACAAATTGATCAAAATGTGACGTGTTAAATGTATATGTTTTCATAGCAGATTTAAAATTATACAGAATATCTCAAATGTTTAAAAAGACAGTTCCAGTAATTATATGCTTTGTTAGGGTTCCTTTCTAACATTAAGATGAATCTATAAGAGAAAAACCTCAAAGTTTTATGTATTAGCAAATAGGTAAAATTGGGTGGCTATGGGGTCTTGTGCTCAAATGAAGTGGTATGTAGAATAAAACCTATTTACATCTAACTTTGACATCTTTTGCATAGTTCTAATTTTTAAATTCACAGTCAAAGTCTATAGGAGGAGGAAAAAAAAAGCTCTGTGGTTGAGTATTGTTATCCTAATCCGGTGTCTGCTGTTTTGGCAAGAGGATTTTCTCAGTACAGTGCAGTCGCTCAGTCGTGTCCAACTCTTTGCAGTCCCATGGAGTGCAGCACGCCAAGCTTCTCTGTCCATCATCAACTCCTGGAACTTGCTCAGACTCAAGTTCATCGACATCGTGATGCCATCTAACCATCTCATCCTCTGTTGTCCCCTTCTCCTGCCTTCACTCTTGCCCAGCATGAGGGTCTTTTCTAAAGAGTCAGTCATATCAGGTGGCCAGAGTATTGGAGCTTCAGCTTCAGTATCAGTCCTTCCAATGAATATTCAGGACTGATTTCCTTTAGGATTGACTGGTTTGATATCCTTGCAGTCCAAGGGACTCTTGAGAGTCTTCTCCAACCCCACAGTTCAGAAGCATCAATTCTTCAGTGCTCAGCTTTCTTTATAGTCCAACTCTCACATCCATACATGACTACTGGAAAAACCATAGCTTTAACTAGGCGGACCTTTGTTGGCAAAGTAATGTCTCTGCTTTTTAATATGCTGTCTAGGTTAGTCATAGCTTTTCTTCCAAGGAGTCTTTTAATTTCATGGTTGCATTCACCATCTGCAGTGATTTTGGAGCCCAAGAAAATAAAGTCTGTCACTGTTTCTATTGTTTCCCCATCTGTTTGCCATGAAGTAATGGAACCGATGCCATGATCTTCGTTTTTGAATGTTGACCTTTAAGCCAACTTTTTCACTCTCTTTTACTTTCATCAAGAGGCTCTTTAGTTCTTCGTTTTTGCCATAAGGGTGGTGTCATCACGTATCTGCGGTTATTGATATTTCTCCTGGCAATCTTGATTCCAGCTTGTGCTTCATCCAGTCCAGCATTTTGCATGATGTACTCTGCACATAAGTGAAATAAGCAGATTGACAATATACAGCCTTGACTTAAACTCCTTTCCCAATTTCGAGCCAGTCATGCATACAGATTCCTCAGGAGGCAGGTCAGGTGGTCTGTTATTTCCCATCTCTTTAAGAATTTTCCACAGTTTGTTGTGACCCACGCAGTCAAAGGCTTTGGCGTAATGAATAAAGCAGATGTTTTTCTGGAGCTCTCCTACTTTTTCTATGATCCACTGGACATTGGCAGTATGATCTCTGATTCCTCTGCCTTTTCTAAATCCAGCTTGAACATCTGGAAGTTCATGGTTCACGTACTGTTGAAGCCTCGCTTGGAGAATTTTGAGAATTGCTTTGCTAGTGTGTGAGATGAGTACAGTTGTGTGGTAGTTTGAATATTCTTTGCCATTGCCTTTCTTTGGGATTGAATGAAAACTAACCTTTTCCAGTCCTGTGGCCACTGCTGAGTCTTCCAAATTTGCTGATATATCCAGTGCAGCACTTTCACAGCATCATCTTTAAGGATTTGAAATAGCTCAGCTGGAATTCTATCACCTCCACTAGCTTTGTTCATAGTGATGCTTCCTAAGGCCCACTTGAGTTCGCACTTAAGGATGTCTGGCTCTTGGTAGGTGATCACACCATTGTGGTTATCTGGATCATGAAAATCTTTTTGTATAGTTCTTTTGTGTATTCTTGCCACCTCTTAATATCCTCTGCTTCTGTTAGATCTGTACCATTTCTGTCCTTTATTGTGCCCATCTTTGCATGAAAAGTTCCCTTGGTATCTCTAATGTTCTTGAAGAGTTCTCTAGTCTTTTCCATTCTATTGTTTTCCTCTATTTCTTTGCATTGATCACTTAGGAAGACTTTCTTACCTCCTTGCTATTCTTTAGAACTCTACATTCAGATGGCTATATCTTTCCTTTTCTCCTTTGTCTTTTGCTTCTCTTCTTTTCACAGCTATTTGTAAGGCCTCCTCAGACAACCATTTTGCCTTTTTGCATTTCTTCTTCTTGGGGATGGTCTTGATCATTGCCTCCTGTACAATTTCATGAACCTCCATCTATAGTTATTAAGGCACTCTGTCTATCAAATCTAATCCCTTGGATCTATTTGTCACTTCCACTATTTAATCGTAAGGGATTTGATTTAGGTCAGACCTGGATGGTCTGGTGGTTTTCCCTACTTTAGTCAATTAAGTCTGAATTTTTAATAAGGAGTTATGATCTGAGCCATGGTCAGCTCCCGGTCTTGTTTTTGCTGACTGTATAGAGCTCCTCCATCTTCTGTTGCAAAAAATGTAATCCATCTGATTGCTGTATTGACCATCTGGTGATATCCATGTGTAGAGTCTTCTCTTGTATTATTGGAAGACGGTTGTTGGAACAGTGTTCTCTTGGCAAAACTCTGTTAGCCTTTGCCCAGTTTCATTTTGTATTTCCAGGGCCAAACTTGTTTGTTACTTCAGGTATCTCTTGACTTCCTACTTTTGCATTCCAGTCCCCCATAATGAAAAGGACTTCATTTTTTGAGTGTTAGTTCTAGAAGGTCTTGTAGGTCTTCATAGAATCATAGAAGTTCAGCTTCTTTGGCATTAGCGGTTGGGGCATGGACTAGATTGCTATGATATTCTCGTCTGATAGAAATTTTCCTCCATTGAATCAGGCTTGTTACCTGCACTAAACTTTAAAAATATTTAAAGAATATGAAAATACCACTTAAATGACATTAATTTTTTCTTGTGTTTTAGGAGGGTACTGGTCCTCGTGTTATTTCTGCTTTTGTGGAGATTATTTTTGACAATTCAGACAACCGGTTACCAGTGAGTAATGGTTTTTTTCTTTTCAGTAATAATGTTGAGAATTTTATTGATGCAGCTGACTTTTTTCATGCTTTAAAACTTTTATTTATAGCTGTACTTAGGCTTTTATGATTTGTGTGTTAGTCACTCAGTTGTGTCCAACTTTTTGTGATCCCCTGGACTGTAGCCCTCCAGGCTCCTCTGTCCTTGGAATTCTCCAGGTAAGAATATTGAAGTGGGTTGCCATGCCCTTCTCCAGGGGATCTTCCCAGCACAAGGATCGAAGCCAGGTTTCCTGCATTGCAGGCAGATTCTTTACTGTTTTAGCTACCCAGGAAGGCTTTTATGATTTAATTTATACTAAAATAGCTATAGCTTACATACTAATTTTATCTTAAAGTTTTAAATATTCTGGTAAACAAGTGGGAATGTGCAAGCTGTTGTAAAAAGGTCTTTGTCATAGAATTGAGTATTCATAGCATATCTTTCTTGGAGAAGGCAATGGCAACCCACTCCAGTACTCTTGCCTGGAAAATCCCATGGGTGGAGGAGCCTGGTACACTGCAGTCCGTGGGGTTGGTAGGAGTCGGACATGACTGAGCGACTTCACTTTCATGCATTGGAGAAGGAAATGGCGACCTACTCCAGTGTTCTTGCGGAATCCCAGGGACAGGGGAGCCTGGTGGGCTGCCATCTATGGGGTCGCAGAGTCGAACATGACTGAAGCAACTTAGCAGCAGCAGCATATCTTTAGTGAGATAATTGAAGTTTGAAAATAATTGCTATGGTGGCGGACTCTAAAATGACCCTGTTAACTGAAATGTTTCCAAAACATTTACTGTTAGATTTATGATGGAGTATGTATGTTTTTTTCTTAGATCGACAAAGAGGAAGTTTCACTTCGGAGAGTTATCGGTGCCAAAAGGATCAGTATTTCTTAGACAAGAAAATGGTCACGTAAGCATTTTTATGCTTATAATTTTTATACAAAAGAGTAGAAGTATTTTACTTGACTCATATATGAGGTACTTTTGCCTCGTGTTCAGCAAATCATTATTTAGAGTTGAAGCATAAGAATCAGAAGATTGCCTGAGGCTGATACAGTTGATATTTAATGACTGTTCTGTAGTTCTTCATGCTCCTTAACTCAAGGGTTAGTGTATTCTTTGCTTATTGTTAGATTGTTATATATTTGAAAAAATTTTTGTTTATCAACAGGAAAAATGATGTGATGAATCTCCTTGAAAGTGCTGGTTTTTCTCGAAGCAATCCTTATTATATTGTTAAACAAGGAAAGGTAAAAAAATGTGTATCTTTTAAAATGGAATTTGTTTTTTGATTATATTCATTGAATGATGCATTTGACTTCACTCTAGTGGTTAAATTCAGGTGAAAATGGACCTTGCTATCTTCTGTTTTCATTGATTTATTTTGCACTGGAGTTCGTATTAATAATACTTTTTTGTGGCCATAAAGTGCAAAACAGATCCACTGCATAGTGGGATAAAAGTATTTCAGCAGAATTATTTAAGTGGATCATGTTTTCTTAGTGATCTGCAGATATTTTGGTTTGTAGAAGTTAAGAGTATTGTAAAAACTTTATAAAAATCACATTTGAAAAAGTTACTTTCTGAAATTAATACTCTTTCTGTTAGTATAACACACTAGAAAGCTTCCATTACAGAAATCTGCCATAATGCTGCATTGGAGAAGGAAATGGCAACCCACTCCAGTGTTCTTGCCTGGATAATCCCAGGGACGGGGGAGCCTGGTGGGCTACTGTCTATGGGGTCGCAGAGTCGAAAACGACTGAACCGACTTAGCAGCAGAAGTAGCCATAATGCTACATGTTATTTTCCCTCAATTGAATTGTATTTTTACAGTTTTTATGAGTTATATACTTTAGCTGATTGTTCTACTGTTTCCTCATATATTTTAACTATATATACCTAAAATAATTTATTTTTCTTAGAACATACCCTGCAGTGTCCTAATAGTTACCTATTGTGCTATTTTAGACTAGGGGAGATTCCTTTTAAAATGTCCACTCTTTATTTCATGTTGGAGGTGTTTTTAGCTATGTGTTGGAAAGTTAGCATTCAGAAAAGGGAATTAGGACGAATATGTGTTTCACTTTCAAGAGCGAGATTTTTGAAAAGACTGTCTTTATGAAAAATTTCTTTAAAAGGAGGGTGATTTGAAAGCAATTACCTGAGACTTCTTGCATGCATGCAGCATAGGTCCTTTTATATTATTTCAATTCCGCTCATAGGTCATTTCATAAAAACCATCTGTGTTGTCTGCGTCTTTTATAAGAGCACTGCCGTCACCCTAACTCTTTATGCTACAATTTCTTATTTTGTTTTTCCTCATGGCACTTATAGTGTAATGGTATGTATGCTTCCTGGTTTTTTTTCCCACTAGAATGTAGGTTTCTTGAGGGTAAGATCTTTTCTGTTCATTGCTGTTCTCCTATTGTGAACTCATACTTAAAACTTGGCATGTGAATACCTTTCAAGGTAGAGTTCTTAAAGAGCAATCTAGCTCTAAGTAATTATTTCTCTAAAATTTTTAGATTAACCAGATGGCAACAGCACCAGATTCTCAGAGACTAAAACTATTAAGAGAAGTAGCTGGTACTAGAGTGTATGATGAACGAAAGAAGAAAGCATATCTTTAATGAAGGAAACAGGTAAAATAAATGTTATTCTGCCTTATTTCTTCTATTCTGTGTATTGCTTTTTCATTATGTTATGATACTTGAGAGACATCTATTCTCAGGAGTATATTGTATAATAATTTGCCTATAGACTGATTGGAAAGAAAATTAGTGTTAGGCAGTTTAAGATTTGAGAATTCTAACAGTTTGTCTCTTTGAATAAGGAATTGTTACTGTGAGATAATAGTACCATTCTAGGTCAACTGCTTTGTACCTTTAAAGTCTTTCTCATTGTTAGTGAGGATAACACATTTGGATGTATTCCTCAGGAAAAAAAAATGCTGAAATATCAATTGGCATTAGGTTTTAATTTATTCAGAAGCAAGTAAATGTAAAACTTAAACTTTGAACTTGGACTCTTCCTTAGTACATTCATTGTGGAAACTCAACTTTGCCTTTCAAGTGTTCTGCCCTTTCATGGCTTAGAGTCAGAGACCCTTACCTTCAAAGTCCAAATAATAGTTGCCAGATATTGAGACTTTAGACTTGACCTCTCTGGTCCAAAGCTTTCCCATCTGTGAAGTCCTTTTTATAAGTTTCTAGTGGTGAATAGGGGAGCAAAGTCATACCATGATTGGAATATAGTTAAGTATTCAGTATATGGCAGCTATATAGATAATGCTGTTATAAGAATTGAGAATCAGTGACACCAGTGATATTAAGTAGGGTTTTGTGTTTTTTTTTTTCCCCTAATGTCATGGGGAGCCACATTAACTTTTAAAGGAAGCTTAAACAAAGGCCTGTACCATGTGTAATATAAGAATCAGTGTCACCATGTATAAGTTTATTCTCTCATACTTGCCATAATAAAGCGTTTTAATTGCCATTTTAGTATCTTAGATTTGGTTACCACCTAATATCAAAGAAATTATGCTAAACTGCTTAAGATTAATTTTTACACAGTATATTTGAGAATTGATACTGCGTAAAAATTTTATTCAACTCCTTCACCCTTCTCCCATTTTTTTAAGAGGGAAAACGGGAAAAAAATCAATGAGTTGTTGAAATACATTGAAGAGAGATTGCATACCTTAGAGGAAGAAAAGGAAGAACTAGCTCAGTATCAAAAGTGGGATAAGATGAGACGAGCCCTGGAATATACCATTTACAATCAGGAACTTAACGAGACTCGTGCTAAACTTGATGAGGTAAAATACTTACCTTTGCCACTTGTTTACTTTTATTTTTATGAATATATTAAAGTCATACTATATTTATACTTTTCAATGATTTTTAAATACAGACCTCAAAATTTTATAACTTCTTAATGAATTCATTACTCAGCAAATTTATTTGAGTTTACTCCAAGGAAAATGACCCACATGGTCCTTGCTGTAGTTGCATCTGAAATATAATTAGGTGGTGGTGTCAGGCAGACTAGGATGAGAAGGAAACAACTTTTAGGGTTTCACGAATTTCTTTCTTGGCTTTTTAAGGTGTATTTTGTAATTAGTATTGCTGATATTTTGTACAAAAACTTGTTTTAGGTAATGCTGAAAACTATAGGCATTTTCTATTTAGACCCAATACAGTTATTTTGGGGGATTTTTTTTTTTTTTTAAGTGAATGCTTGTTTTAGCAGATACTTAAAAGATTTTTACTAGATGTTATAAAATATTGAACAAATCCAAAATGGGTTAGAAATCATAGCTTGGTTTTTTCCCCAGCTTTCTGCTAAGCGAGAGACAAGTGGAGAAAAATCCAGACAATTAAGAGATGCTCAGCAGGATGCAAGAGATAAAATGGAGGTAAGGTTATCAACTAGACTCACGTTAACTTGTAAGTTAAACTTCTGTACCAGAATTATAGAATGGTAACTTCAAGTAGTGGTGTCATTGGGATTGAGTATTGGAAAGAGAGTAGTACTGAAAGTTTAAGAGAAAAAGAAGAGACAAAGCAATGGTGTCCTGATTTTGCTTTTGTATTTCTAGTTGTCTAACTTGTTTCTATTTGATACTTTTTGAATAGGATATTGAGCGCCAAGTTAGAGAACTGAAAACAAAAATTTCAGCTATGAAAGAAGAAAAGGAACAGCTCAGTGCTGAAAGACAGGAACAAATTAAGCAGAGAACTAAATTGGAGCTTAAAGCCAAGGATTTACAAGATGAATTGGCAGGCAATAGTGAACAGAGGGTAAGTTAAAATGCTGAAAATGAAAGACATAAATGTTCAGGTGAGTGGGAACTGCAGAGGACAGTCCTTTCTGTGACAGGGGTGCATGCTTGAATTTTTGTAAAAATTTGGCACATTAAAATAATTTGCATTCAAGTTGCAACTGAGTACTATCAGTTACTTACATTTAAAAATTAGTTTTATGTTACAGGATCAGTTTTCTCATGAATTCTTTTCATGAGAAAATATCTTATGCTAGACTTAAAAATAAGAAAAGTTTTTAAACAGATTGAATTTTTACTTATCTTGCTTTATTTACAGAAACGCTTATTAAAAGAAAGGCAGAAGCTGCTTGAAAAAATAGAAGAAAAGCAGAAAGAACTGGCAGAAACAGAACCTAAATTCAACAGTGTAAAAGAAAAAGAAGAGCGAGGAATTGCTAGGTCTGGGACTTTTTTCACCAATTCTAATTTTCTACATGGTTCCTCTATAGAACCTTATTATATAAAGAATTATAGGTTAGGAAGTTAGTAATTAAAGGCAAAAAGTAATTAAGGGCAAAAGTTAAATGCCCATTTCAAACTAACAGCCAGTACTGTGGGCCAGTATTAGTGTATGCATATTACCTATTTAGAAGCCCTAGGTGATCCACTGTATCCTCACTATAAGTTTGACAAATTTAAGGCTCTGGGAAGTTCAGTAACTTGCCCATAATAATATAGCTAAATTTTGGACTTTGTTTACCCAAATTGTATCCTTCTGTGTGTTCATTCTGCCACCTTCTTTTCATACTTGACATCTTTTAATATCTAGACGTTTTATTTCTGTCTGTAGATTGGACTTGCCAGTGTTTGCCGACTTTACAATTTAGTACATTATCGTGTTTTTATGCCTCATATGTTCATTTTAATGAATTTCCTGTGTATATCCTTTGTCCATTTTTTTCCTGATTTTTTTCTTCTTACTGTTCAATAGTATTGTTTTATGTTATCTGGGGGTTAATATTTGTCCTGTATGTTGTATGTGTTTTCTCTTGCCTTTTAACTTTTATAATATCTTTCATTGTAAAGTGTTGAAAATGTTTAAATAATTAAATATAGTTGGAGCATTTTTGAAAATCCCTGAGGTAAGGTGCTAGATTTGTCTAGGTTTACTGATTAACCCAGACCAGGAAGGACCTTAAATCCTTAGAGGATGGGCTATTTTACCTGAATTTCACTGTGATTTTGAAGTTAGATTAATGTTAAATAGAGCTAGTCCTAGAAGCACTATTAGATAACAGTTGCTTTTTATACTTAATTCCTTTTTCCCCTTTTTCCCCATGTGGGTTGTGAGGTCTTAGTTCCCTGTCAACCCAGGCTCTCAGCAGTGAGAGCAGAGTCTTAAACACCGGACCACCAGGGAATTCTTCTTTCCTTCTTGTATGGAATTACAAAAATGGTTATTGTCTCTCTGTACTCTTGAGGTATTGATTGCAATTAAACTTGGTTATTTCCTGTTCTCCTTTTCAATCCATTCTTTTCTGTCTTGTGTAGATTGGCCCAAGCTACCCAGGAAAGAACGGACCTTTATGCAAAGCAGGGTCGAGGAAGCCAGTTTACATCAAAAGAAGAAAGGGATAAGTGGATTAAGAAGGAACTCAAGTCTTTAGATCAAGCTATTAATGACAAGAAAAGACAGATTGCTGCTATACATAAGGATTTGGAGGACACTGAGGCAAATAAAGAGAAAAATCTGGAACAGTATAATGTAAGAACTTCTATAGCTGCTTTGCAAAATCTTTGAATGTGAACATATGCAGGTTTATCTGTTTAAGTTTTATTTGTAAATAGTTTATCATAAAATACACAAGACAGATATTTAATTAGATAAGACCAGCACAGTTTAATATTATACATATGGTAGTTCTTTTTTAAAGATTTTTGCCATGTCAGTGAGTGTCCATATAGATTAAATATATTTTCAAATATATTTTTTATGAGTCAGCAACATGTACTTGGACTGTACACTTAACTTTAAGTGATATCATACAAATCTAAAATGACCATAGTAATTTAAAATATTTCCATTTTTATATAATAATGTAATATTCTATCAATGTAATAACTTACTGCAGAATATATTTTGTTAACACATTCATAATTTTATAACACTTTCTAAATGAATTAAACATTCACTCTGCATGTTTAGTTAGCATTTTCTTAAAAATTGAAGTAGAAGATAAAACCATTACTTTGAATAAGAAAGATTGTAAATTATTTAAAATTAGAGAAAATGCTTTCTTAAGTGATACTTGTGGATATATATAGGTGATTGGAAGATGATTGAAGTGGTAAGAAGGGAGTGTGTAGGACAGATGTAGGGTAAGAATATATTTATTTATTTATATACACATGCCTAGAGGAACCTTTTTACCTTACAAGGTCTTTACTGTTGGTATGGTCGGTTTATCAGAAAGGTCACTGAAAACATAAAATCTTAAATATGTATACTTATATGCATTTCATGTATAATATTTACATGTATTTATACATAAATATTTAAAGATAAGTGTATGCTTGGGTACCAGTCTTTATTTTTAGACATTTTTTAAAAAGCATCTTTGGATTCTCAGCAAAATTGAGAGAAAGATATAGATATTTCCCATATACTGCCTACCCTCCATACCTGAATAGCCTTCTTTACCAACATTCTTCACTAGATTGTATACCAATCTTGATGTAGAACCCAACATATTTCTTATGAATATGAGTAGTGATTGGCATTCCGAGGGGACTTTGTGTTATGAGCTCCACATGTAAATACAGTTCTCCTAAAGTTGGGTGAAAACAATTCAGGATTCAATATGAGATCATATATTGCATTTAGTTGTCATGGTTCTGTTACCTGCTTTAATCTGCATCAGCTCCTCAGTCTTCCCTTGACTTTGTGACCTGACATCGTGAACTACTGTTATAAAATGCGTGCATGTGTGCTCAGTCTTGTCCAACTCCACGACCCCATGGACTGTGGCCCACCAGACTCCTCTGTTCATGGGATTTTTCAGGCAAGAATGCTGGAGTCAGTTGCCATTTCCTCCTCCAGGGGATCTTCCCCACCCAGGGATCGAACCCATGTCTCCTGCCTTAATAGGAAGATTCTTTACCACTGAGCCACCATTTCAGTTCAGTTCAGTCGCTCAGGCATGTCCGACTCTTTACGACCCGATGGAGTGCAGCACACCAGGCCTCCCTGTCCATTACCAACTCTTCAAACTCATCTCCATTGAGTTGGTGATGCCATCCAACCATCTCATCTCTGTTGTCCCCTTCTCCTCCCACCTTTAATCGTTCCCAGCTTCAGGGTCTTTTCAAATGAGTCAGTTCTACGCATCAGATGGCCAAAGTGTTGGAGTTTCAGCTTCAGCATCAGTCCTTCCAATGAATATTCAGGACTGATTTCCTTTGGGATGGACTAGTTGGATCTCCCTAGCTGTCCAAGGGACTCTGAAGAGTCTTCTCCAACACCACAGTTCAAAAGCATCAATTCTTCAGCACTTAGCTTTCCTTATAGTCCAACTCTCACATTCATACATGACTACTGGAAAAAACATAGCTTTGACTAGACGGACCTTTGTTAGCAAGGTAATGTCTCTGCCTTTTAATATGCTGTCTAGATTGGTCATAACTTTTCTTTGAAGGAGCAAGTATCTTTTCATGGCTGCAGTTACCATCTGCAGTGATTTTGGAGCCCCCAAAAATAAAGTCAGCCACTGTTTGCCCATCTGTTTGCCATGAAGTGATGAGACCAGATGCCACTATCTTAGTCTTCTGAATGTTGAGTTTTAAGCCAACTTTTTCACTCTCCTCTTTCACTTTCATCAAGAAGCTCTTTAGTTCCTCTTCACTTTCTACCATAAGGGTGGTGTCATCTGCATATCTGAGGTTATTGATATTTCTGCCAGCAATCTTGATTCCAGCTTGTGCTTCATCCAGTTCATTTCTCATGATGTACTCTGCATATAAGTTAAATAAACAGGGTTACAGTATACAGCCTTGACATACTCATTTCCCAACTTAGAACTAGTCTGTTCCATGTCCAGTTCTAACTATTGCTTCTTGACCTGCATACAGATTTCTTAGGAGGCAGGTCAGGTGGTCTGGTATTCCCATCTCTCTAAGAATTTTCCAGTTTGTTGTGATCCACACAGTCAAAGGCTTTGGCATAGTCAATAAAGCAGAAATACATGTTTTTCTGGAACTCTCTTGCTTTTTCAGTGATCCAGTGGATGTTGGCAATTTGATCTCTGGTTCCTCTGCCTTTTCTAAATCCAGCTTGAACGTCTGGAAGTTCATAGTTCACTTACTGTTGAAGCCTTGCTTGGAGAATTTTGAGAATTACTTTGCCAGCGTGTGAGATGAGTGCAATTGTGTGGTAGTTTGATCTTTCTTTGGCATTGCCTTTCTTTGGGATTGGAATGAAAACTGACCTTTTCCAGTCCTGTGGCCACTGCTGTTTTCCAAATTTGCTGGCATATCCAGTGCAGCACTTTCACAGCATCATCTTTTAGGATTTGAAATAGCTCAACTGGAATTCCATCACCTCTTCACCTCCACTAGCTTTGTTCATAGTGATGCTTCCTAAGGCCCACTTGAGTTCGCACTCCAGGATGTCTGGCTCTAGGTGAGTGATCACAGCATCGTGATTATCTGGTTTGTAAAGATCTTTATTGTATAGTTCTGTATATTCTTGCCACCTCCTCTTAATATCTTCTGCTTCTGTTAGGTCCGTGCCATTTCTGTCCTTATTGTGCCCATCTTGCATAAAAGTTCCCTTGGTATATCTCTAATTTTCTTGAAGAGATCTCTAGTCTTTCCCATTTTATTGTTTTCCTCTGTTTCTTTGCATTGATCACTGAGGATGGCTCTCTTATCTCTCCTTGCTCTTCTTTGGAACTCTGCATTCAAATGGGTTTATCTTTCCTTTTCTCCTTTGCCTTTCACTTCTCTTCTTTTCACAGTTATTTGTAAGGCCTCCTCAGACAGCCATTTTGCCTTTTTTCATTTCTTTTCTTGGGGGATGGTCTTGATCCCTGCCTCATGTATAGTGTCATGAACCTCCATCCATAGTTCTTAAGGCAGTCTATCACATCTAATCCCTTGAATCTATTTGTCACTTGCACTGTATAATCATAAGGGGTTTGATTTAGGTCATACCTGAATGATCTAGTGGTTTTCCCTACTTTCTTCAATTTAAGTCTGGATTTGGCAATAAAGAGTTCATGATCTGGCCACAGCTCCCGGTCTTGTTTTTGCTGACTACTGTACAGAGCTTCTCCATCTTTGGCTGCAAAGAATGTAATCTGACTTCTGTATTGACCATCTGGTGATATCCATGTGTAGAGTCTTCTCTTGTATTGTTGCAAGAGGGTGTTTGCTATGACCAGTGTGTTTCCTTGACAAAACTCAATTAGCCTCTGCCCTGCTTCATTCTGTACTCCAAGGCCAAATTTGCCTGTTATTCCAGGTGTTTCTTGACTTCCTACTTTTGCATTCTAGTCCCCTGTAATGAAAAGGACATCTTTTTGGGGTGTTAGTTCTAGAATGTCTTGTAGGTCTTCATAGAAACATTCAGCTTCAGTTTAAGCTTTTTTAGCATTACTGGTTGGGGCATAGACTTGGATTACCATGATACTGAATGGTTTGCTTTGGAAATGAACAGAGATCATTCTCTTGTTTTTGAGATTGCATCCAAGTACTGCATTTTGGACTCTTTTGTTGACTATGATAACTACTCCATTTCTACTGAGCTACCTGCTGCTGCTGCTAAATCGCTTCAGTCGTGTCCGACTCTGCTACCCCGTAGACAGCAGCCCACTAGGTTCCTCTGTCCCTGGGATTCTCCAGGCAAGAACACTGGGGTGGGCTGCCGTTTTCTTCTCCAATGCGTGAAAGTGAAAACTGAAAGTGAAGTCACTTAGTCGTGTCTGACTCTTAGCGACCCCATGGACTGTAGCCTACCAGGCTCCTCCGTCCATGAGATTTTCCAGGCAAGAGTACTGGAGTAGGTTGCCATTGCCTTCTCCTTATCATATGCACTTATGTTTTATATATTAGAGGTTTTTGCCCATTTAATCCAGTTTTCAGTGACTTGTTTTTGAGTGTGTTCAGAACTAAATCAGTTTTTTAAAAGAAAGTTTTTCCTAGTACTCTTATCATCAGTTTATCTAATGTTTGATGTAATCAGTCACCTAAAAACAAAAACAGACTAGGGAGCAAACAGAACTGATTCTGTAACCATAAAACAGCTCAGCTGGTAGGACAAGCGACCAGGAGGAATAGACTACTGGCCAGTGTGCTTTGGACTTTGGTCAGGAATGGAAAACAGATTGATTGAGGTAGTCAGTTATTTGGGAGTTTGTTAGTATAGTTTCATTTGAGATAGCTATAGTCCTGTCTTGAAATAAAAGGCATTTTTATCTTGAATTCATGGAAATATCAACCTTACCTCAACAGATGCCTGTTTTGAAAAAGCTTGGTGCTAAAACAGGACTTTGCAGTGAGAGGTTTTATTCATTCTTTTTCAAGTTTGAAATTCTTTTTCAATATTTCAGTCACATTTAAGTGTATCAAAATGACCACTTGTGAGGGTGAACTCTTCTTTATATTGGATAGAGATGATTTTACAGTGCTAGTTACATTGCACAAAAGAGCCTTTTGCTTCTTGGTATGTTCCTAAATCTCTTGTGTTCTAATATGTGTGTGTGTAGAGGGGCCATGTGAAAAGTATGCACTGCAGTGTTTTGAGAATTTATTAATAAATTTTTTTCTTCTAAAATTCTAGAGTATATATTATAGAAGTAGTAAGGTCATTAATGAACAAATTAATTGTTTTGATACATGTATGTGCTTGTTAAACCATCACCACAATTAAGATAACAAGCCTATTGATCACCCCAAAATGTTTCCCATATCCCTTGGTAATTCCTCCCTTTCTCCTTTCCTGGCCTCTTCCATCCTCTGGTAACAACCGAACTGCTTTCTGTTACTAGGGATTAGTTTGTATGAAATTAGATTTTAAATTTGAATTATTTTTATTTCCATAGAAACTGGATCAGGATCTTAATGAAGTCAAAGCTCGAGTTGAAGAACTGGACAGAAAATACTATGAAGTAAAAAATAAGAAAGATGAATTACAAAGTGAAAGAAAGTTAGTATAGATTAAAGTATGCCTTAATATTGTTGAGTAATGCTAGTTACTGGCTGTTAAATGGTCTTTAAATTATAAATTAACTATAGAAGTTTAATTTCAGTCTTCCCTCAAAATTGTATACTGTTAGCATATTGTCTTAATTTTAAAATTGAAGACAGTCTATTTTTTTATTGATTAGTTACTTATGGAGAGAAGAGAATGCAGAACAGCAGGCACTTGCTGCTAAAAGAGAAGATCTTGAAAAGAAACAGCAACTTCTTAGAGCTGCAACAGGAAAGGTGGGTAGGTTCTTTGATTACCTCAGTTTGCATTGAGTCAGTTATTACTGCATAAGAATTTATTAGCTTTCAAGAGAATAATGCAAATTAACTTGTCTTATAAATATGAAATACTGGATATCATTTAAGCACCCATGCTATTAAAAATAGCACTTTTGATTTCTATAAGAAGGGTCCATTTTTAATGCTAATGCCATGGAACAGAATCCATAATACAAGGTGTTGCACATAGTTGGCATATTTGAAGGGAGTTGACCTGTTGTTGGAGAAGGTATTTAATCTGTGGTATATTTTATATTTTTTAAAATTTTTATTGGAATATAGTTGATTTACAGAGTTGTATTAGTTTCAGGTGTTCAGCAAAGTGAATCAGTTATACCTATAAGTATATCCACTTTTTTTTAGATTCTTTTTCAAATACGTCATTACTGAATATTGAGTAGAGTTCCTGGTGCTGTACAATAGGTTCTTAATTAGTTGTCTGTTTTATATGTAGCTGTGTATATGTCAATCCCAATCTCCCAATTTGGTATACTTTTTAAATGTATAGAGTAATGGGGGCATTTTATATCAGCATGAGTGCCATTAGCAATATTTTACAATTTTTTGTTTCTGAATAGGCCATTTTAAATGGAATAGATAGCATAAACAAAGTGCTAGACCACTTCCGTCGAAAAGGAATAAACCAGCATGTTCAAAATGGCTATCATGGTATTGTGATGAATAACTTTGAATGTGAGCCTGCTTTCTACACATGTGTGGAAGTCACTGCTGGCAACAGGTGAGATTTGTTTTTTGCTTGATGCTTTGGGTTTTTAAAGAAATGAGGAACTAAGAATAACCTAAGAAACAACCTTTTGTAGTTTAAATATATCCTCTTATTTAATATTCCAATCCTCTTTTGTTTAATATTCCAATTAAATACATTGATGCTCAGTGTTTGTTCCTAGTTGTAGAAACTAGAACTTCTTTTGTACTTTCTCTCCCTCCATTGGGATTTCTGAGTAGCCCTTCCCATACAAACTGGAATGCATAGAAAAAAGTAACTTGTTTGCGTAAATGTTTAAAGCACTTTGGACCTATCTCATTCTCTTTACATGTAGGTTATTTTATCACATTGTTGATTCAGATGAAGTCAGCACGAAGATTTTGATGGAGTTTAATAAAATGAATCTTCCTGGAGAGGTTACTTTCCTGCCTCTTAACAAGTTAGATGTAAGGGATACTGCCTATCCTGAAACCAATGTGAGTTGATGTGTGTTAAAGTCTGTCTTTCAGTGTTTTTCTTGGTTTAGCACGTTAGTGCAAAACAAGCACTATACACCATGGTTCACATGGTCTGTGAAGTAAACATTCCTTTCTTACCGTAGAGGATAGTTAATGCCAGATGAGGAAAGGAAGGAAGACAGAGGTCACAGCCATGACATAAACCGTTGCAAAATGTGCAAAGTGTTAAAATACATCAGTACAGGATATTCTGAGAGTGTAACTCAAGGAGACAAAATTAAGATTTAATAATTGGAGAAGGATTCCCTGAGGAAGTATCATTTAAAGTAAATGAGATTTCTGAATATTCTTTTTTAAAACAGCTTATAAATTAGATTCAAAATATCTAGCAAGATGATAGGCTCTGAAAGCATAACGTTGCTCTTGTTATTAGCTGGTATGCTTTTTAACAGATTAAAAATATTACCTAGACATCATCCTTGATAAAAATGTAATTGCTTTGAGGTGTTTGGCTTCAGAATGTTGATGGTAGTAGCAGTTATTTCACTGTTTTTTAAGGTTAAAGCTAAAACTCTGGGAGAATGAGCTACAGTTGAAAAGGAACAGTGAGAATCTTATGAGCTATTTAAATGGTCTAGCTTTTTCTTTTAAATCTACAAACTATCTCTGAAGTTTTGAGGAGGAGAAATTGAGTCCTAAATGTGATATGTAAGTGAAGCAAGTCACGAAAGAATGCATATAGTGTTGTTCCTTTTACAATACCTGAACAAAAGTCATCTTAGATGATAGAACTACAAGTGCAAGGAAGTGATTACCACAAAATTATAAGAGTGGTCATCACCAGCAGGTGACCATTGGAGATAACCACTATGATTAGAAAAGGGCTACACTCATGACTTCTGGGTTTTATAGTAGTGTTTTGTTTCTTGTCCTACATGGTGGTTATATTGGTGTTTGCTTTGTAATTATTAAGCTTAACATATTTATTCAGAGAAGGCAATGGCACCCCACTCCAATACTCTTGCCTGGCAAATCCCATGGATGGAGGAGCCTGGTAGGCTGCAGGCAATGGGGTCGCTAAGAACCGGACACAACTGAGCAACTTCACTTTCACTTTTCACTTTCATGCACTGGAGAAGGAAATGGCAACCCACTCCAGTGTTCTTGCCTGGAGAATCCCAGGGACGGGGGAGCCTGGTGGGCTGCCGTCTCTGGGGTCGCACAAAGTCGGACACGACTGAAGCAACTTAGCGGCAGCAGCAACATATTTATTGCTTTTTTCTATATGTAGGATCTATTTCCTAATGTAAAAATTCGATTCTGCTAGTTGAGAGAGAAAAAAGGGAAAATAAATTTCATCTGAAAAATATATTTTTCTGAGTATCAAACTAAGGTTATATGTGTGTAGATTATTAGATGAAAATGAAAGTATTTTGAGAATACTAGTTTATATTTGTCCCTTCTGTGTGACAGATGCTACCCTAAATGTTTCACATTTATAACTCGCCTACTCTTAACAACTTTGTGAGAAAGGTATTATTGTTATTGTAGTTCTATAGATGAGTACAGAAGTTAAGCAACTTGTCCAGAGCACACATCTGAGAAGCAGAACTGAGATTTGAACTTGAGCAGTCTGGCTCCAGAGCCACTGAGCTCTTTATCACTGTACTCTGAAAACCTCTATACTATTGAAACCCTGGATGACTTACATGAGTACAATTTCCAGGATGTTTCAGTAGAATGATTTTTCTCACTTGTTCAGTATAAAAATCAAGAGTTTTGAAATGTAAAGGCATTTTGTTTATTTGTATTTCAGAAAAATGTAATTCACAATTCTGATAACACATTTTAATTAATTGTGTTGTGATTTCTTTGCTTGCTAACAACATACTCATTTTTAGGATGCTATTCCTATGATAAGTAAATTGAGGTACAATCCCAGATTTGACAAAGCTTTCAAACATGTATTTGGAAAAACACTTATTTGTCGTAGTATGGAAGTTTCAACCCAGTTGGCCCGTGCTTTCACTATGGACTGCATTACCTTGGAAGGTTCGTAATAGTAATTATTAGCTTTGAACAAATAAATTCCTTTAAAAGTGTTTGAAAATTCATGTCCAGTTACTTCTCATTTTTAAATCCTGTTGGTTTATTCAAGTCAGAATTTAAACAAGGTCAACACTTTATGTTTAACTGATGTCTCATAAGTATAATCATTTAATGCATAGTAGAATTTCTTAACCTTTTGACACCATGGACTTGGCTTAGTGAAGCCTCTGGCACCTTTTCTCAAAATTTTTTAAAATGTATTAAACAAAATACTTCAGGTCACCAAAGAAACCAGTTGGCATGGTTATCACAGTATTTCCATGACATAGTAATGTATTCTTTAAGATATTAAAACGAGATTTAGCAGTGGACCTCCTGAATTTTGAGTGAAGGTTAAGAAACTCTGGCATATAGGTTCACTTGTCCTCATTTTCTGTTTTGTTTTTTTTCCTATATGTTTACAGGGAAGCATAAACAGTTTCAGTATAGCACAGTTCTCCTGTTTTCCTCCCTCTTGTGGGTTTTTTTTTTCCCCCATTCTTTTTTCTATTCTGTTTGCAGCAGTGATTTCTGACATCTTGTCCTCCAGGTCACTTATCCATTCTTCTGCATCATCAGTTATTCTGCTATTGATTCCTCCTGGTGTATTGTTCATCTCGTTTGTTCTTCAGTTCTTCTAGGTCTCTGATAAACACTCTGCATCTTCTCAATCTTTGTTCTGTTTCTGAGATTCTGGATCATCTTGACTATCATTCTGAGTTCTTCTGGAAGATTGCCTCTCTCCACTTTATTTGGTAGTTTTTCTGGGATTTTATCTTGCCCCTTCATCTGGGACAAAACCCTCTGCTTTTCTCATCCTGGTTAACTTTCTGTGATGTAGTTTTCATTTTAGCCACTGTGGGACTGTGGTTCTTCTTGCTGCTTCTGTCTGCCCTCTCACAAATCTTCTGTGTTGTGGATTTGTCTTACTGCTTCCTCTCTATTTGGTTAGGTTAGGCATTCTTGGCATGAGTGATGTGTACTTCTTACTGCGTGTCCCACTGTTAGTGATACCAGGTTTGACCTCTAGCAGATCTTGGTTGTAAAGGTACCTTTTCCCCTTTGTAAGTAATAAATGATATGTGGGATTATCCTTTAAGGACATATGAATATCAGGTTCCCCCAAAGTGTTTTGCCAAAGGCTTAGCATCCTTTGTTGATCCTTGCCTGACTTGGTTAATACATTGAGGGTTTCAAAATGATCATTCTAAAATTCCGTGATTGCTTCTATATTTATTAGCTGTCACTTTTCTGTAAAGAAAAGCTCCCTCCTTTTTCCTTTTTATGTATTGCTTTGATTCATGGATTTTTTTATTATTCAAAGTGTTACCAAATTGCCATTATTATTTTTGATTTTCATATTTCCAGTTATGGCCATTGGGAATTTCAAGCTAGGTTCTGTGTCTTGTTGACATGTTCCTGTTAGTCTTTAACACTTCTTTCCTTTCTGGCAAATGTTCAGGTTTACCTGGAAGGTATATTTTTAAGTGCAAGTGTTAATATTATAAAACAACATTTTTCCTGGGGTGGCTTAAACTCTCTAACTTTTAAGTTCTTATTAAATAGGTAAAACCTTTAGATTAATCTAGTCGTTTGATTATGAATCAGTTTATTGTTGAATAAAGAAGTTGTTATACAGAATCACTAATTTTCTTATGTTTTATTAATAGGTGACCAAGTTAGTCATCGAGGTGCTTTGACTGGAGGCTATTATGATACAAGGAAGTCTAGACTTGAATTACAAAAGATGTTAGAAAAGCGGAAGAAGAACTTGGGGAGCTTGAAGCAAAGCTCAACGAAAATCTGCGCAGAAATATTGAAAATATCTTTTGTCTTGTGTTGCTGTAGAGAAAGAACTATGTTTTGGTTGGAATATAGAATGTTTCGAGTGTTAGATGTATTTTCACATACACAGTGGGGGAATATCCCACGTGTTTTATTTTGACTTTTATTTAAGCTTGTGTAGTATGTCCGTTTAACTTGCGAAAACAGGGAGAAAACTGAAAACCATTGTAATATTCTTTGCTTAACTGTTATATAGTTAATGGCAATGCGGGTATTTCTGAGAGAAAAGAACTTGAGGAACACAGAAATTTAAGATTGTTAAGGGAGCTGAAGAGGATTTGTCAGACAATTATAGGAAGAAAACCAGGATAGGGTTTCAATGGAAAAAGAGTGGGCAGTATCAGGAATGCCACATATTACATAGAAGTTAAATATATAAGGATTGAAAAATTTCTAGTAGGGGTTATTATCTTGAATTTCAGATTTAGTATTAGTGGAGGAAATGTCCATCAAAATGCAAGTCTTAGTAACCATGGTTCTTTCTGTTGTTTCAGATAAAAATGGTTTTCTCTGAAAAGTGACTAGTTGTGCTCACAACAAAAACAGTTGTGCATGTCCATTTTCTTAAAATAACAATGGTATAAGGCAAAAGTGCTTTGTGTATATACCTTGCATTATGTCACACAGTATTCAATACAGGTACTCAAGCAGTGAAAATAATTATTTTTACTGCTTCATTAGGATATTTTTATTGAGACTGGCATTTTAAAAATTGTGAGTGTATAGCTTCTTTGTCATAAGTTGGAAGCAAGAGCACAGAGAAGAAGGTAAATAAGCGTCTTAGCTTTGACTTTGCATACTTTGAGATCTTCCCAAATTTGGCAAGGTTTGAGCACAGAGCCTGGGAAAACGTGAATACTCCTCTTCACATCTAACTCTCTTATGTAGTGCTTTAAGCATAATGGCTTATATAGTAAATACTAGCTAAATGAAAAATACATACATTTTAAAATGTGCATCATTTAACTTCCTTTAGGACTTTCCCATGGTTTTATTTACTTTGTATAGCAGTTGTTAAACTTGTTTGAGAGAGAAATGTGTTAAAATGTTTAAAGCTTTTTTTTATGACTGAACAGATTTGACACAGTATTTAATTCTGTGTTGTTATGGTACTTAAATTTGGGGAAATAGCTTAATCTAGGGATAAAGAAAAGGAAGGGGGTACAAGTTAATAGACACTGAAGTGAATTTTCCTTAGCCTTGTATATGGATTAATAATGAAATTGATCAGCTGATGAACCAAATGCAGCAAATAGAGACTCAGCAAAGGAAGTTTAAAGCATCTCGAGATAGCATATTATCAGAAATGAAGATGTTAAAAGAGAAGAGGCAGCAGTCAGAGAAAACCTTTATGCCCAAGGTTCGTAAATACGCTTTTAAAAAATACATTTAGTTATATAGATTTGGGGTAGACTATATATTGTGTAGGTTATATAACATATACGTTATGTTCCATTTTCATTTAGGCCCATACTTTGGGTATTTGCCTGTATCTTTATCACAGTTTTACTCATGAGTACTCTAGAGTCTACTTTTGTAGGCCAAATTCATATTTTCCAACTTCATTAAGCAAGTAGGCATTTTGAGCCATGGCATAAAAATATTGTGCGATAAGTCAGCCAGGTACCATTTGTGTCTTTAAATGCTATTTATGGATTTATTTGACTGCATTTTGTCCAAATTATATTAAAATGAGTTAGAAAGTGAGCTGTTACTGCTATTACAGATGATAATATCCATTGGTCTCATAAACATAAGCAGTTTTGACAAAAACAACTAATTTTGTACCAGTTATACTAAAACAAAGTTAAAAATGTAGTGTATATACCCACAATTAGACCACCCTAACATTCTAGCAACTTCTTTCTGTTCTTATGAATATGCATAATGATTTTTATATAGTTTGACCATGGAATATGATGTATTTATTCCACACATCCTGCATAACATTGCATCAGAAACATTTTTCTTGTTGCTGCATAGTTCTAATTATCAAATGTAATGGGCATCTAATAGTTGAGATAATATTATTTAAGCTCACGTTAATATCAAATATAGATGGTCTTCAGTTTTTCACTACTGTGATTCACTGACTAATACCGTTACTAATAAATGGAAACTCTGTCATATAGCAACGTAGCTTACAAAGTTTGGAGGCAAGTTTGCATGCTATGGAGTCCACCAGAGAATCTCTGAAAGCAGAACTGGGAACTGATTTGCTTTCTCAACTTAGTCTTGAAGATCAGAAGAGAGTAGATGCACTGAATGATGAAATTCGTCAACTTCAGCAGGCAAGTACAGTTGACAGGAAAAAAAATTTGTTGGTAATCAACTGTTGTGAAAAGTGTCTTGCTAGTAAAAGAGTGTAAAAGAGATATTGAGAAAATATAAGATTGAGACTTCAGTATCCATTAAAGTAAATGAGATTTTAGTAAGTTTTTCTAAACCTTATGATAGGATTGTATAAGAAATCTTTATTTTCTTTCATCTTATTTAATGCCTGTTTGTCATTAGTAAAATCGAGCTTGTTATCTTTGCTATATTTATTGATCTGACCACCTTTACATATTTAAAAATAGTTTTGATTAAACATTTTAATAACATTTGATTCTTAAATATAGATGTAAATAATTAACACTAAATTCAGAAAGTGAAAAGCAGGAAAAGAAAAATATTTTTGGTAGTACACCTTATAAAAAGAACCAGGCACAAAAATAGCCTTCTGGATAGATAAGGGAGTAGATGAAGAAAATAAAGGTATTTTTGGAAAAGTATAAAACTCTTGTTTCAGCTCATTTGAACACAAATAATGGAGACAACAACAGATTAACAGCATTCCTGTATGTGAAATGTGCATGCCTGTGTAGACAGACAGTTTCGTTTTTCTTTTTCTTCTAGGAAAACAGACAGCTACTGAATGAAAGAATTAAATTAGAAGGTATTATTACTCGAGTAGAGACTTACCTCAATGAGAATTTGAGAAAACGCTTGGACCAAGTAGAACAGGTACATTCTCTTTGGGGGGTTTCTTGATGAGCATAACCTTTTGAATATGCTTTGAATATGTGAGAGGCTCTGATTTAGAGTCTGGACTCAGGGGACGGAAAGACCAGCAGTCTGCCTGCCTGCCCTGGCTTGGAGATCTCACACTGCCACCTAGTGTGCTGTGTTGGTCAAGTCATTGATATTTCTAAGCTCCAGTTTCCTCTTGTGTAAAAGAAGCATAGCAGTATGTTTTGTGTGATTACCTGGCACATTCTAGGTACTCAGTAAATATTAGTTACAAATGTTTTCTCAGTAGTGGTCAGATCCTAAGAAATTTTTAGTCATTAATCATTTTTTTCCTGCTTAATGGATACCTTAAGTATTTACAACTATTTGAAGTATGTTTTTGGTTTCATTAAATGTTTATTCAAACATATCAACAGCTGTATAAACATTGGAAATCATAACATTTTGAAAGTAACAAAGTTTACATTTTTATGGCTTAATGCTCCTGTGTTCCTTTTGTGTTATAGGAACTCAATGAACTGAGAGAAACAGAAGGGGGTACTGTTCTCACTGCTACAACCTCAGAACTTGAAGCCATCAATAAAAGGGTGAAAGATACCATGGCAAGATCAGAAGGTGAATTTTTATTTTGTAAAAATGTTTTTGATACCTAGTTAAATTTAGCTTATTCATTTTATAAGACTGTGTATTACAAAATGAAATACCCAAATAGGCAAAAGCATGTACCAGAAGTTTTTGTCATAAACCATTTCTAGTGAACAGAGTTTAGGGTGTTGATTATAGTCACCTTCATTTTATTGAAATGTTTGTGGCAGTGGACCATACATTATTAGTTTCATTGACAAAAGCATGAAATAGCTGAATCAAGTTTGACACTTAATTGCTGAGAAGAAAGTTATTTTAGGTTTTTATAAACATTGAATAATAAAAACTTTATATATGAATGGCTTGTGTACACTCCCAATTTTATTCTGAATTCTTTCATAAATTTTCACAGGAAAATTTAAACCTATTTATTTTGATAGATTTGACCATTAAAATCTTTGGTCAGATAACACCTTAAAATAGGTGTTATGGGGAATTCCCTGGCGATCCAGTGGTTAGGACTTCCTGCTCTCATGCCAAGGATCTAGGTTCAATCTCTGCTCGGAGAACTAAGATCCTACAAGCCGCATGGCTCAGCCAAAATACAATAAGTGTTATGGCCTAATTTGGTTTTCCCCCATTTTAGATTTGGACAATTCCATCGATAAAACAGAAGCTGGAATTAAGGACCTGCAGAAGAGTATGGAGCGCTGGAAAAATATGGAAAAAGAACACATGGATGCTATAAATCATGATACTAAAGAACTAGAAAAGATGACAAATCGACAAGGCATGCTGCTGAAGAAGAAAGAAGAGTGTATGAAGAAAATCCGAGAACTTGGATCACTTCCTCAGGAAGCATTTGAAAAATACCAAACACTGAGCCTCAAACAGGTAAATCTAGTTTGTTTTAAATATGAAATCTCATTACAAATTTTCCTACATGTGAGTTTATTTATTTATTTATTTATTTTCTCTTTATAGTTGTTTCGAAAACTTGAACAGTGCAACACAGAATTGAAGAAGTACAGCCATGTTAACAAAAAGCTTTAGATCAGTTTGTAAATTTCTCAGAGCAGAAAGAAAAGTTAATAAAGCGACAAGAAGAGTTGGACAGGGGGTACAAATCAATCATGGAACTGATGAATGTACTTGAACTTCGAAAATACGAAGCTATTCAATTAACTTTCAAACAGGTATGTTTCTGTTTGTAGTTAATACACAAGCTAAAATCTTCAGATACTCAGTTTATCGTTCAATTTGTAAAGATTTTAAAGCTTTTTCCCACTGATAATTGTTCTGATACTTAAAGGCATCCAGTATATACACAACTCTTAGAAGGATTCAATCTACTTGTTCTTAAGATTAAAAAATAAATTTTTATTGCTTTTAAATAATTTTTGTCTTTGTCTTAAAAAGTACATATTCCATTTGACACCTATTTATATATTATTCATTTTAAGGTATCCAAAAACTTTAGTGAAGTATTCCAGAAGTTGGTCCCTGGTGGCAAAGCTACTTTGGTGATGAAGAAAGGAGATGTGGAAGGCAGTCAGTCTCAGGATGAAGGAGAAGGGAGTGGTGAAAGTGAGAGGGGCTCTGGATCACAAAGCAGTGTTCCATCAGTTGACCAGTTCACTGGAGTTGGAATTAGGGTAAAATAACTTTATATTCAGTTTTCCTGAGAGCATTATCATAATGGAATATTTTGCAAATCTTAAATTGGTACACTGTATGCAATTTGATTTTAAGAGATGATGGTGATTTTACCCCTTTGAAATATTAACTCTAGTTAAATATTTTCTTAGGTGTCATTTACAGGAAAACAAGGTGAAATGAGAGAAATGCAACAGCTTTCGGGTGGACAGAAATCCTTGGTAGCTCTTGCTCTGATTTTTGCCATTCAGAAATGTGACCCTGCTCCTTTTTACTTGTTTGATGAGATTGACCAGGCTCTGGATGCTCAGCACAGAAAGGCTGTGTCAGGTACAGTTTTGGTTTCATAGCTTCATAGTAACTTACTAGAAATGATAGCTTGCCTCTTTTATCATGTATTTCTTGCTGCCTGAGGTATCTGGGGGAGAATAGACAGGGTATTATAAACAAATAAACAAAAATAGTTTCTCAATAAACAAAATAGTTTCTCTTTTAACAAAGTTTTTAAAATTTAATATTAGACTACAAAGTTTAGTTCTATGAGAAACATGAAACAATTGAAAATCCAACCCCAGTTAAGCTTTTATACAAACGTCCCTCCTTTTAAAATTTGTTTTTCATAAATAGATTTGATTCTGTGTTTAAAAATCTATATCTGATCTTTAGTAAGTTCAAAAGATCTTGAGGGAGTGGGTAGCAGGAAAAGGTTGCTTTTGGTTTTTCTGGATGAGGAAATTTACTTTGCTCTGATACTATTTCTAATCCTATGTTAGAAATGCTGCTTTTATATTCTGTAACTAAGATATTGGTGTTAAAGGTTTATGCCTAGCTTAAGAAACGAATTGATGCTTTCTGTAGATATGCACAACAGGCAGTTTTAAATTTTAGGTAGGATTAAAGATCGTTGCTTTTTAACTTTTTAGTTCTACTGAGAAAACGGTTTTATTAAATTATTCTTTCTTTTTACAGATATGATTATGGAGCTTGCTGTACATGCTCAATTCATTACAACAACTTTTAGGCCTGAACTGCTTGAGTCAGCTGACAAATTCTATGGTGTAAAGTTCAGAAATAAGGTAAAAATTTTTTGCATGAAGTTTAAGTTCATATAATATTTAATATAATATATTTTATATAATATTTAATATATTTAGTCCATTGTATCTGTTCAGTTCTTTTTGTTGTTACTTAAGTCATGCGAAAAAATTCAGAAACTTGTTGCTTATTGGATGATGATGTCTTTGTGAAAAAAACTTAAAATGTTTATGAAGCTTATCAAGGGGTTTTTTGGCATTCATTGCATAATTTTCATTGGCATTAAGAGACATTATCCTCCTCTCTAGTCTATTTAGTGCTTATTTAATGCACAGTCTTTAACATACATTGATTTATATTTGGTTAGACCACATGGCTCTTCCAGGTGTTTTCAGCCTTAAAATTCTTTGAAATAGCAAAGTAATAAAAACTGAATAAAAATGTGGTTCAGATATTTAGACATTAGTACTTATCTGTATCTTCAGAGCATTAAAATGCAGAATATTTTTAAACTCCTGTGTTGAACAAACAGCATTAAAATAAGGGTTTTATCAGTCAATGTTTTAGAGTCAGTTGACTTGAAATATGAAATTTATATAGGTAATTGGCTGTATTTTTAAATATTACCATATCCAGTGGGAACACTGATAAGTTTCTTTACAATCTAACAGATGCTGTTTTTAATGCTTATCCTTCAGGTTAGTCACATTGATGTAATCACAGCAGAGATGGCCAAAGACTTCGTAGAAGACGATACCACTCATGGTTAGTTGGGAAAACACTGCCCGTTGGTCTGGAAGATGTGTAAAGTAATGTGATCCTTTTACCCAGGAACTGTAAATTTAAACCTAAATATCTGGTCATTATTAATAGCTTTCAGCTTAGAGTATACATAGTCCTTTTATATTTCTGTCATTGTATTTTATAACATACTGTGTAAAGTTACATTTCTATTTGTAGTTTAAGGATTTTATTTCCCACACAACTTTTTGTAAAGTGTTCTCCTGTTTTAAATCTTTTAAAATGTGCTAAATATTGTTTCCTATTTTATCAAGTGTATTGCCTCTTTTATAGCTTCAATTAAATAATTGGTTTTATGACTGTTTTATGTGGCTTTTTATTTGTAGTTGTATGATTGGAAACAAATTTTTCTTTAAAAAATTTGGTTTTGGTTAAGAAAAGGTCTGCCTTCACCTAAAAGATGATTTTAAAAATATGGTTTAATATTCTGTTGAATTGCAATATGATTCCCAATCCTGGCTGCTTGTTTAAATCCATGGGAGGGAGCTTTTAAAAATGTAACACCGCTTGAGTCTTTCCCTAGACCATTTGAATCCAAATCTCTAAGGAATAGAGTCTTGGTCATTGTTAATTCTAAAGTTCCGTAAGGTGATCCTGACCCTCAATGAGGATTAGAAACCCTGCTATAACTCATTGTAACTGTCCTTTAGAAAGTATTTTTAATTTAAAATGGCAGTGTGTTTAATAGAAGTTAGGAAGAAATTGAGCTATAAAAGTTGTTCCTCCAGATAAGTAAATAGTTTGGAAAACCTTGTTATTGGAACACTGGTCTTTTCCCAAAGGAGAGCTTTGTTGTTTATTGTGTTTTTAAATTGCTTATTGAGGTAATTCATACACCATAACATTCACCCTTCAAAATAGTATAGCACGGTTCAGTGCTTTTTATTCACAGAGTTGTGCAACCATCTGTACAATCAAATTTTAGAACATTTCAGAAGTAACACTGTACCAATCAGCAGTCACTCTACATCTCCCTTTCCTCTTATTATTCCCCTGGCAACCACAAATTTATGTTTCATACTATGGATTTGCCTATTCTGGATATTTCATGTAAACAGAATTATACAATATAGGACCTTTTGTGACTAGCTTCCTTTATTTAGCACGTTTTCAAGGTTCATTTATGGTGTAGCACATACCAATATTTGATTCCATTTTATTGCTGAATAATATCCCATTGTATGATTATACAGTTTGACTCATGAACAACATTTGTTTGAACTGGTCAGGTCTGGTTATACTTGGATATTTTTTTAATACAGATACCTGTATTTTCATTTTATGGATCATTTCCTTTTTGAGGCAGAAATAGCATTATTTGAATTTTCAGCTCTAAGGGGAAATCAGCACCCCTAACCTTTATGTTGTTCAAAGGTCAACTGTATACTGTGTTGTTTAATCATTCATTCATTAGTTGGGCATTTGGGTTGTTTCTACCTTTTGGCTATTATAAATAATGCCTCTGTGAACATCTATGAACAAGTTTTTATGTGTTTTCATTTTTCTTGGGTATTTACCTAGGATTGGAATTGTTGGGTCATGTGGTATGTTTAATATTTTGAGGAATTGCCAAACTTTTCCAAAGGAACTGTACCATTTTATATTTCTACCAGTAATTTGTGAGGGTTCTGATTTTTCCATATCTTCACCGACACTTAATCTTTTTGTTATAGCCATTCTTACGTGAAGTGGTATCTCATTGTGGTTTTCTTTGCATTTTCCTGATGACTAATGATATTAAGCACCTTTTTATGTACTTACTGGTCATTTATGTGTCATCTTTGGTGAAATGTCTGTTCACATCTTTGGCCCATGTTTAAATTCTGTTAGCTCGTATTCTTATTATAGAATCATAGTTTATATTATAGGATACTAATAACAGAAGTGGGGTTTTTTATATATTATGGATACAAAAGTCCGTTGTCAGGTGTGTGACTTGTAGATATTTTCTCCCAGCCCTTATCTTTTTACTTTCTTATGATATCTTTTGAAGCATAACATTTAAAAGAAATAAACTCATTTGACCAGATTTCCACATAAGGAAATTTCCTCCTAAGGCCTCCAGTCAGATTGGACTAGGGCCCACTCTTTCCAGCCTTACTGTAACTTGATCACCTCTTTAAAAGCCCTATCTCCAAAACGGTAGTGATATTTGGAGGTAGTGGGGTTGGAACTTAAATGTGTGCATTTGCTTGTGGGGGTTGGGGGATACAATACAGTGTGTGCAAGAGACACAGGTTTGATCCCTGGGTCAGGAAAATCCCCTGGAGTAGAAAATAGCAACCCTTCCAGTATTCTTTCCTGGAAAATTTCCATGGACAGAGGCGCCTGGTGGGCTACAGTCAGTGAGCCCACAAAGAGTTGGACACAACTGAGAGACTGAGTGCACACAGTAGATTGTTATAGTTTTACCATAACTGATCTTCCTAAGAGAGAATTTGGTTCAAGAAATAGAATTCTAAGACCCCATTCAAAGGGTTATGTAAGCACAGTATCCTTCTAACATTCCTAAAATGTTTAAGCATGTCCCCAGGAATATTCATTATAATCACTGCAGATGGTGACTGCAGCCATGAAATTAAAGACGCTTACTCCTTGGAAGGAAAGTTATGACCAACCTAGATAGCATATTGAAAAGCAGAGACATTACTTTGCCAACAAAGGTCCATCTAGTCAAGGCTATGGTTTTTCCAGTGGTCATGTATGAATGTGAGAGTTGGACTGTGAAGAAAGCTGAGTGCCGAAGAATTGATGCTTTTGAGCTGTGGTGTTGGAGAAGACTCTTGAGAGTCCCTTGGACTTCAGGGAGATCCAACTGGTCCATTTTGAAGGAGATCAGCCCTGGGATTTCTTTGGAAGGAATGATGCTAAAGCTGAAACTCCAGTACTTTGGCCACCTCATGCAAAGAGTTGACTCATTGGAAAAGACTGATTCTGAGAGGCATTGGGGGCAGGAGGAGAAGGGGACGACAAAGGATGAGATGGCTGGAGGCATCACTGACTCGATGGACGTGAGTTTGAGTGAACTCCGGGAGTTGGTGATGGACAGGGAGGCCTGGGGTGCTGCGACTCATGGGGTCGTGAAGAGTCGGACATGACAGCGAATGAACTGAACCGAATGGACATTGAAGAACTGACTCACTGGAAAAGTCCCCAGCATCAGGGAAAGGTTGAGTGCAGGAGGAGGAGGGGGCAACAAAAGTTGAAATGGTTGGATGGTATCACCGACTCAATGGATATGAGTTTGAGCAAAATCGGGAGATAGTAAAGGACAGGGAAGCCTGGCGAGCTGCAGTTCATTGGGTTGCAAAAAGTCGGACTTGACTGAGAGGCTAAATAACAACAAATGGAGACTGAAGTGGTATATGGTTTATGATCTGTAACTTTGCCCTGATATAATCAAGCCCCCCATAGTAAAGAATTTGGCAGGGGTGTTACATGCATGGCATCATTCTAGAACTTGCTAATCTTAAGCATCTCCCCAAGAGTGTAAATGAGACTTAAGTGAGTTTATAGCAGTAAGCACCTAAACAGTGAAACAATATAAATGTAAAACCCATTTTCCTTTCTATGTCTCATCATAAATTTTTATATTATGTAATTTTTGGTCTCTCTCTCTACACACCTTATAGGATCTTAGTTCCCTGACCAAGGATTGAACCTGGGCCCCTGACAGTAGGAGGATGGAGTCCTAACCTAGTGGACCACTAGGGAGTTCCTCATAAATTATTCTTAATGAACAGAAAAATGTGAAAATCCTGCAATCCAGAGACTCAGAGGAAGGACAGAAATTCACCAAAGGAATTAGCTAGTGATTCATAAATCTAAAAAGGGTTTCTCTCTGTTCTGACTTTTCCACTCTGAGATTTTACTATTATTTACAAAGTACTAATAGATTTGAAGAGTGTGTATGTTACATGTAGTTTTGAAGAATATGGCATTTTTAGGTCACCTTACCAGCCAGACTTCCACAGTTAACACTTTAGGTCATTTCCTTCAAATTTTCATGCAAAATTTTACGGTTAGGTTTATAATGAGTATATAATTTTATATCCTGAACTTTTCAGTTAGTAATACAATATGAAACATTCCTCTTTAATCTCTTCATAAAGAAAATTGTAATAGCCACAAAATTCTGGCAGAAATAGCCTAATTTACTTAAATATCTCCTATTGGATGCTTAGATTTTTCAGCAACAGTGCCAAAAAAAAAAACCCCAAAATGAGCATTTTTACCCAGAACCCTGGAAATTAATTTTCTCAAGATAGAAAGCTGTTTAATTTTTGCACCTTTTTTTAAACACATGAAATATGGAATGATTAGCTCTTTGTCCTCCCTGGTTAACTGGAAATAGGGGAGCTGTTCTGTACAGTGTTGATTGGGCCTCCATGTTACACCCAGTAACAGATTTCAGAGGGTGAGTCACCACCATCTTCTCTTTGATCAAAACCTTTCCCTCCCTCCCCTTCTCCCCTTTCCTTTAGCTCTCACCTGTCTGGGTGCACTCTGATCTCTGTCTCCCTGAACATCCTAGGGGGCTGGGTTACTCCTGGCTGCCAGTCTTTGCATGAAAGACGCCAGTGTTGCTCCATAAATCTGCCACCTTGTGGCACTTGGTCTCCCCTTCCTAGAGACAGAGCCTCCTGGGTGTAAGAGCGCTGGTAGCAGCCAGTAACTGCACAGGGATATGAGGCAGCACAGAGATTAGGGTTTCAAGGAGAACGTGGATATATTTACTCCCCCAAGTCATCACACTGGCTGGTATAAGTCAGTTAGCATTTGAATGTTATCTTTTATGGATTCTGTACAGTTCAGACCAGTGTCTGGCATGTTGCTTATATAATACACAGTCAAGTGTGTGGTGATACCAAATCCAGCCTTAGTCTCCTAAGTATGAAATTTTTTGTTCATTAAAAATGATGGTTATATAAACTGGTAAGACAGAAGTACATATAGGTGAGAGAGGAAAAAAAAAATTGAACAGGGATGGGAGACCAAGTCATTTAGAACTAAGGCCACCTGATGCGAAGAGCTGACTCATTTGAAAACACCCTGATGCTGGGAAAGACTGAGGGCAGGAGAAGGGGATGGCAGAGGATGAGATGGTGGATGGTATCACCGACTCAATGGACATGAGTTTGGGTAGGCTCCAGGAGTTGATGATGGACAAAGAGGTCTGGTGTGCTGCTGTTCATGGGGTTGCAGAGTTGGACACGGCTGAGCGACTGAACTGCAGCTGAACTGAAGGCCACAGAAGCGGTTATTGTGTAACATAAGGAAAGGATCATGTTGCTTCTAAGGCAGAAACCTGCTAGGAGAGGTTTTCTTTTTAAAATAGGAATCTGTCATGCCACCTCAGAATTAGAAATAATGATTGGGTAAGATTTTTGGTAAGACTGAGGTTTGCTGCAGCTATGCTTTGCTCCTGATAATTCTAAATCCCAAATTAGTTCATTTATTTCCAGAACCACTAGAGGGGGCTCTTCCCACATGCCAACCCCTCCTTTTTCAGTCTATAGTTTTCGGACTAGTTTCCTCTTTAGTTACTTTTTACTAGAGTTTCAGGCGCAATGAGAAGGTTGAGGTGTGATATTTGAGATTTCCCTGTTGCAGAAGTTCGAGCTAAGTGTTAACTACTTGCAGTTCAGTCATAAATTGCATGCCTTCAGCCAATGTGGCTAGTGTTTGCAACAGGTTGTATTGTTGCTATTTAGAAAGCTATGCTGCAGATATTTAATAGAATCTTGTTAACAAAAGGGCAACCCCTTCTTGCAATAGCCCTACTTGTTTCTCTTCAGAGCAGTTTTTTTTTCCTGCTTGTGACTTCTGAATCCTGTAGACCCAGAAGAGACTGTCTTTGTTTCCCCTGCTTTCTGCTGCTAACTTGACCTTGCATCCCTTATGTAAACAGCTTCACCTATGACATTGCATTTCAGTTTACCATTTCATCATCATCCCTCCAACACAACTCTGAGTCAGAATCAGGGTCTCTTAAATTCTCTCACAGAATGATGACAATACTTGCTGGTTGGTTTTCTAAGAAACCTTCTTAGCACTCCAGTAGCCTTGGAGAAAGTACTATTTTATTCCTCTTGCGGATTTTCCCAGAAGTCCAGTTTCCGTACTGCTGAAAAATAGTGTTCATCCTCTTGGGAAGCAGGCGTGAAGGAGCATGTGTGCCTGCCTTTGCACACGCACGGCCCTGCCTTCTGTTCCTCAGCTGGGGTCAAACAGTGACCTTAATCTTGGGCCCCCTAAAGCTACGTCTATGATCCTGATGCAAATAACTGGCGCTAGCGTGGCCTTACCGTGGCCTGGAGTTTTTAAGGTACAAGTAGAGAAATAAGCAACATGGTCTTTCAATTCTGAGGTAAGATTGCCTTATCTTTCATCTCAAGTGTGAGATTAAAGTTCTGGAACCTTCAAGAAAGAGAAACTACTGAAGCTGCATGCCAACAAGTTCTCCCCAGTTACCTTCTGCTTTCTTTTTTTTTTTTTGGTGGACATAATCCTGGAGTGTCTGCTGTCTAACCTCTGTCCTTGGCTGGATATTAAAAAGAAATGTTTGGGGACTTACCAGGAGGTCCAGTAGTTAGGACTCAGTACTTTCACTGCCGGGGCCCTGGGTTCGATATCTGGTCAGGGAACTAAGATCCTGCAAGCAACACAGTGGGGGAAAAAAAGTTTGATTTCAGGTGGTCATCTTGATCCCTTGGGAGAGAAGCATCTTTGCCATGAATTGAATTTATACAGTTTAACTTTGTGTGAGTTAATAGTAACTAATTACCTACTAAATACTAGACAGGGTTTCCCTGGTGGCTCAATGGTAAAGAATTCACCTTCCAATGCAGGAGACATGGATTCGATTCCTGGGTCTGGAAGATCCCCGGGAGGAAGAAATACAAGAACACCCCAGTATTCTTCCCTGGGAAGTTGCATGGACAGAGGAGCCCGGTGGGCTACAGTTCATGAGGTCACAAAAAAGAGGCAGACACGACTTACTGACTAAACAACAAATACCAGACAGACCCTTTTATCATCTCACTTAAGGGCAATAAATTTGAGGTAGGTGGTGGTAACTAGTCTGCACAAAAGGAAGCTTCCATGAGGGTGAAGTAACTTGCTGAAAAATTCTTGTTAGAGGTGGCGGGGGCGGGAGGCGGGGTGTGGGGGGGTGGGCAGGTTTTCCTGGTGGTCTAGTGGCCAAGACTCTGTGCTTCCAAAGCAGGGGTCCTGGGTTCAGTCTGTGGTCAGGGAACTAGATTCCACGTGCCGCAAAATTAAGAGTTTGCATGCTGCAACTAAGACCTGACGCGGCCAAATAAATAAATATTAAAAAAAAAGGGGGGAGAGAAAGTGGTGGGGCTGAGTAGAGAGCCCTGCTCTCTATTTCACTAGATCTCTTCTCTCTGACTCCCTTTTAAAAACTCAAAGTTGGTACCGACACTGGCAGAATGACCTGCCACAAAGCAGGGTGAAAGCACCTCTGGACCAGTTGGTTTCCGAGCTGTCTAGAAATCTGAGGTGTATTCCCGGAGCTGCTTTTTTTTTCCTCCTGCAGCTACGTTCATTCCCCACCCTCAACCCATCCCCTAGAGATGCCAGGCCACAAAAGCAAAAAACTTCATTGAAACGCAGTCCTGGGTTCTGCACTCCCTAGCTTCACATGGTCCCCGGGAAGCAATTGCAGATCCAAAACTTCCCCCACAATCTATCACACACACATCTTTTGCAGAGGAGCATACTGGCTAAGTGCTTTTGCTTCTGGAATTCTCTAGCAGTTACTGTCAATTCCTCTCAAGTCCCCAGTCCTATTCTCAGCTCCCAGTATTAAAAGGCAAAGATTGCACACTGAGCTCTGCCACTACCACTAGCCCTCTTCTTCCCCATGCCTCTGAGAGCTCAGCTTTCCTGGAGGAGAGCCTGGGTTCAGCCTTGTGCATCCTGAAGGGCAGGACTGATTCCACGCCCCTCCCCCACTATCCCTTTTCTCTCTTGGTTCTCAACTGCACCTAGTT
The DNA here is from genome assembly GCA_917880005.1 of Nanger dama. Taxonomy (NCBI): domain Eukaryota; kingdom Metazoa; phylum Chordata; class Mammalia; order Artiodactyla; family Bovidae; genus Nanger; species Nanger dama. The sequence continues at coordinate 15,122,868 of CAKJTW010000026.1, forward strand.
ATTCTTTACTTTGTAGTTTGTAGGCATAAGAGGGTTTTTAAAGCAGTAACATGAGATGTCTGAGGTAGAGGAGGACTTGGAAGTTGAGGGAACTAGTAGTTCTAAATCAGCAAGATTTTACTGCTGCAAAGGCAGGGTACGGGGGTAACAGTTCATTTGTTTTTCAAGGCTGAAAAGACTCTCCAGTCTCAGGAGGTTGGGCCCCTTTTCTGGGATCTCCACTATCTATTCTTGCACCAACAGATTGAATTTGCAGCAGGAGCCAGGGCAGAACTCTCATCTGAGTTGAACCTGTGCTTTTCCCCAAGTTCTTTTCTTCTGTCACTTTAAAAACAGAAACCTTTTGTTTGTATGAATTTAGAGTAAAATCCCGTTAAAACCCTCCATCCCGGTGCACTATGCGCATTGACACCACATCTGTCTACTTTTCTGTTTTGCTGTTTATTTTTGCCATTTTTATCCACAAGTTGTTTGTGGACTGCATGAATGATCAATAATAGCAGCTGGCACTTACTGAGCATTTACTCTGTGCCAGGCTCTGTGCTCAGCGACTTACATTCTCTATGGCAAGGGCAGACAAGCCTCACCACCACCCTAAGAGAGGAACTGTTGTCCAAAAAACGTGACTGAGCCTCGAAGGGGCTATTTCCCCACCCCAATCCCCGGCCACACAGCTCTAAGCAGGGCCGGCAGACCCAACTCAGGTCGGTCCTCTGAGGTCCACATGCTCAGGTATGGCGCCTCCCGGTCCATGAACCTTCCACCTGCCCGCGGGCCGTGACCTGGGACACCCCAGGCTGCTGATCCCCTTTGAATTCTCCCATGGTCTATTTCTATTGTTGCCATGATTCCCTTTGACTGTGTTCCCACACACAGAAGGGGCCGTGGATGCTCGAGATAGCTATGTTCTGCGCGGCCACCCTGGCCCACTCTAGGGCTGAACTTGGTAGCTAGGGAAGAATCAGGAATAATTCAGCTAGAAGTTTGATGAGAAATGGTCAAATACCCCATATCCCAGAGGAGTTCTAACCTAACCCTGTGTCACCCAGCCTTGCCTCACCATCATATTCACTTGGAGTGTTATTTTGCTTTTAGTCCTTTTTTAGGGGCCATGCTCCTCAGCTTGCAGGATCTCAGTTCTCTGATCAAGAATTGAACCTGGGCCACGGCAGTGAAAGCCCACCATCCTAACCACTAGACCACCAGGGAACTTCCCACTTGGAGTGGTTTTTAAGTATTTATCTACTTGTTTAGCTAGGTCGGGGGCTTAGTTGCGCAGGCTCAGTAGTTGGGGCACACGGGCTTAGTTGCCCTGAGGCTTGTGGGATCTTAGTTCCCTGACCAGGGATCGAACCCATGTCCCTTGCATCACAGGGCAGATTCTTAACCAGGGAGGTGCCCTGGAGTTGTTTTTATATTTATTTACTTATTTGTCTTTGGCCTTGCTGGGTCTCCGTTGCTGCTCACAGGCTTTCTCTAGTTAAGGCAAGTGGGGGCTGCTCTCCAGCAGCAGTGTGTGGCTTCTCACTGCGGCAGCCTCTCTTGTTTCAGAGCACAGGCTCTAGAGCACATGGGCTTCAGTAGCTGTGGCTCAAGGGATCAGGTTGTGGCTCAATAGTTGTGGCACATGGGCTTAGTTGCTCCGTGGCATGTGGGATCTTCCCAGACCAGGGACTGAACCCATGTCCTCTGCACTGCAAGGCGGATTCTTAACTACTAGACCACCAAAGAAGCCCCTGAAGTCATTTCTGAAGCTGCCATTTTGCCAGCGTTTCCCCCTGGAGGTTCTAAATCAGCAGGTCTGGGGCAGGGCCCAGGAAGGTCACAGAGCCTGCCTGTTAACAGCGAAAATCTATGGGCCTTAAAGAGAAGGCTCAGGCTGTTGAAACCCTTCACCTTTGGAACAAAGAGTGGCCCATGAACTTGGGAGGAATCCTTTCTGAGACATCTACGCAAAGAAAAGAAGTAGGCTTTGGGGGTTTGCTTTATCTAAGGGGAAAGTGAAAACTTTCATCTGAACTGAGGTAAACAGTAGGCGGCAGCTGGATGCAGTGGGGTGGGAGGGAAGGTCGTCCCTGTGACTGTCAGAACTTTCAAAAGGCCTCCAGACTGGAGGGCTGGGATGGCAGAGGTGAGCCAACCAGAGCTACTGCCATCCCACCAGCCAGAGGACTATGCCACTCCCCTGTTTGACTTGGGGGCTTTAAGCGAATTCTTGTTTTGAGAGGAGAGTAGTTCAAACTCACCAGCTTGACTCCTGGGCCTCCTCAGTAGACAGGACCTCGCCGCTCCCAGCTGAGGGTCTGTGCCAGCTGCCAGCAGTTCTGAGGGGAGATTCGGAGCATAATCACAGGCCCAGTGTCACAGTGTGGGCAGCTGAAGAGCCCGACAGCAGCTCCCTGTCACCCCAGTACCTCCCTTGCACACCTGAAGTTCCTGGGAAGCTTCTGTTGGAAGTTAAGAGCTCGGTGGGACCAGCTCAGGGTTTCCTCGTGCCCAGCCAGTGAGTCTAGCCACCGGGAAAACCCCCAAAGCCTCTTGCCCACGGTCCCCACTTGGAGCATTTCTGTCCCCAGAGCTGCACCAGACCCTGCTCTGGTAGAAGCCCCCGGCCTGCCCAGTCCATCACGGGCATCCCTGTGACCCTGCTTCCTTCCAGATGGCTTCCCGCCCTCCTACTGCCCTCATTCCTGGGCCAGCGGCCCCTCTTCCCTTCCATACCTGCCCCACCTTCTCCCCCACCTTCTTATATCATTAAGGCTTCTGAAACCTTCAGCCTCAGTCTCAACACCTGAAACTCCGTTACCTCCTGACCACCCTCATATCACTAAGGCTTCTGAAACCTTCAGCCTCAGTCTCAACACCTGAAACTCCGTTACCTCCTGACCACCCTCATATCACTAAGGCTTCTGAAACCTTCAGCCTCAGTCTCAACACCTGAAACTCCGTTACCTCCTGACCACCCTCATATCACTAAGGCTTCTGAAACCTTCAGCCTCAGTCTCAGCACCTGAAACCTTCCATTACCTCCTGATGATTCCCATTAAGGTCTCTCACTGTTGAAGTCCTTTTGATGGAGAGGGATTTTCTCATCTGCTTCTTCTCTCAGGCTTAGGAAGAGGGACCAGTGAGCTCCTCACTCTTGGATGCCGCTTTGCATCGCCACCAAGTTCAGCAACTACTCTTCTGTAGCTCCAGCTACCCTGTCTCCCACCCTCAACATCACCACCAGCATCTGAAGCATCACCAGCTCTCAGGACGCTACTGTACTTGGCCTTAAGCTCCATCTTTCTCTCCATCCACAGCCCCTCAGCATCCATTGGGGCTTCATTCTTTCCAATTTCCACTCACAGGGGTCCTCCTACCCCTACCCTGGCCTCTTCCTAAACATGTGAGATCTGTGTTGAAGCATCGTTTTGAAAATTTGAAAACATGATTCTCATACACAGTATGCATGCTAAGTTGCTTCAGTCGTCTCTGACTGTTTATGACCCCATGGCTCCGCTGTCCATGGGATTCTCCAGGCAACAACACTGGAGTGGGTTGCTATGCCCTTCTCTAGGGGATCTTCCTGACCTGGGATCGAACTCAGGTCTCCTGCATCTCCTGCACTGGCTGGTGGGATCTTTACCGTGAGCACAATTATCTCATTAATGACAGAACCTGCAGGATGACAGAATCTCGATAGGTCAATAAAACCATAATCTTTGGGGGTTATTTTTCTAGCCTACAAGAGTCACTTCCAACTTTCCAGTTGGGGAAAGTTTCATTTCTTTGTAAATTAACATCTAACTTAGCAGAATCTATCCCCTGATCCGTGGAAGACAAATGATTTCCCTTAGAAAGTTGGATGGCCCGAGGGAGCGCTGCTGGTCACTGCTCTAGTGTGACTTTGAAAGGGCATTCAGTAGGCTTGTCGCTGAATCCCCAAGAACTGGATATATTTGCTAAACGCCTGAAGCTTCTCAGACACATACTCCAGCCCTCAGAGGCGTGACCCAGAGGAGAGGAGCTCACCAACTTACAGGGTTGGCAGGGGCAGGCCTAGTTAAGAGCCTTGGGTCAAGCCCAGTTGAGCAAGGGTGGGGCTGACAGGAAGGCAGGCAGTGAGGAGGAGAGTGGAGTCTGGGACCTGCACCACAGGGGATGGATGGATGGATGGATGTTGGTTTTGTTATTGCTTGTTGGTTTTACTCAGCAAGCCTTTGGTGAAGACCTGAAATATAAAACCTATGAGTTAGGTGCTATATGAACCCATTTTACAGGAGAGGAAACTGAAGCTTAGATTAGCAACTGGTGAAGCCCAGAGTTAATCCAGGCCTGGGCCTTCTGTGGGAGCCCCTGGGTGGGAGGTGGCGTCCTCCGTGTGCGTGCGTGTGCACTTGCACGCACTCTGGGGCAAGGTAGGAGGAGACTTCCTCCGGCAGCAGGTGCGGAGCCCAGGCCTGGTGCAGCATCAACCCGTCTCAACAAAGCCAACTGCCGGATTCCTCACAGCCCACCGCAGGGCGCGCGCTCCTGTCTCCAGCGCCAGCCGCCGAAAACCCGGAGAAGGAGCCTCGCGGGCGGGGGGCGCGGCGGGGGCGGCAGCTGGCGGTGCCTTGGGCGGCTTGGTCCTCCGCCTGCAGCGCTGTTCCCAGGCCGGACGGGGCTCTGCCTTCCGTCCTGCGCACGGGCAGGAGGAGGAGGGGGCTCTGGGGTCTGTAACCGGATCGGAGGCCCGTGATGGTGACAGCTGCGCCAGGGGCCTGAGGAGGGGGCGTGGGCAGGTGGCGCAAGGCTGGGCCTGGGGTTTGTGCTCCTGCATCAGCCTGGAGGCAGCTTTCCTGGGGCCCCGGGACCCCCGCTCCAGCGTCCGCCCGCGGCCCCTCGTGTCACCAACACGGCGCGCCGGGTGTGTCCTCTCAGACGTGGGGAGGGCCCCTGGGAAGCACCTTCCGTGGCCAGAGGCTCTTTGAATCCCAGCCCTGGCCTTTGCGAGTTGTATGGTCTCAGGCAAGCTCCTTAACCTCCGTTTCCATGTCCTCTCTGGTAAAATGGAGACCCTGCACCAAACTACCCTAAAGAGTGGTTCTTGAATTAAGTGAGAACAGAGGGCTGTGCACACAGTCATTGCACCAGAAGAATTAGGTTTAATTTTTTTTATGCCAGTTGGTATCCAAGTTACATTTATAATATTTGGGGCCCAAATCAGCTTTATGAAATCTCTAAAGACATCTGAGCTTAAAGGGTGTATACAATTCAGGGGTGTGTGTACACGTTTTAGAAAGGAGTCTGAATCCAGCTGCTCTGTTCTCTGATATGTTCAAGATGGAACCCTATAGTTATCTATTGCTGTGTTAAGAGATGACACCAAAACTCAGTAGACTAAAACAACCACCATTTCATGATATCTCATGGTTTTGTGGGTTAAGAATCCTGGCAGGGCTCAGCGAGGTGATTCTTTGCTCCACGTGGCATCAATGGTGGTCAACTGAGTGGGATTCAGCTGGAAGATGGGCTCACCTGGGTGACTTCAAGGCAGCTTCATTCCTGTATCTGGTAGGAAGTTAAGGAAACTAGCCCTGGATGTCCCAGAGCATCATTCCCACATCATTCATTGTCAAGCAAGTCGTGAATCCATGAAGCCCCGCCCAGTTCCAAGGGGAGGGGAATTGGGCTCCACCTCTCCATGGAGGGATTGCCAAGATTTTGTGGCCATCTCTAATCTGCTGCAGTTACCCTTTTGTAAGTAGGAGCTTACAGAATGTTTCTTTATGTGGAACTCTAGCAGTAGCCTCTTGGAGGAGCAGGCAGAGTCTTGCCACCAGGAGCCCTGGGCTGGAGTCCAGCCCACCATCACTTTGAACCCCTATTACCCCTGGGGCCTCAGATCTGGCTTTGGGAACACAGAGGTGAATGGGAGAGTACTCCTGGGTTCTAGCGCTCAGCCAGCATCTGCTTGTACTGTGGGTGACCTCAGGCCAGTCCTGTCCCCAACCTTCCTGTCCAGTGGAATGTGAAGGAGGCTGGTCTTGCTGCCCACTGAACCCTTCCCCAGGACCTCCACTCCCAGCAACACTCCCAGGGCTAACTGGAACGACTAAGGGGGACAGGCCTGCTGGCTTCACACTGAACTTCCAGAGTCATCTGTGTGCCTCTCAACCTTCTGCAAAGTCACAGAAAAACAGCTTTATGGAGTTCAATAGGGAGGAGGCAGCTTTCGGTTTAGAAAGAGTCCCAGCAGGAGTCCTGCGATAGCCAGCTCCCCTGAAGCTCCAGAACAGGAAAGAGATTCCTGGTTCCTCCTCAGAGACATGGAGGCGAGTGTGCCCCACCTGCTTGGCCGGCTCCCTGGAGGGAGGGACTGAGGACTTGCACCACTGGCCAAGCCATACTGTAAGGGGGAGAGGTCCAGGTTATGCATCACTCCCCTCCCTGCTTCTAGATGGATTTCCTCACCTGAAGAGGTCCCCAGAGAGGCCAGGGTCTCCAAAAACCCCAGCAGACCCGCAGCCCGAACACTTCAGGACCACCCTGATGACACCTCTGATACTCCTTGGCTTCCCGGGGCCTTGGGCACGCACGGACCAGGCCATCTGGGGAAAGAGGAAGGCAGCAGGGCTCTGGCCACCAGCGGAGGAGGTGGGGGAGGGTGGGCTAGCACTCTTCTGGCCTGGGGCCAGGGCTGTGGGATTTACAAGCATCCTGGGGCCTGTAAATGCTTGAAGCAGCTTTTTTATTTTGAGGCCATGAGTAATTGAGCCAACTGTGTGCTGTATCCCCCAGCCGGCCCTGCCTCCTCCCACTCACACACATGTATTTAACACCTGTTACACACACACCTGCACACACATCATTTGGAGAGAGAGCAGAAGTACCTTGAATGGAGGCTTTGTCCTCTGTGCTAGGCAGGTGCCAGGCGCTTTGCATATGTGCTCTTACTTAATTCTGACAACTCTTTAAGCTGTACCTCATGCATTCCCATTTTGGAGAGAAGTCAGCTGGCTGAGCCAAGGCCAGGGAAGGTAGCTTGCCTGAGAATCCACAGCTAAGCAGCAGAGAAAGGACTTGAACCCCTGTCTGCTCCCCACCAGCCCAAGCCCTTCCTAGGCTCAGTTCGAGGTTGTTTTATTTATTCATCTATTGACAGGAACTTAGGCCGCTTCCATATCTTGGCTATTGTAAATAATGCCGCAATGAACACAGGGGTGTATATGTCTTTTCTAATTAGTGTTTTTGTTTTCTTTGGATAAGTACCCAAGAGTGGAAGTGCTGGATCATATGGTAGCTTGTTTCGATTCTTTGAGGAATCCTCGTATTGTCTTCTTTAGTGGCTGCAGCAATTTACATTCCCACCAACCCTGCACAATAGTTCCCTCTTCTTCACAGCCACTGTACAGTAGAGAAGCCTGGAAAATCAAGTGGCCAAAGTGAACATCATTGTTAATAAGGCACAATGAAACTATGCACCACTTGTTAAGATGCAATGAGAAAAATGCAACCTCAATGTGTTACTTGAAATTTTGTCAGAAAATCCTATTATTTTCATTTAATCTGTAAGAAAATCTCATGTCTATTATTTGATTTGTTAGCTTTCTTTCTGAGTGTTCGAATTCTTGATATGCTTAAAATTTTTGGTTTTTAGGCTCATTTTGAGTAGTCCACAGAGATGTTCATTGTGCTTTCGAGCAGGATTAATGTTTTTCATATTTTATCCATTATTCCTGTGTGTTTGGAGCAGGAGTAGTACTTTAAAGTATGAACTTACAGAGCAAATTGTAGAAATCAAACATTCTGTCTATGCCCTGTGTGTGTCCTAAATCGCCTCAGTCATGTCCAGCTCTTTGTGACCCTCGAAGGTATGCTATGCCCTCGATGCAGGGATTGAACCCACATCTCTTATGTCTCCTGCATTGGCAGGTGGGTTCTGTTAGGAAGCCCTGTCTATACCCTGGTATAGTACAATAGAAAGAGCCAGGCCTCAGCAGGCCAGAGCCCCACTTTTGACTCCCAGCTCTGCTGTGTGATCTTATTCATGCTCCTGAACTCTGAGACCCAGTTCTCTCATCCACAAATGGGCATAAAAACACCTACCTTGCAGGTGAGGATTAAATGAAATGAGGATTTTCATTAAATTAAATGAGGATTTTGTGAGGATTAAATGAAAAACACCTGGCTCGTCTTTCCGAATGTTGACTTTGTAGTTGAAATTATGATTGACTCTCCCATAGAGCATGAGTGAAACAGCAATTTGATATTCTGCCAACAGGTACAAAGGAAGCTGCTGGATTTTTAAAAACAAAAGGGCTCCAAATACATGTGAACTGTTGACCCTGACGTTGAGTGGCCCCTTAACTTACTCTGTGCGCGTGTGTGCTCAATCATGTCTGACTCTTTGCAGCTCCGTAGCCCACCAGGCTCCTCTGTCCATGGGATTCTCCAGGCAAGAATCCTGGAGTGGGTTGCCATTTCTTTCTCCAGGGGATCTTCCCAACCCAGGGATCGAACTTGCTTCTCTTGCATCTCCTGCATCAGCAGGCAGGTTCTTTACCAGTCCAGCCACCAGGGAAGCCCGATTTATATTGTGTGGTCCCTCAGTCCAGTTTCCGTCAGGGGAGCTCTCAGAGGGAGTAAGGAGAACACAAACAAGCCAGGATATGTGATATTTCTGGAGCCTGAAAATGAAAAATCCAGTAGCAGAATAACCTTTCTGGTGCTAACCAGTTTCTGAAGCTCTGGTAACTTGCAAAAATTAATGAGGCAAAACCTCTGTCTTTTTCAGGGACAAAGTCAAAGAGTCCTGTCATTCAGATCCAAACAGCCAGTAGTAATAATAGGTTGGAGGATATTGGATGTTTAGGTATGGGAGGTGGGAACTAGAGCTAAGGTGTTGTTTTTTTTTTTTAAATGAAATATAGTTGATTTCCAATGTTGTGTTACCTGCTGGAGTTCAGAAAAGTGATTCAGTTATACGTGTAAATATATGGGAACTAGTTTTGAGTGATACATGCCACAGATGAGCCCTGGTGTGGATCTGAGGCTGCCTTCCTTTGGCATTTTTAAAATTAAATTCCTGAGTCTTGACAGAATTTCTCTGGAGCCCTTCCAAACCCAGGATCCAGCCTGGGGGATCCAGTCCCCTTCCCAGATAGTCTAGAGCTCTTTTTGTGGGTCCTCTGTCCCCTGGAGGGCACCAGACCCCTTCCAGCTGACACATGGCCAGCCCCACAGGGATTTTTCACTAGAATTGCTGACCCTCCCCTCTCATTCAGGGTGTGTGTCATAGCCAATACATCCTTCACCAGGACACCAGAGAGGGAGATTCAGGCAAGAGAGAAAGAACCGGGAAAGGTATGTGACTACATCCAAGGCACTTTCACATTTGGAAATTAACTTAAGTCACTGAAATCTTATGAAGCCAGGAGGACATAATACTTATTTTTACTTTGCTAATGAGTTTCAGTGTGCTGGTAATAAACCCTGGTTACTTTAATAACAAAATTTTTGAAATCATAGAAAAGAATTACATGATTTTGCTACATGAAAAGAAATGATTAAAATTTGTTATTTTTATTGGTCAACATCAGCCTAAAAGAGTTATTTTTGGTTTTGTTTCTTTCACCATTACTGTAAATGATAACGACAACAAAATAGCTATCGTTTATCAAACACAGGTTCATAATAAGTAGAAGTGAAAATGAAAGTGTTAATTGCTCAGTTGTGTCCTGCTCTTTGTGAACCTTCTGTAAGGCTCCTTTGTCCATGGAAGTCTCCAGGCAAGGATACTGGAGTGGATAGCCATGGCCTTCTCCAGGGGATCTTCCCCACCCAGAGTTCAAACCCTGGTCTCCTTCATTGCGGGCAGATTCTTTACTGTCTGAGCCACCAGGGAAGCCCCTCATAATAAGTGGATTCTATGATAAACCTATTTTGTCTCACTTAATCATCACAATAAACCAATATCGTAGATGTTAGTAAGCCCATTTTCCAGGTGAGGCCAAAAGAATTTAAGTTATCCACCGCTTAACATTCTTACACAGTTATTTTCCTAAGTTCTCACATAATGTTTGTGATTGTGGTTGTTAGTTGCTACATGCTGAAAGTCATAAAGGACTTTCCCTTGTGAACATAGATCTGGGCTGAGGGAGAGACACTGGGGCAACACCGATGGATGACAAGCGGTCTCAGTCGCCTCTTGGTACAGCTCACTTGTGAGTACTTGTGTTGCTTGTGCCCAGACCTGCCATCGTTCAGTGGACTGCTGGTGGACCAACCTCAGCTTTTGACTTAGTGTGTCTAGGATAATCCAGTTCATGATGGACAGCTGTGGTAGAGGCCATGTCTAAAATGGCCCCCCAAATGTCATATCCTAATCCTTGTAACTTGTGAATATGATAAGTTATCCCTCCTGGGATGAGAACTGCATGTGCGTGCTCAGTCAGGTCCTACTCTTTGTGACCCCATGGACTGTAGCCCACCAGCCTCCTCTGTCCATGGGATTTCCCAGGCAAGAATACTAAGTGGGCTGCTATTTCTTCCTCCAGGGGATCTTCCTTGCTCAGGGATAGAACCCCTGTCTCCTGTGTCTCCTGCATTCCAGACGGATTCTTTGCCACGGAGCCATTGGGGAAGACCCCCTTCTGTGGTTCTCTTATGCGCTCCAGCACATTTAACCTTAAAATGAGAAGATGATCCAGGTGGGCCTAATCTAATCACATGAACCTTTCAAAGTGAGAGCTTTCTCTGGCTGGTAGCAAAAGAGGAAGCCAGAGATTTGAAGTGATGGGGGAATCAGCTGCACTGTTGCTGGCTTGAGGAGAATGAGGGACACATTAGAAGGAATGCAGAGGCCTTAGCAGCTGAGAAAGGCTCTCAGCTGGCAGCCAACAAGAACAGTCCTACAATCACAAGGAACGAATTTGGCCATCAACCTGAATGAGGCTGAAAGCAGATTCTTACCTAGAGCTTCCAGATAAGTGCTTAGCCTGGTCAACAACTTGGTCTTGGCCTTGTGATTTGCTAAGTAGAGAACCCATTTGAGCCATTCTGGACTTTTGACCTATATAACTAAGTTAATAAATGTGTATTCCCTTACACCATTATATTTGTGGTGATTTATTACCCATCAATAAAAATATAATGCAGTGTTTCTGCCCACATGTGCTATGCTTAGTCGTTCAGTCATGTCCAACTCTTTGGGACCGCTATGGACTGTAGCCGTCAGGCTCCTCTGTTCATGGGGATTCTCCAGGCAAGAATACTAGAGTAAATTGCCATGCCCTCCTCCAGGGGATCTTCCCAACCCAGGGATCGAACCCAGGTCTCCCACATTGCAGGTGGATTATTTACCATCTGAGCCACTGGGGAAGCCCAAGAATACTGGAGTGGCTAGCCTATCCCTTCTCCAGGGGATCTTCCTGACCCAGGAATCAAACCAGGATCTCCTGCATTGCAGGCGGATTCTCTACCGGCTGAGCTACCAGGGAAGCCCCCTCTGGCCACATAGCCACTTGTTACTCCATGGTCAGCAAGGTCAGAGATACTGTCTCTACCAGGGCCCAGCTATTTTTCATATGTATATAACTCTCTGCTGCACTTGTCATGGCTTATTCCAGACCTCAGGTGTGTACACTGGAATTCTCTTGCTAGGGCTTGTAATGAATTCTACACAGCATCTTCTCCTTACAGATGCCCCCAGAGGGCTTCTACAGACACCATAAGGTCTTCTGTATCACGTGGCCCAGGCAGCAACCTGGACCTGACTGCAGAATCTGTTCCTAGTCGGAGCCTTGGTCAAAGCTGGCAGCCTTCTGTGTCACTTGACAGATGTGTTAGAACAGTATCACAAGTGTGAAATAAATATGCTGCCTCCAGAACAGAAAGAGGTCAAGCAAGTGTTCTGTTTCCTTTTTGGTGGTGGATGATGCAAGATGCAATAATTTGTCTGTTACTTTGAGAGGATGTCCTAGCAGGCTTCAGACCACCGGATCCTTATTAATTCACTACTGTGGCAGGTCCCTAAGTCTTCATAAGGTTTACTATCTCACCATTTGGACTCCAATACATTTCTCGCTCATCTACTATTATTAATATGATATTATCACAGTAGAGGACTATTGCAATATCCTGCAGAATTTCCAGCTTGTCAAAGTTCCTTTGGACTATTTTACAATGAATGACAGGAGAGTTAACTGAGTTCTGGGCATGACCATTGATGTATATGGCTGATGGCCCCATGTGAATGAAAACTACTTTTAAGACTCTGCATAGGTTATAGTGGGCTTAGCCTACCACGCTGAAAGTGGAACAATTAAAGCAGAAATTAATGAGTTTAAAAAGAAGAAAGAGCAGAAATAGCAACCATATTCAAATGCTTGTTCTTTGAAAAATCAACAAAATATGTAAACTAATTTAAGCTAATAAATATTATTTATTATTTAAGCTTATTTAAGCTAATAAAGAAAAAGAAGCAAGGCCAAATTCATAAAAGAAATGACAGGAACAAAATAACCATGGAAAAGAGGAAATTTTCTAAAAATAAGGCTATTTTGCACAGCTCTTTATGAAGATATAGATGAAATCCATAATTTCTTAGAAAATACAATTTATCAAAATTGTCCATAAAAAGATAAAAAGTTAAACAACACAATTCCCATAAAATAGCAGTTCTCATTGTTGCTGGTCTCAGGACACTTTAATATTCTTAAAAAATTTTGATGACATCTCAAGAGCTTTTGTTTATGTGGGTTGTTTATCAGTATCTACTATATTAGACATTAAAAGTGAGACCATTGAAATAATATTTAAGAGACAAGCCTATTACATGTTAACATAAACAGCACTATTTTATGAAAAATAACTATATTTTTCCACAAAAAAATTTAATGAGAATAATGGTATTGTTTTACATTTTTGCAGGTTTTTTTTTTTTTTTTGGTTTGGCTTAATCTAAGACAGCTGGATCCTTGTGTTGGCTTCTTTTTTAAAAACATTTTATTTATTTACTTTTTATTTGTGTTTGGCTGTGCTGGTCTTTGTTGCTGTGTGTGGACTTTTCTCTAGTTGTGGCGAGCAGGGGCTACTCTCTAGCTATAATGTGCTGGCTTTTCAATGCAGTGGCTTCTCTGGTTATGGTGCAAGCACTCTAGGTGTGTGGGCTTCAGTAGTTGCGACTCCTGGGCTCTAGGACACAGGCTCAGGAGTTGTGGTACACACGCTTAGCTGCTCCATGACGTGTGGGATCTTTTCAGACTGGGATCAAACCCATGTTTCCTCCATTGGCAGGCCAGTTCTTTACCATGGAGCCACCAGGGAAACCCCTCATGTTTGCTTCTTCATTCAGTATCTTGTTATATATTTGGACTGAAGAATATAAAGAAAATTTAGCTTCATGCAGATATTTAGTTGAAAGGAGAACTTTGCTGTCACCTTGAAAGTGTTTTACGGACCCTTGAGTGTCCTTCGGTCACTTATTTGAGAATCAGTTCCATAGAAGAAACAGAAAAAGTTATCCAAAATTCTGTCTCCCTTTCTTTCTCATACACACAGGATTAAGGTCACATGATTTACAGAAGTCTTCCAGGCTTTCAGAGACCAGATAATTCTAATGTTAGAGCCTAGAAAAAGAAAGAAAATTCCTCAACTCTTCCTCTGAAGTAAACACTGATACTTAAATGCAATTAACAAACAAAGAAAATGCATAAATAATTTTTACTTATAAAGATTCATGCAAAAATCTCAAAAAGCCAGCAAATATTCTAAGAGTACATTCAAAACAATATACCATGACTAGGTGGGATTTATTCTGGGAACACAAAAATGGTTTGATATTGTTCATTAACGTAATATGTAAACAGGTGGCTCAGTGGTAAAGAATCCTCCCACCAAGGCAGGAGGTGCAAGAGACGTGGGTGTGAGCCCCCAGTAGGGAAGATCCTCTGGAGAAAGAAATGGTCGCCCACTCCAGCACTCTTGCCTGGGAAATCTCATGGACAGAGGAGCCTGGTGGGCTCCAGTCCACGGGGTTGCAAAGTTTCAAACACAACTTAGTGACTGGGCATGGCTTTCCTGTTGGTAAAGAATCTTCTTGCAATGCAGGGGACTCCAGTTTGATTCCTGGGTCAGGAAGATCCACTGGAGAAGACATAAGCAACCCACTCCAGTATTATTGGGCTTCCCTTGTGGCTCAGCTGGTAAAGAATCCACCTGCAACGTGGGAGACTTGGGTTCAATCCCTGGTTTGGGGAAATACCCTGGAGAAAGGAAAGGCTACCCACTCCAGTATTCTGGCCTGGAGAATTCCTTATACTGTATAGTCCATGGGGTCCCAAAGAGTTGGACACGACTGAGTGACTTTCAGATTCATGCACGCAGAATGAAATTCAGCATTAAATTTAAATTTAAAAATTTAACATTTATTAAAAAATTAAATGAGTTTTTCTATAGATATTGCAAATCTTTTGATAAAAGTAATTACTCATTCATGATCAAAACAATAATTAAACACAGGAATTAATGAATTCATTTTGACATAATAAATATATATGTATATTATACCTGTATATACTAGAAATATATAATTCATTCCTAAAGTCAGAATCGTATTTAATAAATAAATACACATGGTCAGGATAAGGCAAGGATACCTAGCAAGTCTACTACCATTTAACATGATATTTGAGATAATATAATTGGGGTTTAGTTGATTTCTAATATTATATAAGTTTTAGGTATACAGCACAGTGACTTAATTTTTAAAGGTTATAGTCCATTTATGGTTATTATAAAATATTGGCTATATTCTCTGTGCTTTATAATATATCCTTGTAGCTTATTTATTTTAGTCTATAGCACTTTGTGCCTCTTAATCTCCTACCCCATCTTGTCCCTTCCCCCTTTCCTTTCTCCATTAGTAACCAGTAGTTTGTTCTCTATACCTGTGAGTCTGTTCTGTTTTGTTATATTCACTAGTTTGTATATTTTTATTTTTTAGATTCTACATATCAGTGATGCCATATAGTATTGGTATCTTTGTCTGGCTTACTTCACCAAGCATAATACTCTCACAGTCCATCCAAGTTGTTGCTGATATTGGAGATTTTAATCAATGCAACCAGAGAAGAGAAAACTATTAAAGGGATAAGAATTGAAAATGAGAAAATTAAAATATCTCTATTCATAGATAATATGATAGTATAGTTGGAAAATTCAAAAGTTTTAGTGACAAATCTAATGCAAGCAAAACAATTCTATAAGAAGTACATATAAATGCACAATTTAGATAAATAATATATAAATATTAAAATATGTTTATATAAGCAAAACCAGTTATAGGAGATAATAAAAGCGAAAAACACTATTTTTTTAAATAAGGTATATATAATTCTTATCTTTTTAAATAAGTATTTTTATTGAAGTATAGATTTATAATATTGTGTTAATTTCTGCTGATTCAGATTGTACATATATATACATTCTTTTTAATATTTTCCATCGTGATTAATCACAGGATATTGAATATAGTTCCCTGTGCTATACAGCAGAACCTTCTTGTTTACCCATCCTATTTATAAAAGCCTGTATCTACTAACCCGAACCTCCCACTCCATCCCTTCCCCAACCCTCTCCCTCTTGGCAACCATCAGTTTGTTCTCTATGTCAAGATCCTGTTTCTGTTTCATAGTAGGTTCATGTGTGCTATATTTTAGATTCATATACAGGTGATATCATGTGGTATAGAAACAAAAACCACATAAAGTATTTAGGAATAAAAATATGTGAACTATGCAGAAATTCTAACACAATCTGTTATATGAAGTTTTTAACCTAATATTTCAGCATTAGACATCTAGAAAATGAGTTACATGGTCATAAATAAGAAAACAGGCAGGCTTATAATAGGTAAAAGTTTTAATGGCAAAACTAACACAAGCGAAGCAATTCCATAAGAAGTACATATAAATGCACAATTTTAAATAGATAAGTAACATGAATATGCAAAAATGTTTGTATTTAAATAAACAATAACCAGTTACAGGAGATAATGAAAGAAAATAACCCTATTTCTTAAATGAGGTATATACAATTCTTTATTTCATTATTTTAAATCAATGTTTTTAATTGAAGTACAGTTGATTTACAATGTTGTAGTAATTTCTGCTGCGATTCAGATTATACATATATATATATGTATATATACACACACACATTCTTTTTTAAATATTTTCCATATTTTATAGGCAGGCTTGGCTCTGAAAGTAGCCCCCTATGTGAGTCATTTTGAATCCCTAGGTTATAACAAGTCCATGTATCAGGAGGTGGTGTCTAGCCTCCAGAGAGGGCCTATGTCTGCACTTTCTGCCTTCGCTGGTTATCTGTCGGGCTCCAGGTCTCTTGTGCCTCTGGGCTATAAGACTGGCATCTGGTGTCAATGTGGTGATTTTGTTTGCTTCTGTCCTCTCTTCTGGTATCACTTTTTGTAATAAAACTTTTGTTTGATCTTCTGGAGTGTTGTTTTATTTGCTACAGCTAAAATCATCAAAGCGTTTCCCTTGTGGCTCAGCTGATAAAGAATCCACCTGCAAGATGGGAGACCTGGGTTCAGTCCCTGGGTTGGGAAGATCCCCTGGAGATGGGAATGGCAACCCACTCCAGTATTCTGGCCTGGAAAATTTAATGGACTGTATAGTCCATGGGGTCACAAAGAGTCAGACATGACTGAACCACTTGAACTTCACTTCAAAATCATCAAAACCTGAGGAAAACTTTAAAATACTCCCAAAAGGCTTGAAAAAAGATTTGAAAAAGGCAAGAGACCCCCTTGTTCTCTGACAGGACCACTCAACATCATAAAGTTCTAATTCTCCTGAAGTTAATATATAATCTTAACACAATCATAATAAAAATACCACATTCTTTTCTAGAGGAGTCAACTCTGAAAGTCATGTAGAAAAATAAGCATGCAAGAATAGCCATGAACTCCCCCAAAGAAGAGCTATGAGAAGAGACTAGGCTTGTCAAATAATAAATGATATTCTAAAGGATCTATAATTAAAACTTGTAAATGAATAGACACACTATTAGAATAAAATAGTAAGTCCAGGAATAGATCTAAGGCACGTGGGAATTTAGCATATGATAAAGATAATATCTCAAATCACTAAGAAAAGCTGGTTCTTTTAATAAGTGGTGTGGGAGCAACTGGATGGCCATTTGGAGATGGATAAAATTGGACCAACGCCTTACACTATACACCAGAATAAACTTACACTGTACACAAGAATAAACTCCAAGTGGATCAGAGGTCTAAGCATAAAAATAAAACCACACAGGTACTAGAAGAAAACATAATTTAAAAGATTATTTCAGTGTGGAGAAATTTGTCTAACTCTATCTCAAAATCCAGACATAGCAACAACAGCAGATTGATGAATTTTTCTATGTAAAAATAAAGGTATGTTAGCATGACAAAACCATAAACAAAAATCAAAAGACAATCTAGGAGGAAATATTTGTCACTTATATCAGTGATAAAGATAGAATTTTCCTAATACATGAAGATGACCTAAAATTCTAGGGTGGGAGGGGGAGACGAAAAACCCAATATAAAAATGAGCAAAGAGACAGTTTATCAAAAGAAGTATACACTGTTTCTGAAATACCTTTTGTGAAAGAAAGGGAAATAAGTGTATATAATAAACACACATACACTAGAAAGAGAGGGGAGGAAGGGAGCAGGAGAGGAGAGAAAAGAAAGAGGAGAGAGAGAGAGGAGACAGGATATGTTCTCTCATTACTAAAGACATCAATCAACAAATGTAGAAGGAATGATTCAATTAGAAAACCTTCGTTTATAACAGCTTCTGGAAGAAACACAAGCTAGAATCAAGATTGCCAGGAGAAATATCAATAACCTCAGATATGCAGATGACACCACCCTTATGGCAGAAAGTGAAGAGGAGCTAAAAAGTCTCTTGATGAAAGTGAAAGAGGAGAGTGAAAAGTTGGCTTAAAGCTCAACATTCAGAAAATGAAGATCATGGCATCCGGTCCCATCACTTCATGGGAAATAGATGGGGAAACAGTAGAAACAGTGTCAGACTTTATTTTTTGGGTTCCAAAATCACTGCAGATGGTGACTGCAGCCATGAAATTAGAAGACGCTTACTCCTTGGAAGAAAAGTTATGACCACCTAGATAGCATATTCAAAAGCTGAGACATTACTTTGCCGACTAAGGTCCGTCTAGTCAAGGCTATGGTTTTTCCTGTGGTCATGTATGGATGAGACAATTGGACTGTGAAGAAGGCTGAGCACCGAAGAATTGATGCTTTTGAACTGTGGTGTTGGAGAAGACTCTTGAGAGTCCCTTGGACTGCAAGGAGATCCAATCAGTCCATTCTGAAGGCGATCAGCCCTGGGATTTCTTTGGAAGGAATGATGCTAAAGCTGAAAGTCCAGTACTTTGGCCACCTCATGCAAAGAGTTGACTCACTGGAAAAGACTCTGATGCTGGGAGGGATTGGGGGCAGGAGGAGAAGGGGACGACCGAGGATGAGATGTCTGGATGGCATCACGGACTCGATGAACGTGAGTCTGAATGAACTCCGAGAGATGGTAATGAACAGGGAGGCTTGATGTGCTGCGATTCATGGGGTCGCAAAGAGTCGGACACGACTGAGCGACTGAACTGAACTGATAACAGCTTCTGGCAAAGATTATCAGTGGATGCTAAAACTATTGGGTGAATGACTATTGGTGACCAGGGCACTTACATAGTCTCAAATTGTCAGCCCAAAGATGATTTCTAAGCACAAAGGGAAAGAGACCACAAGACCTGCTTTAACCAAGCTAGACCACTTAGTATCACTAATAGTGGAACAATGACAAAATGGGCCTCTTGTGTGAGGAATGGAAAATATACGCTACATGCAGTCTTCTTGCTAAAAAATCTTAACCTGAATCTAGTAATGAGAAAGTGGTAAGACAAGTTCAGTAAATAGAAAATGAATTCTACGAATCAGTTCACCCCTAATTCTAAATATATCAATGTTTGAATGACCCCACCCCCAAAAAAAAAGAGGTGTGGAGACTGTTCTAGGGGTAAAGCAGGATAAAGAGAATTACAAATAAATACAATGCAAAATGTTTTGGTTGAACCTTCAATTCAGTTCAGTTCAGTCGCACACGAGGCCTCCCTGTCCATCACCAACTCACCTTAGATTTAAACAACAACATCAAAAAAGTATAAGAGACATTATTTAGATGACTGGGGAAATTTGCATATGAACTGAAAATTATATATTATTGTATCAACATTATATTTCTCGGGTATCTTAATGATACTGTGGTTATAGAGAAGAATGTCTTGTTCTTTGGCAATACTTGATATTTAGAAGTGAACTGTCATGCTGTCTGTCACTTATTTTTAACTAGCTCAGCAGCAAAAAAATACTAGATAATTATCTGAATCCTTGAAGCTTCATATGAAACATCCATTTTTAAAAACCAGGGAGTTCCCTGGTTTCCTAGGGGTTAGGATTCCAAGCTTTCACTGCCATGGCCCAAATTCAATCCCTGGTCTAGGAACTGAAAGATACTACAAACTGCATGGTACAGACAAAAAAAAAAACCCCAAACAAAAAAAATCTATTGCTTTAATAATGATTTTCACGACATACCCTTAAAAACCTAGATGCCGATTTTGGTGGTCTGTGTTGAAGGTTTTAGGGACACTCGATTATAAAAATCATCCTAGATGAAATAGTTCTTCAGGCAGTGAACACCCAGAAATGGAGTGGTTGTAACTTGTCAAAGGTTATGGACAGTAAAAAAGACTACAACATGGAGAAAGAATGCAGCCTTATAATGTAGCCTTCGACTATGTGAAATTTTTTTCTTTTAAGGAACATTTTTATTATAGGTATAACATATATGGAGAAAGAGACACACATCATAAATGTTTAGCTTATTAAATTTCTCCAAAGTGAATACATCCATGAAAATGTCAATTGCTCAGTTGTGTCCGACTCGTTGTGACCACATGGACTGTAGCCCACCAGTGTCCTCTGTCCATGGAATTCTCCAGGCAAGAATACTGGAGTGGATTGCCATTCCCTTCTCCAGAGGATCTTCCTGACCCAGGGATTGAAGCCCAATCTCGTGCATTGTAGGCACATTCTTTACCATCTGAAGCACCAAGGAAGCTCAAACCACCACCCAGATCAAAACACAGAACATCCAACAGCTCAGAAGCCTCTCCAGGGCTAAGATTTAAAATTCAACTTGAGGATCACTCAGTGGATGCGTTTTCCCACCATTTATTAGGAATACATATGTATGTCATTTTTAAAAGCAAACATTCCTCTAAGTCAGACACCCTGCAATCAATGCATGTTGCACTTCCCATCAGCATGTCCTTCATTCTCAGTAGGCACTTGCCCTACCATAGGCTGTTCCTATGCTAACATTTTTTCAGTTAAAGAATAGACGTTTGTCAGGCTTTCACAGTACAGTGTCCATCTGTTCCTGGCACTCTCAGATTTCCCACTAGGGGAACCACAGGCTCTGCAATTTTCAATCTGCCTGCTTCAGGTGGAGTGCATGGGGCATCTGGCACCAGGGGTCAGCATGAGGCTCTGGCTCAGCCAGTGAGATTATCACATTTTCTGGCTGTAGATTGGTTCACAAATAGGCACAGGACTCAATCAGAGCCAAAGATATGTAATAAGGATTTTGTTAGGATGATTGGGAGGGGCACACTCACTCTTCTATTAGACTTGCACCTAGAGAGAGTGTTGATGTGGAAATGCTGAGAGCCATTTGCCACTTCTGGTGGATGACCCCAGCCTCAGAATCTCCGTGGAGTTGGTTGAGGTCTCCACTGAGACTTTTTCAGAGCCTGGTATCTCTTTCTGCCCAATTCTGCTTCCTTCTATTGTCTTCCACTTTATTGATCAGCCATGCGCAGCCCCAAATAAACCTGCTATAGCCTGTCTCAGAGTCTGCTTCCCAGGGAACTTTGGCAGGCATGGTGCCAAGCACTTACATAAATTATTCATCGCACAGATGAATTCTGAAGGCACCCTGTGCATTCCACACAGTGCTCTCATTCTCACAGTCTATGAACTTCATTTTAGAGGTAAGGAAACTGAAGCATGCCTTAGGTAACTTACCCAAGGTCACACAGCGTCAGGATTCAAGATCTGGTCTGTTTGATTTTAATGGCCATGCCCCTAGTGATACAAACAAGCCAATGGCAGAACTAAAAAAAAAAAAAAAAAAAAAAAAACTACTCTAGATTTCCAGATCTTCATAGCCAACATTCTTGTGCTGGGCTTCCCTGGTGTTCAGTGGTTGAGAAGATGCCTTGCAATGCAGAAGACGGTTCCACCCTTGGTCCGGGAAGACTCCACATGCCGTGGGGGAGCTAAGCCCATGCGTCATAACTACTGAGCCTGTGCTCTGCGGCCTGCACGCTGTAATGGCTGAGCCCATGTGCAGCAGCTACTGGAGTCCGCACGGCCTAGAGCCCACACTCCACCAGAAAAGTCTCCACAATGAAAACCCCATGCATTGCAACTAGAAAGTAGCCCCCACTCTCCACAACTAGAGAAAGCCCTTGTGCAGCAATGAAGACCCAGCGCAGCCAAAAACAAAACATCTTTGGGCTGAATCAAGGAAACAGCTATACATTCTACATGGGCAGATCTCCATTTTTGAGGATGAAAGGGCTGCTTCGAGAGGCATGCCCAGTCCCTGCATACCAAGACACCTGATAGAGTCACGAGAACAAGGCACGACCCACAAAAACCTAAACCATAAACCAGTAAAGAAGGATCACTTTATCAAATAAAAAGTACACACAATTTACCGGGGAGTACACGCCCAGCTGCTAAGTGAGATGTGCAGACCAGCAGTCCGATACGTGCTCCAAGAAGGGAGACATCTGGGGCCGGAAGGTGCTCCCAGGATGGAGGTGGGCTCAGTCAGGCAGCGCATGGAGGGAGAAAGGCAGACAACAACAGACTCAGGGGGACAAAACACATAAGATGCTTTTCCAGGAAAATAATTAGACTAGTCTGGCCAGACTTAAATGTGAAAGGAGTTGAGCCTGGAGGCTGGACCATGAGGAGGCTGTGAAGGCTTTTGGGTGGGAGAGTCCTTTCTTCTTGGACCGTGGAACTTGTCTCTGGCTCTTCTCTGCTTGGTTCAAATATTGTTTCTCACTTGGTTCAAATATCTTGCCTTCCTTGGTGGCCCTAGCAGTGGCATTGAGCTCAAGCCCTCTCGGGCTGGTGGATAAGGGGGCAAGGACCCTCTAGCTGGCCATCTCTTCACCTGGCTTTCTGGGCGTGCAGTTCCTCCCTCCTCCCCAGCCCCTTCCCTCCCCGTATTAATTTCCTCCCGGCTGCTGTAGCAG
Organism: Nanger dama; assembly: GCA_917880005.1. Lineage (NCBI taxonomy): Eukaryota > Metazoa > Chordata > Mammalia > Artiodactyla > Bovidae > Nanger > Nanger dama. The sequence continues at coordinate 15,145,269 of CAKJTW010000026.1, forward strand.
CACTGCAAACTAGATGGCTTAAAACAACAGAAATGGATCCTCTCAGAACGCTGGAGGCCAGAGTCAGAAATCCAGGTGTCAGCAGGGCCGTCGGAGCCTCCGTGGAATCCTTCCTCCCATCTTCCTGGCTCCTGGTGGAGTTCCCAGCCTTGCAACTGCATCATGCCAGTCTCTGCCTCTGTCGTCATAGGGCGTTCTCCCTGCGGAATCTATGTCTCAATTTCCCTGTTCATGTAAGACACCAGTCACACTGGATCAGAGCCTACTCTAATGACTGCATCTTAACTTGAGGACATCTGCAAAAACTCTGTTTCCGAATAAGGTCACATTCACAGGTATCAGGGGCTAGGACTTCAACAGATCTTTTTAGAGGACACATTTCAACCCACAACACGACCTTAGACCTTTTAGACGTGCTGTTTTACTCCTTGCTGGGGAGAGGGGAGGAGAGTGAAATAGACATATTTTAACAACCCTCCTCCTCCCGAATGAACGCTAACTGGCTTTCTTTAGGATTCTTTAAATCATCAAAGTGACATTTCTGGGGGGAATATACCAAGGAACAGGCAGTCCTCCAGCAAGCTCCACCTGCCATGAATCCCCACCTCCCCAAACCAAACCCAAACATTCCTTTCACTACCACCCCCCCTCCTCTTGTGGGCATCCTGCTCTCAACAGATTTGTGTTCCATGTTACTGAGAGCAGGTCATCATTCCAGCCACTGGGACTGAGAGGAGACTCTGGGCCAGCCTTGGGTTCATCCTCACAACAACAGAAAGGAAATGTTTGTTATCCCATCTCATGGATGAGGAAACTGAGGGCAGAGAGCTCACAAAGCAAGCCCAAGGTCATAAGGCTAGCAAGGGCAACCCAGGTCTGTGAGTCTCTTTTCCAATGTTCTTCTGACAATACCCCCTTTTCCCAGTTTACCTTCCAGATGGTTCTTATGATTACATCCTTTTTCTCTGGGACTTTTACATGCACGAGGTGACAGACATCCTGGACTCAGAGCACCCCTCTCTCTTTCAAGAGTAGTCTATGTATTATGATTGTTGATTCTCCATTGGGAAGCCCGGTAATCATAATATTAAAAGCAGCTAACAACAGCTTGCTGACCTCAATCATATACCTATCTGAAATGCTTTACTTTAAGAAAAAAAAAAATCAGCTTTATAGAGGTATGCTGCTGCTGCTGCTAAGTCACTTCAGTCATGTCCGACTCTGTGCGACCCCATAGACGGCCGCCCACCAGGCTCCCCCATCCTTGGGATTCTCCAGGCAAGAACACTGGAGTGGGTTAATTGACACATAAAATGGTAAGATATTGAAAGTACATATTGCGGTGGTTTGATATACATATTCATTGTGAAAGAGTTCCTGCCACCTAGTTAATTAACATGTCCATCACCCCACATATTTATCTTACTCTCAGCAAATTTCAGTTATACAACATTGCTATCAACTACAGTCATCATGTTTACATTAGATCCATAGACCTATTTATCTCCGAGCTGAAAGTTTGTACTCTTTTACCAACCTCCCAAGTGCCTTACACTTAATCCTAACAATTACTTTATGGTGGAGGCACTATTGTCCCCATTTTTCAGATGGAAACACGGAGGCTCCCATCTGAAGGGAGCACAGAGAGGTAAAGTAGCCTAGTCATGCAGCTAACTGATCATGGGGCTGGGTTCCTAATCCAGCTCTTCTGACTCCAGAGTCTACACTGAGAGGGGGCTGGGCAGGACATCCGGCATCAGGTGACCCTGGGATGATCAAAGGTACCACATCGGGGAGTGGCACCAGTTTCCTCACTCAAGCCAGCTGCATGGGTGCCCACTCAGTGAGGTCAGCACATCACAGGCTCTCACTGCTCCTGGCGTCACGCTGGCATGCAGAGGCCTCCGGTGTTGCCTTCCATAATGGTCACCTGATCTCCGCGCTGGTGGGCAAACAGCCTGAGATGTTTATTCCCTGCAGACCAACTGGCCTGACAGCCCGGGTGATAAGGGAAGACAGAGCAGGCGACTGGGGGAAGGGCTCGATAAAGGAATCCCCTGCCTCTAAGAAGTGCTGTTTGGCTTGGCTGGGGCCCCGAGTCACACTAGCAGCCTCTGAATGACAGTGACATTCCCCAGGGATTAAGCTTGCAGTGCAGAAGCTGGGTCTCCACGGGGGGTGCGGAGCCCCATGGAACTTAAATCATGCAATTAGCCACCAGCTAATGTTTCTCCCACATTCGCTTCATACCTCCGTCACTGCCCATCCCCCTCCAAGAAAATTCAGCTGCAACTTGGTTTATGACACCCCTTATTGTACCCTGCTGCTTTGCTTTCTCTTGGTAACAGCAAAAGAGATGAAGCCATTCTCTCCTTCAAAACACAGCTCGAAAACTTTTTTTCCTGGAAGCCAGACCCAGGTAACTCTGCCCTGTAATACTGGGAGCCCCCTAGGATTCTAACTCAGTCCTCTGTTGGTTTGTGGCCAGGTCCTGAGCAAGTGCTGGAAAGGCGGAGCTCAAGCCACCTGGGCTTGCAGTAGTGATGCTTTAGAGGAGGCAAAGACGTTGATTTCACCCCTGGTTTGGGATGACTGCTTTTCTGTTCAGGAACATTGGATACACCTAGAGGTCCAGAATTCAGATTTTCTGACTCCCAGTCAACTGTTCCTTTGATTATAATACAAGACTTGTATGGCTCATCAGAGGACAAGGGGCCTGGCTGGTAAATCCACCACCAGAGAGGCAGTGGCTAAGCCTTTCCCAGCAGCCAATGAGGGACATTCTGCATGAGTTGTTAGGCAGAAAAGAACCATGTGGGTCCTGTCCTCACTTTTCCTCAGCTAGAGTTCCCTGACTGTCGCCTTCACATTCAAATGTGCATCCAGTTCCATGAGTAACCATATTATTTTTAAACAGCATCCTTCAGCCGCTGCCTCTCTGGCATTTTCAGAGAGGTGATCCTTTCCAAAGCTAGCACAGGGTTTTATTTTATGATTGTTTTAAGACCCATGGAGGGATTCCATGAAGTTTAAGTAAAAAATTTGGGTGTAGCTCTGAGAGAGGAGCCAGCAAACAGATAAAGCTGACCTCAGGGGGATGGAAAAGAGAAGCCAGGTTTGGTGGCGAGATAGGAAACCAAAGGATGAGGTACTGGAGATAGCAGAGAGGGTCAAATCAGCCATCATTTAGCAGAGGAATGCCTGCTCTTAAAAGCCTCATTATACCAAGAAACATCATTGCCACCAAGTTGGAATAGTTAAAAGCCCTATTCTAGGAGGAATGGAGACTGGCATTAGACTTGTAGTTCTTCCACAAAGTAGCTGTCAAGTGGCTCAACTTCTTTGAATCTTGGTTTTCTTATCTGTAAAATGGGGATAAACACAGCCAACTAATAAGAAAGTTGTGAGGATTAAATGAGAAACATTATGTGCTCAAGACAGCTTGACATAGAGTAATACTAAAGAAATGATAACTGTTTGTTAACACCCAGATAATAGTTAATATGTTCTGGCTAATGCTGATCGGTTGCTTGTACGATTATCAAACTAATAGACTGTAACTGTATCAAAATGACTGCTGGGAATTAATGAATTAATTATTCAGTTGTCTCTCTTGGAGTTGTTAGGATAACAAAAGACTACTCTGGACAATACATGGCCCAGTGCATTTCTCCTTCAATCTTTCAGATGATGTTTTGCTTTAAAAAAAAAAAAATCCTATTCGTCTGCTAAGTGCTGTTAAGAAAGACTAGCTGAAGAGGGAAAGAACGGCTTTGTTGTTAGTGATCAGTAATAAAAATCAACACATGTTTATAGTAAAAATTTCAAACAGTACATATACTTCAATAAAATTTTATTTCAAATATTCAAATAGAATTCCTGCCCTATCCCAACTTCCAGAAGTAATTAGTTATTAATTAATTACTTGTATAATTTTCTAGAAATGTTTTATACTCTTTGGTTTTATACAAATTTAATTATACTGCACTACTGCTGAGAAACTTGGATTTTCTCCTTAGTGATACATCTTGGAAATTTTTTCCTAATAGTGCACACAGACCTAGCCCGTGCTCTTTCAGGGCTAGGTATTCCTTTCCATGCAGGGACCATCCTTTATGTAACCAGGCCCCCTTTGCTTAGCATTGTGATTGTTCCTGGTTTTGCTGTTACAAACAGTGCCATAGTAAACTTCCTAGCACATGGAACTTCAGCTGTTGCTACAAATAAACCTACCTATAGGATAAATTCCTAGAAGGATAACTACTGAGTCAGTTTCCTTTGTTGTAATTGTAACAGACAGTGCCAACTCATTTCCAAAGAGGTTGTAGCAACTGACACTTTCATCCACAGTATATGAGAATATTTGCAGTCCTGTATTTTTACCAGCTCTGTTTATTATCAAACTTTACAACCTACTAAGTAAACTGTTTTTTTTTAAGTAGTAATTACACATAGGGAAAAATAATACATATCAAATGATCTCATCTGTGAAGGTGAATGCTCAAATCACCTTGAAGAGAGGACAGCGCATTGCAGGGAGTCAGACTAGGGTATGAACTTTAACTCCACTATGTATTATCCTCATGACCTTGGAGAGGTTTATCAAGCTTCTCTGTCTGCAGACTGGTGATAATTAGAGAAATAAGGCATGAGAAAGCTCCTAGAACCACTGTCTGGAACCCAATAACCATTTATTAACATTACAGAGCAAGCCAGTGTGCCAGAATCCCTGGCAAGTTTGAGAATGACAGAGTCCTGGTTTCTATTTCCTGTTCCTTTCTACTATCCTCCGCTAGGCTGCTTAATTTCTTTAAATTTTCTTGCTTATGTCAATTTGGACCTTGCCTGATAATTTACTGCTTAGATAACTATGAGTGGCAGAGTTGAATCACAATGCAGAGGGTATTTTACATTCACTGGAAGATGCAGGCAGTTATCACAGCAAAAGACCAGGTGGCTTCTTGGGTCTCTGTGTGCCACTGAGGCAGTGGGTAAGGTCAGGTTGATCTAACTGCAGTTCTGCTTCTGCAACTTAAAAGGCAGGTGACCTGAGGCAAAGTCTTTTAGCCCTCTAGCCTCACTTTTCATTCTAAAACATAGGTAAGTAACATGGAAACTTACATTACTATATGTAAAACAGATAGCCAAGGGGAATTTGCTGTATGGTTCAGGAAACTCAAACAGGGGCTCTATCAACCTAGAGGGGTGGAATGGGGAGGGAGATGGGAGGGAGGTTCAAAAGGGAGGGGATATATGTATACCTATGGCTGATTCATGTTGAGATTTGACAGAAAACAACAAAGTTCTATAAAGGAGTTATCCTTCAATTAAAAAACAAATAAATAAAAACATGGGCAGCTACTTCATGGGATTATTGTGAAGACTTTATTTTTGTGGTTCCAAAATCACTGCAGATGGTGACTGGCAGCCATGAAATTAGAAGACGCTTACTCCTTGGAAGAAAAGTTATGACCAACCTAGATAGTATATTCAAACACAGAGACATTACTTTGCTGACTAAGGTCCGTCTAGTCAAGGCTATGGTTTTTCCTGTGGTCATGTATGGATGTGAGAGTTGGACTGTGAAGAAGGCTGAGCACCGAAGAATTGATGCTTTTGAACTGTGGTGTTGGAGAAGACTCTTGAGAGTCCCTTGGACTGCAAGGAGATCCAACCAGTCCATTCTGAAGGATATCAGCCCTGGGATTTCTTTGGAAGGAATGATGCTAAAGCTGAAACTCCAGTACTTTGGCCACCTCATGCAAAGAGCTGACTCACTGGAAAAGACTCTAATGCTGGGAGGGACTGGGGGCAGGAGAAGAAGGGGACGACCGAGGATGAGATGGTTGGATAGCATCATGGACTCGACGGGTGTGAGTCTGAGTGAACTCCGGGAGATGGTGATGAACAGGGAGGCCTGGCATGCTGCGATTCATGGGGTCGCAAAGAGTCGGACACAACTGAGCCACTGAACTGAACTGAACTGAACTGAACTGAATAATATATGAAAGCATTTACCAGCTGACTCCCATGTAGTCATGTATGGATATGAGAGCTGGACCATAAAGAAGACTGAGGGCCAAAGAATTGATGCTCTTAAACTGTGGTGTTGGGGAAGACTTTTGAGAGTCCCTTGGACAGCAAGGAGATCAAACCAGTCAATTCTAAGGGAAATCAACCCTGAATATTTACTGGAAGGACTGATGCTGAAGCTCCAGTACTTTGGCCACCTGATGGAAAGAGCCAACTCACTGGAAAGTTGACAGAGGATGAGATGGTTGGATGGCATCACCGACTCAATGGACATGAGTTTGAGAAAGCTCCGGGAGATGGTGAAGGACAAGGAAGCCTGGTGTGCTGCAGTTCATGGGGTCACAAAGAGTCAGACACGACTGAGCAATTGAACAACAACCACCACCTATGAAATGTTCAATATATTCATAGACAGCAAAAGCCTCACTGATCTCAGTTTCCTGGTATGTCAGCAGGGACAGGGCGCTTCTGCAGAGTGGAACAGAGATGTTACCAACCCCTCCCCTTTTCCCATTTGTCAAGTCAGGTGACCCCTACAGCCTTTCCCTCAGGTCAGCAACCGCAAGCACATCCTGGTGTGGTGGGGGTGGTAAGGGCACAGGGCAGTCAAAAGCAAACCTCCTAAAGGATTCTTGAATGGCTGCAACCCCACCCCGGGAGCTTTTTCATTTTTTCCTGGAAAGGAGTGAAATGACATTACGTTAATAAATATTTTTCACTGGACGTCTGACTTGCAAAATGGAAAGTCTTGTTCATTGTTATCCTGGACAGTATTCTGAGGGGATCTGAGGTAGGACCAGAACTAGCTTTAGGTTTTTGCTGCAGTGCCTCCCTCTCCCTTCACATCTGCTTCAAGTTTCAGTTCTCACATAACACATACGTTGCAAACATTCAGCTATACTCACAGAAATGGGGCTTCTTAAAAACACTTTGTGTATTATTAATTTTCACCATTTGGGGGACATTTTCAACTTACAGAAAGGATGGAAGAAAAGTCTAATAAATGCCCCAGATGTATCCACTGTTATTTTGTCACAAAAGCTAATACGTTTATTTTTGAGATACAGAGAGCTGCATTTGTATAATATGAATTTCCTCTCCTTCCTCCCTCCTTTCCTTTTATCCTTCCTCCCTTCTTCCCTCCCTCCTTTCTTTCCTTCCTTTATGTTTCTGCCAGGGAAAAACGTTATGAGGATGGATTAAGTTATAGCAATATTATGATTTCCAGGCACTTGGCTTCCTAGAGTTTGAGATCTATTGTTCTACTAGGTTGTAAGGTTGGAAGATAAGGAATCACTTTTGTGATAACTGCCAGACTGAATATCTCTCGTACCAATTATGCATCAATTATGCAGGATACATTCTCTCTAATCCTAACAGTGACTCTGCAAGTCAGGGTCTCATCACTGCCAGTTTACATATTTGGTAACTGACGCTCAGAGAGACTGAATCACTCACCCTCTCTTGTAAAAAGTGATCTGTCTTTTTTGACTACAAAGCTTTCCTTCACAAAGGTTTTGGGGATTCTCAGAGGGATATTTTAATACAAGCATATGGAAAGTTTTCCTTTCTGGGAGCGTTGCAATGTTAATTTCAGATCATTTCCCTCACCCGAGGTGGGGCAGTGGAAGGTGGAGTTTTATGAAAACCATAGTCAGTAGTTCAGTGATAGAAACCGAAAATGATGAACTAACCACTCCTAGAGCCCAAGAGGACTCTGGAACAGCCTTTTACTAGTCATATATAGTTGAACAAATAAATCACCCTGACTTGCTTCATTGGCGAAATGAATAAACAACTGGTTCCTCTTTACCTGGGTTTTCTGGTGAGATTCAGATTTGAGAATTATGATTACTCTTATGAATACAAGGCATTGGGTGTATCATTTTATCTGTAAGGGGAAGGAGGGAGACATTGAGAGAGAAGAAGGAGGCCAGAGAGTGGACAGGACCCTGCATGTGCAGGAGAGAGGGAGGGTGGGGGAAGATCTAGGTAAGATAACAGCAAAGGGAGGCTAAACTTCTTGAAACTGGCGGCAAAGTTGACAGAAACTCACAGCCTAGGGAGAGAAGAAACCATCTTTCAGGGGATTCAATAGTTGCTGGTCCCCGGAGAATTCATCTTCAGAATTCTCCTCCACGTAACTGCGGGAGGAGGATGGGTTGGCTTGAGACCCCCAGGAAGCTTCGTTCCAGGCCCGGGGGCACCCTGCCGTGCGCTCTGGCTTCCAAGGCACCCAAGGGACGCCTTTCCTCGTTTCTCAGGGCTGCCTGTGTCAGGATTTAGAAAGTTATGTGTCCGCCAGACGGTAAAGATCTGCAGCGTAACCACTCTCCGAGATCTTTGCCCAGCTTCTGGACGTTTCCGCGGCACCAGGTGCCTCCCCAGATCTCTGCCGGTGCTCTAGGACACTACACTGCGCCTCGTGGCGTGACTCCAGCGCAGGACGCCCGCGTCCACCGCCGTGAACCGCTGTGCGCAGGTGAACTGGCGCGCGGCGGCTCCCGGGCAACCCGCAGAGCTTCAGAGGAGGTAGTCCTGGGGAGTGCCATGGTAGCGAACTCCTCTTCATCCTTCACACTCCTACTGAGATTTGGCCAATAAATAACAAGAGTAAAACATACACGTTATTTTGTCTTTGTGCTCATGGGACAGCGGCAGGTCTTTTAGAAAAGTGGGGGAATAAATGAAGAGAAGTCACAGCGGCTGCCTCTGGGGATTGCCAATTTGGAGAGCCCTCGGGTCGGGTCATCTTAGACCTAGGGTACCAGTCGCACCGACTTGAGGGAGTTCTGGGCTTTCCCCTCGCGGGTTCGGGCCCCTCAGCCACGAGTGGCGCTGGCTGGGCACCAATCGTGGGAAGGTGCCAAGGCCCGCGCACCTCGCGCTGGCGATGCGCGCAGACGCCCGGGGCGCACTCGGTCCGCCCCGCTTGGCAGGAGAGCGCGAGGCCGCTCGCGTCGTCCCCGGGGACAGTCCGGAGGCCGCCGGCTAGCGGGAGAGGCGAGAGCTCGGCGTCCGGCGGCGGGCTGCCGTGGGTCTCGCCGCCTTACGCGGTGGAGCTGCGCTGCGGAGCGCCGACCCGGGGACCCTGAAGGCGCGCGGGTGGCGGGTGGAGAACGCAGCGCCAGGAGCTGCGGGCAGAGATCCCTGACCACCCGGGCGCCGAGCGTCTCCGGCTGGCTGGGAGACGCCCCCTGCCCCCACCTCTGAGTGGCCCGGCCGGGCGAGCGGGACCCGCGGGAGGAGGCGGAGGCGGCGCCGCCGGGACTGCCTCCTCCCCGCCCATCGCGTCTCCTCCCCGCGCTACCGGGAAGGACAAGGGGACTGGGCACGGGGACCCCGGCCAGTGAGCGCCCGTGCCCCGGGGCCGCCCCCTCTCGCGCGCTCTCTCCGCCGCGAGCCCGGGCCGGTCTCGCCTCACATGGTGCTGGCCGGAGCCATGAGCCAGGACGCCGAGCCCAGCGGCCCCGAGCAACCGGACAGAGATGCCCGCAGCGTGCCCAGTGCCCCGGCGCCCCCGGCGCCCCCAGGCCTGCGAGGGATGCAGCCGCCGCCGCCGCCGCCGCCGCCGCCTCCGCCCCAAGCCAGCCTGCCCCAGATCATCCAAAAGTAAGAGGAGGGAAGGGGGAGCGGGGACCTGGGTGCGCTTGGGGGCCACGCCCCGGGCGCCCCCTTCTGTGGCTTCCTCTCTACCGACCCGGCTAAACTTCGCTCGGCCGCCTCGCCTTTGAAGTTTTCTCGCCCTCCCTCTTGGCAGAGTTGGTGTCATTCCGGCTGTTCGTCAGCTTAGGGAGAGGAAAACCAAGCTATTTGGGGAAAACAATTTTGTTCTTTCTCATCCCCTTTCTTTTCTCTACTGGATATTTTGAATTTAATTAGCTCAGTTCGGGGAAATGGCCCAGAGACGATATTTCATCTTTCTAGCCCCAGGAGGCCGCTGAAATGTATGGAGAGCCGCGCGCGAGTGTGTGCGCGCGCGTGCGGGAGGGCGCGTCAGTAAGACGCCCGCCCGAAGAACCACCTTAAATGGTGACCCTGAAGTCAATCAGTGGCACTGGGTGCAAAGGGTTACAGAGGGTTTGTGGACAACATAGTTTGCTTTGCCCCGCAAGAAGTGCTTACACTTTCCAAGAAGGCCCTTGCGAAGAGCTCTTAGCAGCAGAACCGTTTTCCATTAATGTTACCGTCTCGTGGTTCGGGGAACCGCGCGGCTTGGGTCGCGAATATTCCGTGCCCGGACGGCCCAATGCGTGAGTAGGTTGGGGATGGCCAGTGTGCTCTCAGAAGCTCTGTTCAACCCATCTGGTGGAGATGAAAGTAAAATGGTGAGGTTCCGTTCATTCTTTCGAGATTTTGTTGGACAGTTTAAGGCCTAGAATGTTGGTTTGTTGAAAGAATCTTTATTCTCCTAAAAGTTTCCCTCAGCCTGTAGTGAAGTCCTCAAAACTAGGGTAAGAAGTGTTGGAAAGCCTGGACGATGAGTGCTTTAGTGAAACTGGAGAAAGTAAGAGAAATAAACCCAAGTACAGCAAAATCAGTCCTATGGAACAAAGCGGAGGTTTTCCGGCGCTGTTGTGTTGATGCTTTGAGTTATTGAATTTATTAAAATGTAGTAAGAGAAATAACCAGTGATGGGGCGTAAATGGAAGTAAGTATTGTTTTTAAGACTAACATGTCATGGAAAGAATAGTGAAAATTTATGTTTGACATCAAAGAACGTTAGTATCCTGTTGCAGAACAAAATGGTTCCCCCTCCCTCTTTTTTTTTGACTGGTAGAATATTAAAAGCTCCATTTATGACAACTTTTGGCTTTAGTTTGATTTTATAAAACGTTTCAACTACCTACAAGTAGCTAATTATTTGAAACCGAAAATATTTTATATTGTTATTCTGTTCCCTTTGTTTTGCAAGTCATTTCAGCTAAGATTTATTAAGATGGACAGTTTAAGTACATCATTACTTAAAATTTCTCTTTAGTCCTTAATATAAAGTAATACAGAAAAGATGTTTAAAACCTAAAGTTTATTTAGTAAAAGAGGAAAAAGCCCTAATTTACTGATTATTAATTGGGAAACATCTAATGTGCTTATCAGTGTCTCCTGGCTTGAAATTAGGCTGCACATTAAGTCTACTGAACTTGTTTTGGTATTGTAATTACCCTACATTTTCCAGTCACTTACTTTTAATTAGGAAAAAGCCAAGAATTTTATGTTCACAGAAAAATCTTTGTAGGTGGGTGTCTGACTATGAAATATTGCCCGGTTGAAAATAAAGGCTATTTTTGTGGAAGATGAATCATTTTAAGTATATTTCAATTACCTCATGTAATAAAAAATTAACCTTGTAAATTCACCCCCATTTTGAAAATTCCACCCCTGGAATATTTTACTTTAACTGATGAGCCTGAGCTGTTCAAAGATGGCCCCTTCGGCGAGTCGTTCCAGGATGGAGACCTGAAGAACTGCCTGATGGCTCTTCCTTGTTTTGCACTGGTGACAGATCAGTCTTCAGGCGCCAAGTCCAAGGCTGGTGAATGTGCGCATGGGATTTGATGTTTGTGCACTTATGTTTCAGAGTCTTTCTTTTTATAAGGATGACTTGGGCTTTGTGCTCCCCTGAGCACCCACTGTGATTCTGCTGGAAGCAGGCATAACATGACAAATGTTTGCAGGTCCATCTTTAATGCGCTGAAACTTGAGCAGGTTATTTTGAAACTGCGTTTGCATAATTTAATCTGAGCAACCATTTTTATGTAGTTGTGAGGTGCTGTTTGCATCAGCCATATTTGAGAAAATGTGGTGGGGAGAGATTGTCCTCAGCGGGAAAAAAGAGTTGTCCGCCTCTTGATTTGAGAATTTTGTGAAGTTAGAGCTTTGGGTGTAATTCTCTAATGGATGGCATGTTAAATGCATTGTATTGGGGAAACCTGTGCTTTTTCTAGTTATTTAAATGAGGTTATTATGTAATTTGTAAGAGGAGTTTTGATTGCTTTCAAAATGATGAATATATCAATCTTCATGTTGCATAGCGTTTAAGGATTACAATAATTTTTTCACTTAAAATCTGTGTTTACTGATCTTCTTTAATAATGTTTTCATTGTGGGTGACGTCAATGATTTTGGTAAAGTAACAGTCATGAACATGATATATACATACTGAATCCTATTCACCTACGTTACATTTGTCCTAAGAAAGTGAGGTGTGACAATGAGTAACGTGATTGACTTTGGGGTTTATTTTATAGAATCCAGTCTCTGTGTTTATGAAGACTGCATCAGAATTTAACTACTGTGGAGTTCTTTTGTCCTGTTCAGGTGTATTTAGTTTTCTCATTGTTGTATTGTTAGCTTCAGTCAAGCATGGTGCATGACCTCTCCGCCCTTGTTAACCCCTGACCTCAGGCTAGTATTTGCATTACCTATGAAGATTATCAGCCATGTTTAGACACATATAACTAATGTCTTATATGTGCATTCTCTAAGCTGGCCAATGTGGAGGTATTACTGAATAAAATCTGAAGCATTATGTAAGCCATTTGGGCAAAGGAATTGTAAATAACACCTTAAGAGATCTGGAATAAGTTTAGGAAATCAGAATAATTTGAGAGCTTAAAAAATATATATTATCTTCCTATGAACAGAAATAGAACAACATTGATTTGTGTCAGTGAATGTTTTACAAGGATTTATCTCCTCAAATATGCACAATATTTTATTTTCAAAAGTATTTTATTTTTTAACTTTGTGCTTTATAACCAAACCTAATTTTTGATTTATAAGAACTTATTTATTAGTCCTGATAAACATCAGAAATTACAATTTTAGGCTGTAAGTTTTAAAACTCTTCAGAATGAAAGCAGAGTCATTGGTTCTGTGTGCAGTGTGGAAGTCGGTTGTCAGATGCAGTTAGAAAGTGTGATACTAATCATGGTGAAAATTAACCAAGCAAGCATAGACATCTATGAGATGAGCACTCAGGTGATTTTCCGAAATTATTTGATTTGCAGTGAAATACTTCTGGCTAATGCTTGATGTCAAGTTGCATCTTTAATTTGTACATTGATGACTTATTTTTTTTCCTTTCCAGATTATTTTGGTATGGAGTGAATAAAAATCAATTATGAAAATGGAAGAAGTTTTTATTTAGCGTTTGATAGCGTCACCTGCGTGTATTGTGATTTATGAAGATATAAATCCAGTTTGATTGCTTTTTCAGTCTTCCGCCTAGAGTTAAGACGCTGGCCAGCTGTGTCTTCAGTGCACAGTGCTCCCCAGATCAGTCTAGAGAATATTACAAGTTGTTACTCTGATTGCAGATAATTTTACAGATGTCTTGCATTTGGAAGGATCTCCATGTAACTCATAGGGTGACACTCAGGCAAGTTGTGTGTGATGTCCACCCACTTAGACATGTTGACAATTACTTCCAGAATCTGAGAGAAAATAAGAGTTTTCCAAAAAGGGACATTATCTCAACTCATACTTGGTCCTGTTCTGGAAAGAGGTTGGAATTTCTAACATCTGTGCCACTTTCTAACATGAGTTTGAGTCCATTTTTAGAGGAAACAGGGATACACTTGTAGAAAGAATTTTGAAAATTTTAAACACCATCTTAAACTGCACATAAGACAAGCATTCAGCAGGAGAAAACATCTGAGGATTAAGCGTTTACCCAAAACAGGGAGGGTTCTTGACATTCTGAAAAGTTTCTTTGCTTCATTAGAAAGCCTATTAAGGTTGTTTTTTAAAAAAAGAAATTTTGCTTGAAGGTTTGTTGTGATAAGTACTTTTAGATAGTAAGTGTAGCCATCCAGTGTTTTCTCAAATTGCCAGAGGTCAGTTTTATGAAATGTAGTACATTATTCCCATTAGTCACAGTAAATGACTGTACATATGGTGTACACAGAGCTTTTCTAATGTAAATGCTGCAGGGGAAGAAAAAGAAGACAAATTTTATCATCTGTTTTATTCTTCTGTCCACTTATTCTCTTGCTACTGCTTTAGCAGTCCATCAAATTAATAATTTTAAAAACCCATATCTGTCAGTTGGAATGTGGACTTTGATCTGTTAAGTTCTTTTTGCCTATGCATAAAGTCACCAGGGGGCAAAAAACCCCACCAGGATCGACTCACAGTGAAATGATCCCCCATTATCCAGTTTCTCTCTCTCTCTCTCTGATTTATTTTTCTTGTGGCTGTAGGTTCTTGACTCCAGTTGAACAAATATTTCTTCCTTGACCACAACAGCTAATCCTCAAATAAACACACCAGTATAGCTCAGTTCACATCTCTGATAAACAAGAATCTACAAAATGTAGGGAACTGAGATCTAACCAAGGGATCGAATTAAAACAGATCGAACTAAACTTGAAAAACTAGAATGGAAGAAGTTTGAGACAGTGGAATTAAAACTCCAAAGGCAAATTCATCCTCTTTGGTCCCTCTGTCAGGCAAAAGCTTAAAAGGGTCTCCTGTGCCACTAAATTCCACTTAATCTGATTTTTATTTCCTGACACAGTAATTATCTTGTTTGGGATGGTGTAGCCGATACAATTTTGTGTGTTTTAACAAGGAAAGTCGCTGTGAATCCACAGCTGGTGTGAGTGACTGATGGCTGTATTTAGAATAGTGCATTGAAAAGTTTTGCAGAAAGTAAAGTGATCCATATTCCAAAATCAGGCAAAAGACGGTAATTAGCAACTTGTAGAAAGGAGCACATGGCAATTCCCTTTCTGGTTAATGAACCTGACTGGATCTTGCTAATGTGTGTGTTCTGGAAGCTTCATGTTGCTTCTTCCCACCAGTGAGAAGACTGGGAAATCCTGACTTTCATTAAGTAGGCACATTTTAAATCAGGAATGTGAATTTGGTTTCCAACAACCACCAAGAGGATATTGGCGGTGGGCTGATATTTTGCCTGGTGCAGTGGGTGGTCACTGTTAATTCCACCCAACTAAGGTTTCAGTCTTCAACATTTTCAAGACGGCAAGTTGGGGGTATTTTGGATTTAAGGCGTATATCCATCTAATAGGATAAAGTCTTTACAGTGGCAGAAGTTACAGACAAGTTAATTGAGCCTCTCTTTTCCTACAATTCCTGCTGGATTTTATAAGATAAATAAGTCCCCTGATAGTTTACAAGGAAACTTTTCCAGCTCGCTGACGGCAGCTCCCTCAGGGGGCTGGTCCATACTGATGTGAATGTACTTTATGAACAAAACAGGAGCTGTGAAGCAAGTTGATTGAGGATGTGTTAATAACTTGTAGCTCAGTTTGCCAAATAATTCTTTCCATGTGTTCAAAAGCAAAAGGCTGGAGGTCATGCCTGCGTTTGGGGGAGGTTGTCACCCCATGAAGATAGTTTTCACGCCACTTTTCCCTTCTTTAATGTGGGTATTTGCTTCAAGGAAGCACCAGAGCTATTTGCTGCTCTTTCTTTGCACCTGCTTTCTCTGGATCACAGTAATGACCCACCAATTCTCAGTTGCCACTTCCACTCTGAACTAAACCTGGAAACCTCCATTCATGGCTGTCTAAACATCTTAAATACTTTTCATTTGTGCAGCTTGTCTACAGACTGTCTTCCAGATGTGTTTTTGGTTCTTATTAGGCCCACCTTTAAGCCTGACCTCCAGTGCTATGATGCTGAAGGAGAAGACAAGGTAATATATATTTTAAGGACATACTCATTTCACAGAGTTACTTCTTTGGCTCTATTTTGAATTCATTACTGAATTGAATGACAGGTAGGATCTTTCTGGTGTTGTCAAATGTAAAATAGGTATCTTTGTTTTAAATTAATAGTTGGGTTTCTGACAAAGAGGGTCAGAGAGGAAAAGGAAACCCTGGACTGGAAGCGGGTAACCTGGACACATCAATTAATCTTCCTAATCCTGCTTTTCCAGGGGTTGGAAATGATCAATGTCAGTTCCTTCCAAGAATAAAATTATGTGAATCCCCAGGAATATTGCTGAGTGCTTATCACTGGAGGATGCCTCCTTGCCTCCACATCCGATGGAGAATTAGTTACATTTTAATCAAGGGCTCAGGTACATGTTTGTGAGACTGATTACTCATGGAAACAGCAGTAGCCACAAAAAGAGAATTAAGTGTCCTTCAGCACTTGCAAAGTATATTTGGATCAATGACATAATTTTAAAACAGAAAGGTAGATACTAATGTCAGTGAAAAGAGGGCATTTCATACTGTTTCCTAATTATTACCAACTTAAAAAAATAAAAACAAATACTTTGGAATGTTCATTATTTTGTAATGTTAAAGTGAATGCTTGAGTTTGTACAAAGAGTATGGTTTTCAATTTGGGAGATAGATCTAGTAATTTTCATGGGTCTAAATTAGATTGTATTGAATACAGGGAGGTGGGAGTGTGTTTCGTGCCGTTATTATTTTTAAAGGCAGAAAACATAAGCATAGGCCAACAGACGTTTAGAGGAGCCTGCTGGCTGCCCAGGCTCTGACTAGATGCTGCCTGGCGCACTCATTCGCCGCAGCGGGGCCGCAGGCTCGCCCAGAACTCGGCGCCAGCAAACACTTTGCAAAGAGATCACGGTTATCCAGAAGCTGGGCCTCAGGTTTCCAAGTGCCTCCTTGAATCAAAGAGATCAAACATTGTTTCCAGAGCATTCTAAAGCCCAGGTCTCCTCAAGGCCCTGCATCCTGCTGGGCTGGCAGGGTCTAGAGTTATGGGAGAGCCTTTATTTAATACTAGAAAAGAGATTTTTTTTTTTTTAACTTTCTGTATGAAAAGGGAGAGGGGTAGTGTGATTAAATCTTGATTTAGATACTTTGTTATTTACATAATGAGGATGAACCTGAGGATATTTATTGCAGCACTGTCTAGAAGGAGAAAAAATTAGAAACTACCCAGATG
The DNA here is from genome assembly GCA_917880005.1 of Nanger dama. NCBI lineage: Eukaryota > Metazoa > Chordata > Mammalia > Artiodactyla > Bovidae > Nanger > Nanger dama. The sequence continues at coordinate 15,162,195 of CAKJTW010000026.1, forward strand.
TTTCTCATTGAGAAAATAAATCATGTACTTGTATAATAGCATGTACCATTCATCATTAGAATGATGCCATTATTGTATATTTGTTAATATGGAATGTAAACCATATAATATTGTTAACTAAAAGAATTAGAAACAGCACATATATTGGGATCTTGTGTTTTTAAAAAAATCTTTATGAGCATGTGCTGGTTCCTCAAGCCTGAAAAACCATCTAAAGAACAAATAAAAGATATTAACGGGGGTTGTAACTCTAGGTGGTGCAATTATAGTGGTTTGTCTTTCTTTTTTCCCTTTTTATATTTTTTTTTCCAGTGAGCATGTATTAATTTTCTAATCAGAGAGGAAAAACTTATTTCCATTAAAAAAAAAAGGAATAGACTTTTCACATTGGCGTTGCATGTTGTCTTTAAGACTGAATGACCCATTAGCATCTTAAATTTTAGATCTGAAAGGCATCTGAGAGCTGCTTTCACCTAGCCCCCTGTTTTTCTAGGTTAAGCAAGTGAGCATCAGAGAAGTCAAGACACTTGTTTGAAGTCATACAGCAAGTGGTGGTCAGGCTAGGATAAGAATCCTCATATTTCTGTCTGTTGCGTTTTCTGCTATTTGCCCTTTTTCCTACCTGGAAATGAGAGAGAAGGAAATGGAGAGCATTCCTTTTTATCTGCCAGATCTAGTCTGCTGGACCTCTGAAAGAGAATTTTGAAAATTATCTCTGGGTGTATTATTTCCTCCCATCTCTCCCCAGAAAGATCTTTCTGTTTTCTTTTCTTTTCTTTTTTTTTTTTTTAAATTATTTACCCTTTTTGGCTGCACTGGCTCTTCATTGCTTTCCCAGGGCCATCTCTAGTCGTGGCAAGCAGAGGTTACTCTGTTGCTGTGCTAGGGCTTCTCATTGCACTGATATTTCTTGCACCAGGCTCTAGGCACACTGACTTCAGGAGTTATAGCACGAGGGCTCAGTAGTTGCGGCTTGTGGGCTTTAGAGTGTGGGCTCAGCACTTCCTACAGAGATCTTTCTGCATGTGGGGGTAGACTGGGTCTCTCTAGGGCATCTCACACTGTCCCATACTTCCAAACAGAAGCAGTGTCACATATTTTTCTTGAACATCTGAAAGTAAATTGCATAGCCATGATTCTGTTGTTGCATCTAAGATGGTTAGTCTTACTTAAATGATTTTTCCAATAAACACTTGATTTTTAACTTTTTCCAGTTGTCAGAAAAATGTCTCATATAGCAATTCTTAAACCCCTCTGGTTCAGATTCAAGGGCATTGTTTATAGTATCTCTTTTAATTTAGCAAGTGTACCTGCTCTTTTCTCCTCTTCGTGACCGAAGATTCCCGACTATAGAGTGAACCGTTGTCTGGGGCCTTCCCTGGTAGTCCAGTGGTTAAGACTCTACCTTCCAGTGCAGAGGGCAGGGGTTCAATCCCTGGTTGGGGAATTAAGGCTCCATATGCAGTGGGGTACAGTCAAATATTTTTTAAAAAATAACTACGTAAAAAATAAGAAGGAACCATGATCAGGATGTATTTGTTGTTTCCTCATGGCCAGATTCAAGTTAAGCATTTTGGCAAGGACATGCATTCAACAGGTGATGTATGTTCCACTAAGTTTGATCGCTTGGTTAACATGGTCACTGCCAGATCTCTCTATCTAATCTGTCTATGATGAGTAGGTTGTCTTTGGAAGAAATCCTATCAGACCCTCTGAATACCCTGTTTCCCAACAAACTTTCATCTAGTGATTTTGTCTTTTAACTTGACCTTAAACAAACAAACAAACAAAAACCACTCTCAATGAAATTCCTGGAACTGGAACCTTAACTAAATGTCACTTTAGAATAGATTAATTTGGATAAGTAGTCCAAATTAATAAGTAGTCAGACAGTCCTGCAAATATGTTTGCATTGTTATCTGGAGCCTCTGGATTTTTCTAATCTTGACCTGATAAGAGCTTAATTGATGGGCCTGCCTCTTTCCGTGTAACCCCTCCGGATATATTCTGTCCTGAGCTGCAGTACTTTTTAATGTCCATACAAAGTGAATATCAGTTCAGTTCAGTGGCTCAGTTGTGTCCGACTCTCTGCAACCCCATGAATCGCAGCACGCCAGGCCTCCCTGTCCATCACCAACTCCCAGAGTTCACTCAAACTCAAGTCCATCAAGTCGGTGATGCCATCCAGCCATCTCATCCTCTAAACCCCTTTTAATGTTGAAGCAGTGAGTGGGCGATAATGTCATTTTTGCTAGCTGGCACAATTTGGGGGCATCCTCAAAGCTTGGTTGACTTTTTGCAGAAACCTTTAATCTCCTTTTTCAAAAATCACTGTATGAAGCCGACTTTAAAAATGAGTGATGACTTGCCCTGGGGCCTAAACTGGGTGAGTCTTGGAGCTGATCTGTGACTACCAATTTGTTCATGCTTTTTAGATTTAAGTTACACAACTATTTTTGCCTCTTCTCGATTGGTACTCTTATTTTCATGCACGAAATATGCATGGGTGGGGAAAGTGGTGTGGAGTAGTGGAAAGGATCAGGAGTAAGCATGCTCTGTGTTGTTGATTCAGCTTTGCCACCACTAGCGCTGAGCCAAAAGTAATAATTACATAACATTGAACATTCATTGAGCGATTCCTGTGAGTCAGCCAATAGTCTCAGCACTTTATATATGTTTAATATCCAACAATAATCCTGTGAAGTTGATGCCCCTATTCACCTTGTTTTACAGATGAAGAAATCAAGTCACAAACTTCAAAGGGCTCAACAAAGCTAAGGAAAATAGTATTTATGAAAGAACTGGTGGTGTGGGGCTGGGATGGGAGAATGTTACATAAATTCAAGTGGTCATGTCATCTGTATGTAAATATCTGCATCCTCAAAATAATTTATTAAAAAAAAATTATTTACCAAGAAAATATTATTATGGAAAGATTACTGAAATAAATTTGAAACTCTGCCTAATTTAATTTGAGACAAACTAAGCAGCCCAATCAGAAACCCCTTTTTCCATTTCTGGTGGCTTTAAGTATTACTTTTGGTTTAAAGTGAAATCCATATCCCAATTTAAATTCCATGAGCAAATCTGACTCTGGCAATTGACTCACTGTCTTATTCTGTCGTTATGCATGTTAGGCAAGATCTGAATTGGATGCTCATGGCGTGTACATAAACACTTATAATCCTCTCAGCATGTGCTCAACTAATAACAGATACGATCGTTTGATTTGCAGACTGAGCCTCTGCCAAGTTCTACCAGACCATTTTTGAACCAATTCAAAAAGCCAGGATTCAGCAATGATTAAAGTGTCCTAGGCGCCTATTAATAACAAAAAGAATTTCTGACTTGAAACATGGCCACATCAAGCTTGCTTAGTCTCCATCAGACATACTCTTAAACGGTTTTAGCAGATATTGTTACAGGTGTTCTTTTGCTTTAAGAAACCATTGAATGTAAAAAGCACACAATAGAATCAATAAATCAGGGAAAGATTGCTTGCTTTTGACCTTCAAAAGGGTTTATAGCAAAGATCCTTTAAACAGTGAGTTCCCCTGTGTATTTCAAATAGAAATTTAGTAAGTGTAAGAATTTAGAGGTCTAGGGATAATTTTTAAAACATTTGTTGATCTTTTCTCAATTTTGCAGAAGTGTAATTGAAGTTCACTAAGCTGTACATGTTTAAAACATCCATCAAACAATAAAGAGTAAATATTTGTATCACCCCCAAGAGTTTCTTCATGCCTTTTACAATTTATCCTTCTCTCTTTTCCTTAGCTCCCTTCCTCTCAGGCTACTAGTGATCTAGCATTATAGAAGAGTTTGCATTTTCTAGGATTTTATAAAAATGAAATCATAGTATGAACTCTTTTGTTACTTGGCTTTTTCACTCACATAATGATTTGGGGGGGAAACAATATTTTTCAAAACTGTGATAAAATACATGTACGTTAACCATTTTAATGATTTTCAAGTGTAATTTGGTAGTTTTAAGTATATTCATAATGTTGCTTAACAGTTACTGCTGTCTGGTTCCAGAACATCTGCATCACCCCGAAAGGGAACCCTGTCCCCATTAAGCGGTTATTCCCTCCTCTCCCAGGCCTTTGGCAATCACTAATCTGTTTTTTCCGTGTCTGTGGACTTGCCTATTCTGGATAGTTCATATAAATGGAATCATATAATATGTGGCCTTTTATATCAGCTCTCTTTCACTTAGTGTAATATTTTCGGGGTTCATCCATATTGTAACATGTATCAGTCCTTCATTCCTGTTTATTGCTGAGTAAAATTCCACTGTATGGATAGACAGTGTTTTGTTTTCCCGTTCATCCATTTTGTTTTCCCGTTGATGGATGTGGGCTGTTTCTACCTTTTGTGAATCATGCTCCTGTGTTTTTTGTGTGCAATTTTGGCCTGAACATCTGTTTCCAATCCTTTTGGGTATGTATCTTGACGTGGAATTGCTGAGTCATATGATAATTCTGTGTTTAATTTATTGAGGAACTTCCAAAGTGTTTTCCTAGTAACTGCACCGCTTTACATTCCCACCAGTCATGAATGAGGGTTCCAGTTTCTTTCCAGCTTTGCCACACTTATTATTTTCCATTTTTTAAAAAAAATTATGGCCATCCTAATGAGTGTGAAGTGGGATCCCAAGGTGGTTTTGATTTGCATTCCCTAATGACTAATAATGCTGAGCACCTTTGCATGTGTTTGTTGTGTTTGTCTTTTTCAGAGAAAAGTCCTTTGTCTCTTTTTAAACTGAGTTGTTTATTTTTTCGCATGAAATTATGAATCAGATTCAGAATTTATAAATTCTGAATCCTTGACCCTTATCAGATATATGATTTGCAAGTATTTTCTCTCATTCTGTGAGTTTTCTTTCAGCTTACAATTTTATCTGTTCTTTTGCACATATCGAAAGTTTGGTCCTTTTCATTGCTGAGTGGTTTTCTGTTTTATGGATATGTCATATGATGGCACCCCACTCCAGTACTCTGGCCTGGAAAATCCCATGGACAGAGGAGCCTGGTAGGCTGCGGTCCATGGGGTCGTGAAGAGTTGGACACGACTGAGAGACTTCCCTTTCACTTTTCACTTACATGCATTGGAGAAGGAAATGGCAGCCCACTCCAGTGTTCTTGCCTGGAGAATCCCAGGGATGGGGGAGCCTGGTGGGCTGTTGTCTGTGGGGTCGCAGAGTCGGACACGACTGAAGTGACTTAGCAGCAAGTGGATACATTGTTTATCCACTTACCTGTTAATGATGGACATTTACATTGTTTCCAGTTTTTTGGCTATTACAATAAAGTTGTATGACTATTCCTTTGCAAGTTTTTTTTTTTTTCCTTTGCAAGTTTTAATGTGGACATGTCTTTAGGTAGATATCTAAGTTTTCTTAGGTAAATATCTAAGCCAATGATAATTCAACCTTTTGGGAGCACAGATGTTATAAATAAGAATCAATTTGGGGGAGATGAAAATTCCTTTGAATACTTACGACTGTGTCTTTGAATGGAACTTATTGATACAGTCCTTCGAGGCTTTTAAAGAACACACACATTATCACCTTAGTTTTCAGTGTTAGTCACTCATTAGCTTGGTTCTTTTCCTTCTATTGATGATTCTTCCGTCAATAAGTTTTCATTTGACAAATAATTATTACTCTGGAAATTGGGCTACAAGGCGAATAAGAAAGCGAAACTTCAAGCTGAAAGGGGCCCTAGAGATCATCTGATTCAGTTCTCTTGTAGAAAAGGAAGCCAGGTCCAGAAAGAAGATCAGATTTACCAAAGGCCACTTAGCTGTCAGAGAAGTTCAGTGAGCAGCGAAAACGTTCGTGCCTTGGGGTGTAAATTTAAGTCTGCTGGCGCTGAAGGGTCTGCAGAGGCGGCGGTGCGGGAGGGATTGGACAGCGCTGCTGTCCTGCTGTGCTGTGTGGCTCACAAGGCACTGGTTTTCCTCCTAGGTTATCCCATTTAATCCTCCAACAACCCTGTGAAGTAGGTAGGGATTAAGTAAGTACGAGGAGTTCAGGGTCCTCCCGCCAGTGATTGGAGAGCCCAGGCTCAGAGCCAGGCCCTCTGACCCGCTCCAGTTTGCACTGCCTCCTTCTTCCTTGGGAACCCGTCCCCACTTTCCGTGCCCACCACCTCTGCCCCAGGCCTCCCAGTGGGGCCTGTCCTCAGATCTGTCGTTTCTCCACAGGAGCACAGGTGCTAACCGCGTCATCTGCTTGCTTAAAGCCCTGGGGAAGTTTCTCGTTGCCTGTAGGTCGAGATTCGGATGCTAGAAGCCCCTTCCGGCCTTGCCCCCCGTTAACTCTCTCTGCTCTCTCTTGGCTGCCGCCCTGTCCTGTTCCCTTCACCTGAACTACTTCTCTCTCCTCAGATGGAGCACTGCTTTTGTCTTCAAGGATGGGGTGAGAGCCTCTTCCCTGTAACACCCTGTGGCCTCCTGTAGCATTTACCACTTGCTCAGTCCACAGGGCCGCAAAGAGTCAGACACAACTGAGCGACTGACACATCTCTTGTTGGTCTCCCCTAGAGACCCTGCAGAGTCCTTGCAGGCAGGGAGCAGAGAAGTCATTTGTCTGGGTGTCCTCCCGCATCTGGCAGGGGCCCTGGCACATAGTATGTTGAGTCCATGAGAGATGGAGTAAGTTACGATCTCAGCAACTTTGTGATGAGAAAATCCACTTGGAAGGGCCTCATGGCTGAGAACTGATGGGAGACCCAAGCTTGGTGTTCTCCAACTTATGTTTTGTTTGGGTTGCCTGTCTAAAAGGGCTTGAGAGAAGCAAACGCACTGCCTTTATGTTTGGAGAGGTGGTCTAAGCAGTCGGGCGTGTTGGGGCACAGACTCAGGAAGTCAGAAGCTCTATCTCTGGGCCGGGTACCACCTTCAAGTCACAGTGTGGGCCGAGGTGCGGGGCTTCTGAGAGAGTGTGGGCTTCTCACAGGATGTGAGGTTCGTTGTAAGAATCAGCGACATGACACGGGAATATAGGAAGGACATGCTGAACACATGTTTGTCTCAGTGTAACCCGGCTTTCTGTCTCGCTCCGCCATCTCCAGCCGGGGACCTGATTGTGCCTTTAAAGGCACAGGAAATTTCCAGGCTGAATTTCTTCTGTGAGATTCATTTCAAACAAGGAAGTGGTGGACGGGACCACTTGGGACATCCTTTAAGCCCCATTGCCTCAAAGCTTTCCAAGAAAGAAATTTCTAGGTCACAAGGTTTTCAAGCCCTCCGTGAATACTCTGCTTATTTCAAGCAATTTCTAGAACAACACAATTCAAGATGACTGCAACCCTCAGATACTTTGTAGTTACCTCGACACTGTGAAGATGATGACAGTTTAATTGTGGCAGTGCTAATGACAGTTGACCGGTGACAGCCGCAAAAAGGAGTTGCCCCCAAAATAACTTCCTTGTCATGATTTCCCACTGAGATCTACTTTGACCGCTGTACTTCACTTGCATCCTGTATCTTCCAGGCCAAACTCCCTTACTTTGTTCTGTCTTTTCCATAGTACTTGGCATCTTCAAACAGATTATATCATTTACTTATTGTACTTATTTATTATTATTATTTTGGCCATACCACACAGCATGCGGGATCTTAGTTACCTGACCAGGGATCAAACCCATGTTTCTGCAGTGGAGGTGTGGAGTCTTAACCACTGGATCACCAAGGAGTCCCTATTTATTATGGTTTCCTTGTCTGTTTTATTTCCTAGCATCCTGCCAGTGAGCTTTACCGAGTGATTTACACCCCCATGAGTGGGTAAAGACTCTTATCTGCCTGCAATGCAGGAGACACAGGAGAATGGGTTCCAGTCCCTGAGTCAGGAAGATCCCCTTGAGGAAGGCATGGAAACCCACTCCAGTATTTTTGCCTGGAGCACCCCATGGACCGAGGAGCCTGGCAGGCTACAGTCCATAGGGATGCAGAGTTGGACACGACTGAAGTGACTGAGCATGCATGTGTGCACAGCTAAGAACAATACCTGGTACCTAGAAGCAGTTCACTAAATATTTGTTGAATGACTAGATGAAATGCCAAGTTTAGTCAATGACACATGGTGCCATTTGTTTCCTCTTTGAGTCCACCTAAGATGTGAACTCTGTGGGCTATTGGATCTGAGTTTTGTGGTTCTGTAAACTGAAGCGAAATTGCAAGATGTTAGAGGATCGTGAACTTCCAGATGTTCAAGCTGGATTTAGAAAAGGCAGAGGAACTAGAGATCAAATTGCAACATCTGTTGGATCATCAAAAAAGCAAGAGGGTTCCAGAAAAACATCTACTTCTGTTTTACTGACTATGCCAAAGCCTTTGATTGTGTGGATCACAACAAACTGTGGAAAATTCTTAAAGAGGTGGAATACCAGACCACCTGACCTGCCTCCTGAGAAATTTGTATGCAGGTCAAGAAACGACAGTTAGAATTGGACATGGAACAACAGACTGGTTCCAAATAGGAAAAGGAGTACATCAAGACTATATATTGTCATCCTGCTTATTTAACTTATATGCAGAGTACATCATGAGAAACGCTGGGCTGGAAGAAACACAAGCTGGAATCAAGATTGCCGGGAGAAATATCAATAACCTCAGATATGCAGATGACACCACCCTTATGGCAGAAAGTGAAGAGGAACTAAAAAGCCTCTTGATGAAAGTAACAGAGGAGAGTGGAAAAGTTGGCTTAAAGCTCAACATTCAGAAAACAAAGATCATAGCATCCGGTCCCATCACTCCATGGGAAATAGATGGGGAAACAGTGGAAACAGTGTCAGACTTTATTTTTAGGGGCTCCAAAATCACTGCAGATGGTGATTGCAGCCATGAAATTAAAAGACACTCACTCCGTGGAAGAACAGTTATGACCAACCTAGATAGCATATTCAAAAGCAGAGACATTACTTTGCCGACTAAGGTCCGTCTAGTCAAGGCTATGGTTTTTCCAGTAGTCATGTATGGATGTGAGAGTTGGACTGTGAAGAAGGCTGAGCGCCAAAGAATTGATGCTTTTGAACTGTGGTATTGGAGAAGACTCTTGAGAGTCCCTTGGACTGCAAGGAGATCCAACCAGTCCATTCTGAAGGAGATCAACCCTGGGATTTCTTTGGAAGGAATGATGCTAAGGCTGAAACTCCAGTACTTTGGCCACCTCATGCGAAGTGTTGACTCATTGGAAAAGACTTTGATGCTGGGAGGGATTGGGGGCAGGAGGAGGAGGGGATGACCAAGGATGAAATGGCTGGATGGCATCACGGACTCGATGGACATGAGTCTGAGTGAACTCCAGGAGTTGGTGATGAACAGGGAGGCCTGGCGTGCTGCGATTCATGGGGTCGCAAAGAGTCGGACACGACTGAGCGACTGAACTGAACTGAACTCTACTCCATGTCCAGCAACGGGCGATGAGTAAATAAATGTGGCTCTGTCCTCTCACACTACAAGGACCATCTCTGTGTGCTGTAACAGAGAATTGCCAAGGATATATCAAGCAGAAAAAGTAGGGTGCAAAAAGTGTGTATAGTTGGCTACCTTTTGTGTAAGAAAAGGGGAGACTAGGAACATATGTATAATATTATTATGTAAATTATATGTATATATTATATACAACTTTTACGTATACTTTGTTGCAAAAAAATACTAGAAGGAAAAACCAAAGTGAAAAGTGAAAGTGAAAGTGAAGTCGCTCAGTCGTGTCTGATTCTTAGTGATCCCAGGCTCCGCCGTCCATGGGATTTTCCAGGCAAGAGTACTGGAGTGGGGTGCCATCGCCTTCCTGATAAAATGAGTACCTCTGAGTGCAGGCGGAGAAGAGGGTTGAGGCAGTGAGAGTGAGACTCATGTTATAGCAGGTTTTGTATAGGCATAGAGGGTAGAGGAGAGGGCATCCAGGAAGGACCAGCCCAGATGTTTGAGGAAGCCATTCTGAGCTGATTCTGAATCTGAGCCTAAGGGCTTGTCAAGTGGATGGGGGGAGGGTGAGCTCTAGATGGACGTGGGAGAAAAGAGAGGAGAAAAACCATGATGACCTGAGAGCCTCAGAGTAATTCCACATGACTGGAGATCAGAATGTGTTTTTAACTAATGAGATGGAGTGTCTGGGAATGGCTAGCACTGAGGATGCAAAAGGCAGGATGCTGGTGATATAGAACATGTTTCTCAAGGAGTTTGGATGTTCTTTTCTGAGTAGTCATTTGTAAGCAGGGGTCTGATGTAATGAGATCTGTTTTCTGGAAAGATTATATTGGTATTGGAGAAGAAAGGATAAACGGCCGAGTTGTGTGCATGTGTGCACATGTGTTTGTGTGTGCAGGTGTGCGCCTAGAGGTGGGGATGTAGTTGGGAGGCCCCTGCACTGGTTGGGCAAAAGTTGATGAAGGTCTGAAACGTGGAAGCACCATGGCACAACAACACTTAAAGGTAGGCATTAGAGTTGGAATTCCTGTGTGCGCGTCCTGGCTCCCTATCTGCTTGCTAACTGTGTGACCTTGGACAAGTAGCTTCACTTCTCTGTTCTTTCATTTCTTCAGGTTTAAAAGGGGGCCAATAGGGCATCCACCTCATAGTGCTATCGTGAGGTAGATGAGTAAATGAGATAACACAGGTAACAGTGCCTAACCTCAGACGCTGGCAGGATCCTGTGGGGAAAGGGAGGCTGGGGAGATGTTCTGCAGTGGGTGTGGACGGGAGCCAGTATCCACGTGTGGCACCATCACAGTCCACATCAGATCTTAGTTGTTAAATGGCGGGAAGGAGAGGGCACCGAGGAGTCCCCGATCTCCTCCGTGAACTTCAGTTTCAGTTCAGGGAACCACTTGTAGTTTGCAAAGACCTAAACTAACCTGTAATATTTTCCATCTCAATATTTAGTACTGTGCTTGACTTCTCTGACATGAAAAGAATTACGTGTAAACTGTGTATTTAAAAGTCAGGAAAGGTGAAGGATAAAGGCAGTTCCTTGAGCACATCATTGCCCTTTCTCAAAAGAAATTTCCTTTGTCCAGGATGTGGAGAATTGAATTCGATTAGATGGCTTTGGTTAAAATCCCTGAAAGGGATTTTAAAGGAAGGCTCCTGAGATGTCAAGAGATTTTAAAATATATATATATTAAATTTAGCATGTGAGACTTATCACCTCATGATGGGAATACAAAAATGGTGCTGCCTCTAAGGAGGGGAATTTGACAATATTGAGCAAAATCACACGTACTTTGTCTTTTGACCACACAATCCTATTTATAAGCTCTATTCCAAAAATATACAGGTGAAAAGAAGAAAAGACGTGCCAAGGCTATTCTGTGGTGGCGTTACTTGTAATAGCGGTAAGCCACGGGCCATCCATACGGTGGGTTGCTGTCGGGCTATATAATGAGGCAGAGTTATCTCTCTGCACAACTACGGCTATGGAATGGTCTCCAGGGTGTATTGTTAAGTGAAAAAAAGCAGAGTGCAGAAATAATAGATAGTATATTACCTTTTATCTGAGAAATACATATGTATTTGCCTGTTACTAAAAGAAATGGAAGAGTAAACTAAAATTTTACTCTAATAAACTAATAAAATTTACTAGTACTGATTAACTATGATATGGGGAGGGAAGAAATGGATGGATAGGTCAGGGTCAGGTCAGCTAGACTTAAAAAGTTTTTTTGTTTATTTGACTGTGCTGGGTCTTAGTTGTGGCTGGGATCTTTAGCTGTGGCTTCAGACTTTTAGGTGCAGCGTGTGGGATCTAGTTCCCTGACCAGGGATTGAACTTGGGCCCCCTGTATTGGACAGAGTCTTAGCCACTGGACCACCAGGAAGTCCCAAGACTGTTTTGAATGTATTTTGTTTTATAGATTTGACTTTGGAACACTGTAAATATTTTCCTTAACTCTAAACAAAATTTAATTAAAATAGAAAAATTCACCCAATCAAGATGAAAATAAAACATTTATGTATAAGTTGGTAGCTTAATCATACAGGGAATTATTTCACATGACTTTAAAACACAATAATTTGATTATACAGCTCCAGTGGAATATATCTTAAGGTCAAAACAAATTCTAAGTAAATCTTAAGCTGTTTTCAGTAATATTGTTAGTAATAATATTGGTATTACTATTCTGAATCTATATATACATATATATAGTAATTATGTTAAAATAATCAGAAAGCAATATTTTTAGTATGGTTTTATAATCAAAGATGTTAAGTAAAAATCCTGTAACCCTAAATTTTTGAAGATATTATTGTGAAAGCCTAATACGCCTTCTCTTTAACAGATGAAAAAGTATTTTCCAACTTTGTCCACTGAAAAACCTAGAAATAAGGACCAGCTCAGTAGCGATGAGCACCTGTAACACCTAGATTGTGGCTTCTAAATGCAAGTCCCCACTAGACTGAGGGCAGGAGAAGGGGGCAACAGAAGATGAGATGGTTGGATGGCATCATCGACTCAAAGGACGTGAGTTTGAGCAGACTCTGGGAGATGATGCAGGACAGGGAAGCCTGGCATGCTGCAGTCCACGGGGTCGAAAATAGTCAGACATGACCGAGCACCTGAGCAACAACAGCTAAAAGGGACTAAGGAGCCTGAGAAAAACAGCTGATTCCAGTTCTGGGACAGGAAATGTACAAAGTGAGTTGACTTACCTTGTATCAGAAAACAAAGGAGCTGTCAAAGACCACTTGTGTCCTATCAGAAGGACTTGGGAACCAAGTTAAAGGGCTTCCCAGTGCCCAAATATGGAATAATTTGAACATTAAAAAGAGTAACTATAGTGGATTCACACATATTAAATATGTTCCAATGTGTGAAATGCATGAGTTAAAAATTCAGTGGTTTTCACTGGAGGATGTTGGGGAACCAACTCATTCTGAACACTGTTCAAGAAAGGGAATGAATCAGACATTCATTCTGTCCTTTCCTATTGGTTACCTCATCCAAACTGTGGATGAATCCTTTTGTAGAAGAACTTTCTAATGGATGGATCAGCCTGGTGACAAACCCACTGATCAATCTTAATGTCACAAAAAGAAAGACTTCCAAGCATCATGTGCCTACTGTTGTAGTAGGAAGTACACAACACCATTAAAAAAAAAAAAAAAGAAGAAGCTCAATCTACGCCAGACTCAAGATCGAACTACCAGTTCATAGAAAATACAGGGAACAGAGGAACATGTCAGAACAACACCATGGAGGTAAAAATCCACAAATTGGGATGTGGGCATTGTGTGGTCCAGAAAACCTATTTTCTTTCTTTATTTATTAAAAAAATATTTATTTTAATCTATGTATTTATTTGGGGGCTTCCCTGGTGGCTCAGACAGTAAAGAATCTACCTGAAATGCAGGAGACCCAGGTTCGATCACTGCGTTGGGAAGATCCCCTGGAGAAAGACATGGCTTCCCACTTGGTAGTTCCTGGTCTCAGCTGTGGCACACAGGCTGCTTAATCCTTGCTGTGGCAGGCAAGATCTTTCAGTTGCAGCGTGTGGGATCCAGTTCCCCAACCAGCAACGGAACCCAGGCCCCCAGTGTGGAATCCCAGCCACTGGAACACCAGGGGAGTCCTCAGAAGACCTGTTTTCTTCAACAAATCCATTATAAGAATAAGAACTTCAGGAGAATATCTATGGATTAAAAGAGACTAAGAATACTTATCCCCATTCTCATGGCTTAGCTGTTAAGTATCTGCCTGCAATGCAGGAGACTTGGGTTCGATCTCTGGGTCAGGAAGATCCCCGAGAGAAGGAAATGACAACCCACTCCAGTATTCTTGCCTGGGAAATCCTGTAGACAGAAGAGCCTGGTGGGCGACGGTCCATAGGGTTGCAAAGAGCTGGACATGACCGAGCACATACACGTACATAGGAATGCTTACAGCAAAATGCAGTCTGTACTTTTTGGGTCTTAGCTCAAACAAACCAGTGATTAAGAAACAAGCTATGCTCCAGGTCTTGAATGCCTAACACATACAGATATTTAATAAATATTTTAAAAATTGCTATACTAGAGAAACACAAGATCTACAGGTTAAAATCCTAAAGCAGTTAGGATAAGCTCCCATGGAAGATGCTCATTGTGCCAAGTCACTTCAGTTGTGTCTGACTCTTTGTGATGCTGTGGACTGTAGGCCACCAGGTTCCTCTGTCCATGGAGATTCAGGGAATAATACTGGAGTGGGTTGCCACGTCCTCCTCCAGGGGGATCTTCCCGACCCAGGGATTGAACCTGCGTCTCTTAGATCTCCTGCATTGGCAGGTGGGTTCTTTACCACTAGCGCCACCAGCTCATTAGTGACAGTGAAAGTGAAGTCGCTCAGTCGTGTCCGACTCTTTGCGGACCCCATGGACTGTAGCCCACCAGGCTCCTCCATCCATGGGATTCTCCAGGCAAGAATACTGGAGTGGGTTGTCATTTTCTTCTCCAGGGGATCTTCCCGACCCAGGGATAGAACCCAGGTCTCCCACATTGCGGGCAGATGCTTTAACCTCTGAGCTACCAGGGAAGTATCCTGCTCATTAGACTTGATTAAATAAAGTCCCTTATTTTTTTTACAGGCTATAGAATTGACTTTCATTTCTACAGTTTTTCACTTTGGCTTGTGCTGGCTACTGGGTGGAAATTAAGTCTTTTTAAGTGTAGTGTGCACATATGAATAAAGTATTATACAAAACAAAACAAAAACTAAGAGATTATTTAGGATGTTTGAACAGACTGGATATTGAGGCTAAAGAATTATTTATGTATTGTTGTGATAAAGATACTGAAATTATGTTAATATTGAAATGATATATTTTAGTGCTAGATAGCAAAGTACTTATAGATGAAATGATGTATCTGGAATTGGCTTCAAAATAATAGTGTGGAGGGTAAGAATGGGTAGTAATAAACAAGTCTGACCAAAAGTTAGTATTAATAATTGTCGAAGCTGGGTGATATGTTTGAGACTTCATTATATTGTTTTCTAAGGTAGCACTAGTGGTAAAGAACATGCCTGCCAATGCAGGGAACATAAAAGATGCAGGTTTGATCCTTGGGTTGGGAAGATCCCTTGGAGAAAGAAATGGCAACCCACTCCAGTATTGCCTGGAGAATCCCATGGACAGAGGAGTCTGGCAGGCTACAATCAACAGAGTTGGACAAGACTGAGGCAACTTAGCAATCACTCACCTTTGTATAGTTAGAAAATTTCCATAATAAAAGTTTAAAAAAAGCCACAAGCTCAGTCAGTTGGCCAATTCTTAGTCCAACTGCTCCTGAGTTTAATTTTGGGCTGTGGAGTATACCCTTGTTGAAGTCACTTGGCTAGTAAGAAGATGGGCTGGGATGGGAACTTGCATTTCTCTGGCCCCAACGCTGAAGGTCTCTCTATTTTCCCCTGTATTTTATGCCATTCTATGGCTTGGAGAAGGAAATAGAAACTCACTCCAATATTCTTGCCTGGAAAATTCCATGGACAGAGGAGCCTGGCAGACTGCAGTTCATGAGGTTGCAGAGTCGGACACAACTGAGCAACTTACTTGCTCACTCATGGCTCAGACTATCATAGAATTGTTTACACTGAGGGTTTATAGGATTTTACAAGTGGCCCTTAAAAAAAAACACACAAAAAATGGGGGCAGAAGCA
The DNA here is from genome assembly GCA_917880005.1 of Nanger dama. Lineage (NCBI taxonomy): Eukaryota > Metazoa > Chordata > Mammalia > Artiodactyla > Bovidae > Nanger > Nanger dama. Next base: position 15,177,838 of record CAKJTW010000026.1, read on the forward strand.
AAACAAAAACCAAAACATTATAATTGTTCCCCTTTGAGAGGAGGAAATTACCCCAAGTGAAAGGCAAGAAAGTGGAAAAAGACAGCATACCTTGACCTTGACTTTGTCTGGCTTTTCCTGTTACACCATCCTGAGCTGTGGATTGAGAAAGGCCTGATTAAAGCAAGAACTATCCCTTACTAGCTGTGTGACCTTACTGTTCTGTGCCTCGGTCTCTTCAACCAGCCTCATCTAGTTGTTGGGAAGATTGTGAGTTTGAGAGGGCCTCAAATGTTCACTTAGAAAAGAACTCAGAAGCGCAGGGCACTGAGATCTTAAGAATCCCTAAGCTGGGCTGGAGATTGTGTGTTTAAAAGTGCCCTGTGACCTGGGCACAACACAAAGACACACACACACACACACACACACACCCCCTCAGTCCTAGCACTTGCTCCAGGACCTGGGGCAGCCCTGCCTAAGCTTGGAGTTACCGTTAGCCTGGGTGAGGAGGCTCAGTGCCCTAAGGTTGGTAATTTTCCCACCTGGCCACATTTTATTTTAGGTAGCTTGATAGCCAAGGGTCACTGGAGAAGATCCTTCTTTGGCGGATCCATCAAAAGTCCGGCTACTTAGCCAGAGGCCAGTTTTAACTTCGCCATCTTTGAGATAAGAAGGAGAAGTTGAAATTGTGTGTCATTTCTGAAGGAAGCATCACATTTTCTCTCCCTTTTACCCTGTGTACTTCCCGCAACCACAACCCGTCCCTTTTTCCTCACCAAATCTTGTAACACAGGGCTCCATCCTGGCAATGAGGATCTTTTCAGGAGCCCTTTAAAAGAGTTTCTGGCCAACGCTCTTGGTTGAGTCACTTGGTCACTTGAGAAGTGTCCAGGAGCCATACCTTATGGTCTTTGATCTGGTGTGGCCTCTGACCCCTGGGTGTCTGGCTCACTTTGCCCACTGCGTGTGACAGGCCCACTTGCCCACTTGCTGGGGGCTTGGGTGTGGGGAGCTGCCGACCTGGGGAAACTCAGCCGGAGAGAGTCCTGATTTACGAACTGTCCAGATTTAACTGAGGCTACAGCACTTTTATTAATAGAACATGCTGCATTTCCTTTTTATAAAAATATGAAGATCGCTGCCCTCAGGAAAATGCCTGGTGACTTTCTGTCTTTAGGGCATGTTCATCATCAGGCTAAAATTAAAAATGAAGTCAGGCCCTTCTTGAGCCTATTTTTAACCGAGTTTAGCATATGAATGTGAACGTGAAGTCTTTCTTTAGATCTCCTTTAACTCAATTACTTACTTATGCTAAGCATCCCGCCTGGAATTCTGAGCTGTGGCTGGGTCTACCTACTCTGGGAGGCCCAGAGGGAAATTAGGGGCACCTCACTGATCCCCGGCTTTCTGAGTTTTCATGCCTTTGCCCATCCCAACCCCACAGAAGGTTATTCTGGAAAGTTAAGGTGGAGCTAGTCATTATACTGAAAAAAATAAAAGGAAAAATCCCATCAGCCAGCGTATGGCCAATCTGTGATGCTAAGTTATCAAGTAGCCCCTAATTGGTACATATTTTTCTTGTGGCCCCAATTTAGAAGCAGCCACTTGGGTGGAAGAGGAGACACCAGGTTGCAGGGGAGACTTTGTCATTCAAGCAGAAAGCGCGAAGGGCCCCAGCATACCACGGAGACTTGGGACGACAGGTGGAGGGAGGGAGAGGGGAAAAAACTTAACAAGTGTCATTCCTGTCCAAAGAGTTCCTGATGAGTGATGAGGGTGCCAGGGAAAACTCAGAAACCCTCTTAAATTCCCTCTTTGAAATCTTTTAATGTCTGCTCTTTGAGGACTGTGAAGGGAGGGGAGGGCAGAGGGTAGAGTTGATCCTAACTCTTAAGATTCTTTGGCTTAAGGTTTCACTGGAAGGCAGGGACTGACAAAGGCTCTTTTTTTTGAACTTGTCCTAGAGCAGCCTGTTTATTATCATAAATTCTGGCCCTGGTTTTTTTTTAAAGTGATTCCCCCCACGCCCCCACCCCACCCCCCCACCCCCACTCCCCCACCCGCTTCTTTTCTTGTGTGGCTTTCGGGATCTTAGTTCCTAGAGGGATAAAATCTGTTGTGCCTTCAGCAGTGAAAGTGCGGAGTCCTAACTGCTGGACCATCAGGGAATTCCAGAAATGTGATTTTTAAAAATTTTTTTATTTTTATTTTTTTGATTTTTTTTTTAAATGGTGATTTTATGTGAAATAATAATGACAGTTTGCTCAAGCTGTGTTATTTCTCTTTGCACTTTTAAATGGTTGCGTGTTCAACTCCTGTTGTCCTGAACCCCGTTTAAGGTGCTGTCATTTTTAAGCAAAGGGAAAACTTCCTTCTCTTTTTTGGTGTGGAAGCAAAGCCACTGTTGAGGATAAGCAGCAGATTAATTTAAAATGCCAGTTACTTTTGCTAATCCTCTGATGGTGAGGTTGTTTATGGCTAGAGAATTTTGAAAATGTTTCCTGATAGAGTCTGAGAGAGGAGCACAGGAAGGGGTGTGTGTATATGTATGTATGTATGTATGTAAGTATGTGTGTGGTGCGTGTGTAGGGTGTGTGTGGTCATTTTACTTTGGGGGAATAGTAAAGATATTTGAACAATGAGGCTCCTTCCATATATTAGTTGCATTTTCTGTTAAAAGCAATCAAAATGAAGTATGATGTGTTTATAGTCCACTACCATCTGAAGAAAAAAAATCTCTTATGGGTTTTTGCCTGCACTTCAACAAGCCATTTGCAGGCTTTAATCTTTTCAATAAAATTTTGTATTAAATTACAGCACTGTTAGGCTCAGAATGTTGTTCTGAAAACTTTGCACCTTCATTTGTTTGCAGTGAATTTTAAGGGACGGGCTGTCGCAGCCGGATTGATAGTTTGGGCTCTGTCCGTTTAGTGAAAGAAGGAAAGGGCAGGGCTGGGGCAGGTTACACATTGTCATAGTCCTTCAGCACAGTGCTGAAAGATGCTCTCCTAGTCTGAATAAGGCAGTTTCTTAGGACTTGGTAAACAGACAAACCCCTCATAAACAGACTTCCTGAATTCAAAATAATATGCTATTTCATTGAAACCATTCAGTTTTGCTCTTTTCACTTGTTCAGATATTTTTGCCTTACTTTTGACCTTAACTTTATTCCTTAGTGAATTTAATGGTTGAGCCTGTGAAACCTTTCGGTGTCACTTCGGTTGTTCATGTTAAGGAGAGCATTTTTTGTCTGATTTTTTTCCTTGTCTCAACCTGGCTCCTTGTAGAGAAGATAAGGATTTCACCTCTGGGAGTTTCAGGGTAGATCAAGAAAAGGTCAGGATCACTCTTATTCCAGGGACTGTTGGGTGGTGACTGCCGCTTACAGGTTGGGAAGTGAAGAATGTGGCACTTTCTGAGATGGTCCACTGAGGTGAGAGCAGAGCCAAAATTTCTCACGACTGGACTGTGTTTCTTTAGATTGCGTGCTTGTGTGTGAAAAGCCTCTGGCATTATTAGCCTTGCTTCTTTCACTGTTACCGTGATTTGTGGGATTGAGGCTAGGCCTGGAATCCCAACAGTTTGTCTCAGCTGGAGTTTCCTAGCACAGGGGCTGAGAGCTTTACTAATTCCAGCTGCCAGCCAGATCCTCCTCCTTCCCTGGCTAGGGGCAGCCGGGCTCAGGGAATATTTAAATACAATAGAACCATCTCTTAACAAGTTTCCATCTGAATGCTCCTTACTTGTGCACATTTGGCTTATTCTCATAAATCCTTTAAGAAGTACTTCCCTTTTCTCCAGATTTTATTTATAACAGCTCAACTGTAAAAATATAAAGGGAAGTTTTTGAAAGAAAACATTACCCGTGATCTTTGTCAGACTCAGTTATTCGCCTGCTTTGTCTTCCTTCAGTCCTTTAATGTTTGGTTGTGTGCATATATTTTGAAACATTACATGCAACTTTATTTTTTCTATGTAACAATATATTGTATTTGCAGCTGCATCATCTTCATAATTTAATTTTCTATGACTACTTGATATTCCACTGAGCTGACCCACCTAAATACATCTAATTATTCACCAACTGATCGAAAATTATGGTCTCAGTTTTTCCCACTCTTAATACTATAGTAATGGATATCTTCATGCCTGGAGCTTTGGAATATTTCCCAGGAATTGGATTATTAGGTCAGAGGGTATGAATATTTTTATTGCTCTTGATATGTCTGCCGTGTTGCTTTATGATAAAGTTACACCAGTTTACAGAGTGAGCAGTTACTTAGGAGGGCATGCATGGCACTGTGAACCTCCTGGTTTTCATGAGTGGGTAGGGGGACCTTTGCCTGGGTTGAATCCCAGCTTTGTCAATTGCTACATACCAGCTGTGTGTCCTTGTGCAGGTCATTTAACCTCTCTGTGCCTCAGTTAACATCCTTTGTATGACCATGGATGGGGCTAACCATAGTACCTACCTCAAGGGGCTATATTATTAGGAATAAGTTAATATTTGTGTAGTGTCTGGAAGAGAGTATGCAAGTATTACACACTGTGTTCGTGAAACATAACTCTCCAGTTCAAGATTTTTTTAAAAATTAATAGAAATAAAGTGACATTTTATTTTAGAAATAGTGACAGAAATGCTTTTAACAAACACGTAAAAATAGAAATAAACCAAAGCGTCACTTTATTTCTATTAAATTAATTTTAAAAATCTTGAAGTGAGAGAGAGAGGTGTTAATAGTATTTCTGAATAACATCCGGTTTAAAAATCTCTTTTATGTTAATTTACAGAACAGATCCATTCTGGTGGGACTATTCATATTATTTAGGAGCCGTTATCTTTCAAAACTGGAGCGCCTGTCTGCCCTTTAGTTGTGTCTGAAGGTCAGATGTCAGCCAGCCGAGGTGGGAGGTGCTGAGACTGACAGCCACCCATCTCTGAGGAACTGGAATAATTAAATGGGGCCTCCCTGCTCTCCTCCCGACTCGCTAGGGGTGGGGTGGGGATGGGCAAATTATGTGGGTACTTTTAGGCCTGTATTAAGGGATCTTATTCCTCTGCTGGTGAATGGATGGCTGTTAATGTAGAATCTGGGTTTGCGGGTCCGAGATAATTTTCACCTGGGAGCATGCACGGGACCCTCTTTGCGGCTCCCGCGTGTCGTGGAGCGCACGTGGAGCGGGTCCTTCCGTGCCGGGTGGCGATGCCCGGGACTCTGCGGGCGCGGGCGGTGGTGAGGTTTCAGCTCGCATCGGGCGGCTGGGGTTGGAGGGCGGGAGAGGTGGCAGCGCTTCTCACTTTATGGCCCGATCAGCTTTCCTCTCTTTAATCCTGGTTGTTTCTACTGAGCTCTCCGAATAATTCAAACCTTGTGTATGCTTAAAAACTCTAGAAGCCTGAGAAATCTCCGCGAGCCGGTCAAAGAGAAGGCTTCCCGTGCGCCGTATGTCAACTGCGCCGGGGCCCTGCGTCCTCGCTCGTTCAAGACCGCCTCTCCCTGCTGGGCGGCCGCTGGCTCTCGGACTCGTTGAACTCTCGGGGGTCGTTGGTCGGAAGCCCCGGGGCTGGTGCGCTGGGCCCCGGGAGGTGTGTGCACACGCCGGCCCGGTTCGCCCGCACCCCAGAAGCTTCTCGGTCCGCAACTTCTGCCGTCTGCATGGAAACCTTCCCAGGCCTGGGCGGGAACAGCGGCCCGGAAAGATGGTCTTTCTTGCTGGGTTGAGAAAGCAGCTTCTTTCTTTTGGGGTGCCAGTGTCCTCATCATGCTGGGACGTACCATGGAGTTGAACCTCATCAGTTTTTCAAATAGGGCTTAAAACGTGCTTAATATAGGACAGTAGAAAAGTTGGGGGGAAAACCCCTCATGGGTCCATTTCCCAAAATCAGCGGCTGTTTGAGATAGTCCCTTTGCCTTCCTCTTCTATCCATAAATTAGTTTTTCCCTTTTTCCTGCTTTTAATCATACTATAATGTTGAAGTTTGCTTTTTTCATTTAACATTCATTATCTTACACATATACATACTGGCGTGTAACAGCCCTTCCTCCGTTGGTTATTTACACGGTTGGGATTTGCTTGTTCTAAAAAAAAAAAAAATTACGTGATAAACACCTTTTTGCCTAAAGCTTTCTTTGTATTAATTGGTACTCTCATTATAATTTTTGGATCAAAGTGTGGGGTTATTTTTAAGTCTTGTGTGTGTGTGTGTGTGTATCAAGTCATTTTCCAAAAAGTTTGTACCAGTTTTCACTTCTGCTGGCTATGTCTAAACTTGTGTTTTATGCCAGCCTGACCAGCACTGGGGGTTATGAAAATCCTCATCAGACGCTGAGGTTAAGGCCGCAGACACAGAGCATTAGGAAGTACTGACTGTGGAAGCCTGCCTTCTGTTCCCACTTATTTCCAACTCCCTGCATTTTAAAGATATCAGCCTTATACTGAACCTGAGGGAATGAGGTTTAGTTTTGTGTCAGGCACTGAGGTGGGTTCTAAGTTTTTCTTGGATTGATGTGTTTAAGATAGAGTGCTATCTGAAATTATCATGGCTTGGCAAGTAATGCAGGAGCTAGAGTTACATATGAAGGGAATATTATTTTCAATGAATATCATTTTCTATCACCTTTTGGGGATTGGCTTCCATTTTGAGCAGAATGAGTCCGTAGCAGAGAGGCTTTCCGTCTGCAATTTGAGGCTGTATCTTGCTGGGTCGAGGGCTGAATCTGAGATTGCTGGGTGCGCTTCCCCTCACCAGCTCCAGAGGTTATACTGCAGTTGCTTCTTGAGGTTGTTGCCTGGAAAGAGAGGTCTCTCTTCCAGGATATCAGGTGGGTGGGAAGAAATGCAGAAATCACTTATAACCATTAGTCTGCTAATGTATTAGAAGTGTTGCCAACCAGGGTTCTTGGCCTTTCTTGAACGTGAAGTTAGTTGCACAGTCATGTCTCTTTGTGATCCCATGGCCTGTAGCCTGCCAGGTTCCTCTGTCCCTGGAATTCTCCAGGCAAGAATACTAGAGTGAGGTTGCCATTCCCTTCTCCAGGGTATCTTCCCAACCCAGAAATTGAACCTGGGTCTCCTGCATAGCAGGCAGATTCTTTACCAACTGAGCTACTAGGGAAGCCTTTCTTAACCAACAGAAATTGATAAAGAGGCCAGACAAGACATTCAGGCAAGGCTTTATTGGGGCCCTCACTGCAGCAGGAGGGGGCAGAAACAAGCAACCAGTTCCCTTGCTGGCTTTCTGAGCAGGGCACGCTCCTTCCTTATACAGTGATAAGGTAGGAATCAGGTGGAGGGGTGGCTCAGGTGGTTTGCCCACTGGTTTTGTTGTGATACCCTGCTTTTGCTCTAGGTACCTCAGAAGTGGCGCTTGGGTTTTTTTGGTGGGGAGGTTGTATTGTTTTGTTCATAAAACTTGCCCCAGCTGTGCATGAGCACAGTCCCATATTGTTTCTTTGTATTTTGTTTGTCCAGGTGAAGGCACTGCAGCAAAGGGTCCCAGGTCCCAGCCTGTCTCAGAAGGGCTAAGTTTTAATACGTGAACTATGTAGGATGGTATTCATGTTTGACTTGTTCATGGTCAGTACTTATCTTCTGTAAAATCCATTAGAAAACCTGTCACTGTATCACCAGTTCACATATTCTGTGTTTGGCTCCTGTGTTCCTGGGGCTTTGCTTACAACCCTGGTTTCTTAAATCCAAGGCTGTTGTATTTGCCCTACTGCTTTCGAGTTAGAGCAGGGCTTCAATGTCCTGCAGTTTTAACACATTCTGAGTATCTTCTTAGAATTATTCTCAGCTCCAGATGATGGACAGACTTGAATTATGTAACCTGTAGCTGGACATTTGTGCCATGACTACACAAGCTCAATAATGTATCCCAAGTCTTTTTGGCTCACAAGATTAATAGTTTTGAAGCTTTTAAATTGTATAAAGGAAGCCAGCATATTAAGCTGATAGCAAGGGCAGGCATTAAGATTGATACTGCTTAGGCCTTGGACTGCAAGGAGATCCAACCAGTCCATTCTGAAGGAGATCAACCCTGGGATTTCTTTGGAAGGAATGATGCTAAAGCTGAAAATCCAGTACTTTGGCCACCTCATGTGAAGAGTTCACTCATTGGAAAAGACTTTGATGCTGGGAGGGATTGGGGGCAGGAGGAGAAGGGGACGACCGAGGATGAGATGGCTGGATGGCATCATGGACTCGATGGACGTGAATCTGAGTGAACTCCGGGAGCTGGTGATGGACAGGGAGGCCTGGTGTGCTGTGATTCATGGGGTCACAAAGAGTAGGACACGACTGAGCAACTGAACTGAAGGCTTTAAGATCAGAAATTAATTAATAAGTTTAGATAGGATGGTGGATGTAGATTGGGAGGAGCCCAAGATCAGGAAGAAAGGCTGATCCTTGAAATGCCCATCATCATCATCAATAATGTAGTATTAGCAGCTAGCCTTTATTTTGTGCTTGCTATATGGTTCCCAGGATTTTACATGTTCAAGGATTTTATTTAATCCTTGAACAGCCTTACGAAGCAATCACTAATATGTCTGCTTTACAGCAAAGTGAGATGTAGAGAAGTTAAGCAACTTCCAGCTGGGGTTGGATAGAGGTGGAATTGAATGGATTGAATCCAGATGAACTGAATCAGGCAGCCTTGTTTCAGTCTGTGTTTTCACCATAATATATTATGGCCTTTTAGTAATAGTTGAGAGCTCTTGATAAGATTAACAAGGTCTCCCCACTGCCACCAGCCCCCGTTCCCCACATCCTCCCTTGGGTTTTGGAGGAGATCAGCATTTCAAGTCACACAGACCTGGGCTCACATTCTGGCTTTACTGCTTATTAACTGTCACCTTACAAGTTATTTCTCTGATCCTGGATTTCATCATTTATGAAGAAAGGATAATAATAATGCTTACTTCAGGGTTGTTGGGAGGGTTAAATGAGATAATGTATGTAAAATCATCTAGCAGAATACCCAGCAGGGAGTTAGCAGGCAGAAAATGATAGCTACTATGCTTCTGAGATATACCTCTATAAAGAAGCCTCTGAGGAGAAGAAATAAAGGTAAGACATGATTCAGATAGGATTTATTCGGTGTCATTTGCAATAATAATTAGCCAACCCAGATACCAGATGCTGGCTTCCTTCTGCCAGGGAGTTCCAGGAATGGACTCTAAATTCCAGATGCGGTTCTGCATTGTTCCGTGAACTGACTGCCTTTCCCTTTGTCCTCTGAAACTTGGAGGGTAAAACCAGGACATTGCCATTGTGCTGAAATTTGGCACATAGTTCGATGCCAATTGTGCATTCCATGGGCTGAAACTGGGATCTGCTGAAATTACGAGTGTCCTTTTCTCTGCTGCTTCCTGCTTCCTGATGGTGCTTGACCGCAGATAATTGGCCCGCCTCTTAGAAAGAACCATAAATATTTGAAAGTTTTGAAAGCACTTGAAAGCAATTAAATTTGAAAGCATATTTAATTGTCTGTAAAGTTAAATGATGCATGGAATAATTATAACAAGGCAGAGACATTTGAACAAAATATTTAAAAGAAAAAAAAAAAAGGTGGGAGAAAAGCCGTGGACTAAGATGAAACATTATTTAGAAACATGACTCTCGGAATTGGTAGAGAAACAGTACCCTGTGCTTCTGTTTGAGTTCCCGCACATTTCAAACTGTCCTCAGGGTAGTTTTCCTCTGTGATATTCTTAGCATTACTTCCTCTGAGAATTTCAAAAGCCACAATGTAAGGGACTACACAAAAAGATCAGTTTCTAGTTTTTTTCTGATTTTCCGTCTCCTTGGTGACATTTCTATTTGTTTCTTGTTTCTGTGCCCTTGGTATAATCCACCTTGGTTTCTTTGAAACTACTTAACATCCTTTGTTGCTCTTAATCCACTATTGGTTTTGACATTTGGGAATGCAAGAAGGTATAAAGGGAAATAAATGCTAAAAATATGTTGTTCAGTTGCTAAGTCGTGTCCAACTCTTTGTGACCCCCTGGACTGCAGTGCCAAAAATATGTAGTTTTCTGAAAATGTGAAAATTTATTAAAATTTCTACAAATTTTAGAAAAAATTTATTAAAATTCTACAGAAAATTTATTTCTGTAGAAACAAATTTCTAAAAATTTATAGAAAAATAAATGTCTAAAAATTTCTAGAAACTTTATTAAAAATTCTTCAGATTTGCTTTAGAATTTTTACGTTTTCAAATATGGCTAGAGTCAGATTGTTATCTGCTAGATCTATTTGGTGCTATGGGGTATTTTGGAAAAATTGCAGTGTTGCCCAGTTTTCCATATTCCAGTTTTCTTGATTGGTGCATTTTAAAATGGGGGTCTGAAATGGTTGGTTATTTTGATGAACATATATCTCACGTTGCATGTCTTCATGTGATGGATGACCATTGAAAGGTAATGATGTCAACCTGGTTGGTAAAATGATGTTTTTCTGAACTGTTTTGCTTTAAGAAAATGGGGTTCACGTTCCTCAGAGGCTGGTGCTTCCCAGTCTCACCCGTGGAACACTTCATTCAACTAGGAGAAGGAGATATCAAACGCCTACTAATGCTAGGTGCTGATGTGAAGTGAAGTGATGTCAAGTGATGAACAGAACAGGTGCAGGCCTTATGGGTGGAAATTACAGTCTAATGAATAAAACAGAAACAAATTAATACAGATAACTATAAAGCATAAACTGAGATAAGTAATATGAAGAAAGAAAAAGGAGTTCTTTCTACCCAAGTGGGAAAATGGAGCTAGGGCAGCTAAAACTAAAAAGTTCATTCATATTAAAAAAGTGTTTATAAAAGCCTAAACAAAGAGCAAAGGTTAAGAATGATTATGCAAAAGATGTGATGTCAAGGTGTTCAAATATATCAAGTTGCCATTAATTGGCCATGAAGGGGTCACTAATGAATTCAAGACACCTTTGAGCCATGCTGAGACCATAAGTAATGAATTGTCTCATAATTTGGTTCATTTTAGTTAAAACAGCCTCATAGGAAAGGACCCCCTGAAGAAGGGCCACCACCGCAAATGTCTCATTGGGTGACTCCCCCTCATTGTTTATTTCTGGTGCAGTTTTGTTCTGGAAAGCATGCTTGACCATGTAAGGCCAGGGGGATGTGGGGTCTACTCTGCATTCTGCTGTATCTCCTTTATTCAAGGAGGCTGGCTTCGCTGAAACTAGAAGAGTTGGAATATAAAGGGGTTGAGCTTGATGGCCTTAAAGAGTTTCCCTAGGTCCAAATTTTATCTTAGACGAAATGGGCAGTAGGAGGAAGTTCGGGAGAATCCCTTTATGCTTAATCAAGATGTGACATTTTCATGGTGTGGTGCAGCAGAGGGAGCTCTGGACCAGAAGTCTGAAAGGTCCAGGCTCAACAATACCGTGGACTCCTGTAATGACTTAATTTGTGCTCATTCAGACCCAGAGCACAAATGAGCTCATGCTTGGCTGCAGCCCACATTCAGAGACGGGGAGGGCTCCACAGTGGGTAGGCTTGTAGGCTGTGGGTCCAAATCCAGAAAACCATGCTAAGTAGCTGTGTGGACGTGGGCAGAAAACTTGGCCTTCTTGAGCCTAGGTTTTCACATCAATGAAATGGAGCCTCCATTTCTCATCTGTAAACACTCCTCTTTTCCTCATGAATGTTCTTCCTGATAAATGTCCAGCACTGCTGACATTTTTCTAATGTTTAAATGGCTTCAGTTATTGCAGTTTTCCAACTGGGCACAGCGCATAACCTGCCGCGTCTTGGTGTCCTGCCTGTGGTACCTGCCTAATGGGATTGTTTAGAAAGTCAAATGTGATTGTGTGGACGTGCTCTGTGAGCCCTTAGATAGATCCTCTCCAAGGTGCAGGTGGTAGGACTGGGCAGGTAAAGAGGAAGGCTGGAGATCCGTCCGTGTGCAGAGTAGCTGTTTTCCGAGAGAGGGCTTGGCTGAGGCTGGAAGGCAGTCCTGCCCTGACGGACTGGGGCACATGCAGACACACATCCCATCCAGACAGATGGGCCGGCCCGCAGATGGCCACCAAATCATTCACTTGGTGATTGTCATTCACAGCTCCTGCCGGCTCAGGCCAGAGGCAGTCGGAGGCCATCTCCATCTCAGTTTCATCTCCCCACGGACCCTGCCCCCTGGGCTCTTCCTCTGAGGCATCCAGAGAAAGGCACAGTAAGGCAGAGCTGTTTTTAAATGACGTTAAAAACAATCATATAGGCCAGTTAACAAGGATAAAATCCAGAAACTGTGGTGGCATTGGGGCCGGGCACCTGTTGTCACGCAGGCCGGCCTGGGGGAGAGCAATTAGTTTGTTTGGCAAAACCACTGGAATGTTCCTGGAGGGGCGGAAGCTGGGGAGTGGGTGGTGGGTTTGCACCCTGGGTGTGTTGCCTCCTTCCGAGCAGATGGGGCCGCAAAAATTTCCAGAGGAAGGAGGGACAGCCCCGCCCGCGGAGTGCCCGAAGGGCTGTTTTCCTGTCCAGATGGTCCATTCATAAAACGCCTCTTCTTCTTCTCCATATGGCACCGGCCCTGGCCTGGTTTTCCCCTCCCGAGAGGTTCATTTCTCTCAAGGCGGGGAGGAGGAGCACCGTCAGCTGAAAAGGTGCCTGGAGTCCGGTTCTCCAGGCCCCACCGGGGTGCTCTCAGTGGGCACAGGCGCTCAGGAATGGATGGCCGGCCTTTGCGGGGCACGGGTTCGGCTGGGAGCCATCATCTGCCAAGGGTGTCTGGCCAGCTCCAGGGCTGACACACACGCTCCCCCAGTCCAGGCTCCGAGACTCTGTCCCACGGTGCTTGTCACAGCGGCAGCTCACCCGGGGGGCCCAGGGCGCTTGGGGACCACGTGATGGACTTGGCCCGGTTTGTCTGGACTTTCCCCTCCCCCAGCTTCATCTTCTTACTCAGGGGCTGATCAGTAAGGCTTGGGGGAGACAGGTGGTCTTTGAGGGTCCTTGCAGGAAAGAGCTGCACCCACACTTCTCCTTGCCACTCCTCCTATGTGACCCCCCAACACCCACCTGTGATCCCCTTAGCATCTTTTTGCCACATCTTTCTGGCAGTCTCAAACTAATTGTCTCTATTCTGGCATAATTATAGTGTGACTTGTTGAAACTCGTGAAAAATCCCAACTCTGTGGCTTGTTTTTGCCCAGGCGCAGTTGCTTGGTGGGAGAGAAGCAGAGGTCCTTAGCCTCAAGCTCCTTGCTAACCCCGCAGGGCTCAGCCCTTGAGTAATGAAGAAGGGACATCTCTGCTGAAGGCATTTCACTGCTGTGTCAGGGCTGCATGGGGAACTGGTGAACGAACTGGCTGAGCAACCCAGGAGCATGCTGTCTCCCCCAGCTGTCGGACCAGGGTCCTAGGCAGTGGGGTCTGCACCCAACCTAACCCCCTCGACTCTTCCAAGACAGTCTTCCTGTCGACCTACTTGTTACAGCTCGTTAGAGCTGGTCATAGGCTCTGACAGACCTCATGGGAGAAATTTAGATGTCCTTTTATTCAGTACTTTGTATTTAAGAATAGGAATCCTCAAGCTAGAATATATTTTTAAAGGCAGTATTGGTTGGAGCAGGAGTACTCTCTGCTAATTCTGTCTCCCTTCAGGCCACTGGCATGAAGTGCCAGTGACACTGGAATTATTTTCACAGTTGCCTTTAAGCCCCATAAAGACAAACTTTGGAAGGTGATGCTGGCCTCAAGACGGCTGCTGCCACTCCTCAGCCTCATAGCAGGCTGAGGAAGTCATCACAGTTCTTTCTTAATTTTTTATTTAGAAATAATTTTAGACTTACAGAAAATCTGCAAAAATTAGCAAGCAGCGCAGAGAATTCCTGTATACTCTTCACGCAGCTTCCCCTTGTTTTGACTACTTAGGTAAATGTAGTCCATTTATCGAAACCAATAAAGGAATCTTGGTACAATATTTGAAACCAAATTGCAAAGTTTTTTTTTTTAATTTTAGCAGCTTTTCCACAAATGTTATTTTCTATTCCAGGATATTAAACAGAGTTTTCCCACATGGCATTTAATTGTGATGTCTCTGCTTGGATGGTATCATTGACTCAATGGACATAAGTTTGAGCAAACTCAGGGAGACAGTGAAGGACAGGGAAGCCTGGCAAGCTTCAGTCCATGGGGTTGCAAAGAGTTGGACAGGACTGAGCGACTGAACAACGAACTGTAGTCTACTCCAGTGTGTGACAGTTCTTCATTCTTGTCTTGCCTTTCACTTTTGAGGTGTCCTTTTTAAAAAACAAGGATCAGCCAACGTTTTCTGTCAAAGGTCAAATAGTAAATATTTTAGACTTTGCAGGCTGTACGGTCTCTGTTGTAAATCCTCAGCTTTACGGTTGTAACCCCAAAGCAGTCTTAGACACTATGAAAATGAATGAGTTCATTAACGTAACTTCATTTATGAAAATAGGCAGAGGCCTAGGTTAGGCCCTCAGGTTGAAGTTTGCAACCCCTGTTGTAGAAGGACTCTCTGTTTGAGTTCGTTGGATGGTGACATTTTTAAATGGGAATCCCACAGAAGGGTTGTGTCCATCTCAGTGACCTCTTAATCACTTGGTTAAGGTGGCATTAACTGTAAATTTAACAGTTATCCCCCCTCCCCCCACCCACTGTGTAATTAAAAATATCTCAAGGGCTTCCCTGGTGGCTCAGATGGTAAAGCGTCTGCTGCAGTGTGGGAGACCCGGGTTCAATTGCTGGGTCAGGAAAGATCCCTGGAGAAGGAAATGGCAACCCACTCTAGTACTTTTGCCAGGAAAATCCCATGGACGGAGGAGCCTGGTAGGCTACAGTTCATGGGATTGCAGAGTCAGACATGACTGAGCATCTTCACACTCACTCAAGGCAGATACTCTAAGATTATGCAAATGTCCTGTTTTTCCTCAAACTTTCATCTGCTCATTTTAGCTTCCATCAGTGGATCGTGCCTGTAACAGTTATCTCTGTGGTGTTCTAATGGTGAATTTCTGTTTCTATTCCACTCATTTCTTCTACATTTATTAATAGGAATTCTGTGAAGAAAAACTTCCTTTATATCAGTGTGGACTCATAGCTATTTCTTCTGCATTTTGGATTAGGATGATCATGATTTTTGAAGTAGTTGCAAGTGTGTCTTCTTTTGGATTTCTCTGGTCTCATCTAATTCTTGACCATCCTCTTGCTTTCACAGTTGGCTTTATTCTACCTAACTTCCACTTTGTAGACATCTGGTGGCCCTAGACTAGTAGGTGTGCTTTAACTTGTCAGTGGCAGGGGCAGTTTTATTTTTCAGCCCAAAATGCTGGCCAAATTTACATTCTGAATGTACTACACAGCTGGTTGACTTGCACTAGGAATGTGAGCCTTGGGACGATTGAAGCTGGTCAGGAGCTGGCAATAGGTTTTCATTAATTTTGTTGGGTGAAGGAGGAGTTTGGAGTATTTTCTGGTGCATTCTAGATCAGGTTTGAATTGTGAATGTGGTCCAAGTTACAGGTTCTCCCTCCCTTCTAGCTCTTAAAGAACTTTCTTTTTTCTCTACTTGTTGGAAAACTTCAAAGGTGAAAAATCTGGCTTAGGAACAGAGTTTAAAGTAAATAGTTTCCTTGCTTTTGTATGCATGTTTCTAGATTAAAGTAAAATGTCGTCTTAAATGATTTGACCTCAATTAGAAAGCCCAAAGTGAAGTGAAAGTGTTAGTCTCTCAGTCCTGTCCAACTCTTTGTGACCTCGTGGACTGTAGCCTGCCAGGCTCCTCTGTCCATGGAATTCTCCAGGCAGAAATACTGGAGTGGGTAGCCATTTCCTTCTCCAGAGGACCTTGTCAGGAATCGAACCTGCATCTCCTGGATTGCAAACAAATTCTTTACTACTGAGTCGCTAAGGAAGCCCTTAGAAAGTCAAACAGGTTTCCAAAAACAGGCTGTCCGATCTACTTTTAAACACAAGACGAATATGTTGAGTCAGCTTTCTAAAATAGGAGAAACTTCTATTTTTTCCTATAAAAATCCTTCCAAAAGATTAACTGAAGAGTGGTGAGTGTGACTGTTCCATTTTTGTGGGTCCTTTAGGTGAGTTCTTCTAAGGATATACAGGAGACACAGTGCCTTGCCTGTAGAAGTAAATCATGATTCAGAAGAAAGGTTCATGAATTAAGTTCTTTATATCATAATGTGTGGTCCCAGGATTTGTTTTTCAGATACCAATCATTTCTTATTAATTTTTGAGGGGGTAAAACTCACTGAGTATAACTTGGAGGTAGAAGGAATAGAGTACAGAGGCTTATTTGAGTAATTCTCCCCACTCAAATTGTTCTTATTCCACCAGCCACAGTTTTTAAAACCAGCTGCCATGTCCTTTCTCACATGCTGCTATTTCTTTACATGTCCTGAGTTATTCCACTTGAGATAAAATTTATTTCATCGATTTTGATGTTTTCAGCCCCTGTCCCCTATATGACACATGTGATGAGAAAGGACTTTAATAAATAACTCTTTCATTGCTGTGGATTAAAACACAGGAATAATCTCTCATGGGGAGAGGGGTTTGAACTCTTGCTTTCTAGGCTAAAATTAAATAAAAGAAGCAACCCTCAACCCTGAATATCTTAGTCATTTGCACCTATAAACATACCATGCTCTTTTATCCTAGAATGTCTTTTTAAAATTGAAGTATAATTACAGACAATAACATATTTTAAGCATTCAGTTTGAGAATATTTAAGTATTCTTACTTAAGTATGGGGCTTCCTTGGTGGCTCAGAGGTTAAAGCGTCTGCCTGTAATGCGGGAGACCTGGGTTCCATCCCTGGGTCAGGAAGAGCCCCTGGAGAAGGAAATGGCAACCCACTCCAGTATTCTTGCCTGGAGAACCCCATGGGCGGAGGAGCCTGGTGGGCTACAGTCCACAGGGTCACAAAGAGTCGGACATGACTGAGCGACTTCACTTTCACTTTAGGTGAGTTCAGAAAATGTTCTTTACTTAGGGCTTTGTGGTCAATGATGATGGAAAGAAGAGAGAAAAACCAAGGCACGTCCTGTGACAAAGATTTTTGAACTAATTAATTTTGGGAGGAAAAGTTATATCAGCTCAGCTTTTAAAGAAATTTGTAGAAAAAATTATCCTACAGTATCAGTTTAAAGAAAAAGACAAAGAAAGAAAAGAATTTTCATTTGCCCAAGACATTATTGGAGTGAAGAATAGGAAAGAAATTTGGGCGCTTCTGACGTTGTCCTAGACAGAATTTACTAAAACATGGAGCCTTAAAAACTGTAGCTTAAGTCCTACCTTCTTTGGCATAAAAGGTGTGGGTTCCATAGTCTTGGGGAATTTCAGGTGGATTCCCACTAGTACTGAGAAAATGCATCCAAATCTCTGGCATGCCGTTTCTCTAGAGGTTGTTCATCTTCCCTGATCGTAGGATTGGATGAAAAACCAAGATGTTAATTTTTAAACATTTATCAAAGGGAGTCATAGACCTCGTCACCATGTATTCTCATCAGTGTCTGTGAAGCAGCCTAGTAAAGTCACACGCATGAGTCAGATGTAGATCCCTTGAAGCTCAGGGCCTCTAAAACAAAATAATGTGAAGGAGACAAAAGAACTGCTGGTGGCATCTGTGTATGCCTGTGGAAGCTCCTGACATCTCGGGAAGGGAATAAATTCACAAAAGCTCCAGCACAGGTTCCTGGATCTGCCCTTTAGTCTGAGATCAAGTGCAGACTGGGGACGCTGTTTGTGAAATGCGGTGATTGAACCAGCTGTAGGTTTGGGAAAGACGTCGTGTGGGCCACTCCTGGCCTTTCTGGGGTTTGTGGTCACAGTGGAAACTCAGCGCTGTCACTTTCGACCTTACGGATTCGTTGTCCTCTTGTCCTTGGCGGGCCTGTCAAAGAGGAGTTATTTCGAAAGCATATCGCTGATTGTACATTTCATTCCATCAAGTGCTCAGCGCATTTCACCTAACTGCTGGAGGCTGCTGAGATAAGAGTGGAAAAGTGCCTTGTGCCCTTCTGAGCGGTGGGTGATCTATTTTCGACTTGGAGACTGGTGACAAACCTGTCTTCTGTCAGGTCAAACTCGCGTGGACTTTCTGGTTTTCTGTTCTTCTGTTGACAGCTGTGTCCGTGTGCGGGATGGTCATAGGGTAGCTGGAAGATAGCTCTGGCATTTAAGCACCTAGATAGGAAGGGGAGATGGAATGCATTTTTCTTTTCTATTTTGGTTAGCATGTTCCCAGTCGTTCACAACAAGAGGTAAAGAGGTGAAGGAGACCTCCGGGAAGGTGGGAGGAAAAGACACCCCACTTCTGGTTTGGAAAGTACACATAGACAGAGACATTCCTACCTTTGGATTTAGTGCCTGGAAAGGGGATGGCTGGAAGGAAAGTGGAAAATAAAAGTTGGACTTGGGGTAGCCTTGGGTAGTGGGAGAGGATGGAAGAGGGATGGAGGTGATAAGAAAGGTAGGCTTTGTTTTGTTTTTTGCATGATGTATAAAACACATTAAAATTGCTACATTGAAAATTACATTTCTGCAGTACTCTAAATAATGTAAGGTTTTGTTTTAAAAACAGTGGTGCAATCTGATGTGATGGAAACACTGATAGCTCCTCAGCTGTAATTTAACAGAAATGTGCAGGTAGCTCTGATGAGGATTGGTTTAAATGATGTCTGAATTCCCATTGTCTTGAATCCACATCTATTGGCCACGGAGCTAATCAAAGTTCTTTAGTTTCCTCATCCTCAAAACAGAACCAGGTCTCCCCATCTGCCTCACAGAGCTGCTACATGGTCTAGTGCTATATTGCATTCTCGAGGCTCTTAGTTCATAAAACCTGCAGTAGAAACAAGGGGGTCTCATGTCCAAACCTCACTTTCTGCTATTTATAGTAGCTAACAAGTCTTTATTTAAGGTCATGGCTCCATTTGAGAGTCTGACACACACACACACACACACACACACACACACACACACACACACACACACGAGTTTAGCATTGATGTCAGAGGTTCATAGTCTGAAGCTCAGTTGAGAACCTTTGATTTGATTCTAGTTTTCTTTTATGGAAATGATAATTCCATTAGAAAGAACTAGGTTTTTATAGATGCCTGGCATTTGGAATTTTCTGTGTCTATGCATCTTTTTTAGATCACTTATTTTTCTAGAGGAAGAAATCATTGTGTCCTTTTGAGCTCAGTGCTTTTTCTAGGACTGCTGTGGTATACTGCATACAGCAAGATTGTAAAACTGTCAAAAGCAGGATCGTAAATGCAATGAAAGGAAAAGCTGAGTCATATGGTACCAATCAGGAAAGTAGTAAGATAAATCACAGGTCCCCAAATCATGTTTCCCTTTCCATCCTCAAAATGTCCTAGTTAACCAGAGGGGTTGTTTTTTTTTTGGCTCTTTTTTTTTTTTTAGTGATGAGCCCAATCAATGTGATATAAGTCATCTGTGATATTATATTTATAGCCAAATAATTAAGTTGGATGATGTGATAGAACACTTAAATTGTATTTATGGTCATTGATGGTTTTACACATTATTAGAGGGAAGCAGAGTTACACCAAATTAGATGGGGACATCTGATCCAGACTTCAGTTCAGTAATTTCATGGGAAAAAATAAATCTAAATGGGCAAAAAATGTTTTGGTATTAACTCCAATGTGATGATATTACACATTTTCCCAGTTAATTAGTAACACATATTGTAGAACAAATGTTTGAAACTGAAATCTCATGTTTTTGCATAACAGATAGAACACTGCACTAGGGGTTGAGCTGGGAGTCTTAGCTCTCCCACTGCATTGCTGTGTGACCTTGGGCAGCTCACTTCACCACTCTGGAACTGTGGAACCAGGAAATGGTACTACATATCTTCAGTGAGAGAAGATTCTTACAGTGTTAGCATTTGGTGACTTTGAATTTAATTCTGTTGATTCCTGCTTTTGAAAAAAAAAGTCAACATTTAACCTACACACAGAAAAGTGGCCAAATCATACATGCACAGCTCATTGAATTTTTACATTTCTAACCAGCCGTGGATTATGAGATAGATATAATTTTAATGTTATCAACATTCTAGAAGCCACCCTGGGGCTTGGATGCAACTCCTAAATGCAGGAAAAAAGTGAGAAAGGGAGGGAGAGGAAAAAGAGCTGAGATGGTAATACTTTTTAGAAATTTGAAAGTTTACCATTAAAAGTCAAAACTTTTTTTTTTAACTTTTACTCTTTCTTTTCTTTCTTTTTCTTTTTTAAAAAACTTTTGGCTATGCCATGCTGCATGCAAGCTCATAGTTCCCCCACCAAAGATCGAACCTGCACCTCTGCAGTGAAAGTGTGGAGTCTTGACTACTGGACCTCCAGGGAAGTCCCTTAAAGGACAAAATTTTATTCACTTGGAATCCTGTTAATCCAGTCTGTAACCTCCTGTCTGCTGTTTTAAAATCCAAATAGCTCTGAAAACGGCAAGTTTTTAGCAAAATTTTGGCACCAAAATCGCACTCAAAAGAATGGTGGCTGTTGGTGGTCTTCATTTACCCTGCAGGTGTGGCTGCTCACTCATCTTGCTAAAGAATTTTTCATGCGTTTGACAATAAACTGCTTCCTGGACCCCACTGAGGTTTCACGAATAGCACACATCATGTTTCTTCTTTGAAATCAAGTAGATTCTAAGTTCCAAAACAAATCTGGTCACAAGGATTTTGGATGAGAAATTGTGGATTCAAATACAACATAATTGTTTATAAGAGTAGACACCTAATGTTTTTATTGCTT
Organism: Nanger dama; assembly: GCA_917880005.1. Taxonomy (NCBI): domain Eukaryota; kingdom Metazoa; phylum Chordata; class Mammalia; order Artiodactyla; family Bovidae; genus Nanger; species Nanger dama. Next base: position 15,198,610 of record CAKJTW010000026.1, read on the forward strand.
GTTGTTGTTGCTTCGTCACTCAGTCATGTCTGACTCCTTGCGACCCCATGGGCTGCAGCACGCCAGGCTTCCTTGTCCTTTACTATCTCCGGGAGTTTGCTCAAACTCATGTCCAGTCAGTGATCAATGATGCCATTCAACCATCTTATCCTCTGTCACCCCCTTCTCCTAATGCCCTCAATCTTTCCCAGCATCAGGGTCTTTTCCAGTCATTTTTACTGCTTAGATTTGCATGATTTTATCTGAACAATTACCAGGTATAGTTTCAGTTAACCACCCAGTGCGTTATCAGATGTTTCTCTTCCAACAGTACATTTTTTAAAAATTAACTTTTATTTTGGAATAGTTTTAGATTTAACAAAATGTTGCAAAGATAGTACAGAGAGTTTCCATATGGCCTTCACCCAGCTTCCCTAATGTTAACAGCTTACATTTGTCAAAACTAAGAAAATAGCATTGGGTACCAGCCTGTTGACGAAATTACAGACATTATTCAAATGTCTGAACTTAACATCCTATTGACTAAATTATAGACATTATTCAAATGTCCCCAGTTTTCACACTAATACCGGTTTTCTGTTCCAGCATTCAGTCCAGGATCTCACATAACATTTAGTTGTCTAATCTCTCTGATCTTTTCCAGTCTATGACAGCTTCTTAGTCTTTTCTTATTTTTCATACCCTGGTATCTTTGAAGAATACTGATTAGGTATTTTGTAGAATATCTTTTAGGCATTTGTGTTATTTGCTTAAATTTTCTTAAGCTTCTTAAAATTAAACTTTTTATTTTGAAATTATTGTAGATTCACATGCAGTTGAATGGAATAATACCCTTTATTCCACTCCCCTCAATGGTAACCTCTTGAAAACTACAGTCTAGTATCACAGTCAGGATGTTGATACAGTCAAGATACAGAACATTCCCACCACCACAAGGTTCCGTTATCCAGCCCAACATTTGGACCCTCTTGGTTCAGTGCATGTTGACTGAAGGCTCCTAGGGGTCAGGCTCTGTTCAAGTTCCAGGGAGGCAGGAGGTGAACAAGAGAGAAAAAGCTGCCCTCTTGGAGCTTAGCTTCTGGGAGGGAGACATGAGCAAAGAAACACATGCAGAGATAACAGGATGGCAGCTAATCAGTGCCATGAAGAGAGACTGTACATTCAGAGCGAGGAGGAAACCCAGAATTCCAGCTTCTCTTGAGAATTGAGATCCCTGGTCCCATGGGGTGGGAGCATCAGAGAAACTGCTTGCTTTTGACAGGGTAGCTGATTGTGTTTCACTTTAAAATCATGTATAACTACTTTGCACCCTGTTTATTGGAAATCCTCGGTATTGTTCTGTGCTGGTAGTGGGTCTTTAAAAATCTCAGGTGGAGGTGAAGGTGAAGTCACTCAGTCGTGTCCGACTCATGGCGACCCCATGGACTAGTAGCCTACCAGGCTCCTCCCTCTATGGGATTCTCCAGGCAAGAGTACTGGAGTGGGTTGCCATTTCCTTCTCCAGGGGATCTTCCCGACCCAGGGATTGAACCCAGGTCTCCTGCATTCCAGGCAGACACTTTAACCTCGTTCTACAAAGTCACGTAAGTGAAATTCCATGGAGAGCCTTGTTCCCATTGCTTGTGGTCCCGCAGCGTAGGGTCTGGCCTCACAGTGATGGTGTTTTGTGCATTCAGTGACAACAGACATAATGTATAAACCTGTTACTTTGTTTTTATTCCTTAGTGTTTTTGGTACCTGAAGAAGTTGTGACACGATCAAAGGGACAGGGAAGGCTTCGGATTGCAAGTGTTTTGAACGGGCTTTTCATCTGAATGTCGAATTGTGTCCCTCAGGAAAGAGGTTGCATCATTTTAAGTGCTTCCAGATGATGGGTATTAAAAAATACTTAAATAGGGTTTTCAGCTCAATATACTGAGTCATATCAGTTATTTTCTACCCTGGAAATGAACGATTTCAAATGAACAACTAAGGCTATTTTTTTTTTTAATTGGTATACATAACATGAAAGAAAGAAAGTTTTCGAGGAATTGCCAAATTATTTTCTGCAGTGGCTATACCATTTTACATTCCCACTAGCAATGAACAAGAATTCTGGTTTCTCTACATCCTCAAAAAATGCTTGCTATTTTGCTTGTTTGTTTGTTTTTTATTATGGCCATCCTAGTGAGTATGAAATGATGTCTCTTTATGGTTTTGATTTGCATTTCTCTAATGACTAATGAGCGCTTCCCCAGTGGCTCAGCATTAAAGAATCTGCTTGCAACACACCACTGCAGGAAAGGTGGGTTCAATCTCTGGATCGGGAAGATTCCATGGAGGAGGGTATTTCAACCTACTCCAGTATTCTTGCTGGGAAAATCCCATTCCATGGAGGAGGGTATTTCAACCTACTCCAGTATTCTTGCTGGGAAAATCCCATGGACAGAGGAGCCAGGCAGTTTACAGTCCATGGGTTGCAAAGAATCAGACAAGACTGAGGGAGCATGCACACACGCAGTGGCTAATGATGTTCAGCAGCTTTTCATATGCTTGTTGGCCGCTTACGTTATCTTCTTTGGAGAAATGTCTATTCAAGTCCTTTGCCCATTTGTTTTAGAAGCATAGTGCCTCATCTACTATGTTTTTTTATTTTTAATTTTTAAAGTTTTTAGTCTGCACCACATGGCATGTGGTGTCCTCTTTCCCCTACCAGGAATTGAACCCATGGCCCCTGCAGTGGAATTGCAGAGTCCCAACCCCTGGACTGCCAGGGAATTCCCTGTCCTTTGCCCAGTTTTAAATTGGGTTGTTTGTTTTTTGTTGTTGAATTGTAAGATCTCTTTACATGTTTTGCATATTAGTCACTTATCAGCTGTGTAATTTGCATGTCCTTTCTCCCATTCTGTGGGTTTTCTCTTCACTCTGTTGATGAGACCCTTCAGTGTTCCTAATAGTTAAAATTTGAAGTCCTGTTTATTTTTTTTCCTTTTGTTGCTTGTGCTTTTGGTGTCATATCCAAGAAATCATTGCTAAAATCCAGTGTCGTGAAGCTTTCCCCTGTGATTTCTTCTAAGAGTTTTAGAGTTTTAGCGCTGAAGTTTAGATCTTTGACCATTTTGAGTTAATTTTTGTATGTTGTATAAGGTAAGGGTCTAACTTCATTCCTTTGCATGTGGATTTCCAGTTTTCCCAACACTATTTATTGAAAAGATGGCCTTTCCTCTGTAGATGTGAGTTTTTCCCTGTTTTATTTCTTTGGTATATATGTCTGTCCTTATGCCAGAATTGTTTTGATTACTATAGCTTTGTAGTAAATTTTGAAATCAAGAAGTGTTAGTCTGCCATTTTCTTTCTTTCTTTCTTTCTTTTTTTTTTTGCAATTCAGGGTCCCTTGAGGTTCTGTATGAATTTTTTGATGGATTTTTCTATTTCTTCCAAAATTTTTCATTGGGAAAATTTCATTGAATCTGTAGATCACTTTGGGCATCTTAACAATATGATTATATTTTCCAGTCCATGGGCATGGAAAGTTTTTCTACTTATTTCTATCTTCTTTAATTTTTTTCAGCAATGCTTTGTAGTTTTCAGTGTACAAATCTTTCACCTTCTTCGTAAAGTTGATTCCTAAGTAGCTTATTCTTTTTGATGTTACTGTAAATTGAATTATTTTAGTAATATACTTTATGGTTTGTTCATTGCTACTGTATAGAAATTAAAATGATTTTTGTGTGTTGGTTTGGTATCATGCAAATTTGCTGACTTATTGATTAGCGTGAATGGTTTTATCCATGGAATATTTAGTATTTTCTGCATATAAGATCTTGCCGTCTGCAAGCAGAAATAATTTTACTTTTTCCTTTCCAATTCAAGTGCTCTTTGTTTCTTTTTCTTGCCTAATGTTCAGGCTGGAATGTCCAGTACTGTGTTAAACAGAATGGTGAAAGCAGGCATCTTTGTTTTGTTCCTCATCTTAGGGAGAAAGCTTTCAGTCTTTCACCATTAAGTATGATGTTAACTATGGGTTTTTCATAAATGCCTTTATCATGTTGAAGAAGTTTTTCTTTTATTTGTAGTTTATTGTTTTTATCATTAAAGGGTGTTGAATTTTGTCAGATGCTTGTCTGTATCAATTGAGGTGACCGTGTGTTTTTTTCCTTCATTTTTTGAATGTGGTGTATTACATTGATTGATTTTTTTTTATGGTGAACCATCCTTGTATTCTGGGAATAAATCTCATTTGGTCATAGTGTATAGTTGTTGGTTTTTTTTTATTATGCTGCTTAATTAACTTTGCTAGTATGTTATTAAGGATTTTCCATCAATATTCATGAGGGATACAGGCTTATAGTTTTCTTATAGTGTCTTTGGGATCAGTTATCAGGGTTATGCTGGCCTCATAGAATAGGTTAGGGGGTGTTCTCTCCCTCATTGTTTTTCTGGGAAGAGTTTGAGAAAGATTAATGTTAATTTTCTAAAATTCCCCAATAAAGTTATTTCATCCTGAAATTTTCTTTGTTGAGAGGTTTTAGATTAATGATTCAACTTCCTATTTTTTATAGATCTTCTCAGGTTTTCTATTTTTTTATGGATCAGTTTTTGCAAATTGTATATTGCCTGGTATTTGTCCATCTCAATTATGACTTTGAAAATTGAACTTTTGGCAAATTATTTCTGTTTCCAGATTTTATACTGTCTTGCCTAAGAGTGAAATTCTCTTTTTAAATGGCATGTTGTCTCTTTACAAAGTAAAATCCAACGAAATATGAGAGTTTGGTTGTATATAGTATTGATGTGTATTCTATTTTTGTCAAATATTTAATAAAATACTGTGTGTTTTGTGACTCATTCAAGGTGGAGGGTATATGTTATTTTATATACCCTGACAATATTCTCAGGGTATATAAAAATGTTTCCAACATACTAATTACTTACAATTTAGATTATAGGGCTTCTGTGGAGTGTTTGGTATCTTATCAGAATAGACTAACAATTATTCTTACTCTTATAAACTGACTTTGTATTTTATGATCTTGAGCCTGTATAACTGGTATGACATAATGAACCAGTGATATATTTGGCTCAAGTTTAAATTTCTCAAGTTTCTTTTTAGCAACTGGGTCAGACAGAGCCAAGAGAAGCAACCCTCATCTGTGTGGTATAAGAACTTTGTGATTTTCCCCTCTGCTTCTGTCTGGTCCTCTCAGGCTGTGTGTTTTCTGGTAGAAAGTCTTTCATTCAACATTATTTATTGAGCACCTGCTGTGTGCCAAACACTGTTGTAACCGTAGATTTCCCAATGATGCAAAATGCAGAAACACACAAGAAAGGTAACTTTCCTGTCTGTTGGGAGAACCAAGGGATAAATCCAAAACCAAAAGGCAGGGTTGGTCTTCAAAAGAAAGTAATTCTGCCATCCCAATGGCACAGTCTAGAACCTTTTGTCCTGTTCCTGCTAAGGGACCAGCTCCATTCCCTGTGCTGCCATCTTGGTTGTCATCTCAGTTGGTGCTGGGTTGGCCTTTGTGTTGGAAGCTTGAGTAGCTCCTTGAAGCGGAGGGAGACTATGATGAAGCAGTAGGTAAATCTGTGCAGGATCTTGGAAGCCTTTCAGAATTATATGTGAAAAGTGGTACTGTTGCCACAAAGAAAATATAAGCAAAATGGGAATCTAACCGTTTCACTGAAACAAATGATTGGACCTGCTAAGGCAGGGCTAGACTGATAGAGAAGAGGTGAGGTTTGAATTCTAAGTTGGTCTGCTTGAAGTGAAAAGCTGATGATGGTTTGGGTTAAAAATAGTTATTTCCAAGCTATAGGTCTTTCAACAACAGCAAACTAGATCTTACTATAAGAGAGGAGCTAGTTCTGTTAGAACATACTTTGGTTTTGCATTTTAATCACAGTCCCTGAGAAGCTGACTGGTGTTTAACTTGAGAATGTCTACAATTTTAAAATATTTTCTACCCAAGAAATTGGAGTAAACATGGCCAGTGGCCTCCCACCATGAATCAGACGTGTGTCAGGAAAGACTTTGTAGCAAAAGTGCTGTGTCCGTGGTTCAAATATTGTGTCTTTAGCTTTTGAGTTACATTGTCATTGAGAGAATAGAATTGGGTTTTTCAGATATTGTCACTTCAAAGTGTTCTTAAAACTCTTTCTCACATGATCAAATTTCATGAGTACATCCTTCGAGAGTGAGATGATATCCCTAGGTGCTGAAATCACTAAGTTTTCCGGCCCCTGCTGAGTGGTGACCCAGAATTTCCCTGCAGTTTAACTGAGATGCTTTATTCATCTGCAGACTGGAAGCCCAGGATTGGAAATCTAACACGAGATAAATAATTAAATCTCGGCTTCCACAAGTGCAAAGGGCATAAATAATCCAACAGCATGCTGCCCGGGCATTCCATACCATGGGCCATTTCGATTTCATGCCCAGGCACTCACTCGTAACTGAATATGTCAGAACGTGGTTCTTGCCCGGGACAGGGAGAGGGTGCTGTTTCAGAGAAGTGTGCTTGCCTGTTTGCTGGAAGGCTGCCTCCACCCTCTGACTCTCCTGGAGACCCTTTGCTGGCTTGGGCTCCAGGAAAATTCATCTTCCCCATGTCAAGCCCTGAGTACAAAAGATCTGTAACTAACTCCTTTTCTAGTTAAATGAAGGAGGTGATATATTGAGAGGAGACCCAGGAAAATCACTGATTTATTTGAAGAAACAGATAAGTTCACTGATGGGAGTGGACTCTGAAAACTTAATTCTCTGAATCAGGGGTTTGAACCTGAGACCATTTGAGCATTGGGGAGTGGCCGCAAATTGGTGTCATTTTCTGCTTCAACAGCAAGTCTTGTAAAGGGTACAGAGGAGTAGCAATCCATTTTCTGGGGACCAGAGGTGAGAAGACAACGGCTGCTTCTAATTATGTCTGCATCTTTTGTATGACTTTGCTCCTGGCAGAGACCTGATGAAAGTTTGTTAAATGAACACTGGTGCATCGTGATGTTTCACACTTCCTGCTTGTGGCCTCGTCTGGTGCCAGTTCCAGGGAGGTCCTTGGACTATCAGTAGCAGCATCACTCAAGTTAGTTCGGAATGAAAATGCCCAGACTTTGTTTCAGACCTCCTGCTCTGTAAGTCTGGGATGGGCCAGAAATCTGTTGTTAACAAATTTGCCGGAGATTCTGATGCTTGCTAAACTTTGAGCGTCACTGGCCTAGAGGTGCTTGAACAGAGAGATGACTTAAGAATCTTACCCACACTCACTTCCTTTCTCAGTAGGGAAGTCCCCACAGCTGGTTGCAAGAGAATCACCTTTAAAATCCTTACATGGGTGTGTTTCTTCACCCTCTTACCCAGGATGCAAGCTGGTCTCCTGGCTTTGTTCTGCAGATGTCATGTTTCCAGATTTTATACTGTCCCTTCTAGGAAAATAGAGATGAGGTGTGTGCTGGGGGAGGGGCATCCTTCTATTTGCTGATTGCTCGAAGGAGGATGAGCTGTCATGGCAGACACTAACGCCCACCGTGTGCCAGACTGGACCCCAGTGAATAGTATACAGTCCCTGGCTCCAGCACCTTAGGGGCTCCCAAGGAGTCAGACAAGGAGGTGATAGGGGGTGAAGAAGTCACTCCCTGGACTGTGTCTGGGAGCAGCCAAATGGGCCCAGCTTAAACCTGGGCTGGCCTGGGGTAGGAGAGTCTTCCTGGAACAGGTGCTGCCTGGGTCACCTCTTATTGGATGGGTTGATGGCAGCAGGGTGTTGAGAGGGAGGGGCTGAAGGGAATTTAGGTGGAAGGGGCAACATCACAGAGAGCACACTCTAGAGAGCATGGGGAGACTCCATTTAAATTGAATTATAACCTACAAATAGTCAAGGGCACAGCTCTTCAGTTTGCACCTGGATGAATTTTTAAGTATGTCCTCACTCTTGGGGGGCTTTTCAGGTGGCTCAGTGGTAAAGAACCCATTTGCCAATGTGGGAGACGTGGGTTCGATCCCTAAGTTGGGAAGATCCCCTGGAGAAGGAAATGGCAACCCACTCCAGTATTCTTGCCTGGAGAATCCCAGGGACGGAGGAGCCTGGCAGGCTACAGTCCATGGGGTTGCAAAGAGTCGGACATGACTGAGCAACAACAATAACCTCACTCTTGTAACTCACCACCCAGATCAAAATATGGAACGTTTCTAGTCTTCCTGTACTCATTCTAGTCCAGAGGCCCTGCTTTCAAAGGAAAACCTGTTCTCACTTCTGTTATTGGGGATGTTTTTACATTATAAACTTCTTGCACAGAAAGTTTGTCCTGAATAGCCAAAGATCGCTGACAGGCTGGATGTGGGTCCAAAGTATGTTTTGTTTGGCTTGCACATTTTTTTTTTTTAATTGTCTACATTTTCAAATTGGGAGATTTCATATAATAGCAATAATTCTGGGCTCTTGTGCCTTGGTGGTGGTGCTGGGCAGCGGCTGGGTGGGGCCTGTCCCCCAGAAGATGGGCCTCTGCACTGTTGTGGCTTGCCCTGCTTCGCCCCATTCCCTGCTCCCTTGCTCACCCCTGGCTGGCTATGCTTGTTGCCTGCCTGGCCTGGGGGCATTTTTATTTGCAGCCCCTGCCATTAGGTATTGTTTAGTTTCTTGGTTTGGGGCCTCTAGCATGGATGAGGGTCCTTAGTAATTTTTATTCATTGATTTATCAGCATATATGGAGGACAGCCTGAGTCAGGCACGTGCCGGATGCTGGAAATACAAAGGTGTTGACGGGCAGAAAGATGAGGCATTGCTTGTTAGCTTGCCCTGCCGCTCACTGGATGTGTGGCGTGTCCCGTCCTTGTGGGTTCATTTTCGCTACCCTGTTGGGTGCCACACATGCTGGCTGTGTCCTGGCCCCTGAGCCCAGGGACTTAGAACCATCACACTTCTGCTGTCTCCCTCTCTTTTTCTCCCTGTCTGACCTTCACCCCTCCCTGAAGCATTTGCTCAAGTTCCTTCTCTTCAAAGAAGTCTTTGCTGACCATCTCTTTCTCCTGTGACATCACCCTCCTCTGAACACTTAATCAGTATATCTCTTACAGCAAACAGTGAGCTCTGTCTTTGGTTTCCTCACATTAAGAAAGAAAGACCTTGTTTCTCAAACTACAGGTGGCATGCTCTGTGGGCAAAGACTTTGCCTTGAATTTCTGACATGGCTGCATAATCCCCTGCGTGGCTGAGCTTATAGAGGCATCCAGTAAATACAGGAGGTGGTCTGGGAAAGTAAGTGGAACTCAGAAGAGTCTGCAGATGGTAGCACCTGGGGTGGGAGGCAGAGAGGAAAGCACTGGGAGATGCCCCTGCTGGTGGTTGCCCAGTAGGAATCCAGCCTGGGAGGACCTCTCGTCCTTGTGAGAGTGTTGACACCCACATGGAGATACAGACATTCTGGCTGGCCATCAGGCTGCAGGCGTTCCAGGCAGTGTCATGTGAGGTGGCCTTTGAGGTTCTCCCCTTACAGCCTGACAGAGTGTCACTGCAGGACGGCAGGAGAAGGTTCACTGAAGACAGCCGGTGGCTAGAAAGGAAAGGTGTCATTTTGATGGCCGTTCCCCCAGCTCTGCTCCATCAAGCTCCTGGGTGCCTTGCTCAGTCTCACTTTCGGTTCCTAACTTGGTGATGCTGATCGCTAAGGGTAATCTGATTGCAAATAGCCCCACACCTTGTAACATTGCCTCCTTGCAAAGTACCTTAGATGTTGGAAAAGAATAATGACCTTTCTTGCTGGACTTCTGCACCCAGCCGGACCCTTGCAGTGGAGGTGAAAGAGGTAAGAAGAGTCTTTAAATTTAAGGGCACTTGGCAACGAGCCAACTTGCTTGCTAGGGTTCTGTAATATGTCACTTGGTGTGCAGAGTTCCAAGAACTACTTGGCCTCCTGACAGGGAACATGATAGAATGTCAGGACCTAAGCTAATGTAAAATATGTTTTGCTCCGCCAAGTCATGCACAGGCAGTACAAGAAGCCCATCGGTCATTCGCATGTCTGCACCATGTGGCCGAGGGGCTCCCCTGATGGGATCTGGCCTTCCCAGAGCTCTGTGATGATGGAGATCAGGCACTCAGCAGCTTTTTACTCAGAGTGTGCTGATTTTGAAAGCACAAGGGCATCCCTCAAAAAAAAAAAAAAAAAAAAAAAAAAAAAGCACATTCTTAAAGAGCACTTGTTTCCTGTCTCTTTTTCCCCCTTGTTCTTCTCTCTTCCTGTCCCTCCCAACTGACCCTCCTTTCCTTTTACTTTCCATGTCTTTGTGTTTACTCACTGTGCCTTTGGCAGTAACTTCTGAGGTCCAGGTGACAAGGCTGGCTAGCTTTATAGGTGCTACACTGTGTCACGTGGGAGCTTCAGATTTAGATACAAGGATAAAGAGGGCTACAGGTTTCATCCAACTTTCAGCCGTGGGCCAGTTAGGGAATGTGACTTTGGCAGCTGTAATACAGTTGTTGAGCAAAATCATTATGGGAGCTTTATGCCAATTGACAAACGTTTGCCTGACAACAGAAAAGTCAAACAGTGGGTTTAACCAGAGGGACATTTATCATCTTCTTAACAAGAAGTCTGAAGGCAGGAGGCTCAGGTTGCTTTAGCGCTTCAACAGGGTCCTCAGGAACTCCATCCAGGGTCTTCCCATTTGTCTACCTTGATGCTTTTGTTCTTATGTCTGGGGCCTCCTTTGCCCAGGGTGGCTGACCCAAGTATCATGTACTTTCATGCCAACAGGCAGCGCAGGAAACTGGGTGTGGAGGGAGGGCAACAGAACTGTCTCTTTGTTTACCTCTCTCTTATCTGGGAGCAGAACATTTTGGATCTTTGTTGCAGGTGAAAGTGAAAATTGCTCAGTCATGTCTGACTCTTTACAACCCCATGGACTGTCGCCTGCCAGGCTCCTCTGTCCATGGAATTCTCCAGGCAAGAATACTGGAGTGGGTTGCCATTCCCTTTTCCAGGGGATCTTCCCAACCCAGGAGTCGAACCTGGATCTCCTGTATGGCAGGCAGATTCTTTACCATCTGAGCCACGAGGGAAGTGCTTTTTAGATGTGAAAACTGACATGGATCCCAGTCATTTGGGTGACAGAGTGAGCCTAGACTCCATTTTCCTAGTGCACATTTCCAACTCCATTCCCAATTATTCTTTCTTAAAATCACTAGAAAATTTTTATTTCCTGTTAGTTTCTTCCAGCCCAGAATTCTTAGTTGGGCTTCATGTTCAACTGAGGAGCCAAAGCTCATCTGAGAGTATATACGAGTTCTCATCTTAGAAACCAATAAATTCTGACCCCTACAGACAGTCTAGTACCCAATCCCCCTTTTCTGAATGGTGCATCGTAATAACCTGGACCACTGGTAACGTACTGTTCGCCCTCATTTACCCAGTGGGAACTCTGAGCCAGAGTGTTCGCGATTAGTGTTAAGTTATACTGCCCTCTGGTTGGTAGTCTGTCTTGTGAAAAATCTGGGTCTTTAGCTCTCCCTTTGCCTTTTCTAGCATTGAATCTTGGGAAGTGATTTCTCTGCTAAAATGACTTTGGTTTGTCCACACACACCAGCGCACGCACATACCCCAGCTCTGTGCAACTCCAGTGGGAAAGGGAGACTGTGGTTTCACGGTAGCTGTCTTTTTGATGGATGTCCCCATGTCCACCCACGAGGCTGTGACATTCCTGCCTTCCCCACTTGATAATCTGAAAATCTTCTGAGCCAGATGGCTTTGCTATAAGCCTGCTACTCTAGAATGCCACACAGGTTCTGGGTTTCAATCCCCAGGACCCTCCCTGGCTCTTGTTTGTAAGAGCTGGTGGCCTTGAAGCTGATAAGGCAGGGAGCTCCCTGAGGTCCGTTCCCAGAGTGTCAGGAAAGACACAGTGCTGGAGGCAGGGCAGCAGGGCGGCGAGAGCTGGGGTCAGGGTGCGCAGAGCTTGACGCAATTACATGATCTTAAGTTTTCTCCTTCGTCTACTCCCAGATGCATTTTGCTTTTTACGGTTCCTCACTCTTGCCCTGTAGTATGTTCCCAAAGATGCCCACCTCTTACCTCCATCTTCTGACCTCTGTTGGCAAAAGTGACAAGGGGAAGTGTAGACTTTACTCTGGTGAGTTGTTCCTGTGTTAGAAGTTTTCATCCTCTCACCCGGTGGGAGACTTTTACGCTAGAATCTGATAATTCGTTTACTTCCTTTAAAGTTGAGAGCTTGGGAAGTTTATGGTTGACTTTATGGTCAGAAGGATTTGTCAGATATTCGGCCTGGATTTTGGGGACTCTTCTAGAAGAGCCACTGTCAGCATCCAGGGTCTAGTCTGTTTGGTGGTCCCCAGACTTTGAAAGTGAAATGCAGAAATCTCTGAGGGGAGAGTTCTGGATCTTAATTGCCTGCCTTGGGAACTTCCCAGGGGGTCCAGTGGTTAAGAACGTGCCTTGCAATGCAGGCGACGCAGATTCTATTTCTGGTCGGAGGACTAAGATCCCACATGCTGCGGAGCAGCTAAGTGCGTGCACCACAGTGAATGATCCTGGATGGTGTGACGAAGATCGCCCATGCTGCAACTAAGACCTGATGCAGCCAAATAAATAAGTAAATAAATATTGTAAAAAATTAAAAACTTCTATGTCAAAATAATCCTCATAAAGAAAGAATCGCCTGCCTTTGGATCAGTTTCATCAGTTAACCTATTTGCTATGTGACCTTTGGACAAAGTGTTTTAACTTCTCAGTTTTTCCATCTGTAAAATGGGAATGGTAATAGTCATGCCACCTATGGTAGTTAGGAGGAGTCATGAGATGATATTTAAGTGCTTATAATATTACCTGGTAATTAGTAAGCTCCTTATAAGTGTTATAAGAAATGGCAACCCACTCCAGTATTCTTGAGAATTCCATGGATAGTGGAGCTTGACAGCCTACAGTCCATGGGGTCGCAAAGAATCGGACATGACAAATATATTTAAATACATTACTTTAAATAAGTAAATATTATTAGTTTGAGATATTCTTGTTAGCTTACTGCTTTTCTGCTATGATTATAGCAGATTTTATTGCTATGATTATAAATTTAGGTGTAGTTGTAAGAAATAATACATACAGTTCTCATGTTCCATGTTCCATTTATCTAGTTTTCTCTATTCTACAAAACTGTAGTACAGTATCACAACCAGGATATTAACACTGATGCAATCCACTTGCCTTATTCAGATTTCCCCATTGTTATGTGTACTCATTTGTATATGTGTGTACGTTTAGTTCTGTGCAGTTTATCACATGTGTAGGTTTATGCTTACACCACCACAGTTAGGATCCTGAACAGCTCCATTATCCAAGGACTCTTCACATTGCCCTTGTGTAAATACACCCACATCCCTCCTTTCCATGGAACCTCTGTTTTCCATTTCTAATATTTTGTCCTTTTAAGAATGTTAGAGACTTCCCTGGCAATCTGATTGGTAAGACTCCAGGCTTTCCCCACTGGGGACATGGGTTTGATCCCTGGTCAGGGAACTAAGATTTTGTAAGCTGCATGGCGCAGCCTTTAAAAACGATACTATATAAATGGGAATCTTACAGTTTGCAACCTTTTTGGATTAACTTTATTTACTCAATATTAATTTCCTGGCAACTGACCCAAGTTCTTGAGTCTATCAACAGTTCATTCCTTTTTCTAATATACCATGATATAGATGTACCTCTTTGTTTAACCATTCACTCAATAAAGAACATCTAGGCTTTCCCCTGTTTTTTACAAGAAAAACTGCTGTGAACATTTGTGTACAGGTTATTGTGTGAACTTAAGTGTTCATTTCTCTGGGAGGAGTGTCCAGGAGTGCGGTTGTTGGGCGGTTTGGCACATGTTTGAGTTTATTACTGTGAATATAACACTTCGTTGTACCCCTCAACAGTAAATCTATGTTCTTTGATTTATAGTAAGTACTTTGTATTTGTTAAATAATTTAAAACGGGCCACTGACTTTTAGAATGTGTGCAAGACTGTGTAAGAGATAGGCAAGGGAAAGAGATTCAAATGGTATGGTGATGGTTTTTGTCTTCAGGAATGTTTTACCTTGGGTGTGGGAATTGAGTGGTTGCAAATAAGAGCCCATATATAAAAATTGTGTGCTATCTGATTATAGATGGCTTGAAAAAGCCCAGTGGACAGGTGCAGAGGTGGGAGGTGCGGGATGGGGACAGAGTGGAGATCTGGGGAGGAGTTTTCAATGTTGGTGCCACCACCGCTTGAAATTGGGAATTTGCTGTATTTGAGAAAAATTTGGAAACATTTGAATTTGAGGAAAAGCATCGATTTTGCATGGAAAGTATGTATTGATCAAATACAGTGATCATTGTAGAATCAAATTCCTTCATAAGGGCATTCTGTACTTAGAGGGGAGAGCAGAGCATGGCATTGCTGGAACGCCAGCTGGATTTAACACTTCACCGTTGTGGACAGAGGACTCACTCCTGGCCAGGTCACATGCTGGCTTTCCCAGGCTCTGGAAGGATGTTGGTTCTTCCTGTGAAGAGGGGTCAGTTTGATGGAGTGCAGTGAAAACTCACCTAGCACATCTGACATCTGGAGCAGATAATTTTTCACATTCCTGTCCTCCAAATGACCACATTATTTCCAGTAAAAACCATGTAACCAGTACTTATTTTCTTGATTGGTTTCTTTAGTTTGTAAACACTGAAGAATTGAAAAAGAATACATTTAAGGTTTAAAGATACTACTCAAATTTAGCATTTCACTAAACTAAATTCACTAAATTGAGTATTTCACTGAATTAAAATTTTTACTTCCAAGAAAAATGATCACATCTTGTAGTTTGCTATTATACTGTTTTAAATTTTAAACAGGAATGAAAGCTGCAAGTGGTCTCATAGCATGACTGAATTAAAGTAACTCAAGTTCTGTTTCTTCGTTTTTACAAATACTGTGCTGTTGCTGTTTATTTTAAATTGGTTAAACACAGGAATATATAGTACTGTAGGGATTAGAGACATGACTGTGTCTGAATTGAAATCAAGATTCTGATCTATTATAAATTTATTTTTGAGGTCTGGTTTGCATGGATGGGGCCAACTGAAAAGCTAGGGATGCTCTAAGTTACCTTTCCTGTAAATACAACGTTTATCAAAGAATAAATAATACAGACATGCTCATTTGAAGCTCACGTACATGTTGTTCAGTCTTTAAGTCATGTCCGACCCTTTGCAATCCCATGAACTGCAGCACGCCAGGCTTCCCTGTCCTTTACTATCCATCTCTCCACATTCACTCAAACTCATGTCCATCGAGTCGGTGACGCCATCCAACCATCTCATCCTCTGTCACCTCCTTCTCCCCCTGCCCTCAGTCTCTCCCAGCATCAGGGTCTTTTCCAATGAGTTGGCTCTTGGCTTCAGGTAGCTCAACAGTAACTGCAGGGATATTTTAGAACTTAAGCCAACAAAATATGCTTTCCAAGAGGAACAGCTTCTCACTGACATTATTGCTGATGCTTGGTGATAAGAAAAAGAAGGTGGACAAAGCCTTGTGTCATTGCCTGCACTGGGCAAGCCCCACATTGGGCTTCAGCACTGATGAAAGGCAGGGACAACATCTGTGTGTCTCTGGGACTAGCCCTGGACTCTGAGAAGGGAGTTCAGGCTGGCCGGTCACAGACCTGCCTCCCTTGTCATCCTGTTTCTGCCATTCCCTCGGGAAAGATCACAGTTCATTTAAATAGAGTTCACTGAAAGAGTCTACTGAAGACTCCCAGGAGAAACCCTCTCCCTGGGATTCCAAGATGCATCCATCAGAAGACGATATTGGGTGTGGACGGTTATTCTGGTCTCTCCTGGGCTGAAAGGTTGGGAGTCTCAGGACGATGTGTCTAGATTATCTATCGGAACACAAGTGATTTTCCCTTGCTTGGGCGAGAAGAGCCCTGCAGCTGTTTCTCCTAAGTGAAGAGGCTGGGGTGTAGTCAAGGCCTTTTACAAACCACTTTCCCCTTTTCTCTCTGCTGCCTCCTCACACTGATAATTGCCAAAGAATGTGGTCCAGGCCTTTGGTTGGCTTTGGTGAGCCTTTTATAGATGTTTAGAAAGAATTCCTGGTATTCTTATCATGTATTAAAGATCAAGCTATTCTTATTCATGACCTAGCTCATGTTAAACATGGAAATACATTTAAATGACCCAGGGAGTTGCTAGGATGACTATTTTATGTAGCAGATTTTTGTTGTTGTTGTTGTAAAATGAATCTGTTGCGCTTTGGAGAGACTAAAGAGAATTCTTAATTTTATACAGTATAATCTGGCAAGTGTTCAGGTTTTCTTTTCCCTTGCTTTTAAGGGAAGTCTGTTTAGTCCTGGCTTACTGGAGTAGAAAGAAGTACATATTTTGCTGTTTAAAAAAACTGAAAGCTTATTACAAAATTTATCCTAGAAAATTATCTCTTATAAATAATCTCAACTGTAGATTTTTGAAAGTGAAATGGAGCTTGAGATTTTATTTTTGCTACATTGATACTCCAGACTGTTTTGAGTTTCTCCAGCATTATGTACATAATCAGTGCATTTTGACTGGAAAATGTGTCAGAGAACATATAACGGAATCACAGACAAGCTGAAAGTATGCTGTTGGGAGGCTTTGCTTTGCTTTGGCTGAGCAGCATGTGGGACCTTAGGGCCCCATGGGGGACTGAAGCTGTGCCTTGGAAGAGTGAAGTCTTGGCCACTTGTGTGCGTGTGCTCAGTCACGCAGTTGCGTCCAGCTCTGCAATTTCATGGGCTGTAGCCCGCTCGGCTCTGTCCATGGGATTCTCCAGGCAAGAATACTGGAGTAGGTTGCCATTTCTTCCTCCAGGGGATCTTCCCAACCCAGGGATCCAACCCAAGCCTTTTGCATCTCCTGCCTTGGCAGGTGGATTCTTTACCACTGCACCACCTGGAGAGCCCTTAGCCAGTGGACCACTGGGAGATTTCCTGTAGTTTTTTTTTAAACACTTTTTCCTGGCCTTGGTCTCACCTAATTCTCATTCATTCCTTCGAGAATGATAAACATTTTTAGAAAACAGAGTGAATGGTCTTGAAGGCAATCATAGATCTGAAGCCTTAAAAATACAAAGATTTGGCAATCATATGGTTAAAATAATGTGACTGGCAGGTGACACGTGTAGTCACACAAGGCCTTGTGCTTAGAAGCGTCCTGTGCTTGGTTTTTAATGCTCTTGTATCACTGTTTTGAAAATTCTTAATAGTTTTTGAACATGGGGCCCACCACTTTGTTTTGCTCTGGGCTCTGCAAATTAGGTAGCTGGTCCCATGAATCAGCCACCTGCTAATTCACCTTAAACTAGTTTTAGCCTTTTGAATTTCCAGCTTAATCCTAACCAGATGTCTACCATTTCTCTCGCCCTAAATATGAATTGTGAGGACCAGGATCATACAGCACTTTCATTTAGATACATTTCTTTTCAACTGTTTTCAAAGTTCACAGGTAAGTCTATGTTTATGAACATTTCAATTTTGTTGCTTATGATATAAAACTAAAACCCTGCTTCTTTGCTAATATCTATTAAAATATGTAGATTCCACATATTTTTGCTGGATAAGAATAAGTGAAACAAAACTCTTGTTTCTCAAATTATTACTGGTGGGCTTTGCTAGAGGCTGAGATTTCAGAGTATTTCCACTTTTTCTGTTTTATGTTGTGGCTCTGAATTCGAGTTTCTACAACCAGTAGGAATTATTTTTGTAATAGGGGAAGCAGGGGTAGGAAGGAGAAACAATAAAGCTAAAAACCCAACCTGACTCATTCATTTTAGCCTTAAAAGGAACATCTCCTTTTGGTTCTGGCAGGCAGCCTTACAGAGTTGGGATTCTAGGGTTCCCACTCCTGCAGGGCAGTCAGAGAAATGTTAGTAGGGGTCAAGAAATGGCTTGGAGCGTGTGTGGCCGAGAGCGGGTGGTACTATTTTGGCAGAAATATTCAGTGGGTGTTTGTAAACTTGAGGATAATCTGGGCCTAGGATCCAGTTTTACAAGAGGCACTGATGGCATCTTATTTCATTTTAAATCCTTGGCTATCAAGTGTTGTGTTCCTTTGTTTTTCTTGTGTGTGTGTAAGTATCATCTATAAGTCTTGTATTTTTTTCTTGTTTTAAATGCTCCTCTCACCCTTCAACAACAAGATAGGAAATGTATTGCTTTTGGCCAAAGCTGCAGTTGGCCTTTGAACCAGGGCAGGGCTGTCCTTCTTCTGATGTGGGTTCAGATCCAGTGTGAGATAAACAGGTTTGGCCTCAAAACTCTTGTTGACATCTCACCCCACTGCTATACACAGTGGCACCACCAAAGCCTCCTGCTGGTTGTGGACTGGCCAAGAATTAAATGCCAGGTTGGGAGTAAGAGAACTAGGGGGTGACCAGGGCGTCCTACTGGATGCCTGCCTTGGAGAGGGCAACCCTGAGGGCATCCTGGGAACACTAGACCAGATACCAGGCCAGTCTGGGGCAACCCCCACTCCAGCCAGCCTCTGTCCAGTCCCTCTGCTAAGGGGAATTTCTGGCCTGATGCCTGGGGGTCATCTTTTATTTTCTCTCTGTGGCCAGAAATGCTTTGGTCTACTCTATGCTTTTTATTTTTTATTTTTTTGTTTTTTTTAAATACTTTATTCTACGTTACAATACTGTATTTGTTTTGCCATACATTGACACAAATCAGCCACAGGTGTACACGATCTCCCAATGTCAAAGCCCCCTCCCACCTCCCACCCCACATCATCTCCCTGGATCATCCCGTGCACCAGCCCCAAGCATCCTGCATCCTGCATTGAACATAGACTGGCACTTCGTTTCTTATATGATAGTATACCTATTTCAATGCCATTCTCCCAAATCATCCCCCTCTCCCTCTATGTCTATGCTTTTTAAAGAGAAATTGTAATTTCAAAAATTATAAGGCTCAAAGTAGAGCAGAATGAAAACACATCTGAGGTTAAGAGAATGTTATGTTTGATCCATTCAAGCTGGCTTTTGAACTTGTGTCCCCTGAAGCCCCAGGGGCTGGGGCAAAGGGACGGGATGGGGTGAGGGTCCCCCACTAGGTCTCTGCCCTTGCATCTCCCAGAACTCCTTCAATCACATCAGCACTATATTTTAGTCTTCCACCTATTATTTCACACGAGGCAAGAGTTCATTGCTAAAAAGCAGAAAGTGTGAAAGCCACAGAATTCGACCTTTACCTTGCAATGCTGTTCAACTCAGCATCTGCCATCTCTTTAGCGCTAACATTTATGCTGAGGAGTGAAAGCAGGTACCAGCAGTTGGGCCATGACTGAGTTGAACATGGTGCTTTGTATTTGAGGTAGTTTTTAGCATGGCAGGTTGGTGATCGAGCTGAGTAGCTTCCTCCCAACACTCTGGAAACGCAGCCAAGACTCCAGTGATGAGGACAATCACCTCCGTAGCCATCACTGGCCTAAGTGCACCCCGTGTTCACTCATTTGATCCTCACAACAACCCCATGAGGTAAATACTGTTCTTATTCCCATTTCACAACACCTCTGGTTCTAAGTTTAGAGAATAACTAAATGTTGGGGCTCCTCAGGGCTGCTTGGAAATTAAAGAGGAGGCCGGCCCCTCCCTCTCTGAGCTGGGAGAGAAGAGGTGGGGCTCCTTTTCCCAAAGTCTCCTGCAGAGACTGGGCACCCCCTGCGGCTGGCTTCCCAGTTGGGCAGCCTGCTTTGTCAGGATGTGCTGTCTGCTCTGGGCTCCTGGCGCAGGGGGAGAAGTAGAGATAGGACCCCCACCTTGGAGATAGGTCCCATGTGAGCTCCAAACCCTAGAAATGTGCAGGAGAACAGGCGACACTGGGCCACAGTTTGGGATTGCCATTACTTGAGGAACAAGGAGAATGTGTGGACAGGTTGTCCTGAGATGTCACTGCTGGAAGGGGGGCGCCCAGGTTTCCCAAGATTCCTTCAGAGGAGTGGCTTGCGAGGGAGGTTCTTGTCAGTGTCTCCAAGGCCAGAGACCATGGATGAGGTTGTGTGTGTGTGTGTGTGTGTGTAGTAGGAGTAGTAACTGTGAACAAAATTGAGTCCTTTTAAATTACTGACTACTGCAATTTAGCAGGGCTTCCCTAGTGGCTCAGATGATGAAGAATCCACCCGCAATGCAGGAGACCGGCTTTGATCACTAGGCCGGAAGGATCCACTGGAAAAGGGAATGGCTACCCACTCTAGTATTCTTGCCTGGAGGATTCCATGGACAGAGGATCTTGGAGGGCTACAGTCCATGGGGTTTCAAGAGAGTCAGACACGACTGATCAACTAACAGACACGTGATAGTTCAATCATGATATGAAAAGACTTTCTAGAATTTTTCAGTCTTTATTTTGTTAAGATTATTTTATTATTCATATTGCTATTTTTAATTTACTTTTTTTTCTTGACTGTGCTATATAGCATGTGGGATCTTATTTCCTTACAGGGATCAAATCCATGTCCCCTGCTTTGAAAGGTGGAGTCTTAACCACTCGACCACCAGGGAAATTTCTTTCAGTCTATATTGATTGAAGCTAATAACCTGTTCTGGAGACCTCAGTAACTACTCTTGTGTCATATCATAGGTGTTACTTTCTCACCTAGACTCAAATATGTGTTTCTGTTTGGCAGAAACAGTTTTTGCCTTTTCTGTAATTCCCCAGCACATCCATGACTACATTGCTTTTATTCTCTATAGAGTGTCTTGAAGTGGTTTTCTGTCATTTTAGGTCACCCATCACTTTGGCTTCCATATTTTGAGTGTTTCTTCCTTCTCCTTTGAGCCTCAGTTCTTCTGGGTTATATGCTGTAATGCTCTTTTGTTCTGCCCACTGTCTCAGTTCTTGGTGTGTTGTGTTTTTTTTTTTTCCCTGTACTCTTCAGGACTTTCAATGTGAGGATCACAAAGATGAGTAGTGGACATAGAGGCTGGACTAACAGGGCAGATGCAGAGAAGTGGATTTATTTCATTGCTGTTCAGTCGCTAAGACGTGTCCAGCTCTTAGCTGCCCCGTGGGCCACGGCATGCCAGGCTTCCCTGTCCTCTGGTATTTCCCAGTTTGCTGAAATTCACAGCCATTGAGTCAGTGATGCTATCTAACCATTTTATCCTCTCTTGCCCCCTTTTCCTCTTGCCTTCAATCTTTCCTAGCATCAGGGTCTTTTCCAATGAGTCACCTTTTGCACCAGGTGGCTAAAGTATTGGAGCTTCATCTTCTGCGTCAGTCCTTCCAGTGAATATTCAGGGCTGATTTTCTTTAGGATTGGCTGGCTTGACTCCTAGCAGTCCAAGGGACTCTCAAGAGTCTTCTCTAGTTCCACAGTTCAAAAGCATCAATTCTTCAGTGCTGAGCCTTTTTTGTGATCCTATTTTCACATCTGTACATAATTACTGGATTTATGTGTACATGGGAATAGTCCTGGCCAAGCAGTCTGGACACTCACACTTGGGTTCCAGGCCTGGCTAGGCTCCAGTCCTGCTGGGCCATCCTAAGCAAGTCTCCAAAGAGAGTAATACACAGTAGGTGTTAGCTAGCATTATAGCTGCTGTTGATTATTAGTTAACCATTCTGGGCCTCAGTTTCCCTCTATTTTATGTGGGGGACACGGCTGGGATGAGATTCTGAGTCCTCTCCACTCACATTTTAAATTATAGCCCTGATGAGGATAAGACACTAAGGAACAAGGACTGTGCCTTAAACCTCTCTGGGTCTCTTGTGATACTTTGCACACTTAAGGGCCAGAGTAGTTAGTAATTTAGTATTATAAGCTGAAGCTGAAACTCCAGTACTTTGGCCACCTCATGTGAAGAGCTGACTCATTGGAAAAGACTCTGATGCTGGGAGGGATTGGGGGCAGGAGGAGAAGGGGACGACAGAGGATGAGATGGCTGGATGGCATTACTGACTCGATGGACGTGAGTCTGAGTGAACTCTGGGAGTTGGTGATGGGACAGGGAGGCCTGGCATGCTGTGACTCATGGGGTCCCAAAGAGTCAGACACAACTGAGCAACTGAACTGAAAGCTGAGTAATTATGACATTGATAAGAAATTCTAAAAATTAAATATATGTATTTGCTGCAAATGAAAGAATAAGTGAACTAGTATCACCCAGAATTTGCATACTGTTTTCAAAGAGTGTTCACTTCACCAATTTAATGTCAGTCTCACAACCATTCCCTACAGTCTAAACTCAGTTTACAGGTGAAGAAACAGAGGTTTAGGCATATGGCTTTTTTTTTTTTTTTTTTTTTTCCAGGCTTCCCGGCTCCTGAGTGGCAAGTGTGGACCCAGATTCTAGAGCACCTTATTTCTGTACCAGTGTATTTTCCAAAGAGCTGTCTCGTTAGATGGGTTGGAAACAGTATAGAAATACTTCCTCATGAAGATTGATGATATTTTGATGTATTATTAATCCCTAGAAGATGCATGTCCAAGAGGATCAAAACCCAGGAATATTCCAAGGGTGATGGTCACACATCTATGGTGGGGACCTGGGTTAAGCAGGTCCCCAGGTCCTCTGTGCCCGAGGTTAGTCTCAGAGGCAATCCTGATCCTGCATCTGTGGTTCTGGAGGAAGTCAGACTTCTGCAAACCCACTGAGTGGACACTGGAGCCTTGGCACACTTGGGATTGAGGGATAGCAGGAGATATCTACTCTTAAGGGAGATGGGAGGTTCCCTGATCCAAGAGGCTCATGAGCTTGGGTCTTGCCCATGCTAGGCAGCTAGAAATGTTAACTATACCCGAAGTCCTTGGAAGGCAGTGAAAAGACTTTATCAAGGGAGGAGTTTGTTGGCAGATGTCTTCAGTACCATTGTTGCAACAAAGAAGGCTGGCCTGGCATGGGCTTATCTGAAGTGATGCCTTGCATCAACCCATGCTGGCAGGGCTGCTGGACAGTCTTAGAACTGCTGGTTGGGTAAGGCAGTGAGGACCCCAAGAGCAGCCAACATCAGGCAGCCCTGGAAGATCACTTTGCCTGAGAGAAGGAGATTTTGCTACCAGGCTAGTTGAGTGACCTGTTGACGAGAGCATCTGCTGGCCACAGTCAGAAAGAACTGCTGCCCCCAGAGAGCAGGAATAGCCACTGGGAGCTGTGGGTGCCCTGTAACCAATGGGAGCCCCCAGTGGGAGCAGCAGATAGAGTTCCAGGCATTTAAGCATCCTCTGTATGACAGTATCTTTCCTGCTATTAATAAGAAGGAGGAGGGTGGTTAGAGCAGGCCCAGATCCCTCCATCCAAGGCAAGGTGTGACCTCATTTCCTATGAGGCAACAAGGGCTAGGACACCACCCCATGTCTGAACACCAGAGTGCTGGCGTCTCTTGCTCTCCAGGCCTGGGTGAAGGCAATCTTAATTATGTGGCAGCCAGCATAATTAAAAATGCATCATCAACCTTTATACACTCAACCACCATTGAAAGAGTGTGGTTTGGGATTGAGGTAGGCTGGTTGATTCAGTAATGCAAACTGTAGATTATATCCTCATTTTGAATGAAGCCCAAGAGTGATCAGGATTTCAGAAGGCAGAGGGTATTTGAGTAAGCAAGTATTTGTTGAATAAATGACTAGAGTACGGGAGTAAAAGGGCTAAACAATATGGAAAACTTAATTTACAACTGTGCCTGTTATCCTTCCTGTTGTATTTTTCCTTTGTCTGTTGGCTGAACTAACTTTCTCATGCATTTGGATTCTGCATAAAGAAAAGTTGGCTCACTGTATTGATGTCGTGTTTATCTTGTCTCTGTACCCCATGATGGTCACTTGCGTCAGTGAGGTCATCTTCAATGCCAATTTCTGGAGAAAACAGACACAGCAGTGGTAGGCCTGCTCCATTCTCTTTACATAGCTCCTTCCGCAATGCAAAACACAAGGTTTAATAAATGATGAAGTTGGTGAGGGGGTCTCTAACGACGGTCTTTATGTTTAATTCACCGCACCCTCCTAATTTCCTATTCTTTCCGTGTATTTTGGGACCCATCTCATCCTTTCCCCGCATAATTCATAAATATTCTACTGCCCTCTCTCTCGCTTTACTGCTCTTTCTCCTGCAAAATTCTATCTGTGCAAATTTCGTTTTGGTTCTAAGGGTGATAATCTTGAAGGAACTTTAAGGAATGTGAAGGGTTTCTTTGAGTTATTGGATGACAGGCCCCCAGTATCCCCTTCACACACACACAGGACTTCCTGAGATTGGCGTCCCCTGCCCATTGCCTAGCTGTGCGACATCGGGCAGTAATTTCAGATCTTGCTGATGTCTAGTCTGTCATGCATTGTGTTGTCTGTTGCTTGATCTGCCTGTCACACTTTTCCGTCCCTCTTTGCCTGGTTTGGGTTCCTTTGAGGAGACTCTTTACGCATTCATTCCACGTGGTCCAAGGGGGCTGTCGACCATGGGATGTGAAAGAGGGGCTTCCTCACTCACTGCAGTGGGCAGGTGAGACCCAAGTACTCCATTCTCGAGTAACCCCCATCAGCATTTCCTCTGGGGCTAATCAGTGGAGAGAAACAGTGCCTTTTGCGCTAGGCTGTTCTGCAAGGTGGATGTGTCTGCCATGTGGCGATATCCTTTGAAAATGAGGAGAAACCAAGACAAGCAATGTGAGAGCTGGGACAGAAGCCAGAGGCTTGGTCCCGCTGCCTCAGCCCCCCGCCTGAAGCAGACCTGGGCTCAGCCACTCCAGCTTCCCAAGCACCACCTCCTCTTTGTGTTTCAATGACTTTGGGTTGGGTTTCTGTCATGTGCTATTAAAGAGTTTGAGCAGGTATCATCAGCCTGTAAAGTTTAAAGATTTTGCAAACAATCGTCTGTTGTGTTATGTTAGTCCCTCAGTCATGTCTGACTCTTGGCAATCCCACAGACTGTAGCCCACCAGGCTCCTCTGTCCTTGGGATTCTCCAGGCAAAAATACTGGAGTGGGTAGCCATTCCTATCTCTAGGGGATCTTCCCGACCCAGGGATCAAGCATAGGTCTCCTATGTTACAGGCAGATTCTTTACTGTCTGAGCCACCAGGGAAAGGAATATGAATTCATAATTAGAAATATTCAAATAGCTTAGTGTTTCCTTAGAAGCATTGAGTAGAAATCCCTTCTCCCAAAGTCTAACTGCTGGGAACTTCTAGCTTTTTTTCTTTGTATTTACATCCTTATACATGTCTATACACATACTCAATTTGTGTTTTATTTTTAACATTTAGAGTAACATTATGCATATTATTCTATAATGTTCTTTCAGTTTTATTGGAAATCAAGGCTAATACATATAGTTCTACTTCATTCTTTTTAAAAGACTTCATTGTATTTGATAGCGTGGATAATTTGCTTAAGTAATCCCGTGTTGATGGACGTTTAATTGTTATTGTCATGGCCTTTTCTTTCTGTAACAGCACTGCTGCAGTGAATAATTTGCGTGTTTTCTTGCACACATATGGGCATATATCTGTAGACAGAGCCTTCTAGCAGAATGGCCGAGTCGTAGGAAATACATGTGAAATGTTTTGACAGATTCTGCCATGTCATGTTCCAAAAGGCCGGACTGATGACTCAGAGTAATTTCCACTCCCTACCCTCCTAATCCCCAAAGTGAAAGCATGAGGTCCTTGTTCACATGAATTCTTCTCAATGCTGGGGAGGTGAGCACCTTTTCACAGCGGTTCTGAATTTCTTCTTTGTGCCAGTGGGTATTCATAGTTTTTGCTTGTTAAAAATGTATTTCCTTGACTTTTTCTTATTGATTTGAATACATTCTTTGCACATTATAGATAACTGTTATTGATGTAAATATTTTCTCATATTGCTTTTAGTTTAATTTACAGGTAAGTTTGAGTTTGTTTTTGTCTCTTGGGTGTGTGTGCATAGTTTTAAATTTTGTCTTTTTATCTTTGATCAGGCAAACATTTTACATTCTTATGAATTCAAATTTGTTAATCTTTTTCTTTATGGCTTCTGAGTTTTGCATCTTGTTTGGGAAGGCCTTTCCCATCCCAGATTATAAAGAGTTTCTCCTATGATTATTTTTAAAACTTTAGATGTTTCATCCAGCAATGTCATCTTCATCTAAAAATGGAGACATGTGTACTTCCTCAGGATTGTATGAGATAATGGGAAAAGGGTCCTGCCTCCCTCTCCAACCTCCTGTATTTCCAAGCACTGCACTGAAGCCTCCTTCCTTCATACTGGTGTTATTGGGGCTGTTTCTTTGATGCCAGGGAGTTTGGGCACAACGTTCAGGAATCCTGTGTCCATTCTGCCACCAGTGGGTGACCAGCTCCTTCCCGGGAGTACCCAGGACTTCACTTGCTATCCTCGAAAAGCAAAACTCTTCTCATGTCTACTGTCTTAGCACACAGTTGGCACCATAACTTTGAGACTCAACATATTCTCAGATCTCAAACCTTAAAGTCATCTGGGACTTTCATCTTTCTCTCTCACATCCAATCCATCGGCAAATCGCATTAGCTTTACCTTAAAACACACTCAGAACCTACCGCTTCTTACCACCTCCTCTGCCACACCTGGAGCCAGGCTGCCATGGCCTCTCACCCAGATACTTCGGAGTCCTTCCCATTCCTCCAGCAGCAGCCACAGGTGCCCTTTAAAATGCAAATCCAGTCACTTCCTTTCTCTCTCTGTTTGAAACCCTCCCAGGTGACTCAGAACAGAATCCAGAGGTCTTGCCTGCAAGGCCCTCCATTTTACCTTCGAGTCCTCTTTTTTCACTTTTGGCCTTTTTTGGACACTCTTGTATCTTGCTCTTTCTGTGATGCCCCAGGGCCTTTGCACTTGCTGTGAGGAGTCCTTGTCTTCCGGATGCCTGCTGCATCCACTCCTTTGCTTCATGTGGCCACCTGCTCAACTGTCACCTTATCCAGAGGCCCCTTTCTCCATTTCCCATTTTTCTTTTAGCCCTTACCCACACCAGACACATTATACATTTATCAATTTTTCTTTTTGTGTACTGGAATGTAATTTCCTTGTGAAGAGAGATTTTGTTTCCTGTTGAATGAATCTCCAGCACCCAGAACAGTGCCTGGCATGTCCAAGTCCTTTATTTATTTGTTGAATGAACATAGAAAGGTCCAACCTGGACTCTTCCTGATGAGGGCCCAGCCTGCTGTTAGAACCCTGCCTGCCTTCTCACTGATCAGCTCCAGGACTTGGGCCATGGGATTGCTTGCTCTTGGTAACGCCGTTTCCGGGGGTCTCTGGACTGGGGTAGGCTCAGCCTGGACAGGCAGGGTCGGTGTTTGTGTGTGTCTGCCAAACATTTGGGTCCAAGCAGCCAGAGTCCTTCCAGCGGTAAATCATCACTTCTGAGACCATGCCTGTGCGTATGACCCAGGAGCAAATCAGCAAGCTCTTCAGCAGCTTCCCTAATTGGTGTCATCTTCAAACACCCCCTGTGGCTTCCGACTCTGGCTTTGCTTATGAAAGCATCTCCCTGCTTCTCAGGAGACATCTTAATGTAGCCAGATATTTGGATCTCTCCACACTTTCTCAGCTCACCAAGCTATAAAACGAAGGCCTAAAAATAGGTGTGATAAGCATCACAGCAATGATGCCAGAGCTCCCTAACCCCACCCCCCTTACAGCTCAATTGTATGCGGAGACCTCAAACGTTGGCCGGAGGTGTGTGGGGGCAGAGTCTTGTCTCCCCTCTTATTTGGGGAGGGAAGGGCTCCCCAGTGGGCACCTGCTCCTGCCCCCAGCTCTGACCATTTCCTTTTCTCTGCCTTTGGTTAATCTTGGGTGAGGGAGGGCTGTCGTTAGTAGTTGGGAACAGTGAATTTAATTCTATTTCTATTGATGGCAATGTTCCCTGGTAAAGCCTTCCTGGCTCTTGGTTGCTATTTGTGTTTAAATCACTGTTAGAATGGACTATTTGAAATGATTCATTGTTGCTGTTCAGTCACTTAGTCATGTCCCAGTCTTTGTGACCCCATGGACTGCAGCACGCCAAGCTTCCCTGTCCTTCACCATCTCTTGGAGCTTGCTCAAACTCGTGTCTGTCGAGTCGGTGATGCCACCCAACCATCTCATCCTCTGTCACCCCCTTCTCCTTCTGCCCTCAATCTTTCCGCTCATCAGGGGCTTTTCCAGTGAGTCAGCTCTTCCCATTAGGTGGCCAAAGAATTGGAGCTTCAGCTTCAGTCATTCCAATGAATATTCAGGGTTGATTTCCTTTAGGGTTGACTGGTTTGATCTCCTTGCAGTCTAAGAGACTCTCAAGAGTTTTCTCCAGCACCACAGTTCGAAAGCATCATTTCTTTGGTGTGCAGCCTTTTTTATGGTCCAGCTCTCACATTCGTACACGACTACTGGAAAAACCATAGCTTTGACTATATGGACCTTTGTTAGCGAAGTGATGTCTCTGCTTTTTAACATGCTGTTTAGGTTGGTCATAGCTTTTCTTCCAAGGAGCAAGTGTCTTTTAACTTCATGGCTGCAGTCACTGTCCACAGTGATTTTGGTGCCCAAGAAAATAAAGTCTGTCACTGTTTCCATTTTTTTCCTATCTATTTGCCACGAAATGATTAATAGTAAAAGGTATTTCTAGCATAGTAGTAGGCACTGAAATTTTAATTTTAATTACTCAAGTAGAATGTGAATATGTTCTGCTTTAAAATATTAAAACATTGCATATAAAGCTAAAATGTTTGTTTTTCTTTGCACCACCCAGAATCTCAGATCCTGCCCCCAAACCAATCTTCTTGGCCATCTGTGTCCTTCATTTTGCTCCCCAGGAAGCCTGGAGCACAGGGTGATAGGACTAGTTCCATCTAGAGTGCTGTTGACTGGAGCCCCAGGACTCAGGTTCAAGGGCGATGCAGCAGCAGGCTGGGTAATTCTCCCAGCAGCCCTGGGAGGGAGAGAGTGAGTACCCACAGTTGGTAACACCCCCACTGAAGTACATGTCACGTGCCGTGCAGTTCACTCTTTTAAAGTCTGCAGGTCAGTGTTGTTCTGTCTAGTCACCAAATTCTACATCCATTGCTAATATCTCATTCCCTCTGGGTTTTCATACCCAGAAGGAGATTGTAGATCCACTGGAACGGCAGCCACTCCATGTCCCTGCATGTAAGGTGTTCCCACGGGTTGCAGGCTGCTCCAGCTGAATCGGCTCAAAGCGGGGGCTGGCAGCACTGAGATGGCTTTGTCAGAGGGTGTTTGAAGGTGTTTCCTTGCAGGAGAGCTTCTCCAGGATGACCTCAGTGCTGTTTCTGGGGCTGAAGACGGTGGTTGGGTCATTGGGTCG
Source organism: Nanger dama (assembly GCA_917880005.1). Classification (NCBI taxonomy): domain Eukaryota; kingdom Metazoa; phylum Chordata; class Mammalia; order Artiodactyla; family Bovidae; genus Nanger; species Nanger dama. The sequence continues at coordinate 15,227,896 of CAKJTW010000026.1, forward strand.
TTGACTCACTTTACCGTTGTGAGAGGAGAGAAGGGTCAGTACTCAGACTGCCCAGCATCCTTCTACTGAACCTTAGATTTTTCCTCCCAAATAGCTGCCCTGATGCCCGGTGGTGTCCCTGCTCCCACTGGTATGCTGGGTCATATTGTTGCCCTGAGGGCAGCCAGCCCTTCAAGACTGAGAGAAGGTACTTTTTTTTTTTTTTTTTTTAGCCAAAGCAGATTATTTTTGCTGCGTGTGAATCATCTGAGGATTGAGAATAGCAGACCAGGCAAGACATGACCATATAAAGCATTTCCCAAGCACCCTCTGTGCATGTGTTTGGTTTACTGTGGCTGTGCCGGGCATCTCCTATGCCAGGAATTTGACCTTTTGGACCTTGATTGCACACCTAGCACGTGCTGGGTGTTCAGTGACTGAGGCCCCATCTCTGTCTTTTTTTTTCTTTCCGGCTGCACCATATGGGATCCAAACCCCCAGGCTTGGAAGCGTGGAGTCTTAACCACTGGACTGTGGGGGAAGTCCCTCGTCTGTTTCTTCAAGAAGTGTTAAGTCTTTGGTTTGGCGAAAACGTCTGTGGACCACCACATTTCTGCAAGGTAGACTGTGATAAAGAAGTCCTGAGCCGCTGATCAAGCTGACAGGCACACCTCATGAACTTGGACTATCCCTGCCCTTTCTCTCCTCCCCAGCAGGATGATCATTCATTCACTGTTTAACACTGGGATGTCTTGAGAGTAAACAAGACCGAGAATGTGCCAATCCTGGATGTGCTGGTAGCTCTTAACATTTTAGGGTCAGAGATCCCTTTAAAGAGCTGATGAAAGCTTTGGACTTTCACCTCAGAAAAATTGCTCTGGGGCACACACCCGTGTGATTCTGCAGACAATTTCAATTTCATGGTTTTTATGGACATCCTGAAACCCATCCATGGACCCCCGAGGGGCTGGAGGGTAATAACACCTGTTTTTAGAGCTTATCTCACTCAGGGTGTTTTTAAAATCCTGGATGGTAATTCATATTACTGTTATTAAGAATACTGTTTCTCAGTTATTTCTATGTCAGAATCCTTTCTCATTAATAGTATCATTTTCCAAAGGTTCCTTATGATACAGTATTATTTAGATTCTTGAGCCTCAAGAATAAAGCAAAAGCAGGATAATCTGATAAACTAAAATTTTTTTTGTCCTGGTATACATGTATAAAATAAACAATGACCTAGGAGCAGACTTGATATATATACAATGCATCTGGATTTTAGCCGTGACATCTTGCTTGGTTGTGTATTTGGGGGCTGCAGAGCCCACAGAATTGTTTTAGGGGAGGGCAGCATTAAATCCACTGCTCTTATAAAATGAATTTGATGGCGCAGAGCTGGGGGTGGGGCATGTGGGTAGGAGGCCGAGGGCACTGGCCATGCCAGGTTGCCCAAGACGCGGAGGCAGGATTGACAGGCACAGCTTGGTCTAGCGCGGGCAGGGAATTTGCTGGGTGTGCAGCCTCCTTCCTGCCCCTCCCCACGCTGGCAGGCAGCGGTGCCACCGTTGGCCGCCCCGTCTGCCCCCTCCTGCTGGAGTCCCCCCTCTGAGCACCCCCTCTCCACTCCCCTGACGTAGCCCCCTCCACCGGCCTCCTGGTGGAATGTCCTGTCCTGGGAGGTGTTGCATCACTCTATCCAGTCGCCCGCCTCCCCAGGGCTGGTGTGACTCTTGACCATGAAAGGGCTGAGGTTTGGGTTTCAGGGCTGATGTGGTATCTGTGTCCTGGGTGGCATGTCTCAAAGCTGAAATGGTAAGGTCACAATACCACCCAGCATCTATATACAGCATAAGATATTTTATTTTTTTTTCCTCCTGAAGCACTTTCTAAGATCTCCCCTTATTCTCCCATGTCATGGCCTGCTGTTCAAAGCGAGGCCCTCTGTTCACTGGTCCACAGCTCTCGGAGTAGTCTGAGATGTGGTCCGGCAGGTGGCAGCAGGACCACACGTGCCCAGGTGAGAGTTCCAGTACTGATGCTGAGGCTTAGTGGTTAACGCTGGTCCCCCACCTGTCGGGTGTGGGATTGTGGGTCGGCAATGACCTCTATCAACTACTCGGTCTCCCTAGCTCTGAGGTGAGAATGAAACACCTGTTTCCTTGGGCTTGTGTGTGAATGAAACAACAGTGCCGAGGGACTACAAAACTCGGGGGCCCCAGGGCTCTGCCTTTACGTTGACACCAGCTGCAAACTTTGGAGTCTCCAAGACCATCCTCTGGAGTAATCATTCATTAAAAAGACTTAGAGAACTTATTGCAAACTGTGCTAATTGCAGTTGTGGTGAAAGGATACAGGTCAAAATAGGCCGTGGAAGAGATGCCAAGAGCAGAGTCTATAAGAATTCCATGCCCAGAGCTTCTGATTTCTCCTGCTGTCTTCCCACGAGGCTGACCTTAGTCTCCAGCCTCTTAAAGGTTACGCTGATTCAATATGGCTCAGAGCCACCACCATAAATCATATTATTGGACTGGTGTGGCCCTAAGTTCCCAGTAACAGATACTCTTACCAGGCAGGACAATCTGAGGGCTTAAGACCGCCTCCCAGAGCCAAGAGCAAGTCAAAGGCCAGCTGTCTGTGAAGCTTGACTCTACTACACGTCTGTAAAATGGGTACAGTATCCGGCCCATGGCTGGCCCTCAGGCCATGTCACCACATCCTCCTCTGCAAAGCTTGTCACAGTGGGGTGGAGGCCCCCTCCCCGTCTTTCCCAGATTCCTGAGCCAGGACAAAGAGCCCTCGGACCCTGCGCTAAGTGCCTGCTTCCCCTGTTCTCTCCTCTTCCTATTTAACAACAATGCTAGGGCAAAGTCACACATCAGAGGCTGGCAGGCAGGGAACCAGGCCGAAAGGAGCAGGGAGGCTTCCTTTTGGTTTCTCCCTGCCCACCCTCCCCAACACACACACCCTGCTTAGGGTGGGCACGGAGGGTCAGTGTGTCGTACTACCCCAGGAAAGCAGTGTGCTGGATCTGGCCTTTAATGTGTAACGTCCATGCTTTGTGTTGAGTCGTTGCTAAGTATCCCAGTGTTTCATTCAATGACTAAGATAAGTTTAAGGCATGAAACTATTTTGTCCTTTCTTGGTATGAAAGGTCATCATCCCGTTAGTTACTCTGAGTGCGGTCAGCTCTCAGTATTCGGGAGCTGTTTCTTATCCCTGCTGGAAAACAGCCAGGCTGCTTCCTACTTCCTTCTCACTGTGCCTGTCCTCAGACTCAGACACAACACAGGCAAGCGAGCCAAGGAGCTGCTGGCCTCCCTCCTATATTCCTTTCCTTGAGAGAATGGAAGAAGAAAGAGGGGTATCCTGTTTGACTTCTTGGCTAACAATAAAAAGATGGGAGGGATGAGGGGGAAAGTTGAAACTGTGTTTGGAATTTCAGTCAGAGCAGTGACATCCCCTCCATATTGCCTTACATTTGTTCCCCAGGCTACAGACTCCCTGTCATACCCTGTATATCTGAAAAAGTCTAGGAATCCGTGCTTTTGCTCTAAATTCATGGATCTGCTTTAGTTCTGTCATTTTTATACGTGCTGCCATCCTGATCCTTAAAATTATTTTTCAGCAGCTCTTTATCTTACGCGTCTGTAGATAATATCTTTTTAATCCGCTTTGTTTTGTTGTCTAGGCTGGCTTACCTGAGACTGCTGAGAATATGCTAAAGACAGTGTACAGGCATCTCTTCCCCTAGTCTCCTTTCTCAGATTTCTTTGAAACAATTGAGGGGAAGCTTTTCTTCCATCAGGTATAAGCAGTGTCACTTGCTCATGGATCCTGACTTCTGACAGCAGTAACGCTGGGTTTTCAAGGGCAAGGCCAGTTCACTGCTTGTCCCTGAGCGTTGGGGCTCATTCTTTGGTAGGTCCTGAAATCATTCTCTAAATTTCTTTTCTTTCCCGAGCACCAGTTGTTCCATCCTGGGGCCCTGGGGCCTTCTGGGCTGAGTGTGAATCCCTAACAGTGAGGTTTGTCCTTGCCGGTCACTGACACCCCATTATTGGATTCCAGAGCAGAATTCTGTGAGAGATGCTTTCTCTTTTTCCTGCCCCAAGAAGGCTGAGCTCGTGTTAAGTGTGAGAACCTGGTCTTCTGAGCCTAGGAGACTTGAGGACCTTGCTGAAAACCTCTGACCCCTGGAACCATCAGCAGCTCCTTTTCCCCAGTATCTAGTTTCCAAGAACAGACCACAGAAGGCCCTGGTAAACCTCTCCTGGCAGCACGGTCTAGCCTGAAGTCAATCATGGCCTTTCTCAGTTACCTGTATTATCAGGCCTATTAAGCAGGCCCAGAAAACCTCTTCTCTTAATCAGTACTTTCCTTATAGAATCACTCGTTATGGGTACCAGCATCCATCCTGGGTTATCTCAGTCAAAATCCTCTGCTCCCTTCCTGTCTCTGTCTCAACATCATGACTTAAAAATACAACAAGAAGGAAGCTGGCAAGGCTCGGAAATGAAGCACCCTGGACAAACAACGCCCTTTGGACAAATGGAGTTCTTTTGGAAGCCATTCTGGGAGCCCTTTTTGGCCTTCTAGCTCCAGACTTTGGTTCACGGTGACTCAGTTCCATCCAGCCCTGTCCCCCATGACTTTTCTTCTAGGGCAGAATCTGTGACCCCCTCTCCCTTGCTGAGATGCTTCTTGTGTGGGGATGAGCAGAACTGTCAGATGAAACCACGAAGCACAGAGCCGTGTGTATGGGTGAGAGGGCTGTGCACGTTCCTTCCAAATGTTTACCCAGGGGTGTCTTGTGGAGGAAACTGCCTCTGGACAGAATTCCGGATATGCTGAGGAGGCAAACATTGTGATTTACAGCAACCTACTCCAGAATTCTTGCCTGGAAAATCCAATGGACAGAGGAGCCTGGCAGGCTAAAGTCCACAGGATCACAGAGTCAGACATGACTGAGGCGACTTAGCATGCACGGAAGCGAGTTGCCCATGGACGGCAAGTTCTTTGGTGTGTGCACCTGATTAATGTCATGGCAAGTCAGAGGTGCAGCCCCTTGAATGATCCCTTGGGATCTTGCCTGGGGTGTCTGCTTAGTTCTGGAAATACTGACTTGCCCTGGGTACACTTGGCCCACTTTTTGTGACTCAGCGCTTCCCGGCTAGCTCATGCTTGTGACTTTGCAGAATGACCAAAAACTGCTTGCTCAGCTACCTTCACTTTCACTTTTTAAAAAGTTGATGGCCTCTAAACCAAGATAATGAACATATTTTTATACTCAGTAATTTGGTGTTCCCTTCTAGAATGCTTTCTCAAGAGAGCAGTCTTACATGTGACTTCAGCTAAGCAGCTTGTTGGGGGTGTGCTGTTTAGTCATACCTTTCTTCCTCTTCTTTTCAGTATGCTTGAGACTGCCTGTTAAACCACGTTCACTAGCTTCATTGCTCCCCTTTCTTCATGAAAATAAAACCAATTCCTTCCTTCCATTCGATGAAGACATCGTTTTTACCGTTTACTAAAAGTCTTCCTTCTGTCTTGAATTATTGGTCTTTGGGCAAGAGCTAGAAAGAAGCGTGCTAACTCAAAAATCTTTTCTTGATTGATTTGGTTTTTATAATGTCATGAAGTGTGATAGAAGGTCTTATTTGTGTCCTTGGAGAAATTATTTGTGCCTCCCTTGATACTGTGAGCTACTCTTGAGGTACTGAGCAGAAGGATGGTGAAATTGTGGGAGAAGAAAAAGGAATGCAGAAGAGACTGGAACAAGGACAATTAGGTCCAGGAGTGCTGTCTTAGCAGTTCAGAAATGAACTCAAGACTTGACTCTGGCAGCTCGTATGTACTGGTGATTTTTAAGTCATGAACTTTCAGGTATGGTTTTGAGTATTTTTGAAAAATGTTTGTCTGGCTGTGCTGAGTCTTAGCTGCAGAATACAAACTCTTTAGTTACAGCATGTGGGATCCAGTTCCCTGGCTGGTGATGGAACCCTGGCCTCCTGAACTGGGAGCATGGAGCCTTAGCTGCTGAACCACCAGGGAAGTCCCTGGTTTTGAGTGTTTTCTGAATTCCGGGTGTCATCGGGAATGATTCTTTCTGTTCAGTCTTTCCCCCTCATTAAAACTGGATTCGCATCTGCATCAAATTTTATGTTTTAGCTTACCTTATTCAATCCTGTGGGTGAATTCATTTTACCCTGTAAGTCAAGATGTTAAAACTTTGGCATGGAGTCTACATAAAAATTCCCTCATATTCCCATTTCAAGCAGATCCTGAATATACCTAGACCACAACCTACTATGGTGAGTAGTAATCTTAATGGTCGATGTTTTCTCATTTGTAAAATAGGGGTGCTGAGAGGACGGGGTGAGGTTAGGCATGTGCCTGACACACCTCTCAGGTGGCTCTCTCATGATCATGTTCCCACTCAGCGGCCCCAGTTGAGCCCTGCTCAGCTATTACAATGAGGGAAGTTTGCCCTGTGGCCTCAGGTGGCCCTTGAGGCACATCCATGGTGGAGAATAATTGTCCCTTCCTGCCTCCCTGAAATGAGAGGTGGCTTGGTGGTAAAGAATCTGCCTGCCAATGCAGGAGACACAGGTTCAATCCCTGGGTCAAGAAGATCCCCTGGAGGAGGGCATGGCTGCCCACTCCAGTATTCTGGCCTAGGAAATCCCATGGACAGAGGAGCCTGGTGGGCTCCAGTTCATGGGGTTGCAAAGAGTTGGATACGACTTAACAGCTGAGCGCGAGCCTTTCTGAAGCTTGAGTGTCAGACCAGAACTGGCTGCCCAGCTGCCTCTGAGGCTCTTTGGTTAGTTTGTAGGCAGTGAGGCTCCTTACCTCTGCCCAGGTCCCCTGCGGCAGCACCCAGACCCCTCTCGCCTACCCCACTGGAAAGCCAGATGGAAAAGTCTTAAAAGCCAGGCATGCTTTCCTGTTAACTACCACTGTCTTCAGGAGCAGCTGGCTGAGTGAGAGGCAAATGGGGAAATGTGATGGTGATCACTGCCTGCCATTCACTGAGTGCTAACTTCATCCCAGTGGCTAGGGCCCTGGGATAAGCATGCTTACCTCCAGGACTTCGTTTAACCTTCACAGTGGACACTACCAGGAAGGGTTACTCTCTGTACTTTATAGATGAGGAAACAGAAAGCATCATCTGTCTGATGGCACATGCTGAGTTAAGTGGCCAAGCCAAGATTTTAACCCGAGCCCATTTAGCTTGAAATGTGTGATCTTAAGTCCTTAAAAAATGTATATTCAATGAATGTAATAATACCAAGATGGGACTTCCCTGACTGTCCAGTAGTTAAGACTTTGCCTTCCAATGCCTGGGTTCGATCCCTGGTCAGGGAACTAGATCCCACATTCCTTGTGATCAAAAAAACCAAAACAAAAAAAAAAAAAAAGAAGACAATATCATAACAAATTCAATTGACTTCTTTAAAAGTACACTTAAAAAGTAATAATAATACCAAGATAACTGAGGCCAAGAGGGAAAGTGGGTTGAACTTTCTCACAGGCACATCAAAGATAGAAAACATTTCAGAGATTTATTTTATATATGTCTGTCTGGGGGTCTAATTGTGTCGTGTCCTTCTGGCCCTTGCTCAGAGCTGCTTGCGCTTGGAGTTGTTCCCAAATACCCTGAACAACACCACATGCTTCAAGTGTCTGTTTTGATACCTCCTTGCAAGCTGTGTGTCGAAGCTGCTGTTTATCTCATACTCATTAGGCAAAAATCAAGTTTCTGTCTTTGGTATGTGTATTTCCCAGTGAATAAAATTAGACTAAATTTATTATTTGAAAAATTGTGTTAGAGTGTGTTAGTTCAGTCATGCCCGACTCTGCAATCCCATGGACTGTAGTCTGCCAGGCTCCTCTTTCTGTGGGATTTCCCAGGTGAAAATACGGGAGTGGATGCCATTCCTTCTCTGGGGGATCTTCCCAACCCAGGGATTGAACCTGGGTCTCCTGCATTGCAGGCAGATGCTTTATCATCTGAGCCACTTTGAAAAAAATTGTGTATGATAAACATGCAAATAATGCAAAGTTATAGATCATAATTAGTAAATCTCCCTTCTTCTGGGACATTATTCACTTCTCTGTTTCCCCTGTTGGGTTTCTTTCTAGAGATATTCTTCCCTGCTTATATAAACATCTATCTGCATGCATACCATTTTTATGCAAAAAGTAATGTGTGCGTACTCCTAGGCCACCGTATTTAACAATATGTCTCTGAAGAGATTGGTGCCTGTGAGCACATAGAAAACCACCTTGTGCTTTTGTTGATAAAGTAGTATTCCATTGTACGAATTAACCATAATTTATTTGCACATTCCCTGTTGATCTATGTTGTTCTCAATATTGAATATTTTGCTGTCACTGACAGGGCTCCAGTGAGTACGCTAGCATCTTTGCATGTATGTATGAGTCCACTGGGAGAATACATGTCTGTAAGTAGGATTGCTGGGTGGAAGGAATATGCTTCTTTATCTTGTAAGGTATGAGAGTACCTGCCTGCCATTGTCTCTAGATTTTATGCCTTCTAAGAACCTGCTCACCACCCATAGAACCCAGGACACTGACCCACATGTAAAAGTAACGTAAGCAAAGTTGCTAATTAAAATTCATCTTAATAGGCATTTGGAATGTTTGCTCAGGATTGCCAGTTTCATGGCTCAAGCATTCAGCCTAAGGAGTGAAAGGCTTAGGAGTTTAACCACAAATTTAGGCTGTTGAAAGGTCTGCACAGTAGGGGTGTGTGTGTGTGTATATGGCACCAGCTGAGTGTTTTACAGTTTTAACTCGATTCTGACACTCTGTACCTAGAAGGAGTGTCAGATTCTCACAGGTGAAGGGCTTCATCTCACCAGACTGTCCTCTCACTCTGTCCCTCATCTGTAGATACCAGGTGGCTATAGATTAGAGAGTCCAACAGTCCCCTCCTTAAGTTGGATTAATTTGCTCAAGCGGCTCACAGAACTCAGAGAAACATTTTACTTCCTAATCACTGGGTTATTGTAAAACTATATAACCCAGGAACAGCCAGATAGAAGAGACACATAGAATAAAGTTTGGGGAAAGGGTGAGGAGCCCCCATGCCCTCTCCAGGCTGGCACTGCCCCTGAATCTCCACGTGTCACTAACCTGGAAGCTCTCCAGACCCTGTCCTTTTGGTTTTTATGGAGGCTTCATTACATAGGCCCGACTGAACCTGAGTGAAGACAGCATGAATATTTCTTACTCTCAATCTCAGTATCACAACTATGAGGGCACACTATTCCTCTCCCTTTGTTCTGACTATTAGCTGTGTGGTGGGCAGACCTGTCCCTTCCTCCTGCCAGCTGGTCTGCCTCAGAGCACAAATGCATTTGCACAAAACATTCACACTTTCAGACCCAGAGAGGATGAAACTCAATCTTTTGGCAGCAAATACTCAATAACATGCATTTAGGATTACAACCTCTTCAGAACTGTGCCATTTGGGAAGAAGTCGCTTAGACCAAGAAATCCATAATGCAGTTTTTACAGAAATTAAAGAGGTTGAAGTCCACTTGCCCAAATGGCATTTTGTCACTTACTTGCTGCTCTACAGGGCAATTTGCACAAAACAGACCCAGTTCGCACTGAATTCCATTTCTTGCTCCTTTCTGTATCACACACTATTTGTGTTTGTCAAGACATTTACAGCTGTATAGGAGAAAGTGTTATGTTTTATTTTTTTTGGCATTAAATTTCATACATTTGGGGGTTAGGTCATTCAACAATAACCCTGTTTCTATTAGTGTTTCATGGATGAACAAAAGATTTATCCCCATCCTAAAAAAAAAAAGTGGAAGAGGAAACCCCAATAACAGACAGAGAGGAACACGGTGGCTGCAAGTGCCCACATGTGCTGAGAGTAGAGAGACACACAGATGTGTGCTCTGAAACCACTCAGACACCCTCCTGGCTTGTTGAGATCCAGCAACAGCTAATGAAGGAGCTGTCCTTCCATTTTTTCCCAGCAAGCTTTTTATGGAAAGTATAACATACCTACAGAAATAATAAGTGAACATTTGATGGATTTCACGCAATGAACATATCCCTAAAAATTCACACACAGACCAAGAAACAGAATACTATCAACATCCCTGGAGCTCCTTTGCCCCCTGGCCTTCAAAGGTCATTACAGTTTTGACCATTCTGACCATAATTTGGTTTGCCTGGTTTTTATTTTCACATATTTGGAATTATATAGTATGTTCTCTTGTGTCTCACTTTCTTTTGCTCAGTGTTATGTGTGTGCCATTCATCATGTTGTAGCCAGTAATGGTACTTTCTTCATTTTCATTGCAGTGTAGTATTCCATTAAATGAGCATCCCTCAATCTATTTATTTATTTTATTGTTCATGGATATTTAGGTTAGTCTAGTTTCTGGCTGTTACGAATAGTGCGGTCATGAACATTTTTGTACATGCCTTTTGGAGAACATGTGCACACATTTCTGCCAGGATAGAATTGTTGGGTCTTTGGGTGTCTTATTAGGTGCTGTTGCCTGTCACTAAACTCTTTGTGGTCATTCATTCATTCGGCAGGCCCTGTGCAAGACACTGGGATATGGTAATGAGCAGAAACAGATGTGGTTTCTGTTCTTAGGCAGACATTAATCAAACACAGTAAGCTGGGGTGGTGTGATTGCGACAGAAATGAGTGTTAAAGAGGAAAGAAGCAGCATTCCAAGAGAACATCTGACTTGAGAAATAGATCTGGACTCAGGGAAGGAGTGGTATGTAAGGGAAGGCTTCCTAAAGAGTTGACAAAGCTGGGATTTGAAGGATGAAGAGGAGTAAGGGTGATGGGAAAGCTTACCATGCGGTTGAGAGGGCCTGTGAGTCACATTCCTGAAGCTGAAGGAGTGCCAGCATGGCCAGAGCACAGAGCAAGGATTAGGTGGTAGAGAGAGGGTAGTGAGGCTGAGATTGGGGTGGGGTGGGGATTGCAGACCTCTGTGTTAGAGCAAAGGGAAGCCATTGAGGTGTTCGTGAATGCAGTCATGTGATCCTGTAGGGACCGCAAGGACCTCTCTCTTTATCTGTTTACCTTCCTCTGCGACAAGATGAGGCTGGGCTGGCAGTGCTGAGTGTGGGAATGACAGCTCTCAGAAGGGACTATTGGCCAGAGGGATGCTCTCTCTCGGACCAGCCTTATCTGGCCTGCTGTTGGCTCAGGACCCTTCTAGGTCTGTGTGTCACCCTGTGGACATAATCAAGCATCTTTTGTCTGCCTTCTTTTGTCTGTCTCTTACGTCTCTCACTGGCTTCTGTCTGTGTGTTTTGTTCTGGCACCTTCCCCATAAAAAGGCAATTGAATCCCATCCTAAAACCCTAGCTGCAGCAGTGACATGAAAAGCTCTTTATAGATCTCACATTAATAAACCTCTTCAACTTTGCCTGGCTCCACACTCCATCTGCAGGATTCCTGCCAAAGCAGGTCTCTTCCTGGCCCCACATTCTCAGAGTCTACTTTCTGCCTTCCATCGTGATGTTGTTCCCTTTGCATAGAATGTATGCCTGTTTACTCACGTAACCTGTTCAAGTCCCAGGTGAGCTCGCTTCCATAGGAAGCCTTCCTGGTTACTCTCACTCATGTTTATTTGCCCCTTTCCTATTTCTAACAAGTACTATTATAACTGGGGACAGAAGCACTGATGAAACGTTTCTTTGGATGGGTGATTCGCTGAATTTCCTCATTTTGAAAAGATCTGTTTGTATTTTCACATTATTCTGGTTAATGAAACAATGTCAGCCTTTTGTAACAGAGCTTGTAGGGGTTAAAACCTGGCAGATGTTCTTGTCTAGTGATTCTCAGTGAGGTGAATAGGGATTAGCACCTATATGTGGGGCATAGGGGGAACTGGAGGTGGAGAGCATCGCGTATGAGAAGATGCTTCTAGGAAAATGCAGATTACAGCCATATGGAAGATACTGGTAAACATCAGAATGACTAAACTCTAGGAAGACTGAAAATAGGAACTGTTGGTGAACATGTGGAGAAATTGGAACCATCCTTCATTAGTGGTGAAATCATAAAAAATGGTGCAGCCACTTTGGGAAACAGTCTGCCAGTTGCTCACAGATTTACCAGCAAAGTCCATTCCTAAGTATATCCCAAGCGAAGTAAAAAAGTATGTCCACACAATGACTGTACATGAATGTTCAGAGCAGCATTATTCATAGTAATAATAGAAACGGCTCAATATATATCAACTGATGAATGCATAAACGCAGTGTAGTTTAGCCACAAGGTAGAATATTACTTGGCCAGAAAAAGAAATGAAGTACTCATACGTGCGACTAGAACATGCAGACACTGCTTGTGGGAAGGTAAAATGGTACAGCCATTAAGGGGCACAGGCAGTGTCTACTGAAGTTAAATATGTGTCTACCCTATGACCACGTCAATCTGCTGCTAGACATGAAGCTCAAAATCAGGCAAACCCATATTTGACATTAGAAAAATGGTTGCTTTGTTGGGGAATGTATGTAGACCAAAAGGGAGATGTATCTTTTTAGGTTGCAACTATTTCATATATCCTAACTTTCGTGGTGGTTTAGGTGGATATACGTGCATGTTAACAAAATTAGTGCCTTTTATGTACTTTGTTGTGCATTTATTTCACAACAAAAAACATCTTATTAAAAATTAAATGTTATTTTAAAACAAAATTTTTAAACTTTAAACAGTTGAAAATCAGTTTAAAAGTTGTCTTGATCTTCACACTCTTTGAGTGCAAGCTCTTTGAGACAGAGACCTTGGTTTATTCCCATCTGGGGGCCATTCCCAAGCTGACAGGGGTGCCCAGCATCTTAGGTGTGGTTTTCTTTCAGGTTAGCAGAAATAATATGGGAGGAAGGGGAGCTTGCCCAGTTTCAGGAGGGTCAGAGCAATCAGTCTGCTCTTCTCTTAAAGGAAATGAGTGCAGTGGAAGGGTCTTCAGACACAGCACCCCCTACAGGGAGTCTGGCTGAGGGCTCTGAAAAAGGTGCAGAGGCCCATCTATCTGTCATTTCCTGGTGAGGCTCAGGAGCCCTGTGTTGGGAGCCCAGGCCAGCAGCACTGATGGGTTAAGAAGGGCTCATTGGCTGCAGGCTTAGTGGGAAGTGTTTGAAATGTTCCACTGCTCAGAGTCCTTCAGGAGCTGACACTGATTGAAAGGAGGAGAGGCTTATCAGTTTCCTCCCAGGATCCCACTGTTGCAGGGGACATTTCTAGCTGGACAGAGGAAGCCAGATGGATGTCTTTCTGTTGAGTGAAGGTTGGCCCCGAAGACTGATAGTCGCCCACAGTTGAGTTAGGCTGTCACGTGGCTACTTTAACCCAGCCAAGGGCACTTGAAACCTTGCCTTGTCTTTATGAGAGACTGCAGGAACTATGATATCTTTGCAAGAATCTGCAGTCTCGGAGGGCGTTTTTCAGTGAATGGTTGATTGGATGTCTTCTCTGTGTGAGCACGTGCTGGGCACTGGCTTGGACACTGACACTCCAGAGTGAACAAAATAGACACAAATTCCCATCCTCATGATGCTACAGTCATCCATGGTCTTCCCTTAAAATAGGGTTGTTTTGTCGAACTGCCTGTTTTCTTAACATCTCAGACAATTTTCCCGTAGGAAAAGTGCTTATCATAGGTATAAGGAAGAAAGTAGGGAGGAAATTGGGCTTTCCCAGTGGCCCAGTGGTAAAGAATCTGCTGGCAATGCAGGAGACACAGGTTTGATCCCTGGGTCGGGAAGATCCCCTGTAGGGAGGGCCTGGCAACCCACTTCCATATTCTTGCCTGGAGATTCCCATGGACAGAGGAGCCTGGCAGGCTATAGTCCATAGCGTTGCTAAGGACTAAGAGTCCTTCATGACTGAAACAACTTGGCATGCACTCAGGGAGGAAATTAGCGAGGCTTCCAGATAGAACTCAGAGGACTGATCTGGTCAGGGAGGCAGAGTAGAGGAAAGACATCAACCTCAGTTTGAACCTCAGGAGGTGACTTCCTGGAGGTAGGTAGGGCTTTTGGCAACTTTGATCTGTAAAGTAATCCCCACTGGCGGGACTGTTATGAAGATAAGCTGAAATTGTGGAGGTAGGTCAAGACCTTGGCCTGAGTACTGGTGGGCAGCTATCTTGGCCATCAAGGTGGGGGCTTCCCAAATGCACACCGCACAACAAGAAAGCCTCACTCACTCAACGGCCCCGCCCAGTCTGGGTGTTCTCTGCCCTGGCTGGGCGGTCTTCCACGGCTCCCTGTTCCGGTTCCCAGTCCTGCTCCAGCCTCCCTCTGATCCTCAGCAATGCAGACTTGTCTGGGAACTCGAGCGCTAAAGCAGCCTGGCATTTCCGGCCAACTGCTGAGCTGAGACGAGGTTCTTGATCATTGCCGGGCCAAGGAAGGCAGTCTGCTCTGCGGCCCCCGGGGCTGCCTGTCTGAGCTCTGGAAAGATGGCTGCTCAGGATTTTGTGAAAGTCTGTTTCTTGGGTGCATGTTTGAAGGCCTTGGCATGGAGTAATGTTGACCTTGGAAGGAGAGATTGCTTCTGTCTCTGATGCAATTGCTCAGTGTAGGTCACCAGGATTGTGTGCTGGAAAGAAAACAATTTTTATTTTTTTTCTCCTGAGATTGGGTATTTCTGAGCCAGCCAGATCCATACGGGCTGGGCAGACCTGGGTCCCCTGAGTTGGTACAGCTGATGTGAGTGTTTTGTGGTGAGAGCAGGGTCTAGGGAGTGAAGATTGGCCAAGGTCCAGCTGGAGAGGAAGGCGGCAGGGAGCTGGTAGGAACCCTGGGGTGGGGGCTGCCTTCTGCAGAGCCAGGCTAAGCACCTGCTAGAGAGATGGAGCCCACCCTCCCTTTTCTCCCTTCCACAGCTTCCTCTCTTACGAGACTCGGTGGGGAGCATTGTTGGTGGTAGGGGGCAACTTGTGGCCAACGTGACCTCCTTCGGGGGGCTCCTTCCTGGGCTGAGGTGACTTGGTTTCTTCCCCTTACTCAGGAGAATGGCAGCAGATGTGGTATCCTTATTTGCGTGAAAACATGTAACACATTCTCCACAGGAGACAGTGCTCTGCATGTGCACAGGTCATCCACAGGAGACAGTGCTCTGCATGCGCACAGGTCATCCACAGGAGACAGTGCTCTGCATGTGCACAGGTCATCCACCATAGCTCTCGTGGGTTCAGAGAGGGGATCCAGAGGCCAGCGGGATCCTCAGTGATCCTTGGTGTTGGGAGCTTCTGTCTTGGGTAACGTGGCTCTCATATCTGGAGTCCGGATCCTTCTCTACCTTATTATTTTATCTTTTCCTTGGGTTCTGTGGTGTTCAGCTGGGCTTTCCTTAACTTCTTGACACTCAAGATGGTGGCCTTGCTCTGGTGGGCTCAGTCTCCCTCAATGGCTCCCCAACACGTCCTCCAGCTTGTCTTGCTTCTCCAGTGTCCCCCACCCACCTCAGCACCTTCTTTGTCTTTGCCTTCTGTACCGCTTTCCATCCGGGGCCCCTTCCGCCCCTCCCCGTGCTGGAGGCTCTGGTGAACAAGCTGAAGGGCACACATGAAGGCGTGTTAGGCTCTCCTGTGAGTCGCTGGACACTGCCTTGTGGATACAGACATTCCTCCCAAGCAGCTCAGACTTGGGGGTTCTGAGAACCTCATGGTTTAATCGCTGCTCTTTTGGGGGAGCTGAGACAAACTAAGAACTATTTTTAAAAGGTTTATGATAACATGGTGAATTTTATGTTTTGTGTATTTTGTGTATTTTACCAAAAAAAAATTGTAATAGCTTAATTGGGCGGCTCAGAGGTTAAAGCGTCTGCCTGCAATGCGGGAGACCCGGGTTCGATCCCTGGGTCGGGAAGATCCCTGGAGAAGGAAATGGCAACCCACTTCAGTATTCTTGCCTGGAGAATCCCATGGACTGAGGAGCCTGGTGGGCTGCAGTCCATGGGGTCACAAAGAGTCGGACACGACTGTGACTTTACTTACTTACTTATGAGCTAAATAGAAGCTTTCACATATTGATACATTATCTCACTTCATTCTCTTAACCTCCAATGGGGGAAAAAAGTCCCATTTTACCTGTTATTAAACCAAGGCACAGCGAGGTTAGGTGGCTTGCCCAAAGGTGTGAACTAACTGGGTTTCAAACTCCAGTCAGTGTTACTTGGAAGCTTGTCCCTCTTCCCACCTTCTCACCACCGGGCTGACCCAGCGCTCAGAGACACACAAACTCCAGTTAGCTATACTTTGAAGCTTGTCCCTCTTCCCACCTTCTCACCCCCTGTGTAAACCCAGAGTTCCACACACACACACACCCCTTCGGTCCCTGCACTGTCCCTTTGTTATATCTTTATTAGGTGTTTCTTATTGGAAGAAATCAGCTTCTCTTCCCCAGAGAGATTTGTCAGCCATCCACATCTCAGACAGTGGGGGCTCCAGGCCCCTTTTAATGTGAGGGAAGTAGGACAGAATGATCAAGATCACAGGGACCTGAGTTTGAACCCCAGCTTCTCCACTTGCCAGCTGTGTGACTTTGGGCAAGTTACTTCACCTTTCTGAGTCGCAGATACCTCATCCCTTCAGATGAAATGCAAGTATAGCCTGCTAGGCTCCCCTGTCCATGGGGTTCTCCAGGAAGGAATACTGGAGTGGATTGCCATGCCCTCCTCCAGGGGGTCTTCCTCACCCAGGATCGAACCTGGCTCGTCTCCTGCATTGGCAGGTGGGTTCTTTACCACAAGCGCCACCTGGGAAGCCCAAGTAGAAACATGAAGAGGATTAAATGAATTTGTGCCTGTCAGCCCGTTAGCGAGTGCCTGGCACCCGATAGGCTTGCAGGATGCCAGTGGTTCCTGTGGTCCCGATGCACTTCACCAGGAGCCTGTGGGGAGAGCAGCCCAGACTCTCAGATCTTCTTGTGAGGAGGAAGTGGCGGGGAAAGTGTAGTTTCACAAGCAGCCAGCTGATGCTTATTGGGACAGCTGAGTGGCCACCAATATGACAAGACTATAAAGGTGTTGTTCAGTCGCTCAGTCATGTCCGACTCTTTGTGACCCCATGAACTGCAGCATGCCAGGTTTCCCTGTCCTTCACTATCTCCCAGAGTTTGTTCAAACTCATATCCATTGCACTGATATTGCTATCTAACCATCTCATCCTCTGTCACCCCCTTCTCCTGCCCTCAGTCTTTCCCAGCATCAGGGTCTTTTTCAGTGATTCGGCTCTTTGCATCAGGTGGCCAAAGTATTGGAGCTTCAGCATCAGTCCTTCCAGTGTACAGGTGATTTGATATAGAAAGAAAAAGGACTTGGGGGTAAGTTAGAACATTCTTTTTCCAAGCGTGGTGCTGGACCAGCAGCTTCATATGTGGGAACTTCATAGAATGCAGATCCTCGGACCTTAGTCTAGATTTCAGTTCAGTTCAGTCACTCAGTCGTGTCTGACTCTTCACGACCCCATGAATTGCAGCACACCAGGCCTCCCTGTCCATCACCAACTCCCGGAGTTCACCCAGACTCTCGTCCATCGAGTCAGTGATGCCATCCAGCATCTCATCCTCTGTCATCCCCTTCTCCTCCTGCCCCCAATCTCTCCCAGCATCAAAGTCTTTTCCAATGAGTCAGCTCTTTGCATGAGGTAGCCAAAGTACTGGAGTTTCAGCTTTAGCATCATTCCTTCCAAAGAAACCCTAGGGTTGATCTCCTTCAGAATGGACTGGTTGGATCTCCTTGCAGTCCAAGGGACTCTCAAGAGTCTTCTCCAACACCACAGTTCCAAAGCATTAATTCTTCGGCGCTCAGCCTTCTTCACAGTCCAACTCTCACATCCATACATGACCACAGGATAAACCATAGCCTTGACTAGACGGACCTTAGTCGGCAAAGTAATGTCTCTGCTTTTGAATATTCTGTCTAGGTTGGTCTAGATATAGGGACTCACAAACTCTGGAGGTGGATACTAGCAATACTGTGCTTTAACACAGCCTCCAGGTGATTCTGATGCCTGCTGAAATTTGTCAGCCATGTCTTAGAATTAAAGAGCCACCCCATTATTTCATTTCGAATACATTTAGATGTACATGTAGCAATTGAGGGAAAAATTGTAAAGATGCGTTCACTTGTACCAAGAAGAGAGGAGAATTTATGGATATGGGGACTCAGCTCTGTTTCTGACAAAGGCAGTGAGTCCATCCTGGTCTTTCGCTTGTCTTGTGAAACACTGCGACTGGCATGTGGACCAGAGAAACCGAGTTCAGGATCTGAACAGTGGCCTCAACCTTGCCTCTTCTAGTGCCGACAAGGGCCTGGTGCGAGAAGTTCTTTCCGCTGCTTGGGTGTACCAGCGTCCTTCTGTACCTTCTCTGTCATTGCGGTTGGTAGTCAGTGTTGAAAGCAATTGCTCAATTACAAACCCTCTGCCTCCTCATCCTTGTTCCTCCTGGGCAAGCCCAAGTGGTGAAGATCTCTGAATAGTCACATTTTTCTCAGTGTCTCCCACCCAGTTCAGCAAAATACCCCCCTCTAGTGGCAGCAGAGCCATCTGTGTACCCATGAGTGTAGCTTGTAGTCGGAATCAGGCTGTACCCATGACAAAACAAATACCACAGTCCTCCCCATGGAAGATAAGACCCTCCTGATACACGATCTGCAAGGAAGGGGCGATAAAGGAATGGGATGTTACTGCCTTTAACTCCTTATATGTTCTCTCTGTTGCTTCCTGCTCCTCTGAAGCCATCACATCACCCTTCTGTACTTTCTGTGGGTATCACAAATCTCTTAGGCAGAGTGTTCCCATTTTCTTCTTCCTCTTCGATCATTTTTTACCGCCCCCTAGCCAAATCTCTGGGCTGAGATTTTTCTCTGCTCAGACTTTCTCCTACTTTATTAAGACCGGATATTTCTTTTCTTTTGTATCTTTTCCCTCCCTTGGAAAGCCTCTGTCCCTTTCCCCCTCACTCCATTTGAGATATTCCCAGACTCCTCTGGGATGTGGAAGAACATCTCATCTCTAGCAGGTAGGATCAGTAATAGTCCTGGGCAGGCCTGTTATAGCTGGGACCTGGGAGGCCTGGCCCTGAGGTTATCTGGGCAGTGGGGCTGGTCTGTGGGGTAGCAGGGGATGCTCCATACTACTCACAGTTGGTGTTGAACCTTACAGACTTGGATGTCCTTACATTCCAGTTCCTCCCAAATGATTCCAGCAGTTGGTGATACATAAACATGTTCCTTTTCCAAAATCATCCCTTAAAGCTTTGAAATAGCAGTAACAGCTACTATTTATTGATGGTCCACTGTGTTCTAGCTGCATGATTGGTTCTCAAACTTTAACAGGCACCAGAATCCCTAGAGGGTGTATATTCAAACCCAAATTGCTGGGCTCACTCCTGAGTTTCTGACTTAGTATGTCTGGGGTGGAGCCCCAGAAACTTCAGTTGTAACCAGTTCCAGGTAATGCTGATGCTCCTGGTGCAGGGACCCCACTCTGAAAACCATAGTCCTAGATCATCTGACAGGTGCTCAGGTGGTCAGCTTCATCTTCCTCACACCCTGTAAGTTTAGGAATGATTGCCCCCAGTGTACAGACAAGAAAACAAAGGGAGAGAACAACTTGCTGCAGGTCTTGGATAGCCAGCAGCAGAGCTCGGATTTGAACCCACAGCCCTGGTAGTGGCTGTCCACCCTCAAGTCACACTGTCTCCCAGACCTGCCCTGTTGCACAGGCTGTGGAGGTGCTTGAGGCTCTCTTCCAGGTTTGTCTAAGGACATGAGACCCGAAAGAGCCTTAGCACGTCTTAGCCCAGCCCCATACCATTCAGGGAGCAGCCCAAGTTTCCCCAGAGTTTCTCCTCTGACTGAAATCTTGACTCAACCAGATGCTCAGTCCTTTATCCCACGTAGTTTAGTGCTTCTTATTTAAATGCTCCTTGAGACTCTCCTTTGAGAAAGGCCCATAGAGGCATAAAAGGAATCATGTCACCTCTATTGTGGTGGCCTTTTACCCTTTTTCATGGCAGAGTTAGAACTGCACCAGGATGAAAGACCATCAGAGACCCTGATTCTGCTCCCCCAAGGTGGAGGAGAGGCAGGTAGAGACACGGGCAAGTGGCATGAAATAACCTGGTCCTCTCATCAGTTGTGAAGCCTCTTGCCCACAGCACCCCACATGGCAGCTCCTGAGCCTGGTTGCTGGCATTCTTTCCTGTTCTTCCCGTGTGATGCTCCACCTCCAGAGTGCTCATCCCCACGGGCAGCATCTCCTTGGCTCCTGCTAGGTTTGACCAGTGCCAGGCACTGGAGGGAGATTGGGGGTGGAGGAAGGGAGAGGACACGTACTCCTGCCCCTCCTTCAGTATGGGCGGTGGCATCTTTTGCAGTGACTGTCTTCCAGAGCTCTACCCATCCCTTCCTGTCCTACCATTTTTGTTTGCCTTCTCACTTGTATAAAAAGTCCCTGGATTAAATTTTCTTTGTTGTAAATATGTGGAGTGGTTTCTCTTTTTCTAATTGAGTTTTGACTAATATATCCATCATACCACCCCTCACTGCCCCCGTCCAGGAGTTGCTCCTGTGTTCTAAATTAACACATACCCAGTGTTATGGTTCATTTGCATATGTGTCTTTTCCAATAGCCGTGACCTTCTTAAGGGTTGGCATCGAATCTAATTCAGTGCCAAATCTTTTAGTGCCTCTCCAGTCACTATCGTGACATGCTTGGTTCGTTAATGATTGAGTGAATGAATGAAAACATGAAGCAGGGTCCGAAAATGCATAAGGTGGAAATATGTAACATTCAAAAGTTGTGTGTTAGTCAAAATTCATCATGTGGAAATAATGATTTCCCCCCCCTACATGTTTGAAACAGTAATAATAAACTTTAACGTTCAGAATTGTTTAGTTGCTAAGTTGTGTCCGACTCTTTGTAACCCCATGGACTGTAGCCCACCAGGCCCCTCTAGTCCATGGGATTTTCCAGGCAAGAATACTGGCGTGGGTTGTGCTTTCCTTTTCCAGAGGATCTTCCCGAGCCACAGGTTGAACCCGTGTCTCCTGCATTGGTAGGTGGATTCTCTACCACTGAGCCACCAGGGAAAGCCCATACGTTAGTTATCTACTGCTGTTTTACAAGCCAGCCCAGAATTTAGTGGCTTAGAACAACAGTTGATGTTTCTCATGATCGAGTTGGCTTCCGCTGGTCTTGCCTCGGCTGATTTATCACTGCACATGGTGGTCGCTGGGCTGAGACTGCTGGTCTTGCTTGGCCTCACTCACACGTCTGGGGCCTTAGGAGAAGGGACTGAGATGGCTGGTTCTCTCTGCCTCTGCGTGGAGGTCCATCCTCACAGAGGCTAGCCTGGGCTTGTTCTAAAGGCGGCAGGCAGTGTTCCAAGAGGGGGAGGTGGAAGCTCTGAAGCCTTGAAGCAGCGGCTTGGAAGTTAAGCAGCATCACTTCCTGTGCATCCTGTTCCAAAGGAGTCACCAGCCCCGCCCAGATTCCAGAGATAGCTCCACCTCTTCATGGAAAGGGCTTCATGGAAACATCTTCATGGAAAGGGCTTCAGAGAATTTGTGGCCATACTTAATTTACAGCAGAGTAGTTATTTTTAATTACAAAACATTTCTGATTAGAATATTCAGTGCCTTAAGTACGCCTTTTCCTGGAGTAGATTTATAAAGAGAGTAGATTATCTCCACATCCACAAAGAGCTACCCATTATCACCGATTTTCTTAGTTCTTTGTCTGACCACCAGATGGCGTCATTGCTTAGTCAAGCTGGAGTTTTGCAGTTTAGTCCAGTTCAGTCGCTCAGTCGTGTCCGACTCTTTGCGACCCCGTGAATCGCAGCACGCCAGGCCTCCCTGTCCATCACCAACTCCCGGAGTTCACTCAGACTCGCGTCCATCGAGTCCGTGATGCCATCCAGCCATCTCATCCTCTGTCGTCCCCTTCTCCTCCCTACCTTCAATCTTTCCCAGCATCAAAGTCTTTTCCAATGAGTCAACTCTTTGCATGAGGTGGCCAAAGTACTGGAGTTTCAGCTTTAGCATCATCCCTTCCAAAGAAACCCTAGGGTTGATCTCCTTCAGAATGGACTGGTTGGATCTCCTTGCAGTCCAAGGGACTCTCAAGAGTCTTCTCCAACACCACAGTTCCAAAGCATCAATTCTTCGGCGCTCAGCCTTCTTCACAGTCCAACTCTCACATCCATACATGACCACAGGAAAAACCATAGCCTTGACTAGACGGACCTTAGTCGGCAAAGTAATGTCTCTGCTTTTGAATATGCTATCTAGGTTGGTCATAAATTTTCTTCCAAGGAGTAAGCGTCTTTTAATTTCATGGCTGCAATCACCATCTGGAGTTTTGAAGGTCAGCACCAAATTCCACCTGCTGCTGCTGCTGCTAAGTCGCTTCAGTCGTGTCCGACTCTGTGCGACCCCCATACACAGCAGCCCACCAGGCTCCGCTGTCCCTGGGATTCTCCAGGCAAGAACACTGGAGTGGGTTGCCATTTCCTTCTCCAACCTGGATGTGCCCTTAAAGCTGAGGACTCCTGTAATTTTGCTGGGTGGATCAAGGGCTGGGTGGTGAGGATCACAGAGCGGGCCTGGGCTGAGGACCGTCATGGGCGTTGGCTGGGAAACACCAACTCCTCCTTATTCTTATAGAACTATTGCTGCTGCTGCTGCTGAGTTGCTTCAGTTGTGTCCAACTCTGTGCGACTCCAGAGCCAGCAGCCCACCAGGCTCCCCCATCCCTGGAATTCTCCAGGCAGGAACACTGGAGTGTGATGCCATTTCCTTCTCCAATGCATGAAAGTGAAAAGTGAAAGTGAAGTCGCTCAGTCATGTCCGACTCTTAGCGACCCCATGGACTGCAGCCCACTAGGCTCCTCTGTCCATGGGATTTTCCAGGCAAGAGTGTTGGAGTGGGGTGCCATTGCAACTGTTACAGAAACAAATACTTGTGAAGCCTCTTCACCCCTAGGATGGGAGATATGTAAATATAAACAAATAAAATACTTCAAATATTATCCCATGACAATGGCTACAACACACAAAAAATACTGTTTGTAATACTGTTTGTAACTGCACACGCAGGTGCTACCTGAGTGTTGATTTCACTGCAGTGTTGTGAATTATTCTACACCAATGCTTGCTTTATCCTCTACCAGTATAGCTGCTTGTAAACTTAAAAAGTGTATGCAGAAACGTGACATCTAATTGAGATCTGTGGTCTCGTTCATCCTATCGATCCCCTGTCAGGTTCTGGTTTTGATAATGTAATATAGTTACATAAGATGTTACCACAGGGAGAAGCTGAGTAATAGGGACAGAGACCTCTCTGTGCTATTTTTGCAACTTCTTGTGACTCTATAATTATTTCAGAATAGAAAGTGAAAAAAATCCTCTCTATAAATAACCCCCACCTGCTTGTGTATTACTCATATTTGCATTATTGTTTGGGAGAAGTTGAGCCTCAATTTAAAAACCTTTTGTGGTGTTGTTGTTGTTCTGCCAGAGTAGCATCGTCTCCCGCTTCAGATTCACTGGCCGTCTCCACGGAGCACCTGATAGACCAGCTGACTAGCTGTGCAGAGGGGCTGGAACCAGAGACCCGGGGGTGGTTGCCTCCCTTCCTCCCCTCTGGGCTCAGGTCTCCTTCCAGGTGCCTCCTCCACTCAGGGCTCTGCCTTTTACTAAGCACTTTCTCTTTTGGAGTATTAATGATGTCTTAGAGCACTCCTCCAAGGCTCATAGGAAGACACTTTAAGTCCCATTTTGTGGGGAGGAATAATAACTCTGAAGAGTGAAGGTCTTGCCCAAGGTGATGAGTAAGAGAGGGACCCAAGGCTAGCATTTGGACCTTGACCTTTAACCTAGGTTTTCCTTGCCAATTCCTAAACAGAGTAAGAAGGGAAAAAAGTTTTTCAAGTGTAGTAATAAAACTTGTTTTGAAGTCTCCATGTTTAAACACTAGGCCATTATTTCATGTGTTTTTATTTATTGGCTTGCTCTATAAAAAGGCAACCTGTGATGTTCACAGTTTTTGAAGTAGAGAAATGAAACTTTCTCTTATGAATAAGTGGAGAAAGTGGTGTTAACTTTTGTTTTTCCCACCCATTAGAAAACAATAGGTGGCAATTGGCTTAGTTTTTGTGTGGCAAAAAGGTATTTCCTGAGATTGAATCTCTGGCAGAAGCAGACTGTGGTGTTTTGCTGACCAGAGAGTGTGGGAACTTTTCTGTTAAAATGCAAGTCAAAACCTTGAAAAATACAATGGTGCCCAGGGTGCTTGTCAGTGCCCGCCACGCGGGTGAGGTCAGTAATGCTGGCGGGGGAGGCTATCCCGAGGGTTCTGCCCTCAAAGACCTTATGGTCTGGCCGTGGAGACCCAGAACAGTGTGCCTAAAGCCGCCGGAGAGAAACGGAGCTGTGGCGCTTTTGTGCCAAGCTGTGTAGTGCATTCATGGATGATTCTGAAAACGAAGGTTCCTGAGGCCTGGATCACTCAGAGAGGATGCCTGGACTTGGGCTGGATGTGGCAATGTTGGGGGATAGCTCATGATTCTTAAAATTGCAGTGAAAAGCTGGACTCTTACACTGAACTCCTGTAGCCATACTCACTAGCTATGTGCCCCTGGAATAATTATATCTTTTCAGCCTCAGTTTTTTAAAAGTGAGGTATAGTTGATTTATAATATTGTGTTAGTTTCCCATTACAGCAAAGTGATTCATTTATATATATATATTTTATATAATTCAGATTCTATTCCATTGTAGGTTATTACAAGATATTGAATATTGTTCCATGTGTTATACAGTAAATCCTTGTTGTTTATCTATTTTATAGATAATAGTGTATATCTGTTAATTCCATACTGCTAATTTACACCCCCGCCTGCTTTCCCCTTTGGTAACCATAAGTTTGTTTTCAATCTGTGAGTATGTTTCTGTTTTGTAAATAAGTTCATTTGAATTATTTTTTAGATTCCACATACAAGCGATATTGTATAATATTTTTTTACTTCACTCAATATGATATCTAGGTCCATCCATGTTGTTGCAAATGGCAAAATTTTGTTCTTTTTATGGCTGAGTAATGTTCCTTTGTATATATGTACATCATCTTATTTATCCGTTTTCTGTTGATGGGCACTTAGGTTGTTCCATGTCTTGGTTATTGTAAATACTGTTGTTATGAACACTGGTGTGCATGTATCATGAGAGTTTTCATCCTTCAGCTTCAGTTTTGTTTGTGTGGTAAAGTACCGATAGTATAACATTTACCATTTTAACCATTTAAAGGTGTACTGCTGCTGCTAAGTCGCTTCAGTCATGTCTGACTCTGTGCGACCCCATAGACGGCAGCCCACCAGGCCCCGTGGTCCCTGGGATTCTCCAGGCAAGAACACTGGAGTGGGCTTAAAGGTATACAGTTCAGTGTAATAATGTTGTATAACATCACCACTGTCCGTCAGTAGTTCCAGAACTTTCTCATCATCCACAAAAGAGACCTTATACCCGTTTAACAATCACTCCCTTCTGCTCCCAAAAACCACTGATCTATTTTCTGTCCCTGTGGATTTGCCTATTGTGGGTATTTCCCATAAATGGAATTATGCTATCTGTGGCTTTTTGTGTCTGGCTTTTTTCACTTTGCATGGTGTGTTCTAGGGTCTTCCATGTTACTTAGGCTTAGTTTTACATCCTAAAAATCACAACGTAAGGGACACTGTGGGGGGCACGACTGGAAAGATGAAACTTATCATGCCCCTGAGGGTGCTTGTCTGCTGGAGAAGAGAGGCATGTATCTGGTTCATTCTGTCCACAAAGTAGGGACACTCGTGACACGGGAAAGAGCACCCAGGTTCAGGGGTGAAGGATGTAGGTGTGTTTGGGTAAATGCCATTAGTCCAGGTGGTTCATGCATAGGACCCAGAGAGAAACAAGGTGGAGGATGAATCCAGCTCAGAGCTGAATGTCTTTCTGGAATGTCTGGATTCGTTCAATGTCAAGTAGGAACCACTGTCGGTTTTGAGCAGAGCAGTGACTGCTCCAAGATGTCATGGTAGCATCATGGAGCTCCATTAGGGCCTGGGAGTGATGGGCAAGGGTAGTGAACTGGCAGTGAGAACAGCAAGAAGTGATGAGTTTGCCATTCGTAGTTCAGGCTGACTCAAAGGCCCGGCGGTCCAGCCAGCCTGTTCAGCCTCTCTGATTTCTGCTTTGCTCCATGTTGAGCTGGCTGTGTGCTGAGCCTGGTTGCTAAGTAATAGAGGAGTTCTCATGGCACCGTGAGGGAAGGCTTTATGAGTCTTCCTGCTGGCACCCAGATAATAACTTATTCCCAGTTTTCTCAGTTTGCCCTGGTCCTTCAAGCCAACCATTCAGGAACTTTGATTCTCTAGTTTCAGCAAAAAATTTCCTTTAGGGGCTTTGGATGTTTCAGGGACTAAGCAGACTGTCCTTTGTCCCTGGCCCATGCTGTAGTTGAACTTGGGACCATGGTGCCTGTCCTCATTTTACAGATGAGGTACTTAGAGACTGAAAGTTTGCCTGTGGTGATAAGTAAGTGGTGAGGCTGAGACCTGAACCCAGGCCCCTGACTCCAGCAGAGTGTGAGCCTCTCACCACTCCCCGAGCCTGCTCCCCTGTTTGCACCCTGCCGCCCAGGAGCAGGTCACTGCCAACAGTCTTTCTGATTTCACCTGCATGTACACCATTATCCAGTTTTCCCTTTCCAGCTGTTGGCTTGGACGAGGCTAAGGAGAGTTTGGGGTGGGGTCACAATCATCCCATCTCTTGACATTCTCATTCCTCCATATACCTCAGGCAAGTGAGCTGATCACTGGGAAAAATGACGTGGGGATGCAGCTGAAGAGGGCAGGGAGCAGGAACTTGAGCATGAGAGAGAAGCATGGACTGTAGTTCTGTTTCTCTCTTCCTCACCACAGGCATGTTCTCGTCAGCATGAATGGAGTTCCTGGTGGTTTTGTGTGCACAGCCTCAGGGGGACTATGCTGGCCAGACTCCCAGGAATTGCTGAGAAGCCAGAGGTGTGTGGCATCTCTCCAACTGAACCGTGAGGGCAGTGTTTTCCTGTCTGTGGAGCTGCTGCTCTGCACAAAGGAATAGATCCTTGTGAATCTGAAAAAGTCAGTGACCCACTCAGGGGCCGATTAGTCTCTCCAGTTAATCCTCGCTTGTATGGGATGAATGAGGAATGAGCAGATAAACAGTCTCCAGAGGGTAATCAAATCTCAAATATTTGTAAGAATTTGCTTCTTGAAAACCTGAATTCTTTGTTTTCTTTATGAACCTCCATAGCCTCACTGCTTAGGCTATCATCTCCATGAAGTTAAGTATGAACACACACACGTGAGGAACACCCACCTTACAACCATCTAGCCAAGGGTTGCTGAAGTGCCTACTATATTTATGCAGGTTAGAGAAACAAAAAATGTTAAAATAAACATAAGTAGAAGAGTTTAAAAGTATACGAACAATATCAACCATCTATTGTGCACTAATTATGTGGCCAGCACTGTAGTATAAGGAGTGGAAAGATGTATGAGATTTAGGCCTTGCCCTGAAGGAGCTTGGGGCTTCCCTGGTGGCTCAGTGGTAAAGAATCGCCTGCAATTCCTGAGACACAGGAGATGCAGGTTTGATCTCTGGGTTGGGAAGATCCCTTGGAGGGCATGGTAACCCACTCCAGTATTCTTGCTGGGAAAAATCCCACGGACAGAGGAGTCTGGTGGGCTATGGTCCATGGAGTTGCAAAGAGTCAGATACAACTGAAGCAACTGAACACACAGAGCCTGAAGGAGCTTCCTAGGTGTGAAGATGCCGTCTGAGGACATAAAAAGGCAGCTGCCATCCTGTGGCCAAGATCATGCTTAGAAACATTTACAACTAGAGTAAGAAATGAGATAAGAATACTAGAAATCACCACTGTTCAACATTGTGCCAGAGGAGCTAGCCAATGCAACAAGACAAGAAAAAGAAGTGAAGCTTCAGGACAGAAAATAAGAGGCTAAAGTTTTTCTTACGTGAACATCGTATGATTGTATACCTGCAAAATTCAAGAATTTTGGAAATATTTTATGTAATAAAAGAGATACACATGGTACAGAGTACAGTATCTACATACGAAGAGCAGCAGCACTTCAGTGTAGCAATAACCTACAGGAAATGCGCTGGGAAAAGAGATGTTTTAATAGCAACTAATCTGTATAGTACCTAGGAATCAAATAAAACATATATCAGGCTTTAATGGAGATGTCATAAAACATTATTAGAAAGTAGGAAGGAAGTACAAGGGAGAAGGCGGTACGCATATGTGTGGCTGATCCACTGCTGTGCAACAGACACCAACACCACACTGTAAAGCCATTGCACTCCAGTAAGAAATGTTAAAGTTTAAAATGAACGGACAATGATACATTCATAGACAGGACGACTTACTGCTGCTGCTGCTGCTGAGTCGCTTCAGTCGTGTCCGACTCTGCGAACCCACAGACGGCAGCCCACCAGGCTCCGCTGTCCCTGGGATTCTCCAGGCAAGGACACTGGAGTGGGGTGCCATTTCCTTCTCCAGGACAACTTACTAGCATATCATTATTTATTACTGAATAGTAGAAGGATCTGACTTAGAAGGATACACATAGATGTTGTCTCTGGACAGCAAGAGAAGGGAGAGACTGAGACGGGGAACTCAACTTTATGCATAATGTTGAAAATGAAGAAGTGTTAACATTGGTTGATTCTGGATGGTGGGAACATAAAGTTTGTTACATTTAGGAATATTTTTACATCTTTAAAATTTTATTTTTTATTGAGATTCTGTTTTATATTTTTATTTTTATATTTTATATATGTTTTATATTTTTTTGAGATTTTTACATCTTTAAAATTTTGTTTTATTTTTTATTGAGATATAATTTTAAAAATTGTATCTTTATTTATTTGTTTTTGGTTGCACTCAGTCTTCGTTGCTGTACACCAACTTTCTCTAGTTGGGACCAGGGGGACTGTGCTTTGCTGTGGAGTGTGGGCTTCTCATTGCAGGGGCTTCTCTTGTTGCAGAGTTCGGGCTCTAGATGTGTGGGCTTCAGTAGTTGCAGCACACGGGCTCGGTAGTTGTGGCCCATGGGCTTAGTTGCTCCAGGGCAACTGGAAGCTTCCTGGACCAGGGATCGAATCCAAGTCCCCTGCATTGGCAGGTGGATTCTTATCCACTGAACCACCAGGGAAGTCCTTGAGATATAATTGGCATACAGCATAGTATAAGTTTAAGGTGCACAGCATAATTCTTTGAGTTACATTATGAAATGATTATCACAGTTAAGTTTAATAAACATCCATCATCTCAAATAGGCACAAAATAGAAACAAAGGTTTTTCTTTGTGATTTACTCTCTTAACAACTTTTTAATATAACTTACAGCAGTGTTGTGCATTACATCCCTAGTGCTTATTACCTTAAAACTGAAAGTTTGTAACTTTTCACTGCCATCTTCCAGTTCACCCTCCCCCTCCCCCATTTATAAATATTTTTGTATTTAAAATTGTTTTTAAGAAAACACAAAGCAACTCTCGACCCAAATCAGCAAGCAGTGTGAAAGCTGCAGCTGTATAAGGGAAATTGCCTGGACCCCGAAGGTCTGATTCTCACCGGCACTGCCATCCGCAAGCTGGGTCTCTGGGTAAGACCCTCCTTCTCAAGGACATCTCACTCTGGAAAGCAAAAGTCTGCTAATGTCCTGTCCCTTGCCAGCTTTCACATTTTCTCTGCTTTCTGTGGGAGAGGTTAACAACTGCTGGAGGAGCAGAAAAGAAGAATGCACAGGCAAGAGCATTGTCACAAGCCTAAGTTCTGTACAAGCACAGGGAGGTGATTATCACTGCCTGTTCCTGTTTGCCTGACCTCTTAATTCATGGGCCCCGCCTGACTTCTGTTAAACCTTTGACCTTGCTGTTTTCCTCAACAGGGTGGATCTGAGTGCCCTGTAGTGACAAGTGTGCTCCCTACCAAGTTAATTAGCTGCCACTGAGCAGGAGTGGCATGCTACCGACAGTGAAGCCCCGGCTTAATTGGTCTCCATTATTATTGCTCTGGAGTCAGAGTCTGAAAAAGAGCCAAGCAATTCACTCGGGTATGGTGGGGTAGGGTGGGTAAGAATGTCAGGGTCGCCAAGGAGGTATGACGTTTGGATCAAGGTGGTTTCTGTGGGCTGTTCATTTAGAAGCAAGAGTCTTGGAATCCTACCAGTCATCTGTGGATCTGCTGGTCTGTCCTGCCTTAGTTTTCTCATCTGTGAAATGGAACTCACCAGCGAGATCAGAGTGGTGTAGAGGATCATTTCTTTTTATCTGCAGAGAGGGAGAAAGAGGACTTTGAAACCAGGAAAGGGGTGGGGCACAGGTGTCCACTGGCTGAGTATTTATAATTACAATTATCACTGCTATCAACCTCAGCAGGGCGTGGGACCAAGACCTCCGTCATCTTAAATGATTTGTGTGCATGGACACATTCTTCAGACCTTACACGATGTCCTTGTGAAACCGGTTGGGTGCTCAATGACAACAAAATCAGAGTGGAGAGGCAAGGCATCCACTAACGGCCCTTCTTTGCTGCAGGAATGAATTTTATGAGACTTGGTTGAGGGTCTAAATGGAGTGCTAGCTGTAGCAGGATCAGGTTGGGAGTGTAGGCACGCTCATCTCTATCTTTCTGCTGCAGGTACTAAAGAAATTCATTTTCTACCACCACCTGATGCCTATCTTTTCCTCCCTTCTCTGTCTCTTCCACTCTTCACTTCATTTAGCTGTCTCCTGAAAGAAATGGCTACCCACTCCAGTATTCTTGCCTGGAGAATCCTATGAACAGAGGAGCCTGGCGGGCTGCAGTACATGGGGTCACAGAGAGACTGACACGACTGAGCGACTAAACAACCACCGCATTTTCTAGGTTCTTTCCCTGCAAGGTCATTTGGGGAAATCCTTCAGAGGCGTCATTCTGTTGTCACAACAGTGTTTTGTAGGGTAGGCTGTAGAGATGGGGTGTGCATGTTCAGTGGTGTCCAAGCCTTTGGGACCTTATAGACTGTAGTCCTCTGTCCATGGGATTCTCCAGGCAAGGATACTGGAGTGGGTTGTTATTTCCTCCTCCAGGGGATCTTCCAGATTCAGGGATCGAACCCATGTCTCCTGTGTCTCCTGCATTGGCAGGCAGATTTTTTTTTTTTACCACTGAGCCACCTGGGAAGCCTGAGGCTCTAGAGGTGCCCTCCACTGTGGCTTTCTGTGACCTGAAGGACTGCAATGAAAATAGCCACGTCTTTTGAAACACAAAAGTACTGGCTGTGATTTAACTTGGCAACTTTTAAACTTCATCACTAGCTCCTTGACATCCATGAAGAGAGTGTCCTCATTTGAGTGCGTTCACTGAAGGGATAGTGTTTGCATAGCAGAGGCTGAAGCTGAGAGGGACCTGGGAAAGTGGACACTGCTCAGAGGCAACTGTGAAGGCGCTGTGTTTTCAGTGACCAGTGTTGAAAGTCTTGTGCTTTATGGCAGTGGTTTTGATCTGTTCAGTTCAGGTCAATTGCTTTGATCTGCTGCTGCTGCTGCTGCTACGTCACTTCAGTTGTGTCCGACTATGTGTGACCCCATAGACGGCAGCTCACCAGAATCCCCCATCCCTGGGACTCTCCAGGCAAGAACACTGGAGTGGGTTGCCCTTTCCTTCTCCAATGCATGAAAGTGAAAAGTGAAAGTGAAGTCACTCAGTCGTGTCTGACCCTCAGCGACCCCATGGTCTGCAGCCTTCCAGGTTCCTCCATCAGTGGGATTTTCCAGGCAAGGGTACTGGAGTGGAGTGCCATTGCGTTGATCTGTTAGGAGGTTGTAATTAAAAATTAGCAATAAATAAAATTGCTCTCTAAGCAGTTACTTGTATCAAGATGAATATCAAGATGAAGTTGATTTCTTTAAAACTGCTGCTGCTGCTGCTAAGACGCTTCAGTCGTCTTCAACTCCGTGCGACCCCATAGACGGCAGCCCACCAGGCTCCCCCATCCCTGGGATTCTCCAGGCAAGAACACTGGAGTGAGTTGCCATTTCCTTCTCCAATGCATGAAAGTGAAAAGTGAAAGTGAAGTCACTCAGTCGTGTCCTACTGTTAGAGACCCCATGGACTGCAGCCCACCAGGCTTCTCTGCCCATGGGATTTTCCAGGCAAGAGTACTGGAGTCTACTCAGATTTATTTCTTAAGCACCGTGACTATTTGTGCTTCTCCTTCTCCACCCCTCCCTGCTTCTCTCCCCCCACCCCCTCTGCAGGACTGTGTGAGGCTTCCTCCCTGAAAGAGTTCCTTGGTCTCCTTCCTGGTATGGTGCTGTTTGCCTTTGGTTTGATGCGTAACTTGTGGTTTTAGCAGTGTTGTTTTTGGTGAGCATCTCACTGGGAAGCCACGTCAAGTCCGGGCTTGATTATGTGCCCCCCTTTTTCAAATCCCTGTTCTTGTATTGTTGCATCAATATTAAGGGGAGTCTTGCAAAAGCACTGTTAATTACAAGCAGTCACACGCTTCTGGCCACTAGCACATCATACTTAAATATGAGTAGGTAAAGGCAAGAGGATGCAAGCTCAGTTCTGGGGCTCTCTCAGTGTGATAGCTACCACCCTGGGAAATCTTCAGATGTGTTTGTGAAAAATAGAATTTGCTTTATTTTTGAAAAGCAGAAGTAAAAGTTTATTCTCAGGTAACTATCTGGATGAAATCACTGTGGCCTTGGATAAATCATTCCACTTTGTTAGACTTCAGTTGCATCACCTATAAACTAGGTAAAACAAGAATTTGCTTGTCTGTAAACACGAGGCTGGATGAATGTCCTCTAGAGAACTCATTATGGATATTTGATTTGCTAAACACTGAGCTGAGCTGAAAGAGTCTGGACATAGTATAGTTGAAAGGGGGTACATACGTGATTGTTGTTTTCAGTTATTTTCCATTGCAAAAAAAATTGTGTATACACCAAAAAATACTTAAAACTTATATGCAGAGTTCAATAAATAAACACCTATGTAACTATCACCGGGTGGATGAATAGGATGCTACTGGCTCCCAGAGCCTCTGAGAGTGCCCGATCCGTCCCAGCCTCTTTCCTCACTTCTGTTTTACAGTAACTTCCTGCTTTCTCTCTAGTTTTGCCATCTGTGTTTCCCTCTGCTCCTTTGAAAGTTATGTGCTCTTTGTATTCTAAAAATTACAATATTGGTACTTGGAGTTTAAGGTTGATGAAAGCTTTCATTTCCCATTGGGTAACACCAGGTCCTTGGAACACCCCCAAACATTTACCCCCTCCTCACTTATTTTCTCTCATTGCTGTGTGTTTTAATTGTGTATGTTTTGAAGAATGCCGTGAAATAAATTGTGCTACACAGTCAGCATTCAGTTAGATTTATTCATGCATTTGTCACTGTCTTGCGCTCTTTCCTCCTCTTTGTGTTTCCAGTCTTCCGTCTAGAATCCCTTTCCTCCTGCCTGATGTACAGCCTTTAGAATTTCCTTTGCTGATAAGGAACTCTCTCAGGTCTTGCCTGCCTGAAAATGCCTGAATTTCACCTTCTTTGTGGAAGGATAGTCTTGACAGTTGTATTAGTTTCCTATTGCTGCTGTACAAATGTGGTGACTTAAATCAACAGGATATTTATCCTTGGAGAGTTTTGGAGGCTGGATACCCGAACCCCATGTCTCTGGGCTTGTCTAGATGTCAGCAAAGCTGTACTCCTTCCAGAAGCTCCAGGGCAGAAACGGTTTCCTTGCCTTTTCCAGCTTCTAGAGCTGCGTTCCTTGTATCCTGTGGTTTGTGACTCCTTCACCCATATTCAAAGACAGCATTGCAGCATCTTCAAATCTCCATCTCCTCCCACATGCCTTTCTCCTCTGTGTGGTTTCCCTCCGCCTCTCTCTTGTAGTAACATTCGTGATTGTATTGAGGACCTACAAATAATCCAGGATAATCCACCCATCTGGAGGTGCTTAACTTAATCATATCTGCAGTCTTTTTTACCATATAAGGTAATACTGCAGGTTGCAGGGACTGTGACCTGGTTATTTTTGGAGACCATTATTAATCTTTGCACAGGGCTGTATAAAACTACATGTTGATTTTTATTTTCTTTCAGCATATTAAAGATATGATTCTCCTGTCTTTTGGCTTCCCGTTTTAAACCATTTTTTAAAGTTGAAGTGTAGTTAATATGCAATGTTAGTTTCAGGTGTATAGCAAAGTGATTCAGTTTTTTTCAGAGCCTTTTCCAGTATAGGTTATTATAAGATTGTGAATATAGTTCCCTGTGCTATACCTAGGCCCTTGCTGTTTAGCTATTTTATATCATCTGTGCTGTGCTGTGCTTAGTCACTCAGTCATGTCTGAGTCTTTGCGACCCCATGGACTGTAGCCTGCCAGGCTCCTCTGCCCATGTGGATTCGCTAGGCGGGAATACTGGAGTGGGTTGTCATGGCCTCCTCAGGGCATCTTCCCAACCCAGGGAACCCAGGTCTCCCACATTGCAGGCAGATTCTTCACCAGCTGAGCCACCAGGGAAGCCCATATCAATGTATAGTTGTGTGTATATCTTAATCCTAAACTCCTAATTTACCTCCCTGTTCTTTCCCCTTTGGTAACCACAAGTTTGTTTTCTGTGTCTGTTAGTCTATTTCGGTTTTGTAAATAAGTTTATTTGTGTCATTTTTAAGATCCCACAAATATCATATGATATTTGTCTTTCTCTGGCTGACTTACTTCACTTAATATGACAATCTCTAGGTTTATCCATGTTGCTACAAATGACGTTATTTCATTCTCTTTGTGGCTGAGTAGTATTTTGTTATGTATATATACCGCATCTCCTTTATCTGCTCATCTGCTGGAGAACAGTTAGGTTGCTTCCCTGTCTTGACTATTGTAAATAGTGCTGCTGTGATCACTGGGGTGTGTGTCTTTTTGAACTAGAGTTTTCCCCGGTGGCTCAGAGGTTAAAGTGTCTGCCTCCAATGTGGGAAACCTGGGTTCGATCCCTGGGTCGGGAAGATCCCCTGGAGAAGGAAATGGCAACCCACTCCAGTATTGTTGCCTGGAGAATCCTATGGATGGAGGAGCCTGGTGGGCTACAGTCCATGGAGTCGCAAAGAGTCGGACACGACTGAGTGACTTCACTTTCACTTTTCTCCAAACATATGCCCAGATGTGGGCTTCCCTGGTGACTCAGACAGTAAAGAATCTGCCTGTAATGCAGAAGACCTGGGTTCGATCCCTGGGTTGGGAAGATCCCCTAGAGAAGGGAATGGCACCCCACTCCAGTATTCTTGCCTGGAGAATCCATGGACAGAGGAGCCTGGAGGGCTACAGTCGTCCATGGTGTCACGAAGAGTCAGATACTATTGAGCAACTAATACACATGCACATGCCCAGGTGTGGGATTGCTAGATCACATGCTAGCTCTATTTCTAGTTCCTTAAGAAACCTCCATACTATTCTCCATAGCGGCTGTACCAATACAGGAGTGTTCCCTTTTTCCCCTCACCCTCTCCAGCATTTATTTGTAGACTTTTTGATGATGGCCATTCTGGCCAGTGTTAGGTGATACCTCATTGTAGTTTTGATGTGCTTTTCTCTTATAATTAGTGATGCTGAGCATCTTTTCATGTGCCTGTTGGCCATCTGTATGTCTTCTTTGGAGAAATGTCTGTTTAGATCTTTTGCCCAGTTTTTGATTGGGTTGTTTTATTTTTATATTATGCAGTATGAGCTGTTTATATATTTTGGAAATTAAGCCCTAGTTGGTAGCATCCCTTGAAAATATTTTCCCCCAAATAGATTGTCTTTTCATTTTGTTTATGGTTTCATCTGCTGTGCAAAAGCTTTTAACTAGGTCCCATTTGTTTGTTTTTGGTTTTATTTCCTTTACTCTAGGAGACAGGTTAAAAAAAAAAGTATTGCTTCAATTTATGTTAAAGACTATTCTCTGTTTTCCTCCTGGAGTTTTATAGTACATGGGCTTACATTTAGGCAGTAATCCATCCTGAGTTTATTTTTGTGTATTTTGTTAAGAGAATGATCTGGTTTCATTCTCTTACATGTTGCTGTACTGTTTTCCCAGCACCATTTATTCAGGAGACTATCTTTTTATCATTTTATTTTCTTGCTGGTTTCCATTTTTGATGTTGAGATATTATCTCTCAGTCTGCTCATCATTTGTTTTAAGGTAATCTGTACTTTTTCTTTAAGACTTTTAATCTTTGTTTTGATAACTGTGATGTGTCTAGGTGTACATTTCTTTATATTTATTCTGTTTGGTAGTCTCTGGGTCTTTTGAATTTATGGTATCTTTTAATAGTTCTGGAAAATCCTTAGCTGTTATCTCCTCAAAATTATCTCAACCCCATACCCCCTTTCCTCCTCTTCCAGGATTCCAGTGAAATGTATGTTAGAATTTTTTACTATATTCTCCTTGTTATAAACTCACTCTTCTGCGTTTTCCCTGTTTTTCCTTTTCTGTACTATATTCTGGATATTTTCCTCTGATCTTACCTCTGGTTTATAATTCTCTCTTCCATTGTTTTTAATCTGCTGCCAAACACTTCTATTGAAATTTTAATGTGTTACTATATTTTTTCTTTCCACAAGTTCTATTTGATCCTCTTCTAGATCTGCTTAGTCATGTTTTATAGTCTTAGTTATTTGTGAACTTGTCTCATTTTTTCATGTGGTAAGCATATATAAACTTAATAAGTCTATATCTGAAATCTGTCCAGGTCTGATTCTGCTCTCAATGGTTTATACTGGGTCTCACTCATGTTGCCTTATTTCTCTATGTGTCTACTTATCTTTTAACTATTTTGCTGGCTATTGCCCTTAAAACATTTTTTGTGACTCCCTGAGGCTTGAAATAAGCGTACTGTCCTCCTTTTGACTGTCTTTTCAGGGCACTACAAGTTGGGGATCACATCAAACCAAATTCATTGCCTGTCTGTGCTGTACATTCTTGGGGAGAAATGTGCACGAGGGTGGGCCTGTGGCCACATTTCCTCAAAATTATTTTCTCCACCTTCCTTTTTCCAGCTTGAACATCAGGGAGTTCACGGTTCACGTATTGCTGAAGCCTGGCTTGGAGAATTTTGAGCATTACTTTACTAGCGTGTGAGATGAGTGCAATTGTGCGGTAGTTTGAGCATTCTTTGGCATTGCCTTTCTTTGGGATTGGAATGAAAACTGACCTTTTCCAGTCCTGTGGCCACTGCTGAGTTTTCCAAATTTGCTGGCATATTGAGTGCAGCACTTTTACAGCATCATCTTTCAGGATTTGAAACAGCTCAACTGGAATGCCATCACCTCCACTAGCTTTGTTCGTAGTGATGCTTTCTAAGGCCCACTTGACTTCACATTCCAAGATATCTGGCTCTAGATTAGTGATCACATCATCATGATTATCTGGGTCATGAAGATCTTTTTTGTACAGTTCTTCCATGTATTCTTGCCACCTCTTCTTAATATCTTCTGCTTCTGTTAGGTCCATACCATTTCTGTCCTTTATTGAGCCCATCTTTGCATGAAATGTTCCGTTGGTATCTCTAATATTCTTGAAGAGGTCTCTAGTCTTTCCCATTCTGTTCTTTTCCTCTATTTCTTTGCATTGATTGCTGAAGAAGTCTTTCTTATCTCTTTTGCTATTCTTTGGAACTCTGCATTCAGATGCTTATATCTTTCCTTTTCTCCTTTGCTTTTCACCTCTCTTCTTTTCACAGCTATTTGTAAGGCCTCCTCAGACAGCCATTTTGCTTTTTGCATTTCTTTTCCATGGGGATGGTCTTGATTCCTGTCTCCCGTACAATGTCACGAACCTCATTCCATAGTTCATCAGGCACTCTGTGAGATCTAGGCCCTTAAATCTATTTCTCACTTCCACTGTGTAATCCTAAGGGTTTTGATTTAGGTCATACTTGAATGGTCTAGTGGTTTTCCCTACTTTCTTCAATTTCAGTCTGAATTTGGCAATAAGGAGTTCATGATCTGAGCCACAGTCAGCTCCTGGTCCTGTTTTTGTTGACTGTATAGAACTTCTCCATCTTTGGCTGCAAAGAGTATAATCAATCTGATTTCGGTGTTGACCATCTGGTGATGTCCATGTGTAGAGTCTTCTCTTGTGTTATTGGAAGAGGGTGTTTGCTATGACCAGTGCATTTTCTTGGCAAAACTCTATTAGTCTTTGCCCTGCTTCATTCCGTATTCCAAGGCCAAATTTGCCTGTTACTCCAGGTGTTTCTTGACTTCCTACTTTTGCATTCCAGTCCCCTATAATGAAAAGGACATCTTTTTGGGTTTTAGTTCTAAAAGGTCTTGTAGGTCTTCATAAAACCGTTCAACTTCAGCATCTTCAGTGTTACTGGTTGGGACATAGACTTGGATTACTGTGATATTGAATGGTTTGCCTTGGAGATGAACAGAGATCATTCTGTAGTTTTGAGATTGCATCCAAGTACTGCATTTTGGACTCTTTTGTTGACCATGATAGCTACTCCATTTCTTCTGAGGGATTCCTGCCCGCAGTACTAGATATAATGGTCATCTGAGTTAAATTCACCCATTCCGGTCCATTTTAGTTTGCTGATTCCTAGAATGTCGACGTTCACCCTTGCCATCTCTTGTTTGACCACTTCCAATTTGCCTCGATTCATGTATCTGACATTCCAGGTTCCTATGCAATATTGCTCTTTACGCCACAGATCTTGCTTCTATTACCAGTCACATCTACAACTGAGTATTGTTTTTGCTTTGGCTCTATCCCTTCATTCTTTCTGGAGTTATTTCTCCAGTGACCTCCAGTAGCATATTGGGCACCTAATGACCTGGGGAGTTCCTCTTTCGGTATCCTATCATTTTGCCTTTTCATACTGTTCATGGGGTTCTCAAGGCAAGAATACTGAAGTGGCTTGCCATTCCCTTCTCCAGTGGACCACATTCTCCCTGATGTTCAAGCTGGTTTTAGAAAAGGCAGAGGAACCAGAGATCAAATTGCCAACATCTGCTGGATCATGGAAAAAGCAAGAGAGTTCCAGAAAAACATCTACTTCTGCTTTATTGACTATGCCAAAGCCTTTGACTGTGTGGATCACAATAAACTGTGGAAAATTCTGAAAGAGATGGGAATACCAGACCACCTGACCTGCCTCTTGGGAGATCTGTATGCAGGTCAGGAAGCAACAGTTAGAACTGGACATGGAACAACAGACTGGTTCCAAATAGGAAAAGGAGTACGTCAAGGCTGTATATTGTCACCCTGCTTATTTAACTTATATGCAGAGTACATCATGAGAAATGCTGGACTGGAAGAAACACAAGCTGGAATCAAGATTGCCAGGAGAAATATCAATAACCTCAGATATGCAGATGACCCCACCCTTATGGCAGAAAGTGAAGAGGAGCTAAAAGCCTCTTGATGAAAGTGAAAGAGGAGAGCGAAAAAGTTGGCTTAAAGCTCAACATTCAGAAAACGAAGATCATGGCATCTGGTCGCATCACTTCATGGGAAATAGATGGGGAAACAGTGGAAACAATGTCAGACTTTATTTTGGGGGCTCCAAAATCACTGCAGATGGTGATTGCAGCCATGAAATTAAAAGACACTTACTCCTTGGAAGAAAAGTTATGACCAATCTAGATAGCATATTCAAAAGCAGAGACATTATTTTGCCGACTAAGGTCCGTCTAGTCAAGGCTATGGTTTTTCCAGTGGTCATGTATGGATGTGAGAGTTGGACTGTGAAGAAGGCTGAGTGCCAAAGAATTGATGCTTTTGAACTGTGGTGTTGGGGAAGACTCTTGAGAGTCCCTTGGACTGTGAGGGAGATCCAACCAGTCCATTCTGAAGGAGATCAACCCTGGGATTTCTTTGGAAGGAGTGCTGCTAAAGCTGAAACTCCAGTACTTTGGCCACCTGATGCGAAGAGTTGACTCACTGGAAAAGACTGATGCTGGGAGGGATTGGGGGCAGGAGGAAAAGGGGATGAGTGAGGATAAGATGGCTGGATGGCATCACGGATTTGGACGTGAGTCTGAGTGAACTCTGAGGGATGGTAATGAATAGGGAGGCCTGGCGTGCTGCGATTCATGGAGTCGCAAAGAGTCAGACACAATAAGCGAGTGAACTGAACTGAACTTCCTTTTCCTCCTTCTGCTCTACTTCAGTACAAAGTAACCTCCCTTAGCCTGTGGAGCTGGGGAGAAGTAGAAGTGACAGATCTGTTCAGCATCCTCCTAATTCTGAGAGTGTACTCTGGGAGCCTGCTTCATGCAGGAAGAAGTATCCAGTAAGGCTTTACACTGAATGTCTTCTTTGACTGGATATCTGTTACCCTTACCCCCGCCAGTGTCTTTAAGGTGAAAGCAACTTGGGTACTCAAATAGTTCTCTGGTCTCTTTGAATTCAAGCTTCCCCTCAAAATTGGCCTGGCAGGTCTGCACTATCTTTTCAGCTCCTAAGTGCTTAAAGGTGATTTATCCAGTTTTTCATTCAGGGAGAGGATTTATCTGAATAACCTATTACCTAACCTGCCCTTATGGAAAACGGTATTCCATTTTTATTGTATGAAATTAAGCATTTGTGTTTAACAACTATATTTACCCTTAGGAAATTTATAGTACAAGAAGATCAAAGGAATGTAAGACCATAAGTTCTTTTGTGTGTGTGTGTTAACAGATTTAGTCTTAACCAGTCAATCCTAAAGGAAGTCAACCCTGAATATTCACTGGAAGGACTGATGCTGAAGCTCCAATACTTTGGCCACCTGATGAGAAGAGCCAACTCGTTGTTAAAAAAATCTGACGCAGGGGAAGACTGAGGGCAGGAAGAGAAGGGGACAGTAGATCACGAGATGGTTGGATGGCATCACCGATTCAATGGACATGAGTTTGAGCAAGCTCCAGGAGATGGTGAAGGACAGGGAAGCCTGGTGTGCTACAGTCCATGGGGTGACAAAGAGTCAGGCACAACTGAGCGATTGAACAACAAGAAATTTAGCAGTCATCCTTTGGAAGACTGATCTGGAATGGAATTTGAGGAGTAAAAGGTGTGAGTCTTGGATGGATTGTCCCAGTGACTTTACAAACTTGAAGGGCCCATCTTGCTCGATACCACTTGTTCTTTCCTTAAGGTATATCTTCAGTTGGTTAGCTAATAAGTTGCATCTTTGCCTTGAAAAAAATAGCCACCAAAGGAAACGCTCTCTTAGCCGGTTTCCTTGCCACCTCAGCCTGGTCCTGAACTGCCCTATAGTGGTGGAGGTCCAGCTTGTTTGAATTCGAGGCAGCAGTGAGGGCAGCTGGTTTTGGTAGAGACAGCGCTTGTCGGCAGCTGCCTGTCTCGTGGCCTAAAGCCTGAGCACTGCGACGTGAGTCTGTGACAGTGAAGGTGGGTTGCTGACTTTGGCGGTGGATAAGTGCACGTGCTTGGGCCGGGTTTATGAGTCCAGTCTTTGGCCTACCCTCAGCATCACGCTTTGACCAGTTGGTCTTGGATCAAGTCTTCAAAACTTTAAATCTCACATGTCAGGAATGAATATTTGACCCCTTGGTCTTCCAATCCCAAATTTGGATGGAAGCCTCTGAAATGACAGTCAACATGAGGAAAAGCTTGTAAATCATTTGTTGATTCAGAAAACACTTAATGGACTTCTGCCACCTGGAAAGCATCATGCTGGCTATTGCAGTATCCTTGCCTCCAGAATGCTTATAATCTTGCAAAGTATTACGGTTGATCGCCTAAGAGAGAAGCTGAGATTGAGAGGGGACCTGAAGCTGGTTGTGAGGCTGATCTGTGATGTTTGTCATCCCATTGCTCATGAGGGTTGATTTGACGGGCCTGGCTGGCTGGAGTTCGCTTTCTTCCCCACATTTCAGGGAGCATCCCTCCCAAAACTGGGGTCATCTCTGAAAGTATGACCCTTTCACTGAGAGGCAGCTGTCCTTTGGTCAAGTATAAAGGTGGCCGTGCTTCTCTTTATAAGACCTCAATTCAGTTCAGTTCAGTTCAGTTAACTCGCTCAGTTGTGTCTGACTCTGCAACTCCATGAATTGCAGCACTCCAGGCCTCCCTGTCCATCACCAACTTCTGGAGCCTACTCAAACTCATGTCCATCGAGTCAGTAATGCTATCCAACCCTTTCATCCTCTGTCATCCCCTTCTCCTCCTGCCTTCAATCTTTCCCAGCATCAGGATCTTTTTAAATGAGTCAGTTCTTCACATCAGGTGACCAAAGTATTGGAGTTTCAGCTTCAGCATCAGTCCTTCCAATGAATATTCAAGATTGATTTCCTTTTGGATTGACTGGTTTCACCTCCTTGCAGTCCAAGAGACTCTTAAGAGTCTTCTCCAGCAGCACAGTTCAAAGCATCAATTCTTCAGCGCTCAGGTTTCTTAGTCCAACTCTCACATCCATACATGACTATTGGAAAAACCATAGCTTTGACCAGATGGACCTGTCTTTGCAAAGTAATGTCTCTGCTTTTTAATATGCTATCTAGGTTGGTCATCGGAGAAGGCAATGGCACTCCACTCCAGTACTCTTGCCTGGAAAATCCCATGGATGGAGGAGCCTGGTAGGCTGCAGTCCATGGGGTCGCAAAAAAAGTCAGACACGACTGAGCGACTTCACTTTCACTTTTCACTTTCATGCATTGGAAGGAAATGGCAACCCACTCCAGTGTTCTTGCCTGGAGAATCCCAGGGATGGGGAGCCTGGTGGGCTGCCATCTATGGGGTCACACAGAGTCTGACACGACTGAAGCGACTTAGCAGCAGCAGCAGCAGGTTGGTCGTAGCTTTTTCTTCCAAGGGGCAAAAGTCTTTTAATTTCATGGCTGCAGTTACCATCTGCAGTGATTTTGGAGAAGAAATAAAGTCTCTCACTGTTTCCACTGTTTCCCCATCTATTTGCCATGAAGATTTTTTTGAAGTGGACCATTTTTAAAGTCTTCATTACTTGTTACAATATTGCTTCTGCTTTATGTTTGGGATTTTTTTTTTTTTTTTTTGGCCTGGAGGCATGTGGGATCTTAGCTCCCCACCCAGGGACTGAACCTGCATCCTCTGCATCAGAAGGCAAAGTCTTCACTGCTGGAATGCCAGGGTCTTAGTTTTCTGAATGCCCTGATCTTAGTTTTCTGAATGCCCTGATTTTAGTTTTCTGAATGTTGCGTTTTAAGCCACCTTTTTTTTTTTTAAGAGCTAGCGAAAGACAAAAGTGTGAGAAAGATGGCAACCAATCTTGCTGCTTATCTTGGACAAAACTTCATGCAGTCTTGGACAAAGAAACAAGAATTAATGAGTGATTTATGCATCAGAATAAACTCAGTTTTCTGGAAATCATTTTAGAATGGATATTGGAATTTGATTAATAAAACATGGCTGGAGTGGAAGATGATTTCTCTTTGCCAGTTCACTCAGAAATCACTGCTGGGACTTCCCTGGCATTCCAGCAGTGAAGACTTTGCCTTCTGATGCAG
Organism: Nanger dama; assembly: GCA_917880005.1. Classification (NCBI taxonomy): domain Eukaryota; kingdom Metazoa; phylum Chordata; class Mammalia; order Artiodactyla; family Bovidae; genus Nanger; species Nanger dama. The sequence continues at coordinate 15,271,486 of CAKJTW010000026.1, forward strand.
GGGGTGCAGGTTCAGTCCCTGGGTGGGGAGCTGAGATCCCACATGCCTCCTGGCCAAAAAAAAACCACACCAAACATAAAGCAGAAGCAATATTGTAACAAGTAATGAAGACTTTAAAAATGGTCCTCTTTAAAAAATTACTGTTGTGCATTGTTCTACACAAATGAATTTGATGAACTTTTTAATTAATGCACTAAGAGTGTGGGTAGAGCTCAGTAGACAATTGCCAGTGTGTGGCTTTTAGGGAAAACCAGCTTAAAATCAGATTTGTTTCTTCATCAAGAATTAGAGGATACACTAGAAAGATCTGGGCTTCCCTGGTGGCTCGGAGGTTAAAGCATCTGCCTGGAATGCAAGAAACCCAGGTTCAATCCCTGGGTTGGGAAGATCCCCTGGAGAAGGAAATGGCAACCCACTCCAGTACTCTTGCCTGGAGAATCCCATGCAGTTCATGGGGTCGCAAGAGTCGGACACGACTGAGCAACTTCACTTTCACTTTCACTTTTCTAGAAAGATTCTCCATGCCGCCCCACTCTTTCTTGGCAAGCGGTCAGGCTGTTAGCTTCTAGCCCCCAGCTTCCTTGACTATGGGAATTCCTTCCTAGTTTGACTCTGAGCACAGATTCCTCCTGCTTTTTTGTTTTCTGTTTGCCTGTTGCTCTTCTTTCATTGCACATGTTTTTTTTTTTTCTATGTCCTGCTCCCCTGTCTTGCTGGGCTTTTTGATCCCAAACAAGGATGACTTTATATTCAGCTTGTTATGAAAGTTCAATAACATGTGACACGTGGTATGTTTTCCAACTGGAGTCATGTTTTGCTGAATGTAATACTGTTCCACTCAAATTTTAATTGAAGTAAATAGTAAAACACAATTGTAGTGGGCCGTCCCGGTGCCTCCCCTCCTCATCCCCACCTTCTCCTTCTACTCCTCCTCCCTTTCCTCTTCCTCTTCTCCCAGAGGAGGTGTCAGAAAAGCGCAAGAATCTGCAGCGTAGTGAAATACCAACTCCTTTTTAAAATTTTACTGTTTTATTTTTTTAATATAAATTTATTTATTTTAATTGGAGGCTAATTACTTTACAATATTGTAGTGGTTTTGCCATACATTGACATGGATCCACCACGGGTGTGCATGTGTTCCCCATCTTGAACCCCCCCTCCCACCTCCCTCCCCCATCCCATCCCTCAGGGTTATTCCAGTGCACCAGCCCGAGCCCCCTGTCTCATGCATCGAACCTGGACTGGTGATTCGTTTCATATATGATAATATACATGTTTCAGCGCCATTCCCCCAAATCATCCCTCCCTCTCCCTCTCCCACAGAGTCCAAAAGACTGTTCTCTACATCTGTGTCTCTTTTGCTGTCTTGCATACAGGGTTATCGTTACCATCTTTCTAAATTCCATATATATGCGTTAGTATACTGTATTGGTGTTTTTCTTTCTGGCTTACTTCACTCTGTATAAATGGCTTCATTTTCATTCACCTCATTAGAACTGATTCAAATGTATTCTTTTTAATGGCTGAATAATATTCCATTGTGCATGTGTACCACAGCTTTCTTATCCATTCGTCTGCTGATGGACATCTAGGTTGCTTCCATGTCTGGCTACTATAAAGTGCTGCGATGAACATTGGGGTACACGTGTCTCTTTCAGTTCTGGTTTTCTCAATGTGTGTACCCCACAGTGGGATTGCTGGGTCAAATGGCAGTTCTATTTCCAGTTTTTAAAGGAATCTCACACTGTTCTCCATAGTGGCTGTACTAGTTTGCATTCCCACCAACAGTGTAAGAGGGTTCCCTTTTCTCCACACCCTCTCCAGCATTTATTGCTTGTAGACTTTTGGATCGCAGCCATTCTGACTGGCGTGAAATGGTACCTCATTGTGGTTTTGATTTGCATTTCTCTGATAATGAGTGATGTTAAGCATCTTTTCATGTGTTTGTTAGCCATTTGTATTCTTCTTTGGAGAAATGTCTGTTTAGTTCTTTGGCTCATTTTTTGATTGGGTTGTTTATTTTTCTGGAATTGAGTTGCAGGAGTCACTTGTATATTTTTGAGATTATTTCTTTGTTACCAACTCCTTAAAGTTAGGATAAATCTCATTCTGTTACTTGCTTTTGTATATACACATGGAGGAAAAGTGATCACCGGTTGAAAAGTATCTAATACTGTGTTAGAGGTTACTTTGATCTTTTGCAAAAGCAGAGAAGGAAGACAAAGCAAGTGTTGGGCACAGCACTGTTGACTGACTGGCAGCAGTGATGAAGGGGTAACCAGCGTTCTTGGAGGAGAATCAGGTCAAGGTTGGGTGTTGGCTACTCTGCTATTACGAACCCTCAGTCTCCCTAGGTGATCTCATGGCCCGTGCTTGGATGTTATCTTGGCCTGTGGGAAATAAGATGCAGCTGTTTGGCTGGCTAGTGTCCTCTGATCCCAGAATGTTGGGGTAGACCCTACTGCGAGTCATTTATACAATAGTGTTTACCAAGCTTCTGCTTGTGCCAGGTATGGTCGTTGGGAAGGGGAGCAATAAAGAGACGTGTTCTCATGGAGCTTATATTCCGGGGGAGTGACAGGCAATAAAGCACAAAATAAACAAGGATAACTTCAGATATTGACAAAGGTAGGATAAAGGGACAGAGAGTGACTGTACTTCCTTTAGGTTCCTGGGTCTCAAGTGGGCCTCTTTGGGAAGGGGACAGTAGCGCAGGAGGCTGAGAAGGGGCTGGTCACATGAGGATCTGAAGCAGCGATGTCCTGTAGAACTTGCTGCATGTGGAAGATGTTACATATCATGCTATCCAGTATGTGTGGTCTTGAGTCTCATGGCTACTGTGGCTGGTACAGCCGAGGAACTGAGTTTTAAGTTGTATTTAATATTAACAACTTAACTGCATGTGTTAATACCTACTCTCTTGGACAGTGCAAGATCTAGAGAAAGGCCTTGCAAGGAGAGGCCTTGCAAAGGTCCTGAGGACATGGGGCCCCTGAAAACCCAGCATGGGATCTCGTCTGGAAGCTGGGCCCAGTCTTCAAAGAGCAAATCTGGAAAACTTAGAATTGCTTCCTGCCTCTGTTTTGTGAGCCCCTGGAGAACCTACAGAGGAACAACAGTTAACCAGATGAGAACGAAAAGCCTCTGCCCAACAAAGAACCTGCTTCCTTTCCTAGGAAGGGCCCATTCCCACATCGTCTGACTCACAACTCTTGACTGGTTTCCTCTGCTCACAGGCAGGGCTGGCCTTTGTCTTGCAGGATGTAGCCATTACATAGATCTTGCTTGTTCATTCTGGGAACGAATCCTGTGTTTGTTCTTTCCTTGAACCTTTTTATAATGAGAGGCTGGAACCTCTACAATTTTTCTTTTAAGGGGTCTCTAAAGAGCCTCTTTAGAGAGGTGATGAGGTGAAAGAGGGGCATGAAAAAGCTGACTTCAAACTCAACATTCAGAATACTAAGATCATACATCTGGTCCCATCACTTTATGGCAAACAGCAGGGGAAAAAGTGAAAATAGTGACAGATTTTCATTTTCCTGGGTTCCAGAATCACTGTAGACAGTGACTGCAGCCATAAAATTAAGACACTTGCTCCTTGGAAGGAAAACTATGACAAACCTAGACAGCATATTAAAAACAGAGACATCATTTTGCCAACAAAGGTCCAAATAGTCAAAGCTGTGGTTTTTCTAGTAGTCACGTATGGATGTGAGAGTTGTACCATAAAGAAGGCTGAGCACTGAAGAATGGATGCTTTAGAATTGTGGTGTTGGAGAAGACTCTTGAGAGACCCTTGGACTGCAAGGAGGTCAAACCAATCTATCCTAAAGGACATCAACCCTGAATATTGATTAGAAAGACTGATGCTGAAGTCAAAGCTCCAATACTTTGGCCATCTGAATCAAAGAGCCAACTCATTTAAAAAGACCCTGATGCTGGGAAAGATTGAGGGCAGAAGGAGAAAGGGGCCACAGAGGATGAGATGGTTGGCTGGCATCACTGACTCAATGGACATGAATTTGAGCAAAGTCCGGGAGATAGAGAAGGACAGGGAAGGATGTCGTTCTGCAGTCCAGGGGGTCGCAGTTTCGGACATGGCTTAGAGACTGAACAACGATAATTCTGCGTTCTTCTTACTTCCCTCCAGTTACCTCAGGGGCCAAGGCTCCAACTCTTCTGGCTTAGCTATTCTCTCCAACGCCCTGTCCCAAGCTAGGATGGCATAATCAGTCCTGGTTATAAAGAGAAACTGGTCTTTGGAAATAGTTTCACCATGAATCACCACTTCTGTTGAAAAGGTTATGAAGGAAAGAGGATAGGAAAGGAGTGGGGAAAAAGACCAGGAATGTTTGCAGTGGTTTTCTCACATGCCGTGTGTGTGCTGGGATCTCTTAGGCCGTGGAAACCTCTGTACCTCTTGGCCAAGAGGTGGGCTATTCCAAGCAGCTTCTGGCTTATCCCGGCAGAGTGGGGAGGGAGTGGATGCCACAGGGACCAGCTCTGCCTCTCCAGTGCATGTGGGGATTCGGCTCCAGCAAGATTCTCAGCCAAACACAGAGATGAAGTAGCCCGTCCAGGGTCAGTGTGCTGCAGATTAGAGGAGGCCCAGCTGTGGTCTCTGGTCCAGGCCTGGCCCAGATTAGTCATTGCTTGCACACCCCATAGAAGGTGCAGTTACTTAGTCCCCCTCCGAAGGGTGCGAGAGACTGAGTCTGTGGGCCCAAGCCTGCTTCTGGGAGTTGAGCTGTGACTCTCTTGTTCCCCTTCGGCCTTGCCTAGCCATGTGCAGTTAACTGAGAGTTCCTCCCTCCCCACCCCCAGTCCTGCATGGGAAAGGGAAAGAGGCTACGGCAGACTTCGGCTTTTTTGTTGTTTTTAATTGGAGGATAATTGCTTTACAATGTTCTCTGTGTCTGCGTTTCTGTTCCTGCCCTGCAGGTAGGTTCATTACTTCTGTTTTTCTTGATTCCATGTATTTGGATTCATGTGTGATATTCATTTTTCTCCTGACTTACTTCACTCTGGCATGACAGACTCTAGATTCTTCTACTTCTCTGCTAATGACCCAATTTCATTCCTTTTTATGGCTGAGTACTATTCCATTATATATACATAAAACATTGTGTACGTGTACCACATGAGAAGCGGTCTCATGCCGATGACCTTGATCTCTCTGGTCAGAAGTCTGAGGTCCTAAAATGGGCCTTTGTTGACCCCTGAAGAGTGTGCTGGCTCCTCCCACCTACTTTGTACCAGTGCCCTCCTGGCATACAAGTGTGAAAACACACCTGAATCTTGCACTTGGGCCTCCACAAGAGAACATGGATGCCTCTCTCCTCCAGGTGCCTTGCCCTTACATTCTGGCATAATGGTTCTCCAGCGGAGAAGTGCCTGCTATGGCAAGGAGCCTTGATGGACAATTTAATATACGGGAGTTCATTGAAAAGTCCTTATACACTAGATGGTGCAGTATGCTTGTCCAGCTGAATTCATTTGTCCCTGAAAAAATAAATGTGCTTATTGAAGAAAAATTGGAACATTTACCCAAGGAGAAAGGAGGAAGCAATGACCTAAGAATCCACCATCTAAATTCAGCTGCCTTGTTAATATTTTGGTGTGGTCTCTGATAGTATTTTATCTTTCTACCTAAGGGTGGCCTGGCGTGCTGCAATTCATGGGGTCACAAAGAGTCGGACACGACTGAACAGCTGGACTGAACTGAACTGAAGGGTTGTCTTGCCTTTTACATGTCTATGACCATAACGTATATACACTTCTGTGCAGTTTTTTTTTAATTAAAAAACTTTTAATTGAACTTTATTTACAATGTTGTGTTAGTTTTTGTTATACAGCAAAGTGATTCAGTTATATATATACATACTTTTATATGTCTTTCCATTATAGCTTATTACAAGATATTGAATATACTTCCCTGTGCTATACAGTAGGACCTTGTTTATTTTTTGTATAGTAGTGTGTATCTGCTAATTGCAAACCCCTCATTTATCCTTCCCACCCCTTTCTCCTTTGATTACCCTAAATTTGTTTTCTATATCTGTGACTCTGTTTCTGTTTTATAAATAAGTTCATTTGTATCATTTTTTTTTTAGGTTCCACGTGAAGTGGTATCATATTTTTGTCTTTGTTTGACTTACTTCACTCAGTATGATAATCTCCGGGTTCATCCATGTTGCCACAAATGGCAGTATCTCATTCTTTTTATGGCTGAGTGGTATTCCATTCCACTTTACACTCTCCCCTCTCCCATCTTTTTCATCCATTCATCTGTCAGTGGACATATAGGTTGTCTTGGCTATTGTAAATAGTGCTGCTGTGAAAATTGGAGTGCCTGTATCTTTTCAACTTAGAGTTTTTGTCTTTTGTGGATATACGCCCGGGAGCAAGATTGCTGGATCATATCATAATTCTATTTTTAGTTTTTACGGAAGCTGGTTTTTAAATTAACATTCAACAGTAAGCAGATTATAGACTTCACTTTTCACGGCCACGTGTTATTCCTGTGTGTTTAGCACTGGGATGTTTTGAGCTCTGAGGACTCTGCAGGGGCTGGCGGCCACACGCTGAGTCAGTGATCAAGCCGGGGCTGTGAAGCAATGCTCCCACCTCCCTATTCCTAATCTTTGTAGTAACCCTTATCCTAAGCAAGTGTAATAAGATGAGACAAGACAAGAGACAGAGGAAGGGCAAAATGTGGCGTCGCCTCGCGCCTTGAGGACTAGTTGATCGTGGGAGGGGCCCAGGCCTGAGCAGGCCTGAGCAGAAACGCGGCTGCGGCCAGGCTGGCCGGACCCTGTGCGTCAGGATCTGGGACTGGCGCCTTTAGGTGTCTGTGACTGAGTGGGCGGCAGAGAGCCAGGGCGCCTGGGGCAGCCTGTGGGCTATGACTAAATTAGGAAGAAGGAGCCCTCGGGCTCTCAGGGAGCTCAGTGGGCCAGTGGGCGGTGGACCGGCCTCTGGTGGGCAGCTGTTCAGGCAGGCAAGAGTGGCCTTCACTTCGACTTGCCAGTGGCTGCAGAAACGTCACACCCTGAGTGTGTGGAGAAGACCCTTCCCGAAGCTGGTGACCATCGCCCCCCACCCCCGATCCCCACCGAGGAGTCTCAGGCAGATAGAACGCCATGAGCTTTCATCCCTCAGCCTTTCTAAGCTCTTGTGGGAAGGTTTTACCTTGTAAAACGCCTACCCTCCTGAATAGTTTTGAGCAGGGATTATATAGGATTCTGGGCATCACAGATGAACATCAGATGGTCCAGACAGGACAAGGGGCGATGGCAGCTCTGTTTAACCTGGCGGCGAGGCATCTACAGGCAGCAGCATTTGACTTCGAAAGTCTTGCGAAGGTTTACTTGGTTTAAGTATTATAAAGAGAAGAGGAGGAAAAGTGGCAGGAGAATGGTGACTCCTGGGGAGACAAGTGAGCAACTTCTAAGTAATTAAACTGTGAATCAGGCCAAGTCCATCAGGGGACTCGTGGTCTGCGGTCAGTGCCTCACAGAGAGGGGCTTCTTGCCTTTGTTCTCTTTTCTTCCTTCCTTCCTTCTCCACCGCCCCCTCCCCCGCCCTGCTTTTGGTGTCATATTTTTTGCAAGACTTTTAGAGGTACTTAGCTCCAGGAAATCTTCTCAGCGGCAGCACTATTGCCATCTTGGACTGGTAGTCTTTGTTTATGGGTCTGTCCTGAGCATTGTAGGATTTTAGCAGCATCGCTGGAGTCTGCCCAGTAGTGCTCCCAATTCTGAAACAAAACGTCTACAGTGTACCCTGGGGGACATTCAGCCCCAGTTATGGGCCCCTGCTTATAGCAGAAGACAGCCAGTTCTTCCTGCTGAAAAATGTTGCAGTTACAACTTGGGATGGTGAAATGATGAGTCACTTCACTCCATCTCCTCTTGCTTCACAAACGTTTTAAAAAGAGAGGCCAGCCAATCAGGAAGTTTGTGGGCTGGGACTCAGTGTGACCACGCTGTCTGAGGCGGCTGCATTGCTAAGCGTCGTTATGGGGTCCTTTTAGGTTCTTCAGGACCAGACCCAGAGGCAAAAACAAGCAAATAAACAAAGCACTCTCATCACCGCCACCCACAAAAAATAGGAAAGTAAACCAGAACTGAAGACTTTGGAATTTTATTAAAAATGGCCTCATGATTAGCACCAGACTCCCTCCTTCAGAAGCGGTCTTAGGCATCCTGTCTGCGTAGAGCTGGCCTGGGCATTGATATGTGAAGAGGCTGAGAACATGTGGTATAAACATCGACTGATATTGTTTGCCATTTACACTCAGCATGTGTAATGCCACAGGAATGGCTCCTGGCGGCATGTGACTCTGCTTCCAGCCGGGTGTGCGGTGCCCGGGGTGCTCCTTCTCTTTCGCTGGCTCCCTTGCTGCGTCCCCCTCCTCTGCCCCCTTCTCCAGACTCGGGAGAGTCTAAGCGGACGCTTGTCATGATTGGCATGCAGAAAGCTGGTAGAATGTCATTGGAATTTTCTAGGGAGGCACACGCGCGACACCCAAAATGACTCCCGGCTCGGTGGCCTCAGGTGAGCCTTCCATGCCAGGAGCCCTGGTCTTTTTCAGAAAGGTAAGGTTGCATGACGTCATCCTACCTTTCCCCAGCCCAAGCGGGAAATCAAGGGTTTGGTGGTTTTTTTTTTTTTGATTCTCTAGTCCGGGCAGCACTTCTGACCATGTTCTTGGCGCTAAGCATTTGTGCATGAGTATGCGATTTGTGTGGATCCCCACCCCCTTCTGTTTAAAAAAGTTGTAATAAATGATTCATAACGGCAGGGGTAACATGTGACCTAAAACAGCTCCTCATGACCCCAGTGAAATCAGCGATCCCAGTGTCAAGGAAGTCTAGATGCTCTTTTACGCTGGTTACTAAACTCTTTTATAAAGAAAAGTCGCGTGGCTACGGGAAAACAGATTGCGTTGTCACCAGATCGGAGGAAATGGAAGGAGACATTTTGAAATCCCAAAACCTTATGAATTATGAGGCTCTCCGAAGGTGGAGGTTTGTTGTGTTCATTGCTGGAACTTGTCGATGATGGAAAATGGACTTTAAGGCATTTGAAATGTCCCGTGTCTGTTGAGTGCAGAGTCAGATTCATGAACCGGAGGGGAGTCCGGTGTTAGGATTCACGAGCAGGGGTGTTTTGCCAGAAAAGCATGCTCACAAGTCGCTTCTGAGCACCTCCGCAGAAGCTGTGATAAGCGTTTCAGCAACTTTAGATATCTTTAAATTACAAAGCAAAACTATATTAACAGTCCTCAAGCAAGCACATAAACTTATGTCCTGAGGTTCAGGGGACATAGTTGGACATGGATGTGATGATCTGTTAGCAGGCTCAAGTACAACCAAACATGACTCACCTCATTTCTTCATCTGATGCAATTAAAAGTCGCTTGGACACATTTAAGAGAGGCATACTGGTTCTCTGCTTGCAAGTGTGTCAGAGCAAATCCACACTCTAGCTAAATGGCATGTATGATGTGTCTTACATCATGGGAATTTTTAACCTTAAAAAATCCAGATGTTAGCTTTACTATTGGCTTCTGCCTTACATGCATTAGAATCTTTTTTTTTTCCTCCTTTCTTTTTGTGCACTTTTTGTCAAGATGTCAGAAAACTGAAGGGGAGAGGGTTAATATTTTCACACACTCCCCCCTCCCTCCACACATACACTAACAGCTGCCATGTATGATTTTGTGGAATTTGATATTTTGAACAAAATGACTTCCTTATTTTCCAGAGTAATATAATAATCAATTTTACCATAGAGGACTGTGTACATGTCAAGCCTTGGCTTCCCCTAATTAGCAATGGATGGGGTGGCGGGGAGAAGGGCTGGAGAACAGTTTTGAGTGAAAAGCCAGCCATTGGGTTTTAACCATTCTTACTTGCCTCAGCCAAGGCAGTTCTCAATCTTGCTTGGATCTGAACCACAGGTTTAATTTGCAGTGATCTGAGAAAATGGCCACAAGGGCACGCACACATGTAACCAAGATGGTCCTGTCTCTCTGTTGTTGCTTTTTGTCTTTCATCCTCTCTCCGTAGCAACTTTCATAGGACCACAGCTTTGTAAAATAGAGTCAAAACTCAGAAGTCACCTACATAGACTATTCTCTGGGCACCTGTGTTTTGTTAGCTGTAGTCAGAAAGGTTTTTCAAGGCACCAGAAACTTCCCTCCATTTTCTCAAACAAATAGCTATATGGTGTATTTATAAAGTCCCATCCATAATACTCTCATTTACTCTAAGGAATTTAGAAGAATTAAATTCCCAGAACACAAGGAAACATATACCTCATGCTCCACAATGAATCACTTAGCATATTCTGCTAAGGTCTCTGTTCCCATGGGCTTAGAGACAGTCGTAAATCCAAGTGAGTTGAATAAGTGTTTGTTCACCGCTTCTAATTTGCCCGGCACCGAGCCAGACAGACACTCGGGAATTTGAAAGATTTTAGGATGTGGATGATGTCTTCAAGGTGCTTATCATTTAAAAGCAAGAGTCAGACATCAGCAAACCTCACCCAGCTTCCTACAGCAAAAACTATTTATATACTTTGGGACAAGTCTTGCCACAAAAATATTTTTTGAATTGTGTGAAAGATGCTTCAGTCTAGCTAAGCAATAGTGATCGATTGCCCGCTGTGTTTGTGACCCTTTGTGGGCTTATAAAAATTTCAATGTTTATTCATAAGTGAAATTTAAGACATATGGTCATGTTGTTTGCGGTGACAAAAATGGCCTGTGAGGATCAAGGTAAAGAAGAACAGATTGATACTATTCCTTTAGAGATAGGTGAATCTCAAACTTTGTTTCCGATTCCTCTGAAACCTTCCGGGGTAGCTATTAAAAATCCCAATGCCTAGGGTGAAAAGGAATCTCTGGAAATGGGGCCCAAGTATCAGTATTCTAAAAAACACCCCGAGTAATTGCTATACCATTGAAATCTAGCGATACAGATGATTTTGTTAAAAACTTTGTTAAGTCTAGGGTGAGTTTGGAAGGTAGGCTTTCTCATAATGATGATGTCGCTTGACTAAAGAACTTTTGACATACTGGAGACTGAGTCCTCTGTCCTCTGCATCACTGAACTCAGTGTAAATGGAGGTATGCTTTCTTCCTAGTCAACAAAGATAACATAACACTGAGCTAGTCAATCCGCTAAATTACCTGAGGTTTGTGAACCTTGAACATTTTGATTCCAGGAGGTCAAATGTTGTTGAACATGCCGACTGAATCTCTTAAAGGAAGTTAGGTGTAAGAATAACCACATTTTTGCAGTGTCTAAAACCCCCACGGAAAAGGAAACCCCTTCCTGGGGTACTGCACAATTAGTAGATAGAAGTGGCTCCTAAAAAAATACAACTGTTACTGAATTCTTTATAACCTACCACCATAGATTCTTAGAATTGGAAGGTCAATTCAAGCTTGTCTAGTTCAGTGGTTCTGAAAGTGCAGCGTCAGTTATCACCCGGACTTGTTAGAAACACAAATTCTCAGGTCCCAACTCAGATCTCCTAAGATAGAAACTGGGGGTGAGCCCAGCATTTGTGTTTTGAAACTTTCCTGATGCCCCTTCCCCCAACATCTGAAAATCACTACTCTGGTTTCACTTTGTCATTTTATAGACATATCTGTTAAGTAGAGGTTAAGTGCCCCTGAAGTTACCCAGGACTGGAGAAGCAGTAGCAGCTAGAAACTCAGATTTCTTGGGGCCAAAATCTGTCTATACCGTGGCCAGATCATCCTCACTTTTCTGTATATCATCAGTAACAGCTTTAGGAAAACACCCACCATCCTAAAATCACAAAGCATAAAGGAGCTTTAAATGTTGTCTCATTTGACCCTCCCATTTCACAGATGAGAAAACTGAGGTCTGCAGGGCGAATTGATTGCAATAAGATGTACAATTATTCATGGCAGAGCCTGTCCAAGAAGTGGGTTGACTTACCAACAAAAACTGTCTCTCTTGGTCTCCCCCCTAAATACCCTACAACACCTCTTCGGTTTCATAGGGACTCCTAGTATTTAGCTTAAATTACACTGATTAAAATGTCCAGGGTAACAGTCAGGCAACTCTAGGAAAGGACCAGCTTTACTGAGTGAGAATTTAAATTCTTTAAAATTAAACTTTTATTGTGATTTAATATTAACTTGAATTTTATAATCCTCCTTGTACATTTACCAGAAAAAAATCAGTGATATAAACTGAAAATAAAATTTAGCAAACATAGGGACCGTTCCTGGAGCATGTGTTTCATCTCAGAATCGTGTAGATTAGATACAGAGCTCCTCAGATCGCACACTGAAATTGCATTTTCTTCAGATTTAGTTAAAAGGAAAAATGTGGCAACAAGTCTGTTTGTTGAATATTTTAGAATTCTATCCTTGATGTGGATGGTGGTTATTTACATAATTTTTACAGTGTTCAAAGACTGAGTCTAATCCACATTCTCCATGGAGCTTCATCTTCAAAGCCTTGTAGCAGCGCACATGGAACACTTAGCCAGGAAACAAATTGAGAATGTGATACACAGCTATTATCTCCGCACGCATACACACGGAGCAGGTGTGTACAAGTATGGATGTGTTTATTGGTTCCACACACCTACTGTGTGCCAGGCACTATGACATGAAATGGACGCATAATTACTGCTTTCAAAATGACCGTGGGGTATTAGATGAGGACATTAGATGAGTGATTGAGTAGATAATTATTAGTGAGGGTGGTAGGAGTTAGAACAGAGTGTAATTGAGGCTTAATAGAACTGCAGGGCATTATGGGGGATGACAGAGGAGACACCAGCACACACTGGATGGGGGCAGAAGTCAGAGAGGGCTGCCTGGAGGAGGTGCCATGTGAGCTGCATGTTGAAGGATGGTGGTTATCCAGGTGAGGGGGAGTAGGGAGGAGGTGGTCCAGGGGAAAGGAGCGGTATATGCAAAGGCATTCATGTTTATGTGCACACTGTTCTTCACTGGGGCTAGCAACCTATAAAGAAAGTGAAAGTGAAGTCTCTCAGTCGTGTCCGACTCTTTGCGACCCCATGGACTGTAGCCTATCAGACTCCTCCATCCATGTGATTTTCCATGCAAGAGTGCTGGAGTGGATTGCCATTTTCTTCTCCAGGGTATCTTCCCGACCCAGGAATCAAACCCGGCTCTCCCGCATTGCAGGCAGACGCTTTACCATCTGAGCCACCAGGGAAGCCCCTAGCAACCTATAAACCCCTAAATATTTCATTTGCGTGTGGAAACATTATCATTTGGCTTCTTAGGGAACTTGTTTAACAGTTTTTAAACATGCATTTCAATTTTTTTTTTTCCTTTTTGGACGTGCCCTGGCTTTGCGGAATCTTAGTTCCTTGATCAGGAATTGAACTTGGGTCATGGCTGTGAAAGCCCAGGGCCCTAAAACTAGATTGCCAGGGAATTCCCTTAAACATACATTTCAAACAGCTTGTTTTTCCGTCTCAAAGATCTTGATGTTCTCCAGAAGAGCTAATGGGTTGAGAGGTCACAATATCTTATGTCACTGAGAAAACAGAAAGATCTCTCCTAACCCCTGTAAGTCAAATTACCCCCTTCAATTTCATCCTTCACTGAGTGAAATTCTGCATGCATTTCCTGAAGAATTATGTCTCAGGCAAACCAACTCCAGACCCAAAGTACTTTGAGCTTCATTTTACTGTGGGAGCCTGGTTCTGTCTATGGAATGCTTTGTAGAAGACAGCATCTTATGGCAAGGCACTTTTGATATTTCATTTACTCAGTCTTCATGGGTAGAGTTGAGAGCTTGTCCTTGTGCAGAACTGCCTGCCCAAGAAAGTAGTTAGAAGAAATTAAATTATTTCATGCTGCCTGGACTGCAACATGTCAGTCTAAACCAAGTTATATGTAACAACAGTAGTGTATCAATAATTTCTTTAAAAGTATTCCCAGAAGCTAAAAAACAACTTAATTTTAGTGAGTAGTATTAATGATTATTATTCAGTATTATTCAACTAATATTATTATCATCACTGCTTTGTGGAACACCTGCACATGATATTTGATCTTTATAACAGTTAGTAAGGCAGATGTTGTTATCTCCATTTGATTCTGAGGAGATTAAACCTTAGAGTCATCAGATTTCAAAGGTGGAAGAGGCCTTGGAGATCCTTTCATCCAGTTTCCTCATTTTACCAAAAAAGAAAGAGGACGTTGACTGATATATAATCCCAGTGGAAGTAAATAATAACTGTAGGTCCAGGCGTTGATCTTCTGATTTCTAGCTCACCAAGTTTTTCACTGTATCATGCTGCCTTCAATTTTCAGTGTGTAAAAGAAACCTGAAAGAATACATATTTGTTTCTTTAAAAGAAATATTGTTGAAACCAGTCTTATGTGCTGTTCTGTAAGCTCATGCAGGTATAGAAAAAGTTTCTTTTATAATTTTTCTACATATAGATAGGTAAACAGATATATAGGTAAATAGATACACAAATCACATGTGGATGTTATTGGAGGAGATGGACGTGGAATTCGACTGGGCAGTCTCAAAGGGATGTCAGTTTTGTTGTGTATAATTTTATTTTTTGATAAAAAATCAGTTCAGTTCAGTTGCTCAGTCGTGTCCAACTCTTCGCGACCCCATGAATTGTAGCACGCCAGGCCTCCCTGTCCATCACCATCTCCCGGAGTTCACTCAGACTCACGTTCATCGAATCAGTGATGCCATCCAGCCATCTCATCCTCGGTCATCCCCTTCTCCTCCTGCCCCCAATCCTTCCCAGTATCAGAGTCTTTTCCAATGAGTCAGCTCTTCGCATGAGGTGGCCAAAGTACTGGACTTTCAGTTTTAGCATCATTCCTTCCAAAGAAATCCCAGGGCTGATCTCCTTTAGAATGCACTGGTTGGATCTCCTTGCAGTCCAAGGGACTCTCAAGAGTCTTCTCCAACACCACAGTTCAAAAGCATCGATTCTTCAGCGCTCAGCCTTCTTCACAGTCTAACTCTCACATCCATACATGACCACAGGAAAAAACCATAGCCTTGACTAGACGGACCTTAGTCGGCAAAGTAATGTCTCTGCTTTTGAATATGCTGTCTAGGTTGGTCATAACATTTCTTCCAAGGACTAACCGTCTTTTAATTTCATGGCTGCAGTCACCATCTGCAGTGATTTTGGAGCCCAAAAAATAAAGAATACTTGGGCTCAAAATGACTGTAATGGTAGTATTTGTTAATTTTGATTGATGAGCAATGAATTAATAAGTATTTATGTTCTTTAGATTTTTATAGTTTCAAGATTCAAAACAAATACTAATATGAAAAATAAATTACCACCTACAGTACCATCATTTCATAAAAGAAAGGATATTTTAAAGAAAGAAATTTGGTACAAAGGAAGGAAAAGAAAAACCAAAGCTAATATCTAGTTCTTGGTGGTTAAGTTGACATTCATTCTCTCTTTGCTTGAGGTCTTTTCCTGTTATGACTCTAGCAGGATGTGTATTCGTTTCTCTGCTTCTGATGCATTATCATTTCTCTTTTGCACATTTCAAGCACTTCTAATAACTCTGGCAGGACAGGCAGGCCCTCTCTTGTCAGTTATAAAATCGCTAGCTGCACCTTCGTGACTACATGTCCCCCAGGTTCCGAGAATTTTAATCTGACTGATTAAAGTGGTACTGAGTACAGTGGACCAAAAGGCTGGTGATTTGATATCAAATGTGTTATTTAAAATCACATCCTGACTGTGTTAGCAAAACTTATTGTGATGATCACTTCATGTCATATACATATATCGAATCATTACATATGAACCTAAACTTATAGAACGTCGTAAGTTAATTTGAACCTGGGTCTTCTGCATTGCTGGCAGATTCTTTACCATCTAAGCCACCAAGGGAAGCCCCATATGTTAGTTGTATACCTAAAAGCTGGAAAAAATAAAATGAAACACTATGAGAATTTGGGGGAAAGCACAAAATAAAGGAAATAGCTTTATATTTTAGTAACTTTAAACAAACAACACCCCCTCCCCCAAAAAAAACCTAGACTCAAGGAAATAGATACAGGAATGTGGTTTTATAAGCTCCCTTTAATGAATGTGTAAACCGGGGATAGGGTACTGATTGAACATAAAAGACCCTCATTCAAGTCCCAGCTAAGTCCCTTATTTGCTGGATGCCCTCATATGATTCATCTGACCTTTTTTGGTCTCACTCAAGTCTTCTTACTATAAACTAGAAATGGTCATACCGTGTTTACCTAATCATGTAACTGTCCTGGAGGTCAGGTAGCTAATGAGGTGAAAACATCTATTAACACTCCAACTGAAAATCACAAAACAAAAGAGAGATAATAGGATTATGATTGCTGTTATGAATGTGTCATGGTGATATGAATCAACACATGATAATGTCATGGCTAAAACCCAAACATGGGATAATGCCAGCATGGACCCAGTCATCTCAAAATTAGTCACAGAGGCCTCTCAAGTGATAATCCAGGGAGCCCTATTGTTACCAGGAAGGCAGCACCATCAAAAAGTGTGTGACCTCACTCTTCTAACACAAAGAAAACTCCCCTGATGCATGTTGATGGGGACGCACCCCCACAGTGGCTGCATTAGCCCCAAGGAACGGGGGTGAAGACTGGGTTCCAGCCTCAGCTCTCCTCTCTCTAGCTGTGTTGTTGGATTAACTTACACGTATACCAGCTACTTTAGGTTTCACTTTTTTCCTCTGTAGAATGAGTGGGTTAAACTCAGTGAGCTCTGAGATCTCTTGCTCTTACGTGTGTGATAATTAGTTGCAGTTTGGAATTCTGCTGCGATATTACTGTGGTCTCATCGTCATCTTTGTAACCTGACATTTAGGGGCTGTTCCCAAGGGTCACACACATCCTGACCGAGCTTCTAAGAGTGCTATAGCAGAGTTGAGAGCTTGTGATTTGAGGTTCCACTCCCAGGAAGCAAGGGAAAGCCTGTCCCTGACCCTGACCCTGACCACTGCTCTTGATTTGATTTGGTTGCTCTATATGCTGTGAGCAAAGCTGGGAAAACATTCTCTTGTTGTGAGCTCTCTCGTCTGGGTTATACTTTGTATCTTAGCTTAAGAACTTAAGAAGAAATGGCATATTGATTGTGGCCTGGAAAGGAGATGAGCTGAGCTGGAAGTGAATTTAAATTCCTGATTGTTTATTGTGGAAGGTATGGTGCTTACTGAAAATGTGACTGGGTCCGGTTGACAAAGGTACCGTTGTGCTCTGGACTTCAGTTCTTGGCTTCTACTTCTGGATGGACGAACATTACCAGGGAAAAACTTGGTGTGAGTTCACACACATTTGTACCACTACACTTTAGCCGCGTCCTTGTGTTGTTTTACGGCTCTTAAATCTATTGCTGACTACTTATCCAGTTCACCAAACAGCTGTGATTAACTCTCTGTGTTTTCTCCAGGTCTCAGTCCCCAGTCCTGCTATTCCTCTCTCAGCACACATCTGCATTTACTTTGTAAATTCTTTTTTTCCTCGGTGTTTACATCTCTATGTTTTCTTTTATCTCTGTCTGTCTCTAAGGAAGATTCGTCCTCTCTGCCTTGGCAGAGCTCACCTGCCATTTGCTCTCATGATGACTATGATGCTGCTGATGATAGTAACAAGAGTTACGGTAACAACAGTGGTAAGAGGACTAGTAGTGGTGCTGGTCTCTGCTGCATTGATTTGGTGGCTGCTTACTGTATGTAGGAGCTGTGCAGAACAGTTTATGTCTACCCTGTCATTTAACTCTCAGAACAAACCTATAGCTTAGACATAACCATCTTTACTTTAACAATGAGAACTGAGGCTGAGAGAGAATAAATATTTGCCCACAGTCACTAGTTGATATGTGGCAAACTGAAATTCATATCCAAGTTGATACAAACTCTGAAACCTGTGCCCTTAGCCTCTGGGCAATGCTCCTTACATCCCTACCCACCATATGCGATGCAGAGTGCAATCACATTGGTATGGTTGAAAGTGACAGTCACTTAGTTGTGCCGACTGTTTGTGACCCCATGGATTATACAGTTCGTGGAATTCTCCAAGCCAGAATACTAGAGTGGGTAGCCTTTCCCTTCTCCAGGACAGGGATTGAACCCAGGTCTCCTGCATTGCAGGCAGATTCTTTACCAGCTGAGCTACCAGGGAAGCCCAGGAATACTGGAGCGGGTAGCCTATCCCTTTTCCAGATGATCTTCCCGACCCAGGAATCGAATCGGTGTCTCCTGCACTGCAGGTGGATTCTTCACCAACTGAGCTATCAGGGGAGCCCTTGGTATGGTTCAGCCCTTGGCACACCCCAACATGTCTCCATTAATATGGCTGAATCAATTTTACCTCTTTCTACTCTGAATCCTAGTGGCAACGAGATTATCTCCATGGATGTGAGTGATAAATATCACTTCCTCTATAAAGGAACGTTTTCTGAAAAGGAAGAATACGTTGTGATCACACAAAAGATGTTCTCTTTCCAATAATCTCTGGCCAGTGCCATGCCTTTACATCTGTAAGTGCCAAATAATTTACAGAGCGTTCTGACAACTCCTTACTGAACCCCAAATCAGCCCTCATGATGTAAATGAGGAAAGAATATAACTTCTCTTTTCATGGTTGAGGACACTGAGGCTCAGGGAGTCTGTTGCCCACTGTGATGCAGCTGATAAGCCCTGAATTAGGGCTGGATCCCCTGGTTCCTAGCCCTGTTGGTAAGGGCAGCCCACAGCCCAATATGTACTCATTGTACACTCACCTCCCCTCCAAGTGAAAGGAGACCAGAGAACTGTATCTGTAATAAAGAACTTTTTCTCCTGGTGGGTAATGAGTATCTGGCATAATAAAGCCAGTTCTCAGGACAGCAAAATTGGCTTGTTAGGTGCTGAGAATTGAAAGGCGTTGCTTAGAAACTCTCCCAGGTCTGGGCCAAGACATTCTGTCCCCTCTCACAGGAGCACCTGTGTGGTCAGCCTTGGATCTCCAAGCCTGTAGGAAGTTGGGTCCCTCCTCTTGTGGGGACTCTCCCCTGGCACTCTATTCACACTTCGTGATCACAGTGCCAGGCTCTTGAGTCCACCCAGGATGGGGGAGCATTCTGCTTCCTGAATCTCCAGGAAACAGGTCTCTTTAGTCAGCAGATACAGCAAAGTGACCGCCCGAACTTTCCTTGAGTGATCCCTTGCCTCCAGCTGAGGAAGCTGGAGAGTGACAGGGGACTCTTAATTTGATGTGGGACCACGGAGGGAACCAGTCAGATTCCTTGCAGATGGTTCTACGAGGCTGCTTTTCTTTTTACTTTATCATTTTTATTAAGCACCTAAAGAAAATGCATTGGTTCATGGAAAGAAAAGTCCAAGCAGATTCAGGGAAGCCGGCTCAAGGTGACTTCCAGAGTGGACGGGCCCATCTCCAGGCCGGTGTCTGTGGGGTTAGCTTTATTCTCAGGCAGCCTCTCCTTAAGCGGTAGCTTAAATTCAGCCAATTTAGCAACCCAGGCATGGTCTGACAAGATGATGAGGTCTGTCTCTTAATGGCTCCAATAGCCTCTGGGAGTGTCCATTCCTGACTCAGTCATGGTGGCTGGGGGCTCTGACTGGCTGGATCATATTGGGTAGACATTACTATTCCCATTTTATAAATGAGAAAATTCTGAGGGTTGGAAAAAATTAAGCGATTTCCCCCATCATGTCTCTGTGGCATAATCGATTAGCACATTCAGCCGTTAACCAAAGGTTGGAGGTTCGAGCCCACCCAGGGCTTGCTTTCCTCTACAGCAATCATTTGTGACTTCCCTGATGGCTCAGACAGTAAAGAGTCTGCTTGCAGTGCAGGAGACCGGATTTGATCCTTGAGTCGGGAAAATCCCCTGGAGAAGGGCATGGCAACCTACTCTAGTATTCTTGCCTGTCGAATTCCATGGACAAAGGAGCCTGGTGGGCTACAGTCCATGGGGTCGCAGAGTCGGACATGACTGAGCTACCAACACTTCATTTCACTTCCCCCATCACACCACCAGTAACAGGTACTTGGAAGCTGGTCTCTGACCACAACTCACCCTACAACTGCCTTTCACCAACAGCTGATGCATCTTTGCACATGTGGGTGGATTAATAAACCCAGACTGTTTCAAAGGTTTTGTTCAGAGTTCAGGGACAGCCCTTGAATTGGTCTTTTGTCTCATTTGGTACATTGCTCTGAGACATCTGAGGCTTGAACCACTTCCTTGCCTGCCTTGCTGTTTTGTGCTTACCTCCGTGGGAATATTCATCTTCTCTGTGCTGATCTGTCTCCTCCGTGGTCTCAGGACGTTTCTCTTTTTCCATCTCTAGCAACTTTGCCTGGCACATAATAGTTGCTCAATCCATTCTGGCTGAATCGAACTCGTCCATGTCCTCTTGACCCCTCTGCTGGAGTTTGTTTCAGAGCAGCGGCTCTGCAGCCCCTGTGTCCTGAACACTATCCTTCCCTTTAAGAACAGGATGGATTATGTCACAAAAACTTGCAGAATTTCCAGCACCCCGACTGGAACTGAGGAAAGAGTGCCTCAGTTACTGTGCTCAAATATTAATCCATCATCACATCCTGTTGGGTACTCAGCATAAAATGTGGAAGAGCTTTGGGGCAAAGAGTGAGCGTCGGAGACAGCTGTTGGCTGCCCTGGGAGATGCAATATGTTGCACATCTTTTCGACAGGATGGAATTAAATCATCAGAAACAGTTTTCATCTGGACCTCCTAAATCTCCCAGCTTATAAAGGAAACTTGTTCTCCTTTACGTTGTATTTTATTTTTAAATTAATGAGAGAAATGCTGCTTTAATTGGGGAAACAACCAACCTCCCAAGTAAGTAGGGAACCAAAGTTTTGGATGTTAATTGTGCACTGTGAGTTCTTTGTTACAATGAATGGCTCTGGAAAGGAAAGGAAACCTCAGCTCTGGGGACAGTGAGCCTTGTCGAGGCCTGAATGAACCCGAGTGGCTGTGCCGCAGAGTGGACTGGCCCTCCGTGGGGCTGTCTAGGCATTCTAGCTCTGTGCCAGGTGCCCAGGTTCTGTGCCTGACTGCGCTGCTCTCCCTCCCTCCCCGGATCTCAGGTTTGATCATGTGACTGTAGACAGAGCTGCTGCACAACACTGAAGAGAGGATGTGGCAGATGTATAGAACCGTGCTCCCCACCCACTCCCCAGACAAGAGGGCATCCTTGCTGTCACACTGGAGCTGACAGGTTCCAGAAAGGCCTGCATCTCCACCTCCCTCCAGGGCTCAGCAAGTGCCTTGCCTATGGCAGGGAGTCAGCATCTCACTGAACAGAGAGGAGGACCACAGAGAAATATGGATGGAGATGATGATTTGGTGATGAAATAGTTCTGAAACTTAAGACTTTGGGAGGCAAGGCTGTTCTGTGAGCCACTAGAAGCTGGCTTGAAAGCTCTGGGTTCTGATTAGATGGGTTTTGTGTGGCTTTGGGCAAGTCACTTTCTTTGTTGATGAGAGGGGGTAGATGGAGTCTACCTAAGGGTCTGCAGTTCTAAGCTTTCCCAGGGTGCCATTGCTCCAGCTGTTTAGAGAAATCTGACTTGGAAAAGGAAGAGACCTCTGTGTTGTTTTGGCTCCTGGCTAAGTTCCCAGAGGGTCTTCAGATCCTGGGTCACATGGCCTGTACTCCCCAGGACTGCTGTGGGCAAGCGTTCATACCAACAAATCCAACCAATGTCCCCATACCCACCCCTGCCTCCCTGTGTGGAAGCCTCTTTCGCATCTCACTTTCTTGGTGGATTGTTTTAGCTTCCTATTGTGTCTGTAACATGTTACCACAAATTTGTACCTTCCAACAATACAAATTTCTTACACTTCTGAGAGTCGGAAGTCCAAAGTCAGTCTCACGGGACCAAAGTCAAGGTGTCAGCAGGGCTGGTTTCTACTGGAGCCTCTAGGGGAAATTTTGTTTCCTTGCCTTTTCCAATTTCTAGAGACCACTTGCATTTCATTGGCTCATGGCCCCTTCCTCTGTCTTCGAAGCCAGCAGCATAGCATCATTTCT
Organism: Nanger dama; assembly: GCA_917880005.1. Taxonomy (NCBI): domain Eukaryota; kingdom Metazoa; phylum Chordata; class Mammalia; order Artiodactyla; family Bovidae; genus Nanger; species Nanger dama. The sequence continues at coordinate 15,293,580 of CAKJTW010000026.1, forward strand.
CCTCTCTGACTCTGCTTCCATCCTTATATCTTCTCTCTCTGACTTTAGTCCTCCTGCCTCTATTTTATAAGGACTGCTGTGATTACATTGGGCCAGCTCAGATAATCCAGGATAACCTCTCATCTCAAGATTCTTAATTTAATCACATCTGCAGAGTCAGATACCTTTACCATGTTACTATGTGTACCTTTACTATGTTAGGTAAGAGTCACAGCTTCTGGGGATTAGGGTGTAGAGATGTTTGGGATGGTTCATTATTCAGCCTACCACAGGGATTGTCCATTTGACTTCAAAATGTAGACTCGGGAACTTCCCTGGTGGCCCAGTGGTTGAGACTCCACACTTCCACTCCAGAGGGCATGGGTTTGATCCCTGGTCAGGGAACTAAGATTCTGCATGCCACATAGCACAGCCAAATAAATAAAAATTTAAAAACCCACTTCATTTGAAAAACACAAGCACACAAACCTAGATTTGGACAGGGAGAGAGTGTATTGGAACTCCTGCTCTGGTGACTCTGTACCTGAGTGAAGTTCAAGCTGTACACAACAGCAAAATCCATTTGGTTTCTGCCTATATTTAGATTCGCCTTCCTTTGATTCATCCAATATCTTCCTTCTTCATTCTGTTCATGGCAGTTACCAAGTGCCCACCGAGTTTAAGCAAGGGTGCCTAGAAAATGCGAGAATCTCTGAGAAATGCTCCCTTCCCTGGTGGAGCTTGTGTCTAATGGAGGGTGAAAGGCACATAAGCAGTTACTTTCAATACAGGGCCGTGATGCAACAGTGACAGACTGAGGTGGTAGGAAGACAGGAGGGTGACATCAGTTCTGTCGTTTAGGGTTTCAGAACACGTGCCCCAACTTGTGGCTCAGAAGTTTGATTGTTATACACACCTGAATTTTATTTTTTAATTTATTTTTATTTGTAATTTGTTTTGGCTGCACCTCGTGGCATGCAGGATCTTAGTTCCTGACCAGGGATCGAACCTGTGTCCCCGTGCAGTAGGAACACAGAGTCTTAACCACTGGACCACCAGAGAAGGACCTGCACCTGAATTTTAAGTTACTAACTCTGACAGGCTGAGAATTTTAAGATTTTTAAAAGTAGGATGGTGTGTCATTTCTTTTCCATCTAAGGGTCTTTGGTTCAAAAGGCTATCTGATTCTGACAATTCTTATGAAACCACTTCTACTCAAGGTTGATTTAAGTTGGGGACCAATTTGCTAGGCAAGCGGAAGTCGAGAAGAAAATCGAGTCGGACTTCTTAGTTTCTGCTGCGTGTGAATGAGTAGACTTCTGTAACCTGGGCCATCCTCAGGAAAGCACTCGTTTCCCATGGCTGACCTACAAATACCCAGCGAGGCTGACTCTCCCCGTTGGAAAGACAGCTCTTCCCCACATGTCCTTTCAGAGGTGAAGGGGAATCTCCAGCGCAGAGCTCCCTCCAGCCCAGAACACAGTTTTAGAAAATACAGCTGACTTCTCTGGGAAAAACAAAACCAACCTTGTCTTACTCTCGTCATGGAAACCAAGTTGGCACCTCATTATCGCCTTGTTAGCAAGGACAGGCTGCATCGGTACAGACCTGGTAGGAAGGGTTGGCCCTGTGTGGGCAGGGTTTTGAGTTAAGCTTAATTGCTCCTCTAAAGCTCAGCCACTTAATACTACACAAGTAGAAATCTATCACCAGCCTCTACCCCATCCTCCTGTGCCTTTCACATTCTCGCCTACGTAGACAGCTAGTACCTCTCCAACTCTGCTGCTGCCATGATGCGTGCCTGAGCCACAGTGGGGCCACCAAGGCTTGGCTGCAACCAGCGCAACTACCCACAGGAGAAGAGGTCTCTCACCAATTTTAACCTCGACCCCTTCCCGCCAACCCTGCAGTATCTTAACATGCAACCAGCCTGTTCTGTCCTTGGAGCACAGCAAGGCTGCTGGCTGAGGGAACATCCTGTCTCTGTAATGACTTACAGCAAATACTTGATTTCTCATAGAATGAGAAAGAGTAAGCCAAATCTGTTTTTGTCTGGCTCTGAGATGTATTTTGCGCTTGAATTTGAATGTGGGGGTGCCTAATGTTCTGAAAACTCACTTTGAACAAAACAGTGAAGCAGCCCATGAAGAGGGCTGTGCCCTTTCTCTACTTTGGAAAGCCTGACTCCTTGGTCTGTACTCACCAACAATGGGCATTTGTTAAGTAGGTCACCTAGTCTCTCTGAGCTATAGGTTCTTGCCCTGCAAAATTGGGATGAAGTTACCTACCCCTGGACTCCCCAAGTGGTGCCAGTGGTAAAAAAAAAAAAAGCCTGCCAGTGCAAGAGACCTAAGAGATGTGGGTTCAATCCCTGGATCGGGAAGATGCCCTGGAGAAGGAAATGGCAACCCATTCTAGTATTCTTGGGCTTCCCTGGTGACTCAGATGGTAAAGAATCTGCCTGCAATATGGGAGACCTGAGTTCGATCCCTGGGTTGGGAAGATTCCCCTGAGGAGGGCATGGCAACCCAGTATTCTTGCCTAGAGAATCTCATGGACAGAGGAGCCTGGCGGGCTATAGTCCATAGGATCGTGGAGAGATCCAGTGAGACAGCACAGACAAGCACGGGTCACATGGCGTCGCAGTAAATGTGAAGAACCTCTTCCCCTCACCTGCCTCCCCAGCCTGCCTGTGCTCATTCTCTCAGACCAGTACAGAGCACCAGTCCAAAGTGGGGGAGGTGTGACACGCCAACCACCCCTCTCTCTTTCCTTGCCTATGTCTACCCTCTGACCCTTCTCCTTTGTTTCATTGTCATCAGACTTGTGCTGTACAAAGCCTTGTTAAACAGTGGGCGCCTTGTTAAACGGTCCCAACTTTTCCAGTTTTGCCCCCACATTTCCGTTCAGTTCAGTTCAGTCGCTCAGTCGTGTCCGACTCTTTGCGACCCCATGAATCGCAGCACACCGGGCCTCCCTGTCCATCACCATCTCCTGGAGTTCACTCAGACTCACGTCCATCAAATCCGTGATGCCATCCAGCCATCTCATCCTTGGTCGTCCCTTTCTCCTCCTGCCCCCAATCCTTCCCAGCATGAGAGTCTTTTCCAGTGAGTCAACTCTTCGCATGAGGTGGCCAAAGTATTGAAGTTTCAGCTTTAGCATCATTCTTTCAAAAAATCCCAGGGCTGATCTCCTTCCAGAATGGACTGGTTGGATCTTCTTGCAGTCCAAGGGACTCTCAAGAGTCTTCTCCAAAACCACAGTTCAAAACCATCAATTCTTCGGCACTCAGCCTTCTTCACAGTCCAACTCACATCCACACATGACCACAGGAAAAACCATAGCCTTGACTAAACGGACTTTAGTCGGCAAAGTAATATCTCTGCTTTTGAATATACTGGCTAGGTTGGTCATAACTTTTCTTCCAAAGAGTAACCATCTTCTAATTTCATGGCTGCAGTCACCATCTGCAGTGATTTTGGAGCCCCCAAAATAAAGTCTGACACTGTTTCCATTGTTTCCCCATCTATTTCCCATGAAGTGATGGGACTGGATGCCATGATCTTCGTTTTCTGAATGTTGAGCTTTAAGCCAACTTTTTCACTCCGTAGGCATGCTGAATGTATAGCCAGGTCTGTCCACGATAACCCCAATCTCAACTGCAGTTCCATTCTTCCCATTAAGATGTCCTGAGAATTCCAGCTTATCAACATCCTGAACACATTTCCTGATTGCACTCACTCCCCAGAAAGGGAGTTTAAGACCAGGAAATAAAGGGTCTTACTAAAACAGCCCTGACAACGGTAACCGCATATACCATGAAAGGGAATGTCTTTTCCCTTTCCAGTTCACAGGTCCTGATTTTTGGTCTAGAAAATACCATAACCAAGCAATAGAAGTCAAGTGAAAGGCACATGTCAGACAGACACCCCGCAATAAGATTCTGTGAGAGCCCACCACTGCCTGTGATCGAAAATTCAGGTTCTTCCCTTGTAATTTTTAAATTTCTTTTGCTAGTTGGGTTTGAGAATGGATTGAAGGGCACATGAATCTTGTTGCTTTTGGATGCGAAGTGAGGACAAGGATAAAAATGTGTTTGGCACAAATATACACACACAGTTCATTCTGTGTGTAATTTTGAAGACTACTTTTTCACTTAATGTTAGAGTAGATGGATTTTCTCTTGTCACCATTTTTTTCTTTGTAAAGTATGACCTGACCAAATTCAAGATGATGTCTGTCACTGGCAAAGATGAAGGTGGGGTGAGGATGGAGAGAGCAGATGCCCAAGGAAGGACTTAGTGTGGTGGAATATCTTCTATCTTAAACTTGATGATGGGAAGACTTCTTTGAATGTCTTAAATATTGCAGAACACAATGGAAATTCTTGCACCAGTAGTGAATGCTTACTGAACATTTCATTCTTCCAATGTATTATAATTTACTCGCTTTAAAACTCACCTCCCTGCTGTTATCAGATATTTGTAACTTTCAACTCTGGACTCTTAAATACTGTAGTTTTATTAAACATCTTTGCGTATCAAGTTTTGTCTGCATTTTAGCTTGTTTTCTTAGGGCATATTTATAGGATTGAATTATTGGGTCGAAGAATATGGCTGTAATGAGCACCTGTTGCCAGACTACCTTTGGGCAAAATTGCACGAGTTTAGATTATCACTGGTCTTGTGTCCATTCCACTTTATCGTCACCGGCACTGAGCGCTGCCATTTATGTGTGTGTGTATTTGCTACTTCGGTCAGCAAATATTTGTTTCTAATGGTTTAACTTTATCTCTTTGATTACCAGTGAGTTTGAACATTATGCCTTATAAGAATTTTTCTGCGTGTGTTAGTCACTCAGTCATGTCTTTGCCACCCTGTGGACTATAACCCGCCAGGCTCCTCTGCCAGGGCTTTTCCCAGGCGAGAATAATGGAGTGGGTATCCATTCCCTTCTCTAAGGGATCTTCCTGACCCAGGGATTGAACCTGGGTCTCCTGTACGCATGGGCAGATTCTTTACTGTCTGAGCCACCTATTGGAATTTAAAAGATTATTTCACTGATGTGTATGAGCACAGGTTTTTGCAGACTGGATCATATGTGGGGCCTGTGTGGGAGGTCTTGTTTGTATGGGGGGGGGACCACAGACAGCAAACAAGCAGCCCGTCGCCTGCCAGGTGGAAAGCAGCCGTGCATCTAGCCCTTTGTCTCCTCGCAGTGCCGCCAAGCTCCTGGACAAGACCCCGTTCTCGGTCAGTAACCCGAACCCGCTGCTTCCTTCACCCGCCAGCCTCCAGCTGGCCCAGCTGCAGGCTCAGCTCACCCTCCACCGGTTGAAGCTGGCACAGACAGCCGTCACCAACAACACCGCGGCCGCCACGGTCCTCAACCAAGTCCTCTCCAAAGTGGCCATGTCCCAGCCTCTCTTCAACCAGCTGCGGCATCCGTCCATGATCAGCGGCCCCCACGGCCACACTGGGGTGCCCCAACACGCAGCCACCGTGCCCAGTACCCGCTTTCCCTCTAATGCACTCGCCTTCTCACCTCCTGGCCAGACGCGAGGCCCAGGGCCCACGGTGAGCCTTCCCAGCCAGCCCCCCAACGCCGTGGTGGTACATCCCTTCATGCCTCAGACTCCCCGCCCAGCCAGCGGTCATCCTGGGCCTTGGAAAGACTGGGCCCGCGCCCACTGCTGCAGGGTTCTACGAATATGGCAAAGCCAACTCCTGGCCAGGCATATGGCTCTGAAACCGACGGTCCAGCCCGGCTTCCTGCCAGCCTCGGCTGCTACCTCGGGCAGCGTGACCTACGAAGGGCACTACAGCCACTCAGGGCAAGATGGCCAGGCTGCCTTTCCCAAGGACTTCTACGGACCCAGTGCCCAAGGGTCACAGGTGGCAGGTGGATTTGTGGCTGAGCCGGCCGGGGCCTTGAAAGGCGAGGTGGGTCCCCTGCTGCAGGGTCCAAACAGCCAGTGGGAGAGCCCTCATGGGTTCTCCTGGCCAGAGCAAGCCTGATCTTGCGGCAGCCCCCAGCCTGTGGCCCCCACCCCTGGCCAGCCCTATGAGCTGTATGACCCTGAGGAGCCCACACCAGACAGGACCCCTCCTTCCTTTGGGGGTCGGCTCAACAACAGCAAACAGGGCTTCAGTGGAGCCCGGAGGCGGGCCAAGGAGGAGCAGGCAGTGCTGTCCCTGCGGCCCCTGCAGGCGCACGAGCTGAACGACTTTCACGGTGTGGCCCCCTCCACCTGCCGCACGTCTGCAGCATCTGTGACAAGAAGGTGTTTGATCTGAAGGTGAGTCATCTAAGACCTGCTCGGAGCTCCAGCTGGAGCCTGGGGGAGCCGGTCACCACAACCCAACCCTTGCTGTTCACAGGCCAGGAACTATGACACTTGGGGGGGTTGGGTGACAGGATCTTGCCATAGCTACTGTTGATTAAAATCCTTGGTATTAGAACCAACAGGAATTTCAGAAATACATCAGGGCCAGTCTCTTGTTTTAAGGCAAGTAAGAGAGTCTTACTTGTATTTATAGATGAGAGAGTCAAGGTGAGAGGGGATCAAGGGACCCAACCCACGTTATGGAAAAGGGACTCAGGAATTAGAGCCTCTGCCTCCTTGAAAAGGGCTTTTCTCTGTAGAGCACCAGGAAGCTTGAGAGTCTATGTTCCTTGACAACATACATTGTACTGAGTACAAATGGAGAAAAACTTAGCAGAATTTTGAGTCAGACAAAAAGTCATTCTCAGATGGGACCTAGACAGATTATTATAGAGGGGCCTCAGCTTCTCCATCTGCAGAACAGAGGTAGAGCCTCATGACACCTTTCCAGCGGTTGGAAAGTGCTTTGAGCCCCTGCAAGCAAAAGCCCATGGTAGTATAAATTCCCCCTAAAATGTATTGCTGATGCAGTAAAATATTCCAAAGCAATAATAATTACACTTACTCTTTGTCTGTGTCAGCAATAACTCTCCAAGAGAGAGACCCTATTATTATACCCATTTTACAGATGCAAAGACTGAGGCCCAGAGAGATGAAATGATTTGTCCAGGACCCCATAGTCAGAAAGTGGTGGAGTGGAGATTCAGACATGGGTCTGACCCTCCCAGAGCCTGTGCCTCTTAAGCACTGAGCTGTACAGCCTCTTGTCTCTTGTCCCGTCTGCAGAGCACAATAATCCCTGTTTAGTGGGCGTTCCCACCATGATGTGTCTTTCACCTCTGCTGGGTCATGTCATCCAAATGCATCCCAGTTACTCCGGTGGGACATACCTTCTCACCTCCCATTTCTGGAGGGGGTCTGGCTAATATGGGAGGTGATGGAGGATTGAGCCTTTTCTAGGGCTTTCCACCTGCCAACTTCTCCAATAGCAGTGCGTCGGGTGGGACCAAGGGCCCACTGAGAGGGGAAGATGGAATCAGACTTGTGACTCTAGGCTCCTGTCTGAGATAGACTTGGGATATGCAGGTGGATGCTGGTGGGGTGAGGGCTGGATAGGGCTGCAGGAGTGGGGAGGGGAGGAGCCTGGATGGTGGGGGAGGAAGGGCGGGAGATGCGCCTACAGGGTTCAGAGACTGGGTGCTCTGCGCTCCCTGTGTTTAGGATGAAGCCCGCACTCATCCTTTGCCACAGGAATGTGGATTCAGTTCTACTTCCATCATTTTCTCTCCTTCTGGCCTAGGACTGGGAGCTGCATGTAAAAGGGAAACTACATGCTCAGAAATGCCTGCTCTTCTCTGAAAAGTAAGTGCTGTCCAGGAGGACAGGTCCTTGCATGTGCTCAGCAAGACTTCATCGAGCTCATACTGTGTGCTTTGCTCCATTCTTGCTGAGAAAACAGAGGACAAAACAAGCCAACCCCTGTGCTCAAGGAGCTTATACTTAATGACGAGGGGTGACAGATGACACTCTAGTGAGGTATGTGTTGGGGTGGCGAGAAAGTTCTTTCGAGTTTTTCTGTGACACCGTATAGAAGAACCCAAACGAACTTTTTGGCCAACCCAGTAGCATCTCTGGCGGTAAATGATAAAGAGAAAACAGAAAACAGCATCAGGGCACAGAGAGAGAGAGAGAGAGAGAGAGTGTGTGTGTATGTGTGTGTGTGTGTGCATTCACTCACAGGGGCTGGTGGCAGGGAGACCTCACTGAAGACATACCAGGAGGGTGTGGAATGAGCCATGACTGCCTAGGGGACCAACACTCCTGGCAGAAGGAATAGCAACTTTGAAGACCCTGGTGTGGTCCAGGGATGCTCAGCAGCACCAGTGTGAGCAGCGCAGATTACCTGGGGGAAGAGTCGTGGGGCCCCATCCTGAGCACTTTGGCTCCTCGGAGAGGACTTTACTTTTGATCTGAGTGCAGCTGGAGCCCTGGAGGGCTCAGCAGATGAGGGATGTGCTCTGGCTTCATTGACTGGGACTCCAGCTGCCATGCTGAGAATTCAGGTGGTAGGGGGCAAAAGCAGATACCTGGAGACCGATGTCGAGGTGTTGTAAACACCCACACAGAAAAGGGGAGCTCTGGCCTGGGGAAGTAGAATAGAGGATGGGGTTAAGCATTTAGAAATGAGCTCATTCAAAAGGCCTCTCTTTCTTATTCACAATAACCAAAAGGTAGGAAGCAACCTAAATGTCCAGGCTAGATGAATAGATGAACACCTGTGGTCTGTGTTTACGGTGGAATATCGTTCAGCCTTCAAAAGGAAGGGATTTCTTACATGTGCAACAACATGGGTGGAGGTTATGCTAAGTGAGATAAGCCAGTCACAAAAGGACAAACGCTGTATGATTCCACTTACAGGAGAGAACTCAGATTCATGGAGACATAAAATAGAATGGAGGCTGGAAGAGGGATTTGGGGAGTTAGTGGTGAATGGGCAGAGAATTTCATTTTTACAATATAAGTTCTTCTGGAGCTGGATGGTGATGATGGTGGCCAAACAATGTGAATGTAGTTAATGTTACTGAACTGCACACTTAAAAATGGTTAAGACAGTAAGTTTTAGGTTCAGTTCATTTCAATTCAGTGGCTCAGTCGTGTCTGGCTCTTTGCAACTCCATGAACCACAGCACACCAGGGCTCCCTGTCTATCACCAACTCCCAGAGTTTACCCAAACTCATGTCCATTGAGTCAGTGATGCCATCCAACCATCTCATCCTCTGTTGTTCCCTTCTCCTCCTACCTTCAATCTTTCCCAGCATCAGGGGCTTTTCAAATGAGTCAACTCTTCACATCAGGTGGCCAAAGTATTGGAGTTTCAGCTTCAGCATCAGTCCTTCCAATGAACACCCAGGACTGATCTCCTTTAGAATGGACTGGTTGGATCTCCTTGCAGTCCAAGGGACTCTCAAAAGTCTTCTCCAACACCACAGTTCAAAAGCACCAATTCTTCTGCGCTCAGCTTTCTGTGTGGTCCAACTCTCACATCCATACATGACCACTGGAAACACCATAGCCTTGACTAGACAGATCTTTGTTGACAAAGTAATGTCTCTGCTTTTTAATATGCTGTCTAGGTTGGTCATAACTTTCCTTCCAAGTAGTAAGCATCTGTTAATTTCATGGCTGCGTTCACCATCTGCAGTGATTTTGGAGCCCAAAACATAAAGTCAGCCACTGTTTCCTCATCTATTTGCCATGAAATGATGGGACCGGATGCCATGATCTTAGTTTTAGGTTTTTTAACACATTTTTAAAAATTAATTAAAAAAATCATTTCCTTTCTGGTTCCCCATCATTTTATTATGGTAAAATTCACATAAGATTCACCATAGTAACTATGTTAAAGTATACAATTCAGTCGTACTCTAACACATTCACAAAGTTGTGTAAATAGAACGACTCTCTAGTTCCACATTGTCATCACTCCCAGGGAAACCCATACCGTTAAGTAGTCACTGCACATCTCCTTCCCCACCCCCAGCCCCTGGGGACCGCTAATCTGCTTTCTGTCCCCATGGATATGCTGCTTCTAGACATTTTATAGAATTAGACTCATAATATGTGACCTTTTGTGGCTTTTTTTCACTTCGCATAATATTTTCAGTGCAACCCCCATTGTAGCATATGCTGCCTTTATATGGTTGAATAATCACATATATAAAAACATCTCACTTATCCATTCAACTTCTGATCTATATTTGGGGTGTTTCTACCTTTGGGCTGTTATGAATAGGGCTGCTGTGTGAACATTTGTGTACAAGTTTTGGTTTGAACATCTATTTTCTACTCTTTGGGGTCTGAGTGTCTTAATGAAATTTCTGGGTCACATTCTCTGTCTAACCTGTTGAGTAACCGGTTCCCCTTTCTCACCCCCTCCAGTGCTGGTGTGCGGTGTGTCCTCGGTCCAGCAGAGGGAACTCTGAGTGCCTCTCCCAACAGCACAGCCGTTTATAACCCCGCTGGGACAGAAGGTGAGGAGAGGCCCACGGGTCAGCAGCTTGAAGCAGAAAGCAGTTTCCCAAAGGATTCTTTTCTCTCTTTTTTTTTAAGATTTTTTTGATTTTTAAAGTCTTTATTAAATTTGTTACAATACTGCTCCTGTCTTATGTTTTGGTTTTTTGGCCGAGAAGCATGTGGGATGTTAGCTCCTCAACCAGGGCTTGAACCCAGCACCCCTGCGTTGGAAGGCGAAGCCTTAACAACTGGACTGCCAGGGAAGCCCCCTCCCAAAGGATTCTTGTGCCTCATCTTTACCAACCAAATGTCCCCGATGAGCCTCCTTAGACATCTGTAGAGCAAACAGATCCCAAGATGCTAAGAGGCATTGGACTTGCTCTCTGGGCTCTCTGGTGTTTTCTACATGTTTTAGACCTAATGCTTTGCTGGTTATCAGCACACTCAGAAGTATAATCATGCCAATCACTAATCACTATATTAAAAGGGAATTTTCACTTTTTCCCTTCCCGCTTCTGTCCTGATAATGACTTTTGGGGGATAGGGGTTAACCCAGTTATTTATTATTATGTTTGCCTTACAACTTTTAAAAATTTATTTTGAATGATTTATTTCAAGAAAGAAAAGCTAAACTTTAATTATTTTTTAAAAGAACATTTGGCCAAAAAGTCATTTTTATTTTTAAGTAGCGGGGGAATGACTCTTGCACATATCCATAAACAAGGACTTCTGAAGGTCAAGGAAATGACTGGGTTTTCACTCGATTTTGTGTAATTTACCATTTAGATTACACCTCAAGTCTCGAACGTCATACGCGACCATTCCTGCGAGGTCATTTACTCAGTCAAGTCCTGCATTCCCTTCAGCTTCCCCAGGGACAAATGTGAGTACAGAAGCGTTTTCTCCGTTGTCACTTGTCATTATCGAAGCATTTTTACCACCTTCTCTGCCTGGGTGTAGAGGTGCAGAGGAGGCTGGGTGAAGCAGGTGCAGATGACACTTAGTGAAGGGCAGGAAAGCAGAGGTCAACGTTAATTCAGTCCAACTGGGGTTGAAACACACAGATTAAAAATCTGACTTAATTTCTTCAAATTGAAAGCACTCAAAGACTTTCTAGCATTCGGTTCTGGTTTAGAAAAAGTAAGTTTGAGGTCTGTGTGTGTGTGTGTGTGTTGTATGTTTTCTAGCACTTTGACCTTCAGTGAAGTGGACCGTTTCCTTCAAGTTTCAATTATGAAACTTGAACAGAAAGAGAAGATGTGCTTGAAAAGTCAGGGCTCGGCGCTCATGGTTATTTTTGGCTCCTTGGGGAAATGGTGACATCTGCATCACGCTTTTTAGTTGTGTTTGTGTGCCTTCTTCGCTACACTGTGCACTTTGGTCCCGAACCTCTAAAGCCTCATCCCTCTTTTTTCCACCAATTGTGACAACTTGCTCTCCCCCACTTGCTTCTCCCACTCCGTGTAGCCTGGTCTCCCAGGAGCTACCCAGCTTCCTTTCCTCCCTGGGAAACGCATGGAAGGGGGTGAGCCACAGAGCCCCCATAAAGCGAATTTGTTGTTGTTCAGTCACTAGGTCATGTCTGGCTCTTTGTGACTCTGTGAACTATAATACACCAACCTCCTCTGTCCTCCAGTGTCTCCCGGAATTTGCTCAAATTCATGTCTGTTGCGTTGGTGATGCTATCTAACCACCTCATTCTCTGCGTTTGACCGAACCTTGCTTGAGGGCGGGCATCTGTGTGGTTTTTTTTTTTTTTTTTTTCCAGTTTGCCATGTGAGCAGCTGCAGGCTCTGTCTTCCCCAGCTCAGGAGAGCCAGTCTCCCCACATGCCATCCTCTTCACGCGGCGTGGCATTAGAGCAAAGCTTGGGAAGAGCAAGCTGAGATGTTTAGGTTTAGACCCTGGGTGCTGAATGAGTGGGGAGGTGAGGAAGTTCATGATGAGAAGCAAGGCCTGCTTGGACTGCAGTTTCTGTTTGTGTTTCGGGGAGAAGTGCTTCAGGGGGCGCCCTGTCTGCAGCCCATGTTTTGGTGAGAGAGAACGTTGTGGTTTCTCTCTGCAGTCTTCAGATGGAAAGCGACGCCTGGTCAGCAGCAGCTTTGGGTCAGTCCCAGGAAAAGGGTGGGTTCAGTGAACCTGTCATTTGTCTTTGAGTCAGACGCCAGATTCCATGGCCTCGTGTCCGATGCAGGCGCTGGCAGCTCTGGCACGGCTCCCACCCCCAGCGCCTGTTTCCCACATTGTGGACCGTGGAGCCAGCTCTCTGTCCACCCTGAGACCCCAGCGCTGAGCAGAAGGGGCTGTGACCCAGATGGGGGAGGCAGGACTTGGGGGCAGGTGGGCCAGGGACCTGGACACAGGAAAGACTGTGTCTGATGAGCCCGTTATAAAAGGGCGGGGGGCTGAGTGGGGTGAGGAGAGAAGGGCACCTCTGTGCTGGCCTGTGCCTTAGCCACATCCTCTGGCTCCAACCACAGAACCATAGGGCCAGAGCCCAAGTTCAAGTCCCAGGTCTGGAGCCGGAGGCTGTGTGGCCTCAGGCAAGTCACTTTACTTCTGGGAGACTCCTTTTCCTCAAGTGGGGCAAATACTCCCCTGATGATGGCTTTTGAAGTGGGGTTTCCATTTTGGCTTGTGAGCCTTTTGATGACACCACTGACCTTGGAGCATCTTGGTGGCCATTTGAGCACTGTCTTCTGATTCGATGGTCTGAGTGTTAAGGTGGGCGTGAGGCTCAAGCCAGACCAGTGTTGTGCTGCCCTTGTGAAGGTCAGAGACCATGTCGGTGACGAGGATTGGTGAACCGTGCAGTGTTCGAGCAGTAATAATGGCTGGTATTGAGCACAAGACCATTTAACCTGCTGTGGGGAAACCCGTGCTGTGGCCAGATAAACCTGCGCTCTGCTGGCCGCGTGACTAGGGGCTGGTCTCAGGGTCAGCATTCCTTCCGCACGACTCTGTCTGGGAATCCCTCTAGTCCCGTCTGCTCCCCTGAGAAGCTGAGAGTTCCCACGGAAGGGCTTTACCCAGGCAGGGGGCAGACACCAGCAAGCAATGTGCTGACTCGTGATCATTTGTGAGTACAGCTTCCTCTGGACGCCTAGAGATGGGGCGTTCATCTGGCTTGAGCCTGAGAAGCAACACAAGAAACATTTTGCTTTCTGTGCTGTGGCAGCAGAAAGGTGATAGAAAGCCCAGACATAGTCAGATGATAATCACAATAGCTGTTATTGTATGGTGCTCAATACTTTCTTAGCATTTTTGTATGTATTAACTCATTTAATCCCCTAGACAACCCTGTGAGGTGAGGAACAGAGGCACAGAGAGACTAAATTCCCTGCTTAAGGTCACCCAGCTGGTAAAGGGCAGCTGTGGGATTTGAACTCAGGGGACTCACTTTTAACCGCTAAGCCCTACTGCTCACCTCTGAGGTCTCTCCGTCACGATGATTCTCTCCTTAGTACGTTCTCCCCTGCCCCTCCCCAGCTTCCACTCCACAAGTTGCTTAGCAGGCTCTCAGGCTGTCTTGGGGGTGATGAGGTCTCCTTGGGCCTCAGTCAGCAGCTGTCGTGGAGCAAAAGGTGTAGAGGCCGTCAGACCTGGCAGCCGAAATCTTCGGCACCGTGACAGGGTTTCCCAACATGAACCCAGACGTTTGGAGGCATTTGTACCCGCTCAGTGGAGGCAAAGAGGTGTCATCTGACTGATTTGATCGTTCTAAGTTGTGAAGTCTCTTTGGTCACATGAACTTCCCAAGGATATTTGAGGGGACAAGGACAGAGTTTGCTCCAGCTGGGCCCTGCAGTATCAGTGCTGGTTCATCCTGCTGGTCCTCTCGTTGCTGTTTCTGACAAACGCAATCAAATCTAGGTGTGTTCCTTTAGAAGAACCTAAAATCCAAAAATATTGACTTGTGAAGACAAGCCGAGAAATGAGTTAATGAATCCACTACTGAAAAATACTCTGCAAGGCTCCTTTAGGTAGTGCTAGAGTCTCTCAGAGGAATTATTGATTCTTTTTCTGTCTGCAGTTGCTGGTCTCCAAAGATAAGCAGATACACCAAGGGGTGGTTAATCTGTTACCAAAGGGCGTTTTTTCAGGCTCCCTGAGTGCCTAGAGAGCTCCTTTTGCATATACACTTCTATTGTGTTTCCTGCTTACATAACGTATGCTTTTTGTGAAAACTCAAGCAGAAAAGAAATATTTAAAGAGGACACTGAAATTCCTCCCACTTTGCCCTCTTCCTGCCCCCATAGAGACCCATGAAGGCTTTCGTGCCTTTTCCTCCAGAAGTGTTTTCCAGTTGAGTGCCAGGGCTGTTTCCGCCTGATTCTGCTTACATACATCTTTTCAGAAACACTTTTTGAGTAAAAGCAGGAACCACCAGGACTCGGCCACTGTCACATCACTGTTGTTTGTGGAGCAAAGAACAGTTCTTCCTTCTAAAAAGTGTGTGTTTTAATCACTCGGTCACGTCCAACTCTTTGTGACTCCATGGGCTGTAGCCTGCCAGGCTCCTCTGTCCATGGAATCCTCCAGGCAAGAACACTGGAGTGGTAGCCATTCGCTTCTTTGAGGGATCTTCCTGACCCAGGCAGAGAACCTGGGTCTCATGCACTGCCGGCAGATTCTTTATCATTTGAGCCACCAGGGAAGCCCTCTTCCTTCTAAAGCCCCCTGTTTTTAAGCAGAGAACAGCCACACAGAGTTCCATGGCGTGACAGAGGCTTTAGGGGGTATCTGAACTGCCACAAAATCTAAAATGACCACACAACCTGAATTTGCACTTATCTCAATTCGGTAGAAATGCAAGCCTTTCCGTGTTTGTTTCTGACAGAGACGGGGCCCTGAAGTGACAGTTGTGTGCTCTGGCTGAGGGTGGGTGATTTGTGCCTGTCCCTGGCCCCTCCCCTCCAACTCCAGGATCCCGGGAGAAGGGTGTTCACTTTCACTTAAGCTCCTGCCATGTGAGGGAGCAGAGGCGCTTTATCCTTGGCTGCTTGAGTTG
This sequence comes from Nanger dama, assembly GCA_917880005.1. NCBI lineage: Eukaryota > Metazoa > Chordata > Mammalia > Artiodactyla > Bovidae > Nanger > Nanger dama. The sequence goes on from CAKJTW010000026.1 coordinate 15,308,973, forward strand.
TCATAAACAGAGTAATCAGGTTTCTGCAAGGGGCCAGAGGGGCCTTCTCAGCCTGTAAATAGTCTTCTTGTGCCTGCCTGAGATGCACTTTGCCTGCTGACTGTCCCCATAAAGTCACTTCGCAGTTTTCACAGACACCTTAGAGTTTATTTAGTGCTAGTGCCTCAGATGGGGCTTCCCTGGCTGGGGAAGATATACATTGTTTTTATGGTTTCTTTCCCACTAGAACCTTGCTCACCAAAAAGCGCGTGTAAATAAAGAAACCGAGGCACAGGGAAATAGAAATGTTGTGAAAAGCCAGAGGTTTAAGCCATCTGTCCCTCAGATTGCTGGCTGTTTCTGGAACAACTGTCTCTCCACCCTGGCCTCTTAGGTCCTTGGCTCAGAGCACCCTGGTCTCCTGACCCCCATAGACCATGAAGAGTAGTAACTGATGTGGTAAATACCCTTCCCCTCCTCCACCATTCCAGCTCTATCCTTGCTCTTGTCCCCTTGGCAAGGCTCACCTTGTGCATTTTCAAAGAGAGCAAAGAATGAAGACTCGCACGAGTCTTTTTTTTTCTTTTTGCTTACAAATCTGAATTTTTTGTTGCTGCAAAAATAGTAAAATGATGTAAATGTTAAACAGTAACAGAAGTATACAAAATAGAAAATCCAACCCTGTAGTGAAAACTAAAGGTAAATGTCTTCAGCTGTCACTGTCTGTCTCTAGCTAGTGTACCTGTGCACATTTACCTACTGTAGGTGTATACTTGGGGGAAAATCAGATCATGTTGTATTGTCTACAGTGGGACTTGTTTTTTTCACTATCTGCATGGTATGTTCGAATCAACCCCATGAGAAATAAACATTTTCCCTGTGTCTGTCCTCAGATATGTTTCGCACAAACCCAGCAGAGGCCTATAAACTGTATGCCAGGTGAAATTAGGTCACACCTAGAGGAGATGAGGCTGGAGCAGAGAAAATGATTTATTGAAGATCAACTCTATATTGTAACTCTTAAAAGCAGATTGAGAGACTTCTCTCACCCTGGGGGCCTCTTGCCCAGAGCCACATTTTTATGACAGCTCTGTGAATTATTGAAACTGGGTCTGTTCTTTGAACTCATCTTCGAAGTCTGTTCCCTCTTACATCAGAGGGCATTGAAAGGTCTCAGAATCTTCCTACACAAGTCTGCTCACATTTCCACTCATCCATAAAAGATCTGCAAGGGACTGGAGAGGTCTTAGACCCGGTCGCATGAACCATTAGAAGCAGTGTCTGTTTTGCTTTATTTGTTTATGGCTGTGCTAGGTCTTCCTTTCTGTGCATGGGCTTTCACTAGTCGCTGTGATTGGGGGCTGCTCTACTGTTGTTGTGATGTGTGGGGTTCTTATTGTGGTGGCTTCTCTTGTTGCAGAGCACAGGCTCTAGAGGATGCAGACTTCAGCGGCTGCAGCATGTGGGGCTCCGTAGTTGAGGCTCGTGGACCTTAGAGCACAGGCTCCATAGTTGAGGCTCGTGGACTCTAGAGCGCAGGCTCCATAGTTGAGGCTCGTGGGTTTAGGTGCCCTGAGGCATGTGGGATCTTCCCCCACCAGGGATCGAACCCATGTCCCGTGCATTGGCAGGTGGATTCTTAAACACTGGGCCACCAGGGAAGTCCAGAAGCAGCGTCTGGTTTTAAATGAGTGGCTCCAACCGATGAAAATGTACCCTGGGCCCTGATGACATGTGGGGGCATGCCATGTCATGCTAGCTTGTGAACTGACTGAAGCATCTCCTGGGCTGGTGATGGATGATTGTCCCCTCAGGTTAGTAATGAAGACTTCAGTTACCACCCAGACACCTTAGCTCTCTTAGAGACTTGACCTTGGACCGGAAAGTTTCAAATGCACCTGTCGCCTGTGTGCCTCCCAGGAGAGCATTAGTGGGTGGGATGTTAGCAGAGCCCATCAACACCAGGCTCACAATTCTAAGTCCAGCTGCTGCTCTGCCCTACAGTACATCTTTTAAAATTTATTTTTGTAATTTCAAATTTTTATTTAATTTAGACTTACAGAAAAGTTGCAAGAACGATATAAGAACCCCCATATACCTTTTACTTAGATTCACTACATTTTTACATTTTGGCTGATTTACTTTATCATTCTTTCTCTGTGCCTCGTTGTCTCTCTGTATCATCTGTCCTTCCATCCATCTGTCCGTCCTTCCATCTATCTGTCTGTCCATCCATCCAATGATCCATATGCATGTTTCTCCTGAACTATTGGAGTCACTGTACCTCTTCACCCATAACTACATCAGCATGAATTTCCTAAGAACACAGACATTCTCTTACATCATCATAGTACAGTTACATTTTTTTTTCCCTGACCAGTAGCATCACGTGTGTGCATGATAAGTTGCTTCAGTTGTGTCCAACTCTTTGCAGTCCAATGGACTGTAGCTTGCCAGGCTCCTCTGTCCATGGGATTTCCTAGGCAAGAATCCTAGAGTGGGTTGCCATGCTCTCCTCCAGGAGATCTTCCTGACCCAGGGATCGAACCCGCATCTGTCTCTTATGTCTGTTTCATTTGCAGGTAGATTCTTTACCACTAGCGCCACCCGGGAAGCCCAGCACATTCTTGAACTGTCACAGGAAAGAAAGGAACAAGTATTTGTTTATAGAAGCTTGCTGACACCAGGCTTTGCATGAAGACACTTTATATAGTAATACATTGTGGCATTTTTGTCCAATGGAATCAGTTTTTATTTTCCTTGTTTTATGGAGAAATTAAAATCAGCTGGGAGAAATTCAGTCCCTTGCTCATGGTCATCACTGGAGAGCAGGGACACTGGAGAGCAGACCCAGGTCTGTCTTGATGCTCCTACTGCCAGGCCCTAGTGCCTGGAGGTCAGACACCTGATGTGTCTGTCCTCAGGGAGGTAGCAGGCCCTGTGTGTGTTTAGTTATCTCAGTGTATGAGCTCCAACTCCTCTCGTTCCTTCCAGAAGCCACAGTCATTCAGGGGGCAAGGTGCGCCCTGCTTGGAGCTCACCTTCAGTTCTGTAAAGAGGAGACCAACACCAACACAGACAGGCCTGTCTGAACGATGACTGTCCTTGTGCATGTATGCGTGCTGAAATGGCTGCTCACACCGAGTAGAAAGACAGGCATTACATTCATTGGGGCAGGGGGTGGAGAGATGCAGGTTTCCTGTGTTTGCCCAGCACAGTTGGGGAAACTTATCATTATCCTGGATCTTAGGGTTTAGCTTGGCAAGGCTTCTGAGACGAGTGGAATTTTAGAATGCTGAGCCACATAAGCATGGCTATTTTACATCTGACTTGAGACATATAGACTAACTCCCTTATACCAGACACTGGGAACTCAGGCCCCAAAAGGAAAGCTAGTTTGTCCTTGTCATGCCCCTAATCGGTAGCTGAGCTGGGTCTGAAATCCAGTCCTCTGTCTTCCAAGTTCAGGGTTTTTGTTTTGTTTTGTTTTGTTTTGTTTACTACATCAGAAAGCCTTGTGGTTTTTACAGCCCAGACCCTTTTAAATTATTCACTCCTACCTCAAGCAGCCCCTGTCCTGCATTTTATGTTTGGCAAAGTACTATCTATTTGCCAAAGTACTTATATTAGTGAGTTTAGTGAGGAATTAGCTAGTTACCTGTTTTTATTAATTTAAAGCAGGTACAGGAGTCACCCTTTCTCATCAGCCTAGAGATCTAACCAAAGGTTACCTTATTAGTTAAGAAATTCACCGTATGATTTCAACTTGGGTTTTTAAATGTCAAAAGTAACCATCCTTCTTTAGGGGATGTATAGCTGATTCACTTTGCTGCATAGCAGAAACTGACCCAGCAGTGTAAAACAACTATACTCCAACACACACGCACACACACACGCATACACACACACACACACACACACACACACACACACACACACAAAATCCTTTCTTGATACATTATTACTTTCAAAGACCCTTCAGGACTTGGGCTTCTTAGAGAACCCAGGTAGGGAATAAATGTACAGCATTGTGCTGCCTGTTCCCGGGCACTCAGGGCTGCCTGTGATCCTGGTGAGCAGACTTTAGAAGTACCACCTGGACCATATCCTCCCTTCCTCCCTCATCATTTAGATCTCCCATGGGACATAAGGCAAATAATAGCCATGTTTTATATGAACTGTTCAAGGATGGCCATATAACTCTATGCCCTTTATGAATCAAATATGATTTTGAACCTAGTTAAGTTTAACAAAAGATATTTTAGATCACTCACAGAATGTAGTCTGAACTATCTTAAATTGAATATTTGAAAAACAATACAACACATAGAAAATGTTTCTAAGGACTTCCCCGGTGATCCAGTGGCTAAGACTCTACCTCCCAATGCAGGGGTGCATCCATGAAATGTACTTTTTTTTTAATATGTAAGTAGGTACTTTATTTTTAAATTTTTTTCAAAATGAACAACTTTTCATTGAGGTGCAGTTGATTTACAGTGTAGTATTAGCGTCAGGTGTACAGCAAAGCGATTGTTTTATATATATTATATATATAAATATAAATATATATAATATATAAATATATATAAATATATATATATATATATATATATATTCTTTTCCAGACTTTTTCATTATAGGTTAAGATATTGAATATAGTTCCCTGTGCCATATAGTAGGTTCTTGATTTTTCTCTGTTACATATATATAGTAGTGTATAACTGTTAATCTCAAACTCCTTATTTATCCCTTCACCACTTTCCCCTTTGGTTGTCATAAGTTTGTTCTCCATGTCTGTGAGTCTATTTCTGTTTTGTGAATAAGTTCCTTTGTATCATTTGTGTAGATTCCACATATAAGTGATGGGATATTTGTCTTTCTCTGACTTACTTCACTTAGTGTGATAGTCTCTAGGTCCATCCATGTTGCTGCAATGTACTTTTTAAATTTAAATGAAAACCTTAATTGAGACCCATTTATTTTGGCACCTTGGTAATCTGTCTGCAGCGTGACTTCATCTTGTTCTTGGGTGACCTGCAGGAGTGAAGGTGTTTATTTCTCAGAGGCAGGCTCTGCCCTCAGCAGCAGTTGCTGCACTGACCCTCAGATAAAAGCCTCTTGAGTTGCTCTTTTAATCTGCAGGAGACAATCGGGAGGCGCTGGCCCTCATGCCCGGTCACTAGGCAACAGGACAGGCGAGGAGCTGGAGGGGCCCAGAACCTCCCTGCGTGTCTGCCCTGTGGTCTGGAGCAAACATGAGCCCAAGCCGACCATAGCAGTCACGTGGACAGAAACGTGAGCAGCTAAGAGAAGCCGGCAGAGCACCCAGCCTCAGCCCTTTTGTTGATGAACTCAGAGGACTGGCAGTTTTGCCCAGCCCAAGAGCTCAGCTAGGTCAGCATCCTGGTGTGGCCCCCTCGCCCTAATGAGAGGCAAAGATCCTGCCTCTTAGCTCTCCTCCCATCACCCCTGGAGAAGGACACAGTTCTTCTGAGCCAGGCTCACACTCAAAGCCTCCCAGCTTATGGAGAGCTCTTTTTGCACCTTAGGGAGGCACACACATGCTCTGGGAGCCACCCGGGCCAGGCACGGAAGACTGTCCCCCTTTGGGAAATGCTTGACCTCTGGACACTGCAAGAGAGGAGGTCTGAAAGAGGCACATGGGTTTCTCCAGTTCAGGACTGAACCATCCAAGGAAATTCTTGACTGACTCTAATTGTCCTCAGCCCAGATGAGAAAAATGAAGACTTTTCTTGGTAGAATTACCCAAGTATTAGTCCCTGTTAGGGATGAGACCTCAGACTTCCCCACTGTATTACCATAGCTGAGTAGGACCTACATCAAATATAATTAGATGTTGAAATTCACTTTATCACAGAAGATGGTGATTATGCAAATACGGGCTATGCTGTTAGTATGGGTTTCAAAATTGTGTCCTTCTCTTCCACTTTAGGTTGGCTTATGGGTACTAATTCTTGAACCTCCTGGAGACTCCAGGCTGATTAAAGTTTGCACAGACCAAACAGACACACTTCACCCCTCCAAGAGCTGTGATTAGGCCCAGGTCTTTGTTTCTAAACTGTGTTCCTTAGAGGCGCCTTTGGGACTGTTGGCTGGAGGGCGGCGGCAGGGTGTTGGATAAGGTTTGTCTAAAGCAGCTCCTCTTTAGTTGTTGAATATATTGGGCTGATGGGCAAGCTTTTGTTTGAAGAAAGGATTGCAGGGCTAACAAAGTTTTGAAAGCCCCTGTCCTAACCCAAAGATTGTTACTATGAATGTCTCTGTGTATGTATTAGGTTCACCAGTCCTTTCATGTTCTTTTTTTTAAATCAGGTTTTAAAAAATTATAAGTAAAATAATACGAGATATATAAGAAAGAGGTTAAATGCCTCTCCCCTTATCCCTTGCAGTTCTGCTCTTTGAAGATAACCAGTACTGACAGGCTGATATGCACCCTCTCGTGTGTTTCTCTGTCTGTGCTGATATCCTTTAAAATGTTTCCATTGTGAAAAATTTCAAACATACAAAACAGCAGAAATGAGTGTAGTTAACCCATATGTACTGATCCCCGGTTCCAATCATTATCAAGATTTTACAACACTTGCTTCATCTTTTTCTCATACATTTTTGGGTTTTTGTTTTGTTTTAGAAGAATAGTGTTACATTACATCTGTACTTGGCAACTTTTTTAGTTGATCTGTCTTAAAAATTTTGTCCTGATCAGCTCGTTTACCACTTCTTCTCCATGGCTGCATAGTTTTCCATCATATGTGTGAACCATCAGTCACAATCATTATCCTATTCCTAGACATTCAGGCTGTTTCCAAAAGTTTTAGCAATAAGTTGTAAATTTATTATAATAAGCTAACTGTAATAAAAGTCCTTGTATGTATTTACATATTGGTGAATTTATTTCTGTAGGTAAGATTTCCAAAAGTGGGATGGCAGGATCCTGGGCTATATATTGAGTTGGCCAAAAAGTTTCCATAATATCTTATGGAAAAACTGAATGGAAATTTTGGGCAAACCCTATATATTTTAAGCTTTATCCAATATTTCCAAAGTATATTCTCAAAAGATTGTTGATATATAACTTCCCACCAGCAATGTATGCATATGCCCATTTCCCAGTCTCTTTATCAAGCCTGGGTAGGATTGCTCGTTAAAAATGTTATGAATCTTCTGTGTAGAGATGGCATAAAATCAGTGTTTCATATGTGTCTGCAAACGGATTTTTCTGCATTTACTTTGTAAATTTTAGTTGTGCAGTCATTATCTGGGGCAGCGGGGAGAGTGGCGGAGATAGCCATTAGGAGCATCTGGAATAGAGGGCAGGAAGGAAATGTCTTTTGAAGACCAACCACGGGTCTTTTGTTCCCGTTAGTTTGCCCAGCGGAAAACAGGCGCCGGCCGCGTGGTCCACATCTGCAACCTGCCGGAGGGAAGCTGCACAGAGAATGACGTCATTAACCTGGGGCTGCCCTTTGGCAAGGTCACTAATTACATCCTCATGAAGTCGACTAATCAGGTAAGTCTGGGCATGTTCACACTAGTAGGTACCAGATAAACCACACACTGGTGGAAGGGAACTATATAATTTTTTTTTTAGAAGCTGTTCGTAACATAATGGGGTAATGCACAGCTGGCCTCCTGCTGGTGCAGCACCGAGATTTCCGTCGTCGGTGGTGGTGTTTTGTTTCCTCTGGTTTCACTTTACCCTTCTTGTGATGGGCCCAGGCCTTTGTGAGTTACCTAGAGGTGAGGATGTGTTTTGGAATGAAGTGTTCCTTAACATAGAAAAGCCAGATGGTTCCTAAAACAGAAATCCATGTGCTCGAGTGTTTTCACTTATATTACCCCACCCCTGAGCTAATGCTAGTCTTTCTCACCTTCTACGTTTCTCATCTCTGATGGCACGTGGATTTTGAGCCAGCCAACAACTAACCGGGAAGAGGTATTTTCACTGATCCTTGGTGTTGACATCCGAGGCCCTTGGCTCTCGTAGCAGGAGAGTAGGTGGGAATTAATGGGTGCATGGTGAATCTAAGGAACTAAAAACCCTCAGCCCATGTGGATCGGGTCTTTGGGGGTTATGTTTGTCTTCATTTCTAAAGTCAGGAGAAGAATTTATACAGAGACTGGTCAGAAGTAAGAACATTTAGTCTTTTATTTCTAATGACTATTTTAACTTTAGGAATCAGAGGAACAAGCACAGGAGAAATTCTTAAGTAAGGCACGAACTTTGGAAAATCAAAGCCACCTCGGATCATCAGGGGTCTTTCTCCGTCAACTTGGGCTTAGACTACTCGTATAGTCTCTTCATTCCTCCTTCTTGGAATTCTATTTTGGGCAAATTTCGAAATTCAGCTTGCAACATGAATGCAGTGAGATTCACTGGGTTCATTTTATTTCCATGTGACAGGTGACAGGTAGAGGTGCTAAAATGTTGGCATGAAGAATTAGGCACTTAGAGTCAGACAGATAGAGCTTATATTGTGGAATCTAAAATATACAGCAAACTAGTGAGTATGATATAAAAGAAGCAGACTCATAAATATAGAGAAATAACTAGTGGTTACTGATGGGGTGGGGGGTAGGGACGTTATAGGTGGACCAGTGGGAGGTACAAACTATTGGGTGTAACATAGGCTCGGGGGGTATTATGAGACACAGAAAATGCAGCCAAGGTGGTGTCATAACTATAAATGGAAAGTAATCTTTAAAAATTGTATAAAAATAAAGCATTTTTAAAAGAGGCACTTAGAAAGCTGAGTGGTAGATTTTGAAATAAAACTGTAAAGAACCCTGACTTTTTGGTCTCCCACCCTTCTGCCATGGACTGTGACAGCACAGAGAAAGGCATGACTGAAATGCAAAAGCGGATGTGAGGGGAGTTGGGGGGATGAGCTTGTTTAGCCCACGCAGTTCAAGGAAATGAGAGGCGAGGGCTCGCAGTGAGGGCTCCCTGGTCACAGACCATGTTTCCTTCTCAACGCTGACGTTGAGAAGTTGCATTGATCAGTCAGTGGTCAATTGACCAGTTTGTTGCATTGTGATTATGGTATTACTACAAACCCATCGAATCTAAGATATAATAACAGTGACCGATCTGTCACTGCAGCTCCTGGGGCAAACTGACAGGTCAGTCAAAACAATCTATGCAGGGAGTTCACTGGTTGCCTAGTGGTTAGGATTCTGGCTTTCACTGGTATGGCCCAGGTTCAATCCTGATCAGAGATCTGAAATCCTGAAAGCTGCTTAGTGTGGCCAAAAAAATGTCTATGTAGAAACTCCCTGTATCATCAATTGAGTGGAAAAGCCCGTTTCTTTGTAAAGGTTTTTATTAGAACAGTTAAAAAGGAGAAATACTCCAGCTCACAAAGACATGGCCTTCCTTCAAGCCTCAGAAACCCCCTTAGTTTTTAGAGTATTTCTTTCTTTGCTAAGAAATTGAGAGCTCAGATACCCAGGACTTGTGTCTGTCTCCTGCCATTGGCACCACTGACCAGCAAGTTTTGCAGGGATCAGCCCAAGGTCACTTGTGTAACAGACTCAGTCCCTCCTCTGAGGGTACTGTGGGTTCATGGACCCTCCCAACCCAAGGGGCTCCTGTGGCATGTTGTAGCCACAGATGGACATACGTAATTAAGAACAATGTTTGGTAACCATGGAGATCAGGAGAGGGGCCATCTTATAATGAGCTCTTTCGCTAAAGTTAATAAATAGGTCCCTTTGAACAGATGGGATCAAAGAGAGCTCTTTTCCTTGTATTGAATTTTTTTTTCCTTTTTATTGAGGTATAAAACACATACTCTAAAATGCACTAATCTTAAGTGTGTGTGAGCGCTTAGTCACTCACTCGTGTCCGACTCTTCATGACCCCATGGACTGTAGCCTACTAGGCTCCTTTGTCCATGGGATTCTCCAGGCAAGAATACTGGAGTGGGTGGCCATTCCTTTCTCCAGGGGATCTTCCTGACCCAGGGATCGTACCTGGGTCGCTTGCTTTGCAGGCAGATTCTTTAGCATCTGAGCCACTGGAGAGGCCCCAGTCTTAAGTGTACAACTCCATTCATTTTTCACATGTGTGTACTCAGTTGCTCAGTTGTGTCCAACCCTTTGCAATCTGTTAGACTGTAACCCACCAGGCTCCTCTGTCCATGTCCTCTGTCCATTTTTTTCAGACAAGACTACTGGAGTGGGTTGCCATTTCCATCTCCAGTGGATCTTCCTGACCCAGGGATCAAACCCACATCTCCTGTGTCTCCTATATTACAGGCAGATTCTTTACCGCTGAGCCATCAGAGAAGCCCTTTTACACGTGTTGGTGGTGGTTTAGTTGTTAAGTTGTGTCCGACCTTTGCGACCCCCATGGATTGTAGCCTGTCAGGCTCCTCTGTCCATGGGAGTCGCCAGGCATGAACACTGGAATGAGTTGCCATGTCCTCCTCCAGGGGATCTTCTCAACCCAGGGATTAAACCCAGGCCTCCTGCATTGCAGGCAGATTCTTTACCATCTGAGCCACTAGGGATTACTGTGCAAATACAGATAGAGAACATTTCCAGAACCTCAGAAGGTTTCCTCATTTCCCTTCCTAATCAGTATCCACCCCCAACCCCAAGGGAAACTCAACTTTTACCAGCGTCAATTTGTTCTGCCTGTTCTTGAACTTTATATACATGGAGTCACACCTTGTATGGAATTTCCTTTAAGACCATTCAAGTCAAGTCCAATGTTTATTCCTCCTTTCTTTCCTAGGCCTTTTTAGAGATGGCTTACACAGAGGCTGCCCAGGCCATGGTCCAGTATTACCAAGAAAAATCTGCTATGATCAATGGTGAGAAATTGCTTATTCGGATGTCCAAGAGATACAAGGAATTGCAGCTGAAGGTAAAGCACCCTCTCCTTCATTCAGTTGTTCAGCAAACATCAGCTGAGTGTCTCCTTGTCAGCCACTGGCCTGAGTGCTGGTGGGAAGGAGACAAAGGAAAAGATCCAAAAAGTATCCACTGCCTTTGAGGATATCACATGGAAAGGCAAACCCATTCTAACATGGCAAGAAACGTGCTCACTGAGGTAAGGACAGGATGCAAAGGGGTGCTTGAGACAGGACGGCTACCTACCTGGGACCCAAGAACGATTTTAAGGGAAATCTTAAAAGATAAAGCAAGAGGGAAAGGTGGTTGCTTTTTCAGAGGTTAGAGTTCCAGGCATAAACCTCTGAATGTAACCTCCTTCTCTACTTAGCTATTCAGTTATTTTTTCTTCCTCCATCACCTCTTGATCTTTTATTCTCTCCTCCATCCTCTGTATTTATGCCTTAAGTGAAAGTCGCTCAGCCATGTCCGACTCTTTGCAAACTCATGGACTTTACAGTCCATGGAATTCTCCAGGCCAGAATACTGGTGTCAGTTAGCCGTTTTCCTTCTCCAGGGGCTCTTCCCAACCCAGGGATGGAACCCAGGTCTCCCATATTGCAGGCAGATTCTTTACCAGCTGAGCCACCAGGGTAGCCCCCTTTATGCCTTACAGTCCATAGAAATTCTTCTAAGCAGCACATAACTGAGTTGGCCATTGTCCAAACTCAGGATTGAACTGAGATCATTCTAGACAGGGTTTTTGTCTTTGTTTTAGCTTGTTCTACCTTTCTTTTTCCTTTCTTTTTGTTTTATTGTAAAGTATAACCAAAAAAACACACTAATTTTGTATTGTACAGCTGAAAAAGTAATGATGGTGAACTTCCATAAACCCCGTAAAACCACCACCAAAGTCAAGAAATAGGACACAGACAGCACCCAGAAACTCCCACGAGTCCCTTTTTATGTTCAACTTTTCTTTCCACTTTCCTGACTCTAAAGATAATCATTTCCCTTGCTTTTCCATCTATTATTTACTTCCTCTCCATGCCTTCCTTAACACTGTAGTTTAGTTTTGCCTATTTTTGAGTTTTTGTGAATGGAATCATACTGTATTCTTTCATTCAACATTATGCCATCTATGTTGGGTGTGCCTATTTTCACTGCTATGCAAATTCCCATTGTATGAGTATAGATTTGTTTATCCATTCGACTGTTGATGGACATTTGGGTTATTTCCAGTTTCAGGGTAGTAGGGACAGAGCTACTGTAAACATTTTCAAACATGTTATTTCAGTACCCATGCACATGAGTGTACAGTTAGGGGAACTATGCACCTAGAATTGCTGGATCACCAGGCATGCTTACCCTCAGCTTTGCTGGATGATAGCATTCCGACTCGGAGAAGGCAATGGCACCCCACTCCAGTACTCTTGCCTGGAAAATCCCATGGATGGAGGAGCCTGGTAGGCTGCAGTCCATGGGGTCACTAAGAGCTGGACATGACTTAGCGACTTCACTTTCACTTTTCACTTTCATGCATTGGAGAAGGAAATGGCAACCCACTCCAGTGTTCTTGCCTGGAGAATCCCAGGGACGGGGGAGCCTGGTGGGCTGCCGTCTATGGGGTCGCACAGAGTCGGACATGACTGAAGCGACTCAGCAGCAGCAGCCGCATACCTACTAGTAGTGTCTGAGAGTTTTCATCAGCTCCGCTCTTGCTAATTTTTCATCTTGTCCAACTTTTTTGCCCCTCTGGGGAAGAATGTGATGGTTTATCATGGCTTTATTTTTTTATTTTTCGTATTAATTGAGGCTGAGCAATTTTGCATGTGTTTGTTGGTTATTCCACCCAGATCTTCTCTGGTGGGAAATTTTAAAGTCATTTGCCCATGCATTTGTTTTAGATTGTATCTTCCTATTGGTTTGCAGGAGTTCTCTTGACTGGAGGACTGAGTCCATTTGGATTTGTTGTAATTAATACCATATTTGTGGTTAAATCTAACTTTTTATTTTGTACTTTCTACTGTCCTATTTAATAGGGATTTTCTGGTTCACTTCAGCTCATTCCACACTTACTGAGGGTCCATTTTGCTCAAGACTTGCAGCCCTTAATCAGTCTTCAAGGCTCAAATCAGAACACAAAGGCTTAGCAGCTGTTTCTAGCTAGGGCAAGCATTCTGACAGGTCTACATATGTAGACTGGCAGTACGTCAACCATTTGCCAAAGTCCTGATTCTGCTTTGCTTGCATTATTGCTTCTGAAGTTCCCTTTGCCAACAATTCAGCTTCAGGCAGAACCTGGCATTCTTTTCCCAGCTCATGAAAGCCTGTTGCTTTTCTCAGACAAGTAAAAGATCCTGCCCCATTCTGTAGCCAAAGTTCTTGTTCTCCCTGATTCTGCCCTGGGGGCTAGAATTGAATTTCTGCACTGAATTCCCAGTGGAGCTTTGGTCTCCAAATGAGATGTTGTCATAAGGCTCTAGTTAGGATTATCTGCAATCCTCTGCTTCTTAAAGTACCAAGGCACCGAGGTCCCTTATCAAGGGAGGTCTTTTGTGGTGGTGCAAAAACTATGGGTTAAATGGGTTAGATGATCAAAGTTTGCATTCAGCTAATGTTCACTGAGTGTTCATTGTGAGTGGGACCTGGCCCATGACTATGGTGGCAGCAAGTCTATAGAGGAACTCACAGGCTGGTGGGAGGAAGAGCAAATAAACAGAACCGTCAACAACCATGTGACCTACACCAGATTGGAGGATGGTAGCACCAGCCTAGCCTCTACCCCTTCCTGCTTTGATGACCTTGGACAAATTGCTTAACCTCTGTGAACCTCAGGTTCCAGATCAGTAAAGGACTATACCTTGTGTTCTTTTGTTTTAAGCGTTTTTTTTTCACACGTGGTCTCCTTGAGTCTCACAATCACCCTCCCCTGTGACGTGTGTAGGGTGGATAATAACAGTAATTAAAATAGTACAACAATAATAATGAGCCTATGTACCTTTAATTGAGTCCTGGGTCAAGTAATGTGCCAAGGACTTTAAGATATTATCTACTGTGATCCTGACATCAGCCCTGTCAGACAGGTATTATTATCAGTTCTACAGACAAAGAAACTGAGCCTCATAGAAGTTTAGTAACTGGGCCGAGATCATAGTTACTGGAAGAGTCATGATTGTATCTTAGGGCTGTTTTAGTTTTGCACTCTGTGTGCATCTCCATATTTTATGATCTCCGTTGTCCATGTGAAAAAAAAGGAGAAATCAGATAATTTGCTTACAGTCATCCAGTCATTAAGCAGCAGAGATAGTATTCTAACAGAGCTTCTCAAACTTTAACGTGCATATACATGACTTGTGGATCTTGTTGAAATTTCTGATTCAGTAGGTCTGGGTCCGGGCTGTGATTCTGCATTTCTCATATGCTCCCGGGAGATATCAATGTTTCTGGTCCTTGTAGCACACTCTAAGTGGCCAGAACACATTGATCCTGACCTTTAGCGAGGATTTTGTCCTCCCCAAGTAGTCACACTGCCTCTACGTGAAAGCATCTTAGAGCATGTTTCAATTACATAGTAACGGGTGTATTGTGGTCCCCATGTTGACATGGACTTCCTCTGCAAGCAACAGAAATTTATCTCCCTTAAAGCATACTGGCTAATATAAATAAAAGAATTTATTGGCTCATGGAACTGAAAAAAACAAGAGTAGCCTTGGGTTGCAGGCATGGCTGGATTCAGGACCCAAGTGCTATCATTAGGACTTGGTTACTGTTCCCTTGGCCTTATTGTTGGGGTCTCCTGGGATGGGCCCTGACAGCCCCCGCTCTCTAGGTGGTGTGATGGCTTCAGTGACTCCAGCATCTTTGGCTCCTCAGCCTCCCATTTTCCTTCACCAAGAGAAAGCCAGAGTTTTCCTAGTGGTACCAGGGAAGTCCCTCTGATACATGCGCTTCCCTGAGCCAGTCCCGATTGGTCAGACCATGTCACCTGCATCCTGGGAGCAGGCTGGGGACAGGGGATGGTTCCTGGGGAGCCAGACAGCAAGGCACTGTGTCCATATGTGTCTCTGGGCCAAAGGGCCCCCACGTGGGCCCCCACTGGGGCTTGCAGAGGTTGGGGAGACTTTGATTGGCCTTTCTCCTGTAATTTTACCTTTTGCTCACCAGACAAAGTGGAGGAGGAAGAAGGAGAGTTTTTTTTAAGGCATTTCTCCTCTCCTCTCAAATATTTCCTCATGTTGGTAATCTTGTCTCACTCTTTGTGGCTGAGATTCTATTCCTCAGGGCATTTGGGACAGAAACTTTCACACAATAGGTGTCCTAAAAATGTGTGAAATGAGTGAGAAAATCTGAAAGAATGATAAAAAGTGAGTGTTTTCCCTCCTGCAGACGTGCATGAGAAGACTGATTATTCAAAGTCCTCTTGCCCAAAGACTCTCATCAGGTAGACTGGGGCGGGACTGAGGCTCCCTAGGTGGTTTGGGAACAGTGGGCCTGTTTTCAGAGCCATTGGTCTTGCCAGCCTCCTAGCCACAGAGACAGTCTTTGGCCCTGGGAAGCAGTCTTGTGAGTGATCCATGATCTCTTGGTTAAGGAAAATAAGTCAGTCAATGATGACTGAGGGTCTTTTCCATGTAAGATGTGGTGCCGAGAGCAACAGTGAACATGAGAGAGGTCTTCACTTGGGGGAAGTTTGCTATCTCACAGGGCAGAGAAGCTCATCTCATGATTTAAACCTGAGTGCATCTGTTCCAAGTTCCTAGAAGATCAGTGGAAAAGGCAGTATGGCTTGGTTGTGTCAAGAAGGGGAGAGATTCCTGAGTAGAGCCTTGAAGGATGAGGCAACTAAACGGAGAGGGGGCCTCTGGGCAGGAGGTGGGTGAGATGTAGAGTCTGGAGAGACAGTGATATAGAAATAGTCAGGGATGCTGTGACAGTATGTGGCTCTGACAAGTTCAGGGCTCATTGCAAGGTGTCAAGGTTCTTGAGACAAATGAAACAGCCCAGGAGGGGTCAGGAGGCACGAAACTCTCTAGCGGCTTCTTTTATGCTGGCCCAGAACTCTGTGGCCTTTATTAGGACAGCACTCTCTGCCCCGAGGCTCTCAGTGGATGCCAGGTGGGCCTCATTATCTCACCTTTATAGGTGGAGAAGGTGAGTCTCCCACAGGCAACAAGCCATGACCCCAGGTGACCCTGCCAGCTGGCAGCAGGGCTGGGCTGCTCTTCCTGGGTGGAGATTCTGTATCCACAGAGACTCCCTGTGAGATCATACTTCCCTGGGACTGTATGGGGCTTGGAATCTCACTCTTGTCTTAAAGCAGCAAGATGTGTTGACAGAGAGCATTGTAAATGGTCCCCTGGGGGCTGGTTGACAGTGGAAATGGATTCACAGTTGGGGTGTGTGTGTTAATATACCATCCTGTCCACTTCTGTGTGTGTTTGAAGTATTCTACAATAAAAGGTATATCCAAGCATCATCACATGCCTACTCCATCCTCTTCTTTTTCCATTCCTCTGCAGTGATTATGGCTTTCTTTTACCTGCTTCTTTTATACCTTTAACCACAAGAATATGCGGCCAGGCCTGAAGAGGAAGGTTGAGAGAGGATTTTCTTAGAGTTGTGAAAAGTTGATTCTGTTATTTGAAAGCCTTTGGCCACTTCTGACTCCTCAGATGGCAGCTGGCAGGGTGTTTGGACTAGAGAGTGCCAGTAGTTTGGAATTATCACTTAAAATAGAGAAACTGCCCTCCAGTCCTTGGAGCGGGGAGTCATGGTGCCTGTGACCGCCGTCTCCAGCATATAGGATTTGCAGATTGTTGTGGCCTTTCTCTGCAACCCATCTCTCCAGCTAGTCATCGTGCCATGAAACTCATCGTTCCATGAGGGGCCCAGTGCTACTGCTGGTCAACAAGCCCATTCCCTGGTTCACCCAGCCATGCCACCTGAATAAAAGCAACATTCAGGGGGTGCTGGGCTGACGGTGGCCTCACGAAGCTGTTCTGTGGTTGAGAAAATAAGGGCAAGGAAATATTTAAGCCCAGAAGAGGCTCTTCTAGCCCCCAGAGAACCCGAGAAGCACCTCTCTGACCCCCAGGGAATTGCATTGGGCCATCAAGGATGTTTTTATCTGTGGTGCCTGCCTGGCCAGCTCTGCCCCATCATCAGCAAGGCATCCAGAAAGAGGAGGGCCCAAGGGGCTGTTGTCTGTGATGATGGAGGTCAGTAGGGTCCGAGAGCTCCTCGAATGCCTCTGGCTATGCCACTGGCCTGACCTGCTCCTCCCTGAGGGTCTCAAGCCCACCCCGATGCTGCCCTGGGCAACCTATAGAACCTCAGCTGCTCCCTGACCAGGCCCCTCCTCTTACCCCAGGCTTTTCTGGGTCCAGACTGGAGGGACAGTCACGAGGACTTGAAGTTCCAGAAGGCAGAAGAAAGGTGTTGGGGACCCTGGGGACTCTTTGCTACAGAAAGTCCCTGATCCAGGCCCCTCAGGGAATTTGGATGCTGTGAAAATTTGCCATGGTACATTTCATCTGGTGTGGGGGCACATTCATTAACCTTGGGCTGTTCCAGCTTGGCAGGGTGAGGGCAGATTTGGGCCTGCCTTGTGCCAGCAGATCTTGTCCCACATCCCTGCTCTTGGTCTTGATGGCTCTTGCGGGCTTTCCCAGGCTGGCCCACGTGGAGGCAGTGATGCTGCGGGTCTTCTAAGGACCAACCATCCCAGGCTGGCCTCTCCTGTGATGATGCAGGAGGCAACTTTCACTTGGTAGTCAAAGAGGGGGCCAGGCAGGAAGAAGGCCACTCAGTGGGTTCAGATCAACCTTCTCATTTTACCAACAACCCAGGCAGCAGGACAGGTGTCTGCAGTGGGGTGGAAGGGGGCACCCTGGCAGGAGCCCTCTTCTCCGTGCAGGCCCACAGCCCCGGCTCCTTGCCTTGCTTGGCCTTGGGCTGCCGGCTGCTGGTCCAGTCTAAGCAGTTAGGGCGCTCGTTGCCTGTGCAGGGCCTGGGTGACCTGGTTACTCACAGGCGACACTTCCATAGGCTTATAGAGGGGCCACCTTTATAGCTACGGCCAGATGAAAGGGATCATTTGCCAAAACTGTGAGGCCTGCTCTCAGGTGGGTATGCTGACCTGTGCTAGTTCCTGAGCGTTCTATTGAATAGGGATGGTCTGGCTTTTGACCTCCCTCTCCTTCATAGCCACAGTGGTAGCGATTACTGACTTCTCTTCTCTTCTCTCCTGTTTCCAGTTGACAAGCAATCCTTGCCTGGCTTGAACTTTTTTTTTTTTTAAGAAACTTTTTACTTGATTTTACTTTACAATACTGTATTGGTTTTGCTATACATCAACATGAATCTGCCACGGGTGTACATGTGTTCCCAATCCTGAACTCCTCTCCCACCTCCCTCCCCATACCATCCTTCTGGGTCATTCCAGTGCACCAGCCCCAAGCATCCTGTATCCTGCATTGAACCTAGACTGGCGATTCGTTTCTTATATGATATTATACAGGTTTCAATGCCATTTTACATCCCTTCCCTAAGTCCTAGCTCTGACCTCTCCTCTGAAACCGCAGGAGGCTCCTCCTTAATTCTCTCCTCCCTTTATTATTCCTCAGCACAGCCCTCAATGGCAGCAGTAACACAGATCAGTGGCTACGCATCCAGCTCATCATGGAGCTCACTTCGTATCTTTGGCCCTGGGTCTCACACCTGTAAGATGAGGTGTTTGATGATACCTGACATCCATATAGGCTCTAAGATTTCACGTTAATTGTTGGGTTGGCCAAAAGTTTATTTGCATTTAAACACACTTTTTGGCCAACCCAATATATATAGGGGGAAAAATAAAGATATAAAGAACAGTTAATTACATTTCCTGAGAAATTTTTTTGTCAAAAATTGACATTATAGACTGAGGGCTTTTAAGTCTTTTTTAAACATCGGTATTATAGGGATGGCAGAGGATGAGATGGTTAGATAGCATCTGCAATTCAGTGGATGTGAATTTGAGCAAACTCCAGGAGACAGTGGAGGACAGAGGAGGCTGTAATGCAGTCCATGGGGTTGCAAAAGTTGGACATGACTTAGCTACTGAACAACAACAATTTTGGGGATATAAATCACAAAGCATAAATTTACCCTGCTCCATCCATTTTAATTGAATGGACGAATTCTGTGCAGTCTTTTGCAAAATGCTTCCATCCTTCTGTGCTCATGAATTTCATTTTTAACCATTTATTTTTATTGTTTTCTTACTTGTCCACTCTAGCTTTACCAAAGGGCTTTGGTTGGGATTTGGGGGCTGGGGTTGATCCTGTCCTGGCACAGTCACCGTATGGTGACTTCTGGAAGGGTAGAGCCTTGGGTGCTTGTATCCTTAACTGGGAAACCTGGCTCACAGCCGGCACTGCCCACCTTACAGATTCCCATTTAGCACTAAATGACCCACTAAAGGAACCATGCTGTAGTCAGGAGCTGCTGGAAGCATGGGGGTGTGGAAAGGACCTTGGAGTTAAAATGCCAGTTGTCAAGTCCTAACCGTCTCTGTAAATGTGATGGTTAAATCTCTGTTAAATCTCCTTAACCCAACACAACTCCAGAGGTCACCCTAGAACGCAGCGTGGCTGGTGACTGGAGCTGTGCTAGGCAGAACTCTGCCTTGATGTCTCTGGGTCTCAGTTTCCTCAGATGTGAAATGTGGGGGCTGCAATCTCTGATCTTCAAGTCTCTTTCTAAGCTGTAGCACCTCTTCCCCTCCCTCTTTCCCCTCCCTCCCTCTTTCCTTTGGTTCCTTTCACATATTAGATATTTTCTTTTATTTTGGATGGAGGTGGGAGATGGGTAGTAACAGATGCTGCTTTCCGCCTGCACCTGGATAGTGAGCCTCAAACTTCTTCCTTCCCAGCTTAATGGACGCCATGTGCCCTGGACCACTCAGCCCCGCACTGCTCAGCATTATGCTCATATTTCTCATCCTCTGGAATAAACTTTCTCCCCCTAAGAAGGCTCTTTCCCCCTTTGGTGGATGGGGCAATGAACCCAAGTCCTAGCTGCTTCCCTCTGGTG
Source organism: Nanger dama (assembly GCA_917880005.1). Taxonomy (NCBI): domain Eukaryota; kingdom Metazoa; phylum Chordata; class Mammalia; order Artiodactyla; family Bovidae; genus Nanger; species Nanger dama. The sequence continues at coordinate 15,328,887 of CAKJTW010000026.1, forward strand.
TTTGCAAGGCCTTTTCAGGTCTGACAGTGACCCTCTGACTTTGCCTAGAAACCTGGGAAGACCGTGGCCGCCATCATCCAGGACATCCATTCCCAGAGGGAGAGGGACATGTTCCGGGAAGCAGAAAGGTGAGGCCCGGCCTTGGTCTCAGGGCAGAGTCTGGGTCATTGGAACATCCTCCCCTTTCCTGGGGTACTTGAGTCGCTCTGTGCCCCGCCCTTGCCTCATCCCATCCATCAGCTTTTTCTGGGCATTACACTTCTTTGTGTCCGATGGAATACGCGAGTCCAGTCTAGTGCTCAGGTTGCACCTCAGAAAAATTCGAGATGCTCAGCTTCCTCTCAGCTCTTCCCCCTTTGTTGTAAACACATATAGGAGAGGGTCTGCTGATATATGACTCTTAGGAGCCAGGGTACACTCTGCTAAAACGGCCTGAGAGTGTGTGTGGTATATGTGTGTTGTGTTTGCTGTGTGTTGTGTGGTTGTATTGTGTATGTGGTATGTTGTAGGTGTGTATGGTTATGTGCAGTGTGTGTATTTTGTCTGTTATATGGTTGTGTTGTATGTGTGTTTGATATGTGTGGAGTGTTGTATGTGGTGTCTGGTGTGTGTTGTGTGTGTGTGGTGTGGGTGTATGTGTGTTGTATGTGTGGTATATCTATGGGGTCTGTGTGTTGTGTCTGCTGTGTGTTGTGTGGTTGTATTGTGTATGTGGTATATTGTTTGTATGTATGTTTGGTTATGTGCAGTGTGTGTATTTTGGCTGTTATATGGTTGTATTGTGTGTGTTGTGTTGTATGTGTGTTTGATATGTGTGGACTGTTGTGTGTGGTGTCTGTGTGTGTTGTGTGTGTGTTGTGGGTGTATGTGTGTTGTATGTGTGGTATATCTATGGGGTCTGTGTGTTGTGTTCGCTGTGTGTTGTGTGGTTGTATTGTGTATGTGGTATGTTGTATGTATGTATGGTTATGTGCAGTGTGTGTATTTTGTCTGTGTTATATGGTTGTATTGTGTGTGTTGTGTTGTATGTGTGTTTGATATGTGTGGAGTGGTGTGTGTGTGTGGTGTGGGTGCATATGTGTTGTACGTGTGGTATATCTATGGGGTCTGTGTGTGTGTTTGTGTGATATGTGTGGTGTGGGTGTATGTGGGCTCTGAGTGTGGTATATGTATGTGGATATCTTCTGATTTTTCTTGAGCTGAAGGTAGGTGCAGAAACATCTGTCACTCACTCAACACTGAGTGCATTCAGTTTTCCGACTCATCTCTCCCAACTGAAGCTGTGACTCTGCCAGGCTGAGGCTGCAAGGTCACCCCTGTCACCACCCCGCAGAGTGAAGACGGTCCCTGCGGAGGCCTCTGTGCAGAACAGCAGGAGCGCCGGCTGGCCTGCTCATTCTGTGGTTTTTACCCAGAGCTGCCACAGGTGGCGCTCTAACCTTGCTGCAGAGGGCCTGGCCCGGGCTGTATCCCCAGAGGAGGTCAAAGCTGGTCCCAGGGAGCCACATCTCTTGACCTCTGGTCAGTGAGGACGGCGTGGTTTTCCTGTATTTGAAAACCAAATGGAAGTTCCCCATCCTTTTAGAATATTGGGTGGATGACTCAACTGACCTGTTTAATAACCGTGTGTGTATATGTGTGTGTTTGTGTCTATCTTCGTTTGCAGCTGTTCAGGATTGGGATTTTTGTTTTTCTGTGGTAGAGTCCCGAGGGCACGTGACCAGGAAGTCTTGCTCTGAACCCTAGATAGGCTCAGGTCCTTTTCTGGATTTCTGTTTCATCATCTGATACATGAGCAGGTCAGAGCTCTAAGGACTCTTCCAACCCCAAATGCCTTCCTAGAAAAATGGAGGCCAAGAGGTGGCCTTTACTTCGGTGGAGGCCAGATGTAGGGGTGACTTCAGTCTCCTAGTCAAGAGGTCAGCTGACTGAACCCAAGGTTAGGCAGCCTCTCCCACCAGGCTGGACCAGAGCAACCTTGCTGGACTCCAAACCCCACTCTCCTCCCTAGGACAGTCTTCTGCTCCCTGAGTGTAGCTCATTTCCAAGAGGAGATGTGGCTGAGCCAAACCAGCCCAATTCTTCACCCCCATTCCCAGGAGCATTATGAGGAAAGAAGCAGAGGGCAGCCAGCATTGCGCCCAGGGAAAATCCCTCCCTGAGGGCGGAGGGAGGCAGATCTTGCTCCTGGACCCCGCTGGGCGCTCTGCACAGTGGTGGTAAGAGCGCCTGGCCGGGTGGGGTCACGTGCTCCGTGGCTCTGTTGCAGAGATGGGGTGTATCTGGCCGGGGTGGGGGGACCTGTGGGTGCCACAGATGGTAAAGTGGCTCCTTTGCCACGCCCTCACAGGTATGGCCCAGAAAGGCCACGATCTCGAAGTCCAGTGAGCCGGTCGCTGTCCCCGAGGTCCCACACTCCGAGCTTCACCTCCTGCAGCTCTTCTCACAGCCCGCCGGGCCCCTCCCGGGCCGACTGGGGCAACGGCCGGGACTCCTGGGGAGCACTCTCCCTACGCCAGGAGGGAGGAAGAGCGAGGCCCAGCACCCTGGAGGGAGAACGGGGGAGGACAAGAGGGATAGGACGGACACGTGGGCGCATGATCGCAAGCACTACCCCCGGCAACTAGACAAAGCCGAGTTAGATGAGCGACTGGAAGCGGGGCGGGGCTACAGAGAAAAGCACCCGAGGTCTGGGTCCCCCAACCCGCTCCACTCCACGTCGGGCTACAAAAGCCGAGAAGACGGCTACCACCGGAAGGAGTCCAAGGGCAGATCGGACAAGCACCTGAAGCCACAGCAGGATGCCCCGGCGAGGTCCAGGAAGAAAGATGAGGCCAGGCTGCGAGAAGGCAGGCACCCCCACACCGATGACTCGGGCAGGGAAGACGGACTGGAGCCCAAGGGCACCAAGTCCAAACAGAGTGAGAAAAACAGAGCCAAGAGACCTGATCGAGACCAAGAAGGAGCTGATGACAGAAAAGAAAGGATGGCAGAGAATGAGGTAAGGATGGAATCCCTTTCCCCCAGGTAAGGAGAGGCAGGTCCCAGGGGAGAAGACTAATAAGGGTAATGAGCATTTATGGAATGAATGAAATGCTTACTGAATGTGTATTCTGTGCCAGGCACTGTGCTCACCGTGTTATCTCAACTCATTTAATCCTCACAGCAGCCCTACAAAGAAATACTAGTAATAATACTATCATTACTGTGGATGAGGCAGCTGAGGCCCACAGAGCTAAGTTAGTTGCCCACGGACACACGGTCGGAAATGGTGGAACTGGAATGACACCCAGGTGATCTGGCTCCAAGTCCCACGGCACCTGCCTGCCTTTACTGGAGTTCGGCAAGGACTTGATGCAGAGGCCTTCTGTTGGATTTTGTCTGTTTGTCCAGGGTGGAGCAGCCCTGAGGTGTTTGCACCCACACACTCTGCCAGGGTAGATTAGACCTTTAGTCTGCTCCATCCTTTCTCTTGCCAAAAGCATCCACCAGTGTTGGGCTTTGATGAGAGGTGTTTAAGGAGAAGCCACCACCACCCACTAAATTATACTGGGTGCCCAGGGCTTGGTGTGTTTCTCCAGCCATTGTGTTTCCTTCCTTTGGAATAAAAACGCTCAGCAGTTGGCTGGCACTTTCCATCCAAATGCCTCATCCAGGGCTCACCATCTGCTGCAGGACTTCAGTCCTCCTTGTGACCCACTGATGTTAAACTCTCATCACCATCTTGAGAACAGCCTAGAACCTACAGGGGTGCTCCAGGAACCAGAGAACAGGCAGCAACTGAACTTGAGGAATGAAGGCTAAGGACAGGGTCCCTGCCTTTCTTGTGATATGAAAATGCCCACCACAGGGCATTCCCCTACCTGGGAGCCCCTCCCCTGCTGACGTCCACATGGCTCCCTCCTCAACTCCCGTGTCTTTATTCATTGTCACAATCTCCAAAGTTTATTCCTGGCCACCACATAAAATCACAACATCCCAACCCACTTGTCATCCTTCCCTGCTTTCTTTTTCTTAGTGGCATCTGTCTCCTTCTAAGCTATCTCCTAATGTCTTTATTTTGTATAGGGTCTGCTCTCCCTCCCAGCCCTCCCCCACCCCAACCCCCTTGTGAGGGCAGGAATTTGTGTCCCTGCCAGTCCCCCTAATTCCTGGATTAGGGTTTGGCACAGAGTGGGCGTTCAATAAGTATTTGTAAAAGGAATGAATGATTGAGTCCAGACTCTGGAGGCAGAAGCCTGGCTTCTGAGAACTAGGTCACACCCTGTTCTTTTTGGCCTCAGTTTTCTCCTTTGTGAAATGGGTGTGATCACAAGGCTGCTGCAAGACTTTTAACAAGATTGTGCTCGTGGGAAACCCTGGGAGAGTCTGGAGGAGTGCCCGTGCTGACAAAGCCATCGTATGCACTGCTCAGTGTTTGTGGGAGGCCACAGCCAGACGTGAGGCTCTGCCCTGACCATGATACCAGAAGAAAACGAAAGAAGACCAGGCAATGAATAGGACAGCATGGGAAAGCGGCTCTCCTCCACCTTTCCTGGCAGGGGCACCCAGGTTTACAGACCCAGATGCCTAGAGCAGGGAAACCAGGCGGGTGACACAGACCAGGTAGCATGGCTGAAGCCAGAGAGAAGAACTGGGAATGTGGTGGGCCAGGGAGTAAATGCCTGTGTATTGGGTCAGCCACTTCTCAGGCCCACTCTATGGCTGCCGTTGCAGGAATATATACCCTGTGTCTGATTTCCCTTTTCTTAGAGCAAGACCAAAGTCCAGATGCAGATATCTGTATGAAATTCCCCACGTTTTAGAAACTATGTAAAACAAAACATGTCTGTAGGTCGGGTGGAGCCCCAGGGGTCCCCAGAATACGGCCCCCAATATAAATAATCCACAGGAGAGAGAAATATCTAAAGAACTCATGCTCAGTTCAAAGCCTGGAGAGAGAGCCATGCATGCTGGGTGGCGGGTGCGTACTTGTTACCCACTTCACCCTCTCCTACCAGTCTCCATTCTCCTATTCGTGGAGCATCTAGCACTAGGGCTGCAGCTGTGAGTCAAAGCTAAAATGACTCTTGATTGCACGGAGCTCATGGTCTCATGAAAAACATGCTCATCAAATAATCCCTTCATTGAACAGATGAGTATGAGTGGTAAGGAGGTGGGGGATGCAGTGCTATCAGTGCCTTTACCAAACCAGAGGCTTTCCTGGGTTAGGATGTGCCTGTTGAGTTTGAAAGGAATGGTGGGTATTTACTGGGTCAAAAGGAAGGAGAACAGACAGAAGGAATATCATGTGCAAAGGCCCTGTGGCTGGAGACCAGTGTTGCTGGAGCAGAGAGAGCCCAGGATAGAATGGTGGGAGGTGAGGCTGATGTGTCAACGAGGGACTGCGTCATGCAGAGCCTTACAGGCAGGTTGAGGGGTTTTGTCTTTATCCTAAGTTCTAGGGGAAGGAAATGAAGCATTCAGACAGGAAGATGCAGGGAGGATATAATTGTTTTTACATTTTGGAATCATCATTCCCAAGGACCTTGGGGAGAATACATTGGGAGGAGGCTGCTGAGCAGAAGGGGGAGACCAGTTAGTACGTGGTTTAGCAGTGACCCCAGCCCTGTGGTGACAGTGCTGCCTGCAATAGCCAGGACCTAATACTTTGCTCCCTGAGCTGGTGGGTGGGGATGGGGTGGGGCACAAGTGCACTGGTTGCCTCTGTTCCCCATAAGCTGCTGTCACCTGGAAATGGTCCCAGGTCTAGGGATGCCCTGAAAGGCACCGCAGTGTTGCGTTTGCCTGCAGGGATGAAGGGCAGGGGGTCCTTCTGGCAAGGGGGGTTTTCAGAGGCCAGGTTGTCCCTGCCTCTCCCAGCTAGAACTGGAGGGAGCCTCTTTACTGTGTTGATTTGGATGTGTGGCTGCAGGAACTGCCTGGGAAGGGTATGGGCTGTTTATTTTGACAAGACAGGGCGGTGGGTAATTTATTCAGAAAGACAGAAAATAAAGAAAAGTGGCCCCTGTTGTTAGAAGCTCTGGGTTCTGAGGGCTGAAAAGGCATTTGGAGCTGCTTTGAGCTCAGGTCAGCTCAGAAAGCTAGAGCAGAGATTCTGCTGCAAACACTGGAAAGAGCAAAGACTTGAGGATTTCAACTGTCTTTCCCTGTCTGGTCATATCTAGTTAAACCCGTCAGCCCTGAGCTCCCAGCCAGGCTGGCTCCTTGTCAGCAAAGAGAGGTGTGTCTGCTCGTAAGAAATCAGAGCGAGAGTGGTTTAATTTGAGCCAACCTCAGCCAGAATTGTGGAGAAAATGCAGCTTGCTCCCAAGAACATCCGGGGAACACTCATTGGTTTGGTGGCCAGAGTTTAAGTCTTGGGGAGAATATGCTCCTCAAGCTTCTAAAATGGGGGTTGGCAAACGTTTTTCTACAAAAAAAGAGTAATCATTTTCGGCCATGTGGGCAAGTAGGCTAAATTGAGGATACTATGTAGGTAACTTGTATCATCATTTAGCATGCAACTGTTTAGAGATGTGAGAAGCATTGTTAGTTCAAAGACCACACAGAAAGAAGCCCTGGGTCAGATTTGGCTTGAGGATGGGAGCTGGCTGACCCCTGTTTTAAAGGCAGGTTAGAGACCCTAATTCTCAAAGCAAACACCTGCTTCACTTGTTCACTATCCCAGACATGAGTGCTAGAATGAGGGACTTAATCTGAGGGAAGGGATGGGAGGAAGGAACGTAGGAAAGGATTGCTAGCTGGGGCAGTAACTCTAGGACAGAGATAAGTCAAAAGTCAGGTGACGGGGCCCTGATTGGATGACAACACCCTTCCTAACCCTAAGTGGCCTGGAAGTGATTTTTTATGGCTAATACAGATCTATTGGTGAGATGTCACCATGATGGTTATGAACCCCAGGGTCAGATTCCCCTTTTCCCCTTTATTCACCCTGTCTACAGATATCACGGCTGCAAAAAGTATCCAATTTGCCAGGGATTTCTGTCTCCCTAAAGTCCTCAGGGAAAACATTAGTGAAACATCTCTCTGCCTCCATTTGTCTGTGTGACCTTGAGCAAGTTATGTAGCCTCTCTGAGCCTCAGTGTCCCCATCTGTAAAAAGACAATAACAGCACCTGCCTCCAAGGGATTTTGTGAGGATAAAGGACGTGATGTGTGTGAAATGCATCTGGCGTCATTAGCTGTTCTCAATAATGTTCTTTTTCTCCTGGTGTGCCCTCTGTCGCTGTTCAGTATTGATTTGGTTTGTTCTGTGCTTCCTTTGCTAAGGCTGGAAAAGAGGAACAGGATAGCATGGAAGAGAGTCCCCCATCAGTGGGCAGACAAGAGAAGGAAACAGAATCCTCCGATACAGAGAACAGAAGGGCAAGGAAGGTAAAGTTTGTGCCAGATGCTGGCAGTGTAGCCACATCGACACGACGGCTCTGGGACACCGAGTCTCAGGCCCCCAAGTCACAGGGCTTCCCGTGCTGCCTGGGGATGACCTGCTTGCTGCATGTCATGTGTCTGAGACCCCAGCAGTGGATCCATGAATGAGGCCAGCACTGTCTGGAGTAATGGCTTCACCTGGGATCTTTGCACAGTCTTTATTGAAGAGATCTTTACCACCTGCCTGAGCTCTGTCTCCATCTTCAGTAATTTGGCTGTGCTCATGAGAGAAAGCATGTGCCCGCAAAGGACTCCAGGCTACAGAGCCAGACTCCCAAAATAGGCAGGTCTTGGGGAGGGGCTGCAGGGAGAAGGGGGCTTTGGGTACTCAGGCTGGGGCCCTGACCTCAGTAGCCCCTGACGCTGGGATTAACCAAACATCTACTGTGCTTGTAAAGATTATTTTACTTAATTAAAATGAAAAACCCAGTCACAGGGCTGGGGCTGCCACAGCAAAAAGAAATGTCCTTGGAGCGTGGCCAGCTTCATGGCTTTCCAGTCAGAAGAGGCAGGGAGATGAGTATCGCTGGCTGGAAGCTGATCTCCTAAATCTGGCTGCCGGGCCCCTGGGCTGCTGGGGATACGAGGGGAAAGTCTTGGGAGGAGCCAAGTGTGAACTGTGGCTATGGAGGGTTGTACCCTTGCTGGGAGAGGGTGTTTGGGGGACCTTGTAAGGGCTTCCCTGCAGTTACATTTAGTGATGCCCTGCAAGCAAGTTGATGCATTTAGAGCTTATAACTTATTCATTCAAAAACTATCTCAAAACTTAAAAAAATAAAGTTTCTAGAAATTATAATCATAAAAAGATGAGCAGAGACAATTATCCATTAATAGGAAGTATGTGGAGCTTGGCTCAGATGTTAAAGAATCTGTCTGCAATGCAGGAGACCCACGGTTTGATCCCTGGGTCAGAAAGATACTCTGGAGAAGGGAATGGCTACCCACCCCAGTATTAGTGCCTGGAGAATCCCATCGGCTATAGTCCATGGGGTCGCAAAGAGTCAGACAGAACTGAGCGGCTAAGCACCACCATAGAGTGCTTCACAATGGGAAGTAGGTTAAATAACTTTGACTGGAATCCTACATGGGCATTAACAGTTATGGAAGAGATGTAGATTCTATGATATAGAAGCACCTCTAAGCCATAATACCAAATAAAAATGTTTTCACCCACAGCTGAAAACAAAACAAACAAAAAACCCCAATCTTTTAATTGAACACCTGTTATGTACCAGGAGTTGAGATTCTTTGTGCCACTTGGTAGGTTAAACATTAAGGGCTTACTCCAACTGCTGTGCTATTTTGAGGGCCATCCTAGGGATGAATCAGTGATGAGAGATTGAATGGTTTACAGCTCCTAATTACCCAGGTAGCAGTAAGATTGCACAGCATCTTTTGGTTTGAGGGGTCCTGTGGTCAAGATTTGTACCCTCTTCTGGTTAAATACTAAGAACCAGCCCTCAGCCACCCTCTGACCTCCATCTGCATTTTTATTCAGGAGCAGGATTCGGAGAGTGGAAGTGAGGCTGAGGGTGAGAGCTGGTACCCCACGAACATGGAGGAGCTGGTGACAGTAGATGAGGTAGGGGAGGAAGAAAGATTTTATCATGGAACCAGACATCCCAGAACTAGAGGAGATTGTGCCCATAGACCAGAAGGACAAAATCAGTGCAGAAATATGTCCCTGTGTGACAACTGCCTTAGACCTGGACTTTACCAAAGGTTTCGCCAAGGAGGGAGTCAAGACCATTGGGAATGGGGCTGCAGAAATCAGCCTCAAGTCGCCCGAAGAACTGCCTTCTGCTTCCACGGGCTGTCCTAGTGACATGGACGTGGAGATGCCTGGCCTAAATCTGGATGCTGAGCGGAAGCCAGCTGAATGCGAGACAGGCCTCTCCCTGGAGGGCTCAGATTGCTACGAGAAGCCCGCAAAGGGAGGAGAGAGCTCAGATGTTCGTCTGGCCCCTCCACTTCTGCAAATGTCTTCCCCCAAGCCAGCAGAGGAGAGGGGCCTGGCAGCCCAGCCCGTTTCTCGATGACTGCAAGGCCAGGGGGACCCCCGAAGATGGGGCTGGTGAAGGCAGCACCCGGAGGAGAAAGCCGGCCCCCCACTGAAACCGACCTCCAAAGCCAGGCTTGCCAAGGAGCGTCCACCCCAGGTAACTACCTCTCCTTTTCCTCCCTTTTTCTCTGTGTGGTTGGGTTGATCCGACCACTGCTTCCCGGAGCAGTGTGTGGACAAGTGTAGGCTGGAACCAACAGAAGTCAGGGTTCAGCTGGCGTGAAAGCTGGTGCAGGAGGCAAGCTGAAAAGCCTGGTTAAACTGCTAGAGCTTTGAGGCAGTGGTTAGCTCTTAGCTTTTAGGTAGGGGACGTTGAGTAGGAGACCACACATTTTCTGGAAAAGCAGACTCAGATGGGACGTACTTCTTTGCCTTGACAGGAGCCCAGATGAACTCCTGACAACTAAATTAGCAAGTGTTTGGGGTTATCAAAGGAGCTTTGGTTCCTGAGGATCAGCAAGCAGCCACAGAGGACCACCCAGGCAGTTACTTCTGTGAGGCCTGAATGAGGGGGCAGAGCTTCGGAGGGCAAGAAAGGAGAGAAAGGACTGGGCAGAAGGCAGAACGATGGGCTCACGAAGGGGCCTGGCTGGTTTCCCTTCTCACCACCTCAGACCCACTTTTCTCCAGAGTCTGATGGTGAAACCAAACTTATCTCGGGATCTCCTCCACCTCCATCGGAGGTGATGTTGTGTCTGTGCCTGGCACTATGACATCATGAAGACAGAGTTTAAAATAGGCTAAGCCTGGTCTTCTCTGCCAAGTGGAAACTAAGATCCAGCAAGAGCTGTGGGGGAGGGGGGAGGTGTGGCCCTCCAAGTTCTCCCCAATGAAAATAGCTAGAAATTCATTTTGCAGAAAGCCTGTGGCATTCCAGAGTTTGAAGGAAGTGGGGATCAGAGTCCAAGGCAGAAAATAGAGAGGAAGGGCTTAAAAATAAATATTTCAGCTCAGTGCTCTGTGGTTGGCACAAACTGGTTGGTGAGCAGGTGGTCTGAGCTTCCCTCCATGTCAAGCTGACCTGAGCTCTTTTTCACCTATGTGGACCTGAGCCTCCATGGAAACTCTGCCGTGAGCTGCCTTGTTGCTAGAGCAATGCTGAGGCCTGGGCTGTGTCTAGAGAAGGCAAGAATAAAGGAGGAGCGAGTGCTGTTCACCTTGCTTGGATTGAACCTCCCCTGTGTTGTAGTACAGGCCTTGACATGCTTTGGTGTTTGTGGCTCATTAGCTTCCCCAGGGTTTGGAGTTCATATTTAATAACACTGCTCAATAGGCTTGGGGTGAGAACGGCATTGCCTCTTCTGCCCGCCTCAGTGCTCCTGGGGATGTCAGCATAATTTTTGCACTTTGGTGATTCTTCTGCCCACAGAAATGGAGTGATACTGAATCGGGGGCACGGGGGTGGATCATTCCAACCAAAGGCATCAGAGGCCCATCCCCCACAGAGCCCATGCAAAGATTCGCCAAGCTTTCTTGTGTGTGGCGTTCTTTGGGCAGCCGTAAGAGCTCTTTATTCTAGCACTTTGGTTCTAATTAGCAGCCCTGGCCCTGGTCTCATGTTATTAAGAAGTCCCAGGACCGTCCAAGGAACAGAATTTCAGGGATTCTTGGACGCAGGTTGTGTTTCATTGGTATTCTGTCCCGGCTCATGTTTTGCAGAAAACTCCAGGTACTCAGAAATGAAATCTCTGGACGTGAGGTCACTGGAAGACGCTGAAGTGGAGCTGAAACAGCCCCTTTCTTTGCCTTCCTGGGAACCAGAGGATGTGTTCAGTGAACTTAGCATTCCTCTAGGTGGGTGAGATACTCAGTCCTTCCTGAGAATTCAGTTCCAGGATACAATAGTTCTGTAATAATGTCTAAGAGCTTGAGAAGGCTGTTTGTGATTTTGTTGTAGTATTAATGTCTGATGCAATCACCCAGATTAACCTGCAGCTTTAAAGTTTCTTGCAATTTCAGTCTCCCATAGTAGACCAAGATAGCTCATGGGGCCAGGCTTTGAATGGCACTGCCCTAGGAGCCAGAGCAAAGAGACTTGTTTTTCCTGTTAGGAAATGTTTCATTCCTAACCGCACAGCCCTTATTCAGCCTGGGTAGTGGTGGCCCACCAGCCGCCACAGAGTCAACAGAAATGCCCTCCTGGCCCCAGCGTTTCTCCAAACAATGCTCCTTTTTTTTCCTCTTTGAGGGACTAGCTTCTCTGAGGCAATGATACTGAATAGACTGTGTTTAGGGGACTTCCCAGGTGGCTCAGAGGTAAAAGAATCCACCAGCCAATGCAGGAAACGCAGGAGACGTGGGTTCAGTCTCTAGATTAGGAAGATCCCCTGGAGGAGGAAATGGCAACCTGCTCCAGTATTCTTGACAGAAAAACCCCATGGACAGTCCATGGGGTTGTAAAGAGTCGGACATGACTGAGCAACTGAGAACACACTCTCTAATTGATAGAGGGGTCCCTGGGTCCCTGTCCTTCCCATGTTGGTGACTGCATGTCCTCAGACAAGTCATAACCAGGAATTTATTTTCCATTTAGCAGGTCCTTCAGCTTCCCTGGGAGCTCAGCTGGTAAAAATCCACCTAAGAAGCAGGAGACCCCAGTTCAATTCCTAGGTCGGGAAGTTCCCCTGGAGAAGGGACAGGCTACCCACTCCAGTATTTATGAGCTGGTGGCTCAGCTGGTAAAGAATCCACCTGCAACTTGGGAGACTTGGGTTCAGTCCCTGGGTTGGGAAGATCCGCTGGAGAAGGGATAGGCTACCCACTTCAGTATTCTCACCTGGAGAATCCCCATGGACAGAGGAGCATGACGCTATAGCCCATGACGCTTCTAAGCACAGCATGGCAGGTCCTTCCTTAACAAGTCGATGAGCCCCAAAGGAGCTAGTCATCACGGAGGCTCACACTTTCCATCAAGTTTTCTTTTTCCTTTTCCTCTGCTGTATAAAAATCCCTTATTTTTTCTGTCCTCCAGTGTGCCATTTAGTCAGATGCAAAGAGCAAACTTCCTTTTTCTAAAAAAAAAAAGGAGTTTACTACATAGCATCCAGCATGCCCCAGGACAAAAATTAAAAAAAAAAAAGGAAATAGGTACTGACCTTAGAATGAACTAAGATGATTGCAAGAAGGCCTGGGTTCTGGAAAATACTTGTAAAGGCTGCCTTTCAGGAAAAAAGGTGCCAGACAGTCAGCAGCCCTTCCTGGATAATGTGGCACTATGTGAGGCACTTGGGGCAGGGGCACTGAGGAATGGAACACAAGTCTCTTGGCATCCAGGAACTTGGAATCTGTATGACACACACAGGCAGAAATTAAGAATAAATTCTGCTACTTTATAATTCATGTCTTATTTTTATCATAAAAAGTGTGAAAGATTTTTACAACAAATATAACCCATATAAAGTAAACATTAAATGTTGTTTCTCTTCTTCTCCTCAGTTTCTCCCCCTCTCCGAAGGTGGCCACAGCCATACCCATGGATAGTTTTTCTCCCACAGAAACAGGATCAAACTATACACACGATGTTATGCAGTTTGCTTTTATACCTTAACAGTGAATCTTAGAGCTCTCTTCACATCAAATGCATTCTTCTTAACTACTGAAAATATTTTATCTTAAAAGCTGTACTATACATTACCGATCCATCTCTCTACTGGTGAACATTCAGAATGTCTTTAATTTTTTTCCATTAAAAATTAGATTGACCACAATACTAGGCAGAATATGATTTTCATCATAGTTTAGCACTGATCAATAACCAAACATTTCACATATTTCTACAGAATATATTCTTACATTCTAAAAGCATTATATATTTGAATGGCACTGCCCTGGGAGCCAGAGCAAAGACACTCGTTTTTCCTATCAGGAAATGTTTTTCCTGTCAGGTATACTATTTCACAAACTTATTCCTGTTTTCCCATCTTTAAAGTCAATAATGCCTTTCTCTTACATATTTACTTCTCAGGATTATAATATAAAATTAAGTAAGATATCCAATGTTAGAAATGTTAAGCAGCCAAGAATAAAAGAATAATATAAGTGAGAAAGTACAAAGTAACATTATTTATCAAAAATTAAAATTATTAATTTAAATGCTATAAAAGTTAGACTTTTATTCTTTTCATTTACCATTGAACTCGGAAAACACCTGTGGGTTTGGTAATATTTTCAGCCCTATTTTACAGGTAAGAAATGAGATGGTGGTGGTTTAGTCACTACATCGTGTCTGACTCTTGCGCCCCCATGAACTGCAGCCCGCCAGGCCCTCTGTCCGTGGGATTTCCCAGGCAAGAATACTAGTGTGGGTTGCCATTTTCTCCTCCAGGGGATCTTCCCAACCCAGGGGATCGAACCCATGTCTCCTGTATTTTGGGCAGTTTCTTTACCACTGAGCCACCAGGGATTTAGGGTGAGGTGCAGGTTTATAGAGCTAATGAGCAGCCCTTTGACTCCTAGCACCATCTCTTGTTGCCTGTGCACCCTGCCACCTTCCACACATGCTGCCCCCTTTGCGTGTGAACCAGTTTCTGTTGGATAGCATGCTAGCCCAGGGGAAGGGGGGGTGTCCATGTATCTTTGCATTTCAAATTTTCATAATTGCCCCTAAATTGCTATCCAGAAAGATTATACCAGTGTTCAGCACTACCTCACATGAGAGTACAGTTTCTCCACATCCTTGCCAGCTTTGGATCTTATCAGTTTTTAACCTTTACCAACCAATTGGAGGAAAATGGTAGCTCATTTTATTTTTTTTAACAGCTCTATTGAGGTATAATTGAGGTTAATGAAGTACACATAAAACCTGACTTTTGACACATATGCACCTGTGAGCCATCACTGCAAGCAAGACAGTGAGCATACTCATCGCCCCTGTATTTCCTGATACTCCTTCGTTACCCCTCCCTCCCAACCCCAGTCCCCAGGTAATCACTGCCCTCCTTCCTTTCACAAAATGTTAGTTTGCATTCTAGAATTTTCTAGAAAGGGAATCATACAGTATGTACTCTTGTTGCCTGGTTTATTTCACTCAACAGTTATTCTGAGATTCATCCCAATTGTTGGGTGTGTGGATAATTGGTTTCTGTCTATCATTGAGTATTGCACTGTGGTTTGGGTAGATCACATTTTGTTTATTCATTCAGCTGTTGATGAGCATTTGGGTTTTTCTGGTTTGGGGCTATTACAGACTGTACTTTTATCCTTGATAATAGTCTCCGATTGGCTTTGAGACCTATTGTTTCTTTAATCTCAGTGGGGGTGAGGGATATATGATACTTTTCTGCATTTTCCAGGTAAGGAAACTGAAGCCCAGAGACTTATTACCAGTGTTGTTTTTGTTTTTTAGTTGCTAAGTCATGTCCGATTCTTTTGTGACCCCATGGACTATGGCCCGCCAGGCTCCCCTGTCCATGGGATTTCCCAGGCAAGAATATTGGAGTGGGTTGCCATTTCCTTCTCCAGGGGATCTTCCTGACCCAGGGATCTAACCTAAGTCTCCTGCATTGGCAGGTGGGTTATTTACCGCTGAACCACCAAGGTAGCCCCTTATTACCCGAAAGCACACAGGAGACTCAGGTCAGAACTGAGGGAATCCTAATTGGAGACCAGGCTGCCCTGACATTCAGGCAGCAGAGTGGAAGGAAAGGCAATTTTGGTGCAGTGGTTGAGAGCACAGAGTAGAATCTGACTCCCTGGGTTCAAATCCCAGCTGGCTGGGCGACAAAGAGCTGCTGATTTAACCTCTCCCTGGCTTTCTTCATCTATAAATCCGGGATGGTGGTAGTCGCCTACCGTGTAGGGTTATTTTGAGGATTAGATGCATGAGTACTTGTAAGGTCTCAGTCTCTTGCAGTAGGAGGCACTTATTATGAGTTTCTGTTGATATTATTTGTTTCTCTCTCTCTCTCTCTCTCTCTCTCTCTCAAAGTCGCTCAGTCACGTCTGACTTTGTGACCCCATGGACTGTAGCCCGCCAGGCTCCTCTGTCCATGGGATTCTCCAGGCAAGAATACTGGAGTGGTTAGCCATTCCCTTCTCCAGGGGATCTTCCTGACCCAAGGATTGAACCCGGTATCCTGCATTGCAGGCACATTCTTTACTGTCTGAGCCACCAGGGAAATCATTATTCATTTATGGGAAAGTTTTTGAGACCTACTCTGCTTTCTCTCACTGGGGATGCATAACCCGTCACCCTCCATGGTTTATCACTACTGCAGAGAGACTTTCTAGGGAGTGGGGACAACTCAGGCTTGGTCTCTGTGGAGAACAGGGAGGTAGAATGAGGAGGAGAGGTGAGGCAAAGTCCTGCTGCTTAGGGGCTGGGCTGGGCACGGGGGTAGGGAATGGCAGCTGCATGGTTTCAAGCCAGCTCTGGGTGACCCCAGCCAGCGTGAGCCTGCCAAGGTCTGAGCTCCTCCCAGAACCAAAGGGAAGCTCCCCGTCTCCACCCATCACAGGCTGTGCTGGGATGACAGGGCTGTAATTACCCATGGCAGGAGCTATTATTAGAGGCAGATGTTACTTTAATTACGGCACTTAATAGAGGCTGAAAATGGGAGGACCAGGTTGCTACAGAACTCTCTGGGTCTGGGGCTCTGTTTTCTTCACGCTGTGATTCCCCGGGCCCTCACATTCCAGAGGTGTCCTGAGGCAGGGCTGGCATTCTAAGTGCCCGGGCAACTCCTGGTTACTCAAGGGTGCGTTCCCAGGCATGTGGGGATCTTGCCCCAGCTTCTCCCCTGCTCAACACTGTCTCTGACCACCTGGTACTGCCTGAGTAGCCCTGGAGGCCAGCGGGGACCCGGAAGAGAGCTGCTGCCCAGCCATGGAGCCCAGGTTCTCCAGGCAGCTCTGGTGAAAGGCTGGAGGGCCAGAAGGTTTCTGTGGAGAAAAGCCTCACACATGTCTGCTATTGTTTTTTGATAAACAGTTTAATAAAGAACTAATCTTTGTTAAGCCCTAGGCAAAATAACATGTGCTTCCCCATTACACAATTTATTGTATTATTATTCCTGTTTCACAGACAAGGAAACTGATCTCAGAGAGGTTAGCACACATACCTGAGGTCGCACAGTGTGAGTCAAAGAGCTAGGTCTGTCTCCAAATTCCATTTTCTGTCCAGTATACTGTGGCTTCCAACTTTTTGTTTTTTGGCAGTAGAAGCCTTTGTTCAAGTGAAATCTCACCCCAAACACTACAGATGGTAGCCATGCCCACTGCTGGGGCTGAAATGGGCCACAGCTGCCAGCTCAGGTCTGCTTCACGTTCTGTGGCTTCTGATGCAACTGCACCCCTTTTGGGGGCACCCAGGACAGGGCTTTGAAGGCCTCTTGGGGAACATGGCGGATTCTGGAGGCGTGGGATCCGCACGGAAAACCCAAGGCTTCTTCCTTGGTTTTACCCAGTTGGCCCGTCCCTACAAGGTCTGGACTCAGGGAGAGGCTCTGATCCCCTGCCTGCGTCTGCTCCTGTGGCCTCAGGGATGGGGGGCGGGGTGCTTCCCCCTTTTCTGGTTGCTCATTTGTCCAGTGGGGGCCTCTGCTCCCTGTGGAGCAGCAGCAAAAGGGAGAAGTATTTTGCAGGCACAGAGGAGGAAGGCGGGCCTTGCTTAATGCTCTGTTTGCCAGCAGCAGCCAGGAGCCAAGGCCTGGGAGAGGTGGAGGGGCCGGATGGCCACCCACAGGCAAAGCCAGCACATTCACATCCTTTGCAGTGAGGTTGGGAGGCCGCTTGGCCTCCTGCAGGGTAACTGGGCCCCTCACCCAAGGACCTCACTGGAGATTGCTGAGGGCACAGCAGGCAGGCTTGCTACAAGGCAGTTAGAACTGGCCAGCCAGTCCACTCCCCCACCAACACACACACACACACACACACACACACACATGCACGCACGCACACACACGCACGCACACACACACATGCACACACACACACCGCGCCAGCCGTCACACACACACGCGCCAGCCATCACACACACACACACATGCACGCACGCACACACACACACGCCAGCCATCTCCACTCACACACACACACACACACACACACACACACACACACGCCAGCCATCTCACACACACACACGCACGCACGCGCACACCAGCCATCAAGGCAGGCTGCAGGCAGGCCTCCAGGCTCCCTCCTCCCTCCAGGCCCGTCCTTCCAGGCTGATAAGTGGCTTTTGTGAAATGAGGCAGGAGGAGGGGCTGGGTGAGTGTTGGGGGAAGGTTGCAATTAGAAGTCTAAGCTGCTCCTCTGTGACAGGGTCTCCTGTGCGTTTAGCTCTGTCTCTAGAGGCAGAAGAGGGAAATGAAGGAAGGCCTGGGCTTGTGGTCACACTCAGGGCCTTGGCGGAGACCTGGCCTGTCCCCCGCTCTGTAAGAGGCTGCCCTGGCCTCGTGTGTGGCTCCCAGCCCCACTTTCCCTGACAGCCAGTGGGGGCCAGCTCTCTGACCATCCCTCCATCCGCAGCAGAACTCACCATATGGGCAGCACCAAAGCACAGCTGAGGGGTCAGTGCACAGGGAGCGGCCTCAGCCTGAAAGCGCGGGGCTGGGGGTGGCGGGTCTGCGTGTCCCGAGTGGCCAGCCCCACTCCTTTAGCTCCACAGCATGTCCTGACCTCAGCAGTCCTCAGCCCTGCTTTCTAGCTGGTGCCTCAATCAGAAGGCCCAGGAGGTATTCAGCCAGCTGTCCCCAGGCTACACAGATTCTTAGCCTCTGGTCTTAGCCCCTTCTCAGAACCTGGGCTCTTTCCACTCTGCTGTGTCCTCAAGAGGAGAACCGTGACCCCCAAAACACCATGGTGTAGGCTGGAGCAGCCACCGTCCCCCTTCAAAGATGAATCCTCTGGGCAGTGACGCGGTCATTTCTCTGACTTTTGGGCCACTGTTTCCTTTCCTCGGAATCAAAGGGCTCCCCAAATTCTGAAACTTCTATTTAACACATCATAAATAAAATGCTACTAACGAACAGCTAAGATTTAAGAGTGGAGAAAGACGGAAAGATGTTTATGATCATCACATGAAAAAGGGAGGAAACAGAATTATACTTAGGGTGTCATTAAAAATGTCCTCTTCCACCCAGCAAAGGGCTCTATATATAGATGGTGTGGAAGAAAATATTTTGATTGGAATGACTCCGAGTGATTTTTCCTCACTTTTATCTTTAAAAAATTCTTTTTAGTGAACATAATTGTAAAATAAGCAAACAAAAATGAGTGTTCTTCCAGAGTCTTGGCCACAGCAGCTACAGAGAGACGCACAGTGTGGAGAAAGGAAATCCACCCAGTGAAATGTAAGAGGCCTCCTTACTCCTCCTTTCCCAGGAAGCAGACTGATGTTAGTAGAGCCTGAACCTACTTCTGGAAGGCAGTTGCAAAGCATGTAATTTCCCAGCACTCCATCACACTTCATCACACTGCCTGTGAGTGAAGCTGATGCTATTTCCTTCGTGCCAGTTTTGTAAATGAGGAAAATGAGGCTTGGAGAAGTCGGGTAACCAGCCCAAGCCAATAGCAAGCCAGGGGCTGGATCGCGTTGCTCCTATTTCGCCCTGACTGCTGTCTGGACCCCAGGGGCCTCCCTCCACCTTCCTAAACTGCCTACCTGTCCATCCCCCATCCTTCTGCAGGGGTGGAGTTACGTGGTGCCCAGGACCGGCTTTTTACTGCAAGCTGTGTGGGCTGTTCTACACGAGTGAAGAGATGGCGAAGACGAGTCACTGTCGCAGTGCCGTCCATTACCGGAATTTACAGGTAACTGGTTGTCTCCTTGCCTAGTGCCCAGGAGGGCAATCCCTGCACTAAGTTCTGTGCGGTTATATCTCCTTCCATCATATGGAAAACTCATTCTGTGGTCTGAATCCTGATTCCACCAGACTTCTCCACATGGTGGCTGCCTTCCTTATGCTCTCAGAGCATCTGTCTTTCACTTTAATACAAAACATTCTATTTGGGTTGGATATTTTTGGCAACTGCCTCTCCTCTAGACTGAATGACTTGTTAGTGTTCACCTAGCCATGGTTGGAGCTGATCCCTTTTCATAAGACCTGGATATTTCAGATACAGATATTTCTGTGTTTCTCTCCTCCTGTGCTAGTATCCACGTTTAGCTAGAATAAAAGTCACTGTTATGTTCTACTGAAATGTCTGTTCATACTGCAGCTGTTATCAAAGACATAGTTTCTGGGACTAGACACTGGGGATATAACAACAAAAAAAGCAGATAATAACCCCTGCCCTCATGGACCTTCCATTCTAGAGTAGTAGATAAGCAAAAAATAAGTGTGTTTCTTTGTATATTAACTGTGACATATAAAAAAATATTCTACATACTATATTCCATCCAATCTAAGGTGCCATCAGTTG
This sequence comes from Nanger dama, assembly GCA_917880005.1. Classification (NCBI taxonomy): domain Eukaryota; kingdom Metazoa; phylum Chordata; class Mammalia; order Artiodactyla; family Bovidae; genus Nanger; species Nanger dama. Next base: position 15,348,745 of record CAKJTW010000026.1, read on the forward strand.
TAAGACACAACACTATTTTTTGATACCAACATGAAAAAAAAGTTACAGATTATAAGACAGTATGGTACTGGCACAAAGACAGAAATATAGATCAATGGAACAAAATAGAAAGCCCTGAGATAAATCCACACACCTATGGACACCTTATCTTCGACAAAGGAGGCAAGAATATACAATGGAATAAAGACAGTCTCTTTAACAGGTGGTGCTGGGAAAACTGGTCAAACACTTGTAAAAGAATGAAACTAGATCTCTTTCTAACACCACACACAAAAATAAACTCAAAATGGATTACAGATCTAAATGTAAGACCAGAAACTATAAAACTCCTAGAGGAGAACATAGGCAAACACTCTCCAACATAAATCACAGCAGGATCCTCTATGATCCACCTCCCAGTATAATGGAAATAAAAGCAAAAATAAACAAATGGGATCTAATTAAAATTAAAAGCTTCTGCACAACAAAGGAAACTATAAGCAAGGTGAAAAGACAGCCTTCTGAATGGGAGAAAACAATAGCAAATGAAACAACTGACAACTAATCTCAAAGATATACAAGCAACTTATGCAGCTCAACTCCAGAAAAATAAACGATCCAATCAAAAAATGGGCCAAAGAACTAAATAGGCATTTCTCCAAAGAAGACATACCGGATGGCTAACAAACACATGAAAAGATGCTCAACATCACTCTATCAGAGAAATGCAAATCAAGACCACAATGAGGTACCATTTCACACCAGTCAGAGTGGCTGCGATCCAAAAGTCTACAAGCAATAAATGCTGGAGTGGGTGTGGAGAAAAGGGAACCCTCTTACACTGTTGGTGGGAATGCAAACTAGTACAGCCACTATGAAAAACAGTGTGGAGATTCCTTGAAAAATTGCAAATAGAACTGCCTTATGACCCAGCAATCCCACTGCTGGGCATACACACTGAGGAAACCAGAATTGAAAGAGACACATATACTCCAATGTTCATTTGCAGCATTGTTTATAATAACCAGGACATGGAAACAACCTAGATGTCCATCAGCAGATGAATGGATAAGAAAACTGTGGTACATATACACAATGGAGTATTACTCAGCCCTTAAAAAGAATAAATTTGACTCAGTTCTAATGAGATGGATGAAACTGGAGCCAATTATACAGAGTGAAGTAAGCCAGAAAGAAAAACACCAATACAGTATACTGACATATATATATATATATATATATGGAATTTAGAAAGATAGTAATGATGACCCTGTATGTGAGACAACAAAAGAGACACAGAGGTATAGAATGGACTTTTGGACTCTGAGGGAGAGGGAGAGGGTGGGATGATTTGGGAGAATGGCATTGAAATAGGTATACTATCATATAAGAAACGAGGTGCCAGTCTGTGTTCAATACAGGATACAGGATGCTTGGGGCTGGTGCACGGGATGATCCAGGGAGAGGATATGAGGTGGGAGGTGGGAGGGGTCTTCGACATTGGGAGATCGTGTACACCTGTGGCTGATTCATGTCAGTGTATGGCAAAACAAATACAGTATTGTAACGTAGAATAAAATATTAAAAAAAAAAGTTACAGATTAAATGGTGAGACTCCATCAACTGGAAAATACATCTCAATTTCAGAACTGTTCGTACGTGGGGAAAAAAATACTTCTTAAGATCAATGAGATATAGCAACATATGCTATAAAAATACCTAAATAATATATAGCATTTTAGAATGTGATTTTCATATGACTTCTGGTATAAGTATGACTTCTGATATAAGTAATATAATAGAAATCATAGTAGATAGATGCTTGTGGTAAGTGTATCAAAGGACCTTCTGTTCTAACTGCAAGGAATTTAGACTACTTTTTAAGGCATAAGGCCTTGGCTCTGGAAGACCCTTGTGGTAGTGAGTGAGTGAGTGAGTAAGTCTCTCAGTCGTGTCCGACTCTTTGCAACCCCATGGACTATAGCCTACCAGGCTCTTCCGTCCATGGGATTTTCCAGGCAAGAATACTGGAGTGGGTTGCTATTTCCTTCTCCAGGGGATCTTCCCAACCCAGGGATCGAACCCAGGTCTCCCGCACTACAGGCAGATGCTTTAATTCCAGAGCAGATAGTACCGTTCAGTTTAATTGTTAAAGAGTGGCTGCTCTGGTGGTACTTAGCCAGGGATGTGAACCAAAGTCCTGTACACAGTGTTTCAGAAGTATTTATGCTACGTAGGCCAAGTGTTCAGCAGAATTTGGGAGGGACCCAGGAATATGTAATTTGAGAAAATTCTCCAAATGATTTGAATGTGTACCCCTAGTTAAGGAAACTCAGATACAGGCCAATCTCTCTTATTTTATAACTGAAGAAACTGAGGCCCAGAGAAACCAAGGATTTATCTAACCTTGGATTAATCCAAGCCTTGGATTTGTCCAAGGCCATCAAGATGGTGAGTTACCAGGCCTGGAACCAGACTGCCTGATTCTGAATCACTTTGCTGCTTTCACTCGACTCAGCTGGTCTTGTGAACTGAGACTCGTGTCATGGCCTGGGTCACCATCTGCAAGAAACTGTCATTGGCTGTGCCTAAACTCAGGTCATTTAAGCCTCTTGATTTCCGTCCGGAAAGCAGCTGTTGTATGACCGAGAAAGTCATGGGGCCTGGGGCCCAGGTCCCGGCCCCCTCCAGGGGTAGGCAGTGACTTGGCCAGGCCAAGGGTTCAGCTTGGGCTACACAGAGCCAGCTGACGGCAGCTGTCTAACCCTGAAGACATCATCACCACCCACCCACAGCAAGAGGAAACCTCTAGAATGGAAGAGCTGAACAGGGTCTTGAAGATCATCCAGTCCTGATTTTCCCAAACCCTTGTCTTCAGTTGGAATCTTTTTAAAATGTGGCTTCCCTAGACCTACCCTATATTTGCTTATCATTGTCTCTAGCGTGGGGCCTGGGAATCTGCATTTTAAAGTCTTTCCAGCAGATTATGATACCTCAACATGAGAACCTTCTCCTCCGGTCTTCTCAGCTGGACTGCATAACCCTCAAAGAGACACACAGCTCAAGGTCACCCAGGAAGATTGGAAGAATGCAGACTCCCAGGTCCTTGAATTCTAAACCCTCTGCTTTTTGCAGGGCAACAGACTTCACTTTGTTTTGGGCCCCTGGGCCAAACCCCCAGGCAGACTCACCTCCCTGTAGCAGGCCACAGCCACTCCTGTGGTCCCAGGCCTGTCAGGTCCAGACGCTGGCTAAGTCCCTTACGCCCGCCAACTGCAGTTCAGCTTTCCCTGGTGCACCTGTCGGGGAGCTGGGAGCCTCAATCACAGGTGTCCCAGATAGGGTTTCTGCCAGTGGCCTTGACAGACTGTCCACACAGATGCACCCATCCCGCCCCCACTCCATGTTACGTGTGCAAAAGGGAAGAATTCAGATGGGAGTGGCCAGTGCTGGCTAATACCTCTGTCAAGCAGTGTGTAAATCTAGTACCCGGGAGGCTGTGAGGCGGGGGCCGGGTTGCTCCTTGGGGTGGGGTGGTAGGAATCTTCATTTCCTGTCTGCAGTTCCGCTGTTCTCTTGTGCTCTGAGAGAAGCCACAGCAGGTGGAGTAGGTGCTAGATGGGAAAACTAGATGTTTGCTCAGCCCCAGGTCCGCTACTCGACACACCCACCCATTTGCCTTCCTCGAGACGAGACTGGGCAACCCAGTCCTCCGTCAGCAGCCTGATCCCCCTGGAATCCACGGTCCGCCTCTTTCCATCAGTCTCACCCACCTCTCAAAGCCAACCAGTCTCTCCTAGAGACACGAGGTCGACTCCATCACCTCTCCCACATCATTGAGTCTGACCCTCAGATTCACCCCTGGAGGAAGAAGGAGGAAGATATCATCCTTCCATTTAACAGTTTAGGGTCTGAGGCTAGAAGATGAGTGACTTTCACAGAATCAGACAGCCAGTGCCAGTTACAATCAAGGCGGCACTGACTTTTGGCCAACCCAATATATAGCCCAGGATCCTACCATCCCACTTACAGAAATCTAACCTACAGAAATAAATTCAGCAATATGTAAATATATACAAGGACACTTATTGCAGTTAATTTATTATAATAAATGTATAACTTATTGCCAACTTATTGCCTGAATGTCCAGGAATAGGATAGCGACTGAGTAATTGATGGTTCATGCCTATGACATTGCTAGGTGTTTATTCCATGCCAGGCTCTATGTTTGATGCTTTATGGTACCTCTCTGGGATGTCGCAGCAACCTTGTGCAGTGGTTACTTTGTTACTCACACCTAACAGATGCCAAAGATATTGAGGAACTTGCCAGCTGAGAGCCAGCCTTTGAACCCAGGTCATGTGATGGCAAAGCCCACACACTTGACCGTTGTGGGGGACTTAACTCTGCTGATCCTTAATCCAGGACTTCTTGCATGGCCCTGGGCTGCCCCAGCCATCAGAGGACGTCCAACTGGGGCCTAGGGCATCTTCTGGTTCTCTCACCGCATTGAATCCAGAACCTCAGGAGCAGCCTGACAGGCTCACCGAGTTGGACTTGGGGAGCCAGTGGGGACATGTGTGCCCTGAGGTGGGGTATGGGCAGCCCCCCCCAGCCTGTCTGCAGAGTCTCAGATGTCGGGCTGCAGTTCTGTCTTTCACAGTAGGTGTGGGACCGAGCTGCTCCCCTCCCTGCCCTTAGCCTCCCTCTCTTTCCTCTGCCTGTTCCATGCAGATGTGCTACCTGGATCCTAGGGCTCATTCTGGACACTGAGTAGAGTTGTTGTGAGGATTAAATGAGTTTATAGAAGAAAAGCAGTTAGCGCTGGATCTGGGATAAGGGCTGTGGATGTGTTTGCTGTTAGGATCTGCATTTCCCTACATTTCTCCAGGAATCATTTGTAAATTAACACAAAGAGGGTGGAGCTCATGACTCAGCCTGGGTCCCGGGGCCCTGGAAGGATCTGGGGGAGGGAGGAGAGGGGGCAAGATGAGAGGAGAGGGGGCCAAGGTGAGAGGAGAGGGGGCCAGGCACCCAGCCCCTTCCTCTCCCCCAGCTCACCACTGTCTTTCTCCCTCCCCACTCTGTCCCTCTTTACACCACAGAAGTACTTGTCCCAGCTGGCCGAGGAGGGCCTGAAAGAGACGGAGAGGGCGGGCAGCCCGCGGCCCCAGGACAGCGGAATCGTGCCGCACTTTGAAAGGAAGAAGCTCTGACACCGCTGCTTGAAGGGGGAGAGGAGGGCCTGAGAAGTGGGGCCTTCCTGCCAGGGAGGAAGGAAGACCAGGGAGCCCATGGCGCAGTGCCTGAGTCGGTCTGCAGAGACTCACGAGAGGCCCGGAGCACCTCCCGGAGCCTTCACCCCAGCGTGTCCAGTGACTCGTGTTTCCTTCGAACAGTTTTTCAATTTGCTTGTCTCTCTTCCTCTCCATCTCTCACTCCCTCCTTCTGTGCCCATAAAATCCAGCTTCTCAGGGATTTTCAGTGTTTCAATTCTTGGTGGGATAGGATAGGTCAAGCCAGGCTGAGTCCTCCGGAAAAAAAAAAAAAGATTTCAGGGAGACTCCTGGGTCAAGAACCATGTCTCTGCTTGGCATCCTGTGTGTGTGTGTGTGTGGTGGTAGAGGAGCTGAGTTGGATACTACAGTCCTGAAGGGGGAAGCCTTGGACCACCAGCAGGCAGAAGCTGGGAGCTCCTCCAGCTCAACCACCTTTTGAAAAGCCCTGATTTTCATAACTCTTTCGTCCTCTCCGTTGTTCTAGAAGCCCACCAGATTCAAGCCTTAAAATTTTAGGAGGGAAAGAGCCTTTTATTTTGGAAGCTCTGATCATTTCCCTGTTGATTTCAGGAGATGCCAGGGTTTGTTCTCCTCTGGATATTGAGTCTGGTCTAGATTCACTTTAAATAAAAATGAAAACAGAAGCATCTTCCCCCTCCAGCTAAAACATTAGAAGGTCAGGACTTCTGTTGAAGACTGGCCTCCCAGACGTGCATGGTTGGCTTGAGAGACACCAAAACAAGGAAAAGGCATCCATCCTTGACTCGTCCTTTGGTGCCTGCACACTGGGTACCAGCAGCCTCACAGTGGGATGGTTTTTAAATGGTCTCTTAGAGATGGGGGCAGCTAAGGAGAGGGAAGGCTGCAGGACCGAGGAGCATTGAGGGTTGCCAGGTGTTTGTAGGTGGGCTCTTTCCAATTGGCCAGAAGGCCAAAGGCCTCCCAGAGTTTACCCCATGTGCAGACTTTGATATTAAATGTTATGAAGTGCAGAGCTCCTTCCCATCGGGCTGTGGGTACTGAAGGTCAGTGTCTTCAGGTTCCTGGACAGGACAGGCTGCGGGAGTCTAGGCTGAGGTTCATTGGGAGGATTTGGGAAAAGGTGCTGGGGAAAATGAGGCTCAGCTGAGCCCTGGAGAAACCCTTGAGAAGGTCAGAAGGGAGCCTGGGGCTGCTTCCTCAAGTGAGACACTTGCCCGGAGGCGGCCACCCTGGCTCAGCTCCTAGAAGACAGTTCCTGTTAGTTCTATTCCTGACCACAAATAGGTAGGCTAGGACAAGATTGCTTGTTTTATTTTAATGTTTTGCTTTTTTCTTCTTTTAATGGTAGATAAGACTATACTGTATATTCTGTTTTTGTCCTCTGCACTAAAAGCAGAAGGTAGAGAGATGGATTATTTGAGTTCCACACTGATCAGTGGAGTTCCATATGATCAGTGAGAAAATTAAGCCTCAGAAAGGAAGGGAAAATAGAACACAAGGATCATGTGTAAACCTGGGGGCAGGTGGCATCTGCAAGGAGAGAACCGCTGGGGACCTGTAAGAGAGAGGAGTTAGGCAAGCTTCAAACAGACCAGCTTGAACAGGTGTAGAGGGAGGCTGCAAGCAGTGGGAAATCTGAACTTGGCACCAGGCAGCTGTGGGCTTCAGAAAGGTGAGTGTCTCAAAGAGAGCAGAGTTTGCAAACAGTGACAGCCCAGACCTGTTCCCCTGGCTGCCTTCTCTGGTTTTTACCTGGTAGTCTAGAAACTGGCCTCCTCCATTTCTCGGAAACTTTCACCCTATGTCTTTCTTCCCACTGGTGGGAAGTCAGGGGCCAACTCTCTGAACCTTGCTGGGAAAAACCTAAAGCCTAAAACTGCATTTTTAGAGAAGCTGGCAGTCTTTTCTCCCAGCATAGTGGAAGCTGACCCCACCAGCTCACCACCCCTCCACCAAGCAATGTTTCCATGGAAACATGGATGGCTGTTCAAACAGCCATATTCCCTAGTAGTGTAATGGCTCTCTTGCTGATAGATCGAACTTCTCTATATTTTAAAGCTGGAGAACAGCCCTGGGAAGGAGAGAGAAGAAGCTCTCTTTGTGTTTAATAAGAACCTTTAATTTAAAAAGTCATCCAAGGTCCTATACTTGTGTATATATATTTATTTTTATTTATTTTTATACAATTCCATTGGCATAGTTTCACTCACTCTATAATTTGCACTTTTTATTCCTATGTGTGTCATACACAATGCAGTATTAAAAGCAACCAGGAAAATATTGATTTTTTTTTTTTTAAAGCTTTTCTTCAGTGTTTGTTAACCATTTCAAAATGTCTCCCTGGAAAGGTTGTTCAACAGCAGCTGCTATCTTGAGCAGCACATTTACTCGTACCCTGCATTAATAAAACAAAAGGCCTGTGTACTTTTTATTGTAAACACCTGAAATAAAGTATATCCACAGCGTATTCCCGAAGAATTTTGTAAACTTGGTGTGAGCAGCCGCCATTAATATCAAGGTTTCTCTTGACAGTCTGAGGCTGAGATCTGTTAGATTATACTTGAACTGGACCAGAGTTTGATTATTGAGCTTGTGGAAAAAGAAAACCATTAGTTGATTTAAGTTTGAACTTGTATTGGAATTTGTTGAGTGTGTCCTATTAATCGTCACTTTTCCTGATCTGTATAATTGACCTCAAGTGTTTTGTTTTTACAAAAGGAAAAAACAAAAAGATTTTTAATAAAGAGAATTTGAAAGCTTGTGAGTGAGTCATCATCTGTTACACTGGGATCCCTAAGTGTTTGGCTGAAGGATGCTCAGAGTGTGGAGGTTGGGATTCAGTCCATCTAAATCTAGAATGTTTCTGAAGAGTTGAAAAAACAAGACTCAAGAGGTTCCACTTGGGACTCTGGGAGGGAATCAGAGCTTCTCAGGGGTGAAGCTCTGAGAGGGCAGAGTCTAGGAATATGGGGAGCTGCTGTTTCCCAGGCCAAAAGGGTTGGATAGAAAAATCTCTTGGCTTCTTCTAACCCTGTGGCCCTTCTCACTGCTCTCAGGTTGTCTAGTGGCCGAATTCTATTGTCCTGCACTGGAGTCAGGCCGTTACTGGAGGTGCCGTCCCTGTGAGGAGGTCAGCCCCTCGCTTGGTCCTTTCAACCTTATGACTTCTGAAGTCCCATTTCCTTGGGTGCAAGGGCAGGTGATGGTATTAATCACCTCCCTGATTGTTCTGGGTTAACGTCATCGCTGGTGAAAGCAAATGCTATGCTGTGCAGCCCTGAATCTTTGCTGTTTGGGGATTCAGAACAACCCTCCAATTTTCAGTGGTTCTTAAGTTCTTTCTCAACCGTGTTTCTTCTAGCAAAACAATGCTAATCTCCTGGGACCGGTTAGCAAGTCCTTTGAATGGCTTGGAATATTCTCAGGGCCCTCCCCTCCTGTTGGCAGAGCTCCTGACTCACTGGGGAGCGGCAGGGCAGTCTGGCCCCAGAGGGCAAAGTGAGTGGGGCTGCCTGTAATTAGTGGGTGCAGATCTGTAGATCTGAGGAAAGTTCCCACCCAGCCTGTTGCTGCCCACCTCCTCCCTGCCCCCCTACCTATTGTGGCCATCCAGGGCTGAGCTCAGGCCTCCAGTTCCCAACCAGGAAGGGTGGGGAAACATCCCTACCAGTGCCGGCTGTGCCCTTGTGGGCCAGGGCAGCTGGTGGGCCTGGAGCTCGTCCTGCTGCCCTAAGTTCAGGATCCAGGGTGGCTGGGGGTGCCCCTGGTATCTGGTCCCAGTCCCTCCACGTGGCACAACTCCAGGAGCATCTCGTACATTGTCTTCTGTAAGACATACCCCACACCCCACTGCCCCGGAGCTGTGCAATAGAGCCATCCTGCTCGGGAGCCCCTGAGCTGAGTTCCCTGCCATACCAGGAGGCTCCTCGTTTGCTTTCTCATGTTCCCAAGGGCCCGAGGCCTAGTTCTGAGCCAGTCACCTGGGCCTGGGCCCTGACATTCAGACCCGCTCTCTGGGCTCCCTCTTTCTCCAGGGATCAGGGCCAGACTCTTCTGCCTGATTCTGCCATGGCCCAGATGCTTAAGTTGCTACTCACAGTTCCCGGAGGCCAGGCCACTTCGATACTGACCTTGACCCCCATCTGATCTGAGATCTCTGTGCCCCTCTCACATCAACAACTGTCTACCTAGGCAGGAACAGGACCTCTGTGCTCATTCCCAACAGGTCCCCATTCTCCTTTCCCACCAGGCCGGCCCTCCAAAGCAGCCTAACCCAAGTGGATTTCCAAGCATGTTAGAACAGGATGGCCCCAGGGAACTCCCAAGCCCTAGCCTTCCTTTTACAGGTGAGAAAACTGAGGCCCAGAAGGGGAAGTGATTTGCCTAAAGCAATACAGCTTATTGGTATAAGGTAAGAAGGGGATCCAGATCTCCTGGGTGGTCCTAACTGGGCACACATGAGGAGTGAACTTTCTTTCAGCTGAATTATTTCATGAATTTTCTAGATCTAATCCTAGCTGCACTTCTGCAATTGGCAAGGACTCAAGAAAAATCACTGATTTTTGTGCTTTGTGTGGATCTGAATCACCTGGGGAGCTTGTTAGAACTAGAGACTCCTACCCCCCCACCCCATCCCCCCACCCCCCAATTTTCAGTGGAGATTCTGCCTCTCTGGGTCACGGGAAGGTATTTGCATCTTAGTGGAGCCTCCTGAGTGATTCAGTGCAGGTGGAGTTCGTTTCTCGCACTTGGAAAAAAGCTGCCCTAGCTGTCAGCCGGGGACTTCCCCAGCAGCTCCTGGAAGAGAAGGGACATTTATTTTACTGGGGGGAAGGGCAGAACAGATGTGAATGGAGACCACTGAAGGTACGGGAGACTCCAGTGTGGAAAACTCTAGAAGACGGGGGGACATACAGGGGAGGAGACAGTCTGACCGTAGCAGATGGAGATGGTGGGAGCTGGTGGTGGTAGGGGGTGGCTGTTAGACTGGGTTTGGGGCACGTCAGAATTTTTTTTAGCTGGATTCATATTTACCATGGTTAGGCAAAAGTCTTCCAATGGTCTCTTTATCCTCGTTAATGGCTGAAGGCATTGTAATTATCAAGACTCCTGGTGATACGCTAGCCCCTAAGGGCAGAGAGCTTTGCACCAGCAGACCTTTAGAGGAGGCTGAGTCACGGGGAGCAGGGGGCATTCTCCAGGGCCATGTCACTGCTTGTGAGGAAACCTGGGGTTCACACACCCTCTCCTGTGCTCCGTGAGCCACCATTAATACTGATATTAGCCCTACAGATTATTAAGTGCATGTCACACTCTGTGTGTACGCTGTAGGGATACAGTTTCTTGGCTTCTTTACAATGCTGAGAGACAGGCGCCATTATTCTCCCATCTTACAGACGGGGAAAACGAGGCTCAAAAGTGAAAATGGTTTGCCCAGGGACAGCTAGTGAGTGGCAGAGCTGGGATTCAAATCCAGATAAAAGTGACTCTCAAACCATGCTTTTAACCACTATTCTCTAGTGCCTGTCTCAGGGTTGGGGTCTTCTCTTGTTCCTGCTTTTTGCTAAAACTTCTAGATTCTTGGGTCGGCCAGAAACAGTGGAGTAAGGAGGATTAGAGAGCCGGATTTAGCTAGACTCAGGAGTTTAAGACTGATCCTGATTGTTAAATTCTGAAACTGACCTCAACACTTCCCTCCTTAGACTGTAGCTAAACAAAGGTCTCCACCCACCGCAGGGTAGGAAAACAAGCAGGAAGGCTGAAGTTGCCAAAGCAACACATTTCTTCCTCCCCTCACTCAGGTTTCACCCTAGGAGCTGGATCTAGGGGTGAGCCAGGGGTTGTTCCTGCTCCTCTGGGGAGGGAAGAGCACCTAGTTTTGTGTTCTTAGGGAATTTAGGGGTATAAGGGTGTGATCAAAGGAGATTTCCCATGGCCCCTAGATCCAGGCCAGACTTTGCACTTTTAACCCTGCTTTCCTGAGTGAAACTTCTTTGTTTATTTACCTGCCACCTCTTAATAACAAGGAATTGAGTTAATATACAACACAGGCCATGTGCAACCAGATTAAGCCAACGGAAACTTTTGAAGTGAGGATTGAGGAAACCTGGAGGCTGCAAGTAGGTGAGTAAGTAGGAAGGGCCAAGGCAGTGGTGGCGAATTAACATGAAATGTGACTGGAAGCATCCTGGGAGCCAAGGCAAAAAGAGGAAGCAAGCTCTCCTGCTTAGCTCTTCCTATTAGAATCAAGAGAGCATGCCAGTTATTCTGGGGAAATCATTCTACTTGATTCCAAATTCTAGAAGAACTCCTTTTGGGACTATACATGATGTTGTGCTAAGAGGCTTGGAGAATATCCTTAGGTAGCTGGCAGCCCAAAGTCAGAGAAGATAGTGGAGAATGCTCTGGAGGGGATGTTAGTATGGTCCCTGGTCCATGTGAAATTGTCTCTGATGTCACAGTAATGCCTCCCAGTGTTTAAAGACCTGACCTTTCCTCTGCCTGCCTAACTCACCTGATCCAGTATGCTGGCTTGAGTTGGTGTGTTTTAATTACCCACCCCCTACCCACCAATTTTTCAAATTTCTCTTGTTATTTGAGCTTCCAGGAGCCAGGTCCATAGGACCAGGAGGCTGTCATCGCAGCCATCTGACTGCTCAGCACAACCACCTGAGAACAGAGTGCTCTGGGTGGGTCGATCTGAATTCTGGGAAAATCTCAAGGGCATGTACTGTCTGGGGTCCCCCATGGGCTGACATCAGCCAGGAGAGAACCCCACTGGACTGGAAAGCATTGATTTCCTCAGGCTGAGTCTGGAAACCACCCCAAACCTGCCTAAGGAGGACTGGCCGGGGGAGAAGGGGGGCAGAGGGCTCCCCGTGACAGGGTCACTGTCGCCGTTCGCAAGGTTGGAGGAGAGAACTCTCCGGTTCTGGGCCTCAGGGCCTGGAGCCCCTGTGTCAGATCCACAAGGAACTCACTCCAGTCTTGGACAGGGTGGCCCTCCCGCCGCTTCAGTCTCTCCATCTGCACCTGATGTGTGCCTTGCGCTTGCCTGAGGCTGTTGGAGGGAAAGTGCAGTCACAGGAGGGGGAGTGGTCACTTCCGTCCCTGGGATTCCCACAGCCCCAGTGCTGCGTTCCGCAAGCCTGCCGGGGGCTTCTGGTCTCGTGAGCATCCTTCCGTCCCCTACTCCCCAGCCTGGGGCAGTCTGCCCGGCTGCAGAGGACAAGCCCCTCTCAGGAGCAAACGCAGGAGCAAACACACGGGGCAGGCTGGCGCCTGTGTCGCCCTGGCCTCTGGGGTCTCCATCTTCACATGCCTCAGGGGGCCGCTGCTTCCCTCAGCGCCACCTGCTTTGCTTTCTCACCCCCGCAGCTCCCACTTGTGGTCCAGCCTTGCTCAATGCTGCACGGGTCCTAATTAGGCCCCATCTCAGCCCCTCGGTTTTGGCACGTGGTCTCCCGCTGCCTGGATGCCCTTCTCCTTTCTCTCTGCTTGGGAACCGGGACTTTCTTTAACGTTTCTTCTAAGTAAGCGTTACCTCTGTTATGAAGCCTTCCTTGACCCTCTTTGTTCTCCCTGAAGGTGTTTCTGCTCCCACATCGTGTCCCAGCACACCATCTCCACCCTCAGCCCCACACAGCGGCCTCCCCTTTATAGCCCTTATCAGGCCGCCTTGTGATCTGTTTACAGGTTGGTCTTGTATTAACCATTGAGTCTACAAGGCAGGAAGCATCTCCTACTCCCCTGCGCCTGCACAGAACAGGCACCAGTGACTGAAGGACGAAGCAGCCTCCTCCCTCTCCTTGGGCCTGGCAGCAGCCGCAGAGGCCCAAGCTCCAGGTCTCTATCCAGCCACCAGCTGGCTGTAGGAACAGGACTATATTCTCACAGAGGTGCCAGAGAGCATCTCCGCATCTCCCCCACCTCCCCGCCTTGGCCCTGCCCATCTTTCCCTTCCAGGTTCCTACCCACTGGAAGGTGGCTCTGATAGTTGGTGTCACAGACCCTGCTTGTGTGGCTCGAAGCTTGGTCTTTCAATGGTCAGATTCTTCTGCAGCCACAGACCGGCTTCTTACGCCAGCTTCAACTTTCTGGGTCCCCAGGGGCACGCCCTCTCCAAACCTATCTGTCCTCACTGTGTACCCACCTCGCCAGGCCCACCCATCTCCCAGGGACCTTCCTGGGCGGAGCTGGGAACAAAGCTCAGTTTATGACGCCTGTGTCAACAGGAGGTGGGTGGCCTTGGTTCACCCTGCATCGTGGAAACCACACCTGCCTGCCTGGTGCCCACACCTAATCAAGGCCTCCTGAAGACCCAGGGGCTGCAGGGAAGCTCCTCACATCTTCTCTGCTAGCATCTGGGAGGTGCTGGGGGCTTGGGCTAGTGAGTGGGGATTTCACAGCCCCAGAAGAGAGAGACATTGCTCTAGGCTGATTAGTCTGGTCAGATGATTAATAATTAAACCTGACCTGTTCCCAGCTACACACACACACCCTGCAGCCAGGAATCAGGATCAGCAGAGATCAGGGGCAGAGAAGATCAGCATGGGCCCAGCTCCAACTCCCCCGCCTCATTCCAGGGTTTGAGAGAGTCTCAGGGCTCCTCCGTCTCACCTACCTAAGGTCCTACCAGTCCACCTCCTAAATAAAGCTTTCCTGACTTTTCCCACAGGCCTGAGCTCTGGGCAGGCGTTGGGTAATTCCTAACACAGGCCGGGGTGACTGTAGGAGTGAGATTTACAGATCATATAGGACTTGGGCTCCACCTGTGTTGACACTCAATTTCTTCAACTCCAACTTGACTTCTGCAGCCTCTCCCCTTCTTATTTATACTCCTACTCCCCAGAGCTCTAGGAAGAGCAGGACATGCTCAGCACCCTGTCTGATCTTAGCACAGCAGAAACATTCAGCTCGGGGAGGTGGGAGCCAGTCAGCTTGGCTGCATTCTGCTCTCATCATCGTGGGCCACCTAAGTTTTTCCCAAGATTCTTCTCTGGCCACAGGAATCCCGAGACTCTGGGTGGCTGCTGGGCAGCTTGAAGCTGAGAACCCACACACAAGGGTTTAGCTAGGTGGCCAAAGTGAGGTCCCCTCCTCCACTGCACATCATCCTTCTAGCTTGTCCCTTGTGTTTTCCAAGGTCTTAAGGAAGCATGAGCTCCTCCCCAGAGGCCACTTCCCACCCACCCTTCCTTGTTCAGCTCCACATTTCCCCCAGAGCTCAGAGGCCTTTCCCAATGAGTGGATAATGCTCTTGTCAAGCCTTTTGTAGTTAGATTTTATTTGGGCTGGATAGGGAGGAGTAGGGTCTCCAGCTCCTGGTCTCCCTCCCTGGGCCTCTTCAACCCAGGAAGGCAGGTGATCATCCTGACCCCACCTTCGTCCCTCCCAGAGCTTTGTGAGGTGGGACAGAAAGGCCTCAGCCTGTTATTTAAACACACGTGTGTATGTGTACATGTGTTTGTGCCTCCCTGCATGTATGCATGCAAGGACACATGTATATGAAGCTTCTGGACAAGCTTGGAGGTTGGAGGTTTTAAAATCTGAGCCTCCTCAGGATGCCCTGTTAGGTAGCACTCCAGTCCTTTCCCTGGCCATGGCTGGGTGCCCCCTCCTCTGTTTTAGCCCACATTGTGATCTGCTTGCTCTCTCGTTCCCAGTCCAAGAATTATTTCTATGGGATTAGGCAAAGCCACTTTGCCTTTCCCTTTCCTTGCTAAAGAAAATTCTAACTGCCAAGCATTTGTCCCTCCCGCTTTTGCTTTAATAATAAACAAACAAACAAACAAAAACAGGTCAAACTGTCAGGTTGGAGTGAGGTGATATCCTTTGAAGATGACTGAGGTTGACTCTCAGAAGAGGGGAGGGAGGGAGAGAGAGGATACCCACTTTCTGGGGAAGATGTCAGGGAGGTTTTGTCACGTTTTGGTGGAGAGTAAAGAGTTCAAGATGGAAAAAGAGGCTTCTGGGTAGCTAAGGGGTTAGATAATTGGAGACCAAAAGAAAGCAGGAATTTGGGGACATGTTGCTATAGGTGACAAATTTGACTTCAAATTTCTCTGAGAGACCCAAATAATATTTTTTCATCTTATCTACTGCTGCTAAGTCACTTCAGTCATGTCTGACTCTGTGTGACCCCATAGACGGCAGCCCACCAGGCTCCCTCGTCCCTGGGATTCTGCAGGCAAGAACACTGAAGTGGGTTGCCATTTCCTTCTCCAATGCATGAAAGTGAAAAGTGAAAGGGAAGTCAATCAGTCATGTCCAACTCTTCGCAACACCATGGACTGCAGCCTATTGGCCTCCTCCATCCATGGGATTTTCCAGGCAAGAATACTAGGGTGGGGGTGCCATCGCCTTCTCCATAAGACAGTGTCAATTCTGCATTTTATTTTTTTGTGCAACTAGGAAAGAAAAACTCGGCCAACTAAACCCTAACACAGGTGTCCTTATCAAATCATTTGTTGGATGCAGCCTGACTTCAGCAATGTTAAAATGTGAAAAATTGTTTTATTAAAGTTAATGAATAATGGCAAACCACTCCAGTATTCTTGCCTGGAGAATCCCATGGACAGAGGAGCCTGAGCGGGCTGCAGTCCACAGGGTCGCAAAGAGTCGGACACGACTGAGTGATTTCACTTCACTTGTGCCTTATGTTCTGCACTGGGGTGGGGGAGTGTCAGAAAATCTTTTCTGAAAAAGGCCATGTGTTAAAAACAAAACAAACCCCTCACTGTTTACTCTCAAAAAAAAAAAAATAAAGTTAATGAATAAACTAGTTTTACTTACGATTCTTTACAATGTGACAACATGCTAGGACTAGACAGTGTTAGGCTCTTAAGTTTATTCTGACTACAGTCATGTAAATATTAGCCCCCCAACCCTATCCCATCCCTGGAAAGAACATTGACCTTTTCACCCTTATAATCTTTACATTTATTACGTGTGCCTGGCATAACATAGGAACCCATTTACTCAATTATACTTTATGGAGCCATCACGTATTCTCAAAGGGCTGCAGTTAGGTCCTCTCCTATACATTTCTTCATCTAAGCAACAATCTGAAAGATGGATAGACACACAGACACACACCCCCAGTCTGAACAACTGGCTGGCCAGATGACCTGATGTCAGTCCTGGGCATGTGTGGGTTTATGATGGCCTTGGTGCCAGCAGTGCACAAATTGCTCTGATTATCCCAGGCTCTTGAGAGTATAGATGGGCCTTAGGATACAAAGAATGTGTTTGTGTCTGCTGAAGGGATGAGAGGGTTAGTTTTATAGCAGTTTTAAGAAATGCGGCCATAATTGAGAGCACAGGGACAGATCACATTGCCTGCATAGAAAAAGGTTTTGTGGCAGAGCCCCCCAAAGATACCGTTGTGGAAGAGATGTGCAAAGGAGTCTGAGAAAAAGCAGCCGGAGAATTAGGAGGAAACCCAGGAGAATATGACATCGAGGAGAGCCGAGTAAGGGAGTCTTTTGAGAGGGAAGCGTTGGTCACCAGAGCTGAGTAGCTGAATTGATCACCTATAACCCTGATTTGTTATTTGTTGTTCAGTCACTAAATCATGTCTGACTCTGTGACTCCATGGACTGCAGCATGCCATGCTTCTCTGCCCTTCACCATCTCCCAGGGATTGCTCAAACTCGTGTCCACTGAGACAGTGATGCCATCCAACCATCTCATTCTCTGTCATCCCGTTCTCCTGCCCTCAATCTGTGCATCAAGTAGCCAAAGTATTTGAGTTTCAGCTTCAGCATCAGTCCTTCTAGTGAATATTCAGGACTGATTTCCTTTAGGATCGACTGGTTTGATCTTGCAGTCCAAAGAACTCTCAAGAGTCTTCTTCAGCACCACAGTTTGAAAGCATCAGTTCTTTGGCACTCAGCCTTCTTTATGGTCCAACTCTCACATTCGTACACAACTACTAGAAAAACCATAGCTTTGGCTATATGGACATTTGTCAGCAAGGGATGTCTCTGCTTTTTAGTACTCTTTCTAGGTTTGTCATAGTTTTTCCTCCAAGGAGAGTGCCTCAATAATTCTGAGGATAAACAAGTAGCACAGGCAGAGTATGAAATGGTAAATGTGAACTGCATTTGAGCAAATGCCATTTTAGAAACGTGATGTCTTGTGTGGCATGACTTCCACTGACCTATGATCAGTCTAGATGGTTCTTCTCCATCCCCAGCTTCTAACATCTGAGTCCCCAATGCCTTGCTCCCCCACCTGACTCCTGAGAGCCCACTGGATTCTAATTTTTGAATCAAGCCTGACAAACATTGTTGTTTAGTCTGCAGTGACTTTGGAGCCCAAAAAGATGAAGTCTCTCACTGTTTCCATTGTTTCCCCATCTATTTGCCATGAAGTGATGGGATTGTTAGTTTTTGAACGTTGAGTTTTAAACCAGCTTTTCCACTCTCCTCTTTCACCTTCATCAAAAGGCTCTTTAGTTCCTCTTCATTTTCTGCCAAAGGGGTAGTGTCAACTACCACATATGAGGTTATTGATGTTTCTCCTGGCAATCATGATTCCAGCTTGTGCTTCATCCAGTCTGGCATTTCTCATGAGGTACTCTCCATATAAGTTAAATAAGCAGGGTACTCCTTTCCCAATTTGGAACCTGTCTGTTGTTCCATGTCTGATTCCAACTGTTGTTTCTTGACCTGCATACACATTTCTCAGGAGGCAGGTAAGGTGGTCTGGTATTTCCATCTCTTAAAGAATTTGCCAGTTTATTGTGATCCACATAGTCAATGAAGCAGAAGTAGATGTTTTTCTGGAACTCTCTTGCTTTTTCTAGGATCCGACGGATATTGGCAGTTTAATCTCTGGTTCCTTTGGTTCTTGTTGCTGACCAAGATAGCAAACTTACAACAGTCATAGCTCCAGCATCACTGAAGGGAGACACAGAATGAGACGTCTGCCCTTTCAAACACACGTGCAATGTGACCAAACCTGAGCTATAGTCTCCTGGCCCTGCCTGTTGGGCTAAATTAACAAGCTGCCAAACTGGCTGTAGGAGCTGGGTACCCTCAGGGGCTGGTCCTGCCTGGGAACCTTCACCTCAGCTTTGATCTCTTCTCTTGCCTGATGCTGGCATTAGACTCCCTCTGGAACAGGCCAGATCTTGTAGCCCACACACTTATTGCCAATTTGTTCGCCCAGTTGAACTCTACAGTGGGCTGGTTTGACCATGCAGTATCCCTGCCCTAAAGAGAACCACTCCTTTTTATGAGAACCCATCCCATCCACTGGATGGATCTTTCTCATCCTTCTCCGAGAACTGCTCACATAATACAGGCCTAGCCAGTAAAAGTGCCTCATTCTCCTCTTCACAGTGATTGATTCAGGTAGAGAAGCGTGACCCAGATGGGAACATTGAAATCTTCCCTGTGACTTTTGCCAGAACCATACCAAACAAAACAAAACAATAGCAAACTCCCCTCACCAACACATTCTAATTCTGGGGTTGCTAGCTATCAGTCACTGGTTCTCCAAGTGTGACCTGAAGTTCCCCAGGGATCCCCAACGTCTTTTCAAGGAATCTATGAGATCAAAACTGTTTTTGTAATGATACTGAGATTTCACGTGCCTTTTTTGGTATGTTGACATTTGCACTATCAGTGCAAAAGCAATAGTGGGGTAAAATTACTGCCACTTTGGAATGAATCGAGGTAGTGACTCCACATTCAATGTATTCTTCATTGCCACACACTTGCAGGAAAATAAAGGTCAGTTTCACTTAAGAAATGTCATGATGAAGCAGTAAAAATATCAGTTTTATTCAACCTCAGCCCTTGGGTACACATCTTTATAATATTGTGAGGATGTCTTGTGATGAAATGAAAGGTAACTATAAACCATGTGGTAAGCGGGCTTCCTAGGTGGCATAAAGAATCTGCCTGCCAATGCAGGAGTGCAGCAGAAATGGGTTTGATCCCTGGGTCAGGAAGATTCCCCTGGAGTAGGAAATAGCAACCCACTCTAGTACTCTTGCCTGGAGAATTCCATGGACAGTGGAGCCTGGCAGGCTACAGTCCATGGGGTCTCACAGAGTTGAACACAACTGAGCACAGCACAGCAGCATCATAAAGCACGTGGTGGCTGTAAACGTGTGCCATTCAGATCAGCTGGGGGCAGGAGCATCTGCTGCCCTTTGGCCCTGCCTCCACACTGTGCCAGGGCCTTGCTTCTCTCGGTCTGCTCCCTGCCAATGGTTGGCCATGAGGGGAGTGCGGGAGTGCTCATGCAGGTTCATTCTTGAGAAAGGGGGGACTCCTATCCTGGGTGATTTTGGCTTGAGGACTCCCCACTGGCCTGGCTGAACTTTTGTTGAACTACACTGCAGTCCAAGATTTATTTGACCTGATCCTTTTTGCTTTCCTTCCTCTTCCCCTGTGGTTAGACTAGCATCATGGTCAAAGGATCTCCTTACTTCTCCAACTCCCTCCCCATTTTCCTTCACAGGTGTTTTCCTTGGCTAAGCACATTTCATCTGGCCTTGAAATTTGTTTCTGGAAGGTGCATGAAGCACTTCTATTGTACGTAAAGTACTTTCAACTGTGTAACAAAATACTGTGATTGTCTCAACAAAAATACTCATTTGATTGTCTGAGCTATGAGCTGAGCCAGCTAATTTTGTCATGGATTACCATCTTGCCTGAAAAGAATGACTGGCAAACTACAGTTATTCAGACTTGGTATTTGGCAGACATTTCCATAAAAATGAAAGGAGTGAGCTTGCCATTTCAAGGAAAACAAATGATAGTTTTGTTGTTGGTGATGATAACATTTGAATTTTAAAGCAAAAATTGGAGATTTGGAAAGTCATATTCTCTACCATGAGCTTATTAGCTCCCAGTGTTTCAAGGCTCCTGATGTGATTGGTGGTGATATTAAAGAATGTGATTTGGGGATATTGTGTAAGGAAATGGGTCAACATTAGAAGATCTGCAAAACTCAGTTGAACCGATACTTTTCCAATGACCAATCCATGATGTAAAAGCATGAATGAATAAAAGATCCATTCAAAACTCAGGATAGACCAATGGATTTTAATGTAACAGAGTGTGAAAAGTTCATTGATCTGGTTTTATTTTATTTTTTAAAGATTTTTTTTTAATGTGGACCATTTTTAAAGTCTATTGAATTTGTTACAATATTTCTTGTTTTATGTTTTGTTCTTTTGGCTGTAAGGCACATGGGATCTTAGTTCCCTGACCAGGGGTTGAACCCACACCCCCTACATGGGAAGGTGAAGTATTAACCACTAGACTGCCAGGGAAGTCCCCACAGATAAGGTTTTAGGTTTCACATTGCAATGACCTTTAATGAAATTATCATTTTTGTATTGATATTTATCATCACAGATGTTTCAGATTACATGGACAAGCCACTCCTCTCAATTTCGTGTGTATTCTTTCAAGTAATGTTCTGTGTACAGTTCAGTTCAGTTCAGTTGCTCAGTCGTGTCCGACTCTTTGCGATCCCATGAATCGCAGCACACCAGGCCTCCCTGTTCATCACCATCTCTTGGAGTTCACTCAGACTCATGTCCATCGAGTCCGTGATGCCATTCAGCCATCTCATCCTCGGTTGTCCCCTTCTCCTCCTACCCCCAATCCCTCCCAGCATCAGAGTCTTTTCCAATGAGTCAGCTCTTCACATGAGGTGGCCAAAGTACTGGAGTTTCAGCTGCAGCATCATTCCTTCCAAAGAAATCCCAGGGTTGATCTCCTTCAGAATGGACTAGTTGGATCTCCTTGCAGTCTAAGGGACTCTCAAGAGTCTTCTCCAACACCACAGTTCAAAAGCATCAATTCTTCGGCACTCAGCCTTCTTCACAGTCCAACTCTCACATCCATACACGACCACAGGAAAAACCATAGCCTTGACTAGACGGACCTTAGTTGGCAAAGTAATGTCTCTGCTTTTGAATATACTATCTAGGTTGGTCATAACTTTTCTTCCAAGGAGTAAGCGTCTTCTAATTTCATGGCTGCGATCACCATCTGCAGTGATTTTGGAGCCCAAAAAAATAAAGTCTGACACTGTTTCCACTGTTTCCCCATCTATTTCCCATGAAGTGATGGGACCGGATGCCATAATCTTCGTTTTCTGAATGTTGAGCTTTAAGCCAACTTTTCCACTCTCCTCTTTCACTTTCATCAAGAGGTTTTTAGTTCCTTTTCACTTTCTGCCATAAGGGTGGTGTCATCTGCATATCTGAGGTTATTGATATTTCTCCTGGCAATCTTGATTCCAGCTTGTGTTTCTTCCAGTCCAGCATTTCTTATGATGTACTCTGCATATAAGTTAAATAAGCTGGTGACAATATACAGCCTTGATGTACTCCTTTTCCTATTTGGAACCAGTCTGTTGGTCCATGTCCAGTTCTAACTGTTGTTTCCTGACCTGCATACAGATTTCTCAAGAGGCAGGTCAGGTGGTCTGATATTCCCATCTCTTGAAGAATTTTCCACAGTTTATTGTGATCCACACAGTCAAAGGCTTTGGCATAGTCAATAAAGCAGAAATAGATGTTTTTCTGGAACTCTCTTGCTTTTTCCATGATCCAGAGGATGTTGGCAGTTTAATCTCTGGTTCCTCTGCCTTTTCTAAAACCAGCTTGAACATCAGGGAGTTCACGGTTCACGTATTGCTGAAGCCTGGCTTGGAGAATTTTGAGCATTACTTTACTAGCATGTGAGATGAGTGCAATTGTGCGGTAGTTTACACATAGAAATATACAGTTTGGGGCTAGGGGCAAATATGGGAGAGAGAGACATCTATCATAGAACACTCATCTTCTTTTGAGTTTTGAACCATTTGAATGGTTCAAATATAAAAATAAATACAAGCGGAAGCTTCAGGCAGAAGGAAAGTAGTCCAAATGGAAACTTGGATATCCCGGAAGGAAAGAAGGACAATAGAAAGGGAAATATGGATAAATGCAAATGAATCTTGGTTGTATAAAATCATACAACTAATGTTTAAGATACAGAGAGAAAATTAAAATATAGGACATAGTAGTACATGAATCAGGAAGAGGATAAATGGAGTTAGAATGTTCTAAGGTCCTTGCATTGTCCGGGAAATGGGTGAAAATGTGTTGTGTGGGAAACACTGATTTAAGGATGCCTGCTCTAGCTCTAGGCTAACCCTGAAAGAATCGCAAATGGATGGATATAACCAGCCAGTAGAGAGGAAAATTATATCATAAACTTGCATGTGTATTTTTTTAAAAGACACTACCGTTTTTAAATTTCAGTGTAGTATCAAAAAGCATCAGTTCAGTTCAGCTCAATCGCTCAGTCGTGTCCGACTCTTTGTGACCCCATGAATCGCAGCACGCCAGGCCTCCCTGTTCATCACCATCTCCCAGAGTTCACTCAGACTCACATCCATCGAGTCCATGATGCCATCCAGCCATCTCATCCTCGGTAATCCCCTTCTCCTCCTGCATAGCCACCATTATCTGAAAAAGTTATTAAAATGTTCCTCCCTTTTCTACCTAAGTCTTTGTGAGGCCAGATTTTCTTTAAATACTTCAATGGAAACAATATATTGTAGCAAATTCAATCCAGAAGTAAATAATGCACAGTCAGCTTTCTTCTGTTAACCCTAAGATTAGGGAGATTTACAAAAAGTAAAACAAGAACACTCAGTAAATAATCTTTGTTCTGGAAACCATAATTTTCTCAAAGAAATATGTTATTTATGCTAATATGGGGTAAGGTTTATTATTGTTATTTTAAATGAAGTAATTATACATATTTAGATTTTGTTCTGTTTTATTTTTTTTTTACTATAGTTAAATATTGGCAGCTATGCTGTACATTAAAAGATTCTTTAGGTCCTTCAGTTATTTTAAAGAGTTGTTAGAACTACTATTTACTAGCTTAGGCAGTCAGCTATCCTTTTGTCATTATGTGGCAAGAAGCTATCTCAAAAGGAAGCCGATCAAGACTGAGACACGAAGTCAGAATCCAGATATACACAAACATTTGGACCAAATCCCAGGTGCCAGCTATCCTCAAGGAGTTATGAAAGGCAGTAAATTATTTTCTTTGTTTCAGTCTGACTGAGTTGGGGTTCTGTTACTGGCAGTCAAGGGTGCTGACAACAGCCCCATCTGTCTGAGAAGCTGGCCCAGGGTTCTCTGTCCTTGCTCAGGCGTAGTTGCTCACTTATGTCTGACTCTTTGCAACCCCATGGGCTGTAGCCCACCAGCTCCTCTGTCCATGGGATTCTCCAGGCAAGAATACTGGAGTGGGCTGCCATTTCCTCCTCCAGGGGATCTTCCTGACCCAGGGATGGAACCCTTGTCTCTTGCCTCTGCTGCGTTGCAAGCCAATTCTTAACAAGTGAGCCATCAGGAAAGCCCCTTAAAGTTTTATAAGTACCATCTTGGCTCAGGCCTAACCTGGATGCCCTCTGGACATTGTACTTTTTGTTGATTTTAACTGATACTGTTTAATTTTTTAAATGCCTACAAAATGTGACATGGCAACCAGTCTTCTATAAATCAACCCATTTTGTATGTAGATGTATATATTTTGTCTCGTTGTGGGATTGTTAGAATGTGAGGTAGGACCTCTAAAGGCAGGGAACCCTTAGAACGTCTCCCACATTATACTCTTGCCTATCACCATTGACTTTCTCATTGGCCTGTATACCTGCCCCCACTTCATTTACCCCGACACTATCGTTGGTTGTCCCAGTACAAACTTTAATGTGCATATGAATCACTCAGGGATCTTTTAAAATGCAATAGGTCTGAGAAGATACATGAGATTGTCAATTTTAATAAGTTCCAAGGTGATAACCCATACCCCTGGTCTGTGGGTAGCACTTGAAGTATGGAGGCGACAAATGCTTATTATTCTCGAGTTTGACATTCAGAGTTTGTAGTGTTCCCTAGGAGTCCCAAAGATCCAGAACCTACAGTGATTTGTCATTTTATTAATCCATGAACTTTAACTGGGCAAGTGTTGAAACTGAAAAATAGTGTAAACTGCTTAGCCAGTGACAACCTAGTTAGCCTACCATGTTTTACAAAACCAAAGTAATGTATACATTTAACGTACACAAAAATCAACTGGCCCTAAAAGGCTTATTAAAGAAATGGCAGTTCCCTGTGTTGCCTGCTTACCCTTCCACAACCTACAACCAGCTCCTAACCACTCCCCACTGTTTCAGCTATTTCTTCTGATATTTTCCTCCATGTTTCTAAATATATGCCTAAAATGCATTCACTCCTGATGAATGAGTTTTACACACTCCCCACTGACTTCTTGATATGGTAGAGGAGAATTTTAGCTTGCTTACGCTAGCCCTTTCCTACCTCCCTTTCTCGCATTCTAAATTGGTATTTGTGTTTTTATTATTATAGCTAAATAGATATGAATCACTCATGTGTCAAGTAGCAAGCTGTGATCACATTGTCTTTTTACACTTTATTTTTTAGCTAATAATTACCTCTTGTTGTTGTTGTTATTAGTTTCCTTTGAACCCCGTTCTGTAAATAGAATTACCCACATGCTCAGTAATCTTTTCGTTGCTTTCTTTTCTTATTGCCTGGATCTTCTCTGTAGGACTGCCCCCTACTTCTTCCGGTCAGTTTCAGTTGAACCAGTTATCCTCAGACTTAACATGCAGCTGTCATCCTTAGACTGTCATTGCCATCTCTGTAGATTTTCTTTGCATCTCTTCTGAGTGGCATCTCTTATTTCCTGGAGTCCATGCCTTTCTCTTTCTTTATTAACTTTTGTTTTCAGTAGAGCACATATTCAAATAACTCCTGAAAATCATGGGTAATAGTAGTTCAGAGACTTTTCAACTCTTGAAATGTCTTTATTCTACTCTCAGTATTGATCTGGAATCTGGCTAGGTAGAGATGTCTGGGTGAAAAATCATATTCATTATTCATTTGGAATATTGAAAGCATTGCTGCATTGTCTCCTAGTTCCCAGTGTTGCTTTTTGTTGGGGGTGGGGGGCTGGAATAGTATATTTCATTTATTTATTTTTTTAACTTTTTATTTTGTATTGGGATACAGCTGATTAACAATACTGTGATAGTTTCAGCTGAACAGAGAAGGAACTCAGCCATACATGTATGAGCCATACATGCATATATGTATCCATTCTCCAAACTCCCCTCCCATCCAGGCTGCATATAGCATTGAGCAGAGTTCCATGTGCTATCAGTAGGTCCTTGTTGGTTATGCATTTTAAACCCATACCATTTTAATAACTGTGCCTTTTTACCTGATTTTTTTCTGCCCCTCTGGAAGCTTTGAGGGTCTTCTTTATATCCTCAGAGTTTTACACGTCACTGTATTGTACATTGGTGTTTTTTTTTTTTTTAATTCACTCTGCTGATTTATTTCCACCCAGACACTCACAGGAATGTTGTGCTTCGACCTTCCCTAAGGCTCTCTTTACAGCTCCGTCTGTTTTCCCAGCTGCTGAGCGCTGTCTCTGGCCTGTTCTGTGAGAAAGAGCCAAGTGGCAGAGAGCTGAGTGATAGCTATATGAAACCTATCTTACCCATGCCTTGCCCTGTAGTTGCAGAGAACAGGTCCATTGCCACAGAACTCCGGGGCACCATAACTGGTAGTCTGTGTGAGCAGTCCCACTGAAGGTGTTCAGTGCACAGCCTACGTGGGCAAACCCAGCAGAGCTAAGAGCCATGCTTTCCAAACTAAGCTCCATTTGACTGGAGCCACAATATGCAGTCCACCCAAAAGATGCCACAGTTAAATAAGATTGGGAAGGCTGCATCTCTCTCTCTCTCTCTCTCTCTCTCTCTCTCTCTCTCTCTCTCTCTCTCGGAGATTCTCAATGGAAATCTGCATACCAAAGGTTCTGAGTCCTCCAATAAAGTAATCTGCTGGACTTGACTTAATTCCTTCTTTCCTGAACAGCTTTACATTGTTTCATTTCAAGTCAATGATTCAATTCAATCATTTCAATTCAAAGGATGCTTAGTGATATGCCACAAATACCAGACTTTAGCAAATGCCATTGAACAATACTGTAAACTCCATGAGAGTAGAAACTATGTCAAGTCTTATTTCCTGCACTATGTCAGGGTCTAATACAGTGCCAGGCACATAGTAGACCCTAAAAAAATTATCTGTTGAATAAATCCATGAGTCAGTCGACTGATGCTTTCACACATCCCTGATCTCCTTGGTACTCTCTACATGGACAAAAAGTCAGGTCCTGTTAGTGCATTATTGATGCTGTTTTGCTAGCCCTGAATTTGGGGCTGTGGTCAGTTGTCTTTTTCAAATGATACATTTTTTCAGGATACAAGGAGATGTTAGGCATCTAAATGTGTTCCCTCTGTGAACCGGGCTGGGTGAGCACAACTGTTTCCCATTAGTCCAGCCGCGCTGAGGCCTCCCTTCTCTCTGTGGTTTGGGCTGGAGAAGCAGCACAAACAAGCCCGTCCCAGCGGTTTTGTGTGTGGTTGGCAAGGAACTGATGCCAGCCTTAGAAAAGGAAGGGCCTGTGGCTGCCCTGACTTCACTCCGCGATGCTGGGGCCCTTGGGCAATAGCGAAACTTCTGGAACCCCTTTCTGGGGAGTTGCCAGGCTCAGCCTGTGAGTTCTTTGAGAAAGAAAGAAGTGAAAGTGTCTTAGAAACCACGGAGTTTAGAAAATGTAGGATTTGGAGCCTGAGGTAAGAGAGAGAATGGAAACAGCCTCCTCTGTTTTATCCTCAAGTACAGGAGTTAAACTACAGCCTGAAGCCAGACCTACTCCACTGCCTCTTTCTGTGAGCTGAGCATCACTGAAAACAAAGTGAAAACAGTACTATTTTATGACCTGTGAAAATGATATGAAATTCAACTTTCATTTTCAAAAATGAAATACATACTATCTCATTACATATTATCTTTAGCAGATGAATATTTGCAGTAGCTTTTGAAGAAGGGGGACATTAACTCCGAACCCCAAATTAAGTGCCATGTTATTCCTCAAAAAAGAATTTTATTCTTCACATTGGGGGCCCTGTATTATTTTTTTAAGCTGTATTATTATTATTATATTTTGAACTTCATTAACAAAAATGTCTTTGAAATTTAATTTTCTTTTGCTTTCTAAGAGAGGGATAATAGTCTTGAGTTTGCCTCTTGCCTGCAAAAGTCTAAACTATTTACTCTCTAACCCTTTGCAGAAAAAGTTTTCTGAGGGCTGCTCAAGTGGATTATCTGCTATGTCAGGCTGATTTTAAACTGTTACATGTGGCCAGGGGAGAAGGGAGTTTAAACTGATTCATCCAGTTTTCATTCAGTCAACAAGCTCTCCTGGGGGCCTTCTATGTACCAGGTCCTGAGTGTACAGAACTGGTGTTCAAAGCCATCTTGGTTCCTGCTCTCAAGGAACTTGACAGTCCAGAGTCGAGTCATTGGAAATTCACCAGCCCCAGTGTGCCTGTCTATAGGATGGTAAGTCAAAGTGACAACTAACAACTCTGGAGTGTTAAATGTGTCAGCTTGTCAGTGGGTCACCTTGGCCAGGGCATGCCTGCCCAGAAGAGCTCTGAGAAGCTCCGGAAGGGTGTGTGAGGAAGGCAGGGTTGGGTGAGCACCCTGAGACCAGCAGGGGAGAAGCCAAGTCAGGAAAGGCAACCAGGATAACGCTGCTCTGTCCTATTGGTTCAGGCAAGAGGCCAGAGAGTTTAGCCAAAAGCAGCACCAGCAGATGAAAAACAAGGAGGTGACCCACGTCCGGAGCAAAATTGCCTGTGCTGAGAGCTCTTTCCTCCACAGAGCGTGGCTAAGCCGGGTGCCTCAGCCTCTGTCACTCAGGGTTCCTGAAGACAGCAAAGACATAGGGATTGTCCTCTTGGGAGGCTGAGCAATTCAGACTCGCTCCTTCCTTTAGGTCCAGAATTTCTTTCTTCTTATGGCTGCGGAGGCCTCTTTGGGTCCACGAGTGCACACACTTGCACAAGATACTACCAAACCACCTTCCTCCCAAAGTTGTGCAGATTTGCACTGTACTTGCAATGGATGACAGTATTCACTTCTACAGATCCTTGCAATGTGTAGGGGTTCTATTCTTTTTTTTTTTTTTAATGTGAATTTTTGGACAGCAGTGAAGTTGAACATCTTTTTATGTTTATTGGCCTTCTACCTTTCTTCAGTAAATTCTTTGCTTATATGTTTTGCCCATTTTCCTGTTTGGATGTCTTACTTGGAGGCACTCTTTGTCCATTAAGCATGAACATCCATTGATAGGAAGAAAAACACTTTATTTTGAAGCACCTATGGGCAGGGGTAAGGCCCTTGGAACAGGTACTGAGGAGCCAAAAGTCTTTGTTTGACATCAGGGATGTTAATCGTCTGTTACTGCTGCAAATATTTTATTTAAGTCTGCTATTTGTTTTTAAACTTTATGCTGACTTTCTTCCTGTAGGAGTTTTAAATGTTTCAGTATTCACACATGTTAGTTTTTTTCTGGCTTCTGGGTTTCCTGTCTTGCTTGAGAAGTTTTCCCCATTCTCATGTTACATAATTAGTCTACTCTGTTTTCTTATAATGCTATTATGGCTTTACTCATTTACATTTGTATCTTTAATATTTCAGGAATTTCTGTTTAGAGTAGATGAGGAATTTTATGTTCCCAGCATAGATGCTATGTTTCTGAGACTGTTCCTCTCAGCACTCTGCATGCATTGTGGTGGTCTATTTGCTAAGTTGTGCTCAACTCTTGTGACCCCATGGGCTGTAGCTTGCCAGGATCCTCTGTCCATGGGATTCTCCAGGTGAGAATACTGGAGTTGGTTGCCATTTACTTCTCCAGGGGATCTTCCTAACCCAGGAATTGAACCCAGGTCTCCTGAATTGCAGGCAGATTCTTTACCAATTGAGCTACCAGGGAAGCCCTGAATGCATTAAGGGACCCATAATTTTTGAGTAAAAAAGCCCTGTGTACAGTATGATCCTATTCATGTACTCATTTATATGAACAATTCTACAGCTTGTTAATGCTGGTTGTTAATACAAATATTAATATTGGTTATTTTTGTGTGATAGGGTTGAAGAGGCTTTTTCTCTTTTCTCATCTGTATTTTTTGTTTTGCTACATGAACAATTATTATTTGTGCACCAAAATGTATTTAAAGAAAGAAATATCAAGAAGAGTGCTGTTAAGCCAACACTTCACATTGACCCAGGCCCCATCCTTGAAAAGCCACGAGTCTATAAGCTTCTTGAGGGATGGCCCCATGTTTCTTGGGTCCCTGTCCTTTCCATGCAGCTGTCATGGAGCCTGACAGCAGCAGATGGTGCAGCTCAATTGATTACATTTCTCTGTGAGCCCACAAAGTCATACAGAAGTGAAGACAATAGGCTGGCTCATTGAAAAGGCTGCTTCTTCTGGACAGAAACTTTATTTCCTGGTTCCTCCCTCTCTCCTTCCACAGTAGGCTGGCCACATGTCTTGGGAAAAGTCCACCCTCTAAACAATAGCCAAGGCAAAATAAATTTATTGACTTGGCCAAAAGTTCATTCCAGTTTTTGCACAAGATGGTACAAAAACACCAATGAAATTTTTGGCCAACCAAATACATTCCAGGCCAACTCATCAACAAGTATGATAATTAGGATCATTCCTAGACAGCCAGCCCTCAAAAACAATTCAAAACCAAGGGATTACCCCTCACTGTCCCCTTGGTTGGGCACTAATTGTTCAGGATATTGGAAAATTTCCCCTTTAAGCACCCAAGCATTATTTATTTAAACCATTTGCAAGGAAAGTTTTTCTAAAATAATATTCTATAAAGCCCTGCCTTGCTAACAGTAGAAATACAGTGCAGTCATTTGAAATTTCCTTGAAAAGTCCTTGAAGGGTCAGTTATCACAATAGGCTCCTAGGCATGATGGCCTTCAGAGCTGCTGACATGTGTAAACATGTTTGCTTGAGTGCTGTTAATGCATGGGTTGTGTGGCTTTTAAAGCTCTTGTTTCTGCTCAACAGCTTTTTCCTCCGTCTTTGCTTCTTGGTTGCCTTTTGTGTTCTGTCCCTCATCAGTTCCTAGGACGATGACGTCAGTCGTCAGTTCCTACGTTTAGCAGACCCAGCTCCCCGCTAATCAATCGTTTGTCATTTGTGGTCAGCTAGGAAGTCAGAAAACCAAGCATATTCTTATTATGAGAAAACAGAGGTTTCAAGAGAAGAGCTAAGGTAAGCTTTTCTCGGAGTAAAGAATATGAGGTAAACTGACAGATGGATTAACTTCTTTTGATTATTCAGAAGCCTTTAAGATTTTCTTCTGGGTATTCACGTTGATGAAAGCATTAGTCCCACTTTACAGATGAGGAGACACATGCCACAGAGACAAGGTGACTTGGTCAAGGTCACAGTGGCAGCTGAGTGGCAGAACAAGCGCTAAAACCAGACTGTTTTCCTCAGCTCCATGGCCCTGTCAGGCCCAGCTCTGGACGCGCTCCCCTTGATGAGCCAAGTGGCAGGAGCTCGGTGGGGGCGAATTCATCATTGTGTCTTCTGTGTTTCCCACCAGTAAGTTGGGCCATCTGCAGACCCTTGCTTCTCTGGGAGGCTTAACCAAACCTATGATCTACCTGGATCCCTTCTGCTATCGTCATAGGCCCCTTCATCATTAGAAATGAGAGCCTGGCAAACAGCTATGTTTACATCTCGAGGGCTAGTTGAGCACTGCTGGGTCCTGCCCGGGATCGTTCCACCTTATCGTCTGTAGATAGTGATGTGCTAAAGGCTGCACAGTACTGACCCAGATTACAATCAGCAAAACACGTAGTCCTGAGTGCATGCACACGTACACACACACACACACACACACACGCTTCTCAGGCAACTTCAGCCAATTGTAACTCTGTGACACATTCTTTCCTCCACAGGCCAACTGCTTCCCAGGAGGTTGTGAGCTGAGCCAAAGCAAACTGGCAGGACAGCAAAGGTCCCAGGACGCTTTGTCTGTGGAGCCAAGACCATTCCCGGAGCTGGGTGCCGGCCTCCTGCCCCACAGGCCTCATTCTCACATCTTTCATGCAGGGAGGTGGCTGGGTGAGATGCCACAGTGGAGAGAGAGGGGCATGCGGCTGTGCAACGTGCAAGAATAGGAACAAGGGGCAGCTTTGGGCCCCTGTACATTGTATGCAAATCCTGAACTTTTGGGTTGGCCAAAATATTCCTTCAGGTTTTTCCATAAGATAGTATGGAAAAATCCAAAGAACTTTGGCCAACTCAGTACTTCATGAAGGAAATAAAGCCCTTGTAAAAAATGGTGGAACCTGAGTCTTTCTCTTTAGAAATTCCACAGTCTAGTGTTCCAGATGGTAGAGGACTAACTCTCCAGTCATCATGACCCTGATCTGCTCCCTGCCCTAGTCAACAGCCTCTAACAGCTTCCAACAGCCTGGCCCCATAAAGTGCAAACTATCATTCAAGACCCTTCCCGGACTGGCCACAGCTTTATCTCCCTCCCAGCCTAGAATCACCCTCTTTCTGCTCTCCACCTTCATCGTCTTTTATCTGTACCCCTCCTAGCATACTTATCACTTTCCACTGCATATTATACTTGTTTTTATGGGTCTTATCACTCCTACTGGTCTAGTCTATGAACTCCTTCAGGGCAGGGCCTATGCTTATCTTTGTACCCTGAGTTCTTAAAACGGTACAGGATGTTGTGGGGTGCTCAGTAAAAATTGTTGAATTAAACCAAACACTCTCCCCGATGGCTGAGCTCAGCTTGAGAGACACAGCAATGCTTCAAATATCCCAGTGTCCCATGAGCCTGAAGGACACCTCCAGTCTAGCATGGTGGAGAGCATTTTAGACAAAAATCTCAAGGCCCAATCCTTCCCTTGCATTTAATTTCTAAAATTTAACAAATTTATTTTCATTAATTTTGGCCATGCCACTGGGCATGTGGGATCATAATTCCCCAACCAGGGATCGAACCCAAGGCTTGTGCATTGGAAGTCTTAACCACTGGACTTTTCTAGAAGTCCCTCCCTTGCATTTTAGAGATCCAAGTACTGGGCTAGGGATGGTGGATAGTTTTACACTTCATTTATAGCTAAGAGAGCTGAGGTTCAGCCAGCAGAAGCCAATTTCTCAAAGTGAGACAGC
The DNA here is from genome assembly GCA_917880005.1 of Nanger dama. NCBI lineage: Eukaryota > Metazoa > Chordata > Mammalia > Artiodactyla > Bovidae > Nanger > Nanger dama. The sequence continues at coordinate 15,381,131 of CAKJTW010000026.1, forward strand.
TAGAGGGAGGCAGAGTTGGGATTTACACCTGGGTCTGCCTGACTCCCAAATCTATTTTCTGTTGTGAAAAGGGCCCCAACCTCAGCCCCTCAAACACCTAGATGTTCTGCTGCTTTCCCAGAAATGGGCTCTGGCTGACCAAGGCCAGGGAGGGTGTAAGCACTGAGGCAGGCAGTATGTGGCTCCAGTCCAGCCTGAGCTCTGTGGCTGGAGAAGCTGTTTATGAACTTTGCCTGTCCCAGGCCTGGCAGCCCAGCCACCCCAGATGGGTCTTTTCACAGAAGACCCGACAGGCAGGTACTGGAACATCACACAGAGCCTTTGTCCCGAGGGTGCAGCGTTTCCCAGTGAGAAGTTTGCATTGGCTGTGCTGATGGGAACAGGGGAAATAGAGGCCCTGTTGCCTGCGGGGCTCTGCTCCAAGAAGGCAAAGCCTGAGGCTCCCAAGAGGGAGGAGGGCAGAGGGGTGCAGAGGGAGCTGGGGCCAACAGGAACCCAAATAGAAACTTGGGAGCGAAACAGCCTGGGTGGTATCAGGGCTGTGGAGTAGGAACTCCTCAAGGGCTCCAGCTGGATTTTTGTGTTGCCAGGCAGCACTGGGCAGTGGGAACAGCTCAGGCTAACCGGTCCTTAGGTTCAAATCCTGCCTCTTACTGCTTCGAAGGCCCTGGACTATTTTTTTAAATCTTTCTGAGCCTCAACTTTCTTATCTGCTGTGTGAGGGGATAATAGGAGTATTTTGCTGGCTGTGGTGAGGACTGACATCATGAAGTATGCTCAGGCACACGTGGCAAAGGCTATGAAGTTTTGTAAGCATTCCCCCAGTTCCCAGGTTTATGAACTAATGAAAGGATAGAGCTGTGGAGAACACCTGGGTAGTGGTGTCGAATGACTGTTGACCAAGAAAAGGAAAACGGAATCACCATGAGTAGACCCACATTTAGAGGAACTCTGCCCCAGAAACAGCTGGCCTGGGGGAGAAGACAATCTGTTTCCAATTAGGGAGCAGCCAACAGAAGAGCTGTGAAGTTTAGAGTTGTTGATTCATGAAGGTTTTAAACTTGGCAGGAGTATGTGTGTGGTGTGTGATGTGTATGTGTGTGGTTTGTGTACATGGTGTGTATAGGTGTGTGTGTGGTGTGTATATGTGTGTAGTGTATATAGTATATGTACATGGTGTGTATAGGTATCTGTGGTGTATATGTGTGGGCAGTGTGTATATGTACATGGTGTGTATAGGTATCTGTGGTGTATGTGTGTAGTGCATATAGGGAGGAGGGCATGGCAACCCACTCCAGTATTCTTGCCTAGAGAATCCCCATGGACAGAGGAGCCTGGCGGGCTACAGTCCATGGGGTCGCAATGAGTCGGACACAACTGAATGACTGGCACAGTGTATACAGTATGAGTACATGGTATGTATAGGTTCGTGTGGTGTGTATGTATGTGAGGTATGTATGTAGTATGTGTATGCTGTGTGTAGTGCATGTGTTACCTCTGCAGTAAAATTTCACCTTCTTACTGAACATCTTGTCCTTCACCTTTAATAGTGCTTAACAGAGAAGGAAGGAAACATATTTATTACATAAAGGCCGAATCCTTTAGCATGTATTTTTGGATTAAGTCTCCGAAGCGTCCCAGATAAGGAAGATGAGGCTCAGAGAGGCCTCCTGTCTAAGGTCAGCCATCAATGGTGGCAGAGGCCAACTCTAGACCCCGATCTGCCTGACCACAGTAGGTGTTATCAACCTGACTCCTGAAAGAAGAAACACCCAGATGCAAATCGAGGCGGGGTGGTGTTGTATGGGCTGGTCTTCAGGCAGCTTTCATGTGGTGTGTCACTTGAACACCTATGCTCTGCTCTGGCTCGCAGACCCACAAACTTCCTGCGAGCACTTCAACACTCAGGTTTTATTTTTGTCAGCTCTTCCTCTGCACCATGCTCTCCCCAGTGAAGCCAACTCAGTGAGAGCAGAAATAGCCCAGCCCCTGCGCTGAGGCAGAAACATCACCCCTGGCTCAGCCCATCGGGTCAGCACGTTCCCGGGACAGCTGGAGTGTTCTTCTGCACGTTCTGCCTGCATCCAGCGTGCCTGGGCTCCCGGGAGAGCTCTGGTTTCCTGCAGCTCCTGGAAGCCCCTCCAATCGCCACAGTTCCCCTCCTTGGCACGTTTTCAGCACAGCCAGGCTTCAGCTGCGAGTTCTGAAGGCAGCCTGTTGCCGTTTATTCTCCCAGCAACTTCCTGCAGACCCAGAGAGTGACAGGCAGACATCTGCTGGGTCAGACCAGGAAGTGAAACTCCCACCGGCAGCCTCAGACTGGCTCTCATACAGAAAATCGAAACTGTATTAGTTCCAGATGTTTATTGACAATCCCCTATTCTGTGCCTGATGCAGGAGCAGGGTTTAGGACTCTCAGGAGCTCACAGACTACTGGGGAGTCAATGAGAAAACAAAAAGCTGAGCCTGGGAGACCTGCATGAGACCAGAAAGGCTTATTATGGGAACGATGGAGAAAGAAACACTTCACTCTGCCCTGACCTGGGCAAAACTTCTCATATTTTATCCAAGTCAGAAGGCTCAGTCAGAATTCAATAAGTACTAGTAATATTAACAGCAACCACAGTATTATTATTAATTAGGTATTTACAATACATCAGGCATCCTGCTGAGTACTTTACAAACAGTTTTGAACACAGTCCTAATGCAATAGGTACTAAATGATTCAGGTGACTTTACAGGTGAGGAAACTGAGGATCAGAGATGAGTAACTTGCTCAAAACTAGAAAACACAAGAGCCAGTATTTGAACCTAGTTCTGTTAATTCCAAAACCTAAGCTGTTATACTTTATAATACATCCAAAAATATGGCTTCCCAGTGGTGCTGGTGGTAAAGAACCCATTTGCCAATGCAGGAGACATAAAAGACATGGGTTCAATCCCTGGATCAGGAAGATCCCCTGGAGGAAGGCATGGTAACCCACTCCAGTTTCTTGCCTGGAGAATCCCATGGATAGAGGATCCTGGCAGGTTAACGGTCCCTAGGGTTGCAAAGAGTTGGACATAACTGAAGTGACTTAATTAACATGCATGCATGTGGACATATAAACAGTTATGGGGCTTCTCAGGTGGCTCAATGGTAAAAAAAAATCTGCCTGCAATGTAGGAGACCTGGGTTCAGTCCCTGGGTCGGGAATATTCCCTGGAGAAGGAAATGGCAACCCGTTCCAGTATTCTTGCCTGGAAAATCCCATGGACAGTGGAGCTTGACAGGCTACAGTTACCTGTGGGGTCACGAAAGAGTTAGACATGACTTAGCAACTAAACAACAACAACAACAAAACAGGTATATGCTGAAAAAACTTGACCCATCCTGGACCCAGTATTTCTCATCTCCCCTTAGTCCTTATAGATATAAACAGTTATATTCATTTCTGGTATATCCTTTCTTTACACAAATATAAACAAGTCAATAAACATTCTTATTTGTTCCTCTTTGTTGTAAGATAAAATGGCATATATTAACATTGATCTGTACCTAATGCAGTCCTAGAGAATTTTCCACTGGAGTATATAGAGACCGTCCCTGTTCTTTTATATAGCTGTATAGTTCTCCATTTGTTGATCCCAGCCTTTTAAAGACAAGGCAGTGTGTTCTCACCTGGGAAGATGTGGGTATGCTTTGCTAAACTGTTTAAATTTCACGGAGCACCAAGGAGCAAAAGGGTGTTGAGAGAGATTTAAGATTCCCTGTTCGAGGCAAGAAGATGCACATAGCACAGCCTGCCTGAACATGTGGCCCCACCTGGATAAAAGGATACATACACTGCCACGGTGGTGGCTGGGGAAAGCCCTTCTGTGGTACAAGTTCCAGCGTATTTCTGGCCCTGTTCCCTGCAGCCTGGGGCTCCTCCTTTTCATGACATCTTCCCTATGTTATGCCTGCAAAAGTTTTATAGAACTTCCTGTGCCTCGGATGCAGAAGATACATGTAGTCTTAATGCGTCCTCTTGGGCTAATTCTCCACTGATTGTGCAAGAGTCCAAGACCTTCACAGGTAGTACTTAGTGTTCCCAGGCCTGTAGTACTCCATGGGAAAGCTTGCCATCAGGTTGTTAAACACCTTTGAAAGGGAGCTGGAGTCAGCACTCCTTTTCTCTGAGATAGGGGATTCTCCCAGAGGATAATAATGCCTATGGGAATAACTTTGGTCCTTTGAAAAGAGGCATTTGCTTTTAAGGTCATGCTTAGTAAAATCCTTGGTGGCTTCAAAGAGGTTGTGCAGTTTCCAAAACAGCAGACCCATCAAACACACACAGTCTCCTGTCTGTTGCCTTTGTGTTTACTAAGGTGTGAGGCTTTGAGCTTTCCCCATGCACTCATCACAGTGATAAAGCTGCCCCTACTTGGCAGTGTGGTTCCATCCTGTCTAGTGTTTAGAAATTTACTTTCTCTCTTCAAAGGATTCTTAAGAGACTGTGGCTTATAGGATAGCAGGTACTACTGAATAGTCTCCTGGATGAAATATGCATAATTGTAGAAAATGGCTATATGCAGAAACCAAGATATACTGTGTAGGTCATAGCTCAGGAAAGAATCTGGGAGACCTTTTAAGCTCTACACCTTTAGAGCTCTCAAGTGGCCACATCCAGTGAGTAGCAGATCTAGGATTGTAATCCAGGCTTCCAGCCTTCTATCTCAGATCCCATGCTGCCATGTCACTGCTTTCAGGGTATATTTCATAAAATCTGAATAGATACTGTTAAAAAAAAAAAAGAGTGCCATGGTCAAGCAAGGTCAGCAAACACTGGGCTGAAGAAAATGAAATGAGCTTACTTCTGCTAGGATTTTTCAGAATCTTTAGAAAACCATTGCTTATGGTGATCCTACAACAGGGCAGATGATCAGGAGTTTTCTCCAAGTTACTTTATCCTAGAATGCTTTTGTGTTGGAACATATGTGGAACATATTTTGAGAGACAACACCTACTGCTTCCTCTCTTGAGTAATTTCAAGAGTTCTTAAAAGATAAATTCATGGATATGGGAGCTATGGCCTTTGTTTAGGAGGCTCAGGGTTTTTTTAATTTATTGATGATTGCTTTGCAATATTGGTTTGATTTCTGTTTATATATATGCCCTATCGAGGTCAACAAAATGAAGGGTACTGTCATATCTGACTGGAGTGACTATTAGGATGTCCTAAAATGTCACTCCAGCTCTTTTAGGACAACTGTTTTCTCCAAAACCACCATGATTTTGATTATTTCCCTGTTGTGGTTACTTTGAAGGCACTTGGATTCTGCACCTGGTTTGACATACCAAGGAGAGGCCAGAGGCATTTCTTGGTGGAGCATCCACTCTGAAGATGACCCTACAAGTAGTACCATGCTGTGTTCCAGAAGTTCTTGATCTTTTTGGGACATGACTCTTTTGGGGGTCTTATTATGAATGAAATTACAGACCCCTTGGGTCAGAAAATACATATTCATCATAAAATTTGCATACATTTTTGACATATTTGTGCACCCTTTGAGGCTTATCAGTAAATCACTGACCTAGATTCGTTGCCCTCAAAGAGAGCTTTCTAGAAACAAAACACACCCAATGAACGCGCATGTACACAAAACAAGAAATGGTGGTCAGACTTTAAGTAGCCTTGTCAGGAGTTATTTTTCTTTCTTTCTTTGGAATTCTTGGTTCTTAGAGGGTGTCTTGTTTCCTGCTAGTCCCTGTTGGCATGCTGGCTTTGTCAGTTGTGCTGGAGGGCTGCCAAGCACGTTGTGTTAAATGCAGAATTGGGGGATTTCCTGGAGCTGCTTTAAAATGTCAGTCCTTGTTTTTCATTCTGAAACTGCCCTTTCTGGAAAGAAAGAAAGGAGAAAGGGAAGAAGGAAGAAAGAGAAGGAGAGAGGGGGAGGGATGGAAGAAGGATGGAGGGAAGGAAGGAAGCGAGGGATAGAGGAATGGAGGATGAATGAGGGCTGAAGGCCAAGGCACTACATAGACCCACATGGGGAAAGGGAGCCAGTGCATACAGGAGGAGGGATGGGGTGGCTTTCTATAACATGCCTGGAGCCAGAGCTCCTCCTCTTTCTAGGCCTCAGTTCTTTCATCTGTATTCTGAGCAAGTTGGCCTCACTAGGCCATCTCCCATGATCTTCAACTGTCTCTGACCTTCCATGTGGTTAACTTCACTTTATCATAAACATTTCATGATAAAAAGCAGTATACCTCTTGGCTCACCCCCATTCTTTTCTTACTTTCCACTACTTTCTTTTTACCCCCAAATAGATAGAAGTTTATTAACTTCCTTTCTTCATTAACTTCCTTTTCTTGGTATGTTTCCCTCTGTCCAGCACTGACTTCTTCAGCCTGCTCTCCACCCCCTCAAGCCTTCCCTGGTTGTGTTTCTCTGTAGATCAGGCTCTCATAATCATAACCCATGATCGCTCCTCTTATTTCCTAGCACACAGTCCACATCATTTCCAAGTCAGACTCCTTGGGCCTGCTTTGGGTGGCAAGCAGCAACAGATACAGCAGTCTGTATCTGTGCAGATACAGACTAGCGGGGTATGTAATGGCAGTTTACATGTACTCAGAGCTTACTAGAGAAGAAGGGATGAACTCCAAAAAGTGCAGAGCCCTAGCCCAGGACCCAGTGCTCCAGAAGAAGAAAGAAAAAAAAAAAAAAAGCTCCAGAGACACAACTGGAGAACTTCTTTACTTTGACCCAACACAATTAATTTCATGCGGGGTGTGGCAGTTTGTAGAAAGCACTGGAAGCACTGGGCTGAATGGTACCATAATTGCACAATTCTGAGGAGCTGGAGTTTTCATGAGCTTACAACTCAGGCCAGGTGTAGGAGATGTGTTACAATTTATGGGCTCTTTGGGAAAAGATGATCTGCTGGAGTTCCTTGACCCTAATTTTGCTTATTTCTAAATCCTCGGGTAGCAGGGGTGATTTGGTGGGGGTAGGGGAAGAACACAATGATGACTGCACCAAGAAAACCCCTCAAAACTTGAAATGGGAAGTAAAACCTCATTAGCCTTTCTTGGTACACACTATTTTTAACGACTGTATCTACTTTGTGCCATGCTTCACATGACCTATGCTGTTTACTCTAGGAAAGAGATTCTTGAAAATACCCCAAGAACAGCTTCTGAACATCATCCAAAGCCTTCCAGGGCCTATGTTAATACCCTCTTTCCTCACTTCCAGAAAGCCCACATCTTCAAAACGGATTCATCTGAGGCTCTGGGAACCAGACATGCGTTCATGTATTTAACTTATATCCATGAGACTCAGAGTTGAGTGGCAGAGATAATGCAGGCCAGGACTGAATGCCAGAAGGTCTGGACTCTTCCTGTCAACATGTTCCCTGCCTGTGCAAGGTTGAGACCCTAGGACTTCATTTGCACTCTGGCTCTGCCACTAACTAGGTGTGTTGATTTGAGCAACTCACTTAACTTCTCTGGTTCTCTGTTTCTCTATTCGTAAAACAAAGGGTTTGCATTAGAGATCCCCCAATTTCTTTTCAGGATAAAATATGAATTCCCGTGGTTACCAGTGATCTAATCAAGTCTCATTTTCCTCATCCATAAAGCAGAGAGAGTGTTACATGCTTGTGGACTTCACAGGGAGGGGGTGAAAGTGCTCAGTAAGTGTTAACACAAATGTCAGCTACTGTCATCATTAGGATTCTTTTTAGCTCTCTCTTTCTTCAGAGCATGTTTTTCATGTCTTTTACCATTTGTGCTAAAGAACAACTCAGTGCCTTACAGGACTTTCTGGAATTCAGTTTTTGGTTTGACTGAATAGGAGGCAAGATGTCAGTTCAAGCAGATAAAGTTGTTGTAAGTGACAGTAGTGTCTGAAAGTTCTTTGGAAGGAAGTGGGCAAAGGCCTCCCGTAGTGCCCAAAGAGAGGTGGCTTCTTCTTGATCTCATTTACGGGCATGAACGCTGCTTACTAAGAAACTTGTGTTCTCAAATGGGGCTTCGCCCAGTGAATGAAAAGGCCTTAGAGGGTTCTACAGGCAACAGCAGTAATCTGTGGTGCTTATCTTTTGCCTAGCTTCTGTACCTTTCTAAGTAATTTATCCACATTAACTCATTAGTACTCCAAACCCTACACTGGCTTTGGAATGGAGGGAGGTGATATTATCTGAGTGTTGCATTCAGAGAAAGCCCTGGGTTGAGAATGATAGTACCTCTGTTCAAATCTGGTAGTACTCTCCCCTGCCACCACAGCAAACCCCTCTCATCACTTGTCCTCCCACTACCAGAATCTAGAGGTGCCATCTTAGTGCCTTGCCCAGTATCATGGTGTATCAGAAGTAAAATAGCTCTTTCAAGAGTTTCTGCAGGGCCAACTCCTTTACAGTGCAAGAAATCGAGACATTTCATCAGCCCAGAGGGGAAGTGAAACAACCAAAGCAACGCAGCTAGCTATGGACACAGTCAATAACTTGTCTTAAGAGGCAAAAACTAGAAACCACCCTCATCCTGCCCCCATACACCTTAACAAAGTAAACACTCTTTGTGCCCCTCTAGGTATCAACTGGGAGAAGGCAATGGCACCCCACTCCAGTACTCTTGCCTGGAAAATCCCATGGGCAGAGGAGCCTGGTAGGCTGCAGTCCATGGGGTTGCTAAGAGTCAGACACGACTGAGCGACTTCACTTCCACCTTTCACTTTCATGCATTGGAGAAGGACATGGCAACCCACTCCAGTGTTCTTGCCTGGAGAATCCCAGGGACGGCGGAGCCTGGTGGGCTGCCGTCTATGGGGTCACAGAGAGTCAGACACAACTGAAGCGACCTAGCAGGAGCAGCAGCAGCTATCAACTAGTGCTTAAACATGAAGGGTCTGGGGAAGACAAAGTACATAATGTCTAACTGACCACACAGCCCAGTTTTTGTGGCCACCTCTGAAGAGTTATCTCATCCCCAGCAGTAGCAGTGACCCTTCATCTCTTAAGCTCCTGCAATGGGTCATTCTTAAGGGAAATGAAAGTTGTAATTCCATCATTTTGGAGAGAATGAATTACAGGAAGGGCTCTCTCTCCTTTTCTCTCATTCAGCAGCCAAGTTAATAGAACCCCTAGGAACACAGCTTTAGGAAATGGAAAAGTCAGTTTGTGAGCAATTCTAATGTGAAATGAAAAGGTACATAGTGGCCCAAGAGCTTGGGCAGCTCTTCGTTTCAGATATCACCTACCCTAATGTAGGTGCCTTTTGCCAAGAACACACCTGGATCAGCTCTGTGCTTTTCATAGAGTTAGCACACAGTAAATAGCTGAGGATTGATCTGGCGGTGCTTGGTTGGTGCTTTTTTCATTTTTCAGCTTATTCTTCTGTTTTTAAAATTCTTTTAAAGTGTTTAGTAAAGACATAAGCAGCCAGTGTTCAAAACAGCTAGGAGGAATGTTGATGATAGAGGCTGTCATCTGTATATTTTGAACTGATTTCTAACACTGATTCTGTTACTTTTGTTCTGGGTTTAAGTCAGTCAGAAAAATGTTACTGAACTTCCTACCCTAGTCCCTCAAGATTCTCAAGGCACATAGGCTTCTGAAAGATACAGAGGAGAGTTGGTGCAACAAACAAAACAAAACAAAACAAAAATCAAAAACCAGTTTTAGCTTTATTTAAGCAATTGATTTTCAAGTCAACTTAATTATGAAATAATCCCTCCTCCGTTTAAAAAAATCCATTAAAGTTCCACAAAATTCAGGCTCTTTGGAAAATATCCTGGGAACTTGTAACTGAGGCCAATTTCTAAACTTTACTGGTGAAAAAACAGAGGTTCTGAGAAGGGCTGAAGTTTTCACATGTAGCTAGTGAGGAGAGCTAGGAGTAGAACCCTACTTCCTGACTGCCTGGTCCAAACTGATCAATCACATCCAACAACAGGGCATTCCCTAACATTGGTCCTGGGATGCTAGGCATCATGGGTAGCCTTTGAGATAATAGGTAAAAGAATGTGAACATTTTACTTTATAATAGGTCCTTTTAAGGGTAATTTGCTTGAAGATAGCGATTGTTTTAGATGCTTTTAAAAATAGGTATCATATCCTACTCTTTCGTTATTTCAGTTCTTGGGGTGCTTCCCTATTGCAGCCTGTGTGTGCCGTAGGTTATATACTAAAAGAATAAATGAAAGAATCTGTAGGAGTCAGAAAAAGAGAAACTGAGCAGAAAGAGCAGGATGGATGAAAGAAAAGAGCCAGCAGTCAGTGCTCAGTGGAGGACAGAGGTGCTCTGTCAGAGAAGGGAATGGAGACAGCTGCAGGTGATGAGAAAAAAAACAAAATGAAATTGACTTTTGATCATGACACTTTGCTTTTAAACAGTGACTGGTAAAGCTAATTCAGAGTCTGGCCATGCCAGGAGGTGAGCATGAGCACCAACTGCTGAGAACCTTTGTGAACCTGAATCAAGTCGGATTTATTGCACTGTTATAATAAACGTGCAGGATATTTTTTAAAGCCCTTCAACAATAACAGATGAATAACACAGGTCTCACTCTTAACGAGGTGAAAGGCTAATGGGGAATAAGAGACACTCAGATAAAATGTCAGGTAGAATGTGAGCAGTGTCTCTATAGGTGCAACAAGCCCAAACCGTGAACAATCAGGGGACTGGAAGATCATATCAAAACATATGGAACAGAGAGCGGTCCAAGTGGGTTCCAGTCGGTGGGTGGGTGGTGTGTGTGTGTGTGTGTGTGTGTGTGTGTGTGTGTGTGTGTGTGTATGTGGACTGGGAGTGGTGTGGAGAGACATGACTAGAAAGTCTTGACATCACAGCTAAGGGGCCACGAACGGCGGGCTGAGGTGATGCTCCAAGCAGGTAGCCAGAAGCTGTGAAAATTTTTTGTATTGTGTGTGTTACAAATGATTTCCAGGCAGGGTGACTGGCAGAAAGAGGTAAGCTAGGAGGAGCTTGCTGGTAGGGGAGGACGCAATTTGGTTCCAAAGATGCTATGGACACCCTTGAGGTGCTGCACATCAGACAATTGGAAAATCTGGCCGCAGATCCTGGCTGAGTTCTCTCCTGAGAGGACAAGAGACAGCAGAAAGTTCTGGTGGTTGTCTCAGGTAACAGGGAAGCTAGGGAGGATGTGAGGAAAACACTAGCCAAAGAGAACCTAGACAGAAGGAAAAGATGCAGGAACAGCCCCCCGAGGCCAAAGTTTCAATAACGAATTTATAGCCATGGTTGAAAACCCCAACCTTGGAGCCGGAAACATGTGAGTCTGAATCCCAGGAACCCAAGTAGTCACACTTAGCAAAGGGACTTCAAAGAGTTTTTGAGTCTGTTTTCTCATCTATGAAATGTGAGTGATTTCTACCTCAAAGGATTGACAGCATTCACTAATATTCTTAGCATGGGGTTTGCACACAGTAGGAGCTAAGGAGTAAGCAGGGGCCAGCGGGAAAAGGAATTAGAGAAGTTAAGAGTATTCCCCTGAGGACCGTCGGGAAATGGAGGCCAGGACCCTCAGGAAGCCCAAAGTCTTTGCTTCAGCCGAGGGTGCTGACCAGCGTGGAAGGAGGATGGGTGCCTGCAGTCTGAGGCCTTTCCCTTCCGTCCTCGCTTCCCTCCAGCCGGGCCTCCCAGCAGCAACCTCCCCCCACCTTCCCCGCGCCCCCCCACCGCGCCACGCCCGCAACCTCCCCGCCCCTCCCCCCGTCCCCCGCCACCTCCGCCCCCGCCCCCAACCTCTCCGGCCACTCTACTCGGCTGCCCACCAGCCAGGCCCCAAAGCCTGATGCGCATGCGTTCTCCCGCGCCCTTGCCCAACTTTCCACGTTTCACTTCCCTCCTTTTCCTCCGCAGCGCCAGCTCCATCGCTACGATTGGCCAGAAGACCTCCTCGGATTGGCCAATAAACGGCGCCCTGTCGCCCCCGTGTTACTGGGTAGAACAAAACAAAAACAAACAGAGCGAGAGGGGCCAGAGACGCTCGGAGGCAGCGACAGACGCTGAGGTGCGGGGTCGGGGCCTGCTGACCAGGGACCTGGGCGAGCAACAGCGGCGGCGACGGCGGCGGCCTGAGGGGTCAGTAGCGGCGGCCCGGCTCGCGCGCTCGGGAGGACTGCGCCCTCTCCCACCGCCCCTATCTTCAGAGGCAGCCGCTCGTTGGGGGAGGGGGCGGGGGGTCGTGGAGGCGGCGGCCGAGGCCGGGTCGGGCCAGCGGGGCCGGCGTCCACCGCCTCCTCGGAGCTCGGCAGGCCGAGCCGCGTCCGCCCCAACGCCCTGGGCTGCGGAGAACCGGCCCCGATGCCCTCCTCTGGCCTCGGCCGGGAGCGTGGCGGCGCGGGCCCGCCCCCTCTTGGACCCCCTCCAGGCGTAGCGGGGCGCGCGGGCCTCTTCGCCGTCGAGGGCTCCTCGCCCCCGAGAAGGCCGACATTTCATTTTCCTCTGGGGGTGGGCGTCGGGAGGCGGGTTTCTGGCCCGACTGAAATCCTGTGGGGAAGGTATGCGCCCTCCTGGCCTCCTTGGGGGCCCGCTCTGAAGAGGCGGCCCGGCGCTCCCCGACCCGGCCCACCGGAGCCCGGGCCCGGCCGCCCGCCCGCGTCCAGCACCACGCGGGGGGTCGGCCTGGCCTGGGGGCTGCGGGAGCCCGGGCCTGTGGCGGCGGGAAGCGGGCCGCGCCACAGCGGGAGGGGCTGCTGGGAGGCGGCCACGTGCCCGCCGCCCCGGCCCTGCGAGAACTTCGCTGCGCCTCAGGTTGGGTATAGGGTCGCTTGTTTAGTTTAAATGAAATCTCCCGGGGAAAACAAAGGCAGGAGAGGGGCCCCCTTTCTGTGTATCGAGTGCTCTGTCTGCTGCGTTTGTCTGTTTGATGCTGCGGTGTGTGCGGAGAGGCTTTTTTTGTTTGTTTGCTTTACAAGAGCTTGAGAACTGCCTTCGGAAGTCAAAATCGCCTGTCTCCCCTGGCCCTAGTGAGAACTGACTGCGTAGCCAGCAGTTGTGAGATAACTGACAGAGAAGTAAAATGCCTAAAAATGCACCTTCCTCTGGGGGGGAATGCCTCCGCCTGTTTCTCCCTGCATTTTCATTGTTAAATTAGACTTTTGGCATTCTTGCTAACGAAAGGCTTTTTAGGAACTCACTACTCACTTTTTAAAGGATCACTACAGATATGTTGCAAATTTACTTATTGATATTTGTGCCTTTGAGCTTTCCTGGCGGCTCAGTGGTGAAGAATCCGTCTGCCAATGCAGGAGATGCTGGTTCGATTCCTGGCTCCGGAAGATCCCTTGGAGAAGGAAATGGCAACCCACTCCAGTATTCTTGGAAATCCTATGGACAGGAGCCTGGAAGTCTACAGTTCATGGGGTTGCAAGAGTTGGACACAACGACTAAACTGCCACCACCATATGCTCTTAACTTCCCTTTTTTTTTTTATAAAACTCCTTAATATCTTAGCAGGCATCTTTGAATTTTATTTTGGTTGGTTTTTCTGTTGTAGTAATGAGAAAGGAAAAGTAGTTGCTAAGAGTGTAAAAATAAATGACATTTTGCTGTTTTCCCTCATTTTTGCATCTTTGTAGTGGAGTGCTTTTAGCTGATTTTAAGTGGCTAGTTAGCAGTGATTGTAGACCTGGAGTGAAAACAAGTACTTTTCTAGTTAACATATGGCCTAAACTTCAAAAAAAAGTTGAAGTGGTTTATGAGGTATATTTCAGGAAATAGATTTTTTAGGGAGGTAGGATGGGAAAGTGAGGATCTTTTGGGGAATGTCTTGGAAATTGATACTTTTGCTTGTATGTTTCTGTGAAACACAATGGATAAATGAAAACTTTAATTTCAGCCTTTAATTTTGTCTAACTTAGAGCTTTGTTGAAAATTTTCTAGTTTTGTGTGAAGAATGTGGAGTTTAGATTTTTTTTTTTGCTTTACATTTTTCTTAAGTTTGCGGCAAAAATCTTACGGCTTGTTAAGTAACTGGAAGCTCATTACTTTGAAGACAGTAAAAACATGGGACTTATCTTTATCTTTCTGTAAATTCTTCTAAAACATTTGTGTTGTTACCAAGTGTCCCTGAGTTCTTGAAAGTGTTAATCATTGCCAGAAGACCCAGACAGGGCTTTTTATTGTTGTTGTTATAGTTATTTAATAAAAACAAACTTGATAAACTATAGTCATTACCTGATAATGTTCTTTGTCCAACTGAGTGTCTTTTGTGTAATAATTTAAATATTATTTTTAGTGTTAGAAAAGCAGTATTTAAAATTGATATGACAGCGGAAGTCTGTGTTCTAATAAGCTTCTCTCTGGTAACTCTAAAGAAGAATTTTCTGTGGGTTATTAAAATCTTGTATTGAGCTTGTGCACACAGAACTGGATTTAGAAGGTCAGGGTTCTAATCCTGGTTCTTCCAATGAGCACTTCCTCTGATTCTGTTTAGTTGTGTGAACAGTGGAGTTCCTACCTCAAGATTGTTCTGAGTGGTACATGAAATAACGCATGTAAAACTGTTTTTGAATTATAAGGGGATTTTTAAACATCAGTTATACTTTATTAGCTAAGTTCTGCGGAAAGTGTCCTCTTGAAGATTATGTTTGTATCATGCTTGAAGAAGATTTTTAGAATGTAACTCCAGTTAAAAAAATCTCACACTCATATCATATGACATTTTCTCTTTCTGAAACGTGATTCATCTACTAAAATGAAATAGATTTGGCATTTTCAGCCATGGAGGACACTAATGTTTAGGTTTACGAACCGTTTTTGTTCATGTATCTTTATGTACGTATTTCTAAGGTTCATTTTTCCCCCTAAATCTGAAGTTGGTAGGAGTTATGATACTGAAAGATATTTATGTACAATCCATATTTCTGTTTCTTCTGAATAGAATGAGAGTGATTTCACGATTTTCTTAACTTCTGAAACATCTCAGTAGCCTAAGGATTATGCCACATTAAGAAACTTAAAATTTTAGCATAAGGTATGCATTTTTGTTTCACAAAATAATACCCTTTTCTGAAGGAAAGGGCTGTACAACTTACAAGATGTTAAAATGGTGTGTTAAGAAATGTAAAAGTCAGTTTTTCCTTTGAGTGGCAGGAGGCATATCATTTTTCTAAAATGACAACTAACAGTAGGTTATGTTGCATGAAAACAAAATGCTTTTTTGTAATTAGTTTATTAGTCATTCTCTTTAATTTGTGTGCATTTTATATCTTTAAAAAGTCACTAGACTTCCCTAGTAACCCAGATGGTAAAGAGTCTGCCTGCAATGCGGGAGACCTGGTTTGATCCGTGGGTCAGGAAGCTCCCCTGGAGAAGGAAATGGCAACCCACTCCGGGGTATCCTTGCCTGGAAAATCCCATGGACAGAGGAGCCTGGTGGGCCCCAGTCTATGGGGTCGTAAAGAGTTGGACACAACTGAGTGACTAACACACATATCTTTAAAAAGGGCATACTGCTGGTGAAATGATTATAAATGACCTAAATGACATATCTAACTTACGTTACTTCTAAACAGATACTTAAGTACTCCCAATTACTATTTAAAAAATATTTCCAGAGAGATTATAAAATTGTATTTGGTTACACCTTCTGGTGATAATTTTCATGAGAATGTATTTTGGTAGTCTTTTTTCAAACAGTGGATTTTTATTGTTAAGTTAATTGTCTAAATAAAAGGTAACTGATTTAATCAACTAGGACCTTCCAGCATTAATAATATTCAAACCATTTTGAAATCAAGATCTAAAATATTGAGGTACTAATGTCATTGTACTTACTCTTTTCTTAAATAGGTAAGATTTTTAAAAGGAATGAGTTTTTCAGATTATAAAAATAATGCTCTCACAGAAAATACTAATTTAAAAAATTTCTTTGTAGCAGTAATTATAGGTGCCTCAGTGATGAAATGGCAGATTTATCTGCTTTCAGATAAGTTTTAGTGTGAAAAATAAGATAATCCTGTCTTTTTTTAAACCAAAACGGTGTTATTTGCATTTTAAAGTATTAGTTCTTATAGTTAATTGGCAACAAACTATTCAGTATCTAGATGTAGCAGATTAATTATGAGGTCTGGTATTTTTAAAAATTTGGAATGTGTATCTACTTTAACTTGAAATAGCATGTTTAGCAAATGTATCTTTTAATTCCAAGTTACAAGGGTGCTTTGCCACATCCAGAAATATGGACTTTTTATTTTTTGGACACAGGTAAACTTATCAAGAAGATTGAAACCAAATGTTAATTAGGGGAAGTAAAGTGAACTCTTTAAAATGGAATTACGTGGTGATTTTTTTTTTTTAAACAGTCTGAGTAAGTAATTAAATGGACCTTAATTATGTGAGTTTGGAAGATGTTGAAGTTTTTTTCTTTTTTTCTTTTTAAAGAAAGACGTCCCAAAGGAAGAGTTCCATTTGGTAATTTAATCAGTGCAAGTGAAATTAAGGAACAATGGATGTAGAAAATGAGCAGATACTGAATGTAAACCCTACAGGTAAGTAATTATCTTGAATCTTGACTATTGTGAGCAAGTTTTAGGCCATTCCAAATTTTATGAAAACATCTTTACTTTAAAAACCATCTTTGTCGTGAAGTCGAAGCCTACCAGGCTCCTCTGTCCACGGGATTTTCCAGGCAATAGTCCTGGAGTGGATTGCCATTTCCTTCTCCAGGGCATCTTCCCGACCTAGGGATGGAACCCGGCCTCCCGCTTTGTAGACAGACGCTTTATTGTCTGAGCCACCAGGAAGTCCTAAAACCATCTTAACTCATGCTATAAGAAATCAGGTCATATTATTTTCAAAATCAAGTTGGTGATTCTTATTTTTATGAAATTTATCATATGTATTTTTCTGTGTGTCCTTTCACATTTCATACATTTATTCTCCAGTATTTAAAGTCTATGGTGTAGATGGGAGAAAAATAGTGAACCTGATCATTACTATTTTCATATGTACTAGTTAGTAGTTTCTGTAATATAAACTGTTATTGGTATCATCACTATCTTTCCTAACTAATAATTCATTATAAATTAACTGTATTTTCCCCAATTTTCTGTGATGCTTCAGTAGTAGTACATTATTGTAAAAATGATTTTGTAGAATAGACGTCCAAAATAACTTTAGATCACTTAAAATGTGCATATATGTTTCAGGATAATCTTTGTAGAGAGCTCATTAGGAATATTGTCAGTAGCAAGAACTTTTCATGTTGGTACATTTTAGGTAATTCTTTGCTTTATGATTAATACTGAAAAAATCTCCATGGAATTGAATGTTTAGCATATTTCATTTTTTGATATTATAGCTTCATTTTTCAATGATTTTGATTCACTATTCTGTCCAGTTATATAGTGATCTGAATTCACACTTTGAAGTTGAAGCATCTTTGCTATTTTAAGTGTGCTAGAAAATTGTTGAAAAAAAATTAAAAAAAGAAAAATTATTGTTGAAAAAAATTACTATAATAATTAATGATTATTTTGGTGCCGCTATATACAATGGCTCTATGAATACTTGTTTTTTTAGGATTATAAATGGGTCTTATGTCCCTGTTTCATTGAGGCGAGAATAGTAATGATAAAATTTAAGAATATATTTCACAGATGGATAATTGTTTCTTCTCTGTACATCTAGTATGGTAGACAGTAGCCACATATGACTACTCAGCTCTTAAACTGACATATCTGAATTCAGATGTATTGTAGTTGTAAAACTTTTTCTTGGTAACATGCTGAAATGATAAAATGGATCTATTAACATTAAATAAAATATATTAAAATTCAATTGTTCCTTTTTAGTTTTTAATAGGGATATTAGGAAATTTAAAATTACATCTTTGACTTGCATTATTTATTAGATAGCACAGCTCTAAGTTTTATACTGTTTTCTAATTGTAACAAGTTCTATTTCTAACCTTGTTCTTGGTGTCTCTGCTCAGTACTTCTTAAATACTTCACTACTTGGATGAGCCTTAGACAGGCTTTTGCAGTCAATTTAACCTGTAACAGTCTATGTTAGACTAGTATATCAATTCCAGCTTCTACTTTTACCAGCTATGTTACTTTGGGGAAGTAGATTATGTGCTTTGATCTTCAGTTTATTCATATGTAAAGCTGGAATTGTAAATAACCTGCTTTAAAGGTTTAGTACTGGGATTAAGTGAGATACTGTGCATGTGTGTCATAGCACATGCCCATAGCATGTATTATGTGTATCACAAATGAAAATGTGCTTATATTGTTAAATATAATAACATAATTCAGTGGACTAGTAATTGAAAGTATGATTGTCTGGTACTGTGGTGTAATGTATGTTGGGTTGGTTATTGAGATGTTAGAGAATTCAGAAAGAAGAATTTAGTACACAGTAGAAAATGACTTTGAAGTCACCACATTCTGTACTTGAGGTTTTTTTTTTTATCTTTTAAACTTGAGTTTTCTTAAAATCAGATAAACAGTGGTTCAGTTCAGTCATTCAGTTGTGTCTGACTCTTTGTGACCCCATTTCTAAAACCAACTTGAACATCTGGAAGTTCTTGGTTCATGTATTGCTGAAGCCTGGCTTGGAGAATTTTGAGCATTACTTTACTAGTGTGTGAGATGAGTAGAATCGTGCAGTAGTTTGAGCATTCTTTGGCATTGCCTTTTTGGGGACTGGAATGAAAACTGACCTTTTCCAGTCTTGTGGCCACTGCTGAGTTTTCCAAATTTGCTGGCATATTGAGTGCAGCACTTTTACAGCATCATCTTTTAGGATTTGAAATAGCTCAACTGGAATTCCATCACTTCCACTAGCTTTGTTCGTAGTGATAACTTCCTAAGGCCCACTTGACTTCATATTCCGGGATATCTGGCTCTAGGTGAGTGATCACACCTTCGTGATTCTCTGGGTCGTGAAGCTCTTTTTGTACAGTTCTGTGTATTCTTGCCACCTCTTCTTAATATCTTCTGCTTCTTTAGGTCCCTACCATTTCTGCTCTTTACTGAGCCCATCTTTGCCTGAAATGTTTCCTTGGTATCTCTAATTTTCTTGAAGAGATCTCTAGTCTCTCCCATTCTGTTGTTTTCCTCTATTTCTTTGCATTGATTGCGGAGGAAGGCTTTCTTATCTCTGCTTGCTATTCTTTGGAACTCTGCATTCAAATGGGTATATCTTTCCTTTTCTCGTTTGCTTTTGTGCTTCTCTTCTCTTCACAGCTATTCGTAAGGCCTCCCCAGCCAGCCATTTTCCTTTTTGCATTTTTTTTTCTTGGTTATGGAACCCCAAAACTTAGGTAAGTATATAGCAAAATATAAGAGCAATTGATGTAAAAATGGGTTAAAATTATAATACGTAATATATAAAATATACCTAGATATATCTACTGCTCAAGATACATACATGTATATTTGAAAGGATATTAAAATAGTTGAAGAAACTCAAGTGTAGGAAATATGATTAAATTGAATAGTACTCTGAGGGACATTTTAATGCATTGTTATACTTCTAAGAGAGGCCTTTATTTTCTGGTTGAGTTTGGTGGCTCACCTTAATTGTTGAATAACGAAAGCAATATGTTAGAGATGGGTGTTTAATGTTTGCTTCGGTCATCCATTCTTATGTGAAACACCATCTAGCTTGTCTGATCTCTGATCTTTCCTTCTCCTTCCTCTTATTCTTTTTTTTCTTCTTTGTATTCCCTCATTCCCTGTTTCTTTAGCTGTCACCACTTTGCTGTACTCTGGCTTTATATTTTCTAGAGTTAACAGTCATCTTAAGATTCAGTGTGAGTTTGAATCTTATCCATAGTCCTTTTTAGGTATGTAACTTTTCAATGAAACATCTTTCTGGAAAATGAGGATAAACAGCTTCATTGTAGAACTTTGTTTGAATTATAGACCATGTAGGTAAAGTACTTGTGACTTGCTGTGTAGTAGGTACAATACTTATGGTAATGATAGAAGAAGTATACAACTTTTATAGCTACTGCTACTTTACTACTAATAGTCTTAGTAGTTTAGGTCTGGTGGTTATGATGACGTCCCAAAGTGACCCTCCTAGCACTGGCTTCCTTTCCTAGTCTAAACTTTTGAAATACTGTTTATTTTTAAAATTCTGTTTGAAAGCCTTTTATTTTGTCTTTAAAATTAGTGTTAACCTTTTTATTTATCTCAGAGTTATTACCCTTGCCCTTTTCAGTTAGTTCGTGACTGAATACAGCAACATTTTCTTAGCTGGTCTCTTGACACTTTTTTTAAATAATATATTCAGTATTCTTCTGCAAACAAATTATGCCAAGTCTACCTATGATATCAAATCTTTAAGCTCTGACCATTCGAATGTGGGAGTGGTCAACAGCTATTCCAGTGATTGGGACAAGATCAAAAGGAATCTAACATTACAAGGTAATGAGTTTACACTTAATTTTGACCCAATAGGAATACCTTCAAAGGGTTATCAGTGGGAGAAGATCAGTCTCCATGCAGTTTGGAGAATGGTTTGAAGAATCAGGGCAGGAGACTATTTATGAGACTGCTCAAGTAGTTTGGTGCTTCTTAATGTTTTTGTTTTGTGATTACCACAGGATTTGTGCCTGTTATACTTTTTTCAAGAATTGTAAAGATTTTAACACACCTGTGGTTCTCTTTATAGGTTGATTTAAAAAATCTTTGGTTTCTACATATTACCTTAAACATTTGAAAGCCCATGCATATAGATTTGACACATCTTAGTTACACTTGGGAATTTCCTAAGACATTTGAGCAAGCTTCAGGAGTTGGTGATGGACAGGGAGGCCTGGTGTGCTGCACTCCATGGGGTCGCAAAGAGTTGGATGCAACTGAAGACATTTGAAGGGCTTTCCAGGTGGCACTAGTGGTAAAGAACCTGCCTGCCAGTACAGGAGACAATGCAGGAGACATAAGAGACACAGGTTCGATCCTTGGCTTGGGAAGATCTCCTGTGCTAACCTACTCCAGTATTCTTGCCTGGAGAATCCCATGGACAGAGGAGTCTGGCAGGCTACAGTCCCTAGGGTCACAAAGAGTTGGACATGACTGAAGCAACCTAGCAAGACCTTTGAAAAGGTATTCGGCACTGAGTTGAGTTAGCCATAATGAGCAAAACTCAGGCCCAGGGGTAACTAATTCAATAGCTTTCTGAGCCTTGAAAAGTTTTCAGAGTAAAGCCAATTGTTTCCATGTCATTTGATCCCCATTGACATTAGAGTGGAGAGCGTGAAGGATATTCTGTTAGGTGCTGCAGTTACAAAAAATATATAGTATAGACATGGTTCCTCTTTTGAGCCCTGTGACTTATTTGGAAAAGCATGACTGGTGTATAAAAAGAAATAGAGTGATTTCGTGAGATGGTAAATGAGCAGTATGTGAGTGTTACTGTGCCTAAAATTGTTAGAAAAGTTTTCATGGAGGAAGTAGGACTTGAGCTGTATGTCCTAAAGGACTTCTTAACTGGAAAAAGCAGAGACGATGACATTTTAAACAGAAGACCATTGGGAACTGTGAATGCATTGCTGTCTTTCAGGGGATAATGTGCAAATTTTATATAGGCTAGAAGACATTCAGAGTGCTAAGTAAATGTGAGTCAGATTTAGAGAAATGAATTAGAACTTTGAGATAATGGCTTTGAAAGCAGTGATGAATCAACAGGCTCAATAATCACAAATGATCACTTATTTGCAAAATGCTTTTCATCCTCTTTGGATTAGTAGCATTTTCTAAGTGTCCATAATTAATCATGAGATGTTTGGCAAGTTATTTAAATACTTTTATCCTTAGTTTCCTTGTCTGTATAAATGATGCAATAAATAGCTCTCAAACTTGTGGGTAAATGACAAAATGCCCAGCCTAGAGCTTGGTAAATAATAGGCATTCTGTAAAAGTTTATCTCCCTTCTAAGAGCCTTAGTCTTTTCTTTCTATCTCCAGCTGCTTGACTGTCTTAGCTCATAAAAGTTTCAAAGGTTTTATGTCTGTGTTTATATTAACACAAGTTTTATGATATAAATACACGAGATAACACATTTTCTGTAAACATCGTTCATTAACATTCAATGCCTTAGTTTACTTTCCATGATACTGTGAAGAATAATCCTGTTTCAGTTCAGTTCAGCTGAAGTCAGTCAGTTGTGTCCAACTCTTTGCAGCATCATGGACTGCAGAACGCCAGGCTTCCCTTTCCATCACCAACTCCCGGAGTTTACTCAAACTCATGTCCATCAAGTCGGTGAAGCCATCTAACCATCTCGTCCTCTGTTGTCCCCTTCTCCTTCCGCCTTCAGTCTTCCCTGGCATCAGGGTCTTTTCCAGTGAGTAGGCTCTTCTCGTCAGGTGGCTAGAGTATTGGAGCTTCACCTTCAGCATCTAGTCCTTCCAGTGAATATTCAGGACTGATTTCCTTTAGGATTGACTGTTTTGACTTGCTTACAGTCCAAGGGCTCTCAAGAGTCTTCTCCAACACCACAGTTCAAAAGCATCAGTTCTTTAGCACTCAGCTTTCCTTATGGTCCAACTCTCACATCCATCCATACATGACCACTGGAAAAGCCATAGCTTTGACTAGATGGACCTTTGTCAGCAATGTCTCTGCTTTTTAATACACTGCCTTGGTTTGTCAAGAAGCTTTTCTTCGAAGGAGCAAGCATCTTTTAATTTTATGGCTGTAGTCAGTGTCCACAGTGATTTTAGAGTCCAAGAAAATAAAGTCTGTCACTGTTTCCATTGTTTCCCCATGTATTTGCCATGAAGTGATGAGACTGGATGCCATGAAATTAATTTTTTTGAATGTTGAGTTTTAAGCCAGCTCTTTAGTTCCTCTTGCTTTTTGCCATAAGAGTGGCATTATCTACATATCTCCCGGCAATCTTGATTCTAGCTCGTGCCTGGCATTTCGCATGGTGTTAAATAAGTAGGGTAACAACATACTCCCTTGATGTACTCCTTCTCCAATTTTGAGCCAGTCCATTTTCCATGTCTGGTTCTAACTGTTGGTTAATTGTCATTTATTAGATTGAGCCTATGAAATTGCCAATATGTGACTGCTACATATAAAAATGATAATTTCATATGATTCAACCTAATCTAACACGACTATAGCTGGTATAGCAATAGTTAAAATGCTTACTTAGATTTCTTTTTTTCCTTCATTTTGTTTTTAAGATCCAGATAATTTAAGTGACTCTCTCTTTTCTGGTGATGAAGAAAATGCTGGGACTGAGGAAATAAAGAATGAGATAAATGGAAATTGGATTTCGGCGTCTTCCATTAATGAAGCTAGGATTAATGCCAGGGCGAAAGGCGGCTGCGGAAAAACTCATCCCGGGACTCCGGCAGAGGTGATTCCGTCAGTGATAATGGAAGTGAAGGCCTTAGATGTGGAGTAACTGCACCAACCAGTCCAAAGGGAAGGTTGCTGGATAGGCGATCCAGATCTGGGAAAGGACGAGGATTACCAAAGAAAGGTTGGTATATATCTTATGCAAAGAAATAAAAGGGAGAGATGCTTTCTGATTCTTATACTGCAATTTCTTGTTCTGAGAATGAGAGGAATTTAAGCAATGATAATGTAAGGCTTTATGGTTTGTATGTATTTTTACATAGTAATAATTCAAGGATTACCCCACTCTTTAAATTGAGCCTTTTGCTTGTTTAGGTTTAGCTCTCTTAAGCAGAACTTTGTCTCATATTTCCAGCAAAATACACACCAGTGTTTTTCACAGTTATGACTTGTGCATGTATTCTCTAATTCTGCTTGAAAGAAATAGGGTCAGAAAGTCATCATACCTATTATCTAATGAATCTAATTAGTTATGTCTTGTTAAGAATACATGATAAATACAATTTGACTGGTAATATCAGGGTCAGAGTTTTAATAATTTTGTAGATCTGGTTCTAAGTTCTTTTAGTTCTGTTTATTTTGGGTACTGATATTGTTTTACTGCTGTATCTCCAGGGCCTGGAGTAGTGACTCCAAGGGTAGGTACTTACATGATTGTTGAACTGAGGGGTCTTGTTAGCCTCTGTCTGTGGTAGAATTTTGATGCAGTTTAGAGATTTCACTTGCATCTAAATGGTGGAAGCATCAAATTATGGCCTAGGATTCTTGTAAAGTTTTTGTACCTTGTCAAAAGTTGTTGAATGACTGCAACCATTGGCTGGATCAGAATGAAACCTAACTACCAGATTTGTTTTTGCTCTGGTGGTAAGAATTATACTCAATGTGTAAATAATGCCCCCCACCCCCCCATGGGTGATAGTTCTTTTAAAATATTGCAATATATTGAGCCTTATAAAAACATTTTAATACATTTATTTAGTAAAGCAACTTTGAAAGTTGGAATTGTTAAACTTCTGCTGATCTGTTTGTTGGTAGAAAAATAGAAATGATTAGTTTGGTTAATGCTTAAATAGAAATCAGTTATTTGTAATATATTTCTGGCTGTAAAGTATTTGTTTCTGATGGGCTTAGAGGGTTGCAGTCGGACACAACTGAGCACACACACATGAATATCTAAAGAGAATTTGACTTTAAAACATTTGATGCTGGTCACGATACTTCTTTGTTGAATAATTTCTCTTTTGTTGAGTTTTCTGTGTCATCTCTTAACTGAATCAGTGTATTTCTTTTTGTTGTTCCCAAGAAACGTCAGAATTTAGAGCCCAGTTGTTATCAGCTGCCTTGAGGTTACCGTTACAGCTATTTTCCTGTTTTTTGTTTGTTTGTTTTTTACTTTTAAAACATCTGCCTTTTTAGTTCTAACTTTGTGAGCTGTTTCAACTTGGTTTTTGAAACTAGATTATAAATATATCTAATCATTACTGAAAAAGCAGTGATCTGAATAAAAAGTTTACCGTATAATTCTCAACTGGCAAAAAAAACTGGCATAAAAATTAAAATACAGTTTTTTAACTGCTCCTTAATTAACACCTGAATGTCTAGAACTATTTCAGATTTCAATTAAAATTTATGAACTGTGGACATTATACTGTTTCCTTTCTCAATTCTAAACTTTTTCAGGTGGTGCTGGAGGCAAAGGTGTCTGGGGCACACCTGGACAGGTATATGATGTGGAGGAGGTAGATGTGAGAGATCCCAACTATGATGATGACCAGGTATAAGAGTGATACTTTTTGTGATATGTATTTAAAAGACTTGCAGACTTTTTGACCTCGTGTTTGTAGCATACTCGTATATTGGTCACATCGTGTATTCTATATTTGTACTATTCATATACATATAATTTTATTTATATGTGTGATTATCTGCATGATTATATAATATTTATATGAGTGTGTATATATATGTGTGTGTACATGTTACACCCGTTTGTATATATATCTAAATCGTATGTATATTCAGTACTTTCAAACTGTTAGGTTAATTTTGGATTAGAAAACCAAGTTAACTGAGTAATGTATATGTAATTTTCACTTGGTTTTTGAATTTAATATTTGGACATGGAAATATTTCTAAGAGAACATGAAAAAAATGTTTTAAACCCAGTAGGATTCAAGTACTATAAAATGTTTGCTAAATATTCTAATTTTAATGTATAAACTTGAAAATGTTTGTTGTTAGATGAAGCCAGTCACATGTTGCAGGCAAACACTTCAGGACTTTCTTTGCCGAGGACAGGGTTAGAAGATTTTTGGACTTCTTATTTGTTTTGAAATTTCAGTTGAATAGTGCTTTTTCTTGGAGATTTTCTGGACTCATGAAGGCTATTATTTTGTAGTACTAATCATAAAGGCTTTGGTTCCTGCTGTTTTTTTTTTTTTTAATGACGTTTTAATGAAAATACTGGATATAATAGAAAGCCATCATAAAGTTTTTGGTCACTGAAGTATTATTGTTTTTTTGGGAGAAAAAATAAACAGAAGCTATGGGGGATCAGGAGCAAGTCATATATTTGCTGTGGTTAGTGGTTCTGATCTATATTTTGATTTATTCAGATTTTATAAAAGAACAGTGACATAGATTTCTGTTTTTAAATTATATAAGTGATCAAAGCATGTAGCATGTTTTTTTCTCTTGTTCCAAATAGGCATTACTAAGCAGTTGGAGTACAAAATTATCAATTTCAGTTTATCTGAATATTTTGTTCTTTAATTTATAACACTCTTCCTCTTCCCTTTCCAGGAAAACTGTGTTTATGAAACTGTAGTTTTGCCTTTGGATGAAATGGCATTTGAAAAGACTCTGACACCAAT
This sequence comes from Nanger dama, assembly GCA_917880005.1. Taxonomy (NCBI): domain Eukaryota; kingdom Metazoa; phylum Chordata; class Mammalia; order Artiodactyla; family Bovidae; genus Nanger; species Nanger dama. The sequence goes on from CAKJTW010000026.1 coordinate 15,407,326, forward strand.
TATACAGGAATATTTTGAGCATGGAGATACTAATGAAGTTGCGGTAGGTTTAAAGTTGCAAGTGTAACTTTTTTAATATAGGAGAACAAACACTGTTAAAAGCAAAACATCATATTCAGGATGATTTTGGATCACTGGAAAAGACTAAGCATTTTTTAATACATAAATGAAGTTTTCACTAAGAAATGGAATACAGTTTTATTTACCATTCTTAACCTGTTTGGGATCTGTTGAGGACTGTGGGCCATTTCCTTCTCTGAAAAATGGCACAACATAGTATTTTAATAATTGTTGTAATTATAACATTTCCATAATTGATAGTATTTAAAATATAATTTTAACAATTTCAAGGCATTTATGGACCTTCTAAAACCTCGTCAGGAATCTCAGTTAAAAATATTCAGTTCCACTTTCTTTGATATTCATTTCAATGCTTAGGACTAGAATAAAATTTATCCTTGTACTCTGTCCAAAAATGAACACAAATGTAAATAAAGATTTAGAAAAGAATGCGTATGGAAATCAAGAGAACAAATGTGTTTTTGAAGCATAATTTGCATGAGGACATTTGCTGTTAAGAATTGTTCATAAAGTAAATCTCGAAGGGTAAAATAAAATTATTGCTCTTGTTTAGTAGTTTAGTATTATTGATTTAAAGTAATAAAATTGTATCTCTGTAGAAGACTTATAATTTAGATTCTTTTAATTCAGACTGGGCTTTCTTGGTTTGTCTCATGAGGTTTGATAGCTTTGCATTTTTGTAGGATTTGAATATAAAACAAATATTTGATCAGTGGATACCATGTGGAGGTATTTATAATGGTGATTCCTGCCTTTTGAAGCTCAGTCAAGCGAAGGAAATGATAACATGCATGGATTATTAGAATGTTATAGAGGAAAAGTTTACCACAGTCCCATGAAGGTAGGGACTTGAAATCTTGTTACCTACCTAGCATGGGGACCAGCGGTATACTCAGTTTATTAACTGAGTAGTACTATGAGGTGAGTGTTATGGAAGCATAAGATGGAGGGTGATAGATAATCTTGAACCATCTGAGGATGGTTAGGAGTTTGCCAGGCTAAGATGATTGAAGCGGGTTTTCCAGGAAGTAGTAGTCCTGGAAGGAGTTTTCCAGGAAGGAGTATCATGTTTAAAGTCAATGAGTTGTTCAAGTGCAGCCCAGGAAGATGAGATGGAGGAGGAGAGACTATTAACAAGGACCAGTTAGGTCACTCAGAGTAAGTATATCAGTAACTAACTGGTTACTCTGAGTAACCTACCTGGTATCCTTGTTATTAGTCATCACTGGATGTAACTGAGTTGCAACGTAGCTTCTTTGGTCATACTGCCTATATTCTGCTTCCTACTTGGTCACTCCTCTGGGAATCTTCAGCAAATACATTTTTCTGTGCTTTGGATAGGGTGAATATGACGATAATACCTCCCTCAAAGAGTTGGTTTTTTGAATTAAGTAATAAAAACTTATTCACCAAAATATGACTGCTTCTCTAATTATTTTGAAACAAGGAAAGAGGATACATGGATAAAGTTTTGATTTTTTTCTCCAAAATAAAATTAAACTGTAGGCAATGACATGGCAATGACATACTTTTTTATTTTTTTTTTTTGAGTAGGAAATGCTAAGAGATTTAAATCTTGGAGAAATGAAAAGTGGAGTACCAGTGTTGGCAGTGTCCTTAGCGTTGGAGGAAAAGCCAGTCACAGAGAAATGACATCTAAGCTTCTTTCCGATCTTTGTGGGACAGTAATGAGCACAAATGATGTAGAAAAATCATTTGATAAATTGTTGAAAGACCTACCTGAATTAGCACTGGATACTCCTAGAGCACCACAGGTTTGTAAAGTTCTTCTTTGCGTTCATTCTTCTTTTCGTTTTCCGTCTGCTTTGCTTGCATTTATAGAACTAATACCTGCTCCTAGGAAATTTTATTAGACGAAAGAAGGAAAAACTGGCCCATATTCCCTATCACACAACAACAGTGCGCTAATATTTTAATGTATTTTTCCTTAGCTCTTTCCACTCCCCCAGTGTAGTTCTCATCACTATAATTTTATATCCTACTTTCTCCACCATGGTCTCTATAGTTTTTTGGTCATATTTTTTTTTGCTATCTCTATGTTCTTCATTACATGTAGTTGAGCTGTTTCATGACCTGGGAGCTTTTAAAAATGTAGATTGTTATAATTGAGGATTGAGTTTGCTTCACTAATGTTATGAAAATAATCATAAATAAGATTGTTCCCTATTATAGCCTTGTAGGGAGATAATTAGAAAATTCATGACTTTATGTATGCTTTTGTTTAGATTCTGTCCTCAAAGCCTTTTACTTTTATTAGATTTAATACATGCTGACACTATAATATGACTTTCTGGTTTGAAATTGAAAACGTGTGAAATCGTTGCTATTTACCTGACCAAAGTTTTAAAGCAAGGTAGGAGCACTTTACTTAAACATTAATTTCGGAATAGAGTATAGGTAGGTTAACCTAAATGCTGTTTCTGTTTTCTTTCCTGTGACAAACAGTAAGTAGTCTGTGCTGGTATTGAAGTGTGATTCAAACATGAACTTTTTTTTTTATACCAGTACCAATACTTAAAAATAAACTGTACAAATAGTCATTGTAGAAATTTTGAAAAATAAGGAAAAGCCAAAAAGAAAGAAAGGTAAGCAAAAATAGCCACTGTTAACTGTTAGTATTTTGGTATTAAATCTTCCATTCTACTTTTTGTGGATATATGTCAATGTATAATTTTTATACATTTTTACCTTGTTTTAATAAAAGTGGAATCATGGTGTATATGCTACTTCGTAAACTTGATTTTCTTATACTCATAAAAATGTGGTAAACATATTTGTCCATATAGTATACCCATCTTACATATATAATGTTTAACCATACAATTATTGTTAGACACTCAGTTGTTTCCAGTGTTATAAGAAATAATGCTGTGAACATGCTTTCAGGTAAGTATTTCTACAGTTTTACCCCCTCAGATAAACTCTTTTACTCAAACAGGTTTTCGAGAGACCATAGTCCAAGTTTTTTTTTTCCCCAGAAGAGTGGTTTCTCTTGACTGTTAAGTCATTGACTTGGCAAATATTTTTGATTATATATGCTATGCTTCAGGCAGTGTGCAAGGTTGGGGATTCAGTAGTGAGGAAAACAGATGTTTTACGCCTTATGGCACTTAAATTGAAGGTTAAGATGTGGGGAGTGCATGCCAGGCATAACTAGTAGGTGCTAAATGATGTTTTCTGAATATTCCAGCATGTCTTAGGTATTGACTGTGTAGTTCAACCAGTCTTCATCATTTATGTATTTAGAAACTGTGTCTTATAAAGGTTTTAGATTTTTATATGGCCTCTTTTTTTTCCCCTTATTATAGTTGGTGGGCCAGTTTATTGCTAGAGCTGTTGGAGATGGAATATTATGTAATACCTATATTGATAGTTACAAAGGAACTGTAGATTGTGTACAGGCTAGGTAAGTAAATTAATTTTTTTCTACTTAGAACTTTCAAAATAGGGGAAAGTTCTGCAGGATTCTGTTGAAATGACACTTGAATTAATCAGACATTGTGGATATTTATTTGTCATTTATGTGTAATTAAAATTGAGAGTTTCTTGATACAGTAGAACAGAAAGAAGACAGTATTATAATGCAGAAGTTCTGCATTATATATTTTTGCATATATATTATATGCAGAGTTTTAGTTAAATTATTACCTACCTTTATGTCAAGCTACTTTTCTTTCTGCCTCAGTTTCCTTATTTATAAAATGAAAGGATGGGACTTAGAATGTTCTTTAAGGTCCCTTCAGGTTTTAATATTCTGCAATTATTTAATCTTCTAATAAAATGGACATTAACAAAACAGCCATATTTTCAATTTTATATTTATTTGCCATGGAAATCTTAGGAAATAATGTTTCTCACTTTCGTTGTTTAGCATAACTAGAAGCTAAATGTGTTATTTGAGAATTATGCTCTATAATTTTTCATAACTTCCTAGAACTTAGATTTGGACTTAGCCATGTCTTAGGTTTTCATTTTCTGGAACTATTTCAGGTCACAGTGTAATGATTGCCTTGGTGGGAAAGTATGAATATATACAAAAGTTCATTTTAGGTGAAATGTTCCTTCTCAGTGTAGATCAAATATTTTGTAATAACAGAGTTGACTGGGAAATGGAAATAAGTGTGTGAGAGAATATTAATATGAAAAGCAACCTTTTTTCTCCAGCTTTTTATTTTGAAAAATAGTTTAAGAGACTTCTTAACTTTAGGTTGCTTTTATGTTATAACGCAAAAGCTTTTAGTGCATATAGGCCTGCCTCTTCCCCGGACTTTATCCATAATTTGGTCAATCTCAAGAGTGTTCATATGTCAAAATTAACTGTTTTTGTAGAGCTGCTCTGGACAAGGCTACTGTGCTCCTGAGTATGTCTAAAGGTGGAAAGCGCAAAGACAGTGTTTGGGGCTCTGGAGGTGGGCAGCAGTCTGTTAATCACCTTGTTAAAGAGGTAACTATAGGGTATTATCTTTAATTTATATGTATTCTTTAGAGAAATAAACATGCCCTCTAGCTTTTATGGACAAAAATTAAGTTCAGTCTTGCAAGTGAAAAATTGAATAATCCTTATATATATGGCTTTATGCCCTTTTGCTATAAATTATACCATGATCTCATAATCATTATTAAATTTTTACTGTTTCCCTGACTTAAAAATAAGATTGTGTTAAGCTTTTCATGAAGAAAGCTATATGGGAACCTTAGCGGAATACCTAAAGTCTTTCCTTGGTATTTAAAAACTTTCAAACTGTTGAAGTAAGTGTTTCTATTTTGTAGTTATTCACTAAATGTCCATTTTTATAACCGCAGTTTGAAACTGGATGGTCTCAGATTTTGTTATGCATTATGAACACTAGAGTAGATCAGAGTGGTAGAATTTTTGTAAGGAAGTTCACTACCTGCGAGAGTTGGACCATAAAAAGAGCTGAGTGCCGAAGAATTGATGCTTTTGAATTGTGGTGTTGGAGAAGACTCTTGAGAGTCCCTTGGACTGCAAGGAGATCCAACCAGTCCATCCTAAAGGAGATCAGTCCTGAATATTCATTGGAAGGACTGATGCTGAAGCTCCAATCCTTTGGTCATCTCATGTGAAGAGCTGACTCATTGAAAAAGACCCTGATGCTGGGAAAGATTGAAGGCAGGAAGAGAAAGGGAAGAGAGAGGACAAGATGGTTGGATGGCATCACTGACTTGGTGGACATGAGTTTGGGCAAGCTCTGGGAGATGGTGAAGGACAGGGAAGCCTGGTGTGCTGCAGTCCATGGGGTCGCAAAGCGTCAGACATGACTGAGCGACTGAACGGCAACAAATGCATACTTTAAAAGAAAAAGTAATTGATTTTTGCATTAATATCAGATTTCTCGCTATGGATTTTTTTCTGGCAGCAAGATGATATTCTGTATTAAGAAACCAAAAATGTTTTACTCTTTCTTGAGGATTTTAAAGAAAATTAGATTTATATAGTACATGTGCTTCTGATTTTTGAGTGTAGTCTTTTCATGTGACAGAAGTAAAACTTTCTATATTCCCAGATGACATAATCTGTATACAGAAAATTCAAGTGAATCCTCAAAAAAACAAAAATAGAATTCACCGTGGTTGCAGGATATAAGATCTGCATACAGAATTTAATTGTAGATCATCTGTATGCTAGCAATGAATGAATGATTTGAAATGAAATTAAACAATTACATTTATAATAGCATAAAAATTAAATATAAAGGAATAAATTTAACAAAAGAAGTGCAAGTCTTCTGCACTAAAAATGATAAAACACTATTGAAAGAAATAAGGTTTAAATAAGTAGAAAAATATCCCATGTTTATGGACTGAAAGACAGCGTTGCTCAGATGATAATGCTTGTCAAAGTTAATATTTTGAGAAACTGCCAAACTAATTATGTGAATTAGTTAAACAAAAATTAGTCAACATAAAAACTGAAATAAAACTACCAATGTGAATTAGTTAAACAAAATTAGTCAACATAAAAACTGAAATAAAACTACCAATATATGAGTTTGAGGTTGACAATATTTGCATATTCATTTATTTTATATGGAAGGATGAGTTGGACAGAGAGGACTTTTAGAAATATATACGTGTATTATTCTCAAAAATGCATGGAACCGAATGGGAAACATTTAAGTACTTTATATAACAAAGTTAAAAGTTCCATGCTTTAAATATTTATTTTCCTAGAGCATAATAGGAATTATTCATCAATTTGTATTCTGTTGATCAGATTTTATTTTTTACAGAAATATGTTGTAGAATTTGGAAGTAGAAGATATGTAAATAAGATTATTTTATTCAGTCAGCTAACATTCATTTGAGTGACTGCTAGGTGCAGATGATTTTAACAGGCAGTGTATAGGGAAGAACATTCCTGGTTGAAGTTCTTGTGCTGAAAAACTTTATCCTCTTTCTTTTTTTCTGGAGCCATAGATATTCTTGTGTGACTTTAAACAGAGTCAGGACTTGATCTCCTTAGCTGTAACTGGAAGCAGAATTGCTAACGAATGTTTTAAATCATGGCTCTCAAAACTTCAGTTTTAGAGGAAAGAGAACAGTATTTAGAGCATCTTTGCTCTGTCTAGTAAAGCCCTATTATCTCTCATTTTTGTCTCCCACTGCAGTATTAAGGTCATCTTGGTAGAAATAAGTTTGTGCACTTTAAAAGTCATTTTGAGACTTCAGTTAGTGCCCTCTAGTGGTATTTTAAGTGACTTCTTTTTTTCCAGGGAGTATTGAAGCATGATCACAGCTCAGGCCATACACATGTCTGCTCGTCAACATCAGTAATTATCAAAGCACACCAGAACACTGCATTATTCCCTTTATGATTTGCTTTTCAGTTGTGAAAAATTGTTATGTCAAGACTACTAGACAACTGTTTATGACCTACTTATTTACTATGTAATATATTGAGATGATGGTAAATAAATCCTTCAGGCAAAGCAGAATTTTCAAAAATCAAGAACTAACACATCTCAATTCTTAAATCTGATAGATTGATATGCTGCTGAAAGAGTATTTACTCTCTGGAGACATGTCTGAAGCTGAACATTGCCTTAAGGAACTGGAAGTACCTCATTTTCACCATGAGCTTGTATATGAAGTAAGATTACTTTGGCATTCCAAAGAGAATTATTGTGTTCCTTTTTGCACCACGGAGACTTAATGCTTCTTTAATAATACACATTAAAAAAAAATTACAGTATTAAGGCAGAGTTCTATAATTTTTAATGATTATGGTTACATATTACAGAAAAGAGATCTGATAGATTTTAGGAGCAGTTTCTTATTTCAATCATTTATTCAATTTTTAGGCCATTGTAATGGTTTTAGAGTCAACTGGAGAAAGTACATTTAAGATGATTTTGGATTTATTAAAATCTCTTTGGAAATCTTCCACCATTACTCTAGACCAAATGAAAAGAGTAAGTATAACATTTTGAACCATGTTTAGGCTGATATCTTAAATTTTGTATGCTTGAATACAGACTGAAGTATTAATGAAGCTTTCTGGTTTATTTAGTAATGTTATGCCTTTTTCTATATTTTTAATGGTACTGTTTATGTTTGAACCTCTTACAGCCATTTCCTGGGAAGTAGTAAATATGTCAGCTTTTTAATCTAAATTTTAAAAATGTGTGTGTGTGTGTGTGTGTGTGTGTATGTTCTTCCTTAACAGTTCTAAGATCTCATAATTTGGTTATATCTAAGAGTCGGACATGACTGAGCGACTTCACTTTTTTTCACTTTTGTGCATTGGAGAAGGAAATGGCAACCCACTCCAGTGTTCTTGCCTGGAGAATCCCAGGGACAGAGGAGCCTGGTGGGCTGCTGTCTATGGGGTTGCACAAGAGTCAGACGCGACTGAAGTGACTTAGCAGCAGCAGCAGAGAGAAACAAACTTTTAACAAAAGTATTTGATTTATTCCTATTTTATTGTATGCATTGTTATTAAAATGTTGGTAAGGTTCTTATTTGCCTTTTTATTTTTTTTTAAATGTAGTAAATGTATTACAGTAGATGGAGAAATGTATCCACATCCATTGTCTGCTGGAAACTCTTTGAGAGAACAGTTTTAAATATTCTGTAACAAATGTACTTAACTCTCTGCACTTTTCAAGGTTCAGAACTGACTTCAGCCTAATTAATATGAACTGCTGCTGCCAAGTTGCTCCAGTCGTGTCTGACTCTGTGCGATCCCATAGACGGCAGCCCACCAGGCTCCCCCGTCCCTGGGATTCTCTAGGCAAGAATACTGGGGTGGGTTGCCATTTCCTTCTCCAATTAATATGAACACTTGGGCTTAAATATAGCTTGATAACAGTGATGGGTTATATGCATTATGTATTTTATATGGGCTAACAATTCTGTATATAACTTCATGGTTCTAGGGTTATGAGAGAATTTACAATGAAATTCCGGACATTAATCTGGATGTCCCACATTCATACTCTGTGCTTGAGCGATTTGTAGAAGATTGTTTTCAGGCTGGAATAATTTCCAAACAACTCAGAGATCTTTGTCCTTCAAGGTACTTTATTTACTTTCTCAACATCAAATACTGACTGAGGTGCTTAAGGTTAAGCTAATTTTCTGTCATTCTGTCTGAATAACAGTATCTTTCCTTTAGTTGCTCATGAGTGGAAAATCATCTCAATCTATGGGGAAGCAAGCATAAAGCTTATTTTGTTCTCTCGTAAATCTGTACAGGACTATCTCATGAAGCCCCAGTTCACTGGAAAGAAGCTAATTTTGTGGAACAAAACGTGTGTCTTAGACTCTGAGTAGATTAAATATTATTTCAGAGTAGATATTACCAGTAAGATGAAAAACTGAGGCTTATGACAGTGTAATGTACCTTTTCTAAGGTTACACATAGTAGAAGCCAAGGATGGATTCAGACTTTTTCCGGCTTTAAAGGTCTATGCTCATGCCTATTCTTTATGTAGTTTCCTTTTGATCTTTCAGAGAATAGAGAATAGGGGCTGATTGCATATTACTTCTCTAGAAAGTGTGTGTGTGTGATTTTTTGGCGGTATATGTGCTATTAGGATCACACTCTGTAGGAGTTGATGGATTTTTTTGTTATTGCTAAAGCTTAAGTTTATATTGTAATAGGTATAAAAGTTTAGTGATAGTTAAACTTGTTTGGGCTTCCCAGGTGGCTCAGTGGTAAAGAATCTCCTGCAATGCAGGAGACGCAGGTTTGATCCTTTGTCAGGAACATCCCCTTGAGAAGGGAATGGCTACCCACTCCAGTATTCTTGCCTGGGATATCCCATGGACAGAGGAATCTGGGAGGCTACAGTCCATAGGGTTGCAAGAGTTGGACATGAAGTGACTAAAACAAAGGAAAAACTTACTTGTGTGGGTCTCCTTTATGTATATTTTAAACTTCTGTAAATTTTTTCTGAAGAAATTTCAAACTTTGTATACTTTTATTTAAGTGCCTTGTGAGAAATGTCAAAAATACTTAAGACTGTCCTTTGCTTACAAAGTTCAGAAGCCATTGAGAAGGACAAGATAATGGTGGAGATAGATTTTAATGGCTTTGATAAAAATGTCTGAAAATGTATATTTCTACTTGGTGATGGCATCATTTATGTACTAATGTGCAAAGTGGTGTACGTCAGTATAAACTGTCAGCTTTGGCAAGGCTTTTGCTACTTGGTGCTTCATTTCCACCCTCGATCTCCTAATATTATAGTATGAAGCCTTTATGTTCAGGAAAATATAGCTGCAATACATACCCCTTTCATAAATACCCTTTAATATGAAAAGGAGTCAACACTTTGGCACCGTCCTTTGGTAGCTCAGACGGTAAAATGTCTGCCTGCAATGCAGGAGGCCTGGGTTTGATCCCTGGGTTGGGAAGATCCCCTGGAGAGGAAAATGGCAACCCATTCTTTGCCTGGAAAATCCCATGGACAGAGGAGCCTGGTGGGCTACAAGTCCACGGGGTCGCAGAGAGTTGGACACAACTGCGCAACTAACCTTTAACTTTTTTAAAAGTTTTTCAGCCTCTATTCAAGTCTTAACTAGTGATTTCTATTATGGCTTTACTTTCAAGGATCATTTGGAGAGATGTCTAAACTTTTTGTGAATTCCATACAACTTTAACTTTTTATCCTCTGTTTTTTTGCTTATTTGGGCCAAGTGCACATTTGTGTGTGACTTGAATGCCTGTGCATATTGGTCTAGGGTCAGAGAAGAAATAAGGACCAATTCTGCCCAAGCTCTGTTGAGCACTTACTGCTTTCAGCTGCTGTGACTGTTCCTCTTGAGCTGTTATTACTACATGTAGCTAGTTGTGTGGTTACATATTATAGAGGAAGGCATCTTGAGTTTGAAATGGCAGAAAGTTCAAATTGACTCTGTTTTTCCACATTCAGGTATGGCTTTTCTGTATCTGAGAAAAAATTAAAACCATTTTAAAACATAGATATTTTGATAGGTTCTATAGCTCTAGTTTTCATAGTTCCCAGTCATGTTGGTGTTTCCTATTTGGTTCAGTGTTTAGCTTTCAAATAATATTAATAACATAGTACAAATAAATAGAGGCATGTCTTATTTTATTGTGCTTTGCAGATACTTTTTTTTTTTTTTTAAACAAACTGAAGGTTTGTGATAGCCCTGCATTGACAAGTCTGTTGGTACCATTTTCCCAAATAGCATTTGCTCACTTTATGTCTGTGTCACAGTTTGGTAGTTCTCAGAGTATTTCTAACCCTCAACTTGCAAAAAGATTAGACTTGTTAAAAGTTTGGATGATGGTTAGCATTTTTCCTCAATAAAGTATTTTAAAATTATATGTACATTGGGTTTTTAGACATAATGATACTGCACACATAATAGGCCATAGTATTATGTAAACATTATATGCAGTGGGAAACCAAAAACTCATGTGACTGGCTTTACTGTGGCAGTCTGGAATCAAACCCGCAATAATTTTGACGTGAGTTTGTATTAAATTTCCAAACAGCAAAATGTTTGCCGTTTTTTTTTCCTTACATGACTTCATTTGAACAGTGAATTTATTTCAATAATTGAGCTTTTAACTAAAAAATGCTCAGATTAAGTAGTTCATTTGGTATGTTCTAGGAAGGCAATGGCACCCCACTCCAGTACTCTTGCCTGGAAAATTCCATGGATGGAGGAGCCTGGTAGGCTGCAGTCCATGGGGTCGCTAAGAGTCGGACACGACTGAGCGACTTCACTTTCACTTTTCACTTTCATGCGTTGGAGAAGGAAATGGCAACCCACTCCAGTGTTCTTGCCTGGAGAATCCCAGGGACAGTGGAGCCTGGTGGGCTGCTATCTATGGGGTTGAACAGAGTCGGGGACACGACTGAAGTGACTTAGCAGCAGTAGCACGATATGTAACCAGTAAGGTCTTCTCAAAAGACTTAGGCATGCTGACTTTTTAAAATTTAAATGACAGACTATTCAAAAGTTAATGACAAAAAAGATGCAGTTTTTAATTATTTTAATTGACTACGGTCAAAATTTGTATATTGTTTACATGTTTTTGTTCTTTTCATTACAGGGGTAGAAAACGTTTTGTAAGTGAAGGAGATGGAGGTCGTCTTAAACCAGAGAGCTACTGAATAAAGAACTCTTGCAGTCTTAGATGTTATAAAAAATATGTATATCTGAATTGTAAGAGGAGTTAGCACAGGTTTTTTTTTTTTTAAGCACTTGTTTTGGGTACAAGGCATGTCTGAAATTTTTAAAGGAAGTGTTTTTGTCTTTTTCTTTATTTTCTTTTTTTTTTTTAAATTTGAGGGTGTAAAGGAGGGACAGAAAAGTAACCACTTCTTAAGTGGGATATTCTCATAAGCTACCTTTTGTAAGTGCCATGTTTATGACCTAATCATTCCAAGTTTTGCATTGATGTCTGACTGCCACTCCTTTCTTTCAAGGACAGTGTTTTTGTAGTAAAATCACTGGTTTATACAAAGCTTTATTTAGGGGGTCAAGTTAAGCTGCTAAAACCCCATGTTGGCTGCTGCTGTTGAAATACTGTGCTTTGGGAGTTAAAAAAAAAGTTATTTGTTTTAAAGAATTTTTAAAAAATGAGCTAGTTGTGAGACTTATTCATCTTTCCAGGGAACATATTGCTTGGTCTTAAAGACGTTAAGTAAATGGTGGCTGGAACATCTATTTTTCTACAAAACTGGAAAAATGAACCCAGTTCTAGAAGAATGTATGACAAAATAAAACATGTGAAGCAGTGTTGATTCTTTATTTGGAGTGCATTTATTTTAGATCTTTAAAAAAACTTATTTCCCACAGCAAATTTTAAATCATATAAAAGAGCATATTTGAACCTAGTTAAACTTTGCTCCTGGCAAACTTTTAAAACAAGAGTACAGTAGTAAATAAATTATTTTAATATTATACTTGGGAAATACTTGCATACTTCCTTGTTTTTGATAGAACTTAATGAAATTTCTAAACGTATATACCTTTCATCATTAAGGTCTATTACCAAGTAGTGCTTGTGTTTATAAAAATTATTCTTCAAACACTCAAAAGTTTTACATTTAGTCAGTGTATGATAACTGTTACTGATAAGGGAAGATCACATGTCTAACCTCTTGCAGAGCCTAGTTACTCAGCAAGGCCTCAAAGTCCATACTAATTTAAATTGTCTATTACCAACTGCAGCAAACCAACCAAAAATTATACTCAGAATTTACAGAGGTTTTCCTAGGAATATACCCATTACAGGTCCAGCTACAGTCTTTTAGAAATAAAACTTCCAAGTTTATGTTCATTTTACTTCATGGGCTCTTTCAAGTCCTTATTAATTTCCATTTTTAGGGTTTTGATTATGTTTTGATACCTGGAAGACAAAGGTGGCAAGGTAAGTCCTTAAAGTCAGTATAATTAAAAAGCTTAGTTCAGTTTTTTAAACCATGTACAGGATGACTGTAGAAGTTGCATTTACTCACTGTGCCTAACTAAGAATGTTATCTAGAAAACTGATAGGAATGGTGAACAGTAATTTGTAGTTTGAAAAATTTGGGTTAAAAATAAAACACAATTTGAGTTCAAAGTTTTAAAACTGCTTATATTCAATACAAACCAGTGTTTAAATTCACAATCCAAATTTTAGTAACTGGGTTTTTTAATAGGGATATTGGCTGTTTTATTAATATATACTGTTTTCAGCATATAGATGCAGATTATTTTCCGCTCTTGTTAATAAAAAGGTGTAGGGTGTTCCGTAGAAGTGCTAGTTATCATTCAGTGAGTTACTTGCCGTTGTTCAGTGAGTTATTTTCTGTTCCTTTTCTGTCATTTCCTGTTGGCGAATTGTATCCTGTGCTGCTTGCTGCATTTTCTCCAGTTTTTCCAGAGTCAGAGATTTTAATGGTAAAAGTTTGGGTTTACATAGCACCATTGTGGTTATATCTTCTACATACAACTGCCCTAAGTTTAAAAAGAAAAATCAGAGTGAGATAAATACAGCTGTTTGGTAGTTTGGATTTGCAGTTTAAAAATTTAATACATTATCATTTAAAATCTCTTCTTATAGTTATCCTTGTACCATATCTTTAAAAATATAAAAGCATCATTTAATGAAGTTCATGAGAAAGGTTTTGAATTTTCACCCTAAAATTATAAGTTGCCATGGGACACAACTTCTTGTGTCAGATGTTGAATTAAAAAAAAAAAGGAAATAAAACATACATAAAAATTCTTAGGGGGACAAGATGGCAGGGTAGAAGCCCACCAGAGTCACAACTGAATGTGACCAATGACCAACCATCAATAAAAAGACGCAAACCTACCAAAACAGATATTCTGTTGATACATCCAAAGACATGAAGAAACCCAATGAGATGGTAGGAAGGGCACACTCACAATATAATCAAATCCCATACTCGCCAGGTGGTGACCCACAAACTGGAGAACAATTATATTGTGGAAGTTCTCCCATAGGACTGAGTCTCACATCAGGCTCCCCAGCCTGGGGGTCTGGCATCAGGAGGAAGAGCCCCCAGAGCACTTGGCTTCTGTAGTCCAGTGGGGCTTGAGTGCAGGAGTGCCACAGGACTGGGGGAAACAGCAGCTCCACTCCTGGAGGACACACACGGGCATGCGTGCACTGGGACCCAGGGCAAAAGTGCAGTGACTTCACAGGTCCGTGGGTCAGACCTGCTGGTCTTAAGAGGGTCTGCTGGGGAGCTGTGGGGTGACTGGCTCACTGTGAGGACAAGGACACTGGTAGTGGAGACGCTAAGGAACAGTCATTGGCATGAGCTCTCCTAGAGGCTGCCATTTGGCACCATGACCTGATACCAAACAGCCCGTAGGCTCCAGTGCTGGGACCCGCCATCAGACTGCTTAAAGACTTCCTGAGCCCACAGTCACCTCTAGTTACGCTCCTTGATATGGCACTACCACTGCCTGTCAGAGAACCAAGACAGCTCTACCCAATGGTGTTGGCAAGCATAGGCCCTTTCCACCAGGAAGCCTGCACAAGCCTCTGGACCAGGGTCAACCACCAGGGGGGTAGACTCCAGAAGCAAGAAAACTAGCATCTAGCATCCTGGGAACTGAATTCACAAGCGTCAGAACCTTCCCTGGGACTAGCTGGTCCCTGGAACGTTGGGTGACGAGAGTGTAAGGCTGGGTGGGACACACAGGACATCCCCTACAGAAGGTCACTTCTCCAAGGTCAAGGAGCATAACCTTCCATATACATTAAAATAGAAATAGAAAATGAGACAGCAGAGGAATACATTTCCTAGAGTAATGGAAATAAGAAAAATACACAAATGGGAGCTAATTAAACTCAAACGCTTTTGCATAGCAAAGGAAACCATAAAAGGAGAGAATGCTTGCAAATGATGTGACTAACAGGTGATTTTCAAAATATACAAATAGCTAATACAGCTCAATATAAAAACCCAATCAAAAAATGGGCAGATCTAAGTAGACATTTCACTAAAAAAAGAGATGGCCAAAAGACAATGAAACTAATTCGAGAAACAAAACTACAATGAGGTATCACCTCACACTAATCAGAATGGCCACCATCAAAAATCTACAAATAATAAAAGCTGGAGAGGGTGTGGAGAAAAGAGAACTTTCCTACACTGTTGAAAGTGGAAGTCGCTCAGTAGTGTCTGACTAACCCCATGGACAACACAAGTCTATGGAATTCTCCAGGCCAGAATACAGTAGTGCATAGCCTTTCCCTTCTCCAGGGGATCTTTCCAATCCAGGGATGGAAGCCAGGTCTCCCCCATTGCAGGTGGATTTTTTTACCAGCTGAGCCACTGTGGAAGCAACTATACAAGTGTATAGCAAGTTTTATATACAAGTTATAGATTGCCATCTACACTGTGGGAATGCAAACTTGTGCAGCCACTATGGAGGATAGTATGGAGGTTCCTTAAGGAACTAAAAATAAGAGTTAGCCACATGGTTCTGCAATCCCAATCCAAGGCATGTGTCTGAAGCAAACCACAATTAAAAAGAAAGGCACCCCAGTGTTCGTTGCAGCACTATTTACAATAGCTAACACATGGAAGCTGCTGCTGCTTAGTCTTCAGTCGTGTCCGACTGTGTGACCCCATAGATGGCAGCCCACTGGGTCCACCGTCCCTGGGATTCTCCAGGCAAGAACACTGGAGTGGGTTGCCATTTCCTTCTCCAATGCATGAAAGTGAAAAGTTGAAGTGAAGTCACTCAGTCGTGTCTGACTCTTTGCAACCCCATGGACTGCAGCCTACCAGGCTCCTCCGTCCATGGGATTTTCCAGGCAAGAGTACTGGAGTGGGGTGCCATTGCTTTCTGTCCATCTACAGATGGATAAAGACGACTGTGTGTGTGTGGAATATTAACATGAAGAAGACTGAAATAATGCCATTTGCAGCAACATGGATGGACCACACTAAGAGGAATAAGTCAGACAGATATCATTTATATGTGGAATCTAAAAAAAAGATATGAACTTTTAAATATAAAACAGAAACAGACCAGAAAGACATAGAAAACAAACTTACAATACAACATATAAACAAAAAGGACCTACAGGAACCTACTATATACCACCTGGAACTATACTAAGTATTTTGTAATAACCTATAAGAGGAAAGAATCTGAAAAAGCAATTAAATATGTATGTATAACATATATAAAACTTAATATACACTTGTATAGTTGTAAACCAACTATATATTTCAATTAAAGAAATGGAAAATCAAGTACCTAGTAAGGTATGGTATTAACATGAATATTCAAATTACTGAATGTTTACCTTAAACCTTCAGCTTTTGTTACATTGTTTGATACAGGTTTCTTTTCCCTCACTTTCAGACCTTAGTATTATGGTAAATTATGGTGCTACTTTTGTCACTAAATTTCTTAATTGTTATTGCCAATCTTGAGAATAATAGGATTTCTACATTTAAGAAACAAACCATAATCTTACATCCTTTACTGGGGGCAAAAAGCAATGGATTACTCCTTTACAAACTACTCATGACAAAAGCATAGCAAAAGTGGAGAGTATCTGTGGTATATATATAACACAAAATAGCTACAAGATGTCTAGCTATTGAGTCTGTTATATGACACTGTTACATGTAGAATATTGGAGAAGGAAATGGCAACCCACTCTGGTATCCTTGTTTGGAAAATCCCATGGACAAAGAAGCTTGGCAGGCTACAGAGAGACTCAGACACAACTGAACGACTAAAGCAGCAAACGAAAATGTTCTATGACCAAAGTATCTGTGATTTAGATACCTTGTTTTGGAAGAACTTCCCGAACATCGGCTTCGTTTCTGCCATTTCTGAAGTGTTGGATACAGTCTCGTCCTTCAATGAGAAAACAAATATTCAAGAATGAATTCCCAAAGCATATTACTTGACATATTTCCATTGTAGTTTAAGAAGTAAAGTCACAATGTGTATAGAAAATGAACTATCCTATCCTTGCATAATTTTAATTACCTGTGAGTCTTTCCATTGAAACAAGGTTGAGATAGTTCATGTAAGCATATAGACCTCGCCAACTCGTTCATCAGTTGTGGTGGTAACCGGAAGGCTGTATGTTCCAAATTTTTCCCCTCAGTGAAAACTGGTAGGGCTTAAGTTTTTCAGGCAAAGATAATTAATTATCTAGTAGGTATCTGTGCAGCCGAGGGAAAACAAAAGGATTTATGTGCAGCTGATAGCATCTCCTGAGTGGTAGATGATGTTAAAAGACAAGACTGTTTGGGAGGTGGCCTATGCCAGGCTGTTAGGAAAGGAGGCAGTACTATGCAAATACTGCCTAACATTCATACTTCTTTCAATAGCTAACAACCAATTTCTGCTTTAATTCCTTTGCTTTATGACAAAAAGCAACTTAAGGATCAGTTACTGGCCACACAACTGCGATTTGTAAGGAAGCAACACAAACAGGTGAAACTGGCTTCTGAATACCAACCAGAAGTGAAGTGTGCTTTCAGTTTACTATTTTCCTCTAATACACATGTATTAATACTATATGTTGAAGTGCCAGTGAATACCCTCACGTGAGTATTTTGTTATGCAGATCCCAGTGTATATGTCATCTCTGGCTAGTGACATGTTTCCAGTGTTACATCCCAGTTTATGCCATGCTATGTATAACTATGTTCAAAGTATTCTGGACTGTAATTTTTAGCATGATCCCCTTCCAACTACAGAAGCTTCTCTAGACAGTCCCACCCATTTTGTGATATTCTGCCACACTGATGCAACTTACTGTGTATCTTTCACAACACCACCACAGAAGACAGATTTATTACCTATAATGTGATGATGCTGGCTTGGTGCCTGCCTTTACCACCCACTGCAAATTAGTTATAATAAAGTGAAGCTGCTGCTGGTCTTATTCCCATTACCACTATTTTGACATTCCTAATAGAAGCTTCCTACTCTCCATCCACCAAGCCTTTTCCCCTTGTTCAAATTCCTATTCTGAAAGATCTAAAGTTCCTGAGAAAGCTCTACCTGCTTTCCAGAACTTTCATCAAAACTTACCCCTATCCTGCTCTGTCTGGGAAGGAAGATGAAGTAGGGAATGGACCAGGAATGAAGCGACGCATCACACTGCCTAGAATCTGAGAAAAATGCAATTCGCCCAATGCACAGCTGCTTCTTCTGACACATTCTTTCCTTCCTGTTACTTAGGCCTGCCAGTGGTAACCAGTGATCATTTCTTTTTCCAGGTTATGGTGAAGGGCAAAAACACTGCAGATCTCTGATTAGCGTGAATATAAGAAACACTTTACCTCTCAAAGATAGCACAATGAAAATATTCCTTAAGCCTTTATTTGGTGCAAATCTGACACGCTATGCTACTGAAAGGGAGGACAGACATTATAAATGTTGACCAACGTGAAGGAAGTGCATAGCATCTAAGAGTTTTTATATCACCAATTTTTTTAATCACCGAAATGCTAAGATGGTGGATGAACAAGTACGTAAATCTTAGCTGTTTTAGAATAGCAACTCTAGTTAGTTACTTATAATTTAATCACTATCTTTTGCTTTTTCTTCTCTATACCTCTCACATCCAAAATCTAGCTTGAAGAAAACAATGAAGCTTGGTGCTATACAAAACCTTAGTTCTCTGATTAAGCTGCCATTGTTACTGGAAAGGGTGTGGAGCCAAAGGCCCAGTAGGGATTGGGTTGGACCTGGTGTGGGGAAGATCAGTGCCGTCACTTGCCTGGGTGGAGTGTCTACTTTGCTGGGGCTGATTCTTGTTCCAAGGTTCCCTAGGCATTGGCAGGAGAGAAACAGGAAGGGAAGGGCTAAAATAAGCAAGGTATTGGTTGGTTGGCTGGCACTGCCAAGCCTACAGTGTCATGATAATCAACTGCCCAGGGAGCCCAGAGTAGGAAGGAGCATTTTTATCCTTCTCCAGGTGGCCTGCTAATAGCCAAATGTGAGTATTTTGCCTGGTGTAATGGACCCTATGGAGCATGGTTACCCCAAAGGGTAATTTCTAATTGGTAAGGTAAGATGTGTGTAATACCAGGGACAGATAGGCCCAAGAAGAAAACATACCAGCTATGGATGAAATTCATGTAAATTATACAAATGTCAGTCATTCAACTCAATAAATATGTGAGTGTCCACCACGTGCCAGGAACCATTCATTAGTGAATTAAAGAGAAAAAAAAAATTTGCTCTTTTGGAGCTTATGGTCTAGTGTATAGGGAGAAAACAAATAACAATGCTATTAGAAGGTAGTGTTACAGAAACTAAAATAGTTTAAGGGGATTTAGGAGTGCTGCGGCTTGTGGTGGTTATACTTTAAATAGGAAAATCATTATGGCCTCATCAAGTGAAAACCATTGTGGTCTCATTTTAGGGTGTGTGTGTTACGCTTTTTGAGATTGCAAAAATAAAAATGCCTGATAATATCCACAGTTAGGGGAACATATAGGGGAATGGGCACTCCCTACTGGTGAGCAGGTTTGTCAGTACAGCATTTTTAGAGGGATAATTTGTAGTATTGTTAAATATTTTTAGTATCTACGAAAACCAAATATGTATATTTTCTTTGACCCAAATATTCTACTACTAGGAGTGATCCCTAAGGAAACAAAGCCTTAAGTGTGTAAAGATAAAAGCGTTCAGTTCAGTTTTGCCACTCAGTCATGTCTGACTCTTTGTGACCCCGTGGACTACAGCACGCCAGGCTTCCCTGTCCATCACCAACTCCCAGAGCTTGCTCAAACTCATATCCATTGAGTTGGTGATGCCATCCAACCGTCTCATCCTCAGTCGTCCCCTTCTGCCTTCAATCTTTCCCAGCATCAGGGGCTTTTCAAATGAGTCAGTTCTTCACATCAGGTGGCCAAAGGACTGGACTTGCAGGTTCAGCATCAGTCCTTCCAATGAATATTCAGCACTGATTTCCTTTAGGATGGACTGGTTGGATCTCCTTGCTGTCCAAGGACTCTCAAGTCTTCTCCAACACCACAGTTCAAAAGCATCAGTTCTTTGGCACTCAGCTTTCTTTATAGTCCAACTCTCACATCTTGTATAGATGACTACTGGACAAACTATAGTTTTGACTGGATGGACTTTGTTGTCAAAGTAATGTCTCTGCTTTTGAATATGCTATCTAGGTTGGTCATAACTTTTCTTCCAAGGAGCAAGCGTCTTTTAATTTCATGGCTTCAGTCACCATCTGCAGTGATTTTGGAGCCCCCAAAATAATCTGTCACTGATTCCACTGTTTCCCCATCTATTTGCCATGAAGTGATGGGACCAGATGCCATGATCTTCATTTTCTGAATGTTGAGCTAAGCCAACTCTTTCACTCTCCCCTTTCACTTTCATTAAGAGGTTCTATAGTTCTTTGCTTTCTGCCATAAGTGTGCTGTTATCTGCATATCTGAGGTTATTGATATTTCTCCTGGCAATCTTGATTCCAGCTTGTGCTTCATCCAGTCCAGCATTTCTCATAATGTACTCTGTATATAAATTAAGTAAGCAGGGTGACAATATACAGCCTTGACATACTCCTTTCCAGATTTGGAACCAGTCTGTTGTTCCATGTCCAGTTCTAACTGTTGCTTCTTGACCTGCGTACAGATTTCTCAGGAGGCAGGTCAGGTGATCTGGTATTCCCATCTCTTTCAGAATTTTCCACAGTTTGTTGTGACTCACACAGTGAAAGGCTTTGGCATAGTCAAACCAGAAGTAGATGTTTTTCTGGAACTCTCCTGCTCTTTTGATGATCCAACGGATGTTGGCAATTTGATCTCTGGTTCCTCTGCCTTTTCTAAATCCAGCTTGAACATCTGGAAGTTCACGGTTCATGTACTGTTGAAGCCTGGCTTGGAGAATTTTGAGCATTACTTTGCTAGCATGTGAGATGAGTGCAATTGTGCAGTAGTTTAAGCATTCTTTGGCATTGCCTTTCTTTGGGATTGGAATGAAAATTGACCTTTCCAGTCCTGTGGTCACTGCTGAGTTTTCCAAATTTGCTGGCATACTGAGCGCAGCAGTTTCACAGAATCATCTTTTAGGACTTGAAACAGCTCAGCTGGAATTCCATCACCTCCACTAGCTTTGTTTCTAGTGATGCTTTCTAAGGCCCACTTGACTTTGCATTCCAGGATGTCTGGCTCTAGGTGAGTGATTACACCATTGTGATAATCTGGGTCATGAAGACCTTTTTTGTATAGTTTATCCTGTGTATTCTTGCCACCTCTTCTTAATATCTTCTGCTTCTGTTAAGTCCATACCATTTCTGTCCTTTATTGTGCCCAACTTTGCATGAAATGTTCCCTTGGTATCTCTGATTTTCTTGAAGAGATCTCTAGACTTTCTCATTCTATTGTTTTCCTCTATTTCTTTGCATAAAAGAGTAAGAATGTACATTAGGACCCTATGTTCAGGCATATGTCATAGGTCAAATAAATTATGGAAAAACCATACAGTGGAGTACTCTGACAGATTTTAAAATTATATAGACTGTCAAGGCATATTTTTAGACAAAACATTAAACTGCAAAAGTTAAAATTTCTACACTAACAGAATGCAAACTTTTAATGCTGAGAGAATACAGTGTCATTCAATTTTTGAAGTTTTTGGTCCGGGTAATTAGAAAAGAATCTGTTGCTTCCTTCTCCTCCAGTTTCTTCATTTTGTAATTTTCCCCACAAATAATGATTTTGATGGATAATGCATTTCAAATCATGATAAAGGAAGCAAACCTGCTGTAGCCATTTGAGCTGGATACCTAAAATTAATGCAGAAGAACTCAGAGGGAAACCAAATCTTTGTCATGAAAAATTTTACTAAGTTGTTTTGCTAAGTTGAGTGAAAATCGAAAGGCACTTAGGTCTAGGCAATGGCACCCCACTCCAGTATTCTTTCCTGAAAAATCCCATGGATGGAGGAGTCTAGTAGGCTGCAGTCCATGGGGTCGCCAGGAGTTGGACACGACTAAGCGACTTCACTTTCACTTTTCACTTTCATGCATTGGAGAAGGAAATGGCAACCCACTCCAGAGTTTTTGCCTGGAGAATCCCAGGGACGGGGGAGCCTGGTGGGCTGCTGTCTATGGGGTCGCACAGAGTTGGACACGACTGAAGCGACTTAGCAGCAGCAGCAGTAGGTCTAGGCAGGATTAGTTAAGTCAATCATAGACATATTGATAGCATAAATTAGTCACAGAATTTAGACAAGTTAAAAATCTCTAGGGTGATTTAGTCTGAGGACCAACCTAGATTTACTATGACAACCAAACTAAATTATGGCAGTAGGACTAGACAAGAGCACTAGCGTGTCCTTCTGAAACTTAAGAATGTATATTAGTGGTCCTCAAATTTTATCCTTGCATAACCACCAAAGAGATTTTGAAAAGCTAGGCAGAAAAATTAGGTACTCTTTTACACATATCCAGATAGACATATAAACTGTTATTCTAAGTTTAAACTTATGATAAGTTGCAAAGGACAAAATTTTCAGCATATTTACCACTATGTCCATAGCAGCACTATTCACAATAGCCAAGACAAGGAAACAATCTAAATGGCCATCAACAGATGAATGGATAAAGAAGTTGTGGTATGTATACATAATAGACTACTACTCAGTCACAAAAAGAATGAAATAATGTTATTTGCAGCAACATGAACACAACTAGAGATGATCATACTAAGTGAAGTCAGAAAAAGACAAGTACCATATGATATCACTTATATGTGGAATTTAAAATATGACACAAATGAACTTATTTATGAAACAAACAGACACACACACACAGAGAACATACTTGTGCTTGCCAAGGGGCAAGTGGGATGGGGGAAGGACAGACTGGGAGTTTGGGGTTACCAGATGCAAACTATTACATAAAGAATGGATAAACAACAAGGCCCTATTGTGTAGCACAGGGAACTATATTCAGTGTCCTGTGATAAACCAAAATAGAAAAGAATATGAAAAAGAATGTGTGTGTATATATATATATATATATATATATGTATATATGTGAGTCATTTTGCTGTATAGCAGAAATTAACACAACACTGTAAATCAACTATACTTCAATAAAATAAATTTTAAAAAAGATTGGAGTAGGAAAGTATGCTCTATTTGATGACAAGGAAATTATTCCTTTAGAGTGGAAAATTAATGTAAAATTAAGAAGTTTTCGATCCTATGTACCTAGCCTATCCAGATTTTTTTCTTTCAACAACACACTAATTGTCTATAATGTACCAATCACAGCTAAACGTGGGAACAGCTAAACTTATCTACATATAGTAGATAAGAACCTGTTCTTCTCCTTGAGGAATCTGGGGGAGGTGAGATGGGGAAAGAGACATGTAAAAAACAATTACAATTCAATGCAACATACTTTAATAAAAACATATCTATTGTGCCTTAAGAAACCAAAACCATGAATAACTTGGCTCTGGACAGGTGAAAGTGGTGATATCTGAGGAATAATTATTACACATGACATTGGAACTAGTTCCAGGATGAATGGGGATTTACTATCCAAAGAAGTGGCTGTGTAGCAAAGGGAGGGTGTTCCAGATAAAGTGAACAATGTGCTCAAAGAAAGAAGCATTTGAAAAAAAAACTTGGAGGAATGGCTAGATTACAATGTATATACAGTGCACATATCATGGTAGGATCCACCAGGTGGAGGCCAGTTCATGTTCAGCCTTGAATGGCATGCCTTAGAGTTTGAACTTTATAATCAGGAGGGAGCTAACTGGATGGCTTTGAGTAGAAATATGACATATGATTTTTTTTTTTGGAGACACATATTCTAGACAAAATGGAAACACTGAAGAGACACTAGAGGCAAGGCAATTAGTAAGGAAACTATTAATTGTTTAGGTAGGATGATGAGGATATGGACACAATCAGCAATACTGAACAGTATGAGGAGAAGATACTTAAGGTATTCAAAGATATAAGAAGTTGAGATTCAAGGAGGGAGGTGGGAATGGGGTTCAGGATGGGGAACACGTGTACACCCGTGGCAGATTCATGTTGATGTATGGCAAAACCAATACAATATTGTAAAGTAATTAGCCTCCAATTAAAATAAATAAATTTATATTAAAAAACTAAATTAATCAAAAAAAAAGAAGTTGAGATTCAAGTCTCCTCCACCATTCCCCAATACCACTTTGGGTGATAAAATGATCAAGGATGGCTGAGATTTTAAGCTAATATGCCTGAGTAGATGGTGCAGGTATCAGTTCAAGTTGAGGATAGATACGAGGGACAAGCTACGAGGGAAGGGCAAAGACTGTGAATTAGGTTCTGACCCAATGAGTGTGGAAGGTAAAAAGACTGGAGGCCTAGACAGGTGGCTGTACAGTAGTATAAGCTACGGCAGTGGATATAGTGACCTAACAAGGATATGGAAAGACGGCAAATAGTGGTAGGGTGGTGCTAAAAAGAGATGAGGACAGTGTAGAAGTTGAGAGAAGGGTCTGGAGTCAAATTAGTCATTTAAACAAATTAATTTTCTAAACTTCAGTTTTATCTCTAAAAATAAAGTTTATAATAGCACTGACTTTAGATGCCTTATTAAATGACATAATTCATATAAAGCCATTAACCAGACCTAGCACACAGGAAGAGCTCAGTGTCTGAATGCTTATTGCAGGTTGTTGATGGGGTGGGAGGAATGGTAGGAACAAAAATGAAAAAAATTTGTCTTTTGTCTGACTTGTGTGGTTGACTGATAGATAAGTTTTCCAACACATATTAGATTTCTGAATGTAAACGAGCATGAGAAAAGGTGAGAGGGAGCCCCCAAATAAGGTGTCTTCCAGCAGATACAAAGTAGTAATGCTCTCTTTCACTCAAGTGATTGACCACGTGCTGGCAGAGTGCTTAATTTGGATTGATAATGTTCAAGGGGAGATGCCAAATAACATTATATGTCATGTAGTTGGAAACTACAGTAGATTCTACTCTGTTTTGCTATCTGGCATCTGCTAGTAGAAAAATGTTGCAACATGTTCAGTTTGGCTAATTAACCCAGACTCATATGAATAATATGTGCAGAGTCTACCTTCAGGAATGTGCCTAGGCCTAAGAACAGGAACTGCTCTTCATGAGTGAAGTTGGATGATGCCTTTGGTTCTGTTACTCTCCAGTAGCAGACACTACTGTTAAGTTAGTAGAAAATGACATGTCCTACTCATTCAAAATGCCTTTTACAAATAATTTTTGCTTTCTCAAAATCCAGTACTAAAAGTGGTCCTAAAAACATTACCTATTAACATTTTTAAAAGGGTTAAGCCTTTTTAAAAAAGGTATCTTTATATTCTCATCATCAGATTTATGTAGCTATGTCAATAGTATGCAAAGAAAGAGAAATAAAGAATTGTTTGATACTTTACTCAGTGTTTCTGAAAGCCTGACCCTTGGATCACCTTTTCCAAAATCCCCTGGATGATTATTAACAATACAGATTTTTCTGGAGCCTTCCCCAGATTCACTAAATTAGAATCTCTAATTTTTAAGTTCTCCACATTAAAGTTGGAGAACCATTGTCATAGATTCATTCATTCAATAAATAAATATTTAATGCCAACAATATACTCAGATTGGACTGCTTTAGAAGTTACCAATAATAACTACCATACACTGACTATATACCATGTGCTACACAATATGCTAATGCATTTTATGTGTGTTTGACTTACTGTGTTCAACAATCCTGAGGTTTTACACTTCCGTGTAACAGACGATAAACAGAGTGAGTAAACTGTTCAAAGTCATCAGCTAATGAATATCCCTGTTCCTGAAACCCAGGTCTGATTCTAAAATCTGTGGTCTTAATTAGTATATTATTTACCTTTACTTGAATTTAGAATACAAAAAAGTGACTGATGGAGTGCATTACTTAAATTCCAATGTGAAGACAAAATATTCTGTATCAATCTAAGAGTGTCTGCCCTCTCAGAGAATTTTCTCACTTCTGCTTATCTTTCATGATCAACTGTAAGTCTAGGATAGGAGGAGTACAAAAGCTTGGCCGTCCTGGGAGTTTTCCTCTTGTGATTATGAACAGACATCTGTATATCCACTGAACACACAATGTTCTTCGTGTACTAAGTGCTAAATATAATCTTGATTTTGCAATTTTTAATAGGTTCTGATGAATGCTACCAACAAGCTATCACAGAAACACCAGGACCAATTAAGACTTGCACGAGAATTTCAGGAAGAAAAATAACACTGCTGAAATTGGAATGCAGTCATATGGCCAGTACTTGCCTCAGTATCTGCTTTGATAACATCAAGATTCATCTGTATTTGAATTGCAGGGCCCACACACCTTTCATCAACAGTCTTTGGGGTGCCAGCAGGAGATGAAACTCATGAAACTATGCTGACATCAGTACACTCTGCTGTAGATGACATTGCATCAGTTCCAAGTGAAGGCAAAGTAGCAGCAACAATTTATTAAAAGGTAGACAGTCTATGTTGCCAGTGCAGCGTACTAATATACTCTAAGTTGGATGGCATCACTGACTCGATGGACATGAGTTTGAGCACGCTCCAGGAGTTGGTGATGGACAGGGAAGCCTGGTGTACCGCAGTCTATCGGGATGCAAACCATCATACAACTGAGCGACTGAATTGAGCTGAACTGAGACAGTCTATGTTGCCAGTGCAGGGTACTAATACAGTTTACATAGACAGGAGGATTAAATGCTAAACTGTTCTTTGTAGGACATGATAGAAAGTGGTATGCTGAGAACTGGCATGGATTTAATGAGCAGCTCATGGTATGGGTAAGAGTAGCTGCATCTGGGAAGATTTAATCATAACTGGCGGAGAAGGCAATGGCAACTCACTCTAGTACTCTTGCCTGGAAAATCCCATGAACCTGATAAGCTGTACTCCATGGGGTCACCAGGAGTCAAACACAACTGAGCGACTTCACTTTCACTTTTCACTTTCATGCATTGGAGAAGGAAATGGCAACCCACTCCAGTATTCTTTACTGGAGAATCTCAGGGATGGGGGAGCCCAGTGGGCTGCCATCTATGGGGTTGCACAGAGTTGGACATGACTGAAGCGATTTAGCAGCAGCAGCAATCATGACTGGAAAAGGATGAAAACTTGTAGTTTTCTTACTTTGAAGTAGTCTTGCAAAGAAACATTAAATTGAATGTAAGCATGCCTCCAGGGCAATTTCTGATGTACGGGAAATAAGAAAAAAGAGTCAGTCAAAAAGACCCCTGGCCTGAACTTCTCAAAATGACAATGTCACATGGGAAGAAAAACGGGGGGACTGTTCTAGATCAAGGCTAAATAGTTATAATACTGAAATACAGTACATAATCCATGACTGGATCTTGAGTTTTGTTTTTTTGCAAGGAGAAGAAAGTATAGAAGACATTTTTGGGTCAAATGGGAAAACATGTACATACAGACTGGATTCTAAAGACTATAGAATTATTAACTTCCTTAATTGTGATAATGATATTATGTTTTTCAGGAGAACTTTAGAATTCTTAGGAAATACATGCTGGCAATTTTAGAGACGTCTACTTAACAACAGGCATCTGCAACCTTTTTCCAAATGTCTCAATGACAAAAAGTGTGAGAGAAGAAATGAAATAAATATGGCACAGGGTTAACAACTGTTAGATCTAGGTGATAGGTATATGAATGTTTGTTGCATTCTTTAAACTTTTAATGCATGAATATTTCTTTGATAAAATATTGAGGGAAAAAATCGTGTTGAGTAGCAGGAACTATGCTGAAATTCTGATAAACCGAAATTCCCTAAAACTGAAGTTGCTGGCAAGCATACTGGGCATCCAGGAGACAGCTGATATTCAATCTTTCAGTATTTATCAAAATAATATCATGTGCAGGGTAAAATAATAGCCTGATAAATCTGATACAAACCATTCTATTTAGCAGTAAACTGGGCTTTCCAGGTGGCACTGGTGGTCAACAAGTTGCCTGCCAATGCAGGAGATCTGAGTCTGATCCCTAGGTTGGGAAGATCCCCTGGAGGAGGGCATGGCAATCCACTCCAGTATTTTGACCTGGACACAAGAGCCTGGCCGGCTATAGTCCATACAGTGACAAAGAGTTGGACTCAACTGAAGCAACTTAGCATGCACGCAAGGCAGAGAAGCTAAGAACACAAGCAGCTGTTATATAAAACAATGGTTGTCATAAAAGAGGTTCAGAAAAATGCTGGGTAAGCTCAGAGGAAATTACTTCCTGCTGGGGAAAATCTGGACACAAATCTCCAAGGTTACTAGGGCATGGATACAGAATCACAAAAGGTTGGTGCTTCAGTAGTTAATCTTGTTAGAAACAAGAATAGTCCATTCTGGCTGGAGAATGAGTACTAAGAATATAAAAAGAAATTCAGCAAAGAATGTAGGTGTGCACCCTTGTCGTTGACGAGCGTGGATATAAACAATTTTCAGTTTACCTGAAAGTTCTCCTGATTTCTCCTTCTCCCCCGCAGCTTTAGGTATCCAACCCGGTATTACGAAGATGACTGACAGGTGTTGACTCAAACCTACAGAAGGAACTATATGAGATAAATGTGAGACACGTGTGGTAAAGGGTCATATAAAACTAACACGATACGAATATTCACAAATATTAAATTGTTTAATATACCGTAGACTTGCTGGATTAGGACAGTATACCTTCTTTCAGAATGGCAGCCAGTGCTTACAAACTCTCACCAGAGAAACAAAGGGAGAAAATTCAGAATCTGAAGACAGGAAGTGGGGAAATAAGACTTAGAGGTGTTGTCGCGGTGGTGGGTAACCATCTTTTCCTTTGTAGCTGGGAATGTAAAACGATTTCCTCAAGTTCCAGAATTCTCCATCCTCAAAGGTCAGGGGGTGAAAGTACTTAACAGAATTTGCGGGGGAGTGGTCAGGAGCTTCACTTAGCCTGAGTTAGGGGCTCCGCCCAGGCCCCTCCCGTCTCGACTTGCTGCAGCTAAGCGAGGGGAGCCGGTTGAGCGGCCTCGCCCCACAGGGAGCCCTCAAAGGGGCGGAGGGAGGGCGGGCCGCCGCCTGGCCAGCCCGGAAAGAAAACCTTCTTCCAGCGGAAGCGACTCTGAGCCTTGCTCTCCTCCGGGACTCTCGGTCTCCCAGGGCCCTGGGGCCCGCTCGGATCTGACCCACGGGTCGGAACCAAGGGACACTGACCTCATTTCTCGACTCCTGTCAGAATGGGTATTCCCTGGGGCAAGGGGGGGCGCAAGCTGTTCCCATCCTTCTGCCATGACCCCATTCAGAAGTGTCAAATGCAACTTCCGGGCAAGACAGGGATTTTCGGAGCTCTAAACTCCTGTCCACCTAGGTAAGTGACCAGACGTCCCAGCAAAATACGGGCCGGGAAACCTGCTCTCTCTAATCCCTCAACCGGGAAGGTAGTCCGGAATAGGAATTAACTTGTTTTACATGGGATGTCTGGTCACCTTTGGTCCTTTTGGGCCTACTTACAGATGCTTCTCTTCCCTGACGGCTCAACTGTTGCCCTGGGCAACTGTGAGTCTGGGCGAAGGGAAAACTACGTCACACAGGAGACGGGAGGCCAGGAAACTCCCGTTGCCATTATCCGTTATGGCTGCCTTAGCGTCAACAGTAACTTCCGCTTGAGAGTTGTCACTCTACCCTGCTGGAGGCTCTCTCTGTGGCCCCGCTAGCCAGCAGCGCCCAGTGGGCGGGAGAGAGGGTCCAGGAGTAGAGGAAAGAAAAAGGGCGCAAAGGGGGAAGCTGGCGCCAATACCTTACTGTGATTGGGTAGCGTCGCTGGCGACAGTGCGTCTGTCTGATTGGGCAGCGTTGGCGGCCCTGGCCCCGCCTGTTTCTCTTCCCCGGCGATTGACGGGCCTGCACTCTAGAGGTGGGGCGGGGCGGAGGGAGCGAGAGTGTGTGGAGGGGCGGGCGGGCGGGGCGGGGCGGGGCGAGTGGGGGAGGGGCGGGCGGGGGGCGGCGGTTGGGCAGCGTCGCTTCCAAGGAGGAGGAGGAAGGAGGGCGAGCGAGGAGGATGGCGAAGTCCGGGCTCCTGATGGTAACCAGCGGCCGCCGAGGCGGGAGGGTGCCTGTTGGCCGGTTCTTCTTGCCTTCCTTCCTGTCCGTCGGGCGGTCGGTCGGTAGGGGAGGCCCCGCGCGTCCTGACAGGCGCGAGCCGGCGGGGCCGGGGCGAGGCCCGAGGTGCCGGGGCCCTAGGAGGCGCCGCCGCCGCCGTTTTCCTGGGTGCTGTCGCCGGGAGGCCCGGGCCCTGGGAGCTGACTCTCCTGTGGGGCCCGCAGCCGAGCACCGAGAGCTAGCCGGCCGGCTGACAGTGTCCTGGGCCCGGGCCTGCGGTGGCGGCGGGCCGGCGGGCAGCCGGCCGGCCGGGACAGCACCCGGGCGAGGACTAACCGGCGCAAGGGCCGGGGCCGGGGCCGCCGGGAGGGTCGTCTCGCTCCACTAGGCTCCTGGGGTCACCGGGCCCAGGCTTGGGGGCGCCCCGTGGGCGTGCGAATCGTTGGCGGGGCCCTTGGCGCAGCGGTGGTGATACGGGGCGGAGTCTTTCCTCGCCCCTTCCCCAAAGCCCACCGCGCTCACCGTCTCGGTTCCGTGAAGAGTGGTGAGTCGGCTTTGGGTGTGTTGCTTGGTGAAGCGAGTTGTAGGCATCCGAGAGTGCTCTGTTGGACATGCCTAATGGCAACCTTTTTCCGCGGAGGCTTTTAGGGGTAGAGGAAAAGTACTCTTCTCCCCGCCTTCCCCCACCCCCGCCCCCCTCAATGCTAGAGGCTTCGGGACAAAACGATTTTCTCTCAGCCCCTCAGTATCCATTGTTTTGTGCCACCTCCCTCCCCTCTTTTGCTAGGTAGAAGAACGACTCCAAGCCATTAGTTGCCTTCCCTTTTTTTTTTCCCTCAAAAATCAGCAGAGGGTTTGTGTAATTGTGTTAGTGTGGCTCTACAAACAGGTGAAATGAATACCGTTTCAGTAGTTGGAAAGGAGATGCTTTTGTGTGTGTGTGTCTGTGTGTGTGTAAGCTTTCAGCCCTTTCAGTTGGTGATTTGATTTTCTTGTCTGTTGCTTTGTATCTATAATGGGGGTGATGAGAATAAAAGAGGAAGCAATATTTTGCAATCTACCCAAAAAATGTTTTCTAAGTCTCTAGGGATGCTGAAGCAAAATTGTGTTGCAGATGTGGACTGTCTACTATTTGCTTCCCTCATGATAAGTACCACCACCAGTCTATATCTAAGCTTACACCTGTGCAGTGTTGTACACTTCGTAAATGTCAGCACTTTATCGTTACTCAGTACTCAGGAGTAATGGATAGTTGTATCTAAAACTATTTTTTGTTAGGTTTTCAGAATCTTAGAGTACACTTTCTGTCACCAAGTATTTTTTACAGCATCAACCCTGAAAGATTGTCTTAAAGACCTCATGTTTATTAGTTGCTAATTTAATTTCTACCCTCATCTTTACATGCTGTAGCCCTTGTAACTGTTTGTTACTATGTATTTGAGGAGATTTAGCTATTGGGTACAATTTGTGACATTCACCAAGCTTACAGTTCATAGTTTGCATTTGTTAAGTGTTTATATTTTCTCTGTGACAGTGACAAGAATTATTAGGAATAATTACGCAAATGACCATTCCCTACCTACAGAAGGATCTTAGATTGAATATGATAATCTTTTAAATACTAATTTGGACCTTGGGCACACTGTAAAAGTTTTAATTGTGCATATGCATTTTAAAATAGACCACAGAGAAATAAAGGCTTTGTCTAATGGTTTAAATGTAACATAAAGCTGACATATAAAACTATATTCTTGAAATGCCAGTTTGGAAATAACGGACATGGCCTATCTCTAAGGTTACTAGTTTTTCCTGGCATTTGTTCAGTTTTTGAAAAACACATTGATCTCAGGTTGGCATTTATTTTCTGATTTCTGATTGTTAATACAATTTTTCAGCTGTTTTTAAGATTTTTCTTTTATTGGTTATGAATGGTAATGGATTAAAGAGTGATGTTAAGAAATACATTTAATAACTTGCAGCTGAGGTGGTTTTTTTTTTTTTTTTTTGAGTTTTTAAGCTACCATATTCAGAAAGTTGATCACGACTGTTTTGATAATGGTAACAAGTAAGACAGAGCAACTTGTGAACTAGAAACCAGTCAGAAATTTAAAACATTTCACTTTTCAAATGGAACACTAAAATCATAAGTTCTTTTGTTATGCTGGCTGGAATTACACTTTTTGAATTTTTTTGTTTCTTCAGTGACTTGGGAGAGGGCTTCTCTCATATTCAAGAGAGATAATGAACTGGAATTCTAGGTGGAATGCTCCCAAAGATGGCTTCTGAATAACTGCTGGTATATATTTTTTGCCTTGCCTTACCTGTATTATTTTGAGGACAAGCGTGAAAACTGAAATTCCTTGTTATCCAGGCAGTTAAATTGCAGTGATATTTGTTTTTAAAATATGCTGGATTATCAATACTTGTGTAATTTAATATTTCTGTAAGACTTGTGTTCTTTAAAGTTTAAATAGTTTTTAGATTTTAAATATCACATGAGAAAAGAATACCAGAGTCGGTTTTTTTTTTTCTTTAATTGAAAAATATACACTTAACCTGGGCATGCAGATATAAGGATGAATTTCTTTGGAGGTTGAAGATTAAATGAAAGACTATATCTTCATAGGATTCAGTTCACTGTATCGTTTGTGTATTTTTCATGAATGAAAAAGCATAGAATATATGCTTATAGTAATTTAAAAAATCACAAGACCAAAACACTCTCAAAACAATAAAAAAACAACAGAAAAACAAGTTGACTCCCGTCCTCAAGTGAGTTCTGAGGTTCTATAACTTGGGCTTAGTGAAGGTGTTCTTGAACTGTTATATCAATTAGGAGAGGAAACTTAGATGTAAAACTTTGATATTTCCTAATAAGATCCGTGGGGAATTCGTAAATACTTTGTTATAGATGAATTAGAAATGGGCTGTAATTTAGCAGCAGAATGATAAAGTACTTCTATGGGATACTTGAAAAAGGAGTACTGCAAATAAATTTGTTGCTATTTTTGCTTATTATTTGACTTATATTTCCTGCATTACATATTTCACATTAAGCATTAGGCATATATAGGTCAGATTTGCTATTCCTGTCTTCTGAATTTTACGTTGTATCAAGGTTGTGTACTATATATCTTTCTGGAAATTTTTTTTCTGTTAAATTTTGTATTTTACTATCAACTCTGACTTTTAAAATATTAAAAATTTGTCATAAGTTGGCCTATAGTGTACTTCAAGTATTGGAGTGCTCTGAAATGTAATTGTCAACCAGTGCAGGTAGAAAAGAACATGCGTAAGTCTAAGAAACTGATTTATGTTCTAAAATATGTAGTTGCGTTATTTTAACATAATGTTTCTTCTGTCTTTGGCATTTTCTCCTGGTTCCCAGTTTTTAGCACATCATCTTTAACTCAGCAAATCAAAGTTCTAATGTATGAGAAGCATATTCTAATTGCAGAGGGCTCTTCAGCTTTTGAGATGTTGCTAACATATGTGCTTTTTGAGAAAGTATGATGTTCCCATTATCAAGATTTAAAGAACTAATTAGATTATTTCACACTATGTATCTCATTCCAACTTTTGTAAATATCGTTAACTGGTCACAGAAAGTAGTTCATGCTAGAAAGGGTTAAAGTTTCTTTTACTGGAAATAATGAACATGTTGCTTGAAGCTAAAACATTAAAAGAGGGTATGATTTGTCCCTATGTGAAAGACTACTATGAAATATTTTGGAATGTCTATTTTCTAATGTTCATAGCACTGTGAACACACAATTTAAGCATCTTATTTGCCCCCACTTTATAAATCTTGCAAGTTTAGTAAAGTAATTTCACTATTGACAGATAAATATTTTTCTTTTAGTTTTTCTAATGCCTTGTAGGTAGAAATGATGTGTTCTGACATGGTGATGTCTAGAATTTGGAGTTAATTTCATCAGTTAAATTTGGGCTTTCTCTGTTTCCAGTTTTGTGTTGTACAACACTGCCTTCAGGACTTTCACAATTTTGCAGATAGTTTTTAATTAACCTTTGAATTTTGTTGTGTGAGTGTTTCTCACTGGTTTCACACTCACTAATGTCGCAGACCTTCTCCTGAGTGCTGTGTGTCCCGGTCTGTGAAGGCACAGAGATAAACGTGCTGTTTCCTGCTTTCAGTAAGTTCATGGTTTGTTGTATGAAGGGGACAAACAGTAGTGAATTGTTTTGCAGTGTGACAAGTGCTTTGTAGCAGTATACACTGAAGAACTCAGATGGATTAATTCAGACTGCAATCAGCAGTGCTTACTGAAGGATACAACCTGAACTAACTCTTGAGGAATAAGTTGGATGGAGGGTAGAAAAAGCATAGAAGTTAGAGATGTTAAGGTCCATTTGGAGAATTGCAGGGAATAAAAATTTGGAGTCCGTCTATGACCTAATGTTAATATTTTAAGTGATACAGTAGGCTTTCATTAAAGTTATTATTTTTAGAGATTGTATGCCTTTAGTGCCTCATTTAATTTGGGGCTTGAATTATGGATCTGCATTAATGTTAGGAATCTGCTCCAAATTATTATTTAAAATTTTTAACAGTATATTTTCATAGTTAAATAGAACATATCAGCCTAACATTAAATAATTCTGAAGCATGGAACTTGGATAATGATAAAATGTTTCAAAATCATATTTAAATATATTTTTGTCATATCATACTTAAATATATTTTTCTCAGCCTTCATGTATCATGTTAATAGTAACATTTATGAATTTCATTCCTTAGAACTCATGGTGAGTTATTTTGCAGATATTTAAAATGCATTCTTCTGAGAACATTACAAATAGCCTCTTTCTATACTTATTCAGAGTGCCACTCTTTGCTTAAAAGTAAGACTGTATGATCAGTAGTTATATCCTGGTAGGCTGCTAAAAGTTTTTGTATGCCTTTAAAAGTTTTTTAAGATTTAAAAGTTCTCTGAACTTGACTACTAAAAAGTAATTTTTCTTGCAGTGTGATTTAATACTTACTTGAGGATAAAATGAAGGCTCTGCAGCTCTCCCAGCGTGCCACAGTTTCCCATTTTAAAAATTCTCATACTTGGCTTTTTTTCAGTCCTTCCTGTTGGGACTTCCTTGATAGCTCTGCTGGCAAAGAATCTGCCTGCAATACGGGAGACCCTGGTTCTATTCCTGGGTCAGGAAGATTCCTTGGAGAAGGGATAGGCTACACACTCTAGTATTGTTGGTTGAGCTTCCCTGATGGCTCAGACAGTAAAGAATCTGCCTGCAATATGGAAGGTCTGGATTTGATCTCTCAGTTGGAAAGATCCTCTGGAGGAGGGCGTGGCAACCCACTCCAGAATTCTTCCCTAGATAATCCCCATGGACAGAAGAGAATGGCAGATTATAGTCCATGGGGGTCACAAAGAGTTGGACATGACTGAGCCACTAAGCACAGCAATCCTACCTTGTTATTTTCATTATAGAAATCTGAGAAATTCCTTTTTAAATGTTTCACATTTTAGCAATTCCCATATAAATGTTATGACGTCTCACTTATCTCAAGGTTATCTTTTAGGAAACTAAAACTTTCTGGTGTCATCTCCTTGGATACAACCCCATGCTCTCTTCACCTGGCTAACCTCCTAATTGCTGGTCAAACCTCCATATCACATCTTTGGGGAAGCCTTTGATCTCTAGTTAGATTCTCCTGTTTTAAGGTCTCCCACCTGTTATTTCCTTTTATAATACTCATCATTTTTGTAATAATGTGTTTAATGTCTTTGTCTTTTTGCATTACTGTAAGCTTCATGATGAGCATCAAGTATTTCTGTGCTCTTTACTACCATTTCTCCAGTACACAATGTCTACCTTGTAAGGCTTCTAATAGAAAATTTGTCTAGGGCCCTCAAAAAACAGGCTGAAAAGGACAAAGATATCATAGTGCTTTTGCTCTTAAACACATTTTCTGATCTTAGAACCCCTAGGCCTTAATTGAGGGATCTTTAAAATTTTATAATGTGCAATTATTTTAAAGTTTGGTAGCCAAATGTAGAAAGGACTAGGGTACTGCTAGAGGCCTTATGAAAGTTGAAAATAAGAGCAAGGGTAAAGTACTTAAAAAGGAGACGTAACACATTAAAAATATTAGTGTAAGGCAAATTAATGTGATAAATACTTAAAATCTTTTAAGATGCCATTTGCTTTATATGTAGAATAGTATAGCAAAAATGATGATATAAGATCATGACAGAGATAATAGTTGCTCTTGGTAAATTATGATAATGACACAGGAGCAGATATTATATTTCAGAAAGGTTTCCATCTAAAATGATAACAAGTTTTAGCCTTTTGTTATTGGGAAGATTTGCTTAATGAGATGAAACATAGTAGGTATTATAAGTATTTATTAAGTAAAATTAAGTTGAAAATAATTGAAAGTCCTGATTTAGTGCAGTATATTATTACTGCCTTAAAAGCTTTTGGATTTTATACCTACCATGTGTTTCTTTGTGTACTGAGGTACGAAATATGTAAAACTGAGTAACAACATGTTTATCAGTTTTGAATGAAAACATACCTGTTGCAGTGATATGACAAAATGACATAAAGCAACTTTTAAACTGTTAAAGAGGGTAGTGGTTTAGTTGCTAAGTCGTGTCCGACTTTTTGTGATCCCATGGACTGTAGCCTGCCAGGGTCCTCTGTCCATGGGATTCTCCAGGCGAGAATACTGGAGTGGGTTGCCATTTCCTTCTCCAGAGCATCTTTCCAACCCAGGAATTGAACTTGGGTCTTCTGCATTGCAGGCAGATTCTTTACCAACAGAGCTATGAGGGAAGTTCTTAAAGAGTAAGTTTTCTTGTTTGTTTTTGGCATTTTTGGTAACCTAGACTGGAAAAATTAGATTGGAGGTCATAATTACTTGTTTTAGAAGTTTGTAGAATGTTGCAGCTCGGATGACCTGAAATATATTATTTTTAATTCAACTTTGTTCTTTTTATGTCTTCTGGGATAAAGAATTTGATATTTAACTTAAAGGGCTTTAGTTCTGGTTCACATAAATTTATTTTGTCTTAGTTTTGTAATCAATTGTGTTCTCTGACTAAGGACAGGTAAAAGAGCTAGTTATTTCTTATTTTGTTGCTAAAACAAATATTGGTTTTTCTACCATGTGTTAATTACAGTTTTAAAGTCATAGAAATGGGATACTTATATACTAGGCAGCTTAAAATAGTAAGGTTTTATGATTTAATTTTGAAAACATTTATTTCTGTACTTTGGAAGTAGGGATTTGAAATTCTCAATACTAGAAATATGGCCTAGTTTCAGAACACCCACTAAGCAACTGTGGAAACTCAGCATGCTAAATGGCTTATAGTGCTGCAGTATTCTTTAATTTATCCCACCTCCTGTTATATAATAGCTTATAGTAGTACACACAGAACATGAGTATTTAGAACAAGAACAAAGTGTATTGAAGGTCCAGAACGTGAGACTGTGTTGGGCTTTGGATTGGGCAGGAAAAACCTAAAGATGATCAAATATAATGATGGTCAATGGGTCAGTCAGTGACATAAATCAGTTAAATGTTTTAGGTTGCCAATAAGGCATGAAAAGCAAAAATTGCTTTGGGACTTGAGAACACTGATTCTTTAAAATGGAGTCACAGTTTTTGAAACAAACACATAATTCTATTAAAATTTATTAATATTTTTATTTTAAAAGTTGACAACTCTTGTGAAATTGTCATGATGCTTGCGTACAGGACTAAGTATTTCAATGTAAATAATTTTATACATTTCCCCTAGAATGTTGTGCAACCCTACTGTTGCAGCATTGTATCAGACTGTGAGAAACAGATACTGAAACTGATTAGAAACTAACTGTGAAGTATGAAACTAGTTTATATCCATTATTCAGGATAGTATACTGTCAAGGCATTTTATAAAACATACTTTTTACCAGCTTATTTTAATTTAAAAGATACTGAGTTGATTTATGCTGATTATTATTATTATCAGATGAATGGATTTTAGAGTTAAATGTTTCAGTTTAAAGATTTTGTGATATGAGAAAGGAAGGACTTAATAAATTTACCTTTAAAGTCAGCTATGTAATTTTTATAGAGTTAGCTCTGTGAGTAATGCTTTAATGCATGACTAATTATCTACATGCAAAAATAAACTTATCTGGCCTCTTTTCAATTGGAGCTCACTTATACCTGATATTTACACACACACATACACTATGCTAATTGATACTTTTATAATGACCCTGTAGTAAGATCTTGAAGATTTTTGTTTTATCAAAGTAAGTTAAAATTAAGTTTCATGTAATTGAAGTTGTAACCTATCCCTTCTCCAGGGGATCTTCCCGACCCAAGAATTAAACCAGAGTCTCCTGCATTGCAGGCAGATTCTTTATCAGCTGAGCCACCAGGGATGCCCATTATGTTCAAATTCTTTGAAAATGAATAATCCACAAAGGTAGATCATGTGTAAAAATAAAAATAATTTCTTAATTGATACATCTTTTTTCTGACCATATCATTACCCAGCTTTTATAACTAACAATTTGATGTTTGAGTTGCTTCTGAGAGTAATTGAAATTAAGTATGGCCAAATAATTTTTTTTCTGGCATAATTTAAATAATCAATTGCTACCTGCACATGACTAAATGATTTACATTTTTATGATGTAAGAATTTTTACATTAAAGCTTCTATAAACTATGTGGGACTCATTTTACAATTACAGTCACACAGTAGTAGATAGTACATCTCACCAGTTGGGAACTGGTAGATTTAATATGTTAAATTGCAAAAAAATTTTTTTAATGTATATCCAAATCTATAAGCATGGGCTGCCTTTCCATATTTAGAGTAGGTTCTTATGGGAGAACATCTTTATTAACCTTAAGTTAAATTGGGCTTGACTGTTCCATGTTTTTCTTTTGATCTTGTATGAGGAAGACTTTTGCTTTGGGGTATTTTTTAAAATGTAATACAGAGATAATGAGATTATATTATTAAGGCCCCAAATGCACGATGTAAATCCTGTTTTAACAGCTGTTAGGATGAATAGATAAATAACTGAGCATACTCGTCTTCATCTGAATAGTCTAAAAAGTGAACTATAGGAATATGAGAAAAACTTTGTTTTATAATAAAGGCAGCTTATTAAATACTGACTCTTAAATGTAATATACCTGCCTTGAGACCACACTCCTTTAATCTTGCTGTGTGTGGTAAATTTATTTTTGTTTATTTTTTTTTCCTGACAGTTTCTGATAGTTTATAGAATGAGTAATGGACAGACTTTAAGATCAGATAAGATCTAGTGAAGAAATGTGTGGGTTTATACACACAAAAAGCAATTAAATGAGATTAATTTTTAGCTTAAAAGTACTGAAAATCAAATTCTAAGTTGAAAATACTTTTAAAGTACTGTAGTCACCTTAGTGCATATAACCTAAGATAGCAATTACATTTTATCTCGTTTGCTTTACACTGATAATTAGGTGACCAACTTTTTGATTTATTGCCAATTAGCCGATGTTAAAGAGTAAGTGTTCTTTGAGAGTACTTAGGTTCTGTGTGACATGTTTTGAGTTTCTGGGAAAGAAAGGCTGTTAAAGCAAATAATCACAAATCTTTTTTTTTTTTTTTTAGACTGTGTGGCCTAAGAACTTTTCAGATTAAGTTTAATCAATATATGACATTTATTATTATATCTTAGTTATATTGAGACATTTAAATTCCCCCTATCCCACCTCTTCCTTTTATTTTGCTGGAGAATCTTATAATTTATGTATATAGTGAAGTGTTGTACAAGAGAGCTGTAATCTCAATTATGGCTTGACTTTTAGGTTGAGTAAACAGATTTTCAGTTCTTTGCTCAAAACTTTTGTTTGCTCAGAATCAAAATTACATAATAAATCTGTGCTTTCCCATAAGAAGGAATACCAGATTTCTTGAAAAACTCTGATGTATTTGTTACTGTATAAAATTTAGTTTCTGTGCATGTTAGTCCAAACTATTTCACCTTGCCTCTTTAGAAAAGGGGGGAAAATGAATTTAGAGATGCTATGAGTTGTGCCTTGATTCTAATTAACGTGGACTAATATAGAACAGTTTATTTATTTACAGCTATTTCCTTAGCCTACATAAAAATTAACTCTCGCATCATGTTCATTCATGCTGCTTAAGGCAGTGTTTTTCCATTTCTCTCTGAAGAGTAATGTTCTTTTGAACATGTTAATTTTGGGTACTTTCTCAATCTTTGGTCTTCCAGTTTTGAAGATTCCGTTTTTAATTAGAATTACAAAAATACATAGCTTTATGTGATTTGGAGGGGAGAGCAGTTTATTTCTTTCAGCTAGTAAAAGAATATAAGGAGCATTTCAGATCTTTATAAACAAAGGAAAATAGTTGAAATCTTGTCATTTTAGTTATTCATTAAAAAAATCTGAGTGATTTAATTTGTGTATAGGGGAATATGCAGTGAGCCAAGATTTTTGTCTTTGCTTATTCAACTGGTTTCAGCAAGTGTTTACTACATGCTTATTGTGTGCTTAATAAAAAGTTCATAGTATTTTTGCAGTTATAAAGTACTTTAGAGTAAAACTGTAGGAAGGCTGCTATTTAGTAGGGTAGATAGAGCCCACGTTAACAAATACTCAACAATTCTTTCAATAAATTAAACTATTAGGTATTATTTTATAACTATTGGAATAAAACTGAGAAAAAGACAGTAAGCTCCCTGTTTTCCCACTGCTTTAAATGAGGGAGTGAAATAGCTAATCTGACAAGTATGATACAGTGTGAAAAATACTCTGATAGGGGAAGTTTTAAGTGGGAGCACAGAGGGGAGACAGTGTTCAGAAATGCTTTTGAGTAGTCAGGAAGGACTCCCTGATCTTTAAACTGAGATCTGAAGGGTGCATGGAGCTAACTCAGTGAAGAACTGTAAACCTGTTTCTGTTGTTGTTCAGTTGCTCAGTCATGTCCGACTCTTTGCACACCAGGCTTCCTTGTCCTTTGCTATCTCCGAGTTTGCTCAACCTCATGTTCATTGAGTCGATGATGCCATCCAACCGTCTCATCCTCTGTCACCCACTTCTCCTGCCCTCAGTCTTACCCAGCATCAGAGTCTTTTCCAGTGAGTCAGCTCCTCGCATCAGGTGGCCAAAGCATTGGAGCTTCAGCATCAATCCTTGCAAACCATATTCAGGACTGATTTCCTTTAGGATGGACTGATTTGGTCTCTTTGCTCTCCAAGGCACTCTTCAAGAGTCTTCTCCAACATGACAGTTTGAAAGCCTCAATTCTTCGTCGCTCAGCGTTCTTTATGGTCCAACTCTCACATCTGTACATGACTGTGGAGAAACCATAGGTTTGACTAGAAGGACTTTTGTCAGCAAAGTGATAAATATAAATGTACTGATAAATATAAATATATAAAATATTTTATACTTTATAAATATACTGTCTAGGTTTATCATAGTTTTTCTTCCAAAGAGCAAGTATCTTTTAGTTTCATGGCTGCTGTCACCATCCACAGTGATTTTGGAGCTCAAGAAAATAAAGTCTGTCACTGTTTCCATTGTTTCCCCATCTATTTGCCATGAACTGATGGCACCAGATGCCATGATCTTAAGAATGTTGAGTTGTAAGCCAGCTTTTTCACTCTCCTCTTTCGCTTTCATCAAGAGGCTCTTTAGTTCTTCTTTGCTTTGTGCCATAAGGGTGGTGTCATCTACATATCTCTCCTAGCAATCTTGATTCCAGCTTGCCTGCGCTTCCTCCAGCCCAGCAAAATCCATGATGTACTCTGCATATAAGTTAAATAAGCAGGGTGACGATATACAGCCCTTACATACTCCTTTCCCAATTTTGAACTAGTCCATTTTTCCATGTCTAATTCTGACTGTTGCTTTTTGAACTGCATACAGGTTTCGCAGGAGGCAGGTCAGGTGGTCTGGTATTCCCATCTCTCAGAATTTTCCACAATTTGTTGTGATCCACACAGTCAAAGGCTTTAGCATAGTCCATGGAACAGAAGTAGATGTTTTTTTTTTAATTCTCTTGCTTTTTTATGATCCAACAGATGTTGGCAGTGTGCTCTCTGGTTCCTCTGCCTTTTCTAAATCCAGCTTGTACATCTGCAAAATTCTCTGTGTACTGTTGAAGCTTGGCTTGAAGGATTTTGAGCATGACCTTGCTAGCCTGTGAAATGAATGCAATTGTGAGGTAGTTTGAACATTCTTTGGCATTGCAGTGACCTTTTCCAGTCCTGTGACCACTGGTGAGTTTCCCAAATTTGCTGGCATATTGAGTGCAGCACTTTACCAGCATTGTTTTTTCGGATTTGAAATAGCTCAGCTGGAATTCCATCATCTCCACTAGCCTTGTTCATAGTAATGCTTCCTAAGGCCCACTCCAGGATGTTTGGCTCTAGATGAGTGACCATACCATGATGGTTATCTGGGTCATTAAGACCTTTTTGTACGGTTCTGCCACCTCTTCGTAATATCTTCTATTAGGTCCATACCATTTCTATCCTTTATTGTGCCCATCTTTGCATGAAATGTTCCCTTGGTATCTTTGATTTTCTTGATGAGATCTCTAGACTTTTCCATTCTATTGTTTTCCTTTATTTCTTTGCATAGTTCATTTAAGAAGACTTTCTTATCTCTCCTTGCTATTCTTTGGAACTTTGCATTCAGATGGGTATATCTTTCCTCTTCACTTGCCTTTCGCTTCTCTTCCTTTCTCAGCTATTTGTAAGGCGGCCTCAGACAGCCATTTTGCCTTTTAGCATTTCTTCTTCTTGGGGTGGTTTGATCACTGCCTCCTGTAGAGTGTCACAAACTTTCGTCCATTCTTCAGGCACTCTATCAAATGTAAATCTATTTCAATCTGTTTGTCATTTCCACTGTATAATCATAAGGGATTTGATTTATGTCATATCTGAATGGCCTGGTGGTTTTCCTTACTTTCTTCAATTTAAGCCTGTTTTTTGCAAGAAGGAGTTCATGATCTGAGCCACAGTCAGCTCCTGGTCTTTTTGTGCTGACTGTTTGGAGCCTCTCCATCTTCAGCAGCAAAGAATATAATCCATCTGATTTTGGTATTGACCATCTGGTGATGTCCGTGTGTAGAGTTGTCTGTTGTGTTGTTGGAAGAGCATGTTTGCTATGACCAATGCGTTCTCTTGGCAAAACTCGATTAGCCATTGCCCTGCTTCATTTTGTATGCCAAAGCCAAACTTGCCTGTTACTCCAGGTATCTCTTGACTTCCTACTTTTGCATTCTAGTCCCCATGATGAAAAGGACACTTTTTTTTTTGTTTGTTTTAGTTCTAGAAGATCTTGTAGGTCTTCACAGAACCGTTCCAATTCATCTTTGGCATAGTGGTTGGGGCACAGACTTGTATTACTATAATATGAATGGTTTGCCTTGGAAACGAACGAGATCATTTTATGCTGGTTTCTGATCAAATGAAATTGCTCATGTAAAGTCTTAGGGACAAGAGCCAGCAGAACTTGGGGGATTGAAAAAGAAGTGTATGTGACCAGAGGACAAGGTGGGGAATGTTGGAGTTGTGGCTGAAGTCAGGGGCCAGATCATGAAAGGCTTGAGAATTATTGCTAAGAATTTTGGATTTTATCTTGAGGGCTATGTTTGTGGGACCATCCCCTTTCCCATCCAGGTGTTTTAATTTGGACAGTTGATTAGATTTGAGTATTTGAAAAGAAAGAAAATGAAGTCGCCCAGTCATGTTCAACTCTTTGCGACCCCATGGACTATAGCTTGCCGGGTTCCTTCATCCATGGGATTTTCCACGCAAGAATATTGGAGTGGGTTGCCATTTGTAAATCTTCCTGACCCAGGGATGGAACCTGGGTCTCCCACATTGCAGGCAGACTCTTTACCATCTGAACCACCAGGAAATCCCTGAGTATTTGAAAGATTACTTTAATTACAATGTAGTGATTAGATTAAGAATAAGGTTGGGAGTGGATGCTTGAGACCAGTTACAAACATTCTCCAGTTACAGGAGAGTGTTCAGTGTACCTGGCTCAGGGTAGTGGCATTGAGAATAAAGAGAAGTTGAAGAGTCAGGAGTAATTTTATGGGAAGAATGAGTAGGATTTAGTGATTGTTAGGATATGAAAGATGAAGGAGAGAGAGGAGTCAGTATGACTTTAGGATTCCTAGCCCTCTCCCACTCTTATAGTTGATCTCTTCTTAGGTGTTATCTCTTTAAGAAGAAGCTTTTCCAAGGCTTATAAGTCCCTTTGTGCTTCAACAGCTCTTACCACACTGTTTTTGCCTTTACACTTGTTTGTTAGCTTACAGGTAAGGATAATATGCTTTATTATGGTTGCATACTTGGCACCTTGTGCAGTTCATGGCATTTAGTATATTTTAAATGTTGACTGACTGAAACTATAGTTTTTATATTTATAAAAATTGAAATACTCATAATTGAAGAAAAGCTGGTTTCTGAACTGCAAGTATTCAGAAATTTGGTTTTATAACTTCAATATGAATCAGATCACTCCAGGCACTTTTGAATATCTCTTGTAAGAGCAGTGTACATTACAGTTCAGATCTGAAGTATTGGCTATATTTGGTTCTTCATGAATTATTGTGGACTAATTTAAATGGGTTTGATTATTATGTTGCCCTCCTCTGGTATTGTATGTTAGAGTTTTCTTTGTCAGTTTAAAAGTGAACATAACCGAACTATCATTCTCT
Organism: Nanger dama; assembly: GCA_917880005.1. NCBI lineage: Eukaryota > Metazoa > Chordata > Mammalia > Artiodactyla > Bovidae > Nanger > Nanger dama. Next base: position 15,452,260 of record CAKJTW010000026.1, read on the forward strand.
GTTTCAAAATGAACATAGCTTTTTCTTTCCCCCTTCACTGATTATGAAAGGAGGGAATTCTTGTATATATTAAAAAAATGATACAAAGATAACTAAAAGTGAAAGCCATTCTTATAACCAAGGATAAACATTGCTATCATTTGATTAAGACTTTATGATTTATATATATGTGTATATGAACAATATATCATTAAGTTAAAAAGTTGAGAAGAAATACTTTATATATGTACTTAACTATATGTGCACACACACACACACACACATATATATGCTTCATAGGAAGAATTCTCATAACTAGTATATAGCCAAGTAACTCAATAGTAGTGGAATGCTAAACTTAAATTCCTGCAAGAGATCAGGCAGGTAACATAAATGAGTGAACTCAGTAGGGATTATATATGAGATTGTTGAGTTGGAGAGCACTGTGTGGGCACAACTTCTGTTCACCACTAGTTGGTTTTTGTCATTAATAAATGTTGACCTAGTGATACCCACATTAAAAAAATTTTTTTAAAATGAGAAGTAGTAGTCTGAATTTGTATGTGAAACTTCCAGTGATTGCTGCTGTTGCTAAGTCACTTCAGTCGTGTCTGACTCTGTGTGACCCTATAGACGGCAGCCCACTAGGCCTCTCCGTCCCTGGGATTCTCCAGGCAAGAATACTGGAGAGAGTTGCCATCTCCTTCTCCAATGACTAAATATTGGCAAATTAAAGAATTAAAGCCATGATGAGTATTATACGTAATGTAGCTATAGTCTGCATTTTGCCTGAATACCACAAACAGTGGAAGAATGGAAAGATTTCTTCACCGTCACTAATCAAAGAAATACAGATTAGATAATATGTCATTTTTCATACATCAGATTGGTAAAAATGAGAAAGAATAATGATTGTCAAGATTGAAAGAGTGTAGATTTATGCATTCTCTTTGGAAGAAGATGGTTTAGAACTACTGGCTCAGCCGGTAAAGAATCTGTCTGCAATGCAGGATACCAGGGTTCAGTTCTTGGATTGGGACGATCCCCTGGAGAAGGGAATAGCAACCCACTCTAGTACTCTTGCTGAAAAAAATCTATGGACAGAAGAGCCTGGTGGGCTACAGTCCAGAGGGTTGCAAAGAGTTGGACACGACTGAGCAGCTAACACTAGCATACATATTTCAAATGCACTTTAGTTTTGACCGAACAGTTCTGCTTTCAGGACCCTGCCTTATGGAAATACTAGTTCCTGTATATAAAGATTTATGTTCAGTGAAGCATTATTTGTGCTACCCACCCCCCAGAAGGCAAACAGAAATAACCTAAATGTCAGTAGATAAGAAAATGATTAAGTAAATTATGGTGTAGTCATACCACAAATTATAACAATGAAAAGGAAAGAAGGATATCTGTGTTCTTGTATAGAAAGAGTCCGTAGTTTGTTGTTCAGTTGCTAAGTTGTGGTCTGACTCTTTCTGACCCCATGTGTCCTTCATTGTCTCCCAGAGTTTGCTCAAATTCATGTCTGTTTGAGTCAGTGATGCTCTCTAACCATCTTGTTTTCACTGCCCCCTTCTCCTTTTGCCTTCAGTCTTTCCCAGCATCCAGATCTTTTGTAGTTGGCTCTTCGCATCAGGTGGACAAAGTATTGGAGCTACAACAACAGGCCTTCCAATGAATGTTCAGGGTTGATTTCCTTTAGGATTCACTGGTTTGATCTTGCAGTCCAGGGAACTTTGAAGAGTCCATAATTTACTGTTTATCATTTATGTGCAAAATTGTAATTTTATACCTAAATTTATGTGTGTATGCTTATCATTGTAAATGTCTGAATGATACTCTATTGTGTGGCACCATAATTTATTGACACTGTTGATGTGCTTCTAATGTTTGGTGTTTATATGCACATTTCTTTGAACACTTTTTTGATATTTGTATTTGTAATGTTGTCTCTAAAGATAACATATTAAATATCTGAGCTTTCATAGATACTTTGAAGAAATACATGTCTCTGAGAGTTTGCTATTTGTGACCTTTGATCTGAGTAAATGTACCTTAGGCATAGTGGTCAGAGAACTAATTAAAAAAAAATGACACTGTGTTCCTTATCTTAGATTCCTCAAGATTTTTAAGGGTAATTTAAGTACTGATTTCTGTCTGGTCAATATATGCTTATGATACAGAGTCCAAAAGATACAGACATATGCAGCAAATATTTCTCCTACTCTGAGACTTCTGCCTAGTTTTCTTTCCTACAAAACCAATATCAGTTTTGTGTGTACCTCTGTATTTTGTACATACAAGCATATATTTATATATATATTTTTTCCTATAAATAGCACAATATGCTGTTCTACACCTGGGTTTTTCTCACTTATTTATAATTAATATATTTTTGCAGTGCTTTGTATGTTCTAGAGCCTGTTTTAACAAGCATTTTAGTACTTATTACTAATTTTCATCACAATCTTCATGCCACATCTTGAGAGGTATGTAGTATTATTTTATCCTCCTCTTACAAAGAGATTAACTGAGGCATAGACACTTTAAGTAAAATGATAGGTAGTTGGGGAACTAGAAATTGAATTCCAGCAGTCTGTCTACAGAGTTCTAACTGTTACTCAGAAAGCTTTACTGTCTCAATTGTGTTCTACCAGTACATGGTTGTTGACCATTCTTTTTAGTAATTACAAAGTATTTCATTGAATAAAAATAATATATATAACCATGGCCTTGGTGATGGGCATTTAGGTTATTTGAATATATTATTGTTTACATATAGTTCTATGGTGAATATCCTTGTGCCAATATAATCCCTGTGTCATTTTGAACATACAGAATCTGCATGTATTTCATTTTCATCCTTTCACATTTGGGCAGGATGAGGGTGAATCTAGTACGCACAGTTTTATTTTATTCTGTGATCTAATATCAGACTTTTTCCTTTAATGCGTGTGTTTTGTTCATCTGTGTATATTATAGCTCTATGCTTATTTCCTCATCTTTTATACCAAAGAGATTAAGATATAGATCAAGCTATAACTATTGAGATGTACTTAAAGGTATAAAGTGGCATAAAGTATTGTGAAAGTATTAGTTACTCAGTCATCTCTGACTCTTTGTTACCCCATGAACTATAGCCCACCAGGCTCCCCTGTCCATGGCATTCTCCAGGCAAGAATACTAGAGTAGGTAGCCATTCACTTCTGCAGGAGATCTTCCCACCCAGCGGTTGAACCTGGGTCTCCTGCAGTGCAGGTGAGGTCTTTACCATTTGAGCCACCAGGGAAGCTCTAATATTTGGTAATACTCATCTATGAAGCTGTCTGATTCTGGATTTTTTTTTGGTTGAGAATTTTTTGATTACTGATTTGATATCATTCCTGATAATTAGTCTGTTCATATTTTCTGCTTCTCTCTGATTCAGTTGTGAGAGATAGTACCTTTCTAGGAATTTGTCCTTTTTCCCCTGTGTTGTCCATTTTATTACCATATGATTGTTCATAGTAATCTCTTGAGATCATTTGTTTTTGTGGTGTTGGTTATAACGTCTTTTCCATTTTTTATTTTATTTATTTGGGCCCTCTCTGATGAGTCTGCCTAAAGGTTTAGCAACTTTGTTTATCTCGTCAAAGAACTTGCTTTCAGTTTCATTGATCTTTTCCATTGCCCCCCCACTTTTTTTTTGCTTTTTAGTCTCTGTTTCATGTATTTTTGCTCTGATCTTTATGATTTCTTTGCTTCTGCTGACATTTAAGTAAGTGAATATGTATTAGTTGCTCAGTTATGTCTGACTCTTTGCAACCCCATGGACTGTAGCCAGCCAGGTTTGCCTGTCAATGGGAATCTTGAGGCAAGAATACTGGAGTGGGTTGCCATTCCCTTCTCCAGGGGATCTTCCTGACCCAGGGATTGAACCTAGGTCTGATGCATTGCAGGCAGATTCTTTACCATTTCTGAGCCACCAGACAATGGGTTTTGTTATTTCTTCTTTTTCTAATTCCTTCAAGTGTAAGGTTAGGTTGTTTGAGATTCTTAATGCAGCCTGAGATACACTTGTATCACTGTTTTCCTCTTAATGCATTTGCTATGTCCCATAGATGTTGGCTCAGTGTATTTTCATTTACCTGTTTTTTTTTTTCTTTTTTAAAAATTTTGCCTTGATTTCTTCAGTGATCCATTGATGTTTAGTGTGTTCAGCCTCCACGTATTTGTGTAGTTTTTTTCCCCTTGTTGATTTCTATTCTCACAGCCTTGTGATTGTAAAAGTTGCTTGATATAATTTTAGTCTTCCTAAATTTACTGACTTTTTTGTGGCCTAGCTTATAGTCTATCCTGGAGAATGTTCCATATGTGCTTGAAAAGAATGCTTATTCTGCTACTTATGGATGTAATGTTCTCTATGTATTGGGTTGGCTAAAAAGTTCTTTTGGTTTTTAAGTAAATGATATATTTTTCATTTTCACCAAGAACTTTATAGAACAACATATTCACCATTTTGTTCCACTACCTTCTGCCTTTTTCAGGCAACTTCATAATTTCATCTTCCTAAAAGTTTTTATCTTTTTGAGCAAAGAACTATTCAGGTGCCTTTTACAGTCTTCCAGGAAATTGAAGTTTTTTCCATTAAGAGAATTTGTAAAGGCCTGAATTAATAGAAATCCAAAGGAGCAATGTCTAGGGACTATGGTGGATGAATGAGAACTTGCCAGCCAAACTGTAGCAGATTATATTTACTACTTTTGTCTTTTAAACTGGAAAATTCTGAAAGAGATGGGAATACCAGAACGTCTGACCTGCCTCTTGAGAAACCTGTATGCAGGCCAGGAAGCAACAGTTAGAACTGGACATGGAACAACAGACTGGTTCCAAATAGGAAAAGGAGTACGTCAAGGCTCTATATTGTCACTCTGCTTATTTAACTTATATGCAGAGTACATCATGAGAAACACTGGGCTGGAAGAAGCACAAGCTGGAATCAAGATTGCCAGGAGAAATATCAATAACCTTAGATATGCAGATGACACCACCCTTATGGCAGAAAGTGAAGAGGAATTAAAGAGCCTCTTGATGAAAGTGAAAGAGGAGAGTGAAAAAGTTGGCTTAAAGCTCAACATTCAGAAAACGAAGATCTTGGCGTCTGGTCCCATCACTTCATGGCAAATAGATGGGGAAACAGTGGAAAGAGTGTCAGACTTTTATTTTGGGAGCTACAAAATCACTGCAGATAGCGATTGCAGCCATGAAATTAAGACGCTTACTCCTTGGAAGGAAAGTTATGACCAATCTAGACAGCATATTCAAAAGCAGAGACATTACTTTGCCAACAAAGGTCTGTCTAGTCAAGGCTATGGTTTTTCCTGTGGTCATGTATGGATGTGAGAGTTGGACCGTGAAGGAAGCTGAGCGCCAAAGAATTGATGGTTTTGAACTGTGGTGTTGGAGAAGACTCTTGAGAGTCCCTTGGACTGCAAGGAGATCCAACCAGTCCATTCTGAAGGAGATCAACCCTGGGATTTCTTTGGAAGGAATGATGCTAAGGCTGAAACTCCAGTACTTTGGCCACCTGATGCGAAGAGTTGACCCGCTGGAAAAGACTCTGATGCTGGGAGGGATTGGGGGCAGGAGGAGAAGGGGATGACAGAGGATGAGATGGCTGGATGGCATCACCAATTCAATGGACATGAGTTTGAGTAAACTCTGGGAGTTGGTGATGGACAGGGAGGCCTGGTGTGCTGCGATTCATGGGGTCACAAAGAGTCGGACAAGACTGAGCAACTGAACTGGAAGTGAACTGACAAGGTTTATCAGTCTATTATATATTTTCCTTTACCAATGAGATTTTTCCTTTTGTAATTTTCATATTTCTAGTTGTGGCCTTTTGTTTAACATTTCTTACAAAACTGGTTGTGGTATTGAACTCTTTTAGGTTGTGCTGGTCTGTAAAACTTTTGCTCTTTCCTCCAAGTCTGAATGAAAGCCTTGCTCAGGAGAGTATTCTTGATTGTAGATTTTTTTTTTTTTTTCATTTAAAAAATATATCATGCCTTTCTCTTCTGGTCTGTGGAGTTTCTGCTGAAAAACAGCTGGTAGTTTTATGTATATAATTTGTTGCTTTCCCTTGCTACTTTTAATATTCTCCCTTTATCTCTTTTGCTATTTTAATTACTGTGTATCTTTGTTGTGGTCCCCTTTGAGTGATCCTGTTTGGAATTCTGTGCTTTCTGGACCTGGGTATCTTGTTTCCTTCCCTAGGTTAGGAAAGTTTCCAACTGTTTTGTCCTTAGATATGTTCTCTTTGTCCTTCCCATCCCACCGCACCCCCACCCCATACACATTTCTGGAATCTCTGTATGTGAATGTTAGTATGTTCATGTTGTCCTAGAGATTTCTTAGACTGTCAGTATTTCTTTTTATTCTCTTTTCTTTTCAGCTTTAGTGATTTCCGTTGTTGTTTTTAGCTCACTCCTTTTTCCTTTTCATCATCTAATCTGCTGTTGTTTCCTTCTAATGTATGTATTTCATTTAAGGTATTTTTCATCTCTGGTTGCTCTTCATATTTTCTAACTCTTTGTTAAATCTCACTGTGTTTATTCCTTCTTCTCCCAAGTTCTTTAAGCATCTCTAAGATCATTACCTTGTACTGTTTATTGGGTAGATTCCTTATCTCCTCTTAGTTCTTCTGGGGTTTTAACATGTTCCCCCTCATTTTGCCTGTTTTTGTGCTCAGTCGCCTCTGACTCTTTGTGACCTCATGGACTGTAGCCTGTCAGCCTCCTCAGTCCATGGGATTCTCCAGGCAAGAATACTGGAGTGAGTTGCCATTTCCTTCTCCAGGGCATCTTCCTGACTGGGGGATCGAACCTGTTTCTCCTTTATCTCCTGCATTGCAGGCAGACTTTACCACTGAGCCACCAGGGAATCCCAGGTTCCTGCTTTTATTTCTGTTTATTCAATAGGTTGGTTACATTTCCTGATCTTGGAATAGTGGCCTTATATAGAAAATGTGTTACAGGTCCTCGTAGCACACTCCTCTGTAGTCAACAGAGATTTAAATTCCAAAAATGTCCTCTGTGTGAGTTCTTTTGGCCTTTGTGTTGTGGTGGGCTTCCTTCTGTGGGTACACTGAGTTGTGGCTGGTTGGTTGCCAGGCCCCACTTTTTGTGGAGGCTACTGGCAGCTGGTAGGTAAGGCTGGGTGCTGGCACATTTGGCTCCATGGACAGAGGAGTTCTGTGGTGGTGCTGGCCTGCCAGTGGGTGGGCTGAATCTTTACAGACTGGCTGTGGGGCCACAATGGTTCTGGAACTGATGTTGGCCCACTGGTGAGTGGGGCTGAGGCCCAGAGGATCTTGGGGCTTGTGCTGTCCAGCAGTGGGTAAGCCTGAGTCCTGGTGCCAGTGCCAGCCTCCTGGTAGGTAGAGCTGGGTCCTGGGGTCTCTGACTGTGGGCCCTCAGGGTCCCAGACTTGGTGTTAGCCCACTGGTGGGTGGCACTGAGGCCCAGGCGGTCATAGTTTTTATTTATCTTTTGGATGTTTGAATTATATTTAGTGTTTTCTTCAAGAGCAATTCATAGGAACAATAATCCTTCAGTTCTTACATGTTTAATAATATTTACCTGTTTTTATACTGAACTGTATTGTTAGAACTCAATATTAATTCTTGGTCATATTTTTTGTCCTTGAAGACTCTTTACAGTTGATCTACTGTTTTTGCCACTGAGTCCCTCCTCCTGTTTGTTTTTAGGTAGCAGTGAGTTTGTATAAATTCTCAAAGAATTCTCTTTGAATCTTTGAAGTACAATAGTTTCCTCCTTTAAAATCTATGTTTTTCTTTTTTTTTACTTTACAATATTGTATTGGTTTTGCCATACATCAACATGAATCTACCACAGGTATACGCATGTTCCCCATCCTGAACCCCTCTCCCACATCCCTCCCCATACCATCCCTTTGGGTCATCCCAGTGCACCAGCCCTGAGCATCCTGTATCATGCAAAAATCTATGTTTTTCAATAGTACTTTTAACCAAATTCCTTTAGATCAGAAATTAGCTAGCAAATATGTACATTTAACATTAGAATGCAGGATAGAGACTGAGTTAGGTTACAAGGCGAGTCGAATTTAATATAGCTAGAACTCCTCAAGTCTCTTAACATCCAGTTCCCCGCCTCACTTATGGGAATAATTCTCTTTATCCTATGCAAGAGAAAAATAGTTAGAAAATAAGCATGTACTCTTTTTAAATTTTGTATTGGAGTATAGTTGCTTAAAATACTCTATGAATTTCTACTGTACAGCAAAGTGAATCAATTATACATATACATATATTCACTGTTAAGATTCTATTCCCATTTAGATCATTACAGAGTATTGAGCAGAGGTCCTTGTGCCATGCAGTAGACTCTTTTTAGTTATCTATTTTATATATAGTAGTGTGTATATGTCACTCCCAACCTCCCAATTTATCCCTCCCCCACTTCCCTCTTGGTAAAAATAAGTTTGCTTTCTATATCTGTGACTCTTTCTGTTTTCTAAATAGGTTCATTTGTATATTTTTCTTTTTAAGGTTCCACATATAGACAGTATCATATGCTGTTTGTCTTTGCTTTACTTCTCTCACTATCTAGTTCTATCCATGTCACTGCAAATGGCATTTTTCATTCTTTTCTATGACTGAGTAATATTCCACTGTGTAATATATATTACATCTTCTATGCTGATGGACATTTCAGTTGTTTTCATAGCCTGACTAGGGTGAATAGTGCTGCAGTGAACATCGGGGTATGTGTATCTTTTTGAATTATGGTTTTCTCCTGATACGTGCCCAGGAGTGGGATTGCTGGATCCTATGACACTATTACTAGAAGGGACTAGTCAGTACTAGTTTTTAATAATTAGTGCGTGGGCCACAGATGTATGAGTCAGGCTCTTTTCTAAGTTGAGCTGTGTTATCACTTTCTAGTGGTCAGTTATTGAAACATTTATATATTCTGTTAATGGAAAAGTGGAGCTAATTGGCTGTAGAGTTAAACTGTAAGGTACTGAATTAAAATTAATTTATAAAATATATTCTTTTTATCATACTTTTCAGGAATATACCACTCAGTAGAAAATAATTGAACTTGTTAAAAGTTATATGAATTATGCATTTAGGCGTATAATAATACATTATTGGAAGAAATTTCTCATTTGCTCAGAAATTTCTCAATTGCTCAGATTTCTTAATAAACTACTAGTGTGATCTATATGGAGGGAGAATAATTTTGTAAAGATATTTAGATTTTCTGTATTGGGTTTTTAAATTTAGCATTTCTTCAGACTATAGAAAGCAATCCTACCTTTTTAAATCTTGCTCTGTTAAAAATTTTCCTTGATTCTTGTGTCATTCCTGATTATTTACATGGTTATATATGACCCTTTAGTGCATTCTGAAATAGTATAGTGGTTATGACATGGGTTTTGGAGTTGAAACTGTGGTAGCCTTGTGACTTAGTCAACTATGGTCTGTGTGATCTTTGACAAGTTGTTTGATTACTCTTGAGCCTTAGTTTCCTTATCTATAAATGGACGTTAATCTGCCTCAGAATTGTTGCAAGGACTTAATGAGATAAGAGCTAAAAGCATTTAGCACTGTGCCTGACAAGCAGCAAGTACTAAATAAACATTACCTGCTGCTGTCTCTAGTGTTAGACTCACACCATGCTGTTGGGCAGATAATTTAACTTCCATAAACCTTAGTTAACTCATTAGGGTGCCTGCTTAGCAGATGGTTACTTTGGAAATCAAATATAATCGTGTGATAGTAGTTTATAAATTTCTCAACCTATCTGAACAGAGGTAGCAAGTCTTGTACCATTAGGACTGGGCAGGTAAAAGCAGAGGCAATGGAGATCTACTTTTTGGGAAAGGGTTTAACTGAAGACTTGATAACAGATTTGCTATACTGAGACAGATATAGATACATAAGTTCCTTTCCTGATAAGTCTGGCTCAAAGTACATATCTGTTTCATCAGTGTTCTCCATGTGATATGTTTAAGATCCTAGATGAAGAATTTGTGGCAGAGTCCAAACTCAAGCTCAGTATCCATGGCCCTTTATGATTTTGATCTCAACTTCAGTTTCTTTACCGCATTCCCTGGCATTTCCTTTTCTTGTCTCTCTCTCATCACCCAGTATCTTCTTCCAGAGAGAGAGGTAAGCAGTTAAATGAACAGTTTGAGGGTGTATTCTTTTAATTTTTTTCTGTGTTTTACACAGATTTGTAACTCTCACATTTATATTTTTATTCAAAATATGCCAAATTAATCATATTATGAAGAAGCCACATTTTCAAAAAGTCTTTACTGGATTGTATGCCCATCAGCATCTGTCTCCTCACCAGCACAGTTCTTTTTTTTTTTTTAGTTTTTAATCAGTTTGATAGGTATTATTTCTCATTGTTTGTTAAATAAATATTCTTTTAATAACTAGAAGAAGATGGCTTTCTAAATCTTTCATACAGCCAGAAGAGGACTCAGAGTTCATCTGCCGATTTGCTTCAAAATGAAAACATAACTTTGGACTCTACTGAAATCTACTTGTCAAACATTGGGTTAGCGTTCTACTTATTTGTCTTTACAACTGCAACTTAAAAGCCACCTTGGAACCACAGCTTAGAAACCACCATCCTGAATTTGATGTTTCTCAATCCTTTTGTGTCTAAATGTATGTCTCTTTTTCTTTGGCAAAGAATTAAAGAATTCACACAAGTAGAAATACAAAGGCCCAATAAACATTTGAAAATGAATGCCAAGAAATACAAATTAAAACTATGAGAAGAGGTACAATATTGGTTCAAAGTCAAAAATATTTTTAAAAGAAAAAAAAAAAAAAGACAGGACTGTCCATGGTATGATAAATGTGTTCACAAGCCATATGTATTAATTTGTATGTATTGAAACATCATACAGATGGAACCATTCTTTATCATTCTGCAATTTATGTATTTTCTGTCTTTTTAAACTTTTTATTCTATATTGATTGGAATATAGTGGCTGAAAATGTTGTATTAGTTTTAGGAGTACAGCAGAGTGATTCAGTTATACATATATATATAGCTACTCTTTCCTGTTTAGGTTGTTACATGATATTGAGCAGAGTAGATTCTTGTTAGTTATCTAATATTTTAAATATAACTGTGTGTATGTGTCAATCCTAAACTCCCTAGCTGTCTCTTTCTACCACTTTTCCCTGGTAACCATAAGTTCTCTGTGAGCCTGTTTCTGTTTTGTAAATAAGTTTATTTGTATCATGTTTTTAGATTCTGCATAGAAATGATAGCATATTTCACTTTCTCCTTCTGACTTAATTCACTCAGTTTCTGGATCCATCCATATTTGCTGCTGCAAGTGGCATTATTTCATTCTTTTTAATGGCTGAGTAATATTCCATTGTATTATATATACCACATCATCTTTATCCAGTCCTCTGTTGTTGAACACAGGTTTCTTCCATGTCTTGGCTGTTGTAAACAGTACTGAAATCGAGGTGCATGTGTCCTTTTGGATTCTAATGCATGCCCAAGAGTGGGTTGTAGGATCTTATGGTAGCTCTATTTTTAGTTTTTTAAGGAACCTTCATACTGTTCTTATTACCATACTGTTCTTAATTAGGTCTATTAAAAAAATTATTACCATTTTCTTAAAAAGGTTTTCTTATTACTATTTTCTTACTTTTTGGGGTTTGTTTTTAATAGGCCTTTTTTCTTCCCTTCCTCTTTTGTTCTCTTCTCTTTCAGTTTGGTGACCATTTTTAGTGTGTTTGGACTGCTTTTTCTTTTTTGTCTGTTTATCATAGTTTTGGGATTTGTTGTTCCCATGAGGTTTTGATATAGCAGGCTAACATATGTGCAAGGTTGTTTTAAGTTTGCTGTTCTGTTTCCTACCTAGAAAAGTTCCTTTATTATTTGCAAAGCTGGTCTGGTGGTGTTGGTTAGCTTTTGCTTGTCTGTAAAATGTAAAACATTTGATGTCTGTCACATCTGACTGAGAGCCTTGATGGGTAAAGTATTCTTTTTTTTTGTTTGTTTGTTTGGCTGTATCACGTCTTAGTTGTGGCGTGCAAGATCTTTAGTGGTGACATGTGGGGTCTAGATCCTTGACCAGGGATTGAACCTGGGTCCCTGCACTGGGATTGCAGAGTCTTAGCCACTGGACCACCAGGGAGCTCCTAGCATATTCTTGGTTGTAGGTTTTCCCCTTTTATCACTTTAAATATGTCATGCCACTCCCCTTGGGCCTGCAGAGTTTTGCTGAGAAATCAGCTGATAACCATATGGGAATTCACTTGTATGTTATTTATCATTTTTCTCTTGTTGCTTTTATTTTTTTTTCCTTTAATTACTATGTGTCTTGGCATGTTCTTCCTTGGGTTTATTCTGTCTGAGACTCTGAGCTTCCTGGACTTGGGTAACTGTTTCCTTTCCTGTGTTAGGGATGTTTTCAGCTATTATCCAGATATTTTCTCAGGTTCATTCTCTCTCTGTTCTCCTTCTGGGACCCCTATAATGCGAATGTTGGTGCATTTAATGTTGTCCAGAGGTCTCAGACTGTCTTTATTTCTTTTTATTCTTATTTTTTCTTTTCCATGGCAGTGATTCCACCATTCTGTCTTCCATGTCACTTATCTGTTCTTCTAATTCAGTTATTTAGCTGTAGATTCCTTCTAGTGTATTTTTCATTTCAGTTATTGCATTTATCTCCATTTGTTCTTTAGTTCTTCTTGTTCAGTCACCAAGTCATGTCTAACTCTTTGCAACCCCATGGACTGCAGTCCTCCAGGCTTCCCTGTCCTTGACTAACCAGTCTGTCTTCCTTCATCTACCTTTCAGAATATTCTGCGAGTTGCTTCATGTATTTTGTCAGGGTTTTAAGTTACAATTAATGTGAAAAACAGAATATTTTTGTAACTTGTATGGAATCAGAAGTCTTTTATTGTAATTTAAGATTCAGTATTGTAAAGCTTTCACTTATGCATTTAAGGTAAGACTAGGGAATATATTTAGTATATATGGCTTATTGATGTGTTTTTCTGAGTAAATAATTATTAAATGTGATGATCATCATTCTAGTCTTATGCCAAGAATAGATCTTATTAGCCTAATGTTGTCTCCCCTTGTATTTTCAACCTTTGTGGGTCATTTTGGTCAGTCATTTTTACCAGTGAACTGTTTCTAAGAACCCTTAATCGTTCTCACTGTCAACTGAAAAAGGTACTTTTTCAATTCCTAGAATATAGGTCTCATGGAGATTGGCTCTGTTATTGTTTCTCAAAAGGGGTCCTTAGAGCCCCTTTCTTAATGTATTTGCTGTTTTCCATATGTATCTGTTTTGTTCCTTTACTCCACTGCTCTCCATTCTGTCATTATTGCCTTTCAAGTCTTTCCTTTTGCTTGAAACTATTTGTTAATTAGCTGCAGATACAGCAGTTTTACTGTGTTAGTTAGGCATATAGGCAATGTACCACCATTTTGGAATCTTAGTTCCATTACTTTGCCAAGATCGCAAATCTGGTTATTTAAAGATATTTCTGTGCCTCAGTTGTCCCTGTGTGTAAGATAGGGGTAAGGATTTATCTCAGGGCTGATATAGAGTTAATGTTTGTAAACTCCTTGCAGTGGTATTTGTTCATAGAAAGCACTTAGGCATTAGCTGCTGTGGTGATTTCTCCCATGTTTCATCACTTTAGAATTTTGCACTTTGATTACTTGTTCCTATCTTACCTCTTCCTGTTAGATTGTAAATTCTTCAACGTTAGAGTCTGTTTTATTAATTTTTATAGTTTTTAATGGGTTTTGCTGTTTTTAATGGGTATTTACTGTTTCAAATCATAGGAACATAGCAAAATTGTCAGTAAGACTGTTTGCAGCACCAATTTACTTAATATAAATTATAACCTAAAGTAATTTAATACTCTCTCTGTATTGTATTTCAGGAATTCTAATGAATCATTGATTGACCAGCACCGTTTTACCAGTTGGAATGAGCTGTCAGAAATGGGCATGGTTTTAGATCCAGCATGTAACAGATGGAGATTACTTCTTCAAGCCAACACCTTTTTTAACTGTGTAGGATCTTTGTCTCTTCATCTTTGAATTTCTTTTGTTGGTAAATAAAAGGAGTTCATGTAGTTTTTGCCCTAGCTTGAGTCACCATGAGTAGTAGTTTAGGAAAAGAAAAAGACTCTAAAGAGAAAGATCCCAAAGCACCATCAGCCAAGGAAAGAGAAAAGGAGGCAAAAGCCTCTGGAGGTTTTGGAAAAGAGAGCAAAGAAAAAGAACCGAAGACCAAAGGGAAAGATGCCAAAGATGGAAAGAAGGACTCCAGTGCTGCCCAGCCAGGGGTGGCTTTTTCGGTTGATAATACGATCAAAAGGCCAAATCCAGCACCTGGGACTAGAAAAAAATCTAGCAATGCAGAGGTGATTAAAGAGCTCAACAAATGCCGGGAAGAGAACTCAATGCGTTTGGACTTATCCAAGAGGTCTATACACATATTGCCATCATCAATCAAGGAGTTGACTCAATTAACAGAACTTTATTTATATAGCAACAAATTACAGTCCCTCCCAGCGGAAGTGGGCTGTCTAGTAAATCTCATGACACTGGCTCTAAGTGAAAATTCACTTACCAGTTTGCCTGACTCTCTCGATAACTTGAAGAAGCTGCGGATGCTTGATTTACGGCATAATAAACTGAGAGAAATTCCTTCAGTGGTATATAGGCTAGATTCTCTCACCACTCTTTACCTTCGCTTTAATCGTATAACTACTGTGGAAAAAGACATCAAAAACCTGTCAAAACTCAGCATGCTTAGCATTCGAGAGAACAAAATCAAACAACTACCTGCTGAAATTGGTAAGAAGCCTTGCATTACCTTTATTATTTATAGTATTTATTATGCTAAATAGTTTTGAGTTCTTTTCTGTATCAGAAAGTGTCTAGTAACTTTGCCTAAAAAAACCCCAAAACTACTTAGTTTCTAAGTTCTGTCTTTAGCTTGCTTTAATCGGGTTTTGTGATATTAATGGTACATGGTTTGAGATCATTTTATAGACCTAGAAAATGACTTAGAATGTAAATGCAATTGGGCCTTTTCCACACAAAACTAATCTACTTTCATTTTCATTGGGAAATAGTAAATTTGAAGCAGAAAAAAACTTTTGCCAAAGTTTTTAGTTACCACCTGCTTTTAAAGTATTTACAGATAGCATTATGTAAGATGCTTTAAGGCTATGTTTTCCCATTTTCTGACATTCTCCTTTTTACCTGAAAATGTTTGAATTCACATCTCTTTTCTACCTAATTTACTGCAAAAGATTGGCATATAAGACTCTTGTGAAGAAGCTGGGTGGTAAGCAAGTTGAAAAATTTTTTCATTTTGAAAGTACTTACATATTCATTAAAAACAATCTAAGGATGCAGAAAAGTACAGAGGCAGCTATAGTTAATGTCAACACTTAGTATTTTGATAGCTTTTATTCTTATTTTTACATCAAAAGCTATATGTACTAAAAAAGGGGGAATGCTTTTAAAAGAATGGATAGTAGGATAAAAAATAGGAAATGTAGATATATAACAAGTCAGTAAAAGTTACTTGTTTGATATTTTTAATTTAAAATTTTCAGCAACTTTTGGAATATAGTAAACGTTGATTTACCAGATTTGAGAAATTGATAAAGGTGTTGTCTTTGTAGGCCCTTTTTATGCGAGCTCAAAAATTGACATAAAAATTGAGTATGTAACTTTTAAAGATAAGTTTCTTTTTTTGTGGGTGAAAGATTTATTCTGAATAAAATAGGTTAGTTAAATATATTATTGCCTTAAAGTGGTGATCTTATCATAAGTGATAAAAGAAACTTTGTTTTTAGGCTGTGCAGCTTGGTAGAGATATCATACTCTGTGGGCATTTAACAAATTTTTGTTTAGCTCTGAAAAAATGTAATTTATATTTTAGGTATGGTGTTCTATTATATTTAGCTCTAACCAGACACTTAAAATCTTAATTCAATTTTGGTTTAATTAAATATTTTTATAAATCCATGATCAATTTTCTCAAGCAATGATTTATAGAGTGTGACACACTTATGAGATATTAAAATATTCCTGAAAATTTGAGTGGAAAGGCTCCTTTCCATGTTTTCAGATAGGAATGTGATTGTTGAATGACTTTTGATTCTGTACTCGATTCGACCAAAATTTGACCTGTTTATGTGATTCATTGTAGAATAGAATTATAAGTTTTTGGGGACTGTAATGCTGAATTTTAGGTAGAAGTATAAAATGTTATTTGCTGTCTTTGTACTTAATGTTGTTTTGTGCATGTTACACTTCATTCTAAAATGTTGACTTTCATTCATATGAGAGTTTTTCATTAAGGACTTTCTGTAGAAATGTTATCAAATTAGCTGGGAATTAAGAACATTCATTTCTTAAACAGGAAATTATTTCATAGGACTTCCTAAATTTACTTCACTTTGTTTTTAAGCATATGGATAAAACAGACACAACTGAGCGACCTCACCTCACCTCAATGTATTTATTGGCAATTTTTATTTAATTAGAAGGTTGATTTTTGTGGCTACCTAATCTTTGGACCTTTATTTCTAAATGTGCAATTTTAAAAATAAACACTGAATTTGTTTTTTAATGAGTACCCCCAACCATTAGTGACATTGAATTTTGTGGTCTTTTAATTTCTATATTTCTATAAAAATAGTTACTTCATACATGTCATTCATATTCCAGGCAAGGTATCAGATAGAAAGTAAATTGCTTTAAAAAATAAAATAATATTTCTTATAAGGAATTAAAATTTATAAGGTATAACTTAGATGCGTGGATTTGGGACAAACCTTGCAGAAGTCTGCATTATGTATTTCCTTATGGGAACAAGAAAATAAAGGTCTAGTAAAAATAAAATAATTGTAATAATAAGAATAGCTGTTGTTTGAGCACAGTATGTCGTATAACATACACTATTTTTTACATGTAACTTTATATGTTATCTCATTAAATTTTTATAGTAATTCAATGAAATAAGTACTTGTCTCTTATTGTACTGCAAAAGGAACTGAAAATTTAGTGAGATTAGATAATTTACTAAAGGTCATATGGTAAGAAGTTGGCAAAGTCACAGTTTGACTCTAGGTCTCACTGTACTACTTCCAGTGTCTAGAAGTGGATGCCATCTGACTTTGCAACCTCATGGACTGCAGCACACCAGGCTTCCCTGACCGTCACTATTTCCTGGAGTTATGTCCATTGACTTGGTGATGCCATCCAACCACCTCATCCTCTGTTCTGCCCTCCTTCTCCTGCCCTCAGTATTTCCCAGCATCAGGGTCTTTCCCAGTTGAGTCAGCTCTTCGCCTCAGGTGGCCAAAGTATTGGAGCTTCAGTTTCAGCATCAGTCCTTCCAATGAATATTCAGGGTTGATTTCCTTTAGGATTAGCTGGTTTGATTCTCTTGCAGTCCAAGGGACTCAGGAATCTTCTCTAGCACCACAATTGGAAAGCATTAGTTCATCAGCGCTTAGCCTTCTTTATGGTCCAGTGCTCACATCCATACATGACTGTGGAAAAATCATACCGTTGATTATATGGATCTTTGTCAGCAAAGTGATGTCTCTGCTTTTAGTGTGCTGTCTAGCTTTGTCATAGCTTTCCTTCCAAGGAGCAAACATCTTTTAATTTTGTGGCTGCAGTCAGCATCTGCAGTGAGTTTTGTAGCCCAAGAAAATAAAATCTGTCACTGCTTTCCACTTTTTCCCCTTCTATTTGCCATGAAGTGTTGGAACCAGATGCCATGATCTTAGTTTCTTGAATGTTGAGTTTTAAGGCAGCCTTTTCACTATTCTTTCACCCTCAAGAGGCTCTTTAGTAACTCTTGCTTTCTGCCATTAGAGTCGTATCATCTGCATATCTGAGGTTATTGATATTTCTCCTGGCGGTTTTCCAGCTTGGGATACATCCAGCCCAGCATTTCCCATGATGTACTCTGCATATAAGTTAAATAAGCAGGGTGACAATATACAGCCTTGACACACTCCTTGTCCAGTTTGGACCAGTCCATAGTTCCACGTCTGGTTCTGTTGCTTCTTGACTTTCATATAGCTTTCTCAGGAGACATATACGGTGGTCTGGCATTCACATGTCTTTAAGAATTTCTTATAGTTGTGATCCACGCAGTGAAAGCTTTAGTCTGTGAAGCAGAAGTGGATGTTTTTCTGGAATTCCTTGCTTTTTCTATGATCCAGCAGGTGTTGGCAATTAGATCTTTGGTTCCTCTACCTTTTCTAAATCCAGCTTGTACATCTGGAAGTTCTCAGTTCATGTACTGCAGAAGCTTAGCTTGAAGGATTTTGAGCATAATCTTATTAGCAGGTGAAATGAGTGCAGTTGTATGGTGGTTTGAACATTCTTTGCTATTGCCCTTCTTTTGGATTGGAATGAAAACTGACCTTCTCCAATCCTGTGGCCACTGCTGTTTTCCAGATTTGTTTTCATGTTGACAGATTAATAGCTTAATTCAGGTATAATTCACATGCCATATGATTAATGCATTTGAAGAATACAATTTAGTGGTTTTTTAGCATGTTCAGAGTTGTTCACTATCACAAACAATTACAGGACATTTTCATTACTCCAGAGAGAACTCTACTCTTTGGCAATCACCGCACCCCAGCCCTGTTTTCTTCCAACCCCTTAGACCTATTCAAGCAGTAATCTACTTTCTGTTTCTGTAGATTTGGCTGTTGTGGCGTGTGCATGGTAAGTCGCTTCAGTCATGTCCGACTCTCTGTGATCCTGTGGACTGTAGCCTGCCAGGCTCCTCTGTCCATGGAATTCCCCAGTTCTAATAATTGGAATAATAAAATATATAGTCTTTGGTGAGTGGTTTCTTTCACTTAGCAACATGTTTTCAGAATTGATACAGGCTGTGGCATCTATCAATATATTGTTCCGTTTTGTTGCTGAATAATATTCCATTGTATATTATACCACATTTTATTTGTCTACTCATCAGTTGTTGAACATTTGGGTTGCTTTCACCTTTTGACTGTTAGGAATAAAATTAACTATGAACATTTGTGTACAAGTTTTTGTATAGACATTTGTTTTCATTTCTCTTGGGTGTATACCTAGAAGAGGAATTACTGAGTCATATAGTAACTCTATGCTTAATCTTTTGAGGAACTACTAGACTATTTTCTTAAGTTACTGCACCATCTTACATTTCCATCAGCAGAGTATGAGGGTTCCAATTCCTCTACTCCTCAACACTTGTGTTAGCTATTTTATTGTAGCCATTCCATGAATGTGAAGTGGTCTCATATGTTTTTTATTTATAGTTCTGTGATTCTTGATTTGTTTTTAATTTTCAAAAGCTACCTTTTGTTTTAAAGGAAAGACAGAAATAAGTGTTTTCTGTGATGCAGATCTTGCTTTACTGCTTTTTAAATTACAACACCCCCTACCACTCCGCAAATCCTGATCTCTTTTAATAAGAATGCTTATTAAAAAGACTCGTGCACCAAGATCAAATGAAATGGAATTTGACATTTTGAAAAGTTCTACATCTTTAATGTAATCTGACTTACTGTTGAAGCTCATAACAAGAGAATTTACAGTTCATCATATTATATACTAATTACCATTTGTTAAACTTCCATTTTTAGAAGTTTAGCTCTACATTATTTTATATATGTGTGTGTGTGTGTATATATATATATGGTGCTTATTCTTTGTTTTTATGAGTGTAAAACCTTGATTGATGCCACCTGGCTTGTTCAGCAGTATATTTGATAAGCATGAGAAATTTGAAATTTGTGAAACATAGTGTAGTATTTAGTTTAAATAGCATATTTGGAATTTAGCAGCTCTGTTGCGTTTATAGGGAATTATATTAAAAACTGAATACCATTAAGTATTAATGGCATCTTTATTAATGCCATGTGATTTGATACCAATGATGCATATTCACGTGGGTGAACATTGGCATAAAACAGTGAAAGGATACTGAAAGACATATGAAGATCATAATATATTAGAGAGTAGTCAGGAAAACTCTTCATTTGGTGATACTGAATTTACTTTTTTCCTTTTGTGTGATAAGGCATGGACAGGTAAAGTAAATGTACTATCTTTTTGTGTTAAATAGATACATGGAAACCTTAGGCATTGCTTTCTCTTTTAGATCAGTATATCATTCTTCCTGCCCACATCTCCTTTCACCATTTTTAATCTTGAAAAAGACTCCTCACTGAATACCAGGACACTCAAGAAGTCATATTTTCAGAGGGAAAACAATACATAACCACTCTCTTACCCCATCCTCTTCCCTGCCTGGTTCCTTTGAGTTTCATGTTAGAGATGTGCTTTTGTAAATTTTTTTTGTTTCAGTAAATTAGAGTAAAGGTTATCAGGTTTTCATTTTGAATAATTGGTCACTTTAGTTCAGGAAATTCTGAACAATGAAGTTTTAAAGGGTTTTATTCTTCTAGAAAGGAAGTGATTACTCTTTGAAACCAGAAATAAACTCCATCTTTGTCTTTTACTAATAATACTATAGAACTTTCCCCATGGCTCAGTGCGTAAAGAATTTGCCTGCAGTGCAGGAGACCCGGGTTGGATCTCTTGGTAGGGAATATCCCTTGGAGAAGGAAATGGCAACCCATTCCAGTATTCTCGTCTGAAAAATCCCATTGATAGAGGAGCCTGGTGGGCCACAGTCCAGAGGGTCACAGAGAGTTGGACACGACTAAAAGCACACACTAGACATTCATTCAATATTTCTAGAACTTTTCCTTCAGTGAATTAAAAGGCTAGTTTTAAAATTTCTTCTCTTGAAAGTTTCCTCCTATTCATTATTCTTTATAAAATAGCTAAGTTAGAGGGAATCTTTTTTTTTTTTTTAACAAAAACTATTCATCCTATATTTTCTGTTCAGTGAAGTGCTAGATCATTTATATTGTACACAGTTTTGGGTGTGTAGATTGTCTTAGAGAATGATCTGCTATGTTATGGATGCTTTTTGAGAACCCTGATCATTTTTACCAATTTAAAAACTCTCACAGCATTCAGATATATGAGAAATTAGAATTAGCAACTTTTTAACCCATATGACTCATTAACACTTATTGAAAACAAAGTCAGTTTTCTACTGTTTATATTACAGTACTACAGTTATATTTTATGTCAAGTAATATATAATATATGTATATATGTGTATAATCAATATATAAAAAATACTGAGTCAGTTTTTTAAAAATTGAAGAGACCTTAGAGATTTTAATTCCCTATTATGTAATTTTCTGCAAATTTTTATAGATGATAAATGGTAGGCTTTCAATAAATGAAGGGCTTCCTTGGTGGCTCACATCGTAGAGTCTGCCTGCAATACCGGAGACTCAATTTTGATCCCTGGGTTGGGAAGATACCCTGGAGAAGGGAATGGTTATCCGCCCCCAGTATTCTTGCCTGGAGAATTCCATGGAGAGAGGTCCCTGGCAGGCTACAGTCCACGAGGTTGCAAAGAGCTGGACATGACCGAGCGACCAGTACTTTCAATAAATGTGGCTGGAAGTGAATTTAATGAAGCCCAACACTATTACCCAGTTTTTAATATTAACTCAAATTGTGCCCCTTCGTTCCTAAAATTCTTGAAATTCTCTCAGGACTGTCAGGGGTGCTGCAGTTGCTTTCATGGTCCAGGTAACATTGTTTAATGATCTCATTTAACTGTTTGGTACAAGTGCTAATGAGTAACTTAGTTTGGCAGGCAAGAGAAATCAGGAAAGGGAATTCATAGTAGTTAATAAATAACTTTTTTCCACTGGAAATCAGCAAGAAACCTTACAGACCTGGAAATGAACTGTTAGCTGCTGCTGCTGCTGCTGTTGCTAAGAGGCGTCAGTCATGTCTGACTCTGTGCGACCCCATATACAGCAGCCCACCCAGGCTCCTCCATCCCTAGGATTCTCCAGGCAAGAATACTGGAGTGGGTTGCCATTTCCTTCTCCAGTGCATGAAAGTGAAAAGTGAAAGTGACATCACTCATTCGGGTCGACTCTTTACGACCCCATGGACTGTAGCCTACCAGGCTCCTCCGTCCATGGGATTTCCCAGGCAAGAGTACTGGAGTGGGTTGCCACTGTCAAATTGTCAGGTGTTTCACTAAACAACAGAAACCTCGAAAAGTGATGATTATTGCTAAAGGAGGAGATACCAGGGGAAAAAACAGCACTTGAACCATCTTAGAAGGATCTGATTGAGCCAGAGGATACATTTGACTTCCCACTCTGCTGTGGTGTAGGGAAGGGGGCAATCTTTGTGCTCTAATGATAGCATGCTAGCCATTCAAAGAATACAGACAGTGTTGTTTATGTGGCTTAGTTACAGAAGCACTTGCTTAGAAGAATTACTAAAGTTTTCTTTAGAGGGAAAGGGAGAATTAGGCCTATAAGACAAATTTATACAAATAAAATAATGTGTATTCTGATATAAGTCCCTAAATCTGTTCAAGCTTGTGTATTAAAAATCTCCAGCCCTTGTTAATTGTGTTGTTTTGCACATGTATTGTAGTAAGACTTGATTTGGTTTTTATTGCTCTGAATGCTTGAAAAATGACCCTATAAATTCAGGAACAAGAGTTAATTTAAAAATGTAAATGTCCTTTAGTTCAGTTCAGTCACTCAGTCATGTCCTTAATATGAGTCAAATGATAATATAGGGTAAGCCACAACTTATGAAATAATCCTAAATTATTTATTCACCAACATTTGAGTGCCTGTTAGATACATTTTAATAGGGTGTTTTTGTATGTTGCTAGATTTAATTTACTAAATCTTGAAGATTTTTGCATCTGTACTTTTCATGGATATTGATCTGTAATTTCCTTTTTTCCTTTTCTTTTTTTGTAATGGCTTGCTTTTAGGGCAACTCTGGCTTCATACTGTGGAATTAGTTGGGAGGAGTTCCTCTTTTATGTTCTGGAGGAGTTTGTGTAGAATTAGTATTATGCTTTCAAACGATTCAGATGGTAAAGAATCCAGCTGCAATGCAGGAGACCCAGGTTTGATCCCTGGGTTGGAAAGATCCCCTGGAGAAGGAAATGGTTACCCACTCCAGTATTCTTGCCTGGAGAAACCTGTAGACAGAGGAGCCTGGCAAGATGTGGTCCATGAAGCTGCAAAGAGTCAGACATCACTGAGCGACTAACTTTTACTTCTTTGAAATGTTTAGAAGAATTTAAGAGTCTTGTAATCTGGGACGGGCTTTCTTTGTAGAAAGGTTTTAAATGGCAAGTTAATGGAAAGTTATTTGGGTTTTTTGTTTCTTTTTAGTTGAATTTTGGTACTTTGAAATCTGTCAGAGCATTTGTCTTTTTATTTGTTACATTTTTTGGCATTAAAATTTTTGAATTAAAGTTAAGTTAGTTCCTTATTATACTGTTGAAATTTGAAATATGTATTGTTACGTCTCTCATTCATTCCTGATATTGCTTTTATTGGTCTTTAAAAAAAAACGGCTTTTGATTTCTTTATTTTCTCTATTATCTTCCTTTTTTTGTTTTCTACGCTTAATTATCTTGTTTCCTATTACTGTAGGTTTAATATGTACTTGTCTTAAATTGTTAGATTGATTTCATTCCTTTCTTCCTTGCATTATGTAAGTGTTGATAGCTGTGAACCTCCCCTCCAAGCACTATTTTAGCAGCATCACATAAATTTTGATATGTTGTATTTTCCTTATTATTTAGTTCAAAATATTTTCCAAATATCTCTTTATTATTCTCTAACCCATGGATTATTTAGCAGTACATTGTTCAGTTTTCAAGTATTTCAGAGACATTTCCATTTAACCTTCTGGCTATGCCATGCAGCTTGTGGGATCCTAGTTCCCTGAGCAGGGATCTAACTTGCCCCTCAGCAATGAAAATATAGAGTCTGGTGGGCTGCCGTCTATGGGGTTGCACAGAGTTGGACACGACTGAAGCGACTTAGCAGCAGCAGCAACCACTAGGACCAGTGGGGACTTCCCTTTTTGTTATTGATTTATAAAATATAGTCTGTCTTGGTAAGTGTTCTATATGTAGTTGAAAAGAAGATGCATGTTGCTGTTATTTTGGAGCAAGGTCAAATTAATTGATTGATGTTATTCATTTCTTCCATACCGTTATCAATTTTCTACTTTTTTCTTCAATTAGTAAGAAATGAGTATTGAAATACCCAACTATTTAATAGTAGAATTTTTTTCTCCCATTAGTGCTATTGTTTGCTTCTTGTACTTTGAAACTTTCAGTTGTTTATATGCTTAAGATTCTTTTTTCTAATGAACAATTTATGCATTTTGAAACATTTTTCTTTATCATTGGTAATATTTCTAGTAGTATCTCTTTTTCTGAATTCTACTTTTATTTGATATTGATATAGCCATATCACTTCTTGCCTTTTAACTGTTTGTCTTTATATATATTTAAAATGGTTTCTTGTAGGCAGCATATGGCTAGGTCTTTGTTCTATCCTGTCTCGCAGTTTTTGCCTTAATTGATGGGTTTAGAAAGGAAGAGAGTTCCAGAAAAACATATATATTTCTGCTTTATTGACAATGCCAAAGCCTTTGACTGTGTGGATCACAATAAACTGTGGAGAATTCCAAAAGAGATGGGAATACCAGACCACCTGACCTGCCTCTTGAGAAATGTATATGCAGGTCAGGAAGCAACAGTTAGAACTAGACATGGAACACCAGACTGGTTCCAAATAGGAAAAGGAGTACGTCAAGGCTCTATATTGTCACCCTGCTTATTTAACTTATATGTAGAGTACATCATGAGAAACACTGGGCTGGAAGAAGCACAAGCTGGAATCAAGATAGCCGGGAGAAATATCAATCACCTCAGATATGCAGATGACACCACCCTTATGGCAGAAAGTGAAGAAGAACTAAAAAGCCTCTTGATGAAAGTGAAAGAGGAGAGTGAAAAAGTTGGCTTCAAGCTCAACATTCAAAAAATAAAGATCATGGCATCCGGTCCCATCACTTCATCGGGAATAGATGGGGAAACAGTGAAAACAGTGTCAGACTTTATTTTTGGGGGCTCCAAAATCACTGCAGATGGTGACTGCAGCCATGAGATTAAAAGACGCTTAACTCCTTGGAAGGAAAGTTATGACCAACCTAGATAGCATATTCAAAAGCAGAGATATTACTTTGCCAACAAAGGTCTGTCTAGTCAAGGCTATGGTTTTCCCAGTGGTCATGTATGGATGTGAAAGTTCGACTGTGAAGAAAGATGAGTGCTGAAGAATTGATGCTTTTGAACTGTGGTGCTGGAGAAGACTCTTGAGAGTCCCTTGGACTGTAAGGAGATCCAACCAGTCCATTCTGAAGGAGATCAGCCCTGGGATTTCTTTGGAAGGAATGATGCTAAAGCTGAAACTCCAATACTTTGGCCACCTGATGCAAAGAGTTGACCCGTTGGAAAAGAATCTGATGCTGGAAGGGATTGGGGACAGGAGGAGAAGGGGATGACAGAAGATTAGATGGCATCACCGACTCGATGGATATGAGTTTGGGTGAACTCCAGGAGTTGGTGATGGACAGGGCGGTCTGGCGTGCTGCAATTCATGGCGTCACAAAGAGTTGGACACGACTGAGCAACTGAACTGAACTGATCGATGTAGTTGGTTAAAATCTGTCAGCTCGCTGGCTGTGTTCTTTTGTGCCATTTGTTACTTTTCCTTTCCCCCTCATTTCATTCCTTCTTAACTGGTCTAGCATTTACAGTACATATCCATAACTTAATACTGGCTACATTTGAAGTATACAGATGGGATAGTTTATATAACTCATTTTTGTTGGTATATTTTGTCATAACTAGTTTAAGGTTATGAGATTTTGTCAAGAATACCATAGAAGTGATTGTATACCTTTCCCATTGAATCATATCAAGAGATACATGATGTTGGTATGTCTCATTACTGCTAATTTTGACCTAGACCACTTGGTTATGGTGGTTCCTGCTGTGCTGCTCCACTTTGAAGTTAATTTTTTCTTTTAAATTAATAACTACCTTGGGAAGTACCGATTTTAGACTATGTCAGCATCTTGTTTCTCCCTCACCTTTTGTTTACAAATCTTAGCTTTTGTTGGTAGATCTTCCCTGAAGCAATTATTACTATATTCTCTAAACTCCAGGAGTTGGTGATGGACAGGGAGTCGTGCTGTGGTTCATGGGGTCACAGAGTTGGACACGAGTGAGCGACTGAACTGAACTGAATGATGATTTTTAAAAATTTCCCTTGTTTCTTTTGTATTTATTGAGATTCTTCTATAAAGAAGAGCTGTCCTTTCTCCCCCATTTATTTATTCAGTTAATTATATCAGTCTGGACTCATTTATGCTGTGGGTTTCAATCCAATATTTTTCTTTACCGTTTTGTTGCTCAAATCATTCCATCTTTGGTTATTGTGAACTCTATGTTAGTTGGTTCCTGTGCCTTTTGATGTGTCGTCATCCTTTTTGTTATCTTTTAAAGAGACTAAAAATGCGGAGAAATTTTGATATTTGCCTATGTATTTATTCCCTCTAGTGCTTTTCATTCTTTGAGTAGATCTGAATCTCTATTTGGTATTTTCTTTTTGCCCAAAGAACTTCTTTTAATGTATATTGTAGCCCAGGTCTACTCTGAATTTTTATGCTTCTGTTTGTCTGGAAGCCTTTATTTCGTTTTCATTTTTAATGGTTATTTTTCTTGTTACAAAATTCTAGTTTGTCATATTTTCTTTTTATTAATTATTTTTAAGATAGCTCTCCTTTCTATATTTTTTTTTCTTGGCTTGCCTAGTTTCTGACAAGAGTTTTGCTCTTATATTTGTGTGTTTGTAAAATCTTTTTACTCTGTATAGTTTTAATATTTTTCTTTATTTCTGGTTTCCAACAATTTGTATATGGGCTTTACCATATGTAATTTCAGAATTACTTGTCTTATTTCATTCATACTGCTTTTTCCATCTCTCTTAATAGCTCTCCTAGTGGGAGATAGCCCTCCTGTCCATTCTACTACTATTGATTTTGTGTAGACCCTCATGTTATTTCATGTGAGCTAGTTACAGTAGTTTCCTAATAGACTGTGCTTCCTAAGCTATCCATCCTTTCAAATCTATGAGTAAATAGTCTTTTTAGAATAGCATTCTGATTATCATGCGTTATTCAGAAGCTTGAAACTTTGTTTTATTACTTGATCAAAAAGATCCAGATTCCTTAGTTTGGTATTGAAGGTTCCAGGTCTCCTCTCTCATCTTGCCTTGTATCTTCCCTCTTTAATGTTGAAATTTAATAGACAGGACCCTCTGTAGCTTTCCTCAAATCACATGTAGTCTCCTACTAATTCTTAATTTCATGAAAACAAGCATTTAGTGTACTGCAGTGTCTTTGTGCCTTTAGTGTCTAGTATTGTGTCTGGTAAAGAGAATGTGCACACAAGAATCTTGTCTGACTGACTTAATGCTCGTGTAGTAATAGTTTATTTTTTGTTGTGTTTTAGGCTCATAGTGTATTCACATGTTTGTATAATAACGTTTCTTTGTTACTGGTTAAACCCCCACAAATTTAATTTTCTCAATAATGCTCAAGAATTTCTTATTTAAGCATTTTAATTATCAGTACTTGCAGTCTTGAGAAGGGAGGGAAAACCTTTTTCCTCCAAAAATTGCCTGTCTGTTTGATGAATATTTTAATTGTCTAAATTCTGGAAATGAGGGGCAATGTGTCCCACTGCCTTTTGCATCTGGGATACTGCTACTGGAGAAGAGTGGAGAAATAGCTCTAGAAAGAATGAAGAGGCTGAGCCAAAGTGAAAACAAAACCCAGTTGTGTATGTGGCTGGTGATGGAAGTAAGGTCTGATGCTGTAAAGAACAATATTGCACAGGAATCTGGAATGTTAGGTCCATGAATCACGGTAAATTGGAAGTGGTCAAATAGGAGATGGCAAGAGTGAACACTGACATTTTAGGAATCAGTGAACTAAAATTGACTGGAATGGGCAAATTTAATTCAGATCATTGTGTCTACTACTGTGGGCAAGAATCCCTTAGAAGAAGTGGAGTAGCCCTCATAGTCAGCAACCGTCCTAAATGTAGTACTTGGGTGCAATCTCAAAGATGACAGAATTCCAAGGCAAACCATTCAATATCATAGCAATCCAAGTCTATGCCCCAACCACTATGCTGAAGAAGGTGAATTTGAATGGTTCTATGAAGACCTACAAGACCTTCTAGAACTAAAACCAAAAAAAAAAAAAAAGTCCTTTTCATCACTGGGGACTGGAATGCCAAAGTAGGAAGTCAAGAAGTCAAGAGATACCTGGAGTAACAGGCAAGTTTGGCTTTGGAGTACAAAATGAAGCAGAGCAAAGGCTAACAGAGTTTTGCCAAGAGAACACACTGGTCATAGCAAAGACCCTTTACCAACAAGACAAGACATGACTCTACACATGGACATCACCAGATGGTCAATACCCAAATCAAACGGATTATATTCTTTGCTACTGAAGATGGAGAAGCTCCATACAGACAGCACAAAAGAAGACCAGGAGCTGACTGTGGCTCAGATCGTGAACTCCTTCTTGCAAAAAACAGGCTTAAATTGAAGAAAGTAAGGAAAACCACCAGGCCATTCAGGTATGATGTAAATCAAATCCCTTATGATTGTACAGTGGAAGTGACAAATAGATTCAAGGGATTCAATTTGATAGAGTGCCTGAAGAACTATGGATGGAGGTTTGTGACATAGTACAGGATGCAGTGATCAAAACCATCTCCAAGAAGAAGAAATGCAATAAGGCAAAATGGCTGTCTGTGGAGGCCTTACAAATAGCTGAGAAAGGAAGAGAAGTGAAAGGCAAGTGAAGAGGCATACCCATGTGAATGCAGAGTTCCAAAGAATAGCAAGGAGAGATAAGAAAGCCTTCTTAAGTGAACAGTGCAGAGAAATAGAGGAAAACAATAGAATGGAAAACTCTAGAGATCTTATCAAGAAAATCAGAGATACCAAGGGAACATTTCATGCAAAGATAGGCACAACAAAGGATAAAAATGGTATGGACCTAACAGAAGCAGAAGATATTAAGAGGTGGCAAGAATACACAGAAGAACTATACAAAAAAGATCTTCATGATGCCAGTAACCACAATGGTGTGATTACTCACCTAAAGCCAGAAATCCTGGAATGTGAAGTCAAGTGAGCCTTAGGAAGCATCATTACAAACAAAGCTAGTGGAGGTGATGAAATTCCAGTTGAGCTATTTCAAGTACTAAAAGATGATGCTGTTAAAATGCTGTAATCAATATGCCAGCAAATTTGGAAAACTCAGCAGTGGCCACAAGACTGGAAAAGGTCAGTTTTTATTCCAGTCCCAAAGAAAGGCAATACCAAAGAATTTTCAGACTACTGCACAATTGCATTCATCTCACACACTGTAATGCTCAAAATTTTCCATGCTAGGCTTCAACAGTGCGTGAACCGAGAATTTGTAGATGTACAAGCTGAGTTTAGAAAAGGCAGAGGAATTGGAGATCAAATTACCAACATCTCCTGGATCATAGAAAAAGTAAAAGAATTCCAGAAAAACATCTACTTCTGCTTCATTGACTACACTAGAGCCTTTGACCATGTAGGTCACAACAAACTGGAAAATTCTGAAAGAGATGGGAATACCAGACCACCTCATCTGCCTTCTGAGTAATCTGTATGCAGACCAAGAAGCAACAGTTAGAACTGGACATGGAACAACACACCGGTTTCAAATTGGGAAGGAGTACATCAAGACTGTATATTGTCACCCTGCTTATTTAACTTATATGCAGAGTACATCATGTGAAATACAAGGCTGGTTGAAGCACAAGCTGGAATCAAGATTGCTGAGAGAAATATCAATAACCTCAGATACGCAGAAGATACCACCCTTATGGCAGAAAGTAAAGAGGAACTAAAGAGCCTCTTGATGAAAGTGAAAGAGGAGAGTGAAAAAGTTGGCTTAAAGCTCAACATTCAGAAAATGAAGATCGTGGCATCCGGTCCCATCACTTCATGGCAAATAGATGGGGAAACAATGGAAACAGTGACAGATTTTATATTTGGGGGCTCCAGAATCACTGCAGATGATGTCTGCAGGCATGAAATTAAAAGATGCTTGCTTCTTGGAAGAAAAGTTATGACCAACCTAGACAGCATATTAAAAAGCAGAGATATTACTTTCCCAACAAAGGTCTGTATTTTCAACGCTATGGTTTTTCCACTAGTCATGTATGGATGTGAGAGTTGGACCGTATAGAAAGCTGAGTGCTGAAGAATTGATGGTTTTGAACTGTGGTGTTGGAGAAGACTCTTGAGAGTCCCTTGGATTGCAAGGAGATCAAACCAGTCCATCCTAAAGGAAATCAACCCTGAATATTCATTGGAAGGATAATACTGAAGCTGAAGCTGCAGTACTCTGGCCACCTGATGCAAAGAACTGACTCATTGGAAAAGACCCTGATCCTGGGAAAGACTGAGGGCAGCAGGAGAAGGGGACAACAGAGGATGAGATGGGTGGATGGCATCACTGACTCGATGGACATGAGTTTGAGCAAGCTCCAAGAGTTGGTGATGAACAGGAAGCCTGGCGTGCTTCATTCCCTGGGGTTGTAAAGAGTCGGACACAACTGAACTTAGTCAGAGATATGGTTTTGCCAGTAGTCATGTATGGATGTGAGAGTTGGACCGTAAAGAAGGCTGAGTACTGAAGAATTGATGCTCTCAAATTGTGATGCTGGAGAAGATTTTTGAGAGTCCCTTGGAATACAAGAAGTTCAACCTGTCAGTCCCACGGGAAATCAACCCTGAATATTCATTGGAAGGACTGATGCTGAAGTGAAACTCCAATATTTTGGCCATCTTATGTTAAGAGCCAACTCATTGGTAAAAACCCTGATGCTGGGAATGATTGAGGACAGGGGCAGAAGGGGTGAGAGAGGATGAGATGGTTGAATCGCATTATGGACTCATTGGACAGTTTGAACAAACTCTGGGAGATAGTGAAGGACAGGGAAGCCTGCATGCTCTAGTCCATGGGGTCACAATGAGTCAGACACAACTGAGCAACTGAACAACAACAACAGAAACAGGTTTACAGTTCTTCACTAAGCTATCATATTGGTATATGTAGTTAAAGGTTATTATTTTTCACCACTGTATAATATTCCACAGTGTGAATATACTACAATTTTTTTTCCATTGTTTTGGGCTGGACAATACCAAATCTTTGTGCAAACTTCATTTATTACTGTTGGAATGCAAATGAGTACAGCCACTTTGGAAGACAGTGGCAGTTTCTTGCAAAGTTGAACACAGTCTTACCATAAAATCTCAGTCATGCTTCTCTTTACCCAAATGAGTTAAACTTGCTGCTAAGTCACTGGTGTGTCCGACTCTGCGCGACCCCATAGATGGCTGCCCACCAGGCTCCCCGGTCCTGGGATTCTCCAGGCAAGAACACGAGTGGGTTGCCATTTCCTTCTCCAATGCATGAAAATGAAAAGTGAAACTGAAGTTGCTCAGTCGTGCCTGACTCTTAGCCATCCCGTGGACTGCAGCCTACTAGGCTCCTCTGTGCATGGGATTTTCCAGGCAAGAGTACTGGAGTGGGGTGCCATTGCCTTCTCTTATGTCCACTCCAAAAAACTGTAAACAAAATATTTTTAGCTGTTCTATTCATAATTGCTAAGATTGTAAGTAACCAAGATATGCTTCAATAAATAAGTGAATGATAAAGTGGTATACCCATACAATGGAATATTGTTCAGTGGTAAAAAAAGAAATGCATATTTCTAAATGAAAGAAATTAATCTGGAAAAGCTTGGTATCATGTGATTCTGACTGCACAACATTCTGGAAAAGGCAGAAGTAAAAGATCAGTTGCCAGGGGCCCTAGTACAAGGAGACTCAGATCAATGAGTAGTGAAACACTGAAGATTTTTAGATGAGTAAAACTTATATATGATACCGTAATCATGAGTACAGGCTATTATATATTATACATTTAGCAAAATCTACAGAAGTGGATAACACAGAGTGGATGGATGTCAGTGTAAAATATGGACTTTTAGTTGATAATCTATAAATGTTGGTTCATCAACTGTAATGCACAATGTTGGATGTTAGTAATAGTGGAAACTATAGGGAGGGTGGTATATAAGAACTCTGTACTTAATTTGCAGTTTTTCTGTAAAACTGAAATGGCTCCAACAAACAAAGAAAACCCTACTCTTAATATCGATACCACTGTTTCCTTAGTCGAAGTTGCTACCTTAGCCCACAGTTCAGTTCAGTCGCTCAGTCGTGTCCGACTCTTTGCGACCCCATGAATCGCAGCATGCCAGGCCTCCTTGTTCATCACCATCTCTCAGAGTTCACTCAGACTCACGTCCATGGAGTCGGTGATGCCATCCAGCCATCTCATCCTCTGTTGTCCCCTTCTCTTCCTGCCCTCAATCTTTCCCAGCATCAGGGTCTTTTCCAGTGAGTCAGCTCTTCGCATCAGGTGGCCAAAGTATTGGAGTTTCAGCTTCAGTATCAGTCCTTCCAATGAATATTTAGGACCAATTTCCTTTAGGATTGACTAGCTGGATCTCCTTGCAGTCCAAGGAACTGTCAAGAGTCTTCTCCAACACCACAATTCAAAAGCATCAATTATTTGGCGCTCAGCTTTCTTCACAGTCCAACTCTTACATCCATACATGACCACTGGAAACACCATAGCCTTGACACTAGATGGACCTTTGTTGACAAAGTAATGTCTCTGCTTTTTAATATGCTGTCTAGGTTGGTCATAACTTCTAAGGAGTAAGCGTCTTTTAATTTCATGGCTGCAGTCACCATCTGCAGTGATTTTGGAGCTTTGAAAAATAAAAGTCAGCCACTGTTTCTACTGTTTTCCTATCTATTTGCCATGAAGTGATAGTACCAGATGCCATGATCTTCATTTTCTGAATGTTGAGCTTTAAGCCAGCTTTTCACTCTCCTCTTTCACTTTCATCAAGAGGCTTTTTAGTTCCTCTTCACTTTCTGCCATAAGGGTGGTGTCATCTGCATATCTGAGGTGATTGATATTTCTCCTGGCAATCTTGATACCAGCTTGTGCTTCTTCCAGCCCAGTGTTTCTCATGATGCACTCTACATACAAGTTGAATCTAAGTGGGGTGACAATATAGAGCCTTGACGTACTCCTTTTCCTACTTGGAACCAGTCTGTTGTTCCATGTCCAGTTCTAACTGGTGCTTCCTGACGGGCATACAGGATTCTCAAGAGGCAGGTCAGGTGGTCTGGTATTCCCATCTCTTTCAGAATTTTCCACAAGTTTGTTGTGATCCACACAGTCAAAGGCTTTGGCATAGTCAGTAAAACAGAAATAGATGTTTTTCTGGAACTCTCTTGCTCTTTCGATGATCCAACAGATGTTGGCAATTTGATCTCTGGTTCCTCTGCCTTTTCTAAAACCAGCTTGAACGTCTGGAAGTTCATGGTTCACGTATTGCTGAAGCCTGGTTGGAGAATTTTGAGCGTTACTTTACTAGTGTGTGAGATGAGTGCAACTGTGTGTGGTAGTTTGAACATTCTTTGGCATTGCCTTTCTTTGAGACTGGAATGAATACTGACCTTTTCCAGTCTTGTGGCCACTGCTGAATTTTCCAAATTTGCTGACGTATTGAGTGCAGCACTTTCACAGCATCACCTTTCAGGATTTGAAGTAACTCAACTGGAATTCCATCACCTCCACTAGCTTTGTTTGTAGTGATGCTTGCTAAGACCCACTTGACTTCACATTCCAGGATGTCTGGCTCTAGCTGAGTGTGAGTGATCATACTACTGTGATTATCTGGGTCATGAAGATCTTTTGTACAGTTCTTCTGTGTATTCTTGCCACCTCTTCTTAATATCTTCTGCTTCTGTTAGGTCCCTACCATTTCTGTCCTTTATCGAGCCCATCTTTGCATGAAATATTCCCTTGGTATCTCTAATTTTCTTGAAGAGATCTCTAGTCTTTCCCATTCTATTGTTTTCCTCTATTTCTTTGCATTGGTTGCTGAGGAAGGCTTTCTTATCTCTCCTTGCTGTTCTTTGGAACTCTGCATATGAAATGGGTAGATCTTTCCTTTTCTTCTTAAACCCTCACCTTGTTTATATATTGTTTATTTTTCTTATTAAAATACAAGTTCGCTGAGGGCAGCAAACTTTTTTCTTGCCTTGTCCCTCTTTTTCCCTATTGTGTCTTCAATTCCTAGGATAGTGTCTAACACACAGTAGGTGCTTAATAAACATTTGTAGGGTGAATCAGTGAAGTCTATATTCTCTCTGTAGGAAGTCAAACTTAAAATTGCTTAGTAGTATGGAATGTGAGTCATAAAATGGTTCTTATTAATAGCTAGTGTCATCAATATGATAACATGGTACATTCATTTTCACTAAAAGGTACATCTGCTCCATAGCCAGGAAACTTCTCTTTATGGTTTGAAAACTGCTCTTCATGTACAATGTAGGAGAGACTGCTCATGTTTTTGTCTTGACTCTGTCCCCTCCCCACTTTCCTCTTTAGATTAAAAGATGTACAAAAGCACTGAAAAATCACAGAATATAAATATATAAAGTAGAAAAGAAAAACCACTCTTAAACCTAGCCAGAGACAAGTCACTGTTAAGATATTGATTATTATTCTTTAGAACCATCTGAAATGAATTTATATTTTTAAAGTAATATTTGGTGCCAGGGTCCAACCCTGGTGGTTCCAGGAATTCAAAGTGGGGATGGAGTTGGTGAAGAAAAACTTATTTATTTGGAAGTATAAAGAGAGATTAGGAAAGAATAATGTAGTAGGAAAATTAGTCGAGAAAAGATGCTAAATAACTTGGTTTACGTGGAAAACCAATAAAGTTCCAAGACAAGGATCTTGCACCATCTACGTTAGGCCACTGGCGCCTGCTTGAATAGTGGAAGGTGCGCCGCCTTGGGCTCCCTCTCAGGTGGGTCTTGAGCCTCAGAGTTCCAAGGGATCAGCCTGAAAAGGAGAAGAGAGGGAAAGGGAGAAAGAGAGAGAGTCGACACAGGGGGAGCCAGATTTCCAAGAAACCAGTTCGAGAAGCTGGTCTGAGAAACTGGTCCATCCTTTATTGTCCAGGAAAGCTTTTTATACTTTTGGTTGTACATAGAGATCAATGGATAATACAGAGTTATGCAGCATCAGCAGCCCTGACTCTTATCGAGACTAGGCTTTCTCTCTGTATACCTACCTGTATACACAAGTCTTAGGTGATTTACATCATTTTCTGGCCAGGAGGCCTATTAACATTTTATGGACCTTTTCTGATAAGGGTCCGTCAACCAGAAAACTTATTTGCCTTAAAAGTATTGTTCTTAACTAAAGTCTGGTGCCACTCTCAGCAAGGACACAACAATTTATAACAAGGGAAGAGGAGTACAATGATTTATAACAAAGAGAAAGTACACTAACTCAAAAGTCTAGTGTTGCTAATATCAAAACTACTATATTCCTTTTTCTATATCCCAGTTACATTGATTAATATCCTCCAGGTGCCTAAAAGATAAAGAATATGGAGGCCTGGCAGCAGTCATTGACTCAACAATGAAAACCCATCATCAATATAAGTTTTAGCTTTTTAGAAAAGGCTCTATATCTTCAAGATGCTCTAAGCTGCGTGCCTCTCACTGTTGAGGGGCTGTAAACAATCAGAAGTTGTAAAAGTCTCTAACTGTCAAGCAAGTTAGAGAGTCATCAGAGGGCTTTGAGCTGAGACACTCCTTTTATATGCAGGAGACTGTTAACTGGAGCGCTAAGTTAACTCTTTCCAGAGAAAGGTGGTTGGGGATAGCCCCCTGTTATGTCAGAAGAGTGGAAAGCATAGTACAATTAAGCAGGCAGACTCTGGTTTTGGGGATAGATGCTCAGGAAAATCCAGGGGTGCTCCTGAGGCCTGATCTCAGCCTTTGCTTTTTGCTAGGCCCCCTTCCTCATTACCTTTGCCACAGGCGGGATTCCCCATGCTGGCTTCCAGCAGTTTCGATCATATATAGTAAAATAAATGTTCAGAAGTACTAGATAACTGGACAAAATATAGAAATAATAAATAGTGTGAAAGTATTTTATGAACTCCTTCAATATTTAGTATCTTGTCTTTTCTGAATTGTAACACAAGGTCTTATCCTGGCACAGTATTGACTAGTGCAGAGTTTATCATATATTCAGAATTGTCAGATGTTTCTATTTGCATATGAAGGAAAAAGCTTGAGCAGTTGTGAGTGTTGCTCTAAAGAAGAGAGATCTTAAGCTTCTTTTTCCCCCACACTAAAAATGTTCTGTACATTTAATAGGACATTTTGGATTAGTTTCGAAAATATTTTAGATTTTCCTGGAAGCTGTCTTTTATTAATTATAAACGTCCCTGAAGTTTTTTAGATCTTTTTCATTGGACTGAAAAAATTCAGTTCCTAAGGGAAAATGTTTTTCATGTCTTAAAATGTATACATGGGTTTTGGGGAAAATCTAAAAATAAGTTTCAAATTTAACTCAGCGATATATATAATTTACTCTTGAGTTTATTGTAGTTCATGGACTAACAGATCAAACTTAAAAATCAGGTTATTTTTGTGTGCTGATGCTGTTAAAAATTAAATCATATTTCCAGAGTTTTAAGCATTTTCAAAACCATAATTACTAGATTGTGAGAAAGAAGTATTGGTAGATGACACTCTCCTTAATGTATCCGAGTTAACATGATTTCCTGATGTTGCAGAGTGTTGTATTGTTAGAGGATGATTTTCTGGAGAGAATGTATGCTCAAAATAATTCGGTTATCGTATGGATGGTGATTTACATAAATCAAAAGGATTTAACTTAATTTGAATCAAAGTAATTATATTCTGCATTTTAAAAAGTTATTTTTTAGTTTAATGTTAGATAGTCATATGTAAGTTCCTGTCATAAGATACTGGTAATTCATCTGCTTCTGTGTTCATGGGTATCAAACTGGTATCCTGAATAATAATAATAAAGTACACAGATATGTTTGATAACGTAGTGTTTTGTTCTATTTTAACCTAAAAATTAGTTGTTAGTATTTGAACATTAGATTTTATATGAAAATATAAATTTCTAGGTTTTTTTTTTTTTTTTTTTTTAAAAGTGTGAGGATTGGACAGTATTTGAGTGAATGCATTCATTTGAAGATGGACAGTATTTCTCATCTCAACATTGCAGTGATAACCTGGGGCAGTTTTGGCAATGTTAAACAACAAAGGACATTTGTTAATGTCTAGATGATTGTCATGACTGGTGGGGAGGTGCTCTTGAAATCTTTTGGCTAAAAAGACCAGGCATGCTGCTTATGCACAGACACCTTTCTATAGTAAAGAATTATCTGGTCTAAAATATTTCAGTATTGAGTTTGAGGAGTCCTGTAATATAGCAGTAATTGAGCTGAGTTTAATCATATCTGTTTCATATAGGCTATAGTTAGCCATAGTCTCCTCTCAACTTGCTTTATTTATGTGCTGGGACTCTTATATACTTGAATTTGTACATCTTCCTTGAAAGTTGTGGGAGTTCTTTTCATAGGAATTGAAACAACTTTGAGTATTATTAGAAAAGTTGTGGCAAATACAGAAAACATTTGTTACTTCTGTCATGAAGAGTATTAGCATCCAAATTTTATTTTCCCCAGTTATCATTTATTCTTTCAGGTAACATAGTGCTGTGTACTAGGTACTACACAATATGCGGAGGAGATAAACAGCTGCTTACACTTTAAGGCTTTTATTAGAGAATTGTTCTGTTTATCATTATGTAATGCTTTCTGTATCTCTGATAAGTTTCCTTGCTTTGAAGTTGGCTTTGTCTGAAATCTGTGTAAATATTTCAGCTTTCTTTTGATTAACATTGTATTTCTCTATCCCTTTATTCTTAATCCACCTGTGTTTGTAAATTAGGTTTTTAAGACTGTACTGTTTAGTGGGGGTGGGGGGCAGAGTCTTATTTAAGTCCTTTCTGATAGTCTCTGTCTTCTTGCATTCACTTTCATATTTAAAGTGTTTATTGATTTAGTTGGATTGATATCAGCCATATTTGGAACTGTTTTCTATAACTATTTCTCTATTTTTTTGTCTTAAATCATTTTTCTGCATTATCTGGGTTTAATTGAGCATTTTGTATTATTTCATTTTTTTCTCTCCTTAGCATATCATTTATACTTGTATTATTATTATTATTTTTGCTTGTATGTATGTATGTTTGTGATTGCCCTGGAGTTTGCAGCATAAATTTACAGCTAATATAAGTCCACCTTCCACTCAGTGTGGTCGCTTATAACAGAATATTCCCAGTTCTTCTCTCCTGTCCCTTATAATACTGCTGTCATTCCTTTCATTTATCCTTAATCTATAGTTACCCAGTATATTGTTGCTCTTCATATTTGTTAGAAACTGTTATCAGTTAGATCAGTTAAGAGTTTAAGAATATAAAAGATTTTATCTTATTCCTTCTCTATTGTTCTTTTCTCTATGTAGAGCTAAGTTTCTGACTTACATCATTTTCCTTCTTTCTGAAGAACTTATTTTAATATTTTTTGAAAGACAGGTCTACTGGTGACAGATTCCCTCATTTCTGTTTATCTGAGGAGGTCTTTATTTCTCCTTTACTTTGAAGGATAACTTCATTGGGTACAAACTTTTAGGTTGGTTACTTTTTTTTCTCTCAACACTTTGTAAGTATTCCATTCCATTTTCTTCTTGCCTGCATCATTACTGAAGAGAAGTCCAATGTATTTACCTTGTTCCTGTATAGGTAAAATTTCCCCCTGCCCTCTGTCTTCCTTCAAAATTTTATCTTTGATTTTCTGTATCAGTTAGGTTCAGTCGCTCAGTGGTGTCCGACTCTTTGCGACCCCATGAATCGCAGCACGCCAGGCCTCCCTGTCCATCACCAACTCCTGGAGTTCACTCAGACTCACGTCCATCGAGTCAGTGATGCCATCCAGCCATCTCATCCTCTGTCGTCCCCTTCTCCTCCTGCCCCCAACCCCTCCCAGCATCAGAGTCTTCGCATGAGGTGGCCAAAGTACTGGAGTTTCAGCTTTAGTATCATTCCTTCCAAAGAAAACCCAGGGCTGATCTCCTTTAGAATAGACTGGTTGGATCTCCTTGCAGTCCAAGGGACTCTCAAGAGTCTTCTCCAACACCATAGTTCAAAAGCATCAATTCTTCGGCACTCAGCCTTCTTCACGGTCCAACTCACATTTACTTGCTCAGTATTTCCAACTTCACCCCCCAAAAAGGAAACATCATGAGAGAGCCAACTGAGCTTTTATAAATAAGTTTTTGAAGACAAAAAAATGCTAAGAATAATCTAAATTGCCTGTTCAGTCCTTTCAAACAGAATGAGGAGAAAAATACCTTATTTTGTATCCTTTTGGAGTAATATTAAATTGAGAAGCAGTTTTTGATTTCTAACACTCACTTTACATATTTATATAACATCAGAACACATGCTTATTTGAAAGCATATATATTTTGAGGTAAGGTGACCCTCAAATTAAGATCTATCTGATAGTGTTGTGTTGAATTTGATTTAAAAATTAGGAAGCTCTTTTTGAATATAGAATGTACAAATGTAAATGTGGTTAAATTGTTTAATATATAATATTGGTTGATAATGATTTACAATCAACATATTAATGTTATCAGATGTCATTTTTTTTTTTCTTTAGATATAATTGACATAAAACCATATATTAGCTTCAGGTGTACAACATAGTACAGTATTTGTAAGATGCCATTTTCAAATAAGAGTTTCAGATTTTGTTTAACTTTTACTTTGTGAGAAAAAGTATAGTTATGATATAAAATGTTTTATCTCCTAGAAATTCTTACATTTTTATGTTGATCAATTTACAGGTGAATTATGTAACCTCATTACGCTGGATGTAGCTCACAATCAACTTGAACACCTTCCAAAGGAGATTGGAAACTGCACACAGATAACCAACCTTGACTTGCAGCACAATGAATTGTTAGACCTCCCAGATACTATTGGTATGAAAAAGAAAGAAGATACTGTAATCATTTCTAGCTACTTGGACATTAAAATCTATTTCAATAATAAAGTTAAAAGATTAAAATTCATCATTGTTGAAGCGGCAAAACTTCTAAAAGATAGTGTTTTAAAATCATTTTTTATTTCCATTTCTAGGAAAGGAAAACAAGTTTTAGGGCATGAGTTCAGTTAAATTGTAAACAAGATAGAATATTGAATAATGTGTATATGTTTTATAACTCTGTGCTTAAATTGCAGAATGGGTGCGTTTTCTGTTTTTGCTTATTTCCTAAATGTTGCATACTCTTGTATAGGGTGTGGTCTCTTCTATGCTAAAATAGACCACACTGAAAAATAAGATCATTGCTGTTTAGTTTTTAAAACATAGCAAGTACATTTTAAAGTTTGCTCATATGTAATATTGAAGGATTAAAAGAAAAGATGTCTCAAAATGCATAATGTGTTTTGAAGACATAGTCAGACTACAGAAAGTTAATGTGTTCCATATTTATAAATTCTTGTTTATATTTCTGAATGCCCTCAAATTTATACAAACAGTAGAGGGAATTTAAAATTTTTGGATGCTTTTAGTTATCACTGTGGTATGAGGAAACTATTAGGTTTATTTAAAATCTGTACTTAGTTTATATAATTTTAGTAATGAATATTTATAAGGTTCTATTGCTAAATTGCATGAGGCCTATGATAATGTTCTCTTTCTCCAGAGAATTTTTATTTGCTTCTCTCAGGTACCTAGAGTGACCACTTCAATCCATCCGTGTTCTAAGGGTTGTGATTTTTCTGGTCCTCTCAAGTGATTCAGAGGCAAACTGCAGAGTAATTGGAGGGCCGTTTAATTCTGATTGACTCCTCATACTAGGGTGCAGCCTTGTAGGGTCCTAGTTGATGCTGATTACTAGACTCCTCACCCTTGGCAGGCTCTAAATTTTGACTCTTGGCAAAACATGCCTTCGCCTTTCAGTTACATCTTCTGTTTAGGAGAGCGCTCTTAGGACAAAAATCTCCCGTGCTTTGCTTGTTTCTGGGTTCCCAGCTGGTTTCCAGCCTGGTTACTGCTAGTCATTATCATACTCATTTTCTGATTTTTGTTTTAGAAGTGTTCTTAGTTTTCTGCAATGGGAGAGTTTGCTTGAATTACCTTGAATTACTTTCTTCTTCATTACTTGAAGCAGAAGCAATTGTAGCAGAATTTTTAAAAATGTTAACAGTAGACCGTATCTGGTAACATAACAACTATTCACAGAAAAGTTAATCTGAGACCTCTTCAGGTTATAATAGCTAGCTATTAGAACCTGTATCTTTCTGATTCTTGTCCCCTTGAGTCTAGAACAAAAAGACAGAAATACACAAAATAAATGAAAAAAGTCATGGGAGACAGGACTAGAAATTCTAGAAAGAGAATAGAGGTAAGGTAATGAAGCTATAAAATATAATTTAGTACTATTTCCCTGAATTTGACAAAAACCCAGATAATAAGATTGAAGTTTCTTACCAAGATGAAATGATGAAAAAGATACATTCTGGTAGGAGTTTTAAAAATTAAGTTTATGGAGAAGGAAATGGCAACCCACTCCAGTATTCTTGCCTGGAGAATCCCATGGATGGAGGAGCCTGGTGGGCTACAGTCCATGGGGTCACAGAGTCAGATATGACTAAGTGATTGAGTTCATGATTAAAAAAGAAGAATTTACAATAAAATAAAAATTAAGTTTACTAATTTTTAATAAACCATATGGGCTTCCCTGGTGACTCAGCAGTAAAGAATCTACCTGCCAGTGCAGGAGACCCAGGTTTGATCCTTAGGTTGGGAAGATCCCCTGGAGAAGGAAATGGCAACCCACTCCAGTGTTCTTACACAGGAAGTCCCAAGGACAGGGAAGCCTGGAGAACTGCAGTCCATGGGGCTGCAAAAGAGTTGATCACGATTTAGCAACTAAACAACAAGAATAAACAATAGGTTCGTGTGTAATGTTTTAAAACCTTTGTCTAGTTTCAGTTTCAGAGTAATGCTGACTATATATGGTAAGTTGGGAAGTTTTCCTTACTCTTCAATTATTGGAAAAGTTTTTATAAAATTGGTGTATTTCTTCCTTTAATATTTGATAAAGTTCATTGATGCAGCCACCTAGTCAGGATTTTTCTTTATCGGAATTTTTTTAAAAACAATTTCAGTTTTTTGGATAGACATAGGGCTATTTAGGTTATCAGTTTCTTCTTGAGAAAACTTGATCATTTGTGTCTTTCATAGAATGTGTTCATTTCATTTAAGTTGTCACATTTAATGAGGATAAAATTGTTCATAACATTTGCTTATTGAGTGTTTATAGAATCTGTGGTAATGCCATTTCTCTCTTTTCTGATATTGGCAATTTATATCTTCTCTTTTTTCCTAATCAGTCTGGCTAAAGGTTTATTAATTTTATCAGTTTCATTGATTGTGTCAAAGTATTGATTTTACTCTATTTTTCCCTTTGTTTTTATTTCATTGATTTCCACCTTGACCTTTCTCATTCCTGTTTGTCTGCTTACTTTGATTTTATTTGCCCTTTTCCTAGTTTCTTATAGTGGAAGATTGAGATTATTAATTTAAGACCTTTCTTCTCTTCTCATAGAGTCAGTTCAGTTCAGTTCAGTCTCTCAGTCATGTCCGACTCTTTGTGACACCATGGACTGCACCATGGCAGGCCTCCCTGTCCATTATCAACTCCTGGAGTTTACTCACATTCATGTCCATTGAGTCAGTGATGCCATCCAGTCATCTCATCCTCTGTCGTCCTCTTCTCCTCTCACCCTCAATCTTTCCCAGCCATTTAGTGCTATAAAATTTCCCATTACGTACCACTAACAACATCCCACAAATTGAAATGTTGTGTTTTATTTTTTGTTTTGTCCAAAATGCTTTCTAATTTGCCCTTTTGTTTTCTGTGATCTATATGTTACTGAAAAGTTTGTTATTTA
The DNA here is from genome assembly GCA_917880005.1 of Nanger dama. Lineage (NCBI taxonomy): Eukaryota > Metazoa > Chordata > Mammalia > Artiodactyla > Bovidae > Nanger > Nanger dama. Next base: position 15,495,402 of record CAKJTW010000026.1, read on the forward strand.
GTTACCAATATCTAACAGTTTTCCAGGGGTCTTTCTGTTACTGATTTCTAATTTCATTGTGGTTGAGAACATACTTTGTGTGACTTGAATCATATAAATATATTGAGACTTTTCTTATGGCTCAGTGTATGGTCTATCTTGATAAGTATTCCATGTGCAATTGAATATGTATTCTACTTTTGTTGAGTAGAGTAATGTGGATGAGGTCGTCAGTGAATTTATTATACTACTAGCCCTTTTTGGTCATTTTTTCCTTCCAATTTTTATTAGTTGTATTGTTAGGACGTGCAGCATTTTTGGTATATCTTGTTAAGCCAGTCTCTAGTTTAGTCTTAATTGTTCACCAACAGTGCTTGCTGTTGCCATAGTTATTCAAGTTATTTCTTGGTTGGTTAAAGTCAGTCTTACAGTAATTTTCTTAGAAATAATTCGTAAACAGTGAAAGTGAAGTTGTTCAGTCCTATCTGACTCTTTGCAACCCCATGGACTGTAGCCTGCCAGACTCCTCCATCCATGTGATTTCCCAGGCAAGAGTACTAGAGTGGGTTGCCATTTCCTTCTCCAGGGGATATTCCCCACCCAGGGATCAGACCAGGATCTCCCACATTGTAGGCAGACGCTTTACCATCTGAGCCACCAGGGAAGACTTACTAACAGTAGTTTTCTAGTTTTTGTATGTTGGTAACCTTTATATTTAAAGAACTCTTTGATGGATATATATAAAAATCATTGGGTTCAACTTCCTTTCCTTGAGCATCTCAGGAGACCTAAAAGGTAGCTCTTTTGTCTTCTATAATTGAATATGCAACAGTGTGAGGCTGGTCTAATTGTTTTTTTCTCATTATAATGACTTAATCTTTGTCTCTGGCCACCCAAAGGGTTATTTATTTCTAAAGTTCAAGAACTCTACTGTATTTCTAAGTGTTAATCTTTCAGGTTTCCATTTCCTTGGGATACTCTGAACCAGTTCAGTAATAAAGGTTTAATTTTTACTTCAGTATAAATCACCTATTGACGTGTTTACTTTGTTGTATGTTCTTATGTTGAAATATGTAAGTTTGCTTATTGTAAACAAACTGATTTTGATAGTAAAGGAGAAAAAGAATAATGCATTTTAACATGATCACTTTTCAGTGAATGACACATAAAGGCACTTTAAAAAGAGACTTCTTTTATATAATTAAAGGCTTCTCAGTCTTAGAAAGTAAAGGTTGTTTAGCAAATGAGGGCAACTGAAATTAAAGATGCTTGAAATGTTATAAAGTTATGGCCTTATCTCTCTCATTGATGCTTAATTATTGTGTATTTCCTAAGATACTGTAGATGCAGATACTTTATTGTTCCTTGAGCATATCAGGCAAGTTCCAGCCTCAGGGTCTTTGTACTTCTCAGGTTCTCTGCTTAGAACTTTTTTTCCCTAAATATACACATAAGTTCCTCTACTCTTTCAGCTAATCAAATGGATATATCAAGTTTTATAAAGGGCCTGGTTATCAATCAGTCCTGTTCTTCAGTTCAGTTGCTCAGTCGTGTCTGACACTTTGTGGCCCCATGGACTGCAGCATGCCAGGCTTCCCTTTCTATTATGAACTCCCAAAGCTTGCTCAAACTCATGTCCATTGAGTCAGTGATGCCATTCAATCATCTCATCCTCTGTCATTCCCTTCTCCTCCTGCCTTCAGTCTTTACCAGCATCAGGGTCTTTTCCAAGAAGCCAGTTCTTCACATCAGGTGGCCAAAGTATTGGGGTTCCAGCTTCATCATCAGTCTTTCCAGTGAATATTCAGGACTGATTTCCTTTAGGATGGACTGGTTGGATCTCCTTGCAGTCCAAGGGACTCTCAAGAGTCTTCTCCAACTTAGCATTTGTGAAATGACTCAGGAAATGTGCATCAGATACTATTATCTGGGTACTTCGGCAGAGGATTTGAGGGAGGATTCTGTTCCAGAAAGGCCCTTGTAGGGTCCTATTCTTACTCTCAAATATTCTAACAGTATTTCATTATTTAATATTTTATGCATGTATTGATTTCCCTATCTTGTTCAATAACAATGGGGGGGTGCAGTTATAAAGTACTAAAATAAATAGTGTTGGCAAATAGAGAAAGCATAAAGTTGTAGAGGATGATAAAACAATCTAGTAAGACTAGGGTCCTTTGGATTCACTTCTCTGACAGAGGATAGCGTCTCCATGTATTCTTTCTCCTGACTTTCTTAATTTTGCATTTCTGTCGAAGTAATTCTTCTATATTTCAAGTGTGCTTGTTAATATGAAAACATTTGACTTCATTATTAATCTTGAGTAATTGACATGTTATCTCAGAAAAACACAAGTGCCTCACTTCTAACACACTCTACATGGTCAGATTACAAATATGTATTGGAAAACAAAAGGAACTGAAACATAAATGATAATAAAAATTTATATATCATTTATAAATTTTTATAATAAATATAAATAGGCTTTGATAGTTGGCAGCAAACTAAATACAGCTGTTATCCCAAGTAATAGCAAAGCGAGTTAAGTATTGTTTGTTGAAAGTTTTTATAATATTATAGTCATTTATCATATACCATGTTTATTAAGATAGTTCTTTGCGTTTCTCCATCCCTCTCATCCCCCATATATTTTGATTGTATTGCAGAAGGTTGAGATTTGATGAGAAATTTGAACGTGCAGGTCTTGATCTGTTACAACTCTCAACAGTCATAATTGACCGTTGAGATGCTCTCTGTCATCTATTGGAGAAGAGCAATTCACCCCAAACCCTCAGTGACAAACTTAGCTGGAATATAATTCTGATACTTTCCTTTTTTTCCCCCGCCTTCGTTTACTAGTTGAAAAGTATAACTTAAAATGAAAAACAAACACAAAACCCAACACCTGTCTTGGAGAGTTGATTCTAGTCCCACAGGAGTTGCCCTGTTCTCTTTTCCCTGGACCAAAGAAACTTGCACTGAATTTACAATTGAAAATCAAATCTTTTACCACCTTACAGTCACTTTTCCAAAAATTGCTTTAATTATTTGCCTTTTTTTTTCTCGCAAGTAGATCCAGATATTTTTAACTCTCTTTTTGCTTAAGATATAAATACTTCTAGAGTAGTTGTCACTCTTTGGCAATAAGCAATGCCATTTTCTTTCAGGCTGAGCAGTGCCAAGATTACTGACAAATCAGGCTGTTGAGAAGAGGCAGAAGGAACTGGGGAGAGGGGTACAGCTGATTGTGGTTAAGTGAAAGAGTGCTCAAAAACATATTTAGAGTCTTAAAGCCTCAGATATGCAGATGATACCACCCTTATGGCAGAAAGTGAAGAGGAACTAAAAACCTCTTGATGAAAGTGAAAGGAGGGTGAAAAAGTTGGCTTAAAGCTCAGCATTCAGAAAATGAATATCATGGCATCTGGTCCCATCACTTCATGGGAAATAGATGGGGACACAGTGGAAACAGTGTCAGACTTTATTTTGGGAGGCTCCAAAATCACTGCAGATGGTGACTGCAGCCATGAAATTAAAAGATGCTTACTCCTTGGAAGGAAAGTTATGACCAACCTAGATAGCATATCAAAGCTATGGTTTTCCAGTGGTCATGTATGGATGTGAGAGTTGGACTGTGAAGAAAGCTGAGATCCAGCCGGTCCATCCTAAAGGAGATCAGTCCTGTGTGTTCATCGGAAGGAATGATGCTAAAGCTGAAACTCCAATACTTTGGCCACCTGATGTGAAGAGTTGACTCATTGGAAAAGACTCTGATGCTGGGAGGGATTGGGGGCAGGAGGAGAAGGGGATGACAGAGGATGAGATGGCTGGATGGCATCACCGACTTGATGGACGTGAGTTTGAGTGAACTCCGGGAGTTGGTGATGGACGGGGAGGCCTGGCGTGCTGTGATTCATGGGGTCGCAAAGAGTCAGACATGACTGAGCGACTAAACTGAAAGCCTTCTGAGGTCTCTAGTGGTTTTATGAAATCAGGGAGAGGGGATATGAAATAGGAAAAATTTTTTATTTTCTGTTTCTTTTCAAAGTGAGAGAAATTTACAAGAAGACCTTGTCTTCAAGGCTAGAGCACAGAGTAATTCACAGAGGCCTTTTGTTACACTGGGCTCTGAAGAAATGTTACAGTAATTATGATTATATCAAATAGTTTTAGTAATTGATTTTAGGTAATTACAGCTCTACTTACATGTAACAACTTTACTAGTTTTCTCTTTAATGGTGGCATTCCTTTGGGTTTTTGACCTTTAAGAATATTTTTAATTAGTTCACTTTTAATTGGAGGATAATTACTTTACACTATTGTGTTGGCTTTTACCACACAACATGAGTTAGCCATAAAAATGCATATGTCCCTTCCCTCTTGAACTTCCATCCCGTCCCACTCCTATAGGTGGTCACAGAGTACTGTGTTGAGCTCCCTGTGTTATACAACAATTTCCCATTAGTTATTTGTGTTACATATGGTAATGTATATGTTTCAGTGCTTCTCTCTCAGTTCGGCCCACCTTCTCCTTACTCCATTGTGTCCAAAGTCTGTTCTCTATGTCTGCGTCTCCATTCCTGCCCTACAAATACGTTTATTGGTACTTTTTTTTTAGATTCCATATATGTATGTGTTAATATACAATAATTTGTTTTTCTCTTTCTGACTTACTTCAGTCTGCATAATAGGCTCTAGGTTCATCCACCTCACTAGAACTGACTCAAATGCTTTTCTTTTTATGGCTAAGTAATATTCCATTTCATTTGTCATTTATCCATTCATTTGTCAGTGATATCTAGGTTGCTTCCATGTCCTGGTTATTATAAATAGTGCTGCAGTGAACATTGAAGCATATGTGTCTTTTTCAGTTATGATTTTCTCAGTGTATATGCCCATTTGGGATTGCTGGGTCTTATGGTAGTTTTATTCTTAGTATTTAAAGAAATATCCACACTGTTCTCCATAGTGACCATATCAATTTACATTCCCACCAACCGTGCAAGAGAGTTCCCTTTTCTCCACACCTTCTCCAGCATTTATTGTTTGTAGATTTTTCTGATGACCATTCTGACCAGTGTAAGGTGGTACCTCATTGTAGTTTTGATTTGAATTTCTTTAATAGTGAGCAGTGTAGAGCATCTTTTCATGTGTTGGTTGGTCATCCATATATCTTCGTTGGAGAAATGTGTGCTTAGGTCTTCTGCCTACTTTTTGATTGGGTTGTTTGCTTTTCTGGCATAGGGCTGACTGAACTGCTTGTATATTTTGGAGATTAATCCTTTGTTAGTTTCATTATTATTTTCTCCCATTCTGAGGGTTGTCTTTTCATCTTGGTTATACTTTCCTTTGTTATGCAAAAGCTTTTAAATTTAACTAGGTACCACTTGTTTTTGTTTTATTTCCATTTCTCTAAGAGGTGGTCAAAGAGGATATTGCAGATATTTATATAAGAGTGTCTTGTCTATGTTTTCCTCTAAGAGTTTTAGAGATCCTGGCCTTATGTTTTTTGTAACTTTTAAGTTTATTTTCAATTTCTCAGTTTAATGTTTCTGGAAAAAAATTGTACCTTTACCATTATTTCATTGTTAGAACTTGTGAGCTTTTCTACTGATTTTTTGCTACTTTGTTAAGATAAAGACTGAGTTAAAGTCTTACTCAAAAGTTACACTAAATTAACCTAAAAATGCTGATTTCCTTTGCTGAAATTGAAAGCATTAATTTTAATTTGTAGCAATTTAATGTTTCCATATTTTAACAATCTGACAGTATAAGAAAACAAGCTGTCAGATTCAGAACACAGAGCAACTTACTGTCAAAGTTAAGCACTTAGAAAGCTAAATACCAGTGATTGACAGTGATCAGCCTACGTTTATAAGCGTTGGCAACATTGATTTTATTTCTTAGTCACAGTGGCTCAATCTTAAGGCAAGCTGTGGCTTGATTTCTAGGGTGCAGTTTACTTTGTGGTTAAAACCACTTACTGAAAGAGGCTAGAGTTGAAACCACTGCAGGGGGTGAATCACAGTATATGCCAGACTTCTGATGTCAAGTTTTATTTTTTTTCCTGGCGTAAGAGAGTGTTGATATTTCATCATTAATTTTTTTTTTTTACGTTTTTTATTTTACTGAGAGTAGTGGATTTTGGCAAAATGTGGATGACTCTGAGCATACCGTGCGCTCAAGAAAGTGACAAGTCCTTTGCAGATGTTAATTGCTTCATCAGAATAGCATATTCTCAGAGTACAATTTTTAAAGTTCATCCTCTTTAATCCCACTGGGGGAAAAGAAGTTTAGGCATTTAATAGACCTTTTGGTGAATGCTTCAGCCATTTTATTACCATGGAACAGCTTTATTACATAGGGAAAGCAGTGGTATGAAGGAGAGACAGGATGAGCTTCTGTTTAGTTTTTAAGATTGAGTGCCTTTTTTATCTTCAACTTGGTATAGCAAATTAAAATTTTATCAGAAGATTTTTGAAATTCTTTGTACTCAGACATTATCACTGCTTATGGGAAAATTTCGATCTCTTTACCAGTCTTGTAGTGGCCATGGGCATGGGATAGGCAAGGAATAAAATATTGATACCCTCCCTCCTTCCCCATTTTGAATGGATGTGAGTTAATGGGGACTGCCCTTCAGTTTTGGTGGGAATGAAATTGATACAGCTTAATGGCACTGTCTGTTAAGATTTAAGATATTGCTATCTTTTGATACATCTGAAATATTTTCACATGTACACATAGATATCTATTAGGATGTTCATTATAGAATTCCTTTTTAAATATTAGAAACAAATGCTGTCCATTGGGGGATGATTGGATAATGGTATAATTACATATATCATAGGATACAATGGTTAAATATAATGAAGTATATCTGTATTTACTCAACAAGAAAATATTTCTATGACCTGTAATTTAGGTGGAAAAGTGTGCAAAATGATCCCATTTATATAAAGACAAATAGAGAAACATTTAAAAACATCCTGTATTTGTATAAGTAAAAGCTTAAGAGAAGGATCTCAATAGGTACTTACTGGATTACACACCATGGTTTTCTGGGCAATAAAGTAAGTTACACTTACATATTTTGTAATTGAAAATTTATTTGGTGGGATAAGAGGAGTGCAATGGTTCATTCTCTGATATCTAAAAATGAGCTGGTTAGTCATTGGGTATCCCAGGAAAAATTAAAGTGAATATTTTTAGAAGAACTAATTTTCAGTCAGGTAGACCAGGCAAATCTGTTATGTACTTTAAAATCATGTCCACTTAACATCTATGTTTTGGAGACATGTTATTTTATAAGTTGAGAATGGGTCAAAAAAACAAGCTTTCAATGAGTCTTTCATATAATTTTGAATTTTTGCATCTTGTTCCTAATGCAAAGGAGGACAAATAGTGAAATATTTTAGCATGTTTAATTAATAAGAAAGCATGAATGAAAGCCTGGTGTGTGCTTTGCACTGAAATTCTGTGCAAATTTCAGTAGAAATGCATAGCAAGCTCCCTTACTTAAAGGATTTTCGGTCTGTTGGGGAAAGTAACTAATCCATGAAACAACCAACAATGTAGACTGTAACTAAAATGCTTATGTATAATGAAAACAGCATGTAGCCATGTGTCCAGTTTATAGGGAGATCAATAAGATCTTGATAGAATGGCCAGAGAAAACTTCATAAACAAATACGCTGGACTTAGTATATGCATTCCATGAGCTTAACAGCAAGGACAGTCAAACAGCATGGAGGCAAGAATGAACATATCATGCTTCCGTGTCAGGAGGAAACAAGTTCACTGGATCAGGGTTGATAAAATTCACAAAAACAATTACTTGATAAGGAGCCAATTGAGTTTGATTCTAGCTCTGCCATTAAGTCACTTCACGTGTCTTATGCTAAAGTCCATGCTGAGTATTCTCAGATGGTTCTTATTGGTGTGCTTGGGTATCTTTTTTATTTCTTGTCTTTTTTGGTGGGGGTGGGGGGGTGGGGGAGTGTGACTATCTGAAACTTTAAACCACCATGCTCTGTTTTTCCACAGCTTAGCTCATATCCTCACTGTATGGAGAAAATGAGCCTCACAGTGTAAAGTGTCCAAATTACATCTTACCTCTGTGTTAATATAAAGCTTCTCCATAATGTAAACTATTCATTCAATAAAAGGATGGTATAAAGATATTACAGTTTTTAAAATTAAACTGACTTCAGAATTACAGAATTTTTCTTTATCAGAAGAACATTTTAAAATTGAAAAATTATAGGAAATTAGGGAAGTTCTAGACAAGTTCAAAGAAAAGATTTAATCTATTTCTATCATGTAGAGGTAACTTAAACTCTTTGCATGTGTATGTAATCATACAGGTCATACAAAACACATGATTTTGTTATCTGACTTTTTTCATTTAATGTCATAACAGTCTTTCATATCTTAAAAGATTTTTTGTAGAATAATTTTAATAGATATAGAATATAGCAGACTATAGTAGTACTATAGAATAAAATTATCTTTTGAGTATCTATTTCATATCAGTCATTGTACTAAGTATCTTACACACATTGTATTTAATTATTAGAGCAACCTTGTCAGATATTTGACATGATCCTCACTTTATGGGTGAGGAGATAGTTAAGTAACTTACCCAGGGACACGTATATATAGAATATCCTTTGTTTTTGCTATTACACTGTGATGCCTTCAATCTAAATAATTATGCATCAGTTCTTGAACATAAAGATTGTCCCCATTTTTTGCTATTAGAAACTTGACTGTAATTTCATCATAAAGCGGATTATTTTTTGCCAGCCCAACTTCCAAGTAATATTTGTATCATATTTAATGTCATAGTGGAGAAAGGAATGGCTGCCTACTCCAGTATTCTTGCCTGGAGAATTCCATGGACAGAGGAGCCTGGTGGGCTACAATCCATGGGGTCGCAGAGAGTCGGACACGGCTGAGCAACTAACACTACAATGTCATAGTTCACTGATAGAAATAATAATATTCTTGCACTTATTTTTAATCTCTGAATTCTCTGGAACTTTGAAAATTGATCCAGTTCTCTGCTTGTTTCCCCCCACCTCCAAAACTGACACATATCCCTGGAGTGTCATTAGAAAGACACTAGTGAAGCATCCTTATTTAATTTAGGAAGCCCTGTAAAGACAAAGTTAATTTTGTCTTTTCTAAGTGGTTGTTTTTACTGTTGCTTTTTAATTCAGTTTTCTGCCTGTTGGAATCTTAATTAATCATAACTAGTGAACTCTTGACCCAGTTTCCAAACACTGTTAAAAGAACGTAATGAAAATGAGTATATCATATCTCTGGAATAGTTCTAATTGGAGGAATTGAAATGATTGCTAAGGTTTTTTTTTGCACTGTAGTTGGTTAGACTTATGGTATATAGACTTATCAGAGTATTTTTGATATCAGTAACTAACTCTTAAAAATGTAAAGGGTAAAAATTAGCTCCATTTAGGCATTTCTTACAACTTTGATCACTATTTTCTTCAGCAAGAGCTGCTGCTGCTGCTGAGTCGCTTCAGTTGCTTCCGACTCTGCGACCCCATAGACGGCAGCCCACCAGGCTTCCCTGTCCCTGGGATTCTCCAGGCAAGAACACTGGAGTGGGTTGCCATTTCCTTCTCCAACGCATGAAAGTGAAAAGTGAAAATGAAGTTGCTCAGTCGTGTCCAACTCCTAGTGACCCCATGGACTGCAGCCTACCAGGCTGAAAAGATGCAAATGATATAACTAGATGAGGAATATGAGAGAAGGTGACTGCTCTGCTAGGTTTAAGGCTTAACTTATTCTGTAGGCTAATACGTGTTTTCTGTAAGTACTAGAGTAATGTTGTATCTAAGAAAGTTATTCATACAATGACTTTCTGAAAAATAGTCAAAGCAGAAATTTGAAAGAAGTTGACAAACATCAAGACAGTTGCTGAAAGTTAAAAGGCACCAAAATATTTATCTCCAAAATGTTGTGTGACACAGGCATCCACTTCTATACAGACCTACTTTGGAGATATTGTCTATTCTATCTCAGACCACTTCAACAAAGCAACTATCACAGTAAAGTGTCACAGATTTTTTTGTTTGCCAGTGTATATAAAAGTTATGTTATACAGTTCAGTTCAGTTGCTCAGTCGTGTCTGACTCGATGCGACCCCATGAATCGCAGCACGCCAGGCCTCCCTGTTCATCACCATCTCTGAGTTCACTCAGGCTCACATCCATCGAGTTGGTGATGCCATCCAGCCATCTCATCCTCTGTTGTCCCCTTCTTCTCCTGCCCCCAATCCCTCCCAGCATCAGGGTATTTTCCAATGAGCCAACTCTTTGCATGAGGTGGCCAAAGTACTGGAGTTTCAGCTTTAGCATCATTCCTTCCAAAGAAATCTCAGGGTTGATCTCCTTCAGAATGGACTGGTTGGATCTCCCTGTAGTCCAAGGGACTCTCAAGAGTCTTCTCCAACACCACAGTTCAAAAGCATCAATTCTTCGACACTCAGCCTTCTTCACAGTCCAACTCTCATGACCACAGGAAAAACCATAGCCTTGACTAGACAGACCTTAGTCGGCAAGGTAATGTCTCTGCTTTTGAATATGCTATCTAGGTTGCTCATAACTTTTCTTCCAAAGAGTAAGCGTCTTCGAATCTCATGGCTGCAGTCATCATCTGCAGTTGATTTTGGAGCCTCCCAAAATAAAGTCTGACACTGTTTCCACTGTGTCCCCATCTATTTCCCATGAAGTGATGAGACCCGATGCCATGATCTTCGTTTTCTGAATGTTGAGCTTTAAGCCACTATAGTCTATTAAGTGTGCAGTACCATTTTGTCTAAAAGCTATACATGCCTTAATTAAAAATACTTTATTGATAAAGTATCATTCAGGTTATAGAGTAGCTCTTTTGATTTCCTTCAGTTATTTCTGGCTTTTGATTTAAAGTGAAGATGTGCAATTCTAACTTTGACTTGGTTAGAAGTCACTGTATGGTCATTATTGGCTTAATTTCAATATTGTTGTATTTCAGGGGAGATGGGGAGAGACAGGGAAGCAACTGTTTGCTGGAGCATAAAGAATATACATAGCATTTATCAGTTAAGTTCACCATCTTAAATAAATGCAGTTCACGGCACCCCAAAACAATTAAACTAGTAACATCCAAGATCACTGATCATAGATCTCCAAAACAAGTATAATAATAACATAAAAGTTTGAAATATAGCGAGAATTACTAAAATGTGACACAGAGACGTTAAGTGAACAAATGCTTTTGTGAAAAATGGTACAAGTAGATTTGTTCAAAGTAGGATTGCCACAAACCTTTGATACGTCAACACGCAATATCAGGGAAGCAAAATAAAGAAAAGTATAATAAAATGAGGTATCCTTTTAATTTCTAATACTGGTAATACTGTTGAATTTAAAACTAGGGGCTAACATTTAACCTAGCCCATCTAAAAATATTGTAGCAACAATTGCATTGTTGAATCAGAAATTAACGAGCCGTGACCAAAAAAAATACATTGAACTAAGTTCTCATTATTCTTAACTTTTTGGTATCAAATGAATTTATACTATTTTGAAAATTAAATTTGATTTAAACCTGTGATAGCAGATATCATTATATTCATCCATGTAGCTTATATGTAGCTTACCATGGGTCTTGGCTATTGAAGTATAAAATGTCTGTTTTTCTGCTCTGCTTATTTTAGGTATTCAATAGTGACTAATATGCTCAAGCTGGATATGCTTAGATAATGAGAGACTATAGCTTTCACTTTTGTTTATAAAAAATTATTTTGAGAAAATTTTAACCATCAAGTCAACTTTTTAGAGAAATTTTGGATTGTTTATACGTCAACTCATGAAAAATACTGAACCTTTCTGATCTCACAGATTAATTGTGCATCTTGTATTTTAAGTAATTATCATTTTTATTTTGATGTTATTCAACTGGGCCTTGTCTAAAGGTTAATATTTTTTATATTTAATAAAATATATTATTTTATATTTTATTTTATTTTATTTTATTTTATTTAAGTGTGCTAAGACTTTTCAATAATTGATTTTTAAAATTGACTTGTAGCTGTGTACTTCATTATTTCTCTAAGGGGGACACAAAAGTGGCTTCAGTTTCATCCTAATTGGTAGAGTGTAGTATGTAGTTTCTTGGTACAAAAGTTAAGGATCTTGGTGAAATAGTACTTGAAAGTAATTCATAAATATTGCTTTATAGCTTTGGAGAGTGACAGGCTTATCAGATTAAAAAAACTCCTTTTTTTTTTTTTTTTTAATGTTCACAGGAAATCTGTCCAGTTTAAGTCGTCTTGGTCTGAGATATAACAGACTGTCAGCAATACCCAGATCATTGGCAAAATGCAGTGCACTTGAAGAATTAAATTTAGAGAACAATAACATTTCTACTTTACCAGAGGTAAGAAGTGAATTACGGTAAACTCTTGAAATGAGTCTGTAACATAATGAAGGGAAGATTAATCAGTCTTTACAGCTTGGTAAATAATTTGATGATTGAGTTTGCTTAAATAATGAGTATGCTGTGGATAAATATCCCATCACTGAGATAAAAAAATTCCAAAAAGAAACAGTAGGTATGTTTTAGCATACCCAGCAACTAGTAAGTTTGCTTGTAGTTATTCAAGCATATTTTACTGTAGTATTCTAACATGAGTAGAATTGTGGACTTAATGGATTGACTGAACTTTGTAAAGTCTTTTTTTTTTTTCCTAATAATTAAAAATACCTTGTATAATTTCTAGTCTGGACCAGTTTACTAAAACTACTGTGACAGTATCTCACCTGTGGCAAAAGAGCACTATTGTTAGTAGTAAGTAGTAATTTGGGATTAGGAATAGAATCCACAGATTGTAAGCCCTGACAGCTAGACTGTTTGGGTTTTTAAATTTCTGTGATAATGGTAATTCTTCACTTGAAAATGTTTAATGTTCTACTGTTTAATGTCATCCTCTTTTCTAACAGTGATTCATATCCCATAATAAGGCAAATAATACATTAATTAGATCTTGTTGGCATTCTTTTAGGGTGTGATTTATGAGTTTAAGTAAGACTGACCACTTTTACAATGTTGTTATGTCTAAATGTAAAGACTACTCTTGCCTGGAAAATCCCATGGGCAGAGGAGCCTGGTAGGCTGCAGCCCATGGGTCGCAAAGAGTCGGACACGACTAAGCGACTTCACTTTTACTCTTCACTTTCTTGCATTGGAGAAGGAAATGGCAACCCACTCCAGTATTCTTGCCTGGAGAATCCCAGGGATGGGGGAGCCTAGTGGGCTGCCGTCTCTGGGGTCGTACAGAGTCGGACACGACTGAAGCGATTTAGCAGCAGCAGCAGCAGCAGTGTATATACCAAGTTTCACCTAGTGAGAAATTTTAATATTTATTTATATATACAGTCATATTGTCACTGAAGGGAAACATAATTATTGGATATCTTAGGATAAAGACATGTGCTGAGTACTTTCATATAACTTTGTGACTGAAATAAGTCAGGATTTATTTTTGATAGAATTATAAAGAAGACAGCTCTCTTCAGTCTGTCTATGGAAGAAGGGGTGTGTGTGCATATTTGAACATACCCATTTTCAGATAGAGAAGTATGGATGAAATCCTATTTGATAGGCCTTGTTCAAACATTGGAAAGCATTAAGTTTTATTTAAAAGTAGTCTATGTGCTTTGGAAGTAGCATACTTTTAATGCAAATGTGTAATTATCTGCATTTATAATAACAAGAAAAACAATAAAAACCATTAAACAGCACTTAGATATTCAAGCTGGCAAGAAAAATCAGGAAAGTGGTTTTCAAAGGGAGCTCATTATATTGCTGAAATTGGGGTTGGCAAAATCACTGTATACTTTTCCATTTGAAGACTGTCTGAAAATGGACTAGCTTTAATGGCTGGAAGCTCTACATGTATTATTTCATTTATATCTTCACTATAATCCTACTGATTATTGGCGTGGTCTCATCAAATAGAGAAATAAGACTTGAGAAGTCATGTTTTTGGCCAAATGTGTCACCCTGAAATATTTTTTTCTGGGAATATAGTGAGAGATATATTGATTAATTAATTCACTGAAGCTTACAAGGCTGGTAAGTAGAAGATCTGAGATGGGAAGCCGGATGTGTTTAACTCTGCAAAACGTCAGCAACCTCAAAGCTTCACAGTATGACCTTAGAATGGAAAGGTTGGAGAACCACTTTACAGCAATCCAAAATGTTTTCTGCTTCTGAGTATTTAAAACGGTTTTTCATCCTTTAAGATTTGACTCACTTTCAACTGTCTTCTGCTTTTCCAGTTATTCCAGTATTTCTCCTTTTCTTTGAATTTAAATAAAGAAGTGACTTATAAAGTTACTTATATACATATTTATTTAAAAAATCTTTACTACAACCTATAAAACAAGACATCATCCTCTTAATAAATGAATAGAACAAAGGTTCAGAGAGATAACTTGCTCAAAGTAACGAACAACTAAAAGATGGGGCCAGGATTAAAACTTTTATAGTATTTCTCAAACATTAATGAACATACAAATCACCTGGAAATCTTAAGATTCATATTATGATTCTGTGGAGGTGGGGCCTAAGAGTCCACATTTCTAACAAGCTCTCTGGGGATACAGATGCTGCTCTTCCTTAAACCAGACTTTGAATAGCAAGAGCCTGTTCAGTATAATTTATTATTGATTTTATAGAGTTGTGTATTATTTTCTTTTTCCTATCTGTGTGCTTTATTTCTCTAAGTGAAATTTAGTCTTCCTGATGGTAGAGATCCTTTTATAATCCTAAACACCTAGTACTGTGGTTACATGGTGGGGGACTGAAGTAAGAGGGAATATGGGGCTATATGCTAAGTGAATTCTTGTTTGATAGATGTATATTCCCTCAGAAACTTACAGTATGGAAAAGAAATGTATTATATAATATAAAAAAGTATTGTTCCCTTCTGAATTTAATATTGCTAAAAAGAACATTTAAATTAGTAAATGATACCTTATTCTGTGTCAGGTATTATATTAATCTTAATAATAATTTAGAGATAGATACTGACCCAAGACTTGGATAGCACTGATTACACAGCAGGTGATGGAGTCAGGACTCAGACCCAGGACTGTCTGATACTAGTCCTCTGTAAGGTCCTGTATGAGAGGCCTCAAACTGGCCATTTGTGAAACACCTCTTACACACAGATACGTTATCTTTACCCTGTAGAGTATTTTAAATAAAGCCAAAGAATAAAAGGAGATTTAATATAAGTAAATGAATCTCCTGTTTCTTCCTAAATTCTGAAAATCTGACTACATTGGCTGCACATCCCTGCAAGGTAACAATTAGCTAGAGTTGAGTAGTGAGTGACTTTCCTTCTGGATGAGGCATTACAGAACCGGCCCAACCAGCTCTGTCATTTGTTACCTGCAAGACTCTCCAGGCATTTGTTTGGTTCTGCTGCTCTATGTTCTACAGAATAAGTCTTGTTATAGTTCTAATTCTTATGTTTATTTCATTTTTTGTTTTTAACAGAGTCTTTTATCAAGTCTTGTGAAACTGAATAGTTTGACCTTAGCTAGAAATTGCTTTCAGTTATATCCAGTAGGTGGTCCATCTCAATTTTCCACTATCTATTCCCTCAACATGGAACACAATCGAATCAACAAAATCCCATTTGGAATTTTCTCCAGAGCAAAAGTATTAAGTAAGCTGAATATGAAGGTAAGCCTCTATTTGTATTAGGGGGAAATCACTACTTTAACTAGTACTTTTAGTGTATTTATGATTTATCAGAATGGGCAATTGTTTCTTCCTGATGCTGTGCTCATTTTTTAATTGCATTGCTTGGGTTTTTCTTTTTACTGTTGAGTTGCAGGAGTTCTTTATATATTTTGGATGTTAATGCTCTGTCAGTTATATGATTTGCAAATATTTTCTCCCAGTGGGTGATTTTTAGTTTCTTGTTGCTTATCTATATTCTCTTACCATGAATGAATCACATTTGTAGTAAAGAAAATAAATTTTATTGCAGAAGGAAGAAAGAAATGAAAAATGGCTTGTCCAGCGATTTAATTTGTAGTGAACAAACTGTTTTTTTCTTGACTTCCTACTTTTGCATTCCAGTCCCCTGTAATGAAAAGGACATCTTTTTGGGGTGTTAGTTGTAAAAGGTCTTGTAGGTCTTCATAAAACTGTTCAACTTCAGCTTCTTGAGCTTACTGGTTGGGGCATAGACTTGGAATGCAAAAACAGAAAGTCAAGAAACACCTGGAGTAACAGGCAAATTTGGCCTTGGAGTACAGAATGAAGCAGGGCAAAGGCTAATAAGAGTTTTGCCAAAAGAACACACTGGTCATTCATAGCAAAGACTCTCTTCCAACGACACAAGAGAAGACTCTACACATGGACATCACCAGATGGTCAACACCGATATCAGACTGATTATATTCTTTGCAGCCAAAGATGGAGAAGCTCTATCTATACAGTCAGCAAAAACAAGACTGGGAGCTGACTGTGGCTCAGATCATGAACTCCTTATTGCCAAATTCAGACTTAAATTGAAGAAAGTAGGGAAAACCATTAGACCATTCAGGTATGACCTAAATCAAATCCCTTATGACTATACAGTGGAAGTGAGAAATAGATTTAAGGGACTAGATCTGATAGAGTGCCTGAAGAACTATGGATGGAGGTTCGTGACATTGTACAGGAGACAGGGATCAAGACCATCCCCAAGAAAAAGAAATGTAAAAAAGCAAAATGGCTGTCTGGGGAGGCCTTACAAATAGCTGTAAAAGAAGAGAAGTAAAAAGCCAAGGAGAAAAGGAAAAGATATAAGCATCTGAACGCAGAGTTCCAAAGAATAGCAAGAAGAGATAAGAAAGCCTTCCTCAGCAATCAGTGCAAAGAAATAAGAGGAAAACAATAGAATGGGAAAGACTAGAGGTCTCTTCAAGAAAATTAGAAATACCAAGGGAACGTTTCATGCAAAGATGGGCTCAATAAAGGACAGAAATGGTCTGGACCTAACAGAAGCAGAAGATATTAAGAAGAGCTGGCAAGAATCATTTTGTACAGAAGAACTGTACGAAAAGATCTTCACAACCAAGATAATCACGATCACTCACACTCAGCTAGAGCCAGACATCCTGGAATGTGAAGTCAAGTGGGCCTTAGAAAGCATCACTACGAACAAAGCTAGTGGAGGTGATGGAATTCCAGTTGAGCTATTTCAAATCCTGAAAGATGATGCTGTGAAAGTGCTGAACTCAGTATGCCAGCAAATTTGGAAAACTCAGCAGTGGCCACAGGACTGGAAAAGGTCAGTTTTCATTCCAATCCCAAAGAAAGGCAATGCCAAAGAATGCTCAGACTACCACACAGTTGCACTCATCTCACATGCTAGTAAGGTAATGTTCAAAATTCTCCAGGCCAGGCTTCAGCAATCCGTGAACTGTGAACTTCCATATGTTCAAGCTGGTTTTAGAAAAGGCAGAGGAACCAGAGATCAAATTGCCAACATCTGCTGGATCATGGAAAAAGCAAGAGAGTTCCAGAAAAACATCTATTTCTGCTTTATTGACTATGCCAAAGCCTTTGACTGTGTGGATCACAACAAACTGTGGAAAATTCTGAAAGAGATGGGAATACCAGACCACTTGACCTGCCTCTTGGGAAACCTGTATGCAGGTCAGGAAGCACCAGTTAGAACTCGACATGGAACAACAGACTGGTTCCAAATAGGAAAAGGAGTACATCAAGGCTGTATATTGTCACCCTGCTTATTTGACTTAAATGCAGAGTACATCATGAGAAACGCTGGGCTGGAGGAAGCACAAGCTGGAATCAAGATTGCCGGGAGAAATAGCAATCACCTCAGATAGGCAGATGACACCACCCTTATGGCAGAAAGTGAAGAGGAGCAAAAGCCTCTTGATGAAAGTGAAAGAGGAGAGTGAGAAAGTTGGCTTAAAGCTCAACATTCAGAAAACAAAGATCATGGGATCCAGTCCCATCACTTCATGGCAAATAGATGGGGAAACAAAACAGGCTGACTTTATTTTTGGGGGCTCCAAAATCACTGCAGATGGTGACTGCGGCCATCAAATTAAACAACGCTTACCCCTGGGAAGGAAAGTTACAACCAACTTAGACAACATATTAAACAGCAGAGACATTACTTTGTCAACAAAGGTCCGTCTAGTCAAGGCTGTGGTTTTTCCAGTAGTCATGTATGGATGTAAGAGTTGGACTATAAAGAAAGCTGAGCACTGAAGAATTGATGCTTGTGATCTGTGGTGTTGGAGAAGACTCTTGAGAGTCCCTTGGACATCAACCAACCCATCCTAAAGGAGATCAGTTCTGAACAGGTGTTCATTGGAAGGACTGATGTTGAAGCTGAAACCTCCAGTACTTTGGCCAAGTGATGTGAAGAACTGACTCCGTGGAAAAGACCAGGAGGAGAAGGCGACGACAAATAATGAAATGGTTGGATGGCATCACCTACTTTATGGGCATCATTTTGAGCAAGCTCCGGCTTTGTTGATGGACAGGGAAGCCTGATGTGCTGTAGCCCATGGCGTCATGAAAGTTGGACATGGCTTAGCAACTGAACTTAACTGTATGGAAAACTTTGGAGGCTGAGTGTTTTTGTTCCTTTTTTCTCTTTCTATATTTAGATACTAAAAAGATTGTCTTTTTCTGTTTAAAATTCTCTTTCTATAGGGAATTACATATGGAGCTTTGTTTTTGTGGTTTTACCATGAATGCTTTGTTTTATCTCTGTCAGGACAATCAGTTGACATCACTTCCCTTGGATTTTGGAACTTGGACCAGTATGGTAGAATTGAATTTAGCTACCAATCAGCTCACAAAGATCCCTGAGGATGTGTCTGGTCTTGTTTCTCTTGAGGTGAGTATAAAAGAGCATTTAGAACTCATTAGACTTTTCCACAGTTACCTCACTCATGAAGTTTCTAATTAAACAGTTTCATAATTGAAGATCATAATTAGAAATGTTAGTGCTCTCAGGACTTCCGTAGCAGTCCAGTGGTTCAGACTCCTCGCTCTCAATGCAGAGGGTGTGGATTTGATCCCTGGTTGGAGAACTAAGGTCCTGTATGCCACGTGAAATGGTCATAAATAAATAGTCCAGATGCAGTCAGTTAAAAAAAGAAATGTATGCTCTCTTAAACACGCAGCTGTATTAGGATGATGAGGTGTTGACTTTATCTGGGCTCAATGCTTTTGAATTACTCTTGCCCACTAAAAGTCGGTCAGTTTGAGTACTATAAAGTGTCTTTGAAAGAAAGGGTCTCTAAAGCGCAGCGTCTTTTGTGTATTTTTTTCTTAACTCTGTTTCTAAGAATGCTATACCATTGTCCTCTAAAATAATTCTGGGTTCCTCATATTGCCATTCAGTACCCTTCATATAATTCTGACCTACTTTTTCATTCTAATTACCCACTTCCTCTTTTATTTACTAACTGAATTGATTAGTTTTTTTGTTGGCAACGTGTGCATATTTCTAGCTCTGTACCTTTATTGTTCCGAATATCTAGAATGCTCTTTTCTCATCCCCTTAAAATTTTTCTTTTAAAATTATTTCTCACAATTAAAGATCCGTGCAGTCTATGGAGTTGCAAAGCCTCAGACACAATTTAGCAACTGAACAACAACAAAGATCTATATCTTCCTTTACTTCCTCAGCCAAAGGTTTCTCCTGCCTCTGAGTCCCTAGCATTTTCACTCTTTTGATGAAAAAACTTACTAATAGTAAAATTTATAAAATTGTCCTCATGTTTTTAAAAATATTCTAATTTTTCTATTCTTTTATTATTGTATTTAATAAGGTGAAAAAGTATGGTGTAATGGCTAATAGCAGGAACTTTGAAGCCAAATAGATCTGGGTACAATTCCACTTTTAACTATTTATGGATTTAATGTACCCAAGCTTTAGTTTCCTCAGCTGAGGAAAGTAATGGGGATAGTAATATATTCCTCATAGAACTGTGCTAGTGCTAATGAAGTCGCTCAGTTGTGTCTGACTCTTTGTGACCCCATGGACTGTAGCCTGGCACGTTCTTCCATCCGTGGGATTTTCTAGGCAAGAATATTGGAGTGGGTTGCCATTTCCTTCTCCACATAGAATTGTAATTAGGACTAAATGCAATAATGTACATTTTTCATTTAATATGTGGTGTTAGTGGTAAAGAATCCACCTGCCAGTGCAAGAGACATAGGGGACATGGGTTCAATCCCTGGATTGGGAAGATCCCCTGGAGGAGGGCATGGCAACCCATTCCAGTATTCTTGCCTGGAGACTCCATGGACAAAGGAGCTTGGGGGTTGCAGTCCAGTGGGTCACAAAAAGTCAGATACAACTGAAGCAACTTAGCATGCAGGCATGCATGCAAATAGTAGTAAACTCAGTGATAGCTACTATTGTCATTTTCTTGGTCTTATTGAATATGTTTACTTCATTGTGTGTAGTATAACTTTGGAAGAAATAAGTGGGCATAAAAATTTAGCTAGAACCTTACATAGACCTTTCCATTAGTGCTCTTCTCACTGTCCCCATATTTAGTATTGTTTCTCTGCTTAACCCCCTCCACTGTAACTTCTCTGAGAATGAAAACTTGTATCTTTTTCAACCATTTTCCCCTCTTTATTCAAGATTCTGCAGGATGCCCTGCAATGTAATAAATTTACTACAAATAATCACTAGTGGATTGACATAGGCAGTTTATAAGTCAATTGTTATCTACCTTAAATGATGGCTTGCTTGTAAGGAGTTTTGAATAAATAATTGGTTTCCTATTAGATAGATATTTGTAACTATTCAGTATCAAAATACCATTACCTGTATGAATCTTAGTGCAAGTAGTTAATAATTTTCATATTTTTTGTAATTTAGTTTAAATTCTTTCCTTTTGCTTTCATTAGTTTTGACTTAATCAAATTTTGTTTCCAGTAACTATGGTAACTTTTTTTTTTTAGGATAGTAAGTTTAATGTCTTGTTATATAATTAGACATTACCCTTAATATTCACTGTTTAGAAAATTAAGATTGCTAATTTTAAGGCACACGATGATAATATAGTTTTGTGAGTTGTCAAACATTATCAATAATTTCTCTTTAGGTTTTAATATTATCAAACAATCTTCTAAAGAAGCTTCCTCATGGCCTTGGAAACCTTAGGAAGTTAAGAGAATTGGATCTAGAGGAGAACAAATTGGAATCCTTGCCAAATGAAATTGCTTATCTTAAGGATTTGCAGGTACAACATTCTGATGATTTTATAGGTATATAATGAAAGTTTTTGGGATGCATTCCAAATTGTACATTTTTTTATTCTTGGACCAAATAGATTTTCCTGTTAGAACTGAATTTTATGTTCATGTAACCTAGCTGCTTTTGTCTTCCTAACAAATGATAGTGTTTGAAATAAAAACTTTAGTGATTTTTATATAATATGTAGCTCAGACGGTAAGAATCGGCCTGCTATGCAGGAGACTCAGGTTCAGTATCTGGGTTGGGAAGATCCTCTGGAGGAAGAAATAAAACCCACGCTAGTATTCTTGCCTGGAGAATCCCGTGGACAGAGAATCCTGGAGGGCTACAGTCTGTGGGGTCGCAGAGAGTGACACGACTGAGTGACTAGCCCTACACTACTACTGTATAATGTTAGTCTAATTTCCTGTAAATTTATCTTGCTGGTTTAGTAGATGTAGTTTTTAAAAAATTTACATCAGTTATAGGAAACATACATGTAACTGTCTTTCATTTTGTTAACCTTTTAGAAATTAGTCTTGACAAACAACCAACTGACCACTCTTCCCAGAGGCATTGGTCACCTTACCAATCTTACACATCTAGGCCTTGGAGAGAACCTACTTACTCATCTTCCCGAGGAAATTGGTATGAACCCTTTGGATATTTGACTCTGTACTAATAACATGCTTTTATTAGTTATCAGAACATGTGTTCAAACAGTGTTTCAGATAAATAAAACAAATCTACTATCTTTGTCAACTTACTCAAATTACATCAAGCTAAAGATTTTTTTTTTTATAGAGCACTAATAGTAGTAGTTGGTTAGTTTTTATTAGGTTTTCTCATGGGGAATTGAGTTTAACATAATATTTGAAAATGTTTTAGCATACTTGTATTTCAGTAAATTTAATTTGGAGGAGTTCTTTTTCTTCAAAATTTAAAAATTACACAAGCTTGAATTAAATTAATTTCTTATGCCAAAAGAACTTTCCCTTGTGAGGTTTTAGGATTGATATTAATATTTGATTAGTATTAATATTTGAGAATTACTTTAGAATTTTCCAAGTGTTTCAATATCCATTATTTCACACTGTCGATATGAACACCTTGACTTTTACGCAGTGCAAGTTGCTTCATGTTACAGAGAGTTCTAATCATTTACAGTCACATAGTACTAAAATTAGTAATCCCATTTGTTATTCTCTCATCTGTACCATGCTGTTTCAGAGGCACTATAGATTAGTGGTTAAGAATGGTTTTGGAGTACAATAGCCAATTCAAATTCTGGCTCTATTGCTTCTGGTATTGTGGCATTGAATAAGGTACAGAACCTCCCTAAGCTTCAAGTTCCTATCTATAAAATATGGATTCTAGTAACTTTCTGTAAGGTTGCTCTGAATAATACATAAAATCTTAATGTAAACAAATGGAATATCTAGTGACTGTTTTTTAATTAGTTTTATTACATACCACTATCAAATATTACAGATTTTGAAATTTAAAAATTAGAAACTCATAAAGCAACTTTATATACTTATTTCTAGTGTGTTTATCCAGCTGGCCATATACAATTGCTTGAGATTATTTGCCTAGAAAGTATGAGTATCCTAAGATGGTCTAAGGAAAAATTTTAAAAGATTACATAAATTGACTTTTGCCTTACTGGCAAATATATAATAACTCTCTTAGCAAAAGATTTATACAAAGTAACAAAACCTTTCACTTGAGAAATTTATTACTAAGAGAGATTATCACATTTTCTTCAACATGAGAGTAATTATAGGCACTTACTATGTAAGTTGATTATATAATTTTTGGAATTTAAAATACACATGAATGCCAGGCTATCCCGAACAGAGTCTCTGGAGATATAGTATATATTTTTTCAAAGAAACTGAGCTTGAAAACCAAACATAAAAGAAGAGATTTTTATTGGTATAGCACGTGACCTGGATATCACTTTAAAAAAATCTCCCTTGTTAATTTGAATAAGCAGGAAAGTTTGAGATCCATGGTTGTAGAGAGTTTTAAAACTAAGAGAAGAGAGTAAAAGGCACTGTGTGTTCAGTATGCATGATAACCCAGGATAAAGATCATGCTCAGTTGAGCTTTTTAAATAATAACTAATTTTTTAAAAATTATTTTTTATAACAGGTACACTGGAGAATCTAGAAGAACTGTATTTGAATGACAACCCCAACCTGCATAGCCTTCCCTTTGAGCTGGCTCTTTGCAGCAAGCTTTCAATCATGAGTATTGAGAACTGTCCACTCAGCCATCTTCCACCTCAGATTGTTGCTGGGGGTCCTTCTTTCATCATTCAGTTCCTAAAGATGCAGGGTCCATATCGTGCCATGGTCTGATACAAATCTGCTGGTCCCACACACTGTTCAGAAATAGACTGCCATTAATGTTTCATATCTATATCTGTATCTATTTATGTAGATATTGATATATTTGGCAGATTTATAAAGACTATGTTTATGTGTTTCTGCTAATAGAGGAATCATAGCCATTTAGATTTTTAAAATTCTGTACAAAAAGCTTATATAAGTTTTCTTTGCTGAACTTGATGGATGTTTTTCTGTTGTATAATATGATATGCCAGTTTGCTTAAAACATTTGCCAACAAATTATGAAATGATTAAATTTAAGGGCCAGAGGTAGTATAGTTAGATATACTTTTTCTTAGCAAAAATTCTGGGCAAGCAATTTTGTTGGAACTTTTCATATATATTTTCCCCTTACCAATTGTCAGATCTTTTTAGTGTTATAGGCCCTGAAGGTAGAATTTTTCTTTTAACTTATTTTGAAATTTGAGATTTGAATTTTATATATTGTTTACAGCCAGAGTAAATCACTGGATTTTATTTTATTTTATTTTTTTTGGTTTTGATTTGCTCTGTTTTGTTCAGCAAAATCTTGTTTATATCCTTTGCTAAAGAATTTGCATCAGCTGATTTAAATATTAAAAGATATCTGCTTGTTGAAACAACTGGCAAAGTGAAAAGATAACAGTCAAAAATTATGAATTCCTTTAATTGTGTTTCTCTGATCAATTGTGAAGCAAAATGTCTGAAGTAAGTCTTTGGGTTGGGGGAAAGTATTGATAACCTTTTCTAGTATAAATATCTTTTCTGAAGTTTAGGGGAACAGAATCTTGTAGTGCAAAGGAGTTTTCATTCCTGAAAGTTGCAGATCCACAGAAACTAACAGAATAATTTGGCAAAAAAAGAAAAAGATACACATAAACATACATAAACACATTCTATATATGTATATACAATGCTATATAGATATGTATTTATTATATCATAAACTACGATAGGTAACTTTAAGGATTTCTCCCTAGCCTTGTACAATGAAATGAATGTTTTTCTTTGAACACTGCAATATGTATGTTTCAAGGTTATTTAACAGTGTACTATGGTTTTATATCTTGACTTGCCTTGTACATCTTTCAGTTCTGGAATATCTGCGTCTAAGCACAATATCTTCACACTGTGCTATATTGCTGCTGAATTAAATGCACTTTTCCCCACAAAT
Organism: Nanger dama; assembly: GCA_917880005.1. Lineage (NCBI taxonomy): Eukaryota > Metazoa > Chordata > Mammalia > Artiodactyla > Bovidae > Nanger > Nanger dama. The sequence continues at coordinate 15,520,246 of CAKJTW010000026.1, forward strand.
GGGGCACTGGCTTCAAACAATTCAGTTCAGTACCATTGATTTCAATCTCATCTTTCCTTTTTTGGTAGTTGTTAATACAGTTACAGAAAAGAGCACATTGCATAGAAGTCATTGATAGTTCAGTGGAAGTTCTGTGAGATATGCATGTGCTATTTGGTATATTTTCTTTTGCTTTACTGCTTTTAAGGCTAGCAGTATTGTAAATGTGTGCCCCTTATTACAGTACTCTTACTTTTGATAGTGTTGGTCTAAGTCAATTTAATTACTGAAGAGACTCACAGAGCAAGTGCATTCTAGATATACCATCCTAAAAACACTTCCCATATAATGAATAACTATTATGTATAATTACATGTTGCTGCTTGGTTTTCTCTTTTTTTTTTTCTATTTAGATGGGCATTGTAATTTAAATAAAACCATTTTTGAAGTGAGGTTATAACATTAAGATGGAAATTTGGAATGTTGTTTTGCTTTTCCTGGCACTCAAAATCAGGACTAAGTTTGAAGTTGAACCTATACTCGTAATTGGCAATTTTTTAAGGAGCAACTAGGAAATGGAAGGCAGGTAAAGATATAAAACCGTAGAATGCTTAAATGTGCTGTAAAACTATTGTAGATGTCACTGGATTTTACCAGGTAATATCCTTTCTTCTTTTTTTTTTTCCATCTACTGTGGCTTTTCAGTTAAAATTGTGTTTATAAAAGGAATTTGTTTATTACAGCTCTACCTGAAGCTTCTGTGTATGTGTGGTTTTTATAAAAATCTCATATCAAAGTGTGTTTATATCCTAAGATAATGGAACTTGAACTTTAAAGGCAGTAACCTAATGTCTTTTTTTTTTTTAATGGGTATTGTTTCTTAAAAATGAAAATAGATACAGTTTTTAAAATATTTCTGTTCCCCTACATTCATTTATGTTAGTTTATAACAGAAATGCAAGGTGATCACAACCCTACATGTAGAAGTTACAGACAAACCATCTATAGCTAAGGAATTACAGTTTTTTTAAGGTGCATAAAATATGTCACATGAATGGCTGTCACCTTGGAGAGCTTGTAGATTTCATTACTTCTAACATGAAGCTAAAATGGACTCTTAATTTCCCAATTATCCTTGTGCAGTCAGGATATTTAATATTTAAATAGTTTGAATATAATAAGGGATATTATTGAATGACTACATATGAGCTGATAATTTCCTAAACTGCAGTGGGACTAATTGCCATCTCCAACAATGGTCCTTTCTTTTAAAGAAATTAGGTTTGATCTCTCTGTGAGGCTCAGTAAATAAAAGAATGTCATAGAATGTTATATTTTAAACAATATTGCTCTAAACTTTGCCTTTTGTTAATATAGATAGTAGCAAATTGACAGTGACAATGTCAAAAATTCCTTTGTGGTAGTTTAGTACTTTTAAAATCCCAAATGATTATTTCATACAGAAAGAAGGGAGAGATGGTAAGTAATTTATGGATTTGATGGATACAAATGAAAACAATAGACGATAGAAATTCTTGCAGGAGGAAAAACACATAAAATATTTATTTGTACTTTTACTGAAAGGTGGATGATGCAATTGGATGCAATTGGAATGAGCTCTGTAAATATATTTGCATATTTGTAATTTATCTCATTGTAAAGTCTGAATTTAAAACTTTTAATTTTGTATTGAGGTATAGCTAGTTAACAATATTGTGACAGTTTCAGATGAATGACTCATTTAAACTAGATAAAAATGAATCATTTAAAATAGATAAATTGTTATACATCATAATTTATCTATCTAATCTTTCTCTGATAACTTTTCTGGTAACTTGCTTTTCATCTCAGTTATTGCTAAGTTATTCATACATACTGAGTTCAGATTTCAGCTTGCAGAATTTGTCATTTTGCATGAGTAAGAAGGGGTCATGGTTGAAGGGTATGAAGTGGGACACTGAAATGGAAAGGGGGCACTATCAATAACCATACATCAGAAATGTCTCTGGAAAACCAGGGTATATGGTTATTCTTGCATGATTAAAAATTAGATGAAAGCAAATGACATAACCCATAAAAGCAGAAGAATACATTCTTAGAGTTTTCAAATTTAAATAACTTGTGAAGAAAGATTGCCTTCTGCTTATACTGGAAGACGATATAAGATGATATACCACATCCAATCCATGTATTATCACTCAGTTATGTCCAACTCTTTGTGACCCTTTGGATGTAGAACAAAGGCTCTCTGCCCATCAGGTTTTTCAGGCAAGAATACTGGACTGGGTTGCCATTTTCTCTTCCAGAGAATCTTCACAACCCAGGGATTTGAGCCCACATCTCTGTGTCTCCTGCATTGACAGGCGAGTTCTTTACCTGCTGAGCCATCAGGGAAGATATACCACATATCTTTAGCTAAAACTTTTGCCTTATTATTTTGGTTAGTTTAGCCTTTAAGAGCCAATTTGGGTAACTGGAATACACTTGACAATCTTTGGTTAATTATCAAATCTCTGAGAATTTAAATATGTAAGAGTTGTGATACTGATTTGATATCTGAGTATCTTGAATACTATTTATTAAAGTATTGTGATAATTTTATAAAACAGATATCAGTACTTGTTACTGAATAGAATGCCTTCTTAAACCTGCCAACAGTAAGGAAACATTTGTGAGTTTAATTTTTAACTTTAAAATATAAAAAGGTTTCAACTATAGTTGGTCCTTAGTACCTTTTTAAAACATTTTTTCTTTACACACTTGGTATTATCCTGTTGATAGTATACATTCTAAATATAAACTCTTTTGAATATAAATACCTGTTTGTGGTCAAGACTTCAACTGGCTAGTAGTTTCTGGCATTTCAGACTGGGGGCTTTTTAAAGTTTGGTAGGAGGAATCGTGTCCACTATTGAAAGTATGAATTTTGCATGTTGTGCAGCATACAACACCGCTGCATGTTAGGGGGATTTAGTCACGTCATAGATGTGTAAATAATGACAGTTTTTCAGCAGATGGCAGTAAAGTGTCTTGTTTTAACAATCATGATACGACAGATGGAAGTAAAGAATCTTGAGGAAGGGGCATTCTGCCCCCTCCCCCATTTGTACAAGGCACTAGGTTGGTAGAGTGGAGAGATTTGATCTCTTCATGCAAATTATTAGAGCTCCATCCTAACAATCCTAACAAATGATGTTTTAATGACAATAAAATCAGTTTGTTATAGGTACTACTAAAAAGGATCTTACTCTAAAAATCTAATTAATCAGCATCTGTAGGTGCTTCATCAGTTACCATTATTATTTAGATTCCATGTATTATTTACTTTTTATCATTCTGCCATTATATATATATACTGAATTTAACCTTCCATTCTGATCAGGCTTAATATACAAATAATATTTGCACTGGTCATCTATATCATTTTTTTTCATGATTTTGTAGGAATTATTTTTCGATAAGTCTAGCTAGCTAGCTAGCACATTAAAAAAACCTCATTCCAATACCAAAGGGAATGTTTCATATATGGCTGAAAACATTTATTTTAATATTTGTCTTTATAGTTTTCCTCATATCTCACTTCAAAACTCGTTTTTAACAGAGTTCAGAAAAAGTTATGAAACAAAGTATTTTATATCATGGTCTCTTGATTCTATTTTAATCTGTACATCAGAACTTGTTTTTAATTAGATACATGATAATTTGCATACTACATAGTTTGCAAGGAATAGAACACCACAAAAATGATACCTGAAAACAATATTTAACCATTTTGACTTTTCTCCAGTAAAGGTCAGGCTTTCACTTACATTTAACATGGCTTATGCTGTGATAAATACATGGCTATTCTGAGTTATGATTCTAGGCTAAAAGGCATAAACAGTCTTCAGAAAATGTGCTTTTCAACCTGAATTATATTGTTTATTTTGACTACATAAAAATTCTGACTTTTTAGTCATTATGTAGTAAGGTATTCAATATAAATAATGTACTTTTAAATATTTTGCTATTGAATCTTTTAAGTTCCAATCCTGTGTTTAACTGAAGTTGGACATGAAATCAGCCTTTGCAATGTCATTGAACCACAAAAATGTGCAACTAAGAGATGACTTCGCTACCATAAGATATACAAAAATACCTGCACAAAAATGCAACAAATTATTTTTTATGGTAATAGTGACCTTCAATATAGTTATTTAATTGTTCATATTTATTATTTATAAAATCCCAAACTACAGGATTTGGGGTGTTTTTAAAAAAACAAAACAATTAGAGTATATAATGAATATATCTTGTAAAGAAGACTGGCTTGTGGTGAAGACATTGACTGACTGGAGGTAATTCCCCCATTCCCTGAGCCTTTGTGAAGAAAATAGTTTTTGTTCTGTTTTGTAGCCTTTCATAAAAAACTATGCTGTTTTTAAGATATCTTGGTAATTAAAAGGTAGAAACAGTATAGGATTCCTAGAAGAAGTTTTAACATTGGCTGTTAACATTAAATTATGTTTTCAAATGTTCATGAAAATGAAAATGCTAAGGGTAAAAGAGACCTTACTCAGTGGGAACTATTTAATTGGCTGAAGAAAACTTACCGGGAAGGCAATAAATACTAGTCCCGTGTACCATGTGATTAACTGTCATCTTTAACATTCTCTGATACATGTTTTTAAAACATCACTAACTACCTTGAGAAGAATGGTTTTGGAGGGAATCAAAACTAGGAGCCAAGTGGCCATTTGGGAGGCTGGCTGAGTAATCTGGGTGAGATGACAGTGGCTTTGATTGGGATTGTAGCACTGGGGATGGAAAGAAAGAAACATTTAAGGGACTCTAAGGAAGAAAGGTTAGTAAGACTTGATTGGTTGGAAAAAGTGGGTTAGAGAATCACAGGTTACTTCCAGGATTTTGACTTGAGCACCTGCTTGTATTTACTAAACTATGGAACTTCTCAGAGAGCTAATTTCTTTTAGTTTGTTTGGATGTAAGAGGAAGATGTGTTTTAGTACCTGTGGGATTTTAAGTGGAGATGTCAAATAAGCAATTAGATACATCTAATGCGTAGAAGTCAGGCCTGGAAACGTGATCCAGCACATAAGTGGTAATTAACTTTTGCACAGATAGGAAGGAACTTGCAGAAATGGAGAAGTAGCTGTAGTAAAAGTGTTAAGGAAAAAAAGAATATGGTATTTTGAAATACCATAATCAATTTCACTCAGTTTAGCTTTTCTAACCTCTCAGTGTATTCTGTTTCAGTGTCATTTTACTTAATATGCTTATTTTTCTAGGACCCTGCACTGTCCAAAATAGGTGCCACTAACTAACCACATGTGGTTATTTAAATTTGGATTAAAATACAAATTTAACTCCTCAATCACACTTGTCACATATATGTGTATGTGAGCACATATTTATGAATATGAGAAAGAGCACAAAGGTGAAAACATAAACGAAGTGAATTTTATGTTCACTTAGGCAGGTGAGTGATTTGTAAAGAAGTTCTCTGGTTTTTCTTGATTTGGAAGGTGGTTATGTTTTACTCAACCCTGTTATGTTTTTATTTATTATAGGTTCCATGCCTTTTAATTAGCACTATTTCTTGACACAAAGCAATGTTTATAATATATCTTGTCAAACACAAATTTTTGCCTTTGTGATTGCAGTCTAATGAATTTCACACCTATTTGAGTAACCTACTTAAAAAAAAATTAATAGCTGATTTCACTGAGAGTTCAATTTTTCCAGCCTCCAGAGCACCTCCTGTTACTGCTTGAATAAAGGCTATCCTGAGGCAATTGAGAACACTAATTGCATTTTTAAAAAGTACTGATAGGCTGCTTTAGAGAGAATAAAATATTAAGGATTTGTGAATGAACCAAGGTTTGGAATGTTTATATTTCCCCTCAAAATGTTTGATTTCTTTTTCCTTCCATGAACATCAGTGTAGATGTAAGTAATAAATCTACACATTTTGATATTTGATGTCAACTTGAACTCTGTACAGTCAAGAACTCTAACTCCTATTTTGGATTGCAGATGAAAACAAAAAGCAAAACTTCTCTACTTTTGTGGTTTTCGACAGTAACAGCGTACGTTACTTTTCCCAATTATGTCTTATGAAAAACATAATTCATCTTATTACATTCATTAGATGCTATCATAGGTGAGATATAGGAGTATTAGGGTTTACTTTTTAAATTTTATATGCATACCACACGTGCACTTACAGCCCACTCACTCTTCGTCAAGATTACATTTCTCCAGCTTGAATACCAGGTAGCAAACACCAACTTTTAAAAATATTTTAAAACATACAAATAATTCTTTCAAGGGAAATCTTTAAAGCAAGTTTTAACATCAGAAAGATTTTGCTTATACCAAACTGCCATGCCGTTATTTTATAACTTCTCTCTCCTATTATTTATCCAGTAGTGAATCTTAAAACTGAATTACTACAGTTCCATGGGCTATGAATTTTATTGAGGATTCAACTTTATTAAGGATTCAGCTTCTGTATCTTAATAACACTAGTAATCATGCTTCCCATTTATACTTGGGTGTAAGGATCAGTTTGCTGTCACTTAAGTAAGCTAATTTCATTATTCCCTTACTGCTCTTTGACTTTCATGTAAATCTGACTCCATTATCTTTATTTTCAAGATGAAGGAATATCCAAGGTAATTAATTAAATGAGTTATACATTGAGTGTCAGGTCAACATTGAAATTAGGGCCCGGGTCAACTAGTCCCTAGTTCCACTGCCGTACGTATTGGTTGACTTAGTAACCTCTTTGGGTTTGGTTTATCTTTAAAATAGGTAATGTCTTACCTACCTGAAAGGGAATGGTCCATGTAATTTCTTTGAATCCCCAACTCTAAAGCCATTAATCCTTTACTTTGTCCAAAACAAATATTTTGTAATATTTGTTGGTCTAGTTGGTATTTTTCCTACTTAGCTCCCCATTAACCACATCATCTGCGCCGTCCCAGTTGAAATCAGTTACTCGAGTGAAAGCTGGTAAAGTGAGGCCTTGATTTATACAAGTTAAGAAGGTGAAAGCCAAAGCAAACATTTTTTTTCCTCCACTAAGAATTTGCTAATTTGAAAAATCATACATTATAACAGAATTTTGAGCGGTTTAGATTGAGTTCCTTTTCTCATCTTTTTAAACCAAAAGCAGGATACAAGCCACAGAGTGCCAGACTTTAAGTCTATAATGTGTAAGAAAGCCAAATCAAACTTTTCTCCATTAGAATCTACTAATGTGAAAAATCATACATTGTAAGTCAGAATTTTGAAAAATTTAGATTGAGTCCCACACTTCTCATCCTTTTAAACCAAGTGTAGGATACAAACCACAAGCCAAGTACCAGACTTAAGTCTGTAATGTGTAATTTATATACTTAACTGATAGTTTTTGTATAGGTGATCTTTCATTTGATCTTAGGTGAATATTACAAAATGTTTATTTTGTACAAAGTAAAGGATTAATGGCTTTAGAGTTGGGGGTTCAAAGAAATTACATGGACCATTCCCTTTCAGGTAGGTAAGACATTACCTATTTTAAAGATAAACTAAACCCAAAGAGGTTATTAAGTCAGCTAATACGTACTGCAGTGGAACTAGGGACTACCTCTACTAGTACAGTGTTCTTTTGACTCTTATTAAGCATGTTGACTTTGTGATGTATGCTTATCTGTGAACACATTTCCCTTTCTAGATTTAGCTTTCTGAGAGCTGAATGCTTGGAGCTCTGTGAGTAATAACTAAGAAAGGTGGCTTCCTGGCTAGCCATCCTGATAAGTTTAATTGAATCCAAGGGAATAATGGAGTGACAGGTGTTGAAACCACATTTCATTTGCTTCCAAGACCATTTGGAATCCAGGTAGCCTGCAAGGTACAAATCCAAATTAAAGTTCTTATAGTTATTTTTTGTGGTATGGTTGACGGAGGATTCTTCATTCAAGTTCCTTTGTTTCTTTATACCCTAGACTTGGATTTGAAGAAATCCAGTCAGCAAATGTTTGAGTATTCACCAACATGCCAGTCACTGATGTAGGTGCAGGATATATTAGTGAAAAAAACACCACAGTAAATGAAATGCATGTTCTAGTGGAGTAAGGCAAGTGGTGAACATCGTAAAACTTCTATTAGAGGCTGATATATGCCATAAAAACACACACACACACACTCAACCAAAAATCTGTTTTCTGGTCCTGCATGTAAGGAACTTGGAAGTTTTCACTATGTCCTAACAACAAATGCAAAGCGAAACAACACAACTCTTACTAGATTTGTCTCAGTATTGAGATCGCAGGGAAATTTCAGTCAGTTCAGCTGCTCAGTCCTGTCCAACTCTTCGTGACTCCATGAATTGCAGCACGGCAGGCCTCCCTGTCCATCACCAACTCCTGGAGTTTACAGACTCACGTCCATCAAGTTGGTGATGCCATCCAGCCATCTCATCCTCTGTTGTCCCCTTCTCCTCCTGCCCCCAATCCCTCCCAGCATCAGGGTATTTTCTAATAAGCCAACTCTTTGCATGAAGTGGCCAAAGTACTGGAGTTTCAGCTTTAGCATCAATCCTTCCAAAGAACACCCAGGACTGATCTCCCTTAGGATAGACTGGTTGAATCTTTCTGCAGTCCAAGGGACTCTCAAGAGTCTTCTCCAACACCACAGTTCAAAAGCATCAGTTCTTTGGCGCTCAGCTTTCTTCACAGTCCAACTCTCACATCCATACACGACCACTGGAAAAACCATATCCTTGACTAGACGGACCTTTGTTGACAAAGTAATATTTCTGCTTTTGAATATGCTATCTAGGTTCGTCATAACTCCTTCCAAGGAGTAAGCTTCTTTTGATTTCATGGCTGCAATCACCATCTGCAGTGATTTTGGAGCCCCCAAAATAAAGTCTTACACAGTTTCCACTGTTTCCCCATCTATTTCCCATGAAGTAATGGGACCAGATGCCATGATCTTCATTTTCTGAATGTTGAGCTTTAAACCAACTTTTTCACTCTCCTCTTTTCACTTTTATCAAGAGGCTTTTCAGTTCCTCTTCACTTTCTCCCATAAGGGTGGTGTCATCTGCATATCTGAGGTGATTGATATTTCTCCCGGCAATCTTGATTCCAGCTTGTGCTTCTTCCAGCCCAGCATTTCTCGTGATGTACTCTGCATAGAAGTTAAATAAGCAGAGTGACAATATACAGCCTTGGACGTACTCCTTTTCCTATTTTGAACCAGACTGTTCCATGTCTAGTTCTAACTCTTGCTTCCTGACCTGCATACAGGTTTCTCAAGACCCAGGTCAGGTGGTCTGGTATTCCCATCTCTTTCAGAATTTTCCACAGTTTATCAAAATCCACACAGTCAAAGGCTTTGGCATAGTCAATAAAGCAGAAATAGATGTTTTTCTGGAACTCTCTTGCTTTTTCCATGATCCAGCGGATGCTGGCAATGTAATCTCTGGTTCCTCTGCCTTTTCTAAAACCAGCTTGAACATCTGGAAGTTCACAGTTCACGGATTGCTGAAGTCTGGCTTGGAGAATTTTAAGCATTACTTTACTAACATGTGAGATGAGTGCAATTGTGAGGTAGTTTGAGCATTCTTTGGCATTGCCTTTCTTTGGGACTGGAATGAAAACTAACCTTTTCCAGTCCTCTGGCCACTGCTGAGTTTTCCAAATTTAGTGGCATATTGAGTGCAGCTCCTTTCACAGCATCATCTTTAAGGATTTGAAATAGCTCAACTGGAATTCTATCACCTCCACTAGCTTTGTTCGTAGTGATGCTTTCTAAGGCATACTTGACTTCACATTCCAGGATGTCTGGCTCTAGGTGAGTGATCACACCATCGTGATTCTCTGGGTCGTGAAGATCTTTTTGTACAGTTCTTCTGTGTATTCTCGCTACCTCTTCTTAATATCTTCTGCTTCTGTTAGGTCCCTACCATTTCTACCCTTTATTGAGCCCATCTTTGCATGAAATATTCCCTTGGTATCTCTAATTTTTTGAAGAGATCTCTAGTCTTTTCCATCCTGTTGTTTTCCTCTTACATCTTTTCACTGATGGCTGAGGAAGGCTTTCTTATCTCTCCTTGCTATTCTTTGGAACTCTGCATTCAGATGCTTATATCTTTCCTTTTCTCCTTTGCGTTTTGCTTCTCTTCACAGCTATTTGTAAGGCCTCCTCATATAGCCATTTTGCTTTTTGCATTTCTCAAAAGAGAGTAGAGTAAAATACTTTGTGTTGAGAGGAAAAAAACAAAAACACAAGAGTTCTGTAGTATCTGAAATTATCCTTCAAAAGAAATAATTTTATACAAACTAAAATTTAGGGAATTTGTCACCAATGTACTTCCCTTGCAAGAATTACTAAAAGAAATTCTTAAGGGAGAAGGAAAGTAATATAGGTCAGAAACAATCTACACAAAGGAAGAGCATTAAGGAATAAATAAAGGTAAAATCTTTGATTTTTCTTCACTGATTTAACATAATTGTTCCAATAATAATATATTTGGAGACTATAGATTATGGATAAGAGAAATGGCAGAAATATTATATATAAGGGGTGAGAGAGAGGAATTGGAAATACTCTATTATAAAGCAGTTGCCTTATCCATTAAGTGATGCTTGTTGTTTGAAAGGGAACTTGGATTAGTTTTAAATAAATATTTCAAACAGTAGGCCAACAGCTAAAAAAGTTAAATATATGCTTAATATGTTAAGAGAATATGGAATCATAAAATGCTCCATTCAAAGCATAAAAGACATGGAAAACAAAGAGAAATGGTAATGAAATTAGATATTAATTTAACTATATCAGTGATCACTTCAACTGCCAATGAAAAGCAATTGTCATAGATTTAAAAAGACCAAATATATGTTGCCTACAAGAAACACACTAAATATCAAGATACATAAAGATTAAAGGCAAAAGATGGAGAAAGATACACAATGCTAATACTAATCAAAGTTGAAGTAGCTGTATTAATTTCAGACAAAACAAACTTGAGAGCAAGGAAACTTATCAGAAGTAAAGAGACATTGTTGAGTTGCCAAGTCACGTGTGACTCTTTTGCGATCCCATGGACTACAGCATGCCAGGCTTCCCTGTCCTTCACTATCTCCCAGAGTTTACTCAAACTCATGTCCATTGAGTTGATGATGCCATCCAAATATCTCATCCTCTGTAGCCCCCTTCTCCTCCTGTCCTCAATCTTTCCCAGCATCAGGGTCTTTTCCAGTGAGTCAGCTCTTCTCATCAGGTGGTCAAAGTATTGGAACTTCAGCTTCAGCATCAATCCTTCCAATGAATATTCAGGACTGTTTTCTTTTAGGATTGACTGGTTTGATCTCCTGGCTGTCCAAGGGACTCTCAAGTGTCTTCTCCAGCATCACAGTTCGAAAACATCAATTCTTTGGTACTCAGCCTTCTTTATGGTCCAACTTTCACATCCATTGGAAAAGGAAATGGCAACCCACTCCAGTATTCTTGCCTTGAGAATGCCAAGGACAGAGGAGCCTGGTGGGCTGCCATCTATACGGCCGCACAGAGTTGGACATGACTGAAGCAACTTAGCAGCAGGAGCTCACATCTATCCATGACCACTGGAAAATCCATAGCTTTGACTGTATGGACCTTTGTTGGCAAAGCGATGGCTCTGCTTTTTAATACATTGTCTAGATTTGTCATAGGTTTTCTTCCAAGGAGCAAACATCTTTTAATTTCATGGCTGCAGTGATCTTGGAGCCTAAGATAATAAAATCTGCCACTGTTTCCATTTTTATTTGCCATGAAGTGATGGGACCAGATGCCATGATCTTAGTTTTTGAATGTTGAGTTTTAAGCCAACTCTTTCCTCTTTGAGCTTCATCAGGAAACTCTTTAGTTCCTCTTCACTTTCTGTCATTAGGGTGGTATCATCCGCATAACTGAGCTTAATTGACATTTCTCCTGGCAATCTTGATTCCAGCTTGTGCTTCATTTAGCCAGGCATGTCGCATGATGTACTCTGCATATAAGTTAAATAAGCAGGGTGACAATATACAGCCTTGATGTACTCTTTTACCAAGTTTCAACCAGTCTGTTGTTCCATGTCTGGCTCTGACTGTTGCTTCTTGACCTACATACTGGTCTCTCAGAAGGCAGGTAAGATGGTCTGGTATTCCCATTTCCACAGTTTGTTGGAAAAGTCAAAAGGCTTTCACATAGTCAATGAAACAGAGTAGATGTTTTTCTGGAATTCCCTTGCTTTTTTTTGATCCAACAGATATTGGCAATTTGACCTCTGGTTCCTCTGCCTTTTCTAAATCCAGCTTGACCATCTGGAAGTTGTCAGTTCACCACATATTGCTGAAACCTGGGTTGAAGGATTTTGAACATTACCTTGCTCGTGTGTGAAATGAGCTAAGCATCCTGAGCTGTTTATAAATTTTGGAGGCTAATCCCTTGTATGACACATCATTTTCTCCCAACCTGTGAGTTGTGTGTTCATTTTGTTTATTATTTCTTTGCTGTGCAAAAGCTTCTGAGTTTAAGTAGGTCCCGTTTGTTTATTTTTATTTCCATTTTTCTGGGAGACAGTTCAGTCGCTCAGTCGTGTCCGAATCTCTGCGACCCCATGAATCACAGCACGCCAGGCCTCTCTGTCCATCACCAACCCCCGGAGTTCACTCAGACTCACGTCCATCTAGTTCGTGATGCCATCCAGCCATCTCATCCTCGGTTGTCCCCTTCTCCTCCTGCCCCAATCCCTCCCAGCATCAGAGTCTTTTCCAATGAGTCAACTCTTCCCATGAGGTGGCCAAAGTACTGGAGTTTCAGCTTTAGCATCATTCCTTGCAAAGAAATCCCAGGGCTGATCTTCTTCAGAATGGACTGGTTGGATCTCCTTGCAGTCCAAGGGACTCTCAAGAGTCTTCTCCAACACCACAGTTCAAAAGCATCAATTCTTCGACGCTCAGCTGTCTTCACAGTCCAACTCTCACATCCATACATGACCACAGGAAAAACCATAGCCTTGACTAAACGGACCTTAGTTGGCAAAGTAATGTCTCTGCTTTTGAATATGCTATCTAGGTTGGTCATAACTTTCCTTCCAAGGAGTAAGCATCATTTAATTTCATGGCTGCAGTCACCATCTGCAGTGATTTTGGAGCCCCCCAAAATAAAGTCTGACACTGTTTCCACTGTTTCCTATCTATTTCCCATGAAGTAATGGGAGTGGATGCCATGATCTTCATTTTCTGAATGTTGAGCTTTAAGCCAACTTTTTCACTCTCCTCTTTCACTTTCATCAAGAGGCTTTTGCTCCTCTTCACTTTCTGCCATAAGGGTGGTGTCATCTGCATATCTGAGGTGATTGATATTTCTCCCGGCAATCTTGATTCCAGCTTGTGTTTCTTCGAGTCCAGCGTTTCTCATGATGTACTCTGCATATAAGTTAAATAAGCAGGGTGACAGTATACAGCCTTGACGTACTCCTTTTCCTATTTGGAACCAGTCTGTTGTTCCATGTCCAGTTCTAACTGTTGCTTCCTGACCTGCATACAGATTTCTCAAGAGGCAGGTTAGGTGGTTGGTATTCCCATCTCTTTCAGAATTTTCCACAGTTTATTGTAATCCACACAGTCAAAGGCTTTGGCATAGTCAATAAAGCAGAAATAGATGTTTTTCTGGAACTCTCTTGCTTTTTCCATGATCCAGCGGATGCTGGCAATTTGATCTCTGGTTCCTCTGCCTTTTCTAAAACCAGCTTGAACATCTGGAAGTTCACAGTTCACATACTGATGAAGCCTGGCTTGGGGAATTTTGAGCATTACTTCACTAGCATGTGAGATGAGTGCAATTGTGCGGTAGTTTGAGCATTCTTTGGCATTGCCTTTCTTTGGAATCGGAATGAAAACTGACCTTTTCCAGTCCTGTGGCCACTGCTGAATTTTCCAAATTTACTGGCATATTGAGTGCCCACTTTCACAGCATCATCTTTCAGGATTTGAAACAGCTCGACTGGAATTCCGTCACCTCCACTAGCTTTGTTCGTAGTGATGATGCTTTCTAAGGCCCACTTGACGTCACATTCCAAGATGTCTGGCTCTAGATTAGTGATCACATCATCATGATTATCTGGGTCGTGAAGATCTTTTTGTACAGTTCTTCCGTGTATTCTTGCCACCTCTTCTTTTTTTTTTTTTTTCCCACCTCTTCTTAATATTTTCTGCTTCTGTTAGGTCTATACCATTTCTGTCCTTTATCTGGGAGACAGATTGAAAAAATATTGCTCTGATTTATATCAGAGAGTGTTCTGCCTATGTTTTCCTCTAGGAATTTTACAGTGTCCAGTGTCACATTTAGGTCTTTCATCCATTTTGAACTTGTTTTTATGTATGATGTTAAAGAATGATCTAATTTCTTTCTTTCTTTTTTTTCACATGTAGCTGTCCAGTTTTCACATCATCATTTGTTGAAAAGACTGTCTTTTCAACATTGTATAGGCTTGCCTTTGTCACAGATTAACTGACCATAGGTGCATGGGTTTTTTTCTGGGTTTTCTATTCGGCTCCATTTGTCTACATTTCTATATTTGTGTCAGTTCCATATCATGACTGACATACTTTCTAACTGAAAGTTTGTGCCTTTTGCCATTCACCCATTTTGTTCACCCCTTATTCCTCACATCTGGCAACCACCAATCTGTTCTCTGTATCTGTGCACTTGTTTTTTGTTTGTTTGCTTGAATTTTCTTTAGATTCCACATGAATATGTGAGATCATATGGTATTTGTTTTTCTCTGACATATTTTACTTAGTGTAATGGTGTAAGGTCCATCCATGTTGTCACAAATGGCAAGATTTCTTTCATTTTTTATGACTGAGTAGTATTCCATTGTATATACTTACCATTTTTTTTTTATCCATTGATCTATTGATGGACACAGACTGCTTCCATATCTTGCTTTTGTAAATAATGCTGCAGTGAATGTGAGGGTGCATCTATCTTTTTGAGTTAGTGTTTTACTCAGAAGCAGCATTTCTGAGTCACATGCAGTCTCGATTTTTTCATATTTTGAGGAACCTTCATACTTTTTTCCATAGTGGCTGCACTAATTTACATTCCTATCAGCAGTGCACAAGCGCTTCCTTTCTTTTCTTTTTGATAACAGCCATTATAACAGGTGTGAGGTGATACCTCATTGTAGTTTTGATTTGCATTTCCCTGATGACTAGTGATTTTGAGCACCTTTTCTCATACTTGTTGGTCATCTGCATGTCTTCTTTGGAAAGATGTCTATTTATCCCCTTTGTGCATTAAAAAAAATTGGATTTTTATTTACATTTTTGTGATTAAATTGTATGGATTCTTTATATATTTTGCATATTAGCCCCTTATCAGATATATGATTTGCAAATATATTCTCCCATTCTGTAGGTTGCTTTTTCATTTTGTTGATGGCTTTCTTTGCTGTGCAGAAGCTTTTCAGTTTGGTATAGTCTTAAGGCAAGGGACTTTCTCCCCATTCTTGGCTGTTCACATACACAAAAAGGAATAAATACCTGTTAAAATGTGAAGTTACATGTTCCTACTTTTATTTAGTTTTTAATTCTTACTTTTCACACCAATGTATTAACTATCAGACTTTAAGGGGCAGATCTTCAAATATCTTTGCATCTGTCTGAGAAAGAATCAGGTTAATAAAGGAGAAAGTTTTGCCGAATAAGCAAATACACTTAGTGTATGTCAAGCATCTAGGGAAGCTTAGTGTGCTGCAATCCATGGGGTCACAAAGAGTCAGACACGCCTTAGTGACTGAACAACAACAAAGCATCTATTAAATACTGAACATTGTGTTATATATTTTCCAGGTATTCATTTATTAAACATTCACTTAAGAGCATGCCTGAGATGCTTATTACTATTTTCCCCATTTCTGTATGAGAAAACCAAGGTCCAGAAAGTTAAGTAAGTTAATACAGTTATTAAGTGACAGAAGTAGGACCAGAGCCCAAGTTTCTCTCACTCCAAAGCCTGAATTCCTAATGACTTCACTCCCTGGAGCTGGCAGGCAGGGGCCCCTTTAGGAGGGAAAAGCTTGTGCTTTGCTGGTATCATTAACTAGGGAGAATGGAAAAAGAAATCATTTCCAGGGAGCAGAATGACCAGATTGCCTTTTAAACTGTGTGTGTGTGTGTGTGTGTGTGTGTGTGGTGTATGTGTGTGTTCATGGGGTTTCCATGGTTTCTTTGTGAAAATGTGAAAGGTTGATTCACTTTACTTAATTAGGTTAATGAATGTTAGTTTAAAAGTTATTAAGTTTGGTCACAAATATCTCCATTATCCCCAAGGGCCAGAGGCTCTAGCTCACCTGTTGTGCCATAAATAGCCACATGCCATAAATAGCCATCACTGGCCATAACTGATTCCAGCGTGCTTTTTCTTATGCTTTTGGACAAAGCAGGAAAGACAACACACCTGAATGTGGTGTGAAAGAGCCCTTATTTGTGAGGACTGACCTGGAAAACAGGAGGTAATGGTAAGTTTCATGTGTGTGCACAACCCTCAGCAGTCAAGTTTTAGTGGAAATGCACATTTATCCTGCAAGGTCGGCAGCAGCAAAGATCCAGATGAGAGCCCAACCTTTCTGGGCATTCTTAAGATAGAGGTGATCCTGGCACAGACTATTATCTTGGGTCTTGGCCAGAGGGCCCAGTAGGGGCAGAAATCACTTGGCTTCATCTTCTAGGTGGAAGCAGGATGGGATAGCACCTTAGGAAGGGGTGGAAGATGAAGTTGATGCTCAGACTTCACACTTGTTTCCATGGGAATAGCAGGATAGATCTAACAGTCCAGTGATGAGAAACATGGAAGGTGGTAAATAAGCCCAGTCCTTCCAACAACACTCTTGGAGGTGATGCTTTTCTTTTGGCTTCCATTCACCTTCAGGAACAATGTGCTTGCAAAGAGCTCCAGCACTGGCAGCAAGAAAGTGGAATAATTAGATAATAGTTCAGAGGAAGCAATAGATTTTTTTCTAGTGACTGCCAGCCCTTCCTCCCTGTCAGCAATTCAGTAACTTGACAGATGTTAGTAACTGATCGCAGCATTTGGTTCCAGTTGTGTGTGGGGGGATGGGTGGCAATGGGAACACTGTGTTCCCTACCTGCCCATCATGTTCAGGTGGGTGAGTGTGTGTGCCCATACGGTCCATATGCATGGGTGTGTGGCCTGTGTTTGTGTGTCTGAACTTCGATTTGTGAGAGCCTAGGAGTCCAAGCTAATAAGGATGTAGTTTTCTCTTAGTCTTCAAAAAATAGTAATAAGCTCTTAATATCATCTCCAATCCAGTTTTCTGGCTCTTTTTAGATGAAGTCTCCATGGCTCAGTGGTAAAGAATCCGTCTGCAATACAGGAGACATGGGAGATGCAGGTTCGATCCCTGGGTTGGAAAGATACCCTGGAGGAGGAAATGGCAACCCACTCCAGTGTTCGCGCCTGGAAAATCTCACGGACAGAGGAGGCTGGCAGGCTACAGTCCACGGGGTCGCAGAGAGTCAGATGCAACTGAGCGACTGAACACAAATGCACACACACAGGAAGAATTTTAATGTTACCTGGCACTTTAATTATAGATGTAATTCCAAGACAAACAGATAATTTAGTATAAGCTAAATTACATGTATTGGTAACCTGCCTGGGTGGTAGTCATAAATATATCATCTTCCAATACTTATGTGTTCCTTTTCAGAAAAAAATATAGATAGAAAGGGAGGTAGAGCTAGAGATAGAAAATGAAAGCATCTATGTTTTTTATCTCGCACTAGTTAAGATAACTAAATCTTAATTTTGGAATCTAGCCACCGTTTTCTGGACCTCTTATATTTTGGGTAACTTCATTTTAAACTGTACCCATTCATTCACAACTTTCCTTCATTCATCATACAAATACTTATCAAATATCTATCCTAACGTGTCTTCAGTTCAGTTCAGTTCAGTGGCTCAATCATGTCCAACTCTTTGCAACCCCATGAATTGCAGCACGCCAGGCCTCCCTGTCCATCACCAACTCCTGGAGTTCACTCAGACTCATGCCCATCGAGTCAGTGATGCCATCCAGCCATCTCATCCTCGGTCGTCCCCTTCTCCTCCTTGCCCCCAATCCCTCCCAGAATCAGGGTCTTTTCCAATGGGTCAACTCTTCACATGAGGTGGCCAAAGTACTGGAGTTTCAGCTTCAGCATCAGTCCTTCCAATGAACACCCAGGACTGATCTCTTTTAGAATGGACTGGTTGGATCTCCTTGCAGTCCAAGGGACTCTCAAGAGTCTTCTCCAACACCACAGTTCAAAAGCATCAGTTCTTTGGCGCTCAGCTTTCTTCACAGTCCAACTCTCACATACATACATGACTACTAGAAAAACCATAGCCTTGACTAGACGGACGTTTGTTGGCAAAGTAATATTTCTGCTTTTGAATATACTATCTAGGTTGGTCATAACTTTCCTTCCAAGGAGTAAGTGTCTTTAATTTCACCATCTGCAGTGATTTTGGAGCCCCCAAAATAAAGTCTGACACTGTATCCACTGTTTCCCCATCTATTTCCCATGAAGTGATGGGACCAGATGCCATGATCTTCATTTTCTGAATGCTGAGCTTTAAGCTAACTTTCTCACTCTCCTCTTTCACTTTCATCAAGAGGCTCTTTAGTTCTTCACTTTCTGCCATAAGGGTGGTGTCATCTGCCTATCTGAGGTTATTGATATTTCTCCTGGCAATCTTGATTCCAGCTTGTGCTTCTTCTAGCCCAGCGTTTCTCATGATGTACTCTGCATATAAGTTAAACAAGTAGGGTGACAATATACAGCCTTGACGTACCCCTTTTCTTATTTGGAACCAGTCTGTTGTTCCATGTCCAGTTCTAACTGTTGCTTCCTGCATCTTACATTTTGGTATTTACTGGATTACTCAGGTATTTGTTAAAGCTACAAGTAAATGCCTAGGTCCTTCCTGAGTCCTGTTGGATCCCCAAGGGGTGGGTTGCATAAATCTGATGGTTAAAAAGCCTGTTTTAGGTGTGCTATGGGAATGCCAAGATGAACAGCACAGTAGGTAGGTTTAGTCTCTCAGTGTGTCCAACTCTTGCAGCCCATGGACTGTAGCCCACAAGGCTCCTCTGTTCATGAGATTTTCCAGGCAAGAATAGTGGAGTGGGTTGCCGTTTACTAGAACAGGTAAACTTGGGCAATGAAGGCTCACCCAAACTCGAGAAAATATGTATGGGCCCATGAGAAGGAGCAGTTGATTCTACCAAGGGGAGGCCAGTTGTTCCTGGGCCAGGCCGCTCTCCCTCAGGCTGGGGAATGCTCAGTCTTGTGCAGTGTGCCTGACACTTCCTGCAATACTGCGGGCATCAGAGGTGGGACAAAGGAATGTGTCTTGCCCTGTACTGTCCTGCTCCAGTAGCCACAGATGAACTGGGAGGACAGGAAAACAGGGCGGGTGGGCCAGGCCAATGGTGCTCTCACTTTGGATAAACCTCTGCAGGTTCTGCTGTCAGGGTGGTAGAGGGACAGGACCCCAGAAAGGGACATGAGAAGTTCATTGGGCTTATAATCCAGGAAGCACAAGGCCCACATCTGATCCTGTTCTCTATTAGCTAGGCTGTCTGCTTAGCCTCTTCGAGCCTTATTTTTCCCATCTGTCAAGGCAGATAATAACCTCTACAGTAGAGGGTGGTCTTGGGAATTATGAGTATATAAACTGCTCAGCATTGAGCCTGATATGGGGTCAGTGCTAATGAACGTATTTACTGATCCAATTTTATTGAGATATAATTGATATATAGCACTGTATATATTTAAGATGTACAGTACAATCATTTGACTTACATACATCATGAAAAGATTACCACAATAAGTCTGATGAACATCCATCATCTCATACAGGTACAAAATTAAAGAAATAGAAAAAACTTTCGTTATGGTGAGAACTCTTAGGATTTACTCTCAGCAACTTTCATACATAACATGCAGCAGTTCAATATTTCTCGTGTTGCACATCCCTAGTACTTATTTATCTTATAACTGGAAGTTTGTACTTTCTAAATGTCTTCATCCAATCTCTCTCTCTCTACCCCATCTCTGGTAACCACAACTCTAATCTCTTTTCCTATGAGTTTATTTTTAAGTAGAACTGACCTACAATGCTATGATAGTTCCTGTTTTACAACATGAGGTGAGGTGAGGTGAAGTCACTCAGTCGTGTCCGACTCTTTGCAACCGCGTGGACATGGTGATTCAATATTTCTATACTTTTCAAAATGATCAGAATAAATCTAGCTACCATGTACCATACAAAGATATTACATTATTCTTCACTGAATTCCTCACACTGTACATTTCATGCCAGTGAATCATTTTGTAGCTGGAAAGCCTGAACCTCTAAATCTCCCTCATCTATTTTTCTCCTCCTCCAGCCCCTTCCCTCTGACAACCACCTGTTTTTTCTCTGTGTCTATAACTCTGTTTCTGTTATGTTTATACATTTTTTTTTTTTGTTTTTAACTTTATTTATTTGGCTGCACTGGGTCTTAGCACATGGAAACTTCTTTGCCACATGCAGGATCTTTAGCTGCAGCATGTGGGATCTAGTTCCCGAGCAGGGATCGAACCCAGGCCTCCTGCATTGGGAGTCTTAACCACTGGTCCACCAGGGAAGTCCCCATTTGTTTTTAGATTCAACTTATAAGTGAAATCATGCAAAATTTATTTTCCACTTATTTCACTTAGCATAATACCTTCAGGGTCCCTCAGTGTTGTCACAAGTGGCAAGATTTCTTTATGGATAAGTAATAGTCCATTATATATATAAAACCTTCTTTATCCATTCATCTATTGATGGGTACTTAGGTTGTGTCCATATCTTGACTATTATAAATAATGCTGCCATGAATCATTATGCTATATGAAAAAGTGAAAGTATTAGTTGCTCAGTCGTGTCCAGCTCTTTGCGACCCCATGGACGGTAGCCTGCCAGGCTTTTCTGTCCATGGTATTCTCCAGGCAAGAACACTGGAGTGGGTAGCCATTCCCTTCTCCAGGAGCTCTTCCTGACCCAGGTCTTCTGCGTTGCAGGTGGATTTGTCACTGTCTAAGCCACCAGGGAAGCCCATTATGCCATATACCTGAAACCAATACAACCTGATAAATCATGGTAAATTATATGTTAAACATATATTAATATATACATATGATATGTAAATATATATATAAATTTTATTGTAGTTGATTTGTTATGTTAGTTTAAGGTATATAGCATAGTGATTCAGTTATACATATACATATGTTCATTCTTTTTCAAATTACTTTCCCATATAGGTTACTACAGAATACTGAATAGAGTTCCCTATGCTATACAGTAAGTCCTTGTTGGTTATATATAGTAATATGTGTATGTTAATACACATAATTTATCCCCCTGCCCACCCACATTTCCCCTTTGGTAACCACAAGCTTTTTTTTTCTGTCTCTGTTTTGTAAATAAGTTCACTTATATAATTTAAAAACTTAGATTCCACATGTAAGTGATATGTGATGTCAAATGATGTTTGTTTCCTTTGCCTGACTTACTTCACTTAGTATGATAATCTCTAGGTCCACTCATGTTTCTGCAGATGGCATTATTTCACTCTTTTCTACGTCTGAGTAATAGTCCACTGTATATATACACCACATCTTTGTCCATTCCTCTGCTGATGGACACTGAGGGTGTTTCCATGTCCTGGCTATTATAAATAGCACTGCAATGAACACTGGGGTACATTATCTTTTCAAATTATGGTTTTTCTCCAGATATATGCTCAGGAGTGGGATTGCAAGGCCATATGGTAGTCCTATTTTAACTTTTAAGGAGCCTCCTTGCTGTTCTCCATAGTGGTTGTACCAATCCTCATTCCCGCCAACAGTGTAGGAAGATTCCCTTTTTAGATATTCTCTCTAGCATTTATTGTTTGTAGACTTTGAGAATGGCATTCTGACCAGTGTGAGGTGATAGTCAATGTAGTTTTGATTTGCATTTCTCTGATGATTAGTGATGTTGAGCATCTTTTCATGTGCCTGTTGCCCATTTTGTATGCCGTCTTTGGAAAATGGTCTATTCAGATCCTCTGTAGTATGTATTTTTATTAATAGTAGAAACAATAGTGGACCTTCATTTGTGTGCCCTAGAGTGACTTCTCCTTAGGCCAGAAATGCCAGCTTCCATCTTTACAGTGGCTCTCAACTGTTTGTGATGCCTCTGGTTTCTGGAAGAATATGACACCCTCCTAGCTGACCCAGAAGAACCAGGACAGTTACTCTTAATCTGGAAACCCATCCTTGGCAGCTCTCCCTTCCTTAGACACCACCTTTATGCCCCCTCAAGGCAATTGCTCATCACTCCTGCCCCCAATGAGATTTATTATTTATTACTTAGAGCAGTGAATCTTCACTGAGTGTGCATGTTAGCATCTCTCAAGGAGGTTTGTTAAAATACACAGTCTGCATTCCATCACAGCCCTGATGAATCAAAATTACCTTGGTGGAGCACTAGTAAGTCTATTTCACCTTCCTAAGCAATGCAGATATACAGGCCTGGATAGAAATTATTGTCTTTGTGGATATCTCTCTGCTCAGTGCTGTCTCACTCAGCAAGCACAGCACTAAATCTTCTATCAAAAAACTAACAGCATCCACATAGCCTTTTAAAGCTCAGAGATACTGACACTGAGTGTCAGACTAAGGAGCCAGAGCCTTTGGTGATAGATACATGTGTTACCCTGGTGGCTCAGACAATCTGCCTGCAATGTGGGAGACCCAGGTTTGATCTCTGGGTCAGGAAGATCCCCTGGAGAAGGGAATGGCAACTCATTCCAGTATTCTTGCCTGGAGAATTCCATGGACAGAGGAGCCTGGCGAGCTACAGCTCATGGGATCGCAAAGAGTTGAACACAACGGAGAGACAAACACATATGTTAAGAGGAAGAATTCTGCATATAAAGAGGCTCTGTAGCTAGCCTTAGACATGTTGTGTACTAGGAACTCAACAAAAGACAGCTATCATTATTATTAATAATTGTCCTGAATTGGACTCTAAGACCCTAGCTCCTTGAAAAGCCTGTTTCCATTTTAGGAGAAAAGACTCCAAACCCAGGAATTAAGAAGCTGACTGCCTGCTGACTGGCTATTTGGGAAGCATTTAGAAAACGTGACATGAGATGTTATACACAGGTTAGCAGCAGAGATTCCAAGAAAAGAAAGCCTTGTGGACTCTATTTTCATTTCCCTTTTTGCTTCTGAAATGAGATGGGAAGGAGAGATGTATGTCAGCAGCTGGTGTGGAGAGAGGCGGTGATCTATGAAAACGCCGGCCCTAAGGTCTGGGAACAGCACAGGGAAGCCCTGATTGCCATGGGCTTTCATGTTTGTCTCTCTTAGCATTTATACTTGAGGTCTGGGGCTCCTAGTTTCTGTGCAAAGGTGAGCGTGACCACATTTCCAACTGAGTCTCATGCAATCTCTCCATATCTCTTCTCTCCAGGAGATACAGAGCTGAGACTTGGTTAGAAGATGGAAAATGGACTGAACAGAGGGAGGAAAGATTGCCTTAACTTTCTTCAGGTGCTCCAGAAAAGGCTCTTCAGAATTAAATCTGGAAAGGGAGATCATCCAATTGGAGGAATGACTGCAGGAGACACCTGTGAAATACTTTGAAAAGCACAGACTTCAGGACTATCTACATCAAGAGCAACCACACTGATTACTGTATTACTGGCCTGTATCACTGGCAGAGGCTGTAGACATCAGCTGGTGTTGAAGGTGATGCTCAGCCTTGATGCTCAAGGTCCTTAATTTAGTCCTGAGTCCTGAGCCTGAACCCTGCTGTGCAGAGAAGCAGTCTGTTCCATCCTTAGAACTTACAGCTTGTTTGACTACATAAGGTATTTTTGGTTTAGTAGGCCCTTAAATAAGATAACTTTTCTTTAGGTCTAATCTCTCTCCTCTGACAGTTCCCATCCTCCTGGGCCTTGCCCTTAAACTGCCTACGTTTATTTGAAAAGTGCAGATAACACAAGCCGGTACTCTAGCAACCGTTAAAATCTATGTCAGGACACGGAGCATGCAGAAGAACACTTCACTCACCCCCTCTCCATTCTATTCCTATCAGAGGGAACGTGGAAAACATTCTCTTTTCTCTTGGTCAGCATCCTCGTCTTACTGAAAGACTGGTGTGCGTGTATCTGAAATGCGGATGTGGTGGGAGGGCGAAGTCTAGCTTTCGGCCTCAACAAAGACAGAATGGTTCAGAGAAGACCAGAGCAGAGCAACCAGTCAGGCAGGATTCAGGCCTCCAGTATCTGCGAGAAACGTGGGTTGCCCTGTACCAGCAGGGTGGGCTGCCAGTCTGGGCTTTGATGCCTGCAGAGCCCTCTTCCTGATGTGTCTTCATCAGCCCAAGCCTCACCTCTCGCCGGGGAGAGGGCAGCCACACGAGAGTGTATGCGTTAGGAAGATTTCTGCAACATGACAAAGTGCAATAAAATATCTGGGTTCTCTGTCCCGAAGCTTGGACCCAAACTTGCCCTGAGATGAGAGAAGGCAGTCGCAGGGGCGGGAGTAGGCTCCGGGCGCCCGCGGGTAGACTCGCAGCGGTGCCGGCGTGCGGCCGGCAGGTGTCAGTGCGCCCTCGCGCTGCCGCCGCGCGCCGCCTCCGCTCCAGGACCCCTCCTCGCCACGGTCTAGGGGGCGCCGGTTCAGACCTAGGCTGCTCGGGTCTCGCAGCAGCTCTGCAGCTGGGACCACAAATGGCCGCTTCTCCCCACAGTGGAGCTCTTAACTCTGGCGGAGCTCACTCCGCGTGGAGGGGGTGCCTCCCTTTCCGCCAAAGGGGTTGGGTCTGAACGTGCGCCTTCCTCTCAACAGCCCCACTCGCCCCTACGCCAGGAGCACTTGCAGGAAAAGTGTAGACCGGCCCAGGGCGGGGTTGTTCCGGATGCGACCTGTACCGGTAATTGCTTCTCCCGATTCATCCGGGGGACCTCAACACCCTTTCCTCCCAAGTCCCACCCAGCTCGATGTGGCCACTCCTGGGTGCTCAGTGTGTTCTCCTCGGCGCGCCCAGAGATGCTTGGCCAATTCCCAGCAGGCACTCCCCGGGCACGCCCTTTAAATCCCTCGCTCAGGGTATCCGCTTCCCCAAAGGGCCCGTCTCACCAGGGGGCAGGGTTCCAGTGGGTCCCGCGCTGGGCGAGGGCGCTAGACCCGCGGAGGGGAGGTGCAAGGGGCGGGGGAGGGTCGGCTTCCCACGTGGGGGCTGACGCCGGCTGCTCAGCAACGCCGGCTTGATCCTAGGGCTATAAAACCAGTCCACGGCTAGTGCGGCGGCGAGGCAGCGGCCCGGGCTTCAGTGCGGACGCCTAGCAGCCGGCGCGCCGCCGCCCGGCCACCCCAGCACCTTCTCTCCCCAGCCCTGCTCTCCTGCCCCAAACTCACGCTGCCCTCGGACCCCAGCCTGTCCCGTCGCGCTCAGCGCCCGAAGCTCGCCGGGCCGACGCCCAGGAGACCTCCTGCCTCGGTCGCGGCTCCTGGAGGGCCGATCGTCCACCCGCCCGGGTCCACCTGGGGACGGGGGGCGCCTTCATGCGGCCCCCACACCCATCATCCCACCGCCGCCGCCGCCTCCGAGCTCTGCGCGCTGCGCCCCAGCCCCAGCAGGGCACTCAACTTTGGAAGTCCCGCGACGCTCCGAGAGGCGGCAGAGTCCGCACCGTGGCCCCAACCCGGGCCCCGCCGGCCCCGTCGCCTCTGAGGGAAGCGAGAGAGTCGGTGTTCGCTTCGGAGATCTAAGGAGAGAGACACAGGACCCCAAGCCAGCATCAGCACCCCTCGGCTGCCTCCGGGTTGGGGGCGGGCCCCGCACACGGTAAGACCTCTTGCTTTCGCTCAGGCTCAAGAGTCAAAGATATAGAAACAGATATATTTAATTTCCTGTTATCTTTCCAAGTCATCAGGCCACCGATGATTTTTGTTCTCTCTTCTTGAAGAATAAATCTCTCTTTCCCCATCGGTTCGACCTACTCTCTTCCGCCGCTTAGAAATAAAACTTGGCTGTGTCTAGGAGCTGGGAGCGAGAAGGCACCGACCCCGAGCGCCCGAAGCGCGCGGACCGGGTGCGGTTCGCGGGAGCCGGGCCCATGGGCCGCTAGCGGTCCCCCAGCTCGGGGCCCGGCCTCCCTGAGGCCCCTTCTCCCATGTGAGGTGCGGCGGGGCGAGCGGGGCGCGAGAGGAAGAGGAGGACCCACGGGCACCGGGCCGGAAGGCAGCTGGCAGCAGGCCCAGGCGAGTGGGCACCCGCGTTCATGTTCCGCCGGGAGCAGCCGCTGGCCGAGGGCAGCTTCGCGCCCATGGGCTCCCTGCAGCCGGACGCGGGCAACGCGAGCTGGAACGGGACCGAGGCCCCGGGGGTGGCGCCCGGGCCACCCCCTACTCCCCTGCAGGTGACGCTGACGCTGGTGTGCCTGGCCGGCCTGCTCATGCTGTTCACGGTGTTCGGTAACGTGCTTGTCATCATTGCTGTGTTCACAAGCCGCGCGCTCAAGGCGCCCCAGAATCTCTTCCTGGTGTCTCTGGCTTCGGCGGACATCCTGGTGGCCACGCTTGTCATCCCTTTCTCGCTGGCCAACGAGGTCATGGGCTACTGGTACTTCGGCAAGGCGTGGTGTGAGATCTACCTGGCGCTCGACGTGCTCTTCTGCACGTCTTCCATAGTGCACCTGTGCGCCATCAGCCTGGATCGCTACTGGTCCATCACCCAGGCCATAGAGTACAACCTGAAGCGTACGCCACGCCGCATCAAGGCCATCATCGTCACGGTGTGGGTCATCTCGGCCGTCATCTCCTTCCCCCGCTCATTTCCTTCGAGAAGAAGAGAGGCAGGAGTGGCCAGCCGTCCGCCGAACCGCGCTGTGAGATCAACGACCAGAAGTGGTACGTCATCTCGTCGAGCATCGGCTCCTTCTTCGCGCCCTGCCTGATCATGATCCTGGTCTATGTGCGCATCTACCAGATCGCCAAGCGCCGCACCCGCGTGCCGCCCAGTCGCCGGGGTCCCGATGCCACCGCCGCTGAGCTGCCAGGGGGCGCCGAGCGCAGGCCCAACGGCTTGGGCCCGGAGCGCGGCGGCGTGGGCCCCGTGGGCGCCGAAGTCGAGTCGCTGCAGGTCCAGCTCAATGGTGCCCCGGGGAGCCCGCGCCCGCAGGGCGGCCGGACGCCGACGCGCTGGACCTAGAGGAGAGCTCCTCGTCTGAGCATGCTGAGCGGCCCCCGGGGTCCCGCAGGTCGGAGCGCGGCCCCCGGGCCAAGGGCAAGGCCCGGGCGAGCCAGGTGAAGCCCGGGGACAGCCTGCCGCGGCGCGGGCCAGGGGCGACGGGGCCGGGGGCACCCGCGGCCGGGCCCGCGGAGGAGCGCTCTGGCGGGGGCGCCAAGGCGTCGCGCTGGCGCGGGCGGCAGAACCGCGAGAAGCGCTTCACCTTCGTGCTGGCGGTGGTCATCGGCGTGTTCGTGGTGTGCTGGTTCCCCTTCTTCTTCACCTACACGCTCACGGCCATCGGCTGCCCCGTGCCGCCCACGCTTTTCAAGTTCTTCTTCTGGTTCGGCTACTGCAACAGCTCGCTGAACCCGGTCATATACACCATCTTCAATCACGACTTCCGCCGCGCCTTCAAGAAGATCCTCTGCCGGGGGGACAGGAAGCGGATCGTGTGAGTGCGGAGTCCGCTCCCGGAGAACAGACTTGCTCTGACTGCAGGCAGCTGGGATCCAGGGGGCGCGTCTACGTGGTCCTGCCAAAACCCGGGTCCAGCCTGTTCCTAGTTTTCTTGGCCCCAGGATGGCTCTGCCGCTTCTTGCGGGCATCTGCGCTCTCCTACCTGAGAAAGTACTGGCGGGGGAGGGCTACACCCCTGCTCCAACCCCCTCATTGTTGTTAGGGCAGCTCCTCACTCAGAGCCATCTTCCTGGGTTCTTGGGCCGCCCCAAATCAGTATTGTTTCCTAAAAGTATTTTCACCTCCCCTGGGCCCAGCTGTCACAGTCGTTCAGAGCAAGCACCAGAGCCCAGAGGGGATGGATGGCTCCCAAAGGGTTAACAGATGGGGTGGGGGTGGAGGTTACCCAGCCCTGGCTAATTGCTGTCCCCCTTCCCCAACTCTATTTTTAAACAAATGCTCAGGGCAGCCCTGCCGGCCCTCCCATCCCCCCACCCCTTGTAAATATACACTATTTTTGATAGTACTTGGGGGTGGGGGTGGGGTCCCAAATGTCTCTTGGCTTTTGATGTTTGAATCCTGGCTCCTGGAGGTGCTCTCCAGACAGACTCATTGTGTCTAGTTCAGGGCAAGCCTCTTTGCAAAGTGAGCCCTTTTCTGGTGTCATTACCCTCTCTGTGTCCTCTTCACCAGCAACTGGTGACTATCCCTGGGGACTGGACTTGCGTTGAGATTTCCTGAGGGGGAAAAGATTTCTGTCCATTTCCCCACCCCTGTGCCTAACAGCATAATTGCCTTGTCCTATGTAAATATTACAAGGATGGACCAAGACAGAAGTAAATGAACCTTTCTGCCTTGCAGCAGCCCGGTGTATAAAGCCATTATTCTCAGATGCACCCTTTTCCACTCCAGTACTGCACTTTAAAATCTTCTCTTTCCAGTGTCCCCTTCCTCCCTTCCTCTGGGGCCACTGCTTGAAAAAAATATGTATGTTTCCATCTTGGATGTCTGTGTTACCACTCCCTCCTTCAGAGTGCTGACTGTGGGAAATCTTTTACCTGCTGTTTTTAGACACCGAGAAGTGGAAATTATGTGGAAGAAGCAAACCTGACACAATTTGCCCAAAGTAAACAGTTTGAAGAGACAAATGGGCCTGCCCAACTGTACAGTTCCTGCCCCAAGAGCTCTTAAGTATCAAAGTGTTGTCCATTTTTCCTCCCTGTTTTTCTGGTTGAGATCAAGTCATTGATAAACTCCCGAAGTCAAGGGGAAGGGCGGAGACCTTGTTTACATCCAAGTTGCCCTATGTTTTAGACAGAGACAGTTTAAGGCCTGCGCTCATATTTCACTAAAGAAAAATTAATGTCAGCACATGTTGCTAATGGCAGTGGATTTTTTTTAACAAAAAGTTTACAGATCAAATGTGAAATAAATATGAATTAAATGGTCTGTCTGTTATCTGAGTTTTCAAAAGTATTAAGACTCTGGAAACATCTGAATTTATGTATATTTGAAATTAAAAAATACTTATGCATTATAAAACACTTTTAAAAGGCCAAGCAGTAACAAAGCTGCCATTTATCATCTGTTTCTTCTTTGCCAGATGCGATGGTGAGTCTGTTATAAGCTCTGTTTCATTTAATTGTCCCCCAAAGCCCATTAGGGTAGGTACTGTTATGGTCCCCATTTAACAGGTGAAAAAAACTGAATCTCAGAGGGCAAGGGATTTATTCAAGGTTAACCACAGTTGGGGAGTGTACTGCATGCAAGGTGATCAGGTCTTAGGGTCTGTACTCTTCACTCCAGAGTCTTGCCAGAGTTATATCACTAAGACTTTGCAGAATGCTCCCAGCAGTGGAGTCTTTACATAAGGTGTGCTATATCTACAGAGCACTGGATATATTCCGAGTGTGTAGATACACACAAAATGTGTGCATGCTGCAGTGTCTTTATGCCCTTACATGTGTTATTCCTCAAAATGTATACATCCCCCAAGTGTGGTAGATGCACAAATTATGCCATATACTCCAAAATGTGTACCAGGCCTAACAATGTAATGATATACAACATGTGGTACATAGCCCATAGAATGGTATAGGCTTCCCAGGTGATGCTAGTTGTAAATAACACGCCTGCCAGTGCAGGAGATGCCTGAGACAAGGGTTCAGTCCCTGGGTTGGGAAGATCCCCTGGAAGAGGGCATGGCAATCCACTCCAGGATTCTTGCCTGGAGAATCCCATGGACAGAGGAGCCTGGTGGGCTACAATCCATAGGGTCACAGAGTCAGACACGACTGAAGCAGCTTAGCACGCATGCATGGTATATGAAGCAATTGTGGTATAAACCTGATTGGAATCACATATTATTTCATCAGTTGAGTTGTCTCTGGCCAAAGGCTGGGATCCTTCCTGTTGCATTCCTGTAATATTGAGTTCTGTCCTTATGTCTAGGAGGGCTTAAGACCCTTACCCTGTGGTTATGGTGATGGCACTTTGAAGCTGGAAGGGTCTAGAAATCCAGGAATTCAACACCTCATCTTCTTAGAGGAAGTGACCTGCTCAGGGTCCCACAGCTCTGGGTGACCTTCTATTGGAAGCAACTGACCAAGAGTGGAATACGGTGAAGGAGAGTCACCGTCCTAGGAGCTGGGTTTGAGGGGCAATCCCAAGCCACAGGTCCAAGTCTGGGGGAAGACGGGTTTGTAAGACCAGCCACTTACAACACACATGCAGCCCAGCTCTGGGTGCCCCAGAAGCAGATCATCAGTTCACCTCCAGGTGTTCCCCCTGGGCAGCACCTGCAATATCTCCTTATTAACTTCTTTTGGGGTGGGGGTGGGGTGAGAGTGGGCTTCCTTCATAGCTCAGCTGGTAAAGAATCTGCCTGCAATGCAGGAGACCCCAGTTTGATTCCTGGGTCGGGAAGGTCCCCTGGAGAAGGGGCAGGCTACCCACTCCAGTATTCTTGGGCTTCCCTGGTGGCTCAAGTGATAAAGAATCCATTTGCAAATCCCCTGGAGGAGAGGATGGCAACCCACTCCAGTATTCTTGCCTGGAGAATCCCCCATGGACAGAGGAGCCTGGTAGGCTACAGTCCACAAGGTCGCAAAGAGTCGGACGTGACTGAGCGACTAAGCACAGCACAGCACAGGGGTCAGGGTAGGTATGCGGGGGTGGGAGGGTGCAGAGCCCTTAGAAGGGATCTGGGCTTTGAGGGGCCTGGAAGAAGGAAGACCATGTTTCTGAGAGGTTTTATTAGAGGTGGGAGGGAGTGTCCTCCAGCATCAGATGCTCTGACTCTGAAGACAGGACAGTGGACAGGCATTTGGCTCCAGCGACCCTTGCCTGGAGCTTCAGAAGCCATAGCCTTTGGCATTAAGGCTGCCTGGTCTGGGGCTGTGACCTGCTCCCTACCCCCACAGCAGCCTCCTTCTCTCTCTCAGCTTGCTCAAGGCACCCATTGCCCCAAAGGCAAGCAGTGCTAGACAATAGGCTAGTCCAACAGGCCCCCAGACTGGGCTGTGTCCCAGACACAGGGGCAGATACAAACACTGCTGGATGTTACTGCTCTGTCTTCAGGGAAGCGGCCCTGCTCTCTGAGAAAGGGGAAGTGTGGGGCAGGCCCTCCCCGCCTCACCCCCAGCGGCAGAGCAGCCTGAGATGGATGAGGCCTGGAGAAGGGAGGGGAAAGAGGGCTGGAGCCGAGGCTAGGATGCTGGAGGCACCACGTTCACTGCAGGGGCCTCAAGCCACAGTCCAGTAGGTCTGGGGTAGGGGTGGGGATTTGAGGATCTCAGTCTAAAGATGAGGAGATAAGGCTGTCAGTCAATAGATAGGGCTTCCTGTCTGTATGTGATCCTGATTACTTGGGTCTGTTTTTGTGGTGAAGTCTATTTTACATGACTTTGGTTGGGGCACCAAAAGCCACTGGCTTTGGGCTCTGACATGTCTTGCCAGGTTCACTCCCACCCAGTGCCTGGAGTTGGAGGAGGGCAGCCTCCTTTGAGCCTAAGTCCCAAGGGTCTGTCTTTCCTAAAACTCTCAGTTCAATTTCTTCTCTGCTAAAGGGCTGGAGGAGGGTTTCCCTGGTGAGTGTGTATTTAGTCACTAAGTCATGTCTGACTCTCTGTGACCTCATGGACTATAGCCTACCAGGCTGCTCTGTCCATGGAACTCTCCGCATCAAGGATACTGGAGTGGGTTGCCATTTCTTTCTCCAGGGGATCTTCCCAGACCAGGATTGAACCTGGGTCTCTGGCATTGGGAGCTCCTTCCTTGATGACTCAGTGGTAAAGAATCCCCTTCCAATGCAAGAGATGTGGGTTCAATCTCTGGGTCAGGAAGCTCCTCTGGAGGAGGAAATTGCTACCCACTCCAGTATTCTTGCCGGAGAAATCCCATAAACAGAGAAGCTTGGCAGGCTATAGTCCATAGGGTTGCAAAGACTCTGACAACTGAGTGAGCACGCACGTACGCACACACGCACACGCACGCACACACACACACACACACCTCTGTGCTGTGAGTGTGTGGTGTGGGAGAGATGGCTGTGGCTTGGGGCTCAGGGAGTAAGATGCAGGAGATCAGAGATGCCAAGACTTAGGCTTAGGGAGGACGAGTGGTAAGGCAGCTCTGGTTCTAGCAGCTGAGCCCTGTGGAACAGTGCCAGGCCTACATAATGCCCCAAGGCCTAAGTCAGTCCCCAGAGTTTGTGTCTCCAACTTCATCCCTGTGGATGTCCTGTCAAATGTCTGTTCCCATTTGGGGATACCTATCAGGAAGCCCACTTCCCAAACCCAAGCTGAGTGTGTGAATTGGAGAATCACAATGCACACTGGCCTAGCCAAGACTCTGAGAAGACCTAAAGAAAAAGTACCTGTTAAAGATTGGTTTTTTTGTTTGTTTTTTGCTTAGTTGCTCAGTTGTGTCTGACTCTTTGCAACCCCATGGGCTATAGCCCACCAGGCTCCCTCTGTCCATAGGGATTCTTCAGGTAAGAGTACTGGAGTTGGGTTGTCATGCCCTCTTCCAGGGGATCTTCTCAACCCAGGGATCGAATCCAGGTCTCCCACACTGCAGGCAGATTCTTTACTGTCTGAGCCATCAGGGTGGCAGGACCCAGTATCCAGAGTCAGGGCTCAATGTCACCCTCACCTGCAGGCCTCTGCCCTGGGCCCTGCCACCCACCATGGTCGACCTGGAGTCTGGGATGCAGGAAAGGGTGCCTTCCTCAGCAGAGGGCATGCCTGCAAGGGAAGCCCTGTGAAGTCACTGAGATCAATCACAAACACCAGGGTCTGTCTTGAAAATAGAATCGAACTCTTTGATTACCAGAAGTCCTGGGGTTTAGAGTCAAGCAAAAAAAGGAAACAAGGCCTGTTGGAAAAAGCCTAGACTAGGCATCAGGAGGCCTGGATTCTAGTGCTGTGGTGTGACCTTGGGTAAAAGCTTTTCTAAGCTCCCATGACTTCATTTATAAAATGAAAATGGTTGGTCTGGATCCCTGCTATTTAAAACTGTGTTTCATTGTACTTATATAACTATAAAAATTAATCTCAATCTCTATCTCCCATCTATCCTCAGCCTCTCTGTCTATCCATCCACATCATCTATTAATAGCTTATGAAATGCTGGTTCCGTGACCTTTAATAGGTACCTTTTCGAGACTTCCTTGGGGATTCAGTGGTCAAGGCTCCATGCTTCCAATGCAAGGGGCAAGGTTTTGATTCCTGGTCAGGGGACTAAGATCCCACGTGCAGTGTGGCCAGAAAGAAAGGAAAGACAAAGAGCAGTCTTTAACAGGTACTTTTTCTTTAGGTCTTCTCAGCCTTGACGACGCCAGTGTGGATTGTGATTCTCTGAGGGGAGATGATATGGTGTGTTAGGTTTCCAAAACTCCCTGGACTGCAGAATTGCATTTTTGTTTACAGAGCATCTCAGTGAATGGTGTTTGCAGAAATACTTGTTGGATCTTGCTGGGCCAAGGGGCCTCACCAGACTTTTCTGTTGATGGGTTTTAAGTGTCTCCTGTCTCCTGTCCTTGCCTTAGATGTGAGGTGTCCCCCCCACAACCCATGCTGCAGTCCCTCTTCCCTACCAGGCAGTGGAGCTGAGCCAGAGGAGGAGGCTGGGAGGAGGGGTGGGCCATTCTGGAGAGGCGGTTCTCTGCAGTTTCCTTAGCAGCCACTGTTCTGTTCTCTGTGGAAGGGGAGTCTGACCCCAGGGAGCTCAGGAGGGTGTGGAAGGCCAGTTGGGAGTGACCTGTCAGGCTCAAGGGCAGGAACTTGGCCCGCTTTGAAATTTGCATCTGAGAAAAACAAGATGGTGCGCTGAGAAGGTAAGTGATGAGGGATTAAGAGGGCACTCAGAACAAGGCACATCAGGGTTAAAGCACCAAGGGCAGTGACACCCTGGAGCTGCCAGGGGTCGGGGAGAGGGCTGCAGCTCAAATATTAGAGTTGCAGTTTGCGGAGAGGATGTCTGAAGGTGCCTTTGGTCAGGGTCACTGTAGCCAGTGGGCATGGAGAGAGCCTGGGGGATAGCACCTCCTCTGCCCTCAACCCAGGCACATGCACCCGGCCACCGGCCTGGGCTCAGAGCAGGAGGGCAACGGCAGAGGCAGTAGGCACGGGGTAGGCGGGCACCATCCAGCACAGAACCCACCGTCTGAGAAAGGCTGAGCGATGCCACTCTGGGGTTGGCCGGAGGCCACTACCTCGTTTCTTCAGTGTGTCCGCGACCAGCTCTGTGGGCCGCTAGGCAGACCTCATGGGTGGGAAGGTGTATGTCAGGCTTGTTATGAGCAGATCAGACTGGGCACACACACCGACACACAGATCCACACACCCACCAACTGGCCCATCAGGTGAGAGAGAGCCCCAGGCACCCTTTGACCAAAGCCCTCTAGACTGGCCTCATGCCTGTGAGGCCCAGTTTAGACGGCCAAGAAGCAGACACTGGGCTGCCTGGCAGTGATGGCCAGCAGGCTGGGGCTTTGGTGAGGAGGGGTGGGCACTGGCCCAGGTCAGTGACCCCATCTGTGCCCTGGGTACACTGGGGACATGGCTGCTCCTTACCCAGCACCTGAGGGCACCCCTTGGTCTTCCCGCTCACTTCAGGATGCTTTTTCATGCCATTAGCCCCAGAGGAGGTTTCCCCGGTGGCTCCGAGGTAAAGAATCTGTCCGCCCATGTAGAAGACACAGGTTCAATCCCTGGGTCAGGAAGATCCCCTGGAGGAGAAAACAGCAACCCACTCCAGTATTGTTGTCTGGAGAAGTCCATGGACAGAGGAGCCTGGCAGGTTGTGGTCCATGGGGTCACAGAGTCGGATACGACTTCGTGACTAAACAACAACAAATGACCGCTGGATGAGAACAGAAGGATGGGCAGGTAGGTCTGGCAAAGGGGTTGGGGGTGAGAGAGGAGCACCATTTGTTCAGGTCACTGAATGAAGTCCACCCTGCTTGGACTGTATGTCCTGAGAGACTGACAGAAGGGCAAAGAGGCTGGAGAGGGTTGGGACCAGGCCACACAGCCACTTGGAAAGATTCATCTCGAGGGCAATGCAGAGCCACTGGAGGGATTCGGAGCTGGGGGTGAGAGTGATCAGAGGGTTTTTGTTTGGAACAATATTCTGGCTGCTGGGTGGGGACTGATGGGGTGAGGCGTCTCAGGAGCAGTAGCAAAGAGATGATAGTAGCTTGGAAAGTCCAGGCTCCTGCCTCCCCTGAGGTCACCCAAAGGCAGTGCCAGACTCGGTGCAGACCCAGACACTGGGATTTCAGAGAAGTCTTTGCTGGAAAAATACTATACGCCACCGCCCCCACCCTCTGTGGGTTTCCATCTCTAGAGGGTGAGTCCCAGGCTCAGAGCTTCCTGTTTCTGGTTACATGAAAACATCTTGAGGTTAATTCAGTCCATCTTGGTGGGCTGTAGATCTGGTCATATGACCTGGTCTGACTCCCCACGTGATTTGAACCTCAGCAGCCTTATCTCTGGGGCTTCCCAAGTGGTGCTAGTGGTGAAGAACCTGCCTGACGATGCAGGAGACCTGAGAGAGGCAGGTTTGATCCCTGGGTCAGGAAGATCCGCTGGAGGAGGAGGGCACGGCAACCCACTCCAGTATTCTTGCCTGGAGAATCCCATGGACAGAGGAGCTTAGTTGACTACAGTCGATAGGCTCGCAGAGTCAGGACTGAGCGACTGCACGCACACACACGCCTTGTCTTTACCACAATCAGGGAGGATTAGTGGAGGCCATGAGAATAGAGGTCTGTGCGTCCCCTGAGCCCCCAAAGGCTTGTTGGCAATGCGAGAGCATGCGAGTTGGAGGCCCTCAGCACCCCATGGATTCTGTGGGACCAGAAGATTTGATAATCCAGAAATCTGGGACTCGCCCCCTTCATTCCTGCGCAAGGCTTAACCAGGCCCCTCCAGGAGAAAAGCCCTCTGTTTGCAAGTTCAGGAAACCTGTAACTTGGCAAACCTGTGTACTCTGCCTGCCATGAGGCACTTTCAGCTGCAGACTCATGGTGCCTATGCCACCCCTCCCTGTGATACTCCATACCCGATCATTTGCTTGAAATCTAGTCCTTACGCTTTCAACATGTGCTCATTATTTGCCAGTGACCTGTCTCTCCCAGAAGTTCCCAGAGAAGGAGTCTGGGTCTTGGAGGAAACAGCTGGGATTTCTGAGAAGGATACTTTAAAGTTAAGACTTGGGAGTCAGGAGATCTAATTATAATCCTGGTTCCAGCACCTCCCCTTGATTTTAACCTTCAGTAGATGACCAAGCTCGTTTTCCCCACCTGAAACTTGGAGATGATGGTTGCTAGCATTTTAGTCAATTGCCCAGGCCAGTGCTCATGTAGGGCTGAGGCAAATGTGTGTGTGCTAAATTGCTTCAGTCGTGTCCGACTCTTTGCAACCCTATGGACTGTAGCCCCCAGGCTCCTCTGTCCATGGGATTCTCCAGACAAGAATACTAGAGTGGGTTGCATGCCCTCTTCCAGGGGATCTTCCTGACCCATGGACTGAGCCCTTATCTCTTCTACATTGACAAGTGGGTTCTTTACCAACAGCACCAGCTGGGAAGCCCGTGGAAGCCAATCCTGCCAGTCTTTTCTGCTCCAGCTTGGAAGCTGGAGGCTTGTTTTCACTTGTGAAACTGCTCTAAGCTGAGCTGGGCTGGGCTGGGCTGGCTGGTCTGGGTGGTGCCAGCATCATGCCTTCTGAACTGCTGTTTTAGGGAGATCTGTGATGGTAATTTGATGTGTCAGGCTCTTAGCTTTCTCTTTTTTCCAGCCGGATGAAAGGAAGACCTTATGTTCTTTATTAGAGCAAGAGGGTAGGACCAGACGAACTTCAAGACCCAGACCAGATCCATAGTGACCGCGATGGTTTCTCTCGAAGTAGCCCTGAAACCGAAGTCCCCTCGTGGCCAGGTTGGTGCTCCTTCCTGCCCCCCAGGCTGGTTTACTGTGTTCTGATGATAGCACTGTCCTTGTCTCCATAACTTTGCTTCTCCTACAAGTGGGAAACCACATCATCCTTCCCTGGCTGCCTAGCAAAATCACATCTAAACATTAAAGCCAAGCTACACCCCAGCACTCTTTAACGTTAGTAATGGGAGGAACCTGGGATTTGACAACAGTTATGTCAAGGCTTAAACCTTGGGTCTGACTTCTTTTCGACATCCCTCCCTGTTCATAAAGGTGGCCAGTAGGGAGGGTACCATGCTTCAGAGGGGCTACTCCTGGGCTTGCCCTCAGCCCAGCCCATCCTCCAAGGCTCTGAGGGAGCATCTTTCTACCACTCTTTCTTGCTCAAATGGCTTGGGTCCAAAGACTGGTGTCTTCACCAACTCTACTGTACCCACTTCATGGGGGAACTTTTGTCAGAAGAGTTTCAGACATAAAACAAGAGGAAAGCATGAGAAATGTGGATATTTTACTTTTGGAATGATCTCTCCCCTTTCAGGATCCCCTCGCCTAAAGTTCTCCCAATCTCTCCAGCACCCGGATAAGAGGGGCTTGGACATTAGTGTTAGACATGGAGTTACATGGTCCATCTCTGGCTGTCTATATAAATTTGGACATGTTTCATTTTCCAGAACCTCACAGTCCTCTGAAAAATGGGTAAAATATTACCTTTCCCCACAGTGTCATGGCCTGGCTATCATTTCATTTCTACATGTTTATCATGGTTTATATGTTTGAGAGTTTAAGTTCTGAAGGGGGAGGAGCTATGTTATCTGCTGAATCTTCAGCACCTGAGACCCATAGTAGGTACCCAGTAGACATTTGTCAGACAGATACAGTGAGTGAATGATGTGTGATGTGATGGAGGACACAGAGAGCAGTACTGTATCTCTCTCTCTATTAATATTATCTGCTGCTGCTGCTAAGTTGCTTCAGTCATGTCCGACTCTGTGCGACCCCATAGACAGCAGCCCACCAGGCTCCCCTGTTCCTGGGATTCTCCAGGCAAGATTATTGGAGTGGGTTGCCGTTTCTTTCTCCAATGCATGAAAGTGAAAAGTGAAAGTGAAGTCGCTCAGTTGTGTCCGACTCTTAGGGACCCCGTGGACTGCAGCCCACCAGGCTCCTCCATCCATGGGATTTTCCAGGCCAGAGTACTGGAGTGGGATGCCATTCTTCTATCTATTATCTACCCACCTACCTACCTACCAGTTGGCCAAAAAGTTCATTGGAGTTTTTCCATAACATCTTACAAAAAACTCCAAATGAACTTTTTGGCTGACCCAGTATCTATCTATCTGTCCATCTATCTGTCTGTCTGTCTATCCATTTGTCTTTATATATGTATATACTTCTCATTTGGCAATGGGATGAGTGCTTGGGAATATGGAAAAGGGTTTCAGCTTTTAAACCCAGAGAGATGGTGTATGAGTCAGGGTTCTCCAGACACAGAAACGGTATGATGTTTGTATGTGTGTGTTTCTGTATCTGAATTTACCTATTAGCTGCCTACCTATGGGCTTCCCTGGTAGCTCAACTGATAAAGAATCCGCCTGCAATGCAGGAAACTCCCGTTCAATTTGTGGGTGAGGAAGATCCCCTGGCGAAGGGATAGGCTACGTATTCCAGTATCCTTAGTCTTCCCTGGTGGCACAGATGGTAAACAATCTGCCTGCGATGCAGGAGACCTGGGTTAGATCCCTGGGTTCAGACAGTCCCCTGGAGGAGGGCATGGCAACACACTCCAACCTATGGAGAATCCCACGGACAGAGGAGCCTGGCGGGCTATAGACCATGGAGTGGCAAAGAGTTGGACATGACTAAAGTGACTAAGCACAGTACAGCCGCCTATCTATGGAGATTAACTTAGAGAATTGACTCACACAATTGTGGAAGCTGACAAGGTCAATATCTATAGGGTAGGGTAGCAGGCTGGAGGCCCGTCGAAGAGCTGCAGTTTGAGTTCACAAGTGGTCTGCCGGCCAAGTACCCTCTTGCTTGCGGGAGGTCAGTCTTTTTCCCTTAAGGCTCTAGCAGATGGGTAAGAGCCACCCACATTATGGATGGCAGTCTGCTTTACTCAAAGTCTACTGATTTAAATGTTAATCATATCTTAAAAAAAAAAAAACACCCAGACACCTTTTCAGAGACATCTTGGATAATGTTGAATCAGATTTCTGGGTACTGTGGCCTAGCCATTTCATTCTGCAAATATGTGTGTGTGTGTGTGTGTGTGTGTGTGTGTGTGTGTGTAAGTGTGTGTAATCATTATGTGTATGGTTGCTCAGGCATGTCCGACTATTTGCGACCCCATGGACTGTAGGCCATCGGGCTCCTCTGTCCATGGGGATTCTCCAGGCAAGAATACTAGAGTGGGTTGCCATGCTTTCCTCCAGGGGATCTTCTCAACTTGGGGATCGAACCCAGGTCTCCCTCATTGCAGGCAGATTCTTTACTGCCTGAGCCACTAGGGAAGCCCAAGAATACTGGAGTGGGTAGCCTATCCCTTCTTTGGGGGTCTTCCCAACCAAGGAATCGCACCAGGGTCTCCTGCGTTGCCTGTGGATTCTTTACTAGTTGAGGTGCCAGGGAAGCCTAACTACCCTTTTAGACAGGTTAAAACAGAATGGTGATCTAGAGGTTTGTCTGTACTCAGGACAGTGGGCTTTCCTGCCCCAGCTTTTAGCCCAAACACAAAAGGTGGTCTCGGCTCATTAAGACTGGCCCTGACCTGGCAGGGAAGGACCAGAAAATGCTCAGAACTGATCAGCTCACATGGTTCCGTGCTTCCCAGTCACATCCCAGTGGTCTTTTGTGTGTGCAGCAGAGACACCAGCCTTGCCTTTGCTCTCGAGGTGACTCAGCTGCTCCCTGCCACTCTCCATGGAGACTGCGAGAGGAAGCCTCAAAGTCTGGGTCACGCTGGGCCCGCGTTAGCAGCCGCTCTGGGTTCTCTGCCATGCAGTCTGCACGTGGCAGGATCTGGGCCTCCCTATCATCACACTTGCTCACCCACAAGCAGCTCTGCCTGTGCTCGCTGTTCACAGTCTTGGTCCTGAGCCACTCATTGCAGCTCACTTGCCTGTGCCCTCGTGTCTGACTGCTGGCCATCCTGGCAGCCTATGTGGTCACTGACTCTCAGTTCATTTTGCTTCTCCTTTGGCACATACTGTTGTCCTCTGGGTCTTGGCTTCTCTTGTTGATACTTGCTCAGTGACAGTGATGCCTGCTCTCTGTCCCAGAATGTCTTGGGCATGCCTCCCTGACCCAGTCCCTGGGGCCTTACTAGGATGCTGACAGGGGTGACTCACTCTCTGCTGGGCTCATGTGCACTGCTAAACCTGGGCAGTTCCCATGGTGGGGGAGTGGAGGGGGTGTAGGAGCATGGGAGCAAGGTGGAGAGAGGCAGTAGATGGAGGGTACCTTTTGTGAGACTCCAAGTCCGAGCTCTTCCTGGGGTCAGACTGTTTGACCTTCTGCACATCACCGTCATTGCCCTTGTCCCTTCACATTGCTGTGACATGGACTATGACACCACACGCTGAGTGGTTTGTAAACAACAAAAACTTATTTCTCACAGACCTGGAGGCCAGAGGGCCCAAGATCCAGGGGCCAAAGTGGTTGGGTGAGGACCCTCTTCTGGGCTTAAGGCTTGTATCCTCCTGGGGCAGAAGGGACAAGAGAACTCTTCAGGGTCCTTTTAGAGAAACACTAATGCCATTCATCAGGGCTCTGCTCTCATGCCCTGAGCACCTCCCAAATGCCCCAGCTCCTAATACCATCATAGCGGGGGTTAGAATTTTAACACACAAATTTTGAGTGGATGCAAATATTCAGAACACAGTGGTCATGGTCCCACCTCCGAACCCATCAGAGACAGAAGAATTTTGCTAGTTCACTTATCACCTGGGTTTCACTTATCACCTGGGTTCACTATGGGAGATGGCAGAGTCTGAGAGGGATGGAATCTTGATGACATCAGTTTAGCCCTCAATCCAGATGAATATGAAGTAAAATCTGCCTCCAGACTTAAAAAATTTTTTCATAAGCAATTAAATTTCCTTGCTTTTATTTAAGCCAATCTCGACTGGGTTTTCTGTCACCTGCCACCAAGAAAATCCTAATGGAGCCAGCCCTGTGACCTTTGGGTCAAAGTCACCTCATCAATATTCTCAAAGGCTACGTGATTTTTTAAAAAAACTTTATTCGAGGATAATTGCTTTACAATATCGTGCTGGTTTCTGCCATGCAGCAACATGAATCAGCCACAGGAATACATGTGTCTCCTCCCTCTTGAACTTCCCTCCCATCCCCCGCCTCTAGGTGGTCACAGAGCGCTGGGCTGAGCTCCCTGTGTCACAGCAAATCCCCACTGGCTCTCTATTTTGCATATGGTAATATGCATGCTTCCCTGCTGCTCTCAGTTCGCCCCACCCTCTCCTTCTCCCACTGTGTCCAGAAGTATGCTCTCTCTGTCTGCATCTTCGAAGGCTGCCTGACTTTGAAGGGCATTTAGTTGTTTTACTTCTTTAATTGGGTGTCACTTGGTCCTTGTGTTGACCTCTCTGGTGGCTCAGACAGTAAAGCGACTGCCTGCAATGTGGGAGACCTGGGTTCGATCCCTGGGTCAGGAAGATCCCCTGGAGAAGGAAATGGCAACCCACTCCAGTACTCTTGCCTGAGAAGTTCCATGGACTGAGGAGCCTGGTAGGCTACAGTCCATGAGGTCGCAAAGAGTCGGACATGACTGAGCGACTTCGCTTTCTTTCGCTTTTCTTTGGTCCTTGTGTTAGGATCTGCTGTCTAACTCAAACTGTATTGATAACATTGCTTTTGGTTTTCAATAGCCTTAATCAGTTCTTTGAACTTGTCGGAAAGTTGGAAGCCCATAACCCACTTGTCTGTTGTTTTATGGGAGCCAAGAGATGAAATGTATAAGATGAGTTGGTGCAGCTCCTTGGATGAGTGGAGAGGAACTTTCCATCATCCATTGATTCCTGGAATTCTTCTATGCTGAGGGAAGGAGGTAGAAGATTCCTAGTCATCTGGGCTCCCAGGATCCAGCTTATTCTCCATGTGTTGTTAAAAGAGGACAGAGCAGGTATTCTCATAACAGATCCCCGGCTGAGCAAATGCTGCAACCCAGTCATCAG
Source organism: Nanger dama (assembly GCA_917880005.1). NCBI lineage: Eukaryota > Metazoa > Chordata > Mammalia > Artiodactyla > Bovidae > Nanger > Nanger dama. Next base: position 15,562,660 of record CAKJTW010000026.1, read on the forward strand.
CACTGAAGGCAACCGAGTTCATGACCCACATCCTGACTGTTTCTGAACAAGAACTGTGGCCACCCAGTGATTTATTTCATGGGTAAGCCTTCCAGGAAAAGGGTTTCAAAGTTGTTGGAATGCGTGTATATTTTTGAGTTTTGTATCTTTTGAGTTTGGGGGGTATTCTTCTTTGATCTGGTTGGCAAAATGAAACGATATGAGCTGAGAGCATGGGCCGTTTGGGTTTCCAACTTTCTGCATTTACGTTCTGCCTCTTTTCACATTTTTATAGATGATCAGCCTTCAAAACTGTGCAACGGTGATTGGGCATGAATCCTGTAAGTGCCAATAATGTGTGAAGGTGAGTCCAGTGAAAAATGAGGAAGCCTTGTGCTCAAGAGCATGTACACTGGGGTCTGCAGACCTATGTTCCCTACATGCCGATTCCAGAGGGAATGGAGTGTCTGGGAACCACAGTTCTCTCCTCTTTCCTAGATAACCTGGGGTCTCACCAACTCTTAAAATTCTTCCATGTTTTTTTCTCACTTAGGATCTTTTTCTGTGTTGCTTCTACCAGGTAGAGGAATGAATTCTGGATATTTGTTTTGCCCTGTTATTGGGTTTCATAGAGGGTGTGTCTCTGAGCCTTTTCTTTCTCTCAGACTAGCCTGAAACCACTGGGTAGGCTTAAGACTGTGCTTCAGTTCTCTGCAAATCCACCTCTCCTTCTCCTGCGACCCCTAGCACCTGTCGCAGCTCCTGGCATGTAGAGGGTGTTTAGCATGGCCTTTTGGTCCTGGGCCTTTGCTCTCTGCTAGTGGGAGTGGCTGCTGAATGTGAAGAGAGTCTGAGGGCAGAAGTTGGGTGTGGGAGGGGAGTAGCCAGAAGAGGGAGGAAGTCGTGGCCAGTGAAAGAGGAGGCTAAATGCCTGCTCTGTGGCCCAGTCTGTGTTCAGGTGCCCCAGGGCTGTACTGCGCCTCGAAAGACTCAGCCTGGATTCACGGCTTGAGGTGGAAGCAAAAGTGACTGCAGCCACTTACATGAGGTGGACTGACCTGCTGGTCTGGTGCCCTTCCCTGGGCACCCAGCCCTGCTGGGTGGCCTCTGTCCTGACCCAGGACCTGTGATTGACGTGAAGGGGGTGGAAGCCAAAGAGCTGTGGGCAAATGGTTTGCCTTGGCCCCGCCTGCTCAGAGAGCATGGAACGCATCTGGAGCGGGCCCTGCTGCTCTCTGTCTGCAGTTTTATCCTAAGGATCTCGTGGATGAAGGAATCTTGAAGGTACCAGCCCTGTTCTCAAAGCTGTGTGTGCTGTGCTTGGCCGCTCAGTGTGTCCAGCTCTTTGCAGCCCATGGACTGTAGCCCAGCAGGTTCCTCGGTCCATGGGGATTCTCCAGGCAAGAAAACTGGAGTGGCTGCCATGTCTTCTTCCTTCAGGGGATCTTTCCCACCCAGGGATGGAACCTGGGTCTCCTGCATTGCAGGTAGATTCTTTACCATCTGAGCCACCAGGGAAGCCTGTTCTCAAAATGGCTGCATTGAAATGGGCCTTCATTCCTATTATCTCGGTCCCATGACGACCACTGTACCCTCCCTGGGAGCCACCCCCTCACCGTCTGGCCTTGCTCATTGGCTCCACGCAAAGTTCCCTGGAGGAACAGGCTCACCCCTCCCCTTCCAACCTGAGATGGCATGGGGTCTTTCGGATGCTGGATCCCAGACTCATCTGTATACACATGTGTGTGTGTGTGTGTGTGTCTGTGTGTAAGGAGGGAGAGAGACTGATCTAAGCCTGGACAGGGACAGAGGGCAGAGACAAGTGCAAATTCACAGGTGGGACTTGCTCTCTCTGCTTCCCTGGTCCTCAGCCCTCTGGAAGGTGACTGTCTTGGCTTGAGGAAGCTGGGCTTGGAGTGAGGTGTAGAGAGTGCTGGCACTTGTGGGACCCCCCACCTACACACACACACTCTGCAGGTGGACAGTGAGCTTCAGAGATGGGAAACCAAGGAACAATGGCCCTCCCTGGTTTCCAGTGTGTGGACAAAAATGGGCATCTGGGTCCAGCTCTGAGCTGAGCCGAGCCCCTGGGGCCATGTGGAGGCCAACCCTTCTACTTGCTCCTCTGTGGCTTGGACACATCGCCTCCCTTTTCATTGCCTCAGTTTCCCCATCTGTAAAATAGGTATCCTAACACCACCCTCACAGGTAAGTCAGATGAGACCACGGAGGAAGCAGCGCTTTGCAAGCTTTAATGTTCCTGCTGTAGTGGTGAGGGACAGGGAAGATCCCGGAGTATGGGAACCTCACATTGCAGTGCCCTGGGTCTGCAAGAAGATGGGAGGAACAGGAGAGGCTGCTCTGGGGAAGGCAGTCTGGTCCTCACGAGAGTCTTGGATCTCTGTCCTTTTGTCCCAGGGCACGAGAAACCAGGAACTCCACGTGGCTTTGGGGTGGTAATGGTAGGTGGCTGAAGTGGATGAAAAGACAGGCAGAGGGACCACTTCCCTCCTTGCCTCTGGTCCATCCAGTCACTTGGCCCTCTTCTCAGAGCTGGTGCCTCTGCTGTCTGCAGCAGCAGCCACGGGGGCCCTTAGACCTCCTAGCATAACGTTTTTATGGAGGTAGTGTTTGGGGACTCAAGAAGAAAAGCAGCCCTCTGGCATTGTCTTGGTCTTGGCTGCCCCTAAAAATACAATGTGATACGGCTAATGAGAAAGTACAACAGGGCCGGCTCGGCATGACCTAATATAGCCTGGCATTCGAGCCCGAACCAGGAAAGAAACGGGGACTGTAATTGAAAACACAGCATGTCTCTCCCATAGGGTGGCAGGGTGCCTGCGGTGATCTCCATGGCAGGGCAGCCAGTGCGGGTCTGAGCAGAGGCCTGGGGGGCTCTCCTGGAGCTCCTGGTGTGGTGGGGTGGGGGCCCAGCTGAGACCACCCTGCAGCCTCTCGCCCCTGCATTGACTAACCGGGTCAGCCTCAGGTTGATGAGCCCAATAAGCTCTTGTGGGGAGGAGTAGAGGGCTCAGTGCCAACTGGGGTTGTCATGGATCCCATTTTCCCAAGACTCTGGAGAGCGGCATGGACCAGCCTTCCCTGATGTTAGGGCTGTGATCACCTGGCTAGACTGGATTGGCCATACATTGAGTCTCTAAGAGAATCTACCCACCCTCCCGTCTTAAGCAATGGACTGATGCCAACCTGTGGAAACCCGACGGTGGCAACTCAGAAGTCTTGTTCCTCCTCCACCTCCCTCCCGCATAGATGGGGTCCCGTGGGCCAGTCGTGGGGCCAAAGGGCTCAGAGGCCGCTCTGTGCTGACGTGTGACTTGGGTCTGGGGAGGGGAGGAGCTGCAACCAAGAGGAAGAACCGAGGCTGTGAGCGACCATCTCATCCCTGTGCGTCTGAGACTTTCCTGGCCTTGGCATGCAAGTCCTGAATCCCAGGGAATCCCTCGGTCCCGGGAAAGCCAGAATGGTTGATTTCCCTACTGCTTACCCCTGCTTCCCTAACCAGTTTGTGTGGGATCCCAGCATGTTCTCTGGACTGGAGTCCCAGGAGACCCACCCCAGGTCACAGGGTGGTCAGCTGACAGAGCGGGGACTGGAGTCCAGGCCTTCTGACCAAAAGTTCAAGGCTCTCTTCCCCCCTGCCTGCACTTATGTCATCCATGAGCTCTCTCTAGAGTTCTTGGCCGAGGCCTTTCCCCAGGATGGAAGTGGTGGTGATGGAGCAGAAAGAGGGGACAGAGGAGAGACTTCCCAGGATTTAAGTTCAGGTTGCCTACTGAACCTTCAAACTTCATCTGTTTTTGCAGGAGGGCAGGTGGTGATCAGTCAAACACATTATTTGCATCCATACTCCCTTCCCCACCATAACAGGCCCTTGGCCTCTAAACAGTCACTAGGGAAATGGTGGGGCCCCAACAGGGTTAGAGGGGGACTCTGAGAAACCAGAGGAGTTAAAGGCTCTGGGCTATGAGACTTCAAGAGGAGAAGACTCAATCTCTGCCCCTAAGAATCTGACGACCTGGTTAGAAAAATGCAGTGGGCTGGCCGGTGGCTGCCTGGCTGTGGTGCCACCCAGCTACATACACACACACACACACACACACATACACACACACACACTCACTCTCACACTCATGCACACACATAAACACTCATTCCAGGGAATAATAGATAAAGGACATGGCTTACAGAGATTGTATTACTCTCACTTCCCTTAAAGAATTTATGAGTTCAAATATTTATTGAATATTTGTTCTTAAACATGTTGTTCCCTCTGTCTGGAACACACTCTTTTTCTCTCTGCTTCTTTATCTCGGCCCCATCCCTGCAGCCCAATTCCATCCATTCTTCTGGCCTCAGCTTAATATATCATATTTATTGAACCCTTAGGAGGAAGCGCTTTGCACTGAATAACTCATTTAGTCCCAGTGAAAACCGTGCGAAGCTATTATACCCAGTTCACAGGCCAGGAAACGGAGTGGTTCACTGACTCCCAAGGACATGTGGATCTCAGCTGTTAGGCTGGGGTGCAGATTGGCTTGTGTTTTCCCTAGAACGAAGGCTTTTCCAATACCCACCCCCCTGTTCCCCAAACCTCTGGTTTCCCTGGTAGGACGCTTGTCACAGAGCTGTGAAATGCCTCATCTCATGTTTCTTCCATGAGACATTTCCTGGATGCCTGCAACCCTCTTGGCTTCATCACTAGTTCTAGGCATTTAAAACAAGCTTAGTAAAGGCCTGTTGAATGGATGGGTGGATGGATGGATGGAAGGAAGAATGGATGGATGGACAGATGGAGGGATGGATGAATGGACAGATGGAGGGATGGATGAAAGGACAGATGGAGGGATGGATGAAAGGACAGATGGAGGGTGGATGAAAGGACAGATGGATGGATGATTTACTTCAATGGCTGAAGGAGTGCTGAGGCTGAGGTCCTCCATGAAGGCCCTTGTTCTGTCTCTGTGGGGTACCACACACTGGCCACACTGAGCTCTTGATGTCACAGGTAAACACAGCTCTCCTTTCTGGGGTGACGCTATAACTGTGAGATCAGAGAACAAATTGATTTTTAAACACTTAGTGAAACTTGGCCTTTTTTTTTTTTGTAGATTGAGTTGTTTTGTAAATTCTTAGGATAAAACAGATTTGGAGGGAATTTCATGCTTGTGGAGGCCTTGACAGGCAATTCTCAGCTTTCCCCCCCTCCCCACTCCAACTTTCCATTACAATTTCTTCTCTGCTCTAGGGGGTGCTTTGGTGGAAAATGTTGGAGAAGTGCTGCTCAGAGGAGTGGCTGGAACTCAGGGCTTGGGGTGATGAGATTCAGTGTAGAGGAGAAGGGAGGAATTCCAGGCGGAGCGCCCATGAGAAAGCTGGGGAGATGGGAGAGCTTGTAGCTGTTGCTGGTCCCTGGAGCTGGGTGAGTAGCCTGTCACCAGCACTGACTGTCATGGGGAATGGCCTTGGCTTTGAGCTCACTAATTGCTGTTGAAATAAATGCTTTGTAGCCACATCCCAAAGTACCACAACGGCCTCTTGGAAAACCTCACACTATTTTTAGTCCCTTTAGCTCAAGAAAATTCCATCTCTTTTCTTCCCCACAAGCCAATTCATTGTTGTTCTTGCCTGGGTCGTAAAACCCCGTTCTCCTTTTTAGCTCAGTGAGGCCAATCAGCCGTGGGGTGGAGTCTTCTGTCCATTTCTATTTTCCTATCTTGTGTCACTCGTTCACATGGGAAAAATCCAGCCATCTCCCACACTGGGGCCCCGTGTAACCTTCTTTCTCCAGGAGACACGTCATTGTTCTGAATCACTTGGGGGCAGCCGTGAATGAAAGAACATCAGGACTTAGGGTTCGAAGTGCCTGAAGTTGGTACCACTGGGGCTCGAGACAGAGCTTATCTATTTCAGAAAACATTTCTAAGGAGGAGAGGAGGAACCAGTGCCTTCTAGACTGAGAGGAGCTAAGAGGGTGGTTTTCTCCACTGCAAGAGTTCACTAATTCATCAGGAACCAGGAGCTTCCCAGTAGTCAGTCATCTGCAGTTTACAAAATGCTTTTCTTGAGTTGTCTGTTCACACGTGTGCTTCTGCAACAAGGAACTATACACAAAGCTGTGGGCAAACAGATGATGGAGGGGCTGAGTCAGTCTGGAGGGATCAGGGAAGACTTCACAGAGGAGGTGACATATTGCTGTGTCTTAAAGCCTAAGAAGAAAGGACATGATCCAGGCAGAGAGAACAGCATGTACAGACTCAAGGAGGTATGAAAGGTCGTGTGCTGAGGAGGAGAGGGGGAAGTTGAGTCCGGAATTTGAACAGTCATGTGTGTTGCTGGAGGGAGTGGGGAGCTGTTGGCATATATTTTGCTGGAAGCTTACTCTGGAATCTGAATAGAGATCGAACCATTCTGGAGTGTATAGGGAGCTGTGCTGGGCACAGCCTATTGGACCCCTGTGTGAGACAACTGACCTTTTATTTTAAAGGTTTAATGGCTACAGCCCAGACAGGTGGGAGTGGGGAATCTAAGTTAATCCCTCAAATAGGGGCTAGCAAAAGTGCCACCATTCCTCTCTTCATGTCATTGTCTGTGTCCATCACAGGCATTGCTAATCAATCACAGCATCATCCTGCTTCAACTGAAGAAACAGAAAGGGATGGAAAGGTGGGCCCAGGACCCCACCACGTTAGGAGGCAATGGAGCCAGGACTGGTGTCTGCAACCAGACAGATGTGGCGAGCTTGAGGTTCAGACAAACATGGGTGTGTATTCAGGTTTTTCCATTTGTTACTTGAATGTCTGCACTGTCACTAATCTTCTCTGAGCCTCAGTTTCCTCATCTGTAAGATGGGAATCATACTATCCCTTCACAGGTTGGGTGGCATGGGATAATGAATGCTGTGTGTGAGTTCAGCACCAGGTATGTATTGAGTGCCCAGTGAATGGTAACTGTCAGTAACATTAATAATACTATTATTTCTCATAGCTAATATACCATCTCTCTATGTATTTCACAATCTTCCACCCTCCTCTTTACCTTAGCATCCGCGTCTTTTCTGTCTTTCAACATGCTGTCAAGGAGGCTGGTGGGGAACTACTAATTCTTTAAATAGTCATGACACGGACAGACATAGCCTTGCTGTAGATGTCTCTGGTTTGTTCTAGATGAGTCAAGAGACATCGTTTGTCCTTTCAGCAGTGAAGGGCAATGATGAAAAGCGGCTGCAATGGATCAGGGTCTGACCTGGTGTCATCAAGATAATTACTGTCATTTGTGGATCTATGGTGCCAAGGGAATTCTCCTGGGACCTTACCAGTATTGATATGTGACCAGCCAGGAAGCTGCCTGGAGCCCCATCTGTAGGAAATACAAGAATCCCACTGGAAATGTAATGTGATGGAGAATATTTAATGGAGTTGCTTTCAGGGCAGGTCCTATGATTTTTGGGAGATTTGGGGTAGGTTGTTTGGGATGGTGGATGGCCTCTCGGCGTGTGTCAAGAACACAGATGGTCCCTAGACAGGATGGAGACACCTCTCTGATGAGCTTTCAGTTTGCTGGGTAGGTTTGGGGCCAGAACTGAATGGTTCAGGGCATTGGAGGAAAGGCTGAGGATCACCATCCGAGGTCCTCTCTAATTGCCTCTGAATTCAGGAAGAACTAGTTTTTAAGGGGTACCTAATGATTTGCCAACCTGGGGTCAGCTCTGTTTGGTACCTGCCAGGGCAGCACAGACCTTGGGCTTCAAGGTACAGCTGTTGTGGGCATCATAGAGTGCTCTCCATGGAAACCTGGGGACCCCTTCTCCACGGGGTACAGTGGCCTCTCTGTCATGGGTCTGGGCAGGAGCAGGAAGGCTGGAAAGAGAGAAAAGTGGGAGGCGTTGGGCATGCGACTCTCCTGCTTTGGCACCGTTCATGAGCGTGGCCAGTCCCAGCCTGTATCAGGCAGATGGTACAGGACTTTCCCAAGTGGATGCCGAGCTGCAGAGTCTGACCCAGTCACACTGAGAGGAAGAGGGACCCCAGCAGGCATTCAGGGGACCCAGGAAGTGGAGTGCTGGGCAGTGATCATGTGCAATGAAGCCCACTGACCCAGAGGCCAAGGCTGGAGGGAGACTGACCCAGCTCCCCCAGTCCCCGTCCTACATGACCTGCTCGTCACTCTATGGGCCTGCGGGGTGACCACGGATGGGAGGGTTGACCCAGCACGGCTCCTAGTCACCTTCTCTGTGTAGTCTTCCCTGATTCCTCCAGACAGACTCAGCTTCTCCATCATCTGTTCCCCACAGCCTGGTGTTCAGTTCCCTGTTACAGACAGCTCAGGATACAGCAGCTATTCCCTTTTGAGCCCGCGAGGCTCCATAGAGCGGGGACGGTTATGTGACTCTGCAGTGTGGCCGGGTCCCTGGCTCACGGAAAGGTCTGGGTGAAGGTTTATGGGGGTGAATTCTGACATGATGATAAAGGAACTCCAGGCTGTGTTGTAAAGTGACTTGAGTTTCTAGTCCCATTGGTTCCAACTTGCCAAGGACAGGGCTTGAATCACCTTCGTTGTAATGAGAGAAAGGGGGAACCGCAGTGATTAAATGTGCTTGATAAGACGCCCTGTAGTTCGGGTTTAGAAAGAAAGAGGGATGGCTGAGATAAAACAGGGCTGGTTTCCTACTTTCACATAACAGCTGAGCTAGCCTGCTGGGCAGGGCTGTGTCTCTAGGCCTCCCTTGGTGAGCCCGGGGCTGGCAAGATGGCATGGGTAGAGGAGGCCACGGGGTGTGGCTGTGTGATTGAGGCTGAGGGGCCATTGCCACTGGGGGACAGGGAAGATGGCATCCTAGGGAAGGGGAAGCCCGAACCCAGGTGAGGCTTGAGGGAAGAGGGGAGGCTTGTCAGGTGGGGCTGCAGTTCCAGGGGAGGAACGGCATGTATGGGGGCTGGGGCCGTGTGTGCGAAAGGCCAGGACACCTGGAGCTCCGCACAGGGTTGCAAATGCTCCACTGCGTCCCTCTTCAGCCAGACACCAGCTCTGCGAGGCTGAGCCCCAGCCTGTGTTCAGCGCAGGGCTTGGCCGCCATCGGGGAAGCAACATGGGAAGTGTGCCGATGCACTCTTTCTCCTTTTGGGGAGCTTTTACACTTAACGTGTGTCTGTGCAGCATGTGGTGTTTTTTGGAGCTGAGTGGGCTCTGGGCCCATTTCATTCTCACACCCAGCTTTTCCTACTTACTGGAAGGACAGGGAGAGAAAGCAACTCCCCCAAAGCTACAATTGCATCCCATCTTGGAGCGTGGCAGGCGGGCTTGGAGCACTGCAGCTAGCAAGGGAGGGGTCCCCAGGCCCCTTGGAGCTGAGCAGGAGAAGAGAAACAGCTGAGGGGCCATGAGTGCTTCTGGAGCCCTCCTTCACCTGCCTGCACACGACTGGGCTGGCTGACACCGCCCGGGGCCTGGTCTGGCCCTCATGGCTTCTCCCCAGAGAGATGCAGCGAGGATTTCACTTAGGTCACGGTCACCATCATCCTCCACTGATTTCAGCGGAAGCCCTGCTGGGCACCCAGCACCATGCCCTGGCTTTTCCCTTCAAGGCCTCTCCTCCAAGTTCTTAGGGCTCCAGAAAAGAGATGAGACCAACAGACAGGGTCAATGCACAGTCTGAATTCCACCACCCCAGGGTCTGGGAAGCAGATACACCCTCAGAAAGTCATACAAAATGAGTTTCCTCATAACAGTGTTGCTGTTCAGTTGCTTAGTTGCATCTACTCTTTGTGACTACAGCCCACCAGGCTCCTCTATCCATGGGATTTCCCAGGCAAGAGCACTGGAATAGGTTGCCATTTTCTTCTCCAGAGGATTTTCCTAAGGGTTGAGCCCACATCTCCTGCATTGGCAGGCAGATTCTTTACAGCTGAGCCACTAGGGAAGCCTACAAACAGTGCTGGGCCTGACTCAAGTGTTTACATGCCCTGTTCCCCCAATTTATGCCTGAAAACTGGTGCTGCCCGGTAGAAATAGTGTGAGCCACAAACATGATTTAACATATTCTAGTAGCCACATTAAAAGGTAAATAAAAACAATTGAAATTAATTTTAATAATGTTTCATTTAGTCCAATGTACCAAAATATTATCATTTTAACATAAAATCAATACAAAATTGTTAATGAGCTATTTTACATTTTTAGAAAATACTTTGCACCACCGTGCATTTTGCACTCATAGTGTATCCTGATTCAAACTGGCATATTCTAGTGCTCAATAGCTGTGCGTCCAAGAGTAGTTATTGGATTGAATGGCAGTCTCTCTCTCAAAGGCTTCAGCAAGTCTTTTTTTAGCCTCTGTGTCTCAGTTTCCTCATCTCACAAATGGGGATGGTAATGGTACCTGGAGTTAATACATACAAAGGGCTTAGAATAGCCCTGGGTTCAGAAAGCTTTCAGTACTTGTACATTCATTGGATTATCATTGGTCTATCTGGGGTGTGCTCAGGGTGCTGAGCTTGAAAGAGACCCAGACTCTGGACAGGAAGGAAGGAAGTGACATGGCAGATACCAGGCTGCGCTGGTGGCACAAACAGCAAAGAATCCGCCTGCAATGCAGGAGATGGGGTTTCATCCCTGGGTCTAGAAGATCCCCTGGAGAAGGGAATGGCTACCCACTCCAGTATTCTTGCCTGGGAAATCCCAGGGACAGAGGAACCTGGTGGGCTACAGTCCATGGGGTCGCAAAGAGTTGGACACAATTTGGCAACCGAACAACAATTCAAACCTGGGTATTTTTAAGTAATAGATGGTTGGATGAGATGGTTATGAGATGGTTGGATGGCATCACCAACTCAATGGACATGAGTCTGAGCAAACTTCAGGAGAGAGTGAAGGACAGGGAAGCCTGGGGTGCTGCAGTTCATGGGGTTGCAGAGTCGGACACAACTTAGTGATTGGACAACAAAAACAGGTAATGTAATGGGATCGTATTTCAACCCTGACTTCCCACATGGGGAAACTAGCCTCAGCAGGTGGAAGCACCTTGCCCAGGGGCACACAACCACTAATTGGATGCCAGGATTGGAACTCAGGGCTCCACCAGCCCAGAGTCTAGGCCTCTGCCCTATCTATTTCCTGAAAAAGACAAAGTCCTCAGGATCCTCCCTCTGGAATGGCCTCAACAGTGTCCAGTGAGGATGCTGGCTGTCCCAGGGCCTAATGGCACTGGAGGGAAGGCACCGGAGCCAGACCCTGGAGTCAGCTCTGCCACTTCCAGCTGTGTGATCTTGGGCTGATGACTGCACTTCCTGAGCCTCAGGTTTCTGTGCAGTGTGAGTGATAATTCCAACACGGCACAGTGTGTAAGGAGAGCTTAATTCAGGGCCCAGCACTTAACTAGACGTGTAACAACTTTTGCCATCATTGTAAGGAGTGGACCACCCACCCAGCTTGAAAGGTTTAATCGTGAAAGGTGATGTTTGGCTCATGTAACCAGAAAGTCTGGAGGTGGGCTGGTTGCAGGACAGGTTGATCCAGGGCCTCGATGATGTCGCCGGGGACCCAGGTTCTTTCCACGTATGTCTGATGCACAGTGACTGCTGGCAGGCTGAGGGGCTCATAGCCCCAAGTGAGAGTCTCAGGGATTCCTCTGATTGGATGGGCTTTGGTCACATGGGACCGATGACTTTGGCCAGGGGATGGAATGTACTGAATAGCTTAGCCCAACTTAGACCTACTCTTGGGGGCTATAGGTTTCAATTCTTCCAAAACACATGGTATTTATATATATAGGGTGGCTATCCCAGTGTCAATCTGGGTCTGGTTGGAAAAAGAGGGCTGGGAGATGAGTGGGCAACCAGTAAACACTCTTAATGGTTTTTCTTTTCCTTTCCCCTCCACCTCAGCAAGTATAAGGAAAGCTCCCTCCATGACATCCTTGCTACCCCTTGGTGGACCCAGGCACGAAGGTTTCTTCTCTGCCCCACAGACGGCCAGGGCTCACTCCTATTTTCTGTTATTTTCATTTTTGGACACCCCCCGCCTTCTGTGAGTTTTCTCCAGGAAGCCTCTCTACACGTGACCTCACAGGTGGGCATCCAGGAACACTCTGTCAGCTGTGCTTTCTAATTGCCTTGTGGTGAACTGTGGTCGTGAACTAAGGGCTTTCCCTCTTCCCATTTCACAGAAGAGGAAACTGAATCACAGAGAGGCTGGCAGTGAGCGCTGTTAGTCAAGGCTCGTTTGATTAGTATCCCTGTGACCCAGGTCCTGTCATTAAGGGGCACTCGTGTGAGCGGCCTGCTTGCTGGTGGGGGCGACGGGGCTCCCTAGAGCTGCTGAAGTGGGCGGGCTCCAGCCACGCAGTTGATCCTTCCAGTGGAGGCCCACCTGTCAGTCCAATACTCCAAACCCCTCTTCTCCCAAGGGGGCAGGTGGAAAGAGAGTGGGAGGAAAGCAGAAAGGATTGAGCTGATGAGTAAGTGGGAAATGACCTCCATCATTTCCTCTTGCCTGAATCTTCATTCTTCTTGGTCCTGCTAAGAGTTAGGGAAATGGCAGCTTTCTTCCCCCACCCATAGTAGGACAGAAGGGTCCCAGGCTGCCTGGGGCTGGAGAGGTGATTCGTCTAATTCTGGAGTTCCATATTAGGAGGCCCAGGTGCTTGAAGTTCTCAGCCAATATTCCCCCAAATCGCTTTCTCCACCATCCAGAAGCCCCCAGGACAGTGGGACCATTTTGGAGTATAGTCCGCATCTAGGTAAGAGAAGATGATGGATTTGGCGTAGAGTTGCAGGTAAAATATAAGATGCCCAGTTAAATTTGAATTTCAGATAAAAATGAATAATTTTTTTAGGATAACTATGTGCCCACTATAGTACAGGACATACTTATACTAGAAAAATTATTCATTGTTTACCTGAAGTTTAAATTTAACTGGGTGTCATGTATTTTTACTTGTTAACCTTCATTTTATTTGGCAACCATAGTTTGGGTAGGCTCTGGATGTTCCTCAAGCAGGGTGTGGGGATAGGAGAGGACAAGGGGTCCTTAAATCTCTTAGGAGGTCCAGAGCTGCCAGTAACAAAACTGTGAGCAGATGGACTTGGGCATAAGGACATTTATTACTGCCCATAATGAGGAGTCCAGAGGCAGGGAGGGAGTCCCCTGTGGCCCCTGAACTCCAGCTCCACTTGCTCTGAGTTTCTGTCAGCTCTGCCTCCAGAATGGTACTCCTCAGGATCACTAGACGAATACAGTATCTCCAGGTGCTACATCCATGTGGTTGCCAACTGGTGGCTATCACTTACAGGCAAGCAAACCTTGCCCAGTGGCCCTCCAGCAGGCTTGCATCTCATTGGCTAGAATCACCTATCTAAGCCCAAAGGACCACTATGATTGGCTGGAAGCAATCAGACCTGTCTCTTAGGGCGTGGCCTCTTCAGAAGCCTGCGCTAGTACTTGGGGTACTCCAGGGTCTGTAGTCACCCCCAGCTCCATGGAAGTGGGACAGTGAGAGCTTCCAGGGCTCTCTCCTTTGGCTCTTGACCTCTGCAGGTGGGTGTCCTTCTCTCCACATCAGTGTTCCCCTGAGCACCCCAGGATCCCAGGGGCAAACCTCAGCGTCCCTGTGTTTCAGGGGCTGATGCCTGCTTTTCCTGTGACCCCCACCTCACCAGGAATGACCCATGTTCTCCCGCAGTCTCTGTCCTCTCCTCTAGGAGCGCCTCATGGGTCTGTGAGCACCTCTCTGACAGATGAGGTGCTAGTCCCAGATCCCCCTGAATTATCCCTGAAAATCTGTGAGGGGTCCCATGGCCCTGTCCACCATGGCCTCAGATGATGGGCACTGGAGCAGCCATCTCGCTGCCTCCCTCCCTCCACAGACTGAGTGTCCATTCTCCCCTTACAGCAGAGAGAGCCTGGCACACAACAGATGCCTGACTGTTAACTGAGATGTCTGAGGTGGCCCAGCTCGATGAGCCCTGGCTGGCTGGGGGTTAGTGTTCAAGACCACAGGGGCCTGTGGGCCTGTCTCTGTGGGTTGATCAAGGAGTCAGTGGAGCCCGCTGGGGCCTGATGTGACAGGCATGTCCAACTCCCTTCTGGATTCACTGTGACAAGCCCCTGCTGAGGAGGCCCTTTAACAGAGGACAGGGAGGGCATCAGACAGAGAGATGCCAGAACATTCAGGCGAAAGCTGCTTGGGCCTGATAGAGATGGGAGCAAGTCCTCCTGGGAGGTCTCCACCCGCTGGCCTGGCACCCCTTCCTGCACCCTCCAACCCCTGGGCTGAAGGAGCTGTGACTCTGAAGCAGCTTCAGCTGCATGAGCCATAAAGTGCAGAGGGCTTGTCTTCCTTGGGAAGGGGGGTGGTGATGAGGATGCCCCCATCTCCCTGGCCTTGCTTCCTGCTAACCTAGGAGAGGGGGTACTAGGAGACAGTTGCCTTTACCCCTGAAATCCACTGTAGGACAGACCTGGGAGCTGCTGAGTATTCCTGACAGAATCGAACTTGATTCAGTTTGATGGGCATTTCGTCAGAGCCCACACTGTTCCAGGCTTCGGGGCCAGGGTATCTCCAGGGAGGTATAACTCCCACGTTTATTCAGTACAGAATGTCAAGGATCAGGCTAAGTGTTTTATGTGCTTTAATGTCTTTTTAACCTCATAGCATCCCTGTGAGGCAGGTATTATCCTTATTCCTCTTTTGCTTAGTCGCTTTGCTCAGTTGTATTGGACTTTCTGCAGCCCCATGGGCTCCCCTACCCATGGAATTTCCCAGGCAAGAATAATGGAGCGGGTTGCCATTTCCTACTCTAGGAGACCTTCTCCACCCTGGGATCAAACCCGTGTCTCTCACATCATCTGCAATGGCAGGTGGATTCTTTACCCCTAATGCCCGAAGCCCCATTCCCATTTTACAGATGAAAAAATGAGGTTCCGAGAGGTTTAGTTAACCTCACAAGTACACAGGTAGTGAGAAGCAGGGTCAAGACTTGAGGTTAGGTCCATCTACTTGACCCCTAAATCTGTCCTTGGCCTTGAGGGGTTCACTGTCCCCATACGAAGAACTTATGAGTGCCCAAGGGGAAGGAGGACATGGAGTGTTCCTTCCTGTGTTGGGTCAAAGAGTCTCCCTAGATGGCCCAACACCCAACCCAGCAGCTGGGCCCAGGTGTTCCCACCCCATCCTGGTTCTGTCCTCTTCATCCTCTTTCTCTTCTAAGCTGTCTTCTCCTGTATGAGGGGGCAGGCAGGAGATAAAATATAAGGCTGAATGGAGCCACCTGTCTTTGGGGAAGCATTGGTTTCTCTCTCAAGAGGCTGTGCTCAGCATGCAGAGAATTCTCAGCCCCTGTGCAAGAGGCAAGCAGCACTGTGACCCGTGAGTCCTGGGAGCATAACCAGAAGGTACAGAATGATGGGCAAACTCTTCCACAGCTGCTGACTGCCTCCTGGGCAGCCCAGACCTCTGATGTGCCCGCCATTAACCCTTGTAGTTGCTAGACATTCGGCCCTCCAGGGAAGCCTAAGGTAGGGGGCTGGGGCAGAGGGTACTGAGGGGACTGTCTCAGCTGGTATACAGGGTGTTCCCACATCCAGCCAAGCAGCGTGGCTGCCCGAACATCCTGTCAGCATGGCACCCTTGGTCTGGGAGACTCACGAGGACAGCCTGTGGTTTCATGGGTTGGGGAGGGCTCTTTGGGCAAGGCAGCTTCTCTGCCTGGCACTTGGACTGGTTTCTTTTTCCTGTTTGGCTCCCAAAGGGCCCGATAATGGAGTTGAAGAAATCTGAATGAATCGTCTGATGTGTCATGACTAAGCCTGCAATGTGCCAAGTGTCCCCCAGGAGAGGCCCTTGGATAGCAGACTGGAGCACCACAATTATGCGTTGGAGACCATTCCCAGAGAGAGCCACCGACCTCAGTGGCTCCGAGTTCTAGAAGCTCTAGGAGGGTTTGAGGAATTGTCCCGTGGATTTGTGGCGCCAGGCTCTCAGCGTGGGACTGAGGAGTGGTGGTGCAGCTCGCTAGTCCAGCTCTGGTGGTGGATGGCTTTCTCAGGGCATGCAGCCTGCTTCACTTCTGGGCAGTTTCAATTAGTCTCTAGTTCTTTTACTGATCCCATCTTGACTTCCCAGAAGATCTGTGTCTTGCTCTTTGTTTAAGCTTCTGGAGCCTTGTAGGCTCATTCTCATTTCATTTCCACTGACACTCAAGTGTGTTCAGGGAGCCCTTAAGCATTTCTTTTTCTGCCTCCACTCGCCTTCTGCCTCCTTACCACATCTATTCTTCTCCAAGGAGAATATTCTCAATTTTATTGACTGTTCTTCTGGTGGCTTTATGGTTAGGTGCCTTTACCATGTGGATCAATGGATATGAGATTTATTAATATTTATATCTTACTTGACATGAACTCCTTAGAAATCTGGTGCTCATATAGATGATGAGCTTTTGATGGGCTTGAGCTCTATGCCACTATACTGCATGTTCATTTTCTCTTTAATTATGTGTGTGTGTGTGCTAAGTTGCTTCAGTCCTGTCTGACTCTTTGCGACCCTATGGACTGTAGCCTGCCAGACTCCTCTGTCTGTGGTGCAATGACCTTTTAAAATTGATACTATTGGGTTGGCCAAAAGTTTGTTTGGGTTTTTCATAGCATCTTACAGAAAAACCCAAATGAACTTTTTGGCCAACCTGATAATATTACCCCCCACTTTATAGATGAAGATACTGAGATCTGGGCTTCCCAGGTGGTACTAGTGATGAACCCACCTGCCAATTGCAGGACAAGGCTAAGAGACATGGGTCTGATCCCTGGGTCAGGAAGATCCCCTGGAGAAGGGCATGGCAACCCCAGTATTCTTGTCTGGAGAATCCCATGGACAGAGGAGCCTGGCGGGCTACAATCCATGGGGTTGCAAAGAGTCCGACATGACTGATGTGACCTAGCACACGTGCATACTGAGACTCAGGCTGGCTAAGTACCTCCCTTACTCAGTAATGTAGTCAGTAGGGGGATGGAGCTGGGACTGGACCTGACAAGTCTAACCCCAGGGCCTGAGCTCTTAACCTCTCCACCCTGTTTCTCAAAGTGTGACCCTCCAACTGCTGTGGGAAGTCTCTGGGGCCTTGTGTGAAATGCTGAGTCTCAGGCTCTCAACCGGGATCCCAGGTAATTTGCATGCACATTTGCACTGGGACAGTTGGGTCTGAAAGCACATGGATCCTTTGGCTTCTACTGATGCTGCCTGAGACGGCACTGGAGTTGGTGGTCACAGATCCCCTCTACTCCAGTTGACATTGTCATCAGGCTCATCTCTGTCCTGTCTAGGTCCTTCTCTCAGGAGACACGGTTTGTCAGAATGAAGATATTATGGTTAATATTATGTGTCAACTTAGCTAGGCCTTGGGACCCAGATATTTGAGCAAACATTATTCTAGCTGTTTCTATGATGGTTTTTATAGGATGAAATTATAATTTAAATCAATAGGCTTTGAGTAAAGCAGATTCGCCTCAATAATATGGGTGAGCCTCATCCTTTCAGTGGAAGGCCTCAATAAAATAGACCAATGACCTCCTTAATAGAAAAAGCCCGAAGAAGAGGGATTTCTGCCAGCAGACTGTCTTCAGACTCAAACCGCAGCTTCAGTCCTTCCCTGGATCTCTAGACTGCCAGCCTGGCCTGTAGATTTTGGGTTTGCCAGCCTCCATGGCTATATGAGCCAATTCCATGCAATCTCTATTTCTCTGGCTTAATCTCTCTCCCCCCACCCAATACCCTATTGATTCTATTTCTTGGTGAAATCTGGTTGATACAGATAGCTAAGGACTCACCAGGTAATTTTATTCTTTCACTGTCTAGTCCCTAAGTCGAACCAATAATTAAGGATCCCAGCACCCTCCCTCCAAATCTTTGGGCTCTCCAGGCACTCTCTCCTTTTAAACCCCAGCAGGCTTTGACCAAGGAGTTTCCAGCACTGTCTCTCTGTACAGTACTGTCCTAGGGATCCTGGGAGATCTGCGAGAACAATGCTGTGGCATAAGAGGGGCCTTAGAGATACTTAGTCAAGTCATCCACCCTACATAGGAAAAGGCTGAAGCCCAGAGGGGAGGGGGCTTCCCAAAAGCACATAGCTGTCACATCGCCAGGATGAGAACCTGGCTCTTTAGATTTCTAGGTCTGTCTGTTGAATTTCAGGAAGCAGATATCATAATCAAGCAGGATAGTAAGGAGAGTTCATGGAGTGGACTATTCACAAATGTATGGGCAGGGTTCAAGCGTACTGAACAGGGTGACGAAGGACCGCAGGGTTAGTATTAGCAGAAAACTGTCACTACACCTGTGTCTGAAGGGTTCCGGAGAGTGCAGTGATGGGAGCTGTAGCAAGCTACCCAGGAGGGGGGGCTGCCAGCCAGCAGCCGTGGTCTTGGGTGGAGGAACATAGCCACCGCCAAGCTAAGACCATCAGGAAGCTGCTGGGGAGATAAATCCCCCAGCCCTCTCTCTCCCAACTTCTGAGTTCCTGTGGGCTCAGACCACCTGGAAACCAGACATCAAGGAAACATTGTTGATGCAGTTCATGGAGTCTGGCCTCCCGAGGTGAGCAGGCACTCATCCGTCAAAGCACGGACAGTCTCCTCTGAAACACTCTCCTCTGAAACATGATCCTGTTGTTCTTTGCTTTGGTCTGGCCTATTCTGGCTGGCAGCAGGATATGCTTTGGTCAACTCTCTGCTTCACATCATTCTCCACTTGGTGTGGTGTCCACTGGAAAATGACAAGTGATCCATTCAACCACTCATAATACATGAGAACTCACATTTGCTAAAAACCTTCATGTTTCATATGGTCTTCAAAACAACCTCACGTGGAAGGAACTCGTTATTCATGGTTTAGAGATAAGGAAGCCAGGTTCAGAGATGTTAAGTCACTTATCCAAAATCAGCAGCCTAAGATGACTCCGGAAGTTTATTTCACAACAGCAGCCTAAGATGACTCCGGAAGTTGATTTCACAAGCATTTATTGAGTGCTGGCCAACTCCAGGCCCTGTGTGGGGGGTAGGGGTGCAGAGATGAGCCCAGCCCTGTCATCCGGGGGTCTGGGCACAGATGGCAAATGTTGGCATGTTTCCCAATTTGCTGCCTCTGTCTTACCAAGTCAAAGCATTTTCTGAGTACCACTCTGGTGGGTCCCCAAGGTGGACTTGTTTATCGTTATCATTCCTGCCCTCGAGGGGCTTGCTGCTGCTGCTGCTGCTAAGTCGCTTCAGTCGTGTCCGACTCTGTGTGACCTCAGAGACAGCAGCCCACCAGGCTCCCCCCGTCCCTGGGATTCTCCAGGCAAGAACACTGGAGTGGGTTGCCGTTTGAGCTTACAGTTTTCTCTTAAAGAGATGAGAAGTATGTGTGGAAACAGTAACCAACACCGTTAGCCAAGTCAATGGTGCTGGAGAGGATGTAAAAATTCAAGAGGAGGTCTGCTGGCTCCAGCTGTGTGTGTCGGGGGGTGATCCGTAGAGGTGTCAGAAAGGAGGTGGGATTTAAGCTGTTTTCTGTGGGAAGAATGGTCCATGTTCAGCGAGGGAGATAGGGAACAGAATTTTAAGGAGGAGCATCGTAACTGTAGTGGTAGGAAAGCAGGGAACTTGTTCTGGAGACACAGAGGCCAGTCTGGTGCAGCCCTGGGGAGGAGAGGAGAGTACCATGGGTCTTCCTACAAGAGGAAAGAGAGAGATGGTGAGTTACAGAAGAAAGCACTCGAGTGGCTGTTGTAGCAGGGAGAGATGAGGTCGGGAAAGTGCGTGTTCATGGAGGATCTTGTTCTCGAGACTGCTGGGTTTATCACCAGTGTCATCTGCTCTCAAAGTCTTGACTTCAGCATCAGATGGTGCTGTCCTAAGATTCCAGTTGGTTCCATGGTCTTCAGGATATCTCTGACTCCCCTGGCAGTGGGGAAGGACACCCAGGAGCTGGGTCAGGTGGCATAAACACACACCCAGAGTCTGTGCAGTCGAGCCCCTGCTGACCCTTCTGACTCTGCCTCCCATCACGGCTCCTGCCACTGCCCACTTGACTGAGCCCTTGGCACGCTGGCCTTCTGTCCATCCATCCAGCACACGGATCTCTTTGTGCCACATGGTGGCTCTTGCTGTTCCCTCTGCCTGGAATGTTCTTTTTTTTAGCCTGGCTCCTTCTGATCCTTCACTTCTGATTTCAGGTATCTCCTCTCAAAATGGCCTTCCCTGAGCGCTCCATCTAAAGGAGGTCTCTCTCCACCTCCTGGTTCCTCTGTAACATCACATTGTTGTTCATGACCTTCACAGTACTTCCTACCCTCTGCAACTTCCTCATTTATTATCTGTTTACCTTCTCTGTAAGACCTGTGAGGGCATGGACCTCCCAGAATATGCCTGACATGGTAGATACTCAGTTGACATTTATGGAATTGAAGAATGAGCACAACTTCTTTCCAATCTGCTTTGACCTGATAAGAAAGTGTAAAGGGTGGACCTGCCTTGGTGGGAGGTGGGGTGGGATGTCCTGTGGACCTCTTGGAATTATGGGCAAGCTTATATTGCTTTTTTTTCCCTGGGAAGTAGGTCAATGGTAATCCTTAGGGTTCCTCACCAAATACTTCTTTGGCCCCTTTGAAGGGGAGGCGTTGCCTTGGGACTTGTTGTGGCCTTTGGAATGTGAATGGAGATGCTGTAGGTCACTTCTGGGCAGGTACTGGAAGCACCAGGTGTGAGTTAGCCTGTGCCTTTCCTCCACCAGGATGGTCATGGATTTGTACATTGAGATGGCGTCTCCATCGGGCTGAGTCTCTGAATGACTACAACAAGAAGAGCCCTGCTGACTCTCACTGGACATAGAGCAGGAGCAGGAAGTATACTTTGTTTGTATTAAACCACAGAGATTGTGTTAGCACAGCACAGCCTTGCCCCACCTAACTGCTGAAGAGCCTTTAGTTTTCATCAGGTTCTCAGAGGGGTCTATTAGCCAAGCAAGGTCCAGAATCATTGGCTCAGGGGTCAGCTGGAAGGGTATGGCGTGCAGGGAAGGTTAAACTCACATTTACTACATACCCCATTATGTTCCAGATGCTTTGGTGAGTCCTTCACATATATCATGGTGTTTAATCTCCAACAACCTTGGGAGGTATCTAGTGTGAGTCCCATTCTATAGATAAAACTGGGGCTCAGAGAATTTAGGAATTAATACTCAAAGTGTGGTCTGCAGTAGCGTCTGCAGTAGACCAGTAGCGTCTGCATTTCTAACAAGTAGAAGAGCTTGTTAGAAATAAAGAATTTCAGGTCCCTCTCCAGTCCCACTATATCAAAATCTGTGTTTTAGCAATAGCTTGCCAGGTGACTTGAGTGCATTTTAGAATCTGAGACAAATTGATCACATAGATTTGGGGGACTTGCTTGATATCCTCTAGCTAATGGCAGATATAGGTAAGGGATCCAGGCAGCCATCATTCAAGAGATGGGGGTGGCTCTACACTCTACCCCCATGTTAGGAGAATGGGAACCAGGATGTGCAGAGCTTGGGTCAGTAATCTGAATCCCAGCTGGTATTCACTGGCTCCCCTGGTAGGCACATCTTCAAATAGTTTGAGTGGTTGATGATAAACAAAGCTATTTATTGATTTACAAAACCACCCAGACGGTGTCTAGGATGTATGTTTCTTCTAGCTGTGAGTTATTGAGTAAAGGCTGGTGGTGTATGGGGGAGACATTGTCAGACACATTGTCCATGGTGGGGAAGTCTCACCCTTAGCACACAAACCTTGATTGGGGACCCAAGATAATTCCTTGATGATGGCAGGCACATGTCTTAAATCTCTGTATGTGACAGAGTTGAGATCCCTTGGTTTTGAGCTTGGTGCCTGTTTGGACCATGAAATGTCCTGATTCTCTGGGACTGAATCCTTCAGAAGATCTCACATGGTACCTGGGCTTGGGCTCTGCTTGCAGGAACTGCTCTGTTATCACATTACAGATGAGGAAATGACCAGGAAACCATGCCAGGAGAGAGACTGCTGCTCCCTGGGTCCATGGCCAGGGCTGGGCATCTGTGGAAGGCCGATTTCTGTGGCCTGTGGCCTCTGGCACCCTTGTCAGTTGGTGGCATTCATCTCTTTGGAGCATCCATGGAGTTGCTGAGGAAATTGGAGCTCTTGGGTAGAGGAGTATAATTTGGCTTCTCTTTACTGAAATTATTAGATTATCAGCTTTTCTCCAGATATTTAGAGTTTCTGTGAAAAGGCAGAGCTCTCTCTCTCTTGTTATGACCTGGTTATCTGCTCAGCTAAGTGAGAAATTTCATGTTACAGAGCAATCAATTAATGCAACAAATATATATTGGGTACCTGCTGAGTGTTAAGGACTGGGAATACAAAAAGCACTTTTGCCTTTGGTTAGGCTCTGGACTCGGAGAAGGCAATGGCACCCTACTCCAGTGCTCTTGCCTGGAAAATCCCATGGATGGAGGAGCCTGGAAGGCTGCAGTCCATGGGGTCGCTGAGGGTTGGACATGACTGAGCGACTTCACTTTCACTTTTCACTTTCATGCATTGGAGAAGGAAATGGCAACCCACTCCAGTGTTCTTGCCTGGAGAATCCCACGGATGGGGGAGCCTGGTGGGCTGCCGTCTATGGGGTCGCACAGAGTCGGACACAACTGAAGCGACTTAGCAGCAGCAGCAGCAGCTCTGGACTAGTTCAGATGCAAAGGAGGAAGTAATAGACGGGACAGGACTCCACTTTGCAAGGATGTGGGTGATTGAGGAGCCTGTGGAGTGGCCCCTGGGTCCATGCAGCAGGACCACAGGGCCGGGCAGGGGCTTTGAGCACTGGCTGAGGACTCAGATCTGGGTCCCAGTTCTGGTCACCATGGCTCCCTCAGGACCGCATCTGTTAGACCCAGATAGCAGTGCGTCTGGCAGTGCGGAGGAAGAAGACCACTGCAATTGATTGGACTCTCCTATGAGCCAAATGTTGGAGTTAGGCACAAGCATTATCGAAAGTTTGGATCAGACTTAGGGGACGTTGGCGGGGAGGGCAGGACCATCTGAGACTCATCTGTGAGTTGGGGGAGTGAGTTGCCGGAGGCCCCAGAGCCAGTTGGTGGCAGAGTTGGCTCCAGCTCCCAGGCCTCTGGTCTCTTTCCGCGTTGACTGGGCACTTGCCCCATTTTCTCAAGCTGGGCTCGTTTTTGTTCTGATATGGAAATATGGCTGTAGAGGGGCTGAATGTAGCAGAGAGGCGCACCCAGGACCGTGGCCAACTCCTTCCCATAGATAAATGCAGCCCGAACCTCCATTTGGCAATCAGCAGAAAAACAAATTAAAGCAGAGCGGCTCTCATCTCCCTTTCCCCCCCTCACCCCACTCTGACAGATTTATTTTGGAAAGCGACAGGAGGCTAATGGCATCACTTAATTTCCCTGATAATAAATTACCCCCAAGTGCAACAATTAAACGTTTCACAACAAATAGTTTCCTTCTGCGATAAGCTTCCTCACAGGCTCCTCCCGCTCTGAGTCCTCCGCCTCGCCCGGCCCCATGGCCCCGCCCCTCATGGCCCCACCCTGCCCCTCTGGCCCCGCCCCCTCTGGCCCCGCCTCTGCCCCTTCTGGCCTGGCCTATGGACTTTGGCCCCGCCTCTGCCCCTTCTGGACTGACTTCTCTGGTGAGTCATTTTTATTTCCGGGCTTCAGGATCCTGACCTGGTAACAGTAAGGGCTGGAGGACCTGATGGAATTGTGTGAATGAAAAAAAAGTGTGATGAGGGAATCAACCAGATCAGGGTTTGAATCACAGCTCTGCCACTTCCCAGCTCTGTGACTTGGGAAGGTCCTTTCCTTCCCAGTTGATTTTGTTTCTTCCTTGGTAAAGAAGCACAGCTTATGGGGTGTTTCTGAGGCTCAGAGCAGAATCAAGCACATGGTAGGCCTTCTTCAGATAGAAACTGCTGTGTTGTTCTTAAATGAATATTGTGAGTCTAATTCTTTTAACATGTCCTGCTCTGAACTGTTGGAAGGAGAGAGTCATAGACAAGAGAGAGACTGACTATGACAGAGAGACTGAAAGAAAATAGAGGGACAAAGAAAAGGGATGAGGTGGGTGCCCTGCCCTGGACCATCTCAGGTCTGGGGAGGGTGAGCCAGGTTTTGTCAGAGGCACCCCAGACCTTATGGCACACATCACAGCCAAGGGCCTGCCTCCTTGCCAGTCTTCCCAGCCAGATGTCTGAGGCTTTACAGCGTACAGAAAGGGACCAGCTGGGGTTGGGAGGCCTGTCTTTACTCCCTAGCAGCTCAGAAGCTGGGTGCACGTCTGTGTGTTAGCAGATTTGGAAGCAACGATGGCACTTTCCCCTGTGATGCATGATTAATGTACAGTCGACTGTGGAATGCACAGCTGTTGGGTATTTTCAAGGCAACTGACTCCATAAGAGCAAGAAAATACACGGGGCTTATACACTGCAAGGTCTGGCTCCAGTAGTTAGTCACAGACAATAGGCAAGCGTCAGTCCTGCTCTCCCCTGGGGCTGGAGGATGGAGATGGGGTATCTGGTGGTCCTTTCAATGTCAGCATCCCTGGGAAGGGACCTCTTGCAAAACATCCCGTGTTCAGATGGTTTTCTCTTATGTCACCCACATGGCCTTATTGGCTCAGCTCACTTGGTATCCAGGATGGACAAGACACATGAGCCTTGCACTCAAGTCCAATCTGGAGAGGCCTCAATTGTGTTCCCATCTGTTCTAAGGACAGAGGCAGGGAAAAGTGCCATCCTAGGTTGGGGATTATGCAGAAGTCTCCACCTCTAATAAGGAAAATGAGGAAGGCTTCGTCGAAAGTGAGTGAAATGCATGGCATGAATTGAGTGTAAAAGATGTCACTTTTCAGCAGAGCTGAAAGGAGCTACACATTTGCTTTCTTGCATGGTCAGCCTATATCTTCGAATCTCAGTCTTATCACAAAGAAAGGATAAGAGTTTCTGTTTCAGCTGGAAAATTAAATGAGATAATGGCTGCCCAGCCTATAGCACAGGCTGGACCCGCTCTAAGTGCTTGAGGGCTGGCAGCTTCTCTGATGCTCTTGGGCGGGCTTACTCAGTCAGTTGAGTGGGTGCTGGGCACCTTGCCCTGAGCCCAAGGTTCCCCCTTCAGTCCTTCCTTCCATGCTTCTTCCTGATTGCTTGTCAGAGAGGGCTGTGGCCTGAGCTGCCCGGGAGGGCTGAGAGAGAAGGAGCAACTTGCCGTGGTGCCTTCTCTTCATAGAACCATCCACCCCCTCTCCCAGTTCTTTTCTGCCTCCTTCAAGGATGGACGCCTTACCCTCTTGGGCCAAAGCCATTTTGGGGCGCTCATCCTTTCTGCTTTTGGCCAGCAAAAACAAGGTTCCTCTAGGGCTCTGTACTGGCTCATCTGGGAATGAGTTTCAGTCTGTTTTAAAAGACCAGCTTTGAGTTAATGGAATTTGGCTGGAAGCTAGTGGTGGTGGTGGTGGGGGTGGTGATCCAATAACCACAACATTGGCCTTGCCCTTGTTCAGGAAACCTATGGGATTAACTGGGTGGGAAGGCAGTGTTATTTACTCACCAAGTCCTCTGTTTGAAATGTGGCTCAGGTGAGAAATTTGAGAGGCTTGTGTGGCTGGAGCTGAGCTGTTGAATATCATAGCAGAGCATAATCAGTGCAGTTTAGATCTGCAAAGGCCTCAGAGAGAATGCCACCCAAGAGTCTCCATTACCAGGCTGGGGGACTTGGCGCTTAGAGGCTTAGAGAGTGAAGCACTAAGCCTTCACAATTGGTTTTGCGTTTTGTAAGGTGAGTGCCTGATTTAAGCTTGGATTGTTCAGCCTTTCACTTGAAAGATGCACCCTCAAGTAAACATGTTGAATAAACACACTGCCAGCCACACGACTGGATATAGACCCAGGCCGCCTTCCCCCACTCCAGGACAGTTTCTTTATTTCAGAGTTCTTTGGTTAGTTTTGATGACTGCTCGGTGGTGCAGTTCTTGTTTTCTTTTCTCTTTGAGCGTTAATTCCCACTCTTATGTTTTAAATTCACTGATAAAGAGTAAACCTATGAAACCCTAGGCCTCACTCTCAGCCCCAATAAAAGCAAAACCCCAGGCTCTTTCTCCCCCACCCCTGCCCAGGAGACCTTGCTGTGTGGCCTCAAGTGTGCTGTATACCTTCTAGGACTTGTGAGTAACAAATACTATCTTTCAAAATTTCCTGATAGTTATTGCTGAGGGTGTCTTGCAGTCACAATTTGCACCACAAGGGGTGGTCCAGTCACAACATAGGTTCTGAAGGGAACCTGGGTCCAGGTGAATGCCTCCTGGCATTTCTAGCCTCACTACCTATAGGCTCTTGTTTAGTTGCTCAGTCCTGTCTGACTCTTTGTGACTCCCATGGAATGCAGCACGCCAGGCTTCCTTATCCTTCACGATCTCCCGGAGTTTGCTCAAACTCATGTCCATTGAGTTGGTGATGCCATCCAATCATCTCATCATCTGTTGTCCCCCTTGCCTTCTGCCCTCAGTCTTTCCCAGCATCAGAGTCTTTTCCAGTGAGTTGACTCTTTGAATCATGTGGCCAAAATGTTGGAGCTTCAGCTTTAGCATCAGTCCTTCTAATGAATATTCTGGGTCAGTTTCTTTGAGGACTGACTGGCTTGATCTATAGGCTGAGACTGACATGAAACAGAGGTGCCCTTGGTTCTCTGCCATGTTCCACATTCTGTTCTTTCCTTTGCGGTCGATGAACTCAGGCCTGATCTGCAGCTACCTGTGGCATGTGACCCAAACATCCTTGAAAGGAAAAGTATTCAATTGCTATGTTGCTGTGTGTCCCATAGCAACAAATATTTGTTGAGAGAGCAGATTTGTATTTGCCATTTCGATTTAAACTATTGTTTCCAGAAAACTCAATGAGATTGCAAATATGATTTCTGGGAGAGGTAGCCTGTTAAGCTATTAGGTCTATAGCACCAGTTTGTTGAATTAGTTCTGGCTGCCTAACTGGATTCTGAGGAGCCCCGGCTGGTCATTTGGTGACTGGATATAGACGCTCAGAACAGGATGATGGTGGATTTGTTTTCCATTAAGGACCTGCCAGGAGTCCCAGGCTCCAGAAGGAATGGCCTCCTTCGACCTTTTGCCCACCCTGTTGGCAGGATTTGGGGCATTCATGAGGAGGAATTGAAAAGAGTGTCCCTTCAGGATCCCTCCAAATGCAGGTCTCCAGAAATACACTGACATTGGGATGTTTCGCTCATTGCCAGTTTGCCAGCTATTATATTGAAACAAGGAGAAATTAAGAGCCATCCCAATCACTGCATCATAGAAATATATTCCATCTGTATTTTAAAGTTTTAAAAATTGTGGTAAAATAGACAAAGCATCAAGTTTACTGTTTTACGCATGTTTGGTAGAATTCAGTGATATCAAGCACATTCACAAGGTTGTCTAGTTGCCATCATTGTCTAGCTCCAGAGCTTTGCATCACCCCAGACAGAAATTCTGTACCCATTCTCAATAATCCTCCATTGCCGCTTCCTCTTTACCCCTCGTGGCCACCATTCTACTTCCTGTCTGTATGAATTTGGCTGTTCTACTTGCCTTGTACAAGTAGAATCTTGTAGTAATTGTCCTTTTATGTCTGGCTTATTTCACTTAGCATGATGTCTTTAAGATTCATCCATGTTGTAGCATTGTATCATAATTTCCTTCCTTTTTAAGGCTGAGTAATATTCTACTTTATGTATATACTGCATGTTGTTTATTAGTTCATCTTTTGTTGGACATTTGGGTTGTTGTATCCACCTTTTCGGCCACTATGAATGATGCTACTGTGAACACTGATGTATAAGTATCTGTTTCAATTTCTGCGTTTAATCCTTAGGATATATATACAGAGGTGGAATGGCTGGATTATATAGTATTTTCAAAAACATATTTATTTATTTATTTGGCTGTGCCAGGTTTTAGTTTGACCGTGTGGGATTTGCTTTCCTGACCAGGCATTGAACCCAGGCCCACTGCATTGGAAATGTGGAGTCTTAGCCACTGGACGAACAGGGAAGTCCCTATATACTGTTTTTATGTTTAACTTTTGGAGGAACTGTTATGATGTTTTCCATAGTGACTGTACCAGTCTAAAGTCCCACTAGCAATGCACAAGGATTCGGTTTCTCCATATCCTCACCAACATTTGTTATTTTACATTTTTTTGTTGATTAATTGTCATATGAATGGGTACATCCAAATTTTCTTTAAGTTGCCCTTTCTTTGATCACAAATATGAATGAAAGCCAGAGCCAACATACTCTTCTTTCATTTTAAAAAATAGCAACTGTTTGAGTGCAACAAATAGGCAATATATGAGATGCAGTATGCATACTGACCTATAACCAACAGAAACCAACATTTTATTTAATAATGTGAATGGCATAAAATTGGGCACACATGGTATGTGGTTCCCATAAGGGGAGTACTTTGTCAAATTTTATAGAAATTTTATAGAGCCAAAATAAACTGGATGTGTCTCTGAATTTATCCCCAGTGCCACACTCGTTGTCCAAGGTATGTGTGTATGTGATGGTTTTCCCTGACATTTTCTCTTAGTTCCACCTCTAGTCCAATTGGATAAAGCATCTTTGTTCCAGGGAGTCAGTCTTTCCTTTCTGTTCTCTACTTTCCCTTCATCCTCTTGTTTTGGATGCTGGTATATGGTTATGGGGGCTTCCCAGGTGGTTCAATAGTAAAGAACCCACCTGCCAATGCAAGAGAGGCAGGTTTGATCTTTGGGTTGGGAAGACCTCCTGAGAAGGAAATGGCAACCCACTCCAGTATTCTTGTCTTGGGAATCCCACAGACAGAGAACCTGGCCGGCTACAGTCCATGAGGTTGTGAAAGAGTTGGACACGACTCAGAGACTAAACAGCAGCAACAACAAGATGGATATGAATACAATTCTCGGTCCTGAAGCTGAGCATCATGAAAGAAGCTGAGCAAAGCCACAGAACCAGGTTCATACCCTACAGATGTTCACGGATCAACCCATCAGGCCTATGCTAGATACCTTCTGACGTACTGATTTTTGTGGCATCCTCACAAGACAAGGGAAATTAACCCCACTTTACAGATGAGGACACTTTCCCAGAGAGGCAAGTGATAAGCCACCCAGCTGCTAAGTAGCAGGGCTAGGGCTTAAACCTGAGTCATCTGACAATGCTTTTTCCCTTGCAATGCCACTTGCTCCTTCATAACTGAAGTGGTTGAACCAGAGGTGTGTGGACAGTTGACTTCCAAGCTGGCAATATGGGAGAACTGCCTTACACTGTAAATATTCATCATGCTGCATATATTTACCAGGGTACCCACCATGTGCTGTCCCTCTGAACACAGGTGTCCATGTTCCTGCACGAGCAATAAACCAACCTTTGAATGTCCTTGTGCTTTTGCCATCTCATAGCAGATTGACTGTATGAGGAAGATAGTTATATTTGAGACCTCTAAGAAAGCCTTTTGATTGACACTGATTATTTAGGAGAACAATGCAAGAAAATCTTCCATCAAAGGTCTTAAGTTTTCTCAGATACACAGGCTCTATTGGTGGAATCCTCATGATCTTGAGGATGATGAGGTTGAGGGAGCTATTGTTTATTAAGATCAAACAAAATTTTGGTTTGCTTGAGTGATTTTTTTCACTAACATTGAAAGTTATTTACTGATTTATTTACTCAGTACTTGACATGTACAGGTTGGAAAATGACTAGGATGTGGCCTCAACCCTTAAGCAGCTCACTGTCCCTGACTAAGAGAGGAGACAGACACATAAACCTTTAATTAGCACACGATGTTAAGAAGCACTGCTGTAGAGAGCTATTCATAGAGACCTCGGTAACAAGGATGGAGTAACAGTGACCTTCTTTCACAGAAATCAGTGAAGGCTTTACTAGGCAGGGGACATTAGAACTGGGTATAAATAGAAGCTTGCGGTATGCAGGAATGGAAGATTAGTGTTTGAGATGATGACTGGTAATTTGGCCTGAGGCTAGCTTGATAGGATTCCTATAGGGCAAGTTCAGGCATTGAACTTTGACCTACTGGCATTAAGGACCTGTTGAAGGAAGGATTTTAAATGAACTACTAAAATCACAGGGCTCCCTTCTGCCTGTCATGCCCTGACAAATATTTCTCAGGTTGCTAGGACAACTGGTAAACCCAATGTCTCTGAACAGGTGCTCATCATAAGTGAAGTCGCTCAGTCGTGTCCGACTCTTTGCGACCCCATGGACTGTAGCCTACCAGGCTCCTCCATCCATGGGATTTTCCAGGCAAGAGTGCTGGAGTGGATTGCCGTTTCCTTCTCCAGGAGATCTTCCCAACCCAGGGATCGAACCCAGGTCTCCCACATTGCAGGCAGACGCTTTACCATCTGAGCCACCAGGGAAGACTCGTGCTCATCATTAGCATTCTATAAACCATAAAACAGTTTACAAACAATCTACAAATTACTCTTGAATTAAAAAAAAAAATTCTGAGGGATCTTCCAAGTTGTGGTGGTTTCAAAACTCTTTCCAACCCTTCACCTCAAAAGTCTCCCTGCCAAGTTGATTATGCCTTTCTTGTCGGGCTGTTCTTGGGGGATTAATGCGCTCATTGCCTTAACGTGCATAGCACACGGAAGTGCAATAGCTGGGATGTCACTGAGCTAACTTGCCTTTTCACAGATGAGGAAACTCAGCCATGAAGAGGATGAGTGCCCTGAACAAGGGTTCACAGCTAGTCATCCTTGAGCCAGGATTTAAACCCAGTGTACCTAACTACAGGATCCTGTTCCTACCCATGACACTGCTCTCCTCCAATAAAAATACTTAAGTAGAGCTCAGAAATTCACAATCTGCAGGAAACATCTTAAAGTTTACCAGAAAACACTGAAGAGTGGAGAGAATGAGAATATGGAGTTAGATCTCAGGTTTAAATCCTAACTTCACAATCTGGAGTAATTAGACCTTAGGTAAATCACTGTATCTCTCTTTGTCTTAATTTTCCCATTTCTCACACAGAGTTAGGACTTACCTTGAGGTATTATTGTAATATTAGAAACAGTATACATAGAACACATAGAATGGACCTGGTTCACAGCAGATACATAGTAAATGAAGGTGATCACTAAACTACTACTGATGATAATAATATAATGAGTTTCTTTGGTAGAGATCTTTTCCTAATCTCAGGCCTCCAAAATATTAGGTAGATAAGTGTTTAATAGTGGTTATTAGAAATAATATTAAAATTATTCTTTTCATAAGAAATCAGAGTACAGGAAACCCAAGCCAGTGCATACTTGGTTTTATGCTGTATGCAAAACATGAAGGAGCAGGAGGTGGTGGTCTTTGCTCTCTGTAGGAGCTGATAATCTCCCTCATGACAGCTCTCCACCCGCCATCACCCTGCCTCTCCCACCTGACTACCCTTATATGCTTGTTTGAAAAGTGCTGGAAAAAAAAAAAAAAAAAAAAGAAAATGCCCTGTGGTGGGAATGTAAACTGGTGCACCCCTCTGGAAAGAGTATGGAGATTTCTCAAAAAATTAAAAATAGAACTATCATATGACCACTCCTGGGTATATATCCAAAAAACCCCAAAACACTAATTTGAAAAGATGCAAGTACCCCAATAGTCCTAGCAGCATCATTTACAATAGCCAAGGTATGGAAGCAACCTAACTGTCCATCAACAGATGAAAAAGATGTGGTATACATATTCACGATGGAATATTCAGTTCAGTTCAGTCACTCAGTTGTGTCCGACTCTTTGCAACCCCATGAATCACAGCACACCAGGCCTCCCTGTCCATCACCAACTCTCAGAGTTCACCCAAACTCATGTGCATCGAGTTGGTGATGCCATCCAGCCATCTCATCCTCTGTCGTCCCCTTCTCCTCCTGCCCCCAGTCCCTCCCAGCTTCAGGGTCTTTACAACTATTCTCATGAGGTGGCCTAAGTATCGGAGTTTTAGCCTCAGCATCAGTCCTTCCAATGAACACCCAGGACTGATCTCCTTTAGGATGGACTGGTAGGACCTCCTTTCAGTCAAAGGGACTTTTAAGAGTGTTCTCTGATACCAGAGTTCAAAAGCATTAATCTTCAGTGCTCAGCTTTCTTCACAGCCCAACTCTTACTCAGTCATAAAAAAGAATGAGATCTTGTCATTTGCAATAACATGAATGGACTTGGAAGGTATTATATTAGTGAAATAAGTCATACAAAGAAAGACAAATGCTGTATGATAACACTTATTTGTGGAATATAGAAAATACAACAAACTAGTGAATATAACAAAAATTGCAGACTCACAGATATAGAGAACAAACTAGGGGAGTGGGAGATACAAACTTAGGTATGAAATAAGCAGCAAGGATACACTCTACAACAGAGGTAATATAGCTAGTATTTTGAAACAATAAAAGGAGTATGTGTTCATGTGTACTTGCTTAGTTGTTCAGTTGTGTCTGACTCTTTGCAACCCCATGGACTGAAACCCTCCAGGCTCCTCTGTCCATGGGGATTCTCCAGGCAAGAATACTGGAGTGGGTTGCCATGCTCTCCTCCAGAGGATCTTCCCAACCGGGGATGGAACCTAGGTTTCCTGCATTGCGGGCAGATTCTTTACCCTCTGAGCTACCTGGGAAGCCCAAGAATACTGGAGTGGCTAGCCTATCCCTTCTCCAGGCGATCTTCCTGACTCAGGAATTGAACTGGAGTCTCCTGCATTGCAGGTGGATTCTTTATCAGCTGAGCTACCAGGGAAGCCCATAAATGGAATATAACCTTTAACAATTGTGAATCACTATATTATAGCTTATATTGTACATCAACTATAACTCAATAAAAAAGTTCTGGGAGAGCCCTTGAGAGGGGCCCGTTTTCCCCTGATGAAAACTGTGCAGAGAGAACTGGGCAGACATCAAGAGACAGGTTAGGGTTACGGTAGCCAAGCCCAGGAAGACAGGAAGGAGAGGTGGTAATGCTGGGGAACAGAGACTGATTGGGCAGGCAGGGGGCATGGAAGGATGTGTGTGGGAGGATGTGGGTGAGGACAGCAAGTGGGGGCCCTTTGCATCTTAGCTGGGGACTGGCACCCAGGAAGAGGGTGGTAAGCGGCCCCAAAAAGTCCTGGAGGGCATGAAGAGAGAGAAGGGGCTGTGGTGAGGCCACATGGCTGTGAGTCATGGAGATGAGTAATGGAGCATCAGTGTGGAGCCAGCTCGGGAGTTTTCAGGATAAACACGCAGAGGTGCTTCACGGAGGCCGACAGAACCTGCCCCTAATGCATCCAGGGGACACTAAGCGCTTTAGTATATCCTCTGATGAATAATTTCTCCAACTCTAACCACATTAGGGACACATGGGGCCACGGCTTGGTGCTCTGTCTGTCAGATGTTGTTGCCACTTAAGTGAGTGATGCAGAGTGGGTCCCCACGGTGCCTGGGTCTGTGGATGGGGCAGGCAGCCAGGAGAGCTGGCCCCAGAGGTTTGACTTCTCCCTCTCTCTAATCAGATTGGAGGCAGAATGTTTTTCTATGGCTCCTCCATACAATCTCTCTGTTTTGATTCCGTTTCCCTTCCCCTGCCATCCTGCTCCCTGTTGGTCTTGAGGGTTGACCTGGTAAATTGCTTTGTCTCTCATCCTTCCAGACCCACTGTCCAGGCAGGATTAGAGAAGGGAAATCACCCTACAGTGGCCCGTCCTCAATTCTGTGCCCTTGGGGAAGAGAGGAGGGAAGAGAAAGCATGCCTTCAAATTTCCCAAACGTACAGAATCAGAAAGCTAAGGTATTCACAACAGTGTGTGGGTTGAAAGGACCCCAGCAGGCTCTAAGTCAGAAATGAATGACATTCTGTAGGGATAATGCAAAAGATGGCATTTAGGTCCCAAAAGTCAGCTGTAGAAGACCAGGGGTAATTCCTTGGGCTTTATTTTTGTGAAAGTCTTAACATAGACTAATTGTGTGGTGGAGTTTCTTAAAAAACACTGAATGTAATCTTAGCTTAAATATAAAAATGTTATGATTAGGAAAAAAACGTATTCATTGCAAAAATAATTAGAAAATTACAGAGGAGAGAGAGAGATACAAATGGTGGTAGTGGTGAGTAATTATCGCTAATTCTATCTCTTACAATTATCTATTAACCCATTGAGTTATAACCTATTTTTTTCCCCTAGCAAATACACACACATGTATATATATAAATATAAATTTTTGGAGAGAACATAGCCTGAAAACTGGCTTCCAGTTCAGTTGAGTCGCTCAGTCGTGTCTGACTCTTCGCGACCCCATGAATCGCAGCACGCCAGGCCTCCCTGTCCATCACCATCTCCCGGAGTTCACTCAGACTCACATCCATCGAGTCAGTGATGCCATCCAGCCATCTCATCCTCGGTTGTCCCCTTCTCCTCCTGCCCCCAATCCCTCCCAGCATCAGAGTCTTTCCAGTGAATCAACTCTTCGCATGAGGTGGCCAAAGTACTGGAGTTTCAGCTTTAGCATCATTCCTTCCAAAGAAATCCCAGGGTTGATCTCCTTCAGAATGGACTGGTTGGATCTCCTTTCAGTCCAAGGGACTCTCAAGAGTCTTCTCCAACACCACAGTTTAAATGCATCAATTCTTCGGCGCTCACCCTTCTTCACAGTTCAACTATCACATCCATACATGACCACAGGAAGAACCATAGCCTTGACTAGACAGACCTTAGTCAGCAAACTAATGTCTCTGCTTTTGAATATGCTATCTAGGTTGGTCATAACTTTTCTTCCAAGGAGTAAGCGTCTTTTAATTTCATGGCTGCAATCACCATCTGCCATGATTTTGGATCCCAAAAAAATAAAGTCTGACACTGTTTCCACTGTTTCTCCATCTATTTAGCATGGAGTGATGGGACCAGATGCCATGATAAACAACTTTCACAGTCATATTTTTCCACAACACCATTTCCTTTTACTTTTTAAAAATTTTTTATTTTGCCGAAGTATAGTTGATTTACAGTGTTGTGTTAATTTTTGCTGTACAGCAAAGTGATTCAGTTATATATATTATTTTCCATCAGAGGATGAATATAGTTCTCTGTGCTGTATAGTCAGACCTTGTTGTTTATCCATCCTGTATACGATAGTTGCAACATCATTTTCAAGTATTCTAAACTTGAATTCAGAATTCTAAGGATTAACCGTAATTTATTTATGAAATTTTATTTTGTACTTTTTTCCTCTCAGTTTTTGTCTAGTACAGTGAATGCTGGAAAAAGCAGTGCTGGACATAAATTTTTGTGTACACTCTTGAGGAATTCTTTAATATAAAGTCCTAGAAGTGGAAGTTCTAGGATTTAAAGGATTATGAACATTCTAAAGGGCTTAATTTTGTTGTTTTTGATGTGTGTGACCAAATGGCTCCCTAGACTGTGCCACCAAGGTACCCGTGTTTTCCCACATTCTCCCTAGTGCTGGGTATTATAACTTTAAAATAGCTTGTCAGATTGGTAACTGAAATGTATCTTGTTTTAATTTGTTTGTTTTGGATTATTAGTGAAGTTAAATATATTTTCTTCCATATTTGGCTTTTTAAATCTCTTTCTGTGAATTGCCTATTTATGTCTTTTGCCCATTTTTCTCCATCAGTATTAGTCTTTGTTTATTGACTGTAAACATTTTTAATGTTGACTGTTAGCTCTTTATCTTTTATCCAGGTTGCAAATATTTCTTTTCATTTTGCTTCTTGCCTTTGAGTAAGTATATGCATATTTCAAATTTTTTTATTGCCAAATCCATAAATTTTTATTTAATTTTTAATCCATCAACATTTTCACTCAATTTTTCCTTTTATGTCAAATTTAGAAAAATCTCTCCTGACCTAAGATTGTATGTTCACCTATATATTTTCCCTAATTTTTTACACTAAATTCTTATGGTTTAATTAAATGCAGCTTAAGCTAATATCCAAATCAAAAGATATAATTTATCAGGGGAATATTTTGATTCATTGCATGAATGAAATTTCTAATGATTTAAACGTGGACAATAAAAGAAGAGATTGACCACTGTGGAAGTAAACTAATCTCATTGCTTCACCTTCCACCAGGTTTTAAGAATTACCTGGCATTCTCTAAGTGCTCAATTAACATTTGCTGAATGAACGATGGTATTAGAGACCTTCATAGTGCCTTTCAACACTGCTTTTCCGACTTGGTTTGGTTTCCAGCTCACGCCATCTCCACAGATCCTTCCAGAACTGGAGACTGTGGCTCTCAAGGGTGAGGCAGACAAGAGGACTGGATGACACAGAGACAGCTGACATCAGGGACCTGCTTCTCAAATCGCCCCATCCACATGTTGAGTAAAGATTTGAGGGTTCACGTCTGTTTTTTGGGTGCTAGGATGGGAGTGATATAAGTAAATAAGCCAGCCTTAGCCAAAGGGATTTACAAGTAGCTTGTTGAGCTATTTCAAATCCTGAAAGATGATGCCGTGAAAGTGCTGCACTCAATATGCCAGCAAATTTGGAAAACTCAGCAGTGGCCACAGGACTGGAAAAGGTTAGTTTTCATTCCAGTCCCAAAGACAGGCAATGCCAAAGAATGCTCAAACTACCGCACAATTGCACTCTTCTCACATTCTAGTAAAGAAATGCTCAACATTTTCCAAGCCAGGCTTCAGCAATACGTGAACCATGAACTTTCAGATGTTCAAGCTGGTTTTAGAAAAGGCAGAGGAACCAGAAATCAAATTGCCAACATCTGCTGTATCATCAAAAAAGCAAGAGAGTTCCAGAAAAAAATCTATTTCTGCTTTATTGACTATGCCAAAGCCTTTGACTGTGTGGATGACAATAAACTGTGGAAAATTCTGAAAGAGAGGGCATGCCAGACCACCTGACCTGCCTCTTGAGAAACCTATATGCAGGTCAGGAAACAACAGTTAGAACTGGACATGGAAAAACAGGCTGGTTCCAAATAGGAAAAGGAGTACATCAAAGCTGTATATTGTCACCCTGCTTATTTAACTTATATGCAGAGTACATCATGAGAAACACTGGGCTGGAAGAAGCACAAGCTGGAATTAAGATTGCTGGGAGAAATATCAATCACCTCGGATATGCAGATGACACCACCCTTATGGCAGAAAGTGAAGAGGAACTAAAAAGCCTCTTGATGAAAGAGGAGAGTGAAAAAGTTGGCTTAAAGCTCAACATTCAGAAAACAAGATCATGGCATCTGGTCCCACCACTTCATGGGAAATAGATGGGGAAACAGTGGAAACAGTGTCAGACTTTATTTTTTTGGGCTCCAAAATCACTGCAGATGGTGATTGCAGCCATGAAATTAAAAGACACTCCTTGGAAGGAAAGTTATGACCAACCTAGATAGCATATTGAAAAGCAGAGATATTACTTTGCCAACAAAGGTCCGTCTAGTCAAGGCTATGGTTTTTCCGGTGGTCATGTATGGATGTGAGAGTTGGACTGTAAAGAAAGCTGAGTGCCGAAGAATTGATGCTTTTGAACTGTGGTGTTGGATAAGACTCTTGAGAGTCCCTTGGACTGCAGGAGATCCAACCAGTCCATCCTAAAGGAGACTGGTTCTGGGTGTTCATTGGAAGACCTAATGTTAAAGCTGAAACTCCAGTACTTTGGCCACCTCATGTGAAGAGCTGAGTCATTGGAAAAGGCCCTGATGCTGGGAGGATTGGGGGCAGGAGGAGAAGGGGACGACAGAGGATGAGATGGCTGGATGGCATCACCGACTCGATGGACATGAGTTTGAGTAAACTCCGGGAGTTGGTGATGGACAGGGGAGGCCTGGCATGCTGTGATTAACGGGGTCGCAGAGATTCAGACATGACTGAGCGACTGAACTGAACTGCACTGCACTGGGGCTTCCCTGGTGGCTCAGTTGGTAAAGAACTTGCCTGCAGTGCAGGAGACCTGGGTTCAGTCCGTGGGTTGGGAAGATCCTCTGGAGAAGGAAATGGAAACCCACTCCAGTATTCTTGCCTGGAGAATTCCAAGGACATAGGAGCTTGGCAGCTTACAGACCGTGGGGCCACAGAATCTGACAGAGTGAGTGACTAGAGTGAGTGACTAACACTTCCCTGGGCAGCTGAAGCAGATACCCCTGAGGATGAAGGAGCAGCATGTAGAGTGGTGAGGAAGAGAGAGTGGTAGGAATGGAGGCGGGGGTAGGTGCTACAGGATCTTGAAAACAGGCAAGATGAATTTTATGAGTCTGTTTGCTCCAAGTGTTTCTCCAAGGTTTGCTCCAAGTGTTTCTCTTCTGAATGACTCTTCTAAGAAGCTCTCTGTTCAGAAATCTGAAGAAATCCCAAGAGTTGAGTTTCTTCTCTATTTTTCAAACAACTCAGTGACTCAGGGAGGAAGAAAATGTACATGCTTGTTAAAATGATAAATAAAACATGAGTACATATATGCATATTCACATACTCACATACCAAACCCGTGTGCGTGTACATGTGTGTATGTGCCTGTCTGATTTTGATTTGTTGTGAATTATTTTCTGGGTAAAGATGGCTGTTCTTTCTAGATTAACCAATTTAGGGTAAAGTAGGGTCTTGATGATAGCCACAAAGAAGAGTTTCTGTGTCTCTATCTCATTTGTTCTATAGAGATGCCAGCCACCCCTTCTCCCCCCACCAAAAAGCCTCCTGAACATGTCTGTTTGACTCTTGGTAACCCAAGGCATCTTTCCAACGCTGCCACTCTGGCTTTTCCATCTTAGGGGATGCCAAGAGTTGCGGCTCTGCCTCCTATTTTCTGGCTGCCCCTGCTGTCTGCGTCTATATTCAGCTGAGCGACACCCAGGAGGTGGAGGACGGTGCCTGCATCCAGGTGCTGCCTTTGTTAGTGTCTGAGTGTGTCCAGGATTCCAGCAGTTTACATGTTAATGGCTCTTTAATTTTACATTCCATTGCTAAAATTCACATGAATCCTTGGGGACTGGGCAAAGGGGATGTTTTAAAGGGCAGGTGTAGGGAAGCCCCTTCTTCATCCTGATGCTGGTTTATTCTTTTTGGAGGGGTTGTGGGCAACTCTGTATCTCTTCTCCTTTCCTGGACTCCTTGTTTCTTCAGATTAAGTCTTCTTGTCCAGATGCCCCTGAAGTCTAGGATGAACATAGTTTATGGGACATGCTTACCCTCTGAGGACTCAAGTGGTGGACTTCCACATGAGCTCCAGAGCCAGCTGCTTTGGTTTGGACCATTTATCAGCTAGGAAACCCTGGTCACGTAGCTTCACTTCTTTGGGCCTTGTTACTCATCTGTAACGTGGAGGTGTTAATAGCACTTACCTCATAGCATTGCCTGGAAAATCCCATGGACGGAGGAGCCTGGTGGGCTGCAGTCCATGGGGTCGCTAAGAGTTGGCACTGAGCGACTTCACTTTCACTTTTCACTTTCATGCATTGGAGAAGGAAATGGCAACCCATTCCATTGTTCTTGCCTGGAGAATCCCAGGGATGGGGGAGCCTGGTGGGCTGCTGTCTCTGGGGTCGCACAGAGTTGGACACAACTGAAGCGAGTTAGCAGCAGCAGCAGCAGCAGCATAGCATTGCTATGGAGGTTCTCTGAGTTAATGTAAATGAAATGGTTAAAAATGAAGCTAGGCAGATAGTAAGCATTTAGGTAAAAAAAAAACACATTAGCAATTATTATGGTAACTTCAAGCTCATTCTCCTGTTTTTAGATTTTGCTTGATTGGAAAGTTCTAATCATCATAGACTCCTCATGGACATCCAAGGGTTCAATGACAAAAACAGAGGAAGGTGATTCAGATAGTGCTGATCTACCCAGGTCTATGGCTCCTTTGTGGACCAATGGCTTGGTAGACCAACTTTCTTTCTTTCTTTCTATTTACTTGTTTTTGTTTATTTGGTTATGCCAGGATCTTCAATCTTTGTTGAGGCATGCAGGAGCTCTAGCTGTGGCATGTGGGATCTAGTTTCTGACCGAGGATTGAGCCCAGGTCTCCAGCATTGGGAGCACAGAGTCTTAGCTACTATACTACCAGGGAAGACCCTCAACTTTCTTTCCTGCTTTCCTGTGTCCTTCCTCAAATATATTTTTGGACACTAAATAGACCTGCTTCATATTTTCTCTAAGCTCCAGTTCTTATAGAAAAGGAATAAAAGAAGAGGGAAAGTAATTGGGAGAATGGGAAAGAAAAGGGGGTCCATAGGGTAGGCATACAAATTTTGGAGTCTGACAAAGACTGTCCTTGTTATTTCTGATTGCTTAGCTTCAGACATTGTGATCTGAATTGCTTTGCTATTTAGAACTCAGGATCTTTACAGTAGGGCTACTACCTACGTATCTTATGAGATGGGGGTGAAGATTAGAGGAGAGAACTTATATGGTAGTAATCGATAGTACTAATTTCGTACCTCTGTCCTCCCTTTATCCCCCAAGATGAAGTCAAGGTCACAAATTGCCTGCTGATAACAGACCTTGGAAGAATTCAGAAGCCTTCAAAAAATTATTTGAAAAGATTTTATCCAGCAACATTCATTCCATAATGTTTTCTCTTATCAGATTTTCTTGTCTTTTAAAGCATGGGACTTATCTGCAGCAGATACTGGTGAAAGCTGCCAATGGTGGTTGGATCTAAAGATGGTAATCCCACCACTGGGAGACTGGCTACTGCTTCTGACTGCTGTTGTTGTGAAATGATGTGGGCCAGTTGATGCATTTTTGTCACTTTCCATCTGCTCCTCCCTCTCTCTGCTTAACTGGTAGTTTTGGAAGAATGGTTAAGTACATCAACCTTTAAAAAAAAAGAGTAATTATTAAATCTTTCTTGTCATCAAGATGTAGTGGGGTTGTGTGTCATGCATAACTCTTTTCAGTGTCTAAATCTAGATTTTAGAAACAAGATGAATTTTTCCTTGGCCCCCCCACCTTTTTTTCCTTTTGAAAAAAGTTTAGCTTCTTCAGGAGTTCCATGGTTACTTTTTAGAGCTTGTCTTGATTTAATCAGTAGCAAAATGACTTTCCCATTTACAGCAGCTCTGCCGAGGTCCACCAAGTCACACAGAGCTGAGTGGTGTCTACAGTGAGCTTTGCCACTTACAATAATAGTGCTTTGGTTTACTAACTTTTTATCTCTGGAGCCTAAAATATGGGGCTTCAGCAGTATGCTCATGTGAGCCTGCTGGCTGGTAGGGCTGCTCGATTGGAGAAATATGGAGAAGGCAATGGCACCCCCACTCCAGTACTCTTGCCTGGAAAATCCCATGGACGGAGGAGCCTGGTAGGCTGCAGTCTGTGGGGTAGCTGAGAGTCAGACA
The DNA here is from genome assembly GCA_917880005.1 of Nanger dama. Lineage (NCBI taxonomy): Eukaryota > Metazoa > Chordata > Mammalia > Artiodactyla > Bovidae > Nanger > Nanger dama. Next base: position 15,604,026 of record CAKJTW010000026.1, read on the forward strand.
TGACTGAGTGACTTCCCTTTCACTTTTCACTTTCATGCATTGGAGAAGGGAACGGCAACCCGCTCCAGTATTCTTGCCTGGAGAATCCCAGGGATGGGGGAGCCTAGTGGGCTGCCGTCTATGAGGTCGCATAGAGTCAGACACGATGGAAGCGACTTAGCAGCAGCAGCAGCATGAAGAAATAACTATCATCATTACTGAATAAATGTGAGCAATTAGAGAAGTACTTTAGGTGCCTTATTTCCATTGAGACCCTACAAAACCACAGCTAATGTTTATCGAATGCTTATTGTGCCTCAGGTTGTGCTCAGTGATTTTATAGCATCTGATGTGATCTTCATATCCTCTTAGGAGGTGTAGTTGCCTAATGAGGATGCAAGTGAGAGTAACTCAACTCAGCTCTCTTCAATTAGTTTTATTGCCTAATGATGCTGAAAAAAAAGTTTTTGCAAGAAATCTGGATACCTAGGTCTGGCTGGATCCAGGTGCTCAAATAGTATGACTGGACCTCCTCCTCCTCATACTGCTTTGCCTTCCTTTATACTGACTTTGTTCTCAGCAGAAATTCTCCATGAGGTGAACGGCCACCAGTGGCTCTGCCTTATATCTCCCCAGCCTAGAAAGCCAAGTAGAAGAAAGAAGGTGCTTTGGCCCAGTGGCTCCAGCAGTCACTCTGAGTGGACTACCTTTGGTTGCATGCTCCAGTCTTGTAAACCTGACCCAGGGAGGTAGACTAGATTGAGTGGCCAGAGCTGGATCATGTGTGTATGCCAGGTACTTTAGGAGGAGGAGGTAAGTTTACCCCATCCATAGCATATGGACTGAGACTGAGAAGGGACAGTATTCCCAAAGAAAATCGGGGCCCTTTAATCCAAAGAAGACAAAATATCAGGTATCGACCACAGTTTTGTTATCTGGTCCATTCTGTAGGTGAAGAGACTAAGGGTCGGAGAATCTGTGTAATTTGATTCAAGATCTCTCCACTGGGAGGTCCAGAACTGGAATTTGAACCTAACCCCAGTTTCTTTCCATTATTTGGCCTATTTCGGGCCTGACCAAATCTATCTCTGTCCCTGACTCAGGAGCATCTCTTGTGTCTTTTCATTGGCTGGGCTACCTATAGGTTACTGGTGAGCAGCTACAGTCAGTTGTCAAACCGGAAGGGATCCAGTGACATAGGTGAGGGATTGGAAAAGAGCTCTGCTGTGTGCTGTGAATCTGATTACTGTGCACGGTGAATCTGCCCCAGAGAACCTTGGCAAAGCAGACAGGTGCAGAAAGAGTTCCTTAGCAAGTGGGGAAGGTACATGAACTTGCCACCCTAATAGGTCACTGGGGGACTCCGATGGGTCTCTGTTCTTTAGGTGCATAGGAAAGATGAGGCAGGTGGTTTCAGTCCACTGTCCCCATGGTTGGGGTGGGCAACTCCCTGCAGTTAAACCAAGACCAGTTGCTGTGGACACTCTGTGATCACCAGGAAGGAGATCTGTGTGCTCCCAGGTTGCCCTTCCACAGTCGGCAGTGTGTATTCGCAGTGCTGGACAGAGACTTCTGACTGCACAGGAGAGATGAGATGTACCCAGATGTAGGATTAAATGACAGGGAGCACGTGGTGAAAAGTGTATTCCCTTCTGAGTCTGTCTGATCGGCATCTTTCTGAGACTTTGTCCTTGTTGTAGGCACATCCCAGCACCAAACCACCACTCTCTCATCTTTGTGACGCTAGCAGGATGGGACTCATGCTCAGAGCCTTTGGCAGGTGATAGCATCCAGCTGGAATTCCATGGCATTACTTTTGTTTTTATTGTATTTATCTTTATGGTTTCTTTCCATTTTGGCAGGTGGCCCTGGTTTTTTACTTATGGTAGGCATATATATGTTGTGTACGAAATAAAATTGTTTTAGCAAAAGAAAGTGAGTGGGTTAAAAGAAAACATTCTTAATTAGATGTATCATATATACCAGTCAGGGTTCAACCAAATTAACAGAGGCATTAGGAGATCTGTATTGAGATTTGCTGCAAGGGGCTCACATAAGTGTGGGTCTGGCTAGATGAGTTTGAAATCCATAGGTGGGTGGTCATGGAGGGCGGGCTGGGCTGAACCTGCTTCTGCAGAGGGAATTCCTTCTGCTTCTAGGACACCTCAGCTCTGCTCTTAAGTATCTCAACTGATTGACTTGATCTACCCAGATCATCTGGAATAATCTCCCTTACTTAAAGTCAACTGATTACAGAGTTTAATCACATCTACAGAAGCTTTTCCACAGTTTATTGTGATCTACACAGTCAAAGGCTTTGGCATAGTCAATAAAGCAGAAATAGATGTTTTTCTGGAACTCTCTTGCTTTTTCCATGATCCAGCAGATGTTGGCAATTTGATCTCTGCTTCCTCTGCCTTTTCTAAAACCGGCTTGAACATCTGGAAGTTCACGGTTCACATACTGCTGAAGCCTGGCTTGGAGAATTTTGAGCATTACTTTATTAGTGTATGAGATTAGTGCACCTGTGCAGTAGTTTGAGCATTCTTTGGCATTGCCTTTGTTAGGAATGAAAACTGACCTTTTCCAGTCCTGTGGCCACTGCTGAGTTTTCCAAATTTGCTGGCATATTGAGTGCAGCACTTTCACAGCATCATCTTTCAGGATTTGAAATAGCTCAACTGGAATTTCATCACCTCCACTAACTTTGTTCATAGTGATGCTTTCTAAGGCCCACTTGACTTCACATTCCAGGATGTCTGGCTCTAGCTGAGTGATCACACCTTCGTGATTATCTGGGTTGTGAAGATCTTTTTGTACAATTCTTCTGTGTATTCTTGCCATCTCTTCTTAATATCTTCTGCTTCTGTTAGGTCCCTACCATTTCTGTCCTTTATCGAACCCATCTTTGCATGAAATGTTCCCTTGGTATCTCTAATTTTCTTGAAGAGATCTCTAGTCTTTCCCATTCTATTGTTTTCCTCTGTTTCTTTGCATTGATTGCTGAGGAAGGCTTTCTTATCTCTTCTTGCTATTCTTTGGAACTCTGCATTCAGATGATTATATCTTTCCTTTTCTCCTTTGCTTTTACTTCTCTTCTTTTCACAGCTGTTTGTAAGTCCTCCTCAGACAGCTATTTTGCTTTTTTTGCATTTCTTTTCCATGGGGATGGTCTTGATCCCTGTCTCCTGTACTATGTCACAAACCTCTGTCCGTAGTTCATCAGGCACTCTGTCTATCAGATCTAGGCCCTTAAATCTATTTCTCACTTCCACTGTATAATTGTAAGGGATTTGATTTAGTTCATGGGGTCTCAAAGAGTTGGACATGACTGAACGACTGAACTGAACTGAACTGAACTGAATGGTCTAGTGGTTTTCCCTACTTTCTTCAATTTAAGTCTGAATTTGGCAATAAGGAGTTCATGGTCTGAGCCACAGTCAGCTCCCAGTCTTGTTTTTGCTGACTGTATAGAGCTTCTCCATCTTTGGCTGCAAAGAATATAATCAGTCTGATTTCGGTGTTAACAATCTGGTGATGTCCATGTCTTCTCTTGTGTTGTTGGAAGAGGGTGTTTGCTATGACCAGTGTGTTCTCTTGGCAAAACTCTTATTAGCCTTTGCCCTGCTTCATTCCATACTCCAAGGCCAAATTTGCCTGTTACTCCAGGTGTTTCTTGACTTCCTACTTTTGCACTCCAGTCCCCTATAATAAAAAGCATATGTTTTTTTGGGTGTTAGTCCTAAAAGGTCTTGTAGGTCTTCACAGAACCGTTCAACTTTAGCTTCTTCAGTGTTATTGGTTGGGGCATAGGCTTGGATTACTGTGATATTGAATGGTTTGTCTTGGAAACGAACAGAGATCATTCTGTCATTTTTGAGACTGCATTTAAGTTCTGCATTTTGAACTCGTTTGTTGACCGTGATGGCTACTCCATTTCTTCTAAGGGATTTCTACCCACAGTAGTAGATATAATGGTCACCTGAGTTAAATTCACCCATGCCAAAGCCTTTGACTGTGTGGATCACAATAAACTGTGGAAAATTCTGAAAGAGATGGGCATACCAGACCACCTGACCTGCCTCTTGAGAAACCTATATGCAGGTCAGGAAGCAACAGTTAGAACTGGGCATGGAACAACAGACTGGTTCCAAATAAGAAAAGGAGTATGTCAAGGCTGTATATTTTTACCCTCCTTATTTAACTTATATGCAGAGTACATCATGAGAAACACTGGGCTGGAAGAATCACAAGCTGGAATCAAGATTGCCAGGAGAAATATCAATAACCTCAGATATGCAGATGATACCACCCTTATGGCAGAAAGTGAAGAAGAACTAAAGAGACTCTTGATGAAACAGGAGAGTGAAAAAGTTGGCTTAAAGTTGGCTTAAAGCTCAAGATTCAGAAAACTCGGATCTGGCATCTGGTGCCATCACTTCATGGGAAATAGATGGGGAAACAATGGAAACAGTGTCAGACTTTATTTTTTTTTTTGGCTCCAAAATTGCTGTAGATGATGATTGCAGACATGAAATTAAAAGATGCTTACTCCTTGGAAGGAAAGTTATGACCAAACTAGATAACATATTAAAAAGCAGAGACATTACTTTGCCAACAATGGTCCATCTAGTCAAGGCTATGGTTTTTCCAGTGGTGATGTATGGATGTGAGTTGGACTATGAAGAAAGCTAAGCACTGAAGAATTGATGGTTTTGAACTGTGGTGTTGGAGAAGACTCTTGAGAGTCTCTTGGACTGCAAGGAGATCCAACCAGTCCATCCTAAAGGAGACCAGTCCTGGGTGCTCTTTGGAAGGACTGATGCTGAAGCTGAAACTCCAATACTTTGGCTTTCCTTATGTGAAGAGTTGACTCACTGGAAAAGACTCTGATGCTGGGAGCAGTTGGGGGCGGGAGGAGAAGGGGATGACAGAGGATGAGATGGCTGGATGGCATCAGCAACTTGATGGACATGAGTTCGGTGAACTCTGGGAGTTGGTGATGGACAAGGAGGCCTGGCATGCTGCAATTCTTGGGGTGCAAAGAGTCAGACATGACTGAGTGACTGAACTGAACTGACAGAAACTTTTGGGCTTCTCTGGTGGCTCAGTGGTAAAGAATCCTCCTGCGAAGCAGGAGAAGTGGGTTTGATTCCTGGGTCAGGGAAGATCCCCTGGAGCAGGAGGTGGCAACCTGCTCCAGGAATGCCTGGAAAAATCTCAAGGGCAAAGGAGACTGGTGGCTACAGTCCATGGGGTCACAGAGTTGGACACGACTTAGTGACTAACCACAAGCACAGATTTCACCTAGATTAGAGTTTGAGTAACTGGGGGCCATTGCTTTGCCAGGTTAACACACAGGATTCCCCACTAGATAACAGCACAGGTGAAACAGCCTAGTTCAAGTTGTGAAGGAGGTAATTAAGTCAATGATGGGCAGTTAGTGCTGGAAACAAGCAGGTGAGGCAAATGGCTAGGATATTAAGTCCTGAGGAGGGAGGTGAGAGTTTCAGCTGGAATTGAGGCTTTCCTTGCTTGGTGATAGGTATCTTAGCCATCTGGGCATTGGCAGGAGGGGTGGGAGATGGTGAGGAAAGAGCAGAACACGGCAACCTGCTTTGTGCTGCCTGCTTTTAAGCCCCTTTTCTATGGGACCAGCTTCTGTTTGCCTCTCTCTTCCTAATTTCATCTCTTCAACTTAATAGAGATAAGTTTGTTTTTAGGCAAAGTCTATAGGCCCTGCTCGGGGCTGCTGCAGGCCTGATGGTGACCTGAGAGACTGTGGCCAGAAGCTGCACATCTCTCTGGGGACCAGGCAATGTCCTGAGGCCAGGCAGCCCCGAGGGAGTCTCTGGACAGCAGTTCCCAGGGGGATGAGCACCAGGCACCCGACAGAGTCAGTGGGACAGTGCTCCGAGGTAGCTGGTCCTCTCTGGGCAGCCAGCAGCGTCTGGTGGCCTGTCAGGCAGAGTCCCAGTGTCTCTGGGGGCCACGGCCAGAAGCGTGGATGCCACCAGGCTGCTGTCCAGCTCCTGGGAGTTGAGGGTGAGCATTGTGTGCGTGGGCCGGGACCTTGAGGCCATGTTGAGGAGATGCTAAGCGAGCCGGAGCTCTTGCTGAAGCCTCCACCAGCTGCATTCTGAGGGCTTGCTGGTCCTTGTGTGGCCTACAGGTGCAGCCTACACCTTGAGCTCCGGTCAGACGTGGTGATGGGCAAGCATCGGCCTGGAGGACACAACTATGGACTACATGATCGGCTATTTCTGTGCTTGGACGTGACCTCCAGTGACATGCAGGGTGAGCACAAGACCTTCCTGGAGCCTGGCCACAAGCTTCACGGCCTCCTGCCCCATCAGTGTCTTTGTACCTAAAGAGAAGCTCCTTGACCCTCCCAACCTGAAGCTCCAGCTCAAGGCCAAGGTGAACTCAGACAAGAGGGTGAAACATCCTCCATGATTTTCTCCATCCTTTTTCTTCATCTGGGCTTTCCTGGTGGCTCAGCTGGTAAAGAATCTGCCTGCAATGTGGGAGACATGGGTTTGATCCCTGGGTTGGGAAGATCCCTGGAGAAGGGAAAAGCTACCCACTGCAGTCTTCTGGCATGGAGAATTCCATGGACCGTATAGTCCATGAGGTTGCAAAGAGTCAGACATGACTGAGCAACTTTCACTTCTTCATCTACTACATTTCTAAGATAATGACCTTGGATGAAGGAGACATTATCTTGACTGGGAGGTCAAAGGGAGTGGGATCCTTTGAAGAAAACAATGAGATCTGGGCTGGTCCACATGGGGTCATCAGTAGGAGATGTAAGGTGGAAAAGCCAGAATATTGAATCTATGCAAAGCACCCTAACTTCTTAACACAAGTTTCATGGGAAAAGGGAATGAGACGAAAGCAAGCAAATATTATTTAATTAAACGTGACAACATTTTATTAAACCAATTTTTAAAAATTGGATTGCTGTGCATCAACTCAAGGAAGATAGATCCTCCAAAAAGACCTGATCTAGAAAAAGTGGGTCAGAAATGGAAATGAGAAACAATGTATTCTAGGAAACACCAAACCAAATGTTTGGAAGACTTACTTTCCTTTCCTGGAACTGGACTGGGGCATTCTGGGACCAGGTGTTCAAGTCTTAAAATCTGCAAAGGAAGCAGAAAAGCATGTTTCTTCAGTGCTCCCCAAATTTCTTAGATCATTAAAATCATCTAGAGGAATTTGTAAAATTAAAAATGTAAAATTACTGGCCCATCTCAGGCCCAATGTGTTAATTAATGGAATTAATCTCTAGCACTCCAAGTGAGTTTTATCATGAAAGTGTGGGGGATGCACTACTCCACCTAGTCAGTTAATTAGAAGTTTCATTTAATAAGTGAGCAATTAATGAAGACTTCACTTGTTTGCTTGGGCTTCCCAGGTGGCTCAGTGGTAAAGAATCTGCCCTGCCAGTTCGGGAGACAGGGGTTTGATCCCTGGGCGGGACGATCCCCTAGACAAGGAAATGGCAACTGAGTATTCTTGCATGGGAAATTCCATGGACAGAGGAGCCTGGCAGCCTTCAGTCCATGGGGTCGCAAAGAGTTGGACAAGACTGAGTGACTAAAACAACAACGCTTGTTTGCTTAGGGTGTATATTCTGGCCTGTAGATTCTGAATTCAGGAGATAATTTTGAAACTATTGTTTCCCCCAGGTCTCCTGCATCGGAGGAAGACGCTTTAACCTCTGAGCCACCAGGGAAGCCCCTCCCAAATAAATATTTTGTCTTTTATCTACCCTGCCCTCCCTCCACCCCATAAAAAGGAAAAAAAAAAAGTCTGCCAAAGAATAGGACTCTATCATACAACCAGATGGTGACTGTGATACTCCTAAAGCCTCCCTCCATCACCAGTGACATGCCTTTTACCAAACTCTTCACTGTCATTTGGGCTTCACCTTTGAAGCTCCAAGGTCACCCCATCCAAAGATAATGGTCATTGAACTGGAAATGTAATTACATGATTGTTAATCAAATCTATTTTCTCCAGACTGAAGAAACAACTGAAATGGTCCGTGGGGAGCTTCTTCCTGTCATGGCAACTGGAAAAGGATGTGGAACTTGGACTTTGATGAGAAGGTTGACTCCATGTAAGCCTCCTGGGGATGTGAGGAGAGCAGAGAGCAGTTGGTTTCATTTTTGAAAGATCAGAATTTTCTTTATCCTTTGGAGGCCTTAATTAATTTTCTGGACCATGAGCCGTGCCTTCAGAGAACATGGAAGACTGATCGGATTTCTAGTGCTTGACCCTCAGAGCAGTGATGGTAAGTGAACGTTTCTGCTGACATTCTGAAATTGACATGCTGACAAGTCATGTGTGGCCTGGAAATCTCTCATCACCGCTGAGTGTGCAGTGTTCGTCAGGGTGGAAGTTTTGGGTAGTCTCCTCCCAGAGTTTCAGAAGTAGGAGTTCCCACCGTGACCATGTGAAGGGCTGAGTTGCATGAACCACTGTCTAATGTTGGGCAGAGTGAGTGGGTGGCTTTGGGCTCCTGTTTCATGCTCACTGGTGTCTGAAAGGCTACTCTAGAGATTCCCTAGGGGAAATTTGTCCTAAGTCTGAGATATGGTATCTTTCAACTTTCTGTTTTGTGGCCTAAAATCCTCAAGTTTGCAGATGACATCCAGCCAGGTAAATAGATCTCACTTCAAGGGCCAACCTCAACAGAGTGGCAGGGGGTGCCTGAGGGCAGGGAGGATGCCAAACCTTCCCTGGGTCCAAAGGGGAAAGAGCCCTGAGATTGTTACTAATGTCCCTCCTCATGGGTGATGGTCGTGGGTGGAAATCATACAATGTTAAGATTAACATGTAGGTTATGGCAGAGTTTCTGTGCTTTGTTTCTGCACTTAGATTGCAAACTACCTGAGGGCATGCTTTGGGAGTCGTTCATTTACAGAGCAGGCCGTTGGTTCTTTGGGACAACCTCGTCTCTTGCCCTTTAAAAAGCAAAAAAATTTTTTTTTAATGTGTGCTTTAAAAACAGAGCAGGTTTTAAATGAATAACCGACAGGGACCTACTTTATAGCACAGGGAACTCTGCTCAATGTTATGTGGCAGCCTGGATGGGAGGGGAGTTGGGAGGAGAGTGGTAACATGTATATGTGTGGCTGAATCCCTGCCCTGTTCATCTGAAACTATCGCAACATTGTTAATGGGCTATTGTTATTGTTTAGACGCTAAGCCATGTCTGACTCTTTGTGACTCCATGGACTATAGCCTGCCAGGCTCCTCTGTCTATGAGATTTCCTGGGCAAGAACACTGGAGTGTATTGCCACTTCCTTCTCCAGGGGATCTTCCTGACTCAGGGATTGAACCTGCATCTTCTACATTTCAGGTGGATTCTTTACCACTGAGACACCTGGGAAGCTCCCAATTGGCTATACTCCAATACCAAATTAAAAAGTTAAAAAAAAAAAAGCAGCTTTGTCACACCCACTTCCTTCAGAAACCCCCATCACCCAAGACTATCCAACCACACTGCGGAGGGAATTTTACTGAATGTCTTGTCTAAACACAAACAGTTCCATTGCTTACCCTCCATCTGAATCTTCTCTGGATTATTCAGGACTCTGGCTTGGCTGCATGGAGTGCTAGCTTGACTCATGCCTAAACTGTGTGGGAGTTTATTTTTCTGTCTTAACAAGAATTCTGGAGGTGAGCTTCTCACACGCAGCAGCGCCATCATGGTGCCAATTTTCCAGACTTCCTCTGTCTTTGTGCTCTGCCATTTCAAGCATGCGGTTTTCATCCTCAGGCTTATCACCTTGTGGTGATAAGACTGTTCCCCTGCAGGCCTCAGGTCTTCTGTTCCAGGAGGAGAAGGGAGGAGAGCATCCATCACGGGCATGCCAGTTGAGCTGGCCCCTTTTTGTCACCCTCCAGTAGATTTCTGCCTCCATCTCACCAGCCAGAATTGGGTCACATGGCCACTTCTAGCTGCAAGGGAATCTGAGGTGTTTCTGGGTTTAAGCAGGAAGGGCAGAGCAGACACTGGGTAGGTGCCAGGAGCCAGCACGGGCCATCCCACCCATGACAAGGTCATGTGGAAGAGAACTGTTAAGCAAGGCTTCGGGACTTGAGGGGCTCCCTAGACCAGCTCGAGCATCTACCCCCAAACCAGAACCTGTCTGTCTTACTGTTTTGTGCCTTTCACCAACTCTTCTGACATACAGGGGGCTATCCCTGACCACCTTTCTCTGGAAAAATCAACTTAGGGCTCTAGCTAATAAGTCTCCTGGACATGAGAGGAATATTTCAGATCAGACCCCCTCTGTTAGCATTCTAGCTTGCTTGGCAGGTTTATCCAGACTCTTGCAGCTATGCATATGATTGTTCACAGCCTCCCAACTGTGAGAGGCACGGGAAGCCTAAAACATAGAGCCTTTCAAAGAGTTAAAAGTTATTAGAGTAGTGCTGGTGTAGGATTTCATTACTGGGCCAGTGCTTGTTGCTAAGTTCCCATATCTCTCATCTACTGTGCACCTGGGAGTGCATTAGTTAACATAGTTGGAATGTAAGAAAAACAAGTGTAGCCTTGAATTTAACCACATCAGACCTTTGAGCTAATTGTTTCTTTCTTGTAACTCACTGCACCTTTGCTCTGTGAGAAATGTAACTCTGTTTAGCATTTTCTGAGGCTGACATAGATTAGAAATAAAAGAAAAAACACTTTGAGGGAAAATAAGTTTTCTGGTTGAGCAGCCTTTATCAAAAGAGGGTCATAAAATGTTCACAGGCCTCCAAGGCCAGAAGATAATGTACACAACATCATTTGTGGTAAAGGTTTGCAGAAAAAATCCTGGTTTCAATAAGGGCAAAACTGCTGGAATGTTTGGGCTGACTCTGTATGACCTTGCATCTTTCATTTCCCTCTATGTACAAGTTAAGGTATCAAAGTTCTTTTTGAAAATAAAGTAATGGGCCTTGCTTGAAGAAGCTTGGTCACCCCATGTCTCTTTCTCCTTTTTTTTTCTTTCCTCTCTTACTCTCTTTTTCAGGCTGATCCCTTGGAGCATAGCAGCTCCCTGCGTTCACTTATCTGCCTGGGTTTCTAAGACCTGAACGGGAATACGTTCTGCGTCTTCACTCTCTTGGGAGACCAGGAGGGCACCTGTGGCCTCCGTGAACAGGGCAAACTCCTTGTCTCAGGGTTTTATTGGCTTTCTATGTAAACAAAGGAATATCAGCCTCTTTCTCTCCTCTATTCCTCTCTCATTCATTCATTCATTCATTTCTCCTTCAGGTTCCCCTGGATCCTGCGGGGCTGGACCCTGGCAGGTAGGCAACCAGCCTGGAGAGGCACAGCCTCCCAGTCACCTCCTCATCTTCCTTTTGTGGCCTGAAGACATTCCCCACACCTCCAGCCATACTGGTTCCAGACTCCTTACCCATCTCAAATATCCGCAAACCCTGGGTAGTCATGGAGGCTCAGATCTCCTTGCAGGGGGCAGACAGCTGTCTCACTTTGGATTCTACACCATATTCATGGTGAGACCACATTTCCCCTGGGTCCATCCAGCTCATGACTGCATGCTGTGGGATCACTGGAGTTGGCCACTCCTTCTCAGCATGGGACCCTTCTAACAGACAGCCTTTTCTTGGAGCCTCTCCATTAGCCTGGCCAAGGCTTTGCCAGCTGCCCTGAAACCTCATTTCCTTTCCCCTGCCTCTTCTCCTAGTTGTTAGGTCTGCATCGTGCTCTGAAAGCTCTCCTCTCCCTTTCCTGCTTCCTCCCCTCTTATCCTTTACAGGCATTCCCCCCGCTGCCCCCCAAAATGTCTCTTGTGCATCTAACACTATCTTAATGTCTGCCACTTGGAGGGCTGACACTGACTTGCTTCCCTGCCCACATGTTCAGAGCCTTCCTTTTATCTGGAGAAACTTCACAACTTCACTCTGATGTCCAATTTGCCCTGGGAGGCACATAGTTTCCCTTGGAACCTCCTCATTATCCCCCTTGGCTTTTGTAGAAGGTGGAGCCCAAGGTGGATTCTTCATTTGAATGCTTTTGCAAATATTTTTCTGTGTCACAAAATGAATCAATCACATTGATTGAGTTTGTTATGTGCCAGGTCTGTTTTCCATGCTGGAGGAGACCACAGTTTAGCAGCCTGAGTCCCTGCCCTCCTGGCTGCTCACAGGCTAGTGGATTTAGGGAAGGGTCTTACTTTTTCAGTGATAAGGAGTGTGCTCTACCCACCTGTAGTCCCTCCATACCCTGGGGTCCCATCTAGCATTTCTACCTTGAGCCTCTCTGCCACTTCCTGGCAAATTATAGGAGAAGCAGAGCAGTTATTGCCCCTGCAAACAGCGCATCAAAAGTCCAGGTACCACGGCCGGGTGTAACCATGGCAACCTTAATGGGGCACAATGACCCAGCATCAATCCAGCCCCAAGTTCACTGTAAAATGAGAGGGAGCTCTGTCTCTGCTCCAGATCTTTTGGAGGGAAGGGTGCCATGCTCCCTGTGGTGTCCAAGAGGTTTCCCTCACCCTCAGAAGGAAGGAGAGCAGGAAACCCTGATGTCAGTGCAGGAGGTTTTCTGTGGTCTGTGACCTGGTTCATCTGGCCATTTATTTATGTGCCCTGGATCTGCCTTGGAATTGCTAAATAAAGCCAGATGGGCACTCCATCCATGGAAGGAACATGGGGCATCTTACATGCAAATATGCATGTACCTGATGCATGCTGCCAGATGCGTGGATGAGGCGGAACTGCCTGAGCATAATTCTTACATCTGTCAGTTGTCTCTCTTCACCTTGCACGCCTGGGAACGGCTCCATTACAGTGTCCACTGGGTGCTAGTGACATGTTTTCTGCTCCCTTTGCTGAGAGCTGCCTTCTCCATGGCCTCCAGGTTTTGCCCCAGGTTTCCTGTCCCCTGAGCAGTCCTCCCTGACTTCAAGCAAGCACTCAACCTCCAGTGACCCTCTCTTCCATCTCTGTCTCCTCTGGAGTCTTAACTTTTTCTCCATGTAACCTTGCTCATGTGCGTTCTGGTTTGTTTTTGTTCTCTCTTCTCACTTGCTTGTCACTTGGGTGTCTATCATGTTTTGTCTCCTTAGCATCTAGCCAAGGGCCTGGCCCAGAGCAGGTGTTCAATATATGCCCATTGAATGACCAATTGGATGCTTTTTCCAGGCCCTTGATATCCACCAGTGGCAGCAATACTGGGGATCTGTAACTAGGGGCAGTACAGGGAAGACCCCCATCTTGAAGGACATTACTTTCTTTTTTGAAAGCTGCTCCCTTGCCCCTCCAGTTGCTCAGTCATGTCTGACTCTCTGTGACTCCAAGAACTGCAGCACACCAGGCTTCCCTGTCCTTCACTATCTTCTGAAGTTTGCTCAAGCTCATGTCCATCGAGTTAGTGATGCCCTTCTGGGTGCCATGACATTTAGTGAGAGTTCTCACCTGTTGGAGAGAGCAGGGTGTTCTTGGGAGATGGGGAATCTGTGGTTGAGGGGAGGGTGATAGAAAGGGAGCAGCTCTGCTCTCCATCTTTTGGTGTTTATGTACATTTCTCAATCTTGATCCTACTGTCTTATTAAAAGCACTCTGGGCTAAGCACAGCAAGCTGGGAGGTCTCAGGTAGAACCAGACAGATGTCTCTGTTTAACTCGTAAGCTGATTACATCCTGCTGTGTCTCCAAAATTAAAATGAAAAGCTCCTCCACCCCTGCCTCTTAGACTTCACTGGACCAGACACGAGTCATCCTCCTCGGCTAGCAGCCACCCAGTGGAAAGGCGTGTTTCTACTGTTACTCTGCTGGGTGTTGTTTTCCCCCCTCAGCTGCAGTCCTGACAGGGGATACTCAAGCTTATTGAGTGTTTGAATGACTCGGGGCTGAAAGATAATTTATAAATGGGTCGACACCCTTCTGTTTAGCATGGTGCTGGTGATACAACACTCTCACCAGGACCTGGGTTAAATGCTCTGTGGCAGAAGCTTTGGTGAGAGGACAATGGGATGGTCTCACACGCCTTTGACCAGTGACTGTGTAATGACATCCCCAGTCCTGGTGATGCTGAGTTTGAGCAAACTCTGGGAGACAGTGAAGGACAAGGAAGTCTGGCATGCTGTAGTCCATTGAAAAGAGTTGGATGAACAACAAGTGATGTTGAAAGTTTTTTTAGCCTCTAGAGATTGCCTTCTGCTTGATTAGAGAGACCGGCATGCAGGCAATCCATGTGGAGAGCTGGGAAGTCCACTCTGTTAGGAGAGATGAGGAGGGGCTGGTAGCCACTTCAGCACCCTCCCAGCCAGCCTGCTCTTGCCCTTGGCCACCTCTCTGCCTGTTTCTGGTTGTTATGGCAGGAGGGCAAATGGCTTGGTCCCTTATTGAGTACTGCTCCCTTCTCTGGATTGAACTCTCCAGCTCCCGAGTGTTCCAAAGGCTTTACTTCCCTCTGCTTGTGGTCCTTGGAGAAGGCAATGGCAACCCACTCCAGTACTCTTGCTTGGAAAACCCCATGGACAGAAGAGCCTGGTAGGCTACACTCCATGGGGTCGCTAAGACTGAGCGACTTCACTTTTCACTTTCATGCACTGGAGAAGGAAATGGCAACCCACTCCAGTGTTCTTGCCTGGAGAATCCCAGGGACGGGGGAGCCTGGTGGGCTGCCATCTATGGGATCGCACAAAGTAGGACATGACTGAAGTGACTTAGCAGCAGCAGCAGCAGCTTGTGGTCCTGGAACAGACAGGCTTGACTGTTCCTTTACTAAGGCTGATGTGATAAACTCCCAGTCTCTGTCCCCAAATGTGACATTTTCTAGGTGCTTTGGAGTTATTGAGCGGTTTTATTTTTCTGGCCTTACTTGTCCCTGTAGTCACAATCATTACTTTCCTCCTCTTCTGGCAGCCAGAGGATTTTGATGTCAAGCTTACCTTCCTGAAACCTGATGAAAGGCACTGGGACTGAGCTGTCACCTGATGTCAGGGAACAGTTTACTCTCGGTGACATTTTGCTTGCTCCCCGTGACTCTTCTTGTTCCTCCAGCAAACATTTTCAGAATCACTTAATTCCTTAGCGCCCATGAAGATTCTTCTGGTGTGAATGGGGCTGTGTTCTTCCTTGTCACATTAAATCATTTAAAATGGACTTCAGGGATTTCCCAGTGAGTACTCACTTCCTCCCATCACCAGGGGCGGGGGTCTCCTCTGCTCCCCTCTGAAATGTGAGGTTAATTTTCTTTGCAGCACCTTTAGGTCTCAGGAGAGGTGAAATTGTGGTTGTTGGCTCTGAACTGGAAAACCTGGAAAGGACTTGTGGGCTTGAGAAAGGTAGAGGTGAGACTGGAGAGTTGGAAAAGCCATTGGCGTGTGAGATCGACAGTTGACAAGCTGCCTCCGTGCACACGTCTTTGGAACAGAATTCTTATGGCTCTGGATGTTTCCTTCCAATGAAGTGGGGCAAAGTGAACCAAGTGTGTGGTGTCAGATATTGGGCACTGGAGTTAGGTGAAGGCAGAGATGACCTGTATGCAAAATCTCTGAGGTTGGACTTGAGTGCTTGGCATCGTTCAGTTTAGCTTCAAGATATGGTGTTTTTAGAAAGAAAAAGGAAGAAATATTAGCCTATATGTGTCCAGTGGACCACCAAATATTCTGATGCTTGATTAAAAAATAAGAAAATATTTTTATTAATTGAGTTCCTATTGTTAAAGAACCTTGTGTATATTATCTCTAATCATCACAAAAGTTATTTATGCTGGTGGAATTATCTCTACCTTCCAGGTAAGACAGCTCATTGAACAGGTTCATGGGGACGTCTTGCTGCCCATATCTTTTCCCAACCTTGCCCATCTGAGCTGAAGTTACCACCCTCCTGCTGTAGAAGCTGCAAACCTTCTGGCTGTGGGCCCAGATTCCCTCCCTGTTAGCCTGACCATCAGCCCACTGGGCTGTGTCAGTTCTACCTCATACCTGGGATTTGTCCATCGCTCTCTTTCCACTTTTACCAACCTCATACAAATCAGCGTGGTCTTCTGAGTTCTTCTCTTGCCCTCCAGATGTCCTCTCCACTCAGCATCGAGCAGTCTTGACAAAACACACACTGCCGATGACAGTCGACCTTGGCCAGCCCGAGCCTTCCCTCCCCATCCTTTCTGGTCTCCTTCTCACCCACTTCCCGTGACACAGGCTCCCTTCTAGTCTCTGCAGCATATCCGCATGTAGAATCTTCCTGTGTTCCTTTCCCTTGCCTGGAGCACTGTGCCTCTCCCCTCTCCCGCATCCATGCCTCTTACACTCTCGGTCCCTTGTTACTCTCCATCAGTGGATTTACTTTAATTTCCTCAGAGGTTCAGAATGGGGCTGGGAAATCTACATTTTCACAAGCTCCCTCCACCTCTTATTCTAATGCTTGTGGTCTCTCAGTTCAGTTCCGTTTAGTCCCTCAGTCATGTCTGACTCTTTGCGACCCCATGAACCACAGCACGCCAGGCCTCCCTGTCTGTCACCAATTCCCAGAGTCCACCCAAACCCATGTCCATTGAGTCAGTGATGCCATCCAACCATCTCATCCTCTGTCGTCTCCTTCTCCCCCTGTCCTCAATCTTTCCCAGCATCAGGGTCTTTTCCAATGAGTCAACTCTTTGCATGAGGTGGCCAACGTATTGGAGTTTCAGCTTTAACATCAGTCCTTCCAGTGAACACCCAGGACTGATCTCCTTTAGGATGGACTGGTTGGATCTCTTTGCAGTCCAAGGGACTCTCAAGAGTCTTCTCCAACACCACAGTTCAAAAGCATCAATTCTTCGGCCTATACTTGGATGGAAAACATAAGGGCAGTTTTCTTCTGTGCAGCTACAGTCCAAGACAGTTCTTTGAGAAATGCCTGCAGAAAAAAGAGTTCTCTGTGGGGAATGGCTACAGAGAAGCCAAATGAGGTACAAGACTTTTTGTGTCCTTGATAGTATGCAGGGGGTGTTGTAGAAACCAAGCAATGATGTTACTCAACTTGACCTTCCGGGTGGGCACCAGACTTGCCCCCAACTGTCTTTTATACACTTCTTTGAACCTCAGCAGTTAGAAGTAGCCACCACTGTGGGTACATAGAGGTAGTTATAAAGGTAGCGTGGGTAGCAGCTTTGTTTTAGGAGTTAAGTGTTTGATCTTTCCAGGTGACAGCTGTGGCGTGGATGCTGGTTGTGGAATGGATGTGTCTGGATGTTTGTCATGCGGTCTCATTACCTTCAGCAGCCCTGAGCTCAGGAAACACTGGACTGGCGTGAACCCCGCTGCATTGACTCTCTGGCTTGGCAGCTGGGTTTGGACATTTCTCATTTTCAGTTGACAGCAATGAATTGTAGAACTGCACTGATGCTGCCAAAGATTTGGAAAATTTTTAATATCCCCGAAAGACCTGTGCAATTTTTGGAAAGAGGAAAGAAAAGGTTCTTAAAAGAAGATTATCACACAAAAAGAGAAATAGACACCAGGAATTTCTTCTGTTCTTTGCTTATTCCAGTTGTTTGGAATGCAGGAAAGTGGTGGTTTTGCCATGGTGAGGTGAGTTTTCTGTACATGGCCTTTTATTAATTGATGATTTCCCGTTAAATGGTCCCGCTTTAATCAAATTTTAGGTGTAAGCCTAAGCTTGGATTTTTTTTGGATTTCCTTATTAAAATAATGAGGAAGAAAGAAAATATATTTATATATATATGCCAATGAATATACTTCTTCAAAAACAGCTTTCCTTCGAGTCATTTGCTGCTGCTGCTGCTGCTGCTAAGTCGCTTCAGTCATGTCCGACTCTGTGCAACCCCAGAGACGGCAGCCCACCAGGCTCCCCCGTCCCTGGGATTCTCCAGGCAAGAACACTGGAGTGGGATGCCATTTCCTTCTCCAGTGCATGAAAGTGAAAAGTGAAAGTGAAGTCGCCCAGTCCTGTCCACCTCAGCGTCATTTAGGAAACTCTTATTTCCTGCATTCCAAAGATAAAGGAGAAATTGGTTCAGAAAAGAACCAAATTGTCCTTCCCTCCTGTTCTTCCTGTTTCGTTTCCCACCTGTCCTCCCCAAGACCTTTACTGAGCATTACTCTGCGTCTGTCTTGTTCATGGTTGCATATGCAGAATGTGGGGAGCACCTGTATAGCCTCTGCCCTCACTGAGCTTACAGTTTGGGAATTAGGGTGAGGGAGGAGGAGACAGGCACTTAATAAATAATTACAAGAATGATTGATTACATTTTCATAAATACAATGAAAAGATACAAGATGCTGTGACAGCTTGTTATATAGGGTCAGGAAGGTTTCCTGGAGTCAGTGCCATTTAAGCTGAGGTCTGACAGGTAAAGAGTTGACTGAGAAAAGTGGAACAGGAGCCGAGCGTTCCAGGCAGATTTGGTCAAGCAGCATGTGCCAAATCTCTGGGGCAGGAAATGACCAGTGCATCTGAACAAACAAATGAAGGCATGGATGGTATTGGAGAGATTTGCAGGGGTCCAACCTATGTGGGCCTTTGTAAGGTAAAGCCAAATCTGTGCACTTAATTCTAAAAGCAGGGGGAAGCTATCGGAGTGTCTATGCAGTGGTTTGTGTTTTTAAAAGCTCACTGTATTCTTGAAGCTAATTGAAGAGAGTCAAGAGTGAGGAGGAGGAAGACCAGCCAGGAGGCTGCAAGAGCATCTGAGTCATGAGATCACGGTGGTGTGAAAGGGTGACAGCAGCGAGGTGGGAGAGTAGTGAATAAGTTGGAGAAATATCCAGCAGGTAAAATTCACGACTGAGGGAGAAGGAGGTGTCAGGATGACTCCAGCATTTCTTTGAATGCACAGAAATGCCATTTCCTGGGAACTGAAGATGGTGGGAGATGGAGAAGAAGGCCAGTTCACTTGCACCTGTGGTGCTGAAGCTGCTCTGAGTCATCCAGGTGGAGTTGTCGAGAAGGCAGGTGATGTGTGAGACTGGTACTCAGGGCACAGGTTTGTCCCAGAGAGATACAGTTTGGAAAGTTTACCAATTGCTAGCACAAGTTTTTCTCGACTCTGAGCGTCCCTACTAAAGAACGTTACTACTCCAGCTGCAATGCAGGATTCACAAAAGTTCAAGCACTTGTTCCGTCAGCTTGGACTCTGAATAACAGGTGGTCTGAAACCTCTTCAAAGTGGACGAGAGAGAATGAGAGAGAAGCTGACACATAAAAGTTACCATCACCATTGGGTACCAGTGTCTACAGAGCTGGGGCAGCAGGCAGTGGTCACAGGACACTGTGGTACCAGGGATTATCATCAGCTGGGGAGCAGATGAAGACAGCACGCCTGAAGGTCTCATCTAGAGAATGCTCGGCAGTTCCAAAAGTCATTGGAGAGTCAGGTAAGCAAGCTCCAAGGAAATAGATGGAACGATACCAGAGGTGAGCAGGGAAAAGCCCTGAGTCAAGTATTCAGAGAGGCTGGTAGGGAAGATCAATAGAAACCAGCCTGTGAAATGCCCAGGATCTAGGTCATAAATACACGGTGCAGGGAGGGTGACAGGTGTATGCCTCCTAAAGTCTCCTGGGAGGAAATTAACTGTTGCTACTCTAGTAGATTTTCAAAATGACCGGAAATTGCTACATAAATTGTGAAATGTTAGCTCAAAGTTCTATTTGTTTTGCTGCAGCGTAAAACCATCCTCCTCCCACTCCATCAAAATAGCAAAGCAAAGAAGAAAAGGAAGGGCTTTAGTGTGGACATTGGGACATCAATCACATTTTATTTTACTTTCTCTCTCCACCCTCACCCCCAGTCCCATCTTTCCGACATAACCCCTCCCTCAACCTCCCTCTTCACTCCTTCTGTCATGTGATTTAACAGTTCTGGAAGATTCTGGAATAATCACAAAGAGCCATAAGAGATAGAGAAATAGCTGTGTTACAGTGCAAAGTGAGAAATCACAGTTGAAGACAGTGTGATGTGTGGCGGTGGTGGGCGGGCAGGGCAGTGTTTATCTCGTTAGAAACTAAGGCAACTTTCTGCTCCCTCTGCCTCTCCCCTGAGAACTTCTTGATTATTTAGAGGATGTGGATGCCCAGGTGAGAGAAGGTGAGTGTACTTACCTGTAAAGGGGAAAGAAGGATTCAGGCGTTCATATGACTCAATGTATAAGTTCATCTTTGTTTTTCAGTTACAAAATTATGAGACCCTACTTAGGTTCTTAAAGCTGTGTTTTCCTGGCTGCAGTGTCTTGGATGAGTTGCTTAATCTTCCTGATCCTCAGTTTACTGAAAATTTGAGATGACAGTGATCATCCTTGTCCGACCTTCATAACAACTTTTGAAAACTAGGGATTAAATTAAATGACACATGTAAATTCTTTATAAAGCAGTTGGTTATCATTATGACCCTTGATATGAATTTGAGTTCAGTTTCTGTAGAATGATAGAAATATGGGTTAAAAAATGTAGCAAAGCAATGCAATGAAAACTAAAAGGGGCAACTCCATATAGCAGAAATCTGAAGCCAGAGAGAATTCTTATCAGCACTGAGTGTTGAACTTCCTGGCAAACGAGGCATAAAGGGAAATTAGCTAGCAAATGATGCTCAGTATTTCTGCCGGAGTCATCAACTTTTTATAGAAATTACTGCTGCCAATTCCATCCCCTGCTTCTAGCTTAGGGTAAGCTTGGAATATTTGCTGAATGAACAAATTAAATTAAGACCTCATCTTTGTCTTTAGACTAATGGGGAGGAGTTTGTCACGTGTATGCTTGTATTAAGGGATCATATCCAACACAAGGGGCCAGTTTCCTAAAGCCACATTAGCAATGGAACAGAAATTATATTTTTAGGACCATTTCTTTTATTGACTTCCATTGTTCGGTCAGTCAGCAATCATTTCTGGGCATTGTTGGCTACAGATACCACACCAGTTCTCTGCAGAAGGAAATGAAAACTGTAAGGATCTGAAAGGTTGTTGTTAAACGAGAAGATGCTGGGATTCTTGGCCTCTGGAGGAGAAGAATTCATTCTGGGGCCAGAGACGAGGCTTGATCGCTCAGAGCTTTTGTGTAATGAAGTTTTATTAAAGTATAAAGGAGATAGAGAAAGCTTCTGACATAGGCATCTGAAGGGGGCAGAAAGAGTGCCCCCTGCTAGTCTTCAGCTGGATGTTATATAGTCACCAGCAGTCTGTTAATGAATGAAAGGAATGTCTTAAAACTCAGAATGGCACCAGGCCCTTCACCCATAAGATGCATTTTGGGATAATCTTGGCACCAAATGGTTCATCCTAGGCCATAAAATAATTAACTTGAATCTTGTAGAAGGGCAGATTACCATACAAATAGTTTCATTTACATAGATTATGACAGCAATATCTGGAGTGTAACATACTGGGTTGTCAAGTAGGTTCTGAGCCATTTGGTGTGAACCGACTTCAAGACAGAGTCTGGGGTAAAGGCATAGTGCATTAACATAGCTCAAGACCAAGATTTCCATAAGAAAAAGGCATTGGTTAGCTCAAGGTTTGAGAATAGTTGACTTCAGGTAAAACCAGGTGTCATTATGGCAACACAGTATTTTAAGAGAAACCTTTTAAATTTGTATAGAGAAGGAAAAAATATTGCTAGTTTGTTTCCTCCTGCCTCTTAAGAGAGATAAAAATGTCTGACACTTGCAGGCTCTTTCCTCCGTAGCCTTCCTGCCTGTTACCTTCTCAGATCCAGTACTTCAACTTCTAGAATGTAGCCCAGAAAAATACTCCCTTATGAACATAAAGAGAGATGCACAAAAAGTTTATAGTCTTATTGTTTGTATAACAAGGAAAATGGGATATAATGTGAAAGTCCTTCCAAAGAGGAGTGTAAATAAACTATAGGACCTCTTTATGATGGAATACTATGCAGCTATTAAAATCAGTGAGGCAGAGCCATGTGCTTCATCAAGAAAGCATGCTCCTGTCTTATACTACTTAGTGGTAAAAGCAATTTGCAAAACAGCATGTAGGCAATGATTTCATCTTCAGGAAAAACTATAATTATTAATAATTTGTTGTTTTGATACACTGTGGACAAAATATGCAGTGGTTATCTTGTGACAGAAAGATTCTGGGGCAAGTTTCATTGTCTACATTCTGTATTTCTCTAAGATGTGAATTTTATATTGCCTTGTATTACATATGTTATCAGAGCAATAAAGATGCTAAGTACTGTGCAGGGAGCTGTGGATAACATGATGTATCAGTTACTGTCCCCACCCTTGTAAAGGTCAAAGGCTAGTAGGGGAGAAAGCCACTAAAGGAATGATGCCATCGTGTGAGCAGTGATGAACTGTGTCCAGGGGGCACAGGTGTTGTGGGGAGGTACAGGGTGGGGGAAGGGATGCTTGGAAGGGTTGTAGGGAAGTCTCCATGGTCTGGAGAAATACCCAGAGTGGCCATGACCAGGAAGTTACATCAACAAATGCCAAAGGAGGATTCAGAGTGGTCAGTAGCATAGTGGTAACTCAGAAAGTAGTTCCATTCCTGGAACATTCTGACTCACGAAGTGCCACAGGAGGTCAGACGATGGAGGGGACACTTTAAAGACAGATGGTCGGAGGGAGTCACAGAGGGTCAACTCAAGGCCAGTTTCTACAGGCCAGTCATGTGGTTCTGCACATTCCCTCATTACAAAGAACTTGGCATTAAATCAGAGCTTGGTTGGTGCTCTAAGGACAATTCAGATGACCCTAATGAGTCCCCAAGCTTCCTGCCCCACATTGTTCTTAAATCTTGACTTACGGTTCAGAGGCAAGACACAAGTGTCACCAGAGCCATATTTATTTGGAGATGAAATCACTGAGATACTTTGATTGATAGCAGGGTGAAGGACAGGGCCTCGAGTTTCTTACTAACAAGAACATGTTTTCCCAATGTCTTCCCATTTGTTTACCTCACAAAGGGCTTTGGTGGACACATGGGTCACCTGCCTCTGTTTTTCTCTGGTCTTTAGAGGTGGTCTTCCTGACACTGCTTTCCCAGAAAGCTTCTTGTTAGATCTGGCATCCTGACTTGGTGAGGTGGTTAGGAAAGACAGTTCAGGATGGAGTGAGTCTGATGTACGCTATCTCTATCCAACCCTGTACCCCGCGAGAGAACTAGAGATGGAAAAAGAGAAATGGAAAAGGTGGGGCAACTGAGGCTGCTCACCAAGAGGAGTTGCATAAATTAGAGATTTTCATCCTGGCTGATTGGGGATCTTTATTTCCTCCCAGTTTGTTTCCACTACCTGGCTCCATATTCAGTCTGTTGGACGCCACTTGGTCAATAAAATGTGTGTTGGACAGGGCTCATATCTCTCTGTTAACCTATAGGTAATAACATGCCTTCTAGGGGCATATATATAACCTTTTGTCTCTCAGTAAACCTTATTAATGAGTATAACATACATTTAGAAAGATGCGCAAGTCATAAGTGTTTCACATGATATGTATTCACAAACTGAACACACTTGTCAAATCAGCTCCAAATCAAAACATAGAACATTATCAGCATGCCACCCTCATGCTCTCTTCCAGTTAATATGTCTCCCCCCAATCACCCTACTGACACAGAATACCCACTATCCTGACTTATGCCTTAGATCAGTTTTATCTGATTTTGAACTTCAAATTATATATTTGGGTGTCTCTGATTTATTTGACTCCATATCATGCAATTAATTGTATTTTTATGAAGACTCATCTTATTATTGATGGACATCCAGGTTATTTCAATTTTGGGGTATTACTAGTAATGATGCTGTGAATCTTTGTATGTGTGTTTAGGTGAACATATGTGTACATATCTATTGAGTATGTTATTAGTAAAATTGCTGGATTGTAGGCATGCACATGTTCCATTTTAGCAGCTACTGCTAAATGGTTTTTCAGCATAGTCGTACTAATTTATACCTTTACTGGAGAAGGCAGTGGCACCTCACTCCAGCACTCTTGCCTGGAAACTCCCATGGACGGAGGAGCCTGGTGGGCTGCAGTCCATGGGGTCGCAAAGAGTCAGACATGACTGAGCGACTTCCCTTTCACTTTTCACTTTCATGCATTGGAGAAGGAAATGGCAACCCACTCCAGTGTTCTTGCCTGGAGAATCCCAGGGACGGGGGAGCCTGGTGGGCTGCCGTTTATGGGGTCGCATAGAGTTGGACACGACTGAAGCAACTTAGCAGCAGCAGCAGCAGCAGCATACCCTTACCAGCAGCAGTGTATAAAAGTCTCAGTTGATTTACGTCTCTTCTACATTTTGCATGACTTGCCTTTTCCTTATAACTGTTCTAATGGGGGCATGATGGTATCTGATTGTAACTTTTAAACTTTGCTTTTCCATGATGACTAAACGAACCCAATCACCTTTTCATCCACTTTAGCTAATTTGGATATTCTCTTTCGTGAAACACCTGTTCAAGTCTTTGGCCTATTTTATTGGGCTCTCTTCTACTTAATGATTATAGGATGTCTTTATATGTTTTGGGAGCTTCCCTGGTGGCTGAGACTGTAAAGCATCTGCCTGCAAGGCGGGAGACCCAGGTTCGATTCCTGGGTCGGGAAGATCCCTTGGAGAAGGAAATGGCAATCCACTCCAGCACTCCTGCTGGAAAATCCTTTGTTAGGTAAATGTATTGCAAATACATCCATGGCTTTAAAAAATCTAATGATGTCTTTGATGAGTGGATGTTCTCAATTTTAATGTAGCATGATTTATCAATTTTTTTCCTTTCTGGCTAGAGCTTTTTGTGATCTATTTAAGACATGTTTGTCTAGCCCAATGTAATAAACATATTCTCTGTATTTTCTTATAAAAGTCTTATGTTTTCAGCCTCAGCATTTACGCCAGCAGGTCATCTGAAACTGACGTTTGTGGGTAGTATGTGATAGGAATCAAGACTTATATGTTTCCCCATACGGATATTCAATTGAATCAGCACCCATAGCTTAGAATAGTGGTCTTTCCTTTCTGCGCTGCACATTCACTTTTATTAAGGCCCAGAGGACTGTGTCTTTGTGTGTTTATGTCCCTGGACTATCCTCTGTGTCATTTGTCAGTTTGTCACTATGACAGTAACACACTGTTTTAATTACTGAAGCTTTAACTTTGGGTAATATAAGTCTTTTGTTGTTATTCTTCAAGACTTTCCCCTTTCTCTGCACATTTCTGTATAGATTTTAGAATCACTTTTCCATTTCCAAAGAAAAACCTGCTGAAATTTTGAGTGAGATTCCTCACAACTAGTAGATCAATTTGGAATTTTATATCTTTTGACATCAACTTTTTCAGCTCACAAACATATCCCTCCATTTATTTGAATTTGCTTTACCTATTTCACAATGTGTTGTTGTGTTCTATGTAGAGATCTTTTGATTTATTTCATTATTCATTGCATTTCCCTTTTATTGACCAATTGTCCTAGGAGTTCATCCGCTTTATTAATCTTTCAAAGCAGAACTTTTGGCTTTGCTGATTGAGGCCATATTTCCCCCCTTTTCCCTTTTGCAGTAATTCTAGATTTATAAGAAAAATAGTGAAGATAGTACAGAGAGATCTCACATACTTTTCCCTCTGTTTCCTCTAATGGTAACATCTTATGTAACCATGGTACATTTTTTACAACTAAAAATTAATGTTGGTGCAGCACTATTTACTATACCGTAGCCTTTTTTCACATCCCAAGTTTTTCCATGAGTATCCTTTCTCTTGTTTCTGAATTCAGTCCAAGATACCACGTTACATTTGTCTTATCTCTCTAGTCTCCTCTAGCCTGTGACAGTTTGTTTTGGGGGTGGATTTCCTTGTCTTTCATGACCTTGACACCCTTGATGAATGTTGTTGGGATATTTTGTAGAGTGTTCTTCAATTTGGTTTTGCCTATTTTCTCATAATTAGACTAAGGTTATGGATATTGGGGAAGAATACCTTAGATGATAATTCATTACCTCCTATCATGGGTTACATGATGTCAGTAGGACCAAATGCTGGTGTTATTGGCTTTGTTCAGTTAGTAAAAGCAGTGTCTGCCAGGCTTCTACAACTGTAAAATTGCCTTTTTTCCCCTTTCCATACTTTGTCCATTAGAGGTGAGCCACTAAGTCCAGCCTTCACTCAAGGTGAGGGAAAGTAAACTCCACCTTTTAGAGGGATGTGTATCAAAGACTTTGTGGACGTATTCAAAGTTCCACAGTAGTTTTAAATGTTTCGATAGTCACACTTGGAGGCTATGCAGATATCCTGTTTCTCCTTGAAATTTTACTGATCAATTTGAAATCCCATGGGCAGAGGAGCCTGGTGGGCTACAGTCCATGGGGTTGCAAAAGAGTTGAACGCTATTTAGTGACTAAACAACAGCAAAAGGATATTGCCTGGAGCACTATTACTGTGATGTTCTAATAGTGTTTATTCTATTTCTCTCATTCCTTACTTTTTAAAATTGGAGTTTTTCTGTAATGGATTATTGTTGGCTATAGGTACAATATTGTCTAGCAGATCTCTAGAGCTAATTCATCTTGTTTGACTGAGACTTTTTGCCCAATGACTCGTAACTTTCTGTTTCCTCTGCCCCAAGCCTCTAGGAACTGCCATTTCACTCTTTGAGCCTATGAATTTGACTATTCTACTTGCATTTTATAAGTGGATTGTGCAGTGTTTGTCTTTCTGCCAGTGGCTTATATCTTTTTCTTTTTAAGCAGTCTCTTACCTCCTAGAACTATGAGATGCTTCGGTCTCCAGACTTAGAATCAGTCACTTCCTTCTATTGGAAAATGGTATTTAAAAACCCAAGATCTGGGTGTTAGCTGTGCTCATTGCCACTGGGATATCATTGATTCTAGGTTTTCTGAGTGTACAGAGCTAGAAAAATGATATATACAGTATACAATATACACATATGTAATATCCATATCGACATTTGTTTCTGTATTCATTTGTATATGTGTTTGAATAAATCATGAGTTTCTACTGATTTCTGTGACTCAGATCCAGCAGGGTTCATTTTAGACTTCCCCTCACTTGTTTGTATCTTCTTTCTTTTATAGTGAAAAACATGATTCTCATTATGTGCAATGTATTTATTATTCAGTCTTAGCATATAAGTAATTTTAGACTTGTTAACCTGTGCCCCTGTGAAAAACAGATTTACCAACTGTAATAATCAGGCTTTGTGTCTTTAGCATCACAGTATCTAGATAAACCCAGTTTTTCTCGAGATTGTGTCATAAATTAGCTTCATTTGTCACACAGGTACAGTTCAATCAGGAAAAAGCATGTGTCATCTTGGTGGAGCAGGTGATGAATCCAATAGTGTACCGGACAGGAGGTTAGGCAAGGCCTCCTCTTTTCTCAGGATTCTGACCAATTGGACACACACACCAGTTGCCAAATGGGAATCAGGTCTAGCATCACATTTGATGCTGAGAAGACGCGCTGCAGAATCCAGTGGGACATGTCACGTGCTACTTCCTCCTCTCGCACAGAAGTAAGGCTGTTCTGGGCCAGAGAGACAGAATGTAGGTCTGACCTGCAGCGGGGAGGAGAGGGGAGAGGGGAGGGGCCTGTCTAGGTGAGGAAGACAAGGCGTCAGACTTTATTTGGAGAGTAAGAGAGCGGAAGGAGAGGGAAACACAGAGAAGGGAGTCAGTTCTACTTTGAAGTGCTGGTGGGTTCCAAGGATTCACGGTATATCATGCTCTCTGGAACGTGACAGGGTGTAGTGGACAGAAACAGGAGTGTTTATTGCAGCTCTGGAGCTGTCAGGAGTGGAGTGGGGACCTCTTTCCTAAAGTGGTAAGCTTGGGTAGGCGGTGTCTCCTCTCTGAGTTACTTTACCTGGTCAACAGATTTTAGGAAAGACAATTCTGTCTTTAGGAAAGGCAATTCTGAAAGACAATTCAGAGCAAGGCTTTGAAATTCTTCTGAAATAAACACAGAAGTGGTCATTTAAAAAACAGAGTTGATGTTCTGATTATGACTGTAACTGGTGTTCATTAAAAAATTTAGACAATGTGGAATATAAAGAATAAAATCAAATGACTGTAATCTAAATGTCCAAGAAAAAGAAATGTTAACATTTTGTGGTATTCTTTTTTTTTTAACTCTTTTTTTTTCAAAAACTGACGTTTTGTTGCTCTTCTCTTTTTTTTTTTTTTTTGGTCAGCTCTGTTTCATTAATTTTTGTTCATTATCTCATTTTTTCTACTTATTTTAGACTTATTTTAGGCCCTTTATTTTAGATTGTTTTTCTTTACTTGTATACATCTTTAAACTTACACATTTCCCTCCAAGGACTGCTTTGCTGTATTACACAGATTTTGAGACACTGGTTTTCCCTTTCATCTTGTTCCAAATATTTTCTAGTTTCCTTGGTAATGTCGTCTTTGGCCCATTGGTTATTTACAAGTCTATTTGCTTATTTTCTAAATATTTGAAAAAATTCCGTATTTTCTCTTGTTTATGACTAATTGGAAAATTTTAGCCCACACTTATCTGTCCTACCATCTTGTTGGTTTCCAGGAGGGCAGGAAACAGAAAAGCAATTTGTGCCCAAATAGTCCAGGCAATGGCACCCCACTCCAGTACGCTTGCCTGAAAAACTCCATGGATGGAGGAGCCTGGTGGGCTGCAGTCCATGGGGTCGCTAAGAGTCGGACACGACTGAGCGACTTCACTTTCACTTTTCACTTTCATGCGTTGGAGGAGGAAATGGCAACCCACTCCAGTGTTCTTGCCTGGAGAATCCCAGGGACAGGAGAGCCTGGTGGGCTGCCGTCTGTGGGGTCTCACAGAGTCGGACACGACTGAAGCGACTTAGCAGCAGCAGCAGCAGCATGACTAACTGAACTTCAGTGTGGTCAGAAAACATACTCAACATGTTTCAGTCCTTTCAGGCTTATTGAAATGCATTTTGTGGCCCAGATTACTTATCACAGTGAAATTTCCATGAGCGCTTGAGAGCCGTGTGTATTTTATTGTCGTTGAGTGTAGTGTCTACAAGTGTCTGTCAGGTTAAGTTGTTGCAAAGTGTTGTTCAAATCTTCTATATACTTAATTGATTTTTATTTTGCTACTTTAATTAATAAGACTTTTATTATCTCTAGATTTGTCCATTTTTCCTTTTGGTTTGTTATTTGAAGTTTTGTGTAATTTGAAGCTTTCTTATTTAGTACAAAGGCATTTAGGATTATGTCTTCTTGATTAAAGATATCATTCTTCAATCTGAAGAAAGCAGATTGCCCTTTATGATATGGGGGAGCTTCATCCCATCAGTTGAAAGTCTTGACAAAGACTGACCTCCTCTGAGCAGGAAGGAAACCTCATGGGAGATGGCTTTAAACTTGAACTGCAACACTGACCCTTCTTTGGGTCTCTAGGATGCCAGCCCACCTTGCAGATCTTGGATTTTCCAGCCTCCATAATTATGCAAATTAGTTGAAAGTTGCTCGTTGTGTCCGACTCTTTGTGACCCCAAGGACTATACAGTCCATGGAATTTTCCAGGCCAGAATACTGGGATGGGTAGCCTTTCACTTCTTCAGGAGATCCTCCTGATCCGGGGATCAAACCCAGGTCTCCTGCACTGCAGGGGAATTCTTTATCAGCTGAGCCACAAGGGAAGCCCAAGAATACTGGGGTAGGTAGCCTATCCCTTCTTTAGCGGATCTTCCCAACCTAGGAATTGAACTGTGGCCTCGTGCATTGCAGGTGGATTCTTTATCAACTGAGCTATCAGGGAGGCCCATAATTATGCAAGGCAGTTCCTTAAAGTTAATTCCTGTCTCAGATGGGTTCTGTTTCTTTGGAGAACCCTGGCTAATACAACTACATTAAGTAAAATTTTCACTTTGATATATATTTCATGTCTAGAAGTTTCATTTGGTTCTCTTTCCATGTTTTTTATATCTGCATTATAGTCATGTTATTCTTTATGTAACTTACTTGCTTCAGTAGTTTCTGACTCTTTGTGACCCTATGGACTCTAGCCCACCAGGCTTCTCTGTCCATGGGATTCTCCAGGCAAGAATACTGGAGTGGGTTATTTCCTTCTCCAGGGGATCTTCCTGACCCAGGGATTGAATCCATGTCTCCTATGACTCTTTCATTTCAGGTGTATTCTTTACCCACTGAACTGCCTGGGAAGCCCTTCTTTATTCTTTAGCATGTTTATAATAGATGTTTAAAAATCTTACCCACTATTTCTGGATCTGTTTCCCGTGATTGATTTTTTCCAGTGCAGTCACAATGGCCTTCCTTTTGTGTGCCTGCTTCCCTGAGATCTTTTCCTTTTCTTATGAAGACACTTGTCATATTGGATTAGGGCTTATGACCTCATTTAAAGCTTGATTATCTCTTAAAAGGCCTTATCGCCAAATACAGTCACATGGAGAGGGGTTAGTGCTTCAGCCTATGAATCTGGGGGATACAGTTCAGCCCATAACACTGTTGTTTTGTTTTGTTTCCCTTAATGAGTGTCATGTAATGAGGCTGTGTTCTGGCAGGGAGGTAAGTTGCTTGGGAAACAGCCTCCCTCTTTCAGGGCTTGTTTTCAGCTTTGTTAGGGCAATACCATAGAAGCCTTTATTCTAGATCTGGTATAGCTCCACTGTAAGGACATGGTCCTCTGGATACTCTACTGAGTGCCGATCAGTGATGAGTCACTGCCCTGGCTGGTTAGGACTTAAAATTTCTTTCAGTCTATTCAGCTGTCCAAGTGTTCAGCTTACAGATCCCTGGTCATTTTGTCCCTGGTTCTGTGGAGTTTCATCCTGTTAATGCACGCCTTAATACTTGTGCATTAAAGAGTTTCCTGAAGCTTTTTCTCTGCCCAGTTCTCTCTTCTCTGGGATTTTGCCTCCACGAAGTCCAGCTGTCCCAGCACACTCAGACCCAAGTGTCTGTATCTACAGTGCAGCAAGACTGTCCACCTGCTTGGGATTCTCTTCGGTCTACAGTCTGTAAAGTTCCTCTGGTCAAGAACTAGGGCAAAAACGGGGCTGTTCTTATTTTCTTTTTCCCCCTCAAGATTACAGCTTTGCAATGACTGTTGTTCCATATTTGGAAACCATTGTTAGTATATCTTCCCAGTTACCTAGTTGTTCATAGGAAAAGGAGCTATGTAGCTAGTTACTCTATCAAGGCATATTTCTTTATTCTCATATATTTAAGACCTATGGAAGAAGCAGAAAATGTTAAAAAAGCAACCGTATGGTGTCTAGATTTTGTATATGCTTTGTTTCACTTCTTTTGTCTTGAGACCTTTATTAAACCTTAAAACCTCATTAAAAACTCCTTAGGATGCTGCGTTAATTGGATGCTGTATGTTTGGACTGAAGAACAAAGCCAAGGACAGAGCCAGATCCTGGGACTTGGCCCTGGCCCTGATGAGGCGCTGGCAAAGGGGATGCTGGGCTGTGGGAAGTGGAACACTGGGGCCCGGGGGCCCACGGGGACAAGGGCAGTGTCCTTCCTCGCCACTGCACTCTCATCCGCTCTCTCAAATCGGGTCCTGACTTTGCCTCTTGCCGAATAAATGCCTCTGGCTTTATGAGTATCTTGCTGACCAGGTAGCTGGATGGAAGGGGGTAAAGCATGGCCGCTAGATTTAGATGGCAGACATATTTAGCCTTGAGGCTCTCAGCTTCTGTACTCAGTAGTTAATGGCTCTTGGGAAAGCCATGATACCTCTTCAAATCCTCCATTTGCTCATCCGTAAGGGGATGAGTGTCGTGACCTCACTGGGCTGTTATCAGGTCTATTGAGAACATAACCCAAGAGCACTGGGTATCATGTCTGATACAGGCTAGGTTTTCTCTAGTTGCCTATCGTGTTTCTTCATAAAATCAGGTATAAAACTATGAACTGGATATATTTGGGGCTAAGGTGAGCTGCAGGAACTTGAGGACCTGAGCAACTCTGTGTATCATTTCTGGCCTCTCTTTGTTCACAGACCAGAAAACGAAAGCAGGCAGGTGATCTCTACCAAAGTTATCATCAAATTCCTGGTTGTGAAAGTCTAGCCAGGTGAGGCTTGGCTTTGTCTGACAGTTTGCAGAACTGGCTGCTCAGGCAACACTTTCTGTCCCACACATAGCCTGGGTCACCACCTGTCCCGCCTTCATGGGGTCTGCGCGCAGCTGTGATCAGGACAGACTGTGGTGGCTGCGCCACATGAGACCAGAAATGATCGTTACAGAGCAGTCTGTATTTGGGTTCTCGGCAATAAGGAACTGGAGCTTTACAAAAGGCTTTTCATTCACCCAAAGCAAGAACTCAAATTTCATCTGTTCTTCTTTGCCTTTTAGCTAGCTCCTTTCCTTTCCTCATCTCTGCTGTTCCGGTACTTGTGTCTTCTGTTTCCTCCTTCTAGGATGCCTGTTTCTCCATGCTTGTCTGGCTACCCTGATTTGTCCTTCAGAACACATCCTCTGATTGGCTCACATTTCCCTCTTTGACACTCATGCTCATCCTGTCTCTCACTAGACTATTTAGTCATTCCCTGTTTGTTCATATATGTTGTCTGGTACCTAGCAGGTTTTTTCCTTTTTTGAATAGCTGAGGAAATAGGGAGAAAAGATAGTTAATCATTGTACAGCAGAAACGAATGTATCATTGTAAAGTGATAATACTCCAAAAAAGAAAAAAAAAGAATAGAGGTCAGAGGAATTACAAAACGCGTTTCATACCCACTGTCATTTAGGAAAGAATTGTCAAAGGAGAGAGCCCCTTCATGGGGCAGGAACATCATATTTGCAGGAGTGACGGGCGCTTGGCAGCCTGAGAAATGCTTGAGGTATTTCCAAGTACTCCTTTGCTTGGTTGTTCCTTCATTCACTTATTCAATATTTATTAATGTATACGTGTGCCAAGCACAGTTCTAGATGCTGCTGGAAATATCACTAGTGAACAAAACTGAAAAAAAAAAAACCCACCACAAAACCAACAGCCCTATCTTCATGGATCTTATGCTTTAGTTAGGGGCAGCTGATTATGAAGGGATCTAATACGCCAGGTAGTGATTGGCCTGATGAAGATAATTAAGGCAGCATTAGGGATGGGGGACACTACTTTAGCTGGAATAACCAGGGGAAAGCTTTCTCAAGAACATTTGAATAGAGACCTGGATGAAGCAGGGAGTCAAGCATCCATATTCTGTGAAAAGCTGTGTTCTAAATAGAAGGAGGAACAATGGGAAGGCCTTGGGCTGGGGGCAGGCCTGATAGCTGTAACCACCATTTTTTTTTCCAGTGGTAAGATGACCACAGAACCTTCATTTTGCATTTTTACCCTTTTGCATTATAGCTCTCACCAGGTAAACCAAATAACGTTATAGGCCCACTTTTTACTTTGGGGTTCAGATGGTAAAGAATCCACCTGCAATGCAGGAGACCTGGGCTTGATTCCTCACTTGGGAAGATCCCCTGGAAAAGGGAATGACTTCCAGTATTCTTGCCTGGAGAGTTCCATGGACAAGAGCCTGGAGGGCTATAATCCACGGGGTCACAGAGAGTTGGACACAACTGAGCGAATAACATGAACACTTTACTATGTATAGTGAACATATTCCTGGAATATGGAAGCGAGCGTATCTATGTGAATTTATTTTTGTAATTAAATTCCATTTTAAAGGTATACAGGAGCTTGTCCTTTTAAGGGACTCCACAGCTAATTATTTTGGTAGAGTGAATAGTCAGCCTTAGAAGATCCCTTAGTTTCTTATCATTTCAAAATCCTATGCTTTTATGTCTCTACAGAGGCTCAGCTTCTGTATATTTTCATGAAGGCGGAGGAAACACAACACTACGTACATATAAATGGCAGCCAGCAGTTAGTTGAGCAGGTAAAATTTCACTGGAAGAGATTGAAATTGTTTTTCCCCCATGCAATGTTAAGGTTTATCAGTCTCTACCTTACTTCTTCTGTTATCCATAAAAATGGCAACTCTGGGCAGAAAGGACACATTAGAAGTCAGATGACTAGGAAAAAGACTTTAAAGTAGCTGTTTCCTAAACTCTATTTAAAAGAGCAAGCCCACGTTTCTTCTCTTAAGGGAAGCATCTTTTGAATTTCAGTTCGAGTGGGCTGTGTTAGGATAGGATGGTCCAGTTCCAAATTTTTTTCAATTTCCCAAAATCATCTTGGTTATTGTAAACAAATGAAGCATAAAATGAATCATGCAGAGTGTATGTGCATACATGCATGCATGTGGAGGAAGGGTTCATAGATACGTGAATTTTTATTTTATTTTTGACTCTCAGATGGCACTAGTGGTAAAGAATCCGCCTGCCAATGTAGGAGATGCAAGAGACATGGGTTTGATTCCTGGGTTGGGAAGATCCCCTTGAGTAGGAAATGGCAACCCACTCCAGTATTCTTGCCTGGGAAATCCCATGGACAGAGGTGCCCAGCGGTCTATAGTCCATGAGGTTGCAACGAGTCAGATACGACTGAGCGCATGGAAAGGTCCAGTTTGGTGTGGTGAGTGCATTTAATATGGCAAGGATGACATTGGCAGTATCGCTCCTACTGGAGATATTTTTATTGAATGGATTGTTTGTTTGAGTACCCTGCTAGTATATAACATGACAACCACCTATGATTTTTAAACTATTCGTTCGTGATGATTCAAGAATTACTAAAGCAAAAGGGGAAAAATAAAAGAGAACAAACATATAATTGACGGACAGAGTAATTTTCTGGCTTGAACAAGGAGCTAGTCCTCAACAGAATCGGTGCAAAGGTTCATCCTCCAGCCATTCAAGGGTCTTACTGAATCACCATCACCAACCCAGCTACGAGTGCTTCTTGGACTTCCTGTGCAGCCAACTTTGCTCAGCTGGGGATGGGAGCGAAAACTTTTTTGTCCTCCTCTTTACCATCAGTGAGTCAGCAGGAATGCTGGTTCTGAAGACAGTTTCCTATGCAGTGTACATTTCCCAGCTCTTCACAGTGGAGACAGTTTCATAGTGATTTTGTTGTGGTTTTTTTTTAAATTTTAATTTATTTATTTTAGTTGGAGGCTAATTACTTTACAATATTGTATTGGTTTTGCCATACATCAACATAAATCCGCCATGGGTATACCCATATTCCCCATCCTGAACCCCCCCTCCCACTTCCCTCCCCTCTGAGTCATCCCCCCCACCCCAACCTTGGGAGGTATAGGCAGTCCCCCACTTAGGCACCAGAAGTGAAAAGGGAGTTACAATTCTCAGGGTAACTCCACCAGCCGAGCTGTTTGGTATCTATCAAGTCCTGCCACTTTGAAATTATCTTCACCGCAATCTTATAGGTGTCATCTTCATCCCTTCTCTCATTGTGACAAGGGAACAGATGAAAGTCTCCCTGGAATTACCTCTGGGTGAAGTTGTTAGCCTCTCCCTCCTCCTAAAGCATCTTCTGAGCTCTCTCTTTCCTTGGAGTTGACATAGCTCTTGTCTGACCCTCTCATCTGTTGTTTTTCCAGTCCAGATTATGGGTGGAATTCGTCCATGTTTGTGATACCTTTCACTAGATAAAGGCCACTTACTCATTCAGCCAATGAATACATATCTATGGCTGTTCTGGGCCAAGCAGCGTGCTGGTATCTGGCTGTGTGAATTTGCATGGTCGCGGTAGTGCTTGTTATCAATCTAGAGCCCGCTTATCTCTGGCAGTTTCACAGATGGACATTGTACCTCCAACCATGCCTGATTCTTTGCGAATGTGCTGGTGTTGGCTGGAACACAAAGCTTTTTGGTCCGGTGGGCTTGCAATGAAGGTTGATAATGCCAGCGGAGTTGGGATGGGTGTCAAGCATCAGAGAAAGGCACACGGTCACTTAATCTACTTTTATTCATTCCTTCTCATATCCTCAAGGTCCAGATCTCTCTCTTGCTCTCTAATATTGGATGGTTTGGCAGAGAGCGCCCTCACATTTTGAACTCTGACAAAGAGCTCTTGTATCAGGGCTTTTTAATAAGCAAATTTAACAGAACCCAACAAAGTTTTTAAAAGTGTTCTCTCAACATTTTATTGTGGAACAAAAATTCTGTGAGAGATCAAAAGCAAAAAAGAATCTTGTGGGGACCTCATTGCGTGTTACTTGACCTAGTCTTGGAAGGTTGCATGCAAACCCCAAATTTGTAACTCAAAATCTATTTTAAGTCCACCCTGAAGAGTTGTTATTTAAAGAAATCCTGTAAAAAGAATAACCAGAACCCCTGAAAGTTAGAATTGGCGGAGGCAGCAGATTCTTTTTTTTTTTTTTTTTTAAGGAGGGTGGGAACATGACTCTTACAGCCATCTTGGTTTAGCCTCAGCCTGGTATGGCCTGAGAATCATAATTTTAAGAAACTGTGGGAATAAGGAAAGAAGAGGGAATGGATCAAAAGATATGTGGAGTGTGGACAATGGCTTCATTTTTCTCCACTGGGAAAATGTTATTCCCTGTCCTTTCCTTCCCAGAAAAGATTCAGGGGTATGGCCTCAGTTTGTTGTGAACTGTCTGGAAGGAGAGTAGGGGAATGCCCTGCTTTCACAATATCAGTCATTGGATAGAGCAACATTTCTCAGGAGCCCCAGGACACAACATTGTAGAGAAAGGGGTAACTTCAGGTTCTGCTGGGACACATTCCTAAGGAAGTAATTGTAATATTTTGTTTAGAAAAGAGGCAAGATCATTTGCTTGAACATCTGAATTGGCTACAGGAATCCCATAATTTGCATTTGAAGGGGGCATTTTTTGTGTGGATTGTTATCTTGAGAAGAAACAAAGAAAAACTTGGTTTCAAACCCAACATTCCACAAGGAAATGGAAATTTCACTGTTCCTTTCTGACATAAAAGGTCATCTTGTTGTTTATCTATGAAGCCAGGGGAAATTGGCTGTTGAGTACTTTGCATTTGGAAACACTGGCCCAAATTCAAAGAAGTCTGATGCTTTCTCCCCTCTCAGCCCTGTTTTTATTTAAAGATGCTGGACTCATGAATCATTGGTGAAAACTTGAAATACAGCTCCTTCTGTTTCAGAAGATGGGGTCTTTATTGTAAAAAGAGAACCCAATGTCAAGGATGCCCTAGAATGCCTAGGGATATAGACTCTGAGAATATAACTGCTATAACACTCCCAGTTTTTGCGTTACAGAATGCACTGTACTCTCTTGTACTTGATGAAATCACTATAAAAACCTTTGGCAAGATGGGGATCTCGGGTGCATCTTGAAGTTTCCAGCAAAGTCTCAGAATAGTTACCCTTCAAGGAGGATGGTGACGTAATTGGCTAAATGCAAAATGAAAATGTGGGGCCCTTTGTTTTTTTTTTAAAGTATAGTTAAAGGGTTTAAAGATAAACCTTTTCCTTTAAAAATATTTTATTGTAAAGCATAATGGTGTAAGTTGTGATACATGAGTAACAAAAATTATGGCTAAAAAAGTTTGTTGCCATAATTTTATATACTACAGTTAAAAAATAATACTTCATCAAACTGTGATGTCCTGATTGACCATAACATTTTTCTGGCTCTCTTATCTGGGAATCTATTTATCAGATTTATGAAAATTTATACTTTTAACAATTTCATTTTCAATTGATATAATTCATAGCAGCATGAGTTGCTGTTTGCATGTGCAAGATCACAAATAATTTTGGATAATTTTAAATTTTGAGAAGGATCTTTCTACTGATGTAACTGTTACTGGCAGCTAAGAATATCTTATTGGCTATAATAGCATTAGGATAAATTTCTAAAGAATCATTTTGATATATAGACAGTATATCTAGAGCCGATGTTTCTGGCCTAACAGGTTCTCTAAAAAGATCTAACTCTCCATACAAATTCGTTTTGTATAAAATTGAATTTAATTTTAAATGTAAATTTTCAGAATAGCATTTTAATGTTTTCTCTGACATTTCCTGTAGCTTGCAAAGATTCTGGGAGCAACTGAAAGTGGCTTCACAATTTGTATATGTATATTTCAAAATGCTCCCTTGGTGGCTCAGAGGGTGAAGAATTTGCCTGCAATGCAGGAGACCAGGGTTCAATTCCTGGGTTGGGAAGATTCCCTGGAGAAGGGGATGGCTACTCACTCCACTATTCTTGTCTGGAGAATTCCATGGACAGAGGAGCCTGGCGGGTTACAGTTCATGGGGTCTCAAAGAGTCGGACATGACAGAGCAACTAACAATTTCACTTTTCAAAATGCTTTTTATGTCATCTGTTGTCTTTCTTCATACAGGATGCATTAATTTAAAAACTATCCTTCTTTTAAAGTTGGTTATTTTAAAGTTTCATAGGAAAATGTTCTTTTCCATGGAATTGACAACCTTAACATTCAATTTCTATTTTTAAGCCTGTGGCTATTTGCTTTGCAATGTTGTAAATGTTGCAACAGTTTTTAAAACTGGATTTTTGAAGACTCCCAATAACTCATGGATATGCAATGTCCATGTGCACATTTTTATTTTGTGATAATTTACTGACAGAGTTTATTGCCTGAGCACCAGCAGTTCCTATCCTGGCGTTCAGGACAGAGAGTTCGTATTTATGTAGATGTCACGGGGCTGAGCTCT
Organism: Nanger dama; assembly: GCA_917880005.1. NCBI lineage: Eukaryota > Metazoa > Chordata > Mammalia > Artiodactyla > Bovidae > Nanger > Nanger dama. Next base: position 15,642,535 of record CAKJTW010000026.1, read on the forward strand.
GAGGAGTGACAGGTGATGGGCCTCCTGTTGCTGGGGCCCGCACAGCTGCTTTACGGCCTTTGCCGCCACCTACCTTGGCTCAGTCCCAGCCCTGGCTTCCCCCACAGGGTCCCATGACATCCTGGACTGCCCTCAGCCTGTATTGCTGCCTGGTATACCTTTCTGCTAGTTAACATCCTTCACTGTCATGTAAGACTTCACATAAAAAAACTCCCATATTTAGTTATAAAATTGCTAATAATTTTAAGAAAGCAACTGTAGAGCGTACACTAAGTATGGGTCTCTTCTGGGATTGAGTGCCTCTGTGAGGCAACCAGTGGTATACACATTAAACCAGTGCTTCTTGGACTAGAGAATGTGGCCAATGGATGGAACGCAGGTTACTGACTGCATGCAGCCTAGGTTAGTTTCTGGCAGACTTATCTTCACAGTCCAGGAAGATAGAGAACTCCAGGAAGTTTTCCTTCATTCTAACCTGGAACTCAACGCAGCCATTTAAAAACTACTTTCTTCAAATGTTTATCAATCACGTTTATCAAAGCCTCTCATTAGTTCACCTAATGGACAGAGGGCTTCCCTAGTAGCTCAGCTGCAATGCTGGAGACCCCGGTTCGATTCCTGGGTGGGGAAGACCTGCTGAAGAAGGGATAGGCTACCCACTCCAGTATTCTTGGGCTTCCCTGGTGGCTCAGATGGTAAAGAATCCGCCTGCAATGTGGGAGACCTGGGTTCGATCCCTGGGTTGGGAAGATGAGCATGGACAAGGATTCACCTGAGCACAAACTAGCACCTGTTTTCACATCTGGAGACACTGACTTCTTATATTCCTGGCTCTACATAGAGACCAAGGGATTTCACAAGTAGAAGGGGCTGCATAGCTCCCCTGGGGCTTCCAAGGAGCACTAGTGGTAAAAGAACTTGCCTACCAGTGCAGAAGATGGAAGAGATATAGGTTTGATTCCCTGGTCAGGAAGATCCTCTGGAAATGCCTACCCACTCCAGTATTCTTGCCTGGAGGAATCCTGTGGACAGGGGATCCTGGTGGGCTACAGTCCATAGAATCACAAAGAGTCAGACATGACTGAAGTGATTTATTACACACACACACAAACACACACCTTACAACACCCTAATCCCAGTGGGTCACCAACCTGGTTCATCATCAGAATGCCCCTCAGGATTGTAAAACCGTGATATTCCCTGTTTCTGTCCCTAGAGATCCAGGTGCAGAACAATCAGGATGAGGCTTGGGCAACTGCATTTTCCCAAGTGTTAGCTGGGGATTCTGAGGGGCCGCCTGGTTTGGGAGTATCAAGTGATTTTCCTGATTAGGATTTTGTTCAAGTCTCCACAGTGTTATTCTCTTCTCTGTCCCTGACTCCAGGGCTCATTTCATTCTTCCTGTAATTTGTCTTTATCTGACTCAGCGGTCTGAGCTCCATCTGTTGTGTTTTCCCATCTTCAGTCACACAGCCGTGAAATGGAAGAGGCCACTCTCTCTGGACACTCCTTTTAGGTTGAATCCTTTCTGCAGCTCTGTAAAGTTACTTCCAACTAGTGAAACAAGGAAGGTTCCAGATTGCACAGTCCGTGTATGAGTGAGTATGAGTCCTCATGTGTACGTGGGTGGGAGTGTATGCATGAGCCGACTAGGTGGTAATGGTGGTGGAGGAAATTAGTCAGGGTAGACTTTAAGGGCTAGAGTATTTCAGACTAGCAATACCAAACCTGATGAGAGAGATGAATCAAGCCCTACAGTTCATGAATGGTTCAGAAGGTTCAGCAAAGACTACTCATCTAATTTGAATATACCTTTTAAGGCCCCAAAGAGGTAGTTTTAACAGCCTGTTTCATTTAAGATAGTCTCTGTTTGGCTGCAATAATAAACGACCCCCAAATCTTAGTGGCTGTAACAACTCACAGCACAGGTCCATTGCACAGCTTTGGGGAACCTGGCTTCTTGTCTCTTCTTTTTGAGATTCAGGCTGATGGAACAGCCCATCCTCAATACTATGGTTTTCCAGCAGAGGGAACATCCTACACAGCAAAAAGTGGTCTGGCCTGGAAATGGCGCATCGTTTCTGCTCACAGTTCTTTGGCTAGTCACGTGGCCGGGTCATAGAACAGAGACAATGAGATCATACAAAAATGAAGACTGTTAAGTGCACTCAAATTCAATCACTATTTTGAGGTATTTTAAAGAAGGTGCCACATTATCCAGTAGAGCATAAGCATCTAAGGAGTGGGAGAGGCCAGAAATAGGCCACCTTAGAAGACTAGATATATTCATGGATAATAGCTCCCCACCACTGAAGGCTGGAAGAGCCACTCTGGGAGGATCTGGCTGAGATGAAAGCGCTTCATGTTGGTTTCTCTCACTGTATCAGAGATTCCCGTGGTAAAATGGACTTTCTTTTTGGTTCATTTCCTGGGCATTTTTCTTTCTTTCTTTTTTAAAAACATGATTCATTAAAAAAAAATTGTTTATTTAATTTTTGGCTATTCTGAGTCTTCTTTGCTGCATATCGGCTTTCTCTAGTTATGCTGAACAAGCTTCTCACTGCGGGGGCTTATCTCGTTGCAGAGCATGGTCTCTAGGGTGCCTGGGCTCAATAGTCATGGCTTACAGGCTTAGCTGCCCCATGGCATATGGACTTTTTCCAGACCCAAGGATTGAACCTATGTTCTCTGCATTAGCAGGTGGATTTTTAACCACTGGACCACCAGGGAAGGCCCTGGCCATTTTCCCTATTCTTCTCATGCCCCCATGTAAATCTTGATGGTAAAGATGGAGATTGTGAGTATAATTATACGTTACAGAACATAGAGGTGGCTGAATAGAAGTTGTTTTTCTAGCTTCCCCCTTAATTCTACGTTGTCCTAGTTCTTAATCTTACCCCTTAGCCACCTTGCCTCCTGCCTCAGTGTTTGATTCCCTATTATGTGATTGCTTTAGACAAAAAGTTCAAATTAAACTGGAGGCCCTCATTTTATTCAGGACTCGGTATTATAAGTGAGTGAGAAATGGAGTCTGAACATGAGATTTAGGACAGCCATGTGTGGTCAAAGTGTTTTCTGTTTTAGAATTTTAGAAGCTGTGGAAAGTAAAAGATGGATGCAAAATAACAAGAAGAAGAACAAAAGCTCTAGGCATCCTAGAGCCTGAAGAAGATATTCAACTTTCAGGAAAACAAGTTGATTTTTCATTGCAATAAGATATCTAAAGAATTGCAGCACTGTAAGAGTTGAAGGTGATGGCACCCCACTCCAGTACTCTTGCTTGGAAAATCCCATGGACGGAGGAGCCTGGTGGGCTGCAGTCCATGGGATCGCTAGGAAGTCAGACACGACTGAGTGACTTCACTTTCACTTTTCACTTTCATGCATTGGAGAAGAATATGGCAACCCACTCCAGTATTCTTGCCTGGAGAATCCCAGGGACAGAGGAGCCTGGTGGGCCGCCATCTATGGGGTCACGCAGACTCGGACACGACTGAAGCGACTTAGCAGTAGCAGCAGCAGCAAGAGTTCTTGCTTTGCAGTCAGAGATAGATGGATTGAAGGCCCAGTGGTAAGAGTCAGAGTTCTCCAGAGAATCAGATCCAATAGGTTCTCTCTCTCCCCCCTCCTTCCCTTCCCCTGCTGCCCCGCTTTCCTCTCATCTCTATTGGTCTTGGGACATAACATGTATCAACTCCTTTTTAACATTAGAAGGAGTTGACTCCCATAATTTTGGAGACAAAGACTCTTGAGATCTGTAGTCAGCAAGCTAGAGATCTAGGAGAGCCAATGGTGTAAGTTCCAATGAAGGCCAATAGGACTGAGACCCAAGAAGAGCCAGGGTTTTAGTCTGAGTCCAAAGGCTGGAAAAGACCAAGTGTCCCAGGTCAATCAGGAAGGAAGGCGGAGTTTTCTCTTATCCACCTTTCTTCTATCCAGGTCTTCAGTGATAGGCTGAGGTCACCCACATTAAGAGGACGAGCTGCTTCACTCAGTGTATGAGTCAGGTGTTACTCTCACTCAGGAACTCCCTCACAGGTGCCTCCACCTGATGTCTGGCAAAATCTCAGGGCTTGACTGTGGTCCAGTCAATGTGATACATACAGTGAACAATCATAACAACTCTATTACTTAAGAGCTCTGTGATCTTGAGCAAGTTACCTGACATCTTTGTGTTTTATTTTCCTTCTCTGTAAAGTGGGATAATTAATGTGCTTTCTCATAGGCTAAGACAAGCCTATGAAGGGTGGTCTGAATGAGAATATATAACAATCTCAGAGTGAAAGTTTACTGAGTGCTTAGCGTATCCCTGGCACTGTGATACTGCTGGTACATCATCGTCCCTCAGCAAAAAGTGGTTGATGGTGGGTCACTGCTCATCCCAGGTGAGCTAAGAGAGCCAGGGGGGGGGAGTCTGTGGAAAAATCTGATTGTTCTCTGGTATTATAATTTCACGGTTGGTTATCACACAGGCTTTAAAGTGTTTATTTCCTTTTCTTCCTTTTAAATGTTGGTCTCTGTTTCAAGAAACATTCAGTCTACATGACTGTGATTTATTTACTGTTAATGCACTGCTCAGTAGATTAGTAAGTGCCATTCAACAACAACAACAACAAAAGATATTCTGAGCCTCTTTAAGGAAGGTAGAGCAGAGAGGTTTCTGCAGGCAGCAAACTGCTTTGCCCAGTGGTCAGTGTTTGGCCCAAAGGCTAATAATTCAAGAGGTTCAAGGGAGTTTCAAGCCAGGCAAAAAAAAGAGAAAGGCTTCTCATCTTTATTTTATTTGCTCTTAAGTAAAGTGGTATTTATATTTAATATGCCTGACAAATCCTATCACTTCTTTTGCATGTAGGTTTAGTGAGGCATAATTTACATATAGCAAAATTCACCCTTGTGAATTTGAGTTTTGACAAATGTGTACAATTGTGTAGCCAGCAAAACAATAAAGATATAGAACTTTTAAAAATTATTTTCCTAGAGTTTCCTGTGTCCCTTTTGGCACCAGTCCCCTGTCCACATTCCGAGCCCAATAACCATGGATTTGTTTTCTGTTCTTATTGTTTTATCTTTTGTGGAATGTGATGTACATGGGATCATATGGAATGGAACTTTTCATGTCTAGCTTCTATTTTTTAACAGAGTGCTTTGGAGACTCATCCCTGTTGTTATCAGTACTTCTCTTTTAAGTTGTTGACTTGTAGTCCACTGTTGTGATATTCTAAAATCTGAATGGTTTCTGAATGGACATAGATTTTTATTTCTCTTGGGTAAATAATTAGTACTGTGATTTCTGGGTGGTATGATAAAGTATATGTTAAACATTGTAAGAAATTGCCATATTATTTTCTAAAGTGGTCGTATCATTTTGCATCTCCACTAGCAGTATATGAGAATTCCAGTTGCTCCATACTCTTGTTAACACTTGGTATGGTCAGTCCTTCCTATTGTGATTACAAATGGGTGATATGAACATCTTTTCATGTGCTTACTGACTATTTATAAACAATTTTTGCAAACTTTTTACATTTATGGCCATTTGTACTGCTTTTTTTCTTTTGAATTTTTATATATTCTGTATTCATTTTTTTGGAGGGGGTCAGATATGTGGTTTTCAAGCATTTTCACCCAGTATGTTGCTATTCTTTTAATTTTCATAAGTCTTTTGAAAACAGAGGTTTTTAATTTTGGTGAAGTCCAGTTTATCATATGTTTTTCTTTCCTGGTTCATGCTTTTTGTCCTATCTACAGTCTTGAGTAATCCAAAGTCATAAAATTTTGACTCGCTTTCTTCAAGAAATGTTATTGCTTTAGCTCTTGTATTATCTATATATATAGTGTGAGATAAGAGTTGGGAATATCTCATTTTTCTGTCTGTCTGCTTATTGATATCCAACTGTTCAAACACCATTTGTTGAAAAGACTCTTCTTTCTCTACTGAATTCCTTTCTTGTGGAATCCTTGTAAAGAATCAGTTGATTCTCCTTCTTTTATTCATCTATACACTTATTCTTATGCATTTACCAATTTCTGATTTCTGTGGCTCCACAGTAAGTCTTGAAATCTGTTAATGTGTGCCCCCAACTTTATTCTTTTTCAAAATTGTTTTGGCTATTCTAAGTCCTTGCATTTCCATATGGAATCGGCTTGCCAATTTCTAAACAAAATCCCATTGGATTTTGACTGCCATAACTTTTCACCTACAGGTTAATTTGTTGAGAAATGACATCTAACAGTATTGATCTTCTAATCCATGTATTTCAGGCTTCTTTATCTTAGTAAATCTTATAGTTCTCAGCATACAGATATTTCAAATATTTTGTTAAGTTTATTCCAGAATTCCTTTTTCTTTAATGTTGTTGTAATGCTATTTAAAATTTTCAGTTTCTCATTGTTTGTTGTTAATATGTAGAAATAAACCTTTTTGGGGGCCATCCTTACTTTTAGATTACGCAGGCCTTTGCTTTTAAAATGAGTTCCTCAATAAAATAAAATGAATTTCTCAGTGTATAGTTAGGTCTTACTTTTTTAATCCAGTTTAACAATCAATCTTATAATTGGACTGTTTAGACTATTTACATTTAATTTATATGTAATAGTACATTACTATTTATACTTGCTGCTCTTACTGATATGACTGGATTTAAATCTACTGCATTGCTATCTGTTTTCTATTTGTTCTATATGTTATTTCTCATATTTTCATAAATATATAAATATATATTTTAGGCCTACATTATTTCATGTATATTAATATGCAAAATAACCTTTGCTTATTATCCTTGAGGTCTAGGGCTTTTATGGCATGTTGAATGAGGAGAAATGGCTTCAGTGTCAGTCACCCTCTGTTTGAATCCTGGCGTTACTGTGAACTTGGGAAAGTTACTAAGCAACTTTGTCTCAATTTTCTCATCACTACAAGGAGGACAGTAATAGACCTCTCCCCACCCATAGGTTTTTTGAGGATGGAAAGAGATAATGCATGCAAATTGTGTAAGAGAGTGAAGCTTGTAGTAAGTACTCAAATATACAGAAACCGTTTTTGACCTTAAATTACATCATAAATATTAGCTCATGTTTTATGCAATCTCTGTAACTGTCATTTTGATGGCTGGATGATAGCCTATAATGCAAACACAAACCACTATGATTAACTCACTTCTGACTGGTTTGACAGGTTATTTCCAGTTTGGGGCCTTTCTGGATAATACTATAGTTAACGTCTTTTCATTTTTTGTTTTTGTTTTTCCCATATAATATCCTTTTTTGCTTTAGTTTTCTGATCTTCTTTAGAGAAATCCTTGGAATGGTATTTCTGGGTAAAGGATATGAACATGGTTCTTACTGTATATCCAAGCATACCTTTGGGAGTCTAGTAGGGACTAGAAAAAGATGTCACCCTCCACCTCTTATTCTCATGGGAACTAGAAGCTGTTTCTTGCTCATGTCCCTCGGAAAGAGGCACCTTCATTCGATCTCTTTCTCTGTTGAGTGAACTGTCCTGGCCTTTCTCACTCATTCTAATGGCTCATTATTCACACCTGTCATCCATTTCAGTGGCTCTAGACAATTGCAAGGCTCATTTTCATGTCGGTTGTCTCTCCTTGGAGCCCCTCAAGAAGAAAAGCAGCGTGTTGTTGACGGTGGGGGCTGTCTGCTCTGCAGTTCTCTGGATTTATTTGGCTCAGTTGGACATGTATCTTCTCTGAGAGGCACCCTTCCAGAGCTGCTTAGAAGTTTTTAAGCTGGAGAGAGAAGTAGGCTCTGGTGCGCCCTGCCTAACAGACCGGATTTCTCATGCAGGTGCCATTGCTTGAGGGTAAAAGTAGGAGACTAGCTCTCCCACGTGGCTGCTCCCTCTGAAAGATCGGCCTGTTCCTTTTTCCTGCCTTATTCTCTTAGGAATTCACTCTCCTAGCAGTCTCACTGTTTTGCTAGAGTCTAGATTAGAGGAAACACATAGACACATACAACCTGTGGGTTCCATTTAGGCTGAGGAGTCCAGTTTTGAGGGAGAATCCTGCAGCCACGTCCTGGTAGGACAAGAAAGTTGCCAAATCTAAGGAAGTCTCATGTTTGGCAGGAGGCCAAGGTGAGCAAGGCTCTACTCTGAGCCTAGAGCCTTTTATGCTGCCCCCGAGGGCCTCTTGGACATCTGAGGGCATATACAGTGGCAATACCGAGACCATCCGTTTGCTGTACAACTCGATTTGAAGTTGAGAATGTTTCAGAGGGGCAATATTTAAATCTGAGGACACTGAGTTTAGTCCTGCATTATCTGGTGTCCATCTAGATGGTCTCCCAGGTCAGCTCTTTGCTGCCTTCTGGGCTCACCTAGAGAGTGGCAGAGGCTTAAGAACAAAGTCTTTGACTTGCACCCTCTTATATCCAGCCAGCCTTAGATCAAACAGTCCTTTAATTCCCCTCTTTTCACATCAGCTCCTGTTGACTTTTCCAGTCTTTCATCCCCACCCATCACCAGCCTGGGGTGAGGGTCATCTTCCTACCTCTGTCACTTCCGAGATTCCTCTTTATCAGAGTGAAGTAAAGCAGGGGTCCCCAAATTCTGGGATCTAATACCTGATGATCTGAGGTGGAACTGATGTAATAATAATAGAAATAAAGTAGAAAAGACCCTGATGCTGGGAAAGATTGAAGGCTGGAGGAGAAGAGGGTGACAGTGAATGAGATGGTTGGATGGCATCACTGACTCAGTGGACATGAGTTTGAGCAAACTCAGGGAGATAGTGAAGGACAGGGAAGCCTGGCATGCTGGGGTCACAAAGTGTCAGATACAACTCAGCAATTGACCAACAGCAACACAATAAATGTGATGTGCTTGAATCATCCCAAAACTGTCCCTCAGTTTGAGGAAGAATTATCTTCCATGAAAACAGTCCCTGGTCCCCAAAAGGTTGGGGACTGCTGATAAACCATTCCATCCCTTCTGTATTAGATATACCTGCCACACACCTGCTTTTTCATATTGGCTCTTTCCAGTCATCCTTCCACATATGTATTTCTTTAAGTTACCAGGTGGTTGTCAGTGTGGAAGGGGATATAGAGATGAGCAGAGGGAGCCTCCAAGGAGGTGAACTGGTTGGTTTTGAATCCATACTAGAAAAGTGAGTGATGGGGAGGGAGGTTTTTATTACAGAGAAAGTGACATACTCAAGCAACACAGAACATTGTATTCAAATACTCTGAATTAAAAATGAACATCCTGGGAGAGAAGTCCCAAGATTATCAGAGGTCTATAAAGTCACCTTGCTCTACCTGTCTTAATGATGGCTCTTCAGTTCAGTTCAGTTTAGTTGCTCAGTCGTGTCTGACTCTTTGTGACCCCATAAATTGCCGCTCGCCAGGCCTCCTTGTCATCAACTCCCGGAGTTCACTCAAACTCATGTCCATCGAGTCAGTGATGCCATCCAGCCATCTCATCCTCTGTCGTCTCCTCCTCCTCCTGCCCCAAATCCCTCCCAGCATCAGGGTCTTTTCCAATGAGTCAACTCTTCACATGAGTTGGCCAAAGTACTGGAGTTTCAGCTTTAGTATCAGTCCTTCCAATAAACACCCAGGACTGATCTCCTTTAGAATGGACTGGTTGGATCTCTTTTGCAGTCCAAGGGACTCTCAAGAGTCTTCTCCAACACCACAGTTCAAAAGCATCAATTCTTCAGCACTCAGCTTTCTTCACAGTCCAACTCTCACATCCATACATGACCACAGGAAAAACCATAGCCTTGACTAGACGGACTTTTGTTGGCAGAGTAATGTCTCTGCTTTTGAATATGCTATCTAGATTGGTCATAACTTTCCTTCCAAGGAGTAAGCGTCTTTTAATTGCATGTTTGCAATCACCATCTGCAGTTATTTTGGAGCCCAGAAAAATAGCCACTATTTCCACTGTTTCCCCATCTATTTCCCCCGTTTCCCCATCTATTTCCCATGAAGTGATGGGACCAGATGCCATGATCTTCATTTTCTGAATGCTGAGCTTTAAGCCAACTTTTTCATCTTCCTCTTTCACTTTCATCAAGAGGCTTGTTAGTTCCTCTTCACTTTCTGCCATAAGGGTGGTGTCATCTGCATATCTGAGGTGACTGATATTTCTCCTGGCAATCTTGATTCCAGCTTGTGTTTCTTCCAGCCCAGCGTTTCTCATGATGGCTCTTCAGTTCATGCTAAAGTCATAACATAGGAGTCTTGCTGTAGGGACACCACATTTGTATGTGTGTGCCTCTCAGGGGCCTGAAACATCACAGATGGATTGTTTTTCAATTATGAAAACAAGTGGGAGTCACAGTCAGAGGCACTATGCCTGAGTTCATGAGTTCCAGGTCCCCCATGGGAGGCACAGAGACACCAACCGAGACCCTGTGTCACTTAGGTGTCCGTGCCTTTTCTCGCCCAGGCTCTGGGTGTTTTGTGCTCAGAAAGCGAGCCAAGATGAAAGGGTTTCTGAGAGAACACTCTGGAGTACCTTGCCTTGATTTAAACATCGATAGAACTTCCTGGGCACACCCAGAAGAGGAAGGAAGGGTCAAGAATGCACGTTCTTCGATGTGATGATGAAGCAGCTTTCTTCCATCCATTTCCAGCCCCTCTGGTTATGTTATTTTCCTTGGGAGAAACTTTGTGTAGTGTGGTGTTGACTTAGTCCAGTTGCAGATAAAAACACTCAAGGTGTCAGCCAGATAGAGACATCCCAATGAGAACTTCATGTGTATTTTGTTTTATATGTATATCAACATCCACAAACATTTATATGATACAGATAGATGTTAAAACAAAACAAAATGTGCATGTATATGATACAGATAAAATGAAACAAAATGCACATGAATATTTATCCATATCTACACACATTCATATACTAGAGTAACGTGGGGTGGCAGTTATGGTCCCAGAGTTTTTTTTAATTGACATGTAGTTGATGTATAGTGTTGTGTTCGTCTCTGCTGTGCAGCGGAGTAATTCAGTTATACGTGTATGTAGATGATTATATTTTCCATTATGGTTCATCATAGGATACTGAATATAGTTCCCTGTGCTCTACAGAGAACCCTGTTGTTTCTCCATTCCGTATGCAATAGTTTATATCTGCTAATCCCAAACTCCCGATCCGCTCCTCCCTCATCCTCCTTCCTCTTAGCAACCACGAGTCTGTCTCTATGTCTGTGAGTCTGTTTCTGTTTTGTAGAAAGGCTCGTTTGTGTCATATTTTAGATTCTACATGTAAGTGATGTCACATGGTATTGTCTTTCTCTTTATGGCTTTACTTAGTATGGTAACCTCTAGGCCCATCCATGTTGTTGCAAACGGCATTATTTTATTCTTTTTAATGGCTGGGTAGTATCCCCACTGTATATATGTACCACATTTTATCCATTTATCTGTTGATGGACACTTTGGTTGCCTTCGTGTCTTGGCTATGGTGAACAGTGCTGCTATGAACCTGTATATTTTATTTTTTTTTACCATCAAAATTCAAACTTTGTTTTGTATAACAAAACATAATCTAAAATGAGTTAATCAGTGTCTACATCTTTTTATACTTGTTTTTCAATTTTTTGAAGACAGAGTGGCCTTACTGGAATTATTCTATTCTGTATTTTATTCTTTCTTCAAAGAGATGAAGTTCATTTTATTTTATTTTATTTTTTATTTTATTTTTTTAACAAGAGCTTTTATTAACTCACTGGGCATTCATGACATAGTCAGCACAATTAAGCATGCCACTTTAAGCCAAAGAATTAGACACCATTCTCTGAATCAACTCCAATCCTTACTCCTTTAAGATACAGATGGTTCCTGAAGGCAGAATGAACCTGTATATTTTAGAATTAGAGTTTTGTCTGGATTTATGTAGGGCCACAGAGGTTTAATTAGACCTTGAAGAGGTTAGGACTTTGACTACTTTTATGAAATCCAAACCCTGGGGTATGTCTCAAGACTACTTGTGCCCTCCTTTTTCCTGGAACTACTGAATGAGGAGGATAAGAATTTTTCTGGGAAGTTTTGGTCTTTTTCAAATGTACTGGAAGGTTCAGGGTGAAGTAACAAGCGGTTTGGAACTTCCCTGTCACTCATAGTTGTTGCGACGTTGGTCTTCAGTTTGGGTCCAGCTGGGTGTAAGTGTGACAGTTAGCATGGTGAGTTGGGAATCACTCTGCATAGTTTGATGATTTTAATATTCAGGATAACATATATGATGGGACTTTGGAGCGGGAAGTCATGAATAAAACTCTTAGTTCTTCTACTAATCAGCTGTGTGATCTTGAAAGTTACTTAAACTCTCTGGGCTTTAACTTCCTGATCTATAAAACAGGACATAAAATGGATTGCTTCATGGAGCAGACTGAAGGATGCTCAATAAATGTTCTGCTCCTTCCTCTTTCTTCCCTCCTCTCCTTCCTCTTCTTCCATCCTTCCTTCAGGTTCTGCTGCCTTCCCACACTGCACCTTCGTATGTTTTTTGGGAAGGATTCAGAAACTTGATTGGAGAAAAAGTACAGAACCGAGCTCGTGGACAGAGTTGGCTGGTGGGTATTGCTCTGTGCATGGGAAGGGCTGACAGACAGAGGTGTCCTGATAGAAAGGATTAGTGCCAGGTTTGAAGATCTACAGCCTACCAAAGGCAGAAGGCCTGATTGTGTACCCCACTTCTTGTTAACAGAGAAACAGGTGCCTCCTAGAAGACATTATATACCTGATGTGGTCACAATCAGGAACTTCAGATGAACTTTTATTATTGGTGATTGCAATAGATACTCAGAATAGGGGGCTCTACGAGTGGATGAGGGAGATGTAGATCCATAGTAAGACCCAGCAGGCTCACATTTAAGATGATCCCTTGGGGGCACTTGAGTGAGTTAGGACAAGGCCCTTTTGATTTGGTGGGACTTCTCCCCGTCTCTTTCCCCTAAGCTTTCAGTTCTGACATCTCACCTTTGCTCAGCCTTGCTTCAAATCTGGAAAATGCCCTGGAAATGTGGATCTCATTAGAATCACTTGAGCCTTGTCCTGATTGTTCTTTTCCAGGGCTAATATGGATATTTTTCTAATGTAGGCTTGAAAGAGAATGAAAGCGTGTGCTGCCTAAATTAATTTGTTGTGAAAACAAAATCACTTCATTCTCCAGATTCCTTCAAACACTTGATCTTTCCTCTAGTTTTCTGGCTCTCATCCTTCATGACCCATCTCTTTTCTGGGAACTTTTTCTTGGCTTAGAATCCTAGCGTTGCTCTGAATGAGGCAAAGGGGTCTGTGCCCAGATCACTTTGGAGGAGCCAAGGGGAAGACCCACCCAGTCCACTGAGCCCCAGGGGTGCACGCTAAGGTCCTGAGTAGAGACTCGGTTTCTTAACATATTGGTCTGAAAATAGCTTTCCTGTCCTAAAGCAGGTCCCAAGGGGTTTGTCAGACTGTTCAAGGAAACTAAATAAATATATACATATGCATGTTAAACTTTTATATTATCATGTGATCCCACTATATGGTTCCAGTTTAGCTTCATGGTTTTTTTAAAAATGAGTCATTTAATGTTAGCTGTGTTCCCAGATCCTTCTCAAGCCTTCTCCCATCATCTCTCCAGCCTTGCTGGAGCCTGAGTTGGGCCTGGCATACAGTATGTCTGTCTTGGAAGCAATTAGCGCTCTGGGTGAAGGGCGCATGCACTGGTGCCTCCTTCTCACCAGGCTCCTAAGCTGGTTGGACTTTGCTTGGATCAAAGTATTGTGAATTTTGTGGGTCACTCTCTTCTCCCCTTCTCATTCATTTTAAATTATTTTACTTATCCTCCCAACATTTATCACTTGCTTGGTATGTCCCAAACATTGTGCTTAGCTCTCAAGGGAAGAGGAATCTGAAATGAAATATGGATCTTGGCCCCTTTGCAGGGCTTTGCAGCCTACTCAGACAGAAAAACCGTGTTGCCCAATAAGGTAAATGCTGTTGTTGTTCAGTTGCTAAGTCGTGTCTGACTCTTCATGGACTCTAAGGTGCCAAGGTTCCTCTGTCCATGGGGTTTTCAGGCAAGAATATTGGAGTGGGTTGCCAATTTCCTCCTCCAGGGGATCTTCCTGACCCAGGGATCTAACCTGCATCTCCTGCATCAGCAGGGGGATTCTTTACCACTGAGCCACCAGGGAAGCCCAATAAGGTAAATAATATAGGGTAGATAATAACAGGTGACACTTCCTGAGCTCTCAGAATTTGCTAGATTCTGTGTTAATTGATTTTCGTATATTATTGCTTTCAATGTCTGTAATATTGGAGCATGTATTTTCCCCGTCTCACAGATGAGGAAGCTAAGGCTAGAAGATGTGAACAGCTGCCCCAGGTCCTAGTGCCAGAGGCAAAATTTGAACTCAGACTATCCAGCTCCAAACCTTAACAGACAGAGAGTGATAAATGCCATAATAGTGAGAGTTTGCTCATTTCTCGGTTTTTCATTCATAAACTGGGGATCGTTTCCCTGCTGTTGTCTCATCCATAAACTGGGGTTCAGTTCCCCCGCTATTGTCAACTCCTCCCCTCAGGCCTGTTGATAAGAGTGCACAGGAGGAAATGCACTCACGTATTCTGAGAGCCGCGTGGACCAGGTGGTTTCTGTGTGTTTTCTTTCTGCAGCTGCCTTGGAGAACAGGCATTAGCCTCTCTGGATTCCCCCAGGAGCAGCCCTATGTGACTGTGGGTGAGGTCATGGGCCTCTGCCTGTGGCTTCCAATTTGGGGCATCAAAAGCGTGAGCTCAACAATGGTGGAACCAAGACCAAGGCCACAGTCAGGGCTGACAGTAACAATGTGTCACTGGGGCCTTAGGAATGTGCTAACCCTTTGCCAAGTAGGATGGTCCCCTCCACCCCATTTTATTGAGATATAATTGACATGTAATATTGTATAAGTTTAAAGTGTACCATGCATTAATTTGATACAGGTGTACAAGGGTCAGGAAGATCCCCTGGAGGACGAAATGACAACCCACTCTAGTATTCGTGCCTGTCTAATCCCATGGACAGAGGAGCCTGGCGGGCTACAGTCACAGAGTTGCAAAGAGTCACACTGAGCCACTGAGCGCACACGCATCCTGCAATAATATTAGCACCTTAGCTTAGCTGACACCTCCAGCACATCACATAATTACTGTTTCTTTTCTTAAGTGAGAACTTTAAAGATCTACTCTCTTAGCAACTTTCAAGGGTATAACTTAGAATTGTCAACTCTGTGCACTTGCTGCTGCTGCTGCTAAGTTGCTTCAGTCGTGTCCGACTCCATGCAACCCCATAGATGGCAGCCCACCAGGCTCCCCCCGTCCCTGGGATTTTCCAGGCAAGAACACTGGAGTGAGTTACCATTTCCTTCTCCAATGCAGGAAAGTGAAAAGTGAAAATGAAGTCGCCCAGTCATGTCTGACTCTTAGTGACCCCATGGACTGCAGCCCACCAGGCTCCTCCGTCCACGGAATTTTCCAGGCAAGAGTACTGGAGTGGGGTACCATTGTCTTCTCTGTCTATGCACTTGACCCCCTGTCTTTGGACCTAGGCTACCAGGGCCCCTTCCCTGGGCCCTGACTTTGGAGGGCCCTGGCCTGGCTGGTCCCCTGCTGTGCCTTCCTCAGGAAGTGAGGTGTCTGTGGACCAGTGGAACATGCCCATCAGAAACCTTCATCCCCTCGAGTACCAGGAGGCCTAGAATTTCCTGCCCACTTGGGTAGTCATCTTCCCTGAATCCACATTCCCTGGGTCAGACCATGCTTCTAGTTTGTACAACCCTAGGTCCAAAGGGCGTAGGGGTGGGGAACAGTTTTCAATGGGTGTGGACAAAGCTTTGTGTCCTGAGTTGTCTGCACTTGACGGGACAAGATCCTAAGGGTGCAGAATAGAACTGGGGTGAGAAGTGAAGGGCAGTGAGCTGCAGGCCGGGGTGCCTCTGCGTGTGCTGTTGCCCCAGGCCCCTGAAATGTTAGAGGTGAGCCCATGCCAGGCACTTTCCTGCATTATTCCCTGTAAATCTCACCACAACCCCGTGTGGTGTGCATACCATCACCTACAGATGGAGAAGCTGGGGCTTCGATAGCTTCAGTGGCATGCTCGAGGTCACAGAGCTAGGTTTCTAACTCAAATGTCTTTCAGAAGCTCATGTTATAAACCACCACCTGACATCCAAAACACTGGAGTCACTTTGAGGTGCTGGTTAAATATGCAGATTCCTGGACTTTTCTCCCCACACTCATGCATCAGGGTCTCTAATGGGGGACTGGGAGATCTGTTTTTAAACAGTCTCCTCATAGGACTCTCTGCTCAGTAGCAGGGATCAAGTCCAGACATGCCCTAGCCTAGCAATGTGACCTTGACCAAGCACGACGGCTTTGTTGTGCCGCTGGTACCTCATCTGTCAGTGTGGATAACAGCACCTGCTCTTGTGAAGACCGCAGTGAAACTAGCCATATGTGTTATGTATTTGGCCCAGGACAGGGCTTAGACATGGGGAGTTGAATATCTGTCTCCCCCTTCTTCTGATCTTTCTACGCAAGTGGAGTCTCACCCTTCCTGCAGGGCTTATTGTTGGTTCTGCTTTCCCAGGGCCAGATTATCAGGAGTATCTGCTAAATTAATTTATTTCTGAGATCTCAGCTACTAAGAGTTTATGGCTTAATAAGCCCTTTCTTGGCTATTGGCAGAGGACAGGAGGCTCTTGGAGATGAAAAAACGTTCAGGATCCGTGGATCTGGCTCCCTGACGTGGAACTGGGCTCTGTCAGAGGTAGGGGAGAAAGCCACAGCTTTTCAATCAGCAGAGAGACACCACGTAGGAAGCTGTAACTGTGGCCCCTTCCTGGTGCAGCTTCTGTGACCCTCTGGAAACACCTGTCTCTTGGAACCCTGCGCCAGTGTTCTTGGGTCTCTGCTGCAGCCTAGCCTCTCTTCTCTCTGGTTTCCCTTGTCTTAATGTTTCTGCTCTGAGAAGTGGAGTTAAGAAAGGCAACTCCCTTCAGATGGGCTGTGCTGAGATTCCAACGAACAGAACCTGCCCTTGGAGGGCCGTAGAGGAGGTGTGGGAGTCTGACAAATGCCAGGAGAAATTGATCATGGGGAAGGTAAGATGCCAGGGAGTCAATTGCTGTCCCTCCTGGGGAGACACACAGACAGACAAGCTGTCAGGAAGGGCACGCACTGCCTGTACCACGCTGCTGTACTAAGGGAGGAGGGAGCTGCCTTTATCCACGTTCATTTATTTCACATCCTTCACACGTGTGCTGTGGCCGTAGGTTTTGTGAAGGTGCAGCTGTGGTCTCTGGCCCTGGAAGCCCCAGGCTTGCTGAGGAGGCCAGATCCAGAACTCAGGAAACATTCAAAAGCACCAGACATGAGTGGGGGTGGGTGCCCACCAGGGTGCAGGACACCCAGAGGGATGGGTTCGCCCCCGAGGCTCAGAGCTGCTCCTTTCAGGAGCTGCGCCTGGCTGGACCCGAGGGTAGGCCGCTTCTGTTTTTTTGTTAAGCATTTTTTTTAAAAATAAAGCACATTTGCATCTCATCTCAGAGTGAGATGAGTCCACCAGATGCTGTGATAAAATGCTGACTGTATTCTCTGAACACCAGCGGGGCTCCTTCTGGTGCCAGGTGAGCTAGGCAGCTGCAGTAGTGAGTACTGTTATTGTTGTTGGTGCTTTTTATCCTTCCGGGAGAGAGGCTCTTGAAAGTCATCAGACACCATGCTCCCAGGTGCAGTAACCATCACACAGGTCTTGCCAAGAATCAGCTGCCGTGTGGCTCCCTTTGAAACTCTTGGATGACTCCCAGATGTCATGGTGGTCCTCTCCCCTGGAAATTGCTGTCTCCATACAGACACGGGGAGACCCTCCTGTTGACCTGTCCCGATCCGTCTGTCACATCCTTGCTTCTGAGGCTCCTGCCCCGCTGAGCATCCTGGCCAGACCCGCTTATACTTTGGCCCACATAGCTCCTTCTGGGCCCAGTATATTGCTTCCTGCGGCAGTGCCCTCCTGCTGGATCCAGGTCATCTTCAGGTCCTTCAAGTCTCGGCTCTTCCCCTGCTCCTCTGTGCGGTGCCTCCAAGGCAGACAGAGGGGCTCCTCCAGTGCTCCTCGCCCATCCCTTCCTCACAGCCATCCCCTGGACCCCTATTGTCCTTCATGCAGCCATGGTCCCACCAGACTCTAAACATTCCTAAGGGCAGGAGCTGGGCCTCGTTTGCCACTGTGTGGGCACAGGCCTGGCCCTTGCTGAGTCAGCACATTTGTTGACCAACTGAAGGATTGTGAGGAGGCAAAGACAGTTCCAAACTTAGAATCGAGAGACATGGGGGCTCCAGCGCTGACTTGAGGAGTTGAGTAGTTGTGTGACCTTGGCCCCAACGGCCCCACCTGTGTGAGACAACATTCACCGAAGCACAAGCACGTGGGAAAGTACAGATAAGAAGCCAAAGTTCACAGAGAGCTGTCTTTATTTCCCGGTAAGCCTATGGCATTATGGAATCAGCCAGGGGACATGCTTCTAATCCTGAATTAAAAACATGCCAAAGTTGGCCTCGTTCCAGACACAAAGTCCTTCAAGCCAGTAATTTAGTTGAATCATCTACATAAACCGAATATCGGGTTCTGTAAAAGACACTAAGGCCCGGATTTTGGTTGTGAGCTGTGCAACTTCGGGAAATGCCTCTGGGATTCATTTTCCTTGAATGCACTTATCTGTTACTTGTGAAAGGTAAATGTCAAAAGCTCTTGCCCTGCTGGCATCAGGAGGAGGCTGCAAGGACCAAGTGAGGTGATGATCTTCCCAGGGGCGGCACCTGGGATGCGGTGAGGGGCTGTAGAGGCAGGAGGTCAGGGTGGGGGAGGCTGCTGGCACTCCACACAGGTCCCCCCTGGAACTCATCATGGCTGTGAGTGTTGGCCACGAGGGGGCACTGCTATGTGCTTCCTGAGACTTGCCCTTGGAGGAATGGGTGCCTACCCGCGAAAAGCCAAGCATTCCCCTGGGCTCCTGCAGCCCACACACCTGGCAGACTACAGGAGGCTACAGAAGAAAGGTCAGCCTCCTCGTGTCAGGAAGGGCCAGTGTCTAGTACAATCGGTACCTGGCTTCCCTTCCTGAGTGCCTTGAGAACCCCAATATTGTTGTTCAGGCGCTGTGTCATGTCTGACTTTTTGCGAACCTATGGACTGCAGCCCACTACCTCCTGGAGTTTGCTCAAATTCATGTCCATGGAGTCAGTGATGCTATCTAACCGTCTCATGCTCTGCTGTCCCCTTCTCTTCCTGCCCTCAATCTTTCCTAGCATCAGGGTTTTCCAGTGAGTCAGCTCTTCCCATCAGGTGGCTAAAGTATTGGAGTTTCAGCTTCAGCATCAGTCTTTCCAATGAATACTTAGGGTTGACTTCCTTTAGGATTGATTGGTCTGACCCCCTTGTAGTCCAAGGGACTCTCAAGAGTCTTCTCCAGCACCACAGTTTGAAAGCATCAGTTCTTTGGTGGGCAGCCTTCTTTGTGTTCCAACTCTCATGTCTAAGCCATTGTTATTGTTCAGCCGCTCAGTCATGTTCATCTCTTTGTGACCCCATGGACTGCAGCACACCAGGCTTCCCTGTCCTTCACCATCTCCCAGAGCTTGCTTAAACTCATGTTCTTTGAGTCAGTGATACCATGTTAACCATCTTGTCCTCTGCCTTCAGTCTTTCTCAGCATCAGGGTCTTTTCCAGTGAGTCAGTTCTTCGTATTGGGTGGCCAGTGTATTGGAGCTTCAGCTTCTGCATCAGTCCTTCCAATGAACACCCAGGACTGATCTCCTTTAAGATGGATTGGTTGAATCTCCTTGCAGTCCAAGGGACTCTCAAGAGTCTTCTCTAACACCACAGTTTAAAAGCATCAATTCTTCAGGGCTCAGCTCTCTTTATGGTCCAACTGTCATTTTCATACATGAATGGTGGAAAAACCATAGCTGCAACTCTATGGACCTTTGTTGACAAAGTGATGTCTCTGTTTTTTAATATACTGTCTAGGTTTGTCACAGCTTTCCTTCCAAGAAGCAAGCATCTTTTAATTTCATGGCTGCAGACACTGTCCACAGTGATTTTGGAGACGAAGAAAATAAAATCTGTCACTGCTTCCATTTTTTCCCCTTCTATTTGCTATGAGATGCTGAGACCAGATGCCAGGATTTTAGTTTTTTTTCAATGTTGAGTTTCAAGCCAGCTTTTTCACTCTCCTCTTTCACCCTCATCAAGAGGCTCTTTAGTTCTTTTTCATTTTCTGCCATTAGGGTGATATCGTCTGCATATCTGAGGGTGTTGCTATTTCTCCTGACAATCTTGATTCCAGAGAAGCCCAGACAACCTCTTTTAAGCAAATTGCTATCCTAATCATTGTGTTCATTCTCCAGAGAAGACCATGTAATCTTTGATATCAAGTGTCAAAGTCACCACAGGAACTAGTGACTGGTATGTCTGGCTTGCTTTTCAGAGCCCCAGGATCCTGGAGGGAAGCCCCAGGGAACGCTGGTGCTGGTGTGAAGAAAAGGGACGTCTTCCCTGCACAGACCCAGCTTCTTACTCTGGTGATGTGGTCGGGAGCTGCAGTTCAGAGATGAAGCGTTTGGTCAGGGTCACACTGCTAGTCAGAAGCAGAGCAGCATCTCGAACCCAGGTTCCTTAATCCAAGATCAACACCCTTTCCATTGTATGTCTTTACCTGCCAGAGCCCTGCTAGGAAACAGAATTCCTCTTGGGATGGTTTGATGAGAGGAGACTTATAGAGCAAAGGGTGGGGTTCTGAAGATCAACAAGGGATGCTGAGGTATCCAGAGTCAGTCAGGAGCAGATAGCTGCCACCATCGCTGGGCTTGAAGTATCAGGGGGAGAGGATGGTTTTCTTGAAACCCGAAGAGAGCTGAGGGTGGAGGTGTGGCTGCCTGACAGTGGCTGGAGTGTGGAGGGAGGCATTCTCGCCCACAGTGTGGCCCAAAGCAGGGAGTGGGAGGGGAAGGCTAACTTGGCAGCGCCTCCATGGGGGGAGCGCATTGGAAGGCCCCAGCAAGCCTGGCGACGCAGTCCCTGGTGGCGAATGGCACCGAGGAGGCAGAGAGCAACCCGCACAGCCTAACTACGCTGTCACGCCATCTGCCCAGAGGAGCGGATGAACAGTGTTGGCGCAAGACCTCGGCACGTTTCAAGTCAGGCTTCCTGGCCCTTTGTGTGTGTGGCGGTGAGTTCAGTACTTGTGAACCTGCTCAGGGCTCCTTGAGCCCCAAAGCTGCCCACTGTTCTGAGAGGCACTTGTCTTTCTGAGGGGCCAGGAATGCAAAGTTTCCTCTGGTGGCAGACTGGAGAATTGAGTGACAGGATGGAGACTTCTCCGGACAACTCCAGGTTTTGGAGTGAACAGTCCCTGCAGAGCTGGCATCAGTGATTTGTGGGTGTGCACCTGAAGGGTTTGGACAAACTTTGACACTGGGTTTTGCTAACAAAGCCCTACCCCACCATGACAGGCAGGGTGCCTCAAACCCTAATTTGCAGATTCTGAGGCTCAGCATTTA
Organism: Nanger dama; assembly: GCA_917880005.1. NCBI lineage: Eukaryota > Metazoa > Chordata > Mammalia > Artiodactyla > Bovidae > Nanger > Nanger dama. The sequence goes on from CAKJTW010000026.1 coordinate 15,664,088, forward strand.
CACATTATCTCTGTGAAGAACCTGCCTCAAAGCTGGGCTGTTTGTTGTGGTCTTGTGTGTCCCAGAGAGAGAAGCTCGCTTCTGCAGGAATGATTTTACGATGTATAAAATGCAGTCTTTTCTTATAAATTCTTAGCCCAGAGGAGCAGAGTCTCTCCTTGGCATGATCACTTCAGGGAATGCCCAGGGGACCAAGCAACACTCCAGTTATTATTAAGTCCAGCATATTCACACTGATTTCAAGGACAGTGTGATGCCCTTGTTGACTGAATAAGCATGATCCTGGATAGGCAAAGATTGACTAGAAAGCCAGGCTGCAAGGTGGAACGAGGAACGTGCTCTTCACCTGTCTCCAGAACCCAGCATGACAAAAGGCAAGTGATGTACATTAGATACGCGATTCTCCGCATCCCATGGTCGTGCCAGACCATCTGCCACCACAGACTGTCGGCTGCTCGCCTCTCCATGCTCTCTCAGGCCAACTTCCTTTGTTGAGGGTCTCCCTGGATGTCATTAGCAACGTTTTCTTTCCTGATTGTAGGGTAAGGAGTGCTGTGCCTCTGAATGTCATTGCCTTCAGATTCTGTGGGCAGAGTGAAGACAGTTAATGGTTTTCAAGCAAATTGTCTCAGGGACCCTGCGAGAGTCCTATCCTGTCTGTTCTGAGCTCTCCTCCTAGGTCTTTACAAAGCCTGTTTAACTTCCAGGCATTCCCAACTTATGTGGGCTGTGTGAAGAAACATCAGCCCGGAAGGAGCTGGTCTTCTAATTTTCCTCATTATTAGTAAAATCTGGCAGGGAAGCTGTGTCACAGGAGTCAAGCTTAGGTAGGGTGAGTCACTCAGTCGTGTCCGACTCTGCGACCTCATGAACTGTAGCCCGCCAGGCTCCTCTGTCCATGGGATTCTCCAGGCAAGAATGCTAGAGAGGGTAGCCATTCTCTTCTCCAGGGGATCTTCCTGACCCAGGGATTGAACCCAGGTCTCCTGCACTGCAGGCAGATTCTTTACCGTCTGAGCCACCAGGGAAGCCCAAAATTAGATAAGTATCTGGATAAACTCTGAATGCCTGTACTTTATAGCATTTGGCACAGGGAGACTGCTTGTCAGATATTTTCTTTTCATTCCTCTTTTATTCAACAGTTATTTCTTGAGAAACTATTGTATGCAAGGCAATGCATTAGGCATTGGGGATATGGCTATGAAGAAGGATGATAACTTCTGTCCTCAGGGAGTATGTAAGTGTAGCTTTTTGAACTTAAATTTAGTGCAGTCTTTTGGTCTGTCTGTCCATCTATCCATCTTGTACCCATTATCCATCCATGGCTTTGCTTCGTATTGCCTTGTGTCACCTCACAGTTCCACCTGATTTCCAGGGCTATAGAGAGACACTGAGCTGTACGTCATTACTCATAATTTAGCTGACAGGTCTGGCATATCTATGGCCTCCGCTGCACTGCAGGTGTGGAGATGTTGTTAGTAAGATTGGGAGAGTAAGGCTTCTCTTCTGATGGAAAGGATACAGAATGTCGATTGCAAGAGGGAACATGCGCTGTGGCTTGTAAGTCTTCTCTGGTACCTCCTGACATTTATATTTATGATCTTTTATTCACTCATACACACATTCTTCCAACAAATGTTGATTAAACCCCTGCCATGTGCTAAATACCACAAATGTAGAGATGGATAAGTGACGGGTGCCGTCAAAGGGTCACAGGCTGGAGGATTCAATAACCCTCAGTCAGTCTTGAGCTTGAGTTTACATCTTCCCTCTTCTTTCTACCCAATCCCAACCGATTCCACAGTTTGGAAAGACATGTTATTTTTTGTCCTCCTGATCCCCCCACCCCGCCCCAGGAAGTTAGGCCAGGCTTTTCATATGCCCCAGTCAGGACAGTGACTGAGGCTTTGAGCGGATGCACGTCTGGGTGACTGAGTAGATGGCAATCAGAGGCTTATGTTGACTTGGGCTGGGTGTGGACATCTAAGACGGGGTGGCGTAGGGGTTTTTAGCTGGTGCTCTGGAGCCAAGAACCACCCAAGTGAAAGCATAGCCCTTTGTGACCTGGTTGGATGACCTCAAGCAAGGTTACTTTTCCTTTTGTCCTATGTAAAGTGGGGACCATTATTAGAATCTCTAAATCACATGTTGTGTTTTCTGGATGGAACTGTGTTCATGGGTACCTAACAGTGGTCAAAATCACAGGGCTATAGTCTACAAAGGATATATTTTATTGTACATAAATTAAAAGAAATCAACCTGCGTGTGTGTGTGTGTGTGTGTGTGTGTGTGTGTGTGTGTGTTGAGGTGAGAGTAGGAATATGGCCTGGAACAAATGAATCTAACTGTCTTTAAAATGATTCACACAATCACACTAGAGGGTCTGAGCTGACAGAAGTTACCTAGGAAATATTGTGTCTACTTCAGTTTAGAAAAAAGGCAAAAAAGAGTTGCACACAAACGTGATATTCTAATTGGGAAATTTGTTTCTCACAGGGGTACTGGGTTAGAAATTCTGAACTTACTTAAATTTATCCCACTCATGACTTATGATTTTTCAATCTGAGGAAACTCTTTAATCCTGGAAAATTTCCTACTGTTGTATCTTTGGATACAGCGTCTCTCTCATTTCTTTTCCTCACTTCTTGCTCTTTCTTCCACACCCTCTAACTTCTCATGCATGGTCCCCATCCTGTGTCTCTCTCTGTGCATCCTAAGTTTTCCAGATAAAATGTCCACTCACTAATTCCCTCTTTGGTTGGTCTGTCTGCAGTTTAACTAGTCACTCCCATCTCAGTCTCTCTCTCTGCCTCTCCACGCTCTCTCCACCAGCCTCTTACTTGCCTTTTCTCCTCAGCTCCTCCAGAGAAGCTGGGCTTTCTGCCCTGAGGCCTTTCTACGTGCTGTTAGCTCTACCTGGCAGGTCCCTATCCCCCAGCCTCCTTCTTGCTGCTGCTTCCTGTTCATTCCTCCTTCTCAGCGACCTTACCCTGAGACTCCAGGAAACTAACTGGATGAGATGCTTCCTACTTCACTTGTTCAAGTCCCCTCTGATTTCATTTAGGTGACACTCTTCCGGGGTCCAGCCCTGGTAGATCCAGGGTAATTCAAAGTTTGGGGCGGAGTAGGCGTCCTAGAAAAACTATCTAATTACAGATAGAGGAATTTAGCAGAGAAAAAGAGGCCAAATAACTTGGTTAACACAGGGTACCAATCACCACCTACGTAGGCCGCAGGCGTCTTCCCGTTCTCCCGAAGGAGAGGAGGCACTGAGCCCCGCACCCCCACCCCCACCCCTGGTCCGATCTTAGAAGCCCAGGCAAAATTAGTAGGCTTGGTGAGTCCTATGCACCAGATGGGAATTTGGCCAGAAAATAGTAGGAGAGAGAGAAAGGGGCCGAATAACTTGGTTTACGTGGGGTACGAATAACATTCCGGACAAGGAATTTGCACCATCTTTGTTGGGCCACCGGTGCCACTTGTGGGCTTGAAAACCGGGGCAAATAAGCAGACATGGAGGGCACCCACGCTCCAGATGGGAATTCAGCCGGAAAATTGGGGAGCAGAAAGGAACGACGTGAGGGAATCAGTCTTTCCGGAACTGATCCAATTTCTTTATTTTTCTGGTTTGTTTATATACCTTTTGTTACACATAGGGATGAATACAGAGTCATGTGGGGGTCAGCAGACCTGACTCTTGTCACAATCAGGTGTTTCATATAAAATTATACAAAGGTCTTATGACCGTGAGGTCTGCTGACATTTTATGGCCCTTTCTGATACCAGTCAGTTAACCAGAAAACTTATTTTTCCAGGAGTGATTTTTTTCAGGCACTACCCTCCAAATAAAGTTGCATTCCTATAGGGTGAGGGGTGTAGTGAGTTACAATCAAGAAAGGAATTTACTTAACCTAAGGTTTAACATGATTAGTCTTAAAGGTTAATACTTATTTCTCTTATATGCTTGAAGGTTAATACTTATTTCTCCTATATGCTAGTTATATTCATTATAAGGGCAGGGAATATGAAGATTTAGCAGCAAACATCAGCCCAACAAATGAAAAACCCTTTACCAATGTTCCCTTTACAATCTATTTAGTCTTAAGATAGTGATAAGGTTACATTTTTGCATACCAAGGACACAGTGATTTATAACAAAGTACAGTAGTCTATAACAAAAAGAGAAAATTCATTAACTCAAAAAGTCTAATATTGCTAACATCAGAAACTACTATATTTCCTTTTCTATATTCCAAATACATTGATTAATATATTCCCAGGTGCCTAAGGATATGAAGGCCTGTGGGTAATCAAATGAGAAAAGCCCTATGCTAATACTCCAAAGTCTCTGTGCTGTTTATGGCTGAGAGGTTGTCACACAAGCTAGTCTGTCAGCAGAGAGGTTTGACCTGAGCCACCCTTGTCACACCCAAGGCAGGGAATTAGCAGTAATTATTGGCATGACAAATGAAAAAACCCTTCACCAATATAATTCCTAATCAACCCACTAATACTACCCTAGTAATCTTCTAACTTCTCAAAAGAGTCTGTATTTAGAAAGTTTTAAAGCATCCCATGCCTCTCACAGCTGGGAGGCTGTAAGCAATCACATGCGGCCGGATGAACCTGATCAGGCAGGCTGGAGAGCCTTCAGAGTTTGTAAGTTGAAACACTCTTGTCACGCTCAGGAATTTTTATTAACTGGGGCTGCAAGTTAACTCCTCCGAGAGAAATGGTTATGGGGGAGAGCTCCCCATAAAGTACTCTGGTTTTGGGGTTAGATGCTCGGGAATAGGGGGTTTCCTGAGGCTTGATCATGCCTTTGCGTATGCCAAGCGTCCTTCCTCATGACCTTTGCCATGGGCGGAGTTCCTCACGCTGGCCCCCAACAACACTCCTCTGCCATTCATGGGCATTTTTTCTTAAAATTTTCTTTTCCTCTTGGTGGGAAATTCCTGAGGGCCTACGCCTACCCCATCTTCCCAGCATCTGGCTCAGAGATGCGTACCTAGCAGCCATATATGCTGAGTGAAGGGATTCGTGTTGGTAGGTCTGCTCCAGATGCATTCTGTCCTTTGGGAGGCTTGAGCTCTCCTGTCTCCTCAGCTGCCTCTCTCTCCCGCCTTTTCTTCCTTCTCTCCTCCTTCTCAACTTCCTTATAAGTGTGACAGGGCTGGAGAGCCTGGCATGAATTAGGGGTGTCCTTCCTGCCCACCTTGAGCCCTCCTAGTTTCAACCTTCTTCTGCACAGACTCTGATGCAACATGAGGAAGGAGACAGACTCAGTTTCTCAGGCTGAGTCGCTGGGTCACCTGCGAACACTGCACCCCTAGACAGACAATGCTTTCTTCTTTTTCTTATCCTGGGAGCCAGAATACATCTGTTCAATGATCCTGCTACTGAATGCTGCTAAGTGATCAAGCCCTCAATATATCTGGGAGGCAGGAGGGCCAGCTTATTTTGATCTCCACGTGGCTCCTTCTGCGTCCATCTTGTTCTAGTCTTCAATGGAGGATGGCATTTATGGAAGCAGGACTGAAACCAACCAACAGAGAGTCTGGCTGAAGAAGTCACGTGCAGCCCCATGATGTCACCTGTGTCATCTCCCAATATCTAGACCTTTCCCATCCAGGTAGCCTGAGTTGAGGGGGCTCCATTCATTAGGGAGCTGTGCTGTTGCAACAGCCAGGCTAAAGCTGTGCTCCTGTTCGCCAACACCCCGCTGACATGCTAAGCATGGGAGTTGTCTGGTTTATTTACCTACAAGGAGACTTAATCCACGTAAATGTCTGACTTGGGCCCCACTTTCACCCCGATGAATCACTGAGTGGGGCTGGTGTGAGGGGCCTGTCCAGGGCTTCAGCTACCTTCTCTATGTCTGATAGCTCTTTTGGTTCAAATGTAGCTGCTGAGCACCATAAACACCTCCTAAAGATGCTTATTAGGGAAACATCCAAGCAATATTGCTAATTCACTTGCAAGAGCAGAGACCTGTTGAGGAGCACCAAATGGTGTTGGTTAGTAGAGGCAGGAACAAACAGGGAAGAGAAGCCACCCAGGAGGGAGGCAGGAGTAAGCGTTCCAGACTGTGCCAGGATGAGCAGGCTGAAAGCAGGCTGGGAGATGTCTTCTCAGTGACCCACGCCCCTCCTGGTTGTGAGGGTCTGCCACACTCTGGGCTCAGGCTTGGTTCCTCTAAAAGCAGACCCTGAGATGAGGATTTGGTGCCAGCAGTTCATCTGGGAGGTGATCTCAGAGGCCACCATGAAGGAGCTGGGGAAGTGAGCTAGGGAGATGGAAGAGACCCAACAAGGGGTGGGCCATTAAGCAGGAGCGCAGTGGGCTGCTGGGCTCAGTCCTGTTGGAGATGCTGAGAAACTGGGTGGAACACACCTTGGACTTGGTCTTGCCCTTTACACTGTGGGGAGAGAGAAAGAGGATATTTGGCACACACTCCCGTCCTTCACTGGTTGACAGCTGCTCCTGGGATGTTGACTCCCTGGCCCTCGCAGCTTCCCTGAGCCTGGCTGAGCAAGGTCTCAAGGCAGACTCGTGTCCCTAGGTAGAGACACAGGAAGCCAGCAGCTATGGGAATGTCTTCCAGGTGGCCCAGGGGCTGGTGGATGGGTGTGGCCGGGTCTGCTCCAACTCTAGCTGCAAAAGGACTGTGGTTTCTGGTTAAGAGCAAACCCAAACCTCCTCATCTAAAAATAAGATCTGATGAGCCTCAAGGGGAAATGGGATCGTTAGAAACCTGAAGGAAATAGCAACCCATTCCAGTATTCTTGCCTGGGAAATCCCATGGACAGAGGAGCCTGCAGGCTACAGTCCATGGGGTCACAAAGAGTCGGACACGACTTAGCAACTAAAACAAGTCATGCCCAGCTCTTTGCAGCCTCGTGGACTGCAGCATGCCAGGTCTGCAGTCGCCGTCCACAATGATTTTGGAGTCCAAGAAAATAAAGTCTGTCACTGTTTCTGTTGTTTCCCCATCTATTTGCCATGAAGTGGTGGGACCAGATGCTGTGATCTTAGTTTTTGAATGTTGAGTTTAAAGCCAGCTTTTCTATTCTCCTCTTTCCTGGAAAAACGCGCTTATGGTTTTTCCTAGGAGGCATGGTGTGGAGTGTGGTGGAGGGCACCACGGCTACCTTGCCAGGCCTGGCATCGCGTGGTGACGCACATCACAGCCCCTCTGTGAGGCCTCCACGACCAGTCTGTCTGGTCAGTGACTGTTCTCTACCAACCCCTGTGTCACCGCTAACCACCTACAGTGTCACTGGGAGCTTGTTTTTTCTTTTCTTTTCTTGTGCATACCTGATTTTCCCAACTAGGAGGCAAGGCTCCTGAGCGCCAGAGTCATGACCTACAAAAGTCCACCCTCCACGCTGAGACCTCTGAGCTGCAGGCAGTGTGAGCACCTCAGAGTCACCCTCCATAAAGCACCACCATGCGCTCCTGGGGAGGCCAGTGCTCATCCCCTGGGTCACTGGGCAGTATGTTTTCCTTCCTGGGACTGGAAGGAAAGAGCACTTGATTTTAGAGAAAAGCAAAAGATGACTTTTGTGGGAATATGTTTAAGAGCTAAAATGTCAGGCACCATGTGAGACTGTGATCTGTATTAACTCCTTTAATGTTTATCACATTCCCATTTTATAGATGTGAAAACTGAGGCATAGGCAAGTTAAGCAATGTGCCCAAGCCCTCTCATGGGAAAGCTCTTATCTGGACCCTGGGGCCAGATTCTTTCTTTCCACTGTGGGCACGGCTCCATGGTGAGGAGGGCAGGGAAGTGGGGGTGTATGTTCAGTCAGGAGAGTTACCTTGCTCACCACTGTTGCGGGGGCGCATTTCTTCGAGCCCAAGGCAGGAGTGGCTGCTGGGCTTCTACACAGCCTGGAGCAAGAGGCTGAAAGGCACAAGAGCTGGAGCAACTTGCCTCGCTCTGGTTTATTCTGCTTTTCACCATGTCTGCTCCCCTCTTCTCGCTCAGCAGCTTCATTCTCTCTACACACACATCAGCATATTTTTGCCACTTAAACACCACCTGAGACCGGCCATGGGAACTGTGTCCAGTCCCGGGGGAGAGAGTGTGACTGGTGCACCCCAGCCAGTCTACCCGAGGTGGGGTGATGAGCACTAAGCCACTCTCCACGCCGTCAGTGTTTCTGCCTGTCCCTGCCTCTAAGATCGCCATTCAGTGGTCACCGTCCTGAGGCAGGATCTGAAGGAGCTGTCAACCAGCTGGCTTCTACTCTTTCTTTTTCCTGCTGGCTTTTGCTTCCAGTTTCTGGGGTCCTCAGCTCTGGGTGAAGTCCTGCTTAACACCAGCTGGGAGCCTGTGTGCTCCAGGAAGCGGAGAGAGGACTGAGGAAGGGGGACCCTCATGTCATCTTTGGTTCCTCTGGACCACATGTGCTGAGGGTGTCCTGGAAATGGCAAGAAGTGGGTGGGAAAATGGTGCTCTCTTGGCTCAGTGCTTCTCAATCCTGCCTGGGGTGATTCCTCTGAAAATTCTGGCTTGCTTTGGTGGAGGTGGGGTTCAGGCATCACAGAATTTTAATACCACCCTGGGGATTCTAGTGTGTATCCAGGTATGGGAGCGTCTATCTTGGGCTTCCTTGGCGGCTCAGTAGTAAGGGATCTGCCTGCTAATGCAGGAGACACGGGTTGACCCGGGTTTGATCCTTGGGTGGGGAAGATCCTCTGGAGAAGGAAATGGCAACCCACTCCAGGATTCTTTCCTGGAAAACCTCATGGACAGAAAAGCCTGGTGGGCTACAGTCCATGGCACCTCAGAGTTGGACACGACTTAGCGGCTGAACAACATCTTGTCTCTGGCTTGTGGTTGTGAAAGAGAGTTTGAAATGCCAGGGTGAGCTCCAAGGGTCAGCTCTCAGAGAAAACGGCTTGTCTTTTTGTCTATCTCTTGCTCCTTTATCGTCTGACTGCACATGAACTCCCATGTGGAATCTGCTTTCTACTACCACTGTGTATTGGTGGTGTCAACGCATGAATTGTACTCTACGTCCAGTTTCTGAGGATCTTCTAACGTAGGGTGTGTGCAGCAGTTTAGGGGGCTGGAGCAGTTCTGCATCAATGCCAGGTCTGCCCAGAAATCCTCTGCTAGGACGAGGGTCTGTGTGAGTGCCCACCACTGGGGGGTTACCTCTCTGCATAAATCACTTTGGAGGTTTAGATCTTTCCTTTAATTAAGAAGTTGCTTCTTGTCCTCCAGGGAGCTGTGGTTTCCTCACTGGCATTCTGCCCGGAGAGCTGAGTGATGCATCGGGATGCCATCAAGAGAGTGACTTGATGCCATCTCTGGTTCTGTACTCCACTCCTCATTTTTGGAAGGCAGTCGTGGGCATTCTCATGTGGCAGTCCGTGTCTGGGCAGGACACTGGGAAAGCTGAGCTGGGGGTTAAGTGGGGGTCTTTCAGAAACTGTTCAGGTTCAGGGCTAGAGTGCACAGGAGCTGGTGATTAGCCTCTGGTCAAATTAGGACTGTGCTTCCTGCCCCTGAAGCATAGATTAGACGAGATTTTAGGGGAAGACTGAGATGACCCCCCCAGTATTCTTCTCTGTGCGTTATACTTAATGCTTCTCTGTTGTTGGTTTGAGTACAGTGTGATAGGTTTCTTCTACAGTGCAGGAGGCTGAGAGTCCTGCTGAATTGCTTCAGTAAAATGTGAAGGTGATGCTGTTTTATAGATCTCTCTCTGGCGACTGGCAGCTTTTCTCCACTGAACATGGCCTCTGGTCTCAGGGTCTATATTGGCTGGGTGTCTGTTTCACTCAAACAATAGAATGAAACATCTAGAAACCCATATCTAACTGGGGGATAGAGGAGATTTCTGTGCAGGTGCTAAGGCATGGTCAGATCTAGGACTCAAATGAGGTATCAGAGCTCCGCATTTTCTCCACCTCTTAATACTGCCCTCCTTGGCTGATTGCCTTTATTTTCAGGCAAGCTCCTCCATCTGGAAGGAGAGGTGGCTATTGGCAGTCTCAAGCCAGCACCTTTCACGTTCACAAGCTGATAGTTCTTTCAGTGTCGATATTTCCATTTTCAGGCCTGATTCTAATCAGCTTTGCTACCCACTGAGGCTGGGGGAAGGCACACTCCATTGACCCAGGTACAGTGTCCCCCCTCACCTAGAGGCGAGCCTAGGCCCAGATGCAGAGGAGAGGTTTCCTGAGTGGAGAGGGGTTCCATGACCAGATGGAAAAGGAGAAAGTGAAGCTGGAGCCATGAAGGCAGTGCCTTTCCACCACGGCGGCCAAGTTTGGTTTTCTTCTGGCCCACAGGACAGTGCTGTGGGCTCTGTTTACACTTCCTCCTATCACTGTGATATTATTTAATTGCTTCAGCTGCATAATTGGCAAAATTGGTTAATGTGCCTCATTCTGTGGCTCCATAAGCAGCCTGCATGCTCTCTCTTTTCTTTCTCCCATTCCTCTCTGCTCCCACCCCCACCCTGGCATGAGTCATCATTAATGTTTTTGTAGAACTATACTGCTTTGGAAGGGATAATTCCTTACTTGTATCGGAAGAGGATGAGAGCAATTAGTTGAAGACCTGGGGCCAGCATCCATCTGGGCCTCCTTGGAGGATTCTGTGTTCTGTGGGAGAAGGATAATCTGGTTAGAGATAATTGAGGAAAGCCGATGGGATGGGGATGACTCTTGGGTTTGATGGGAAGGGCACTTCCCAGGCCCGCCAGGGTGTTGCATGCTGAATATCGCAGCGTGAGAAACTCGACTGGGAGATATCCTATGTCTTTGACCTGGTCACCAGCAAGGGGCAGGGAATAGGATGCGTCATTCTTACTTGTAAAGGATGTTCGGTCTACTTGCTGGGACTTGGAGCATCAGCAGGAAGCATCAGTGATGGATAAGAGGCTACACATGGCTGTGTCTAAGCTACACTTTGCATTAGAAATGAAGAGACAAAGGTATAGAGGGATGGAACAGTCAGGAAGGGATTTCTGGTTGTGACCTTTGCAGCATGAAAAGGAACTGACAAAGTGGTGGGAAGAGGCATGCCAGAGAAGCCAGTGCTGTAAGTCACACCACAGAGGAAGAAATGGATGTGTGTAGGGGCCAGGTTGGAAAGCTTCCTGGTGGGAGGTATAGAGGCAAGATGCAAAGAAGACTGGGTGATAAAGAGCATAGAATGTGCTGGTCTCAGCCAAAAGTCTAAGATACCTTCCTGCCTTCAGTCTTGGTTTTCCTTGATTTCATTTGGGTTGAATATTAAGTGGATTTCTGGTGCTGGTTACTACAGAGCATGGAAAGTGTAGCTTCTCTATGAGGTTAAAGGGCTGGTAGTAGAATGACTTCCTATGGGCTCTGGGCTGTCCAGGGTCTGTGTCTAAGGGAAATCCCCTAAGGGAACCCCAATGGTCTCTCATGGGCAAAACAGAAGAGAAGGGGCTTTGGGACTCAAGTTTATTAGTAGATTGTGGTTTGTTGGAGGTTAGGTAAGGCACAAGACAGTAACAGTGACTAGCAATCTGGAAATTACCAAGTAATTAAATTTTAATTGAATAATCATACTGACTATGCCAAAGCCTTTGACTGTGTGGATCACAATAAACTGTGGAAAATTCTGAAAGAGATGGGAATACCAGAACACCTGACCTGCCTCTTGAGAAACCTATGTGCAGGTCAGGAAGCAACAGTTAGAACTGAAACATGGAACAACAAACTGGTTCCAAATAGGAAAAGGAGTATGTCAAGGCTGTATATTGTCACCCTGCTTATTTAACTTATATGCAGAGTACATCATGAGAAATGCTGGCTGTAAGAAGCACAAGCTGGAATCAAGATTGCCGGGAGAAATATCAATCACCTCAGAGACGCAGATGACACCACCCTTATGGCAGAAAGTGAAGAGGAACTAAAAAGCCTCTTGATGAAAGTGAAAGAGGAGAGTGGAAAAGTTGGCTTAAAGCTCAACATTCAGAAAATGAAGATCATGGCATCTGGTCCCATCACTTCATGGGAAATTGATGGGGAAACAGTGGAAAGAGTGTCAGACTTTATTTTGGGGGCTCCAAAATCACTGCAGATGGTGACTGCAGCCATGAAATTAAAAGATGCTTACTCCTTAGAAGGAAAGTTATGACCAACCTAGATAGCATATTCAAAAGCAGAGATGTTACTTTGCCAACAAAGGTCCATCTAGTCAAGACTATGGTTTTTCCAGTAGTCATGTGTGGATGTGAGTGTTGGACTGTGAAGAAAGCTGAGTGCCAAAGAATTGATGCTTTTGAACTGTGGTGTTGGAGAAGACCCTTGAGAGTCCCTTGGACTGCAAGGAGACCCAACCAGTCCATTCTAAAGGAGATTAGTCCTGGGTGTTCTTTGGAAGGAATGATGCTAAAGCTGAAACTCCAGTGCTTTGGCCACCTCATGCAAAGAGTTGACTCATTGGAACAGACCCTGATGCTGGGAGGGATTGGGGGTGGGAAGAGAAGGGGACGACAGAGGATGAGATGGCTGGATGGCATCACTGACTCAATGGACATGAGTCTGAGTGAACTCCGGGAGTTGGTGATGGACAGGGAGGCCTGGCGTGCTGCAGTTAATGGGGTCTCAAATAGTCAGACACGACTGAGTGACTGAACTGAACTAAACTGAAGCCCTTCCTATGTAACAGCCTCAGGCAGTGCAGGGGAAACACAGGAATCACCCTGCTGGTCTGTAAGAAACTTACTATCTATTAGTCTTTAAGGGAGACAAAATGGGGCATAATAGCAAATGGGGGCTTGGTGGTCAGACAGACCTGACTTTGAATCCTGATCCTGTTAATTACTACCTGTGTGACCTTGGAAAACTTCCCTAAACGAAGGTTTTTTTTTTTTTTTTTTTAAATCTATATAGTGGGACTAACATCTGTCCTGCAGGGTTTTGTGAGGATTACAGAGAATATATGCACAGGGAGTTCTTGAGGGTAAGCAAGGCTCCACAGAATAAGCTTCCAATAGTGAAATGACATGATACAAAGTTGTTTATTAGTGGACAAATGTGTCTCCTGAATACCCACTCTGGGCCCCTCTGCAAATGGCATCTTTAGCACTGGTGTCTAAGAACCCCCGTGACCCCTCTTAGGCAAAAACAGTAGCCAATTCAAGGATTCCTGGGAAGGAGTCAGGGACTGCCTTGAAAGCAGGAGCAGTTTATAGCTGAAAGGGTCATTAGACACTGTCTAGCGCAAGCTTCTTTCCAGTGCAGGCGTCACTGAGATTGGCCAGGAAGGCTATGGCATTTGGTTCTCTACTTGAACACTGCCTCTGATAGGCTCACTGCGGATTCCATTCTGTCACTGGACAGCTCCAGTCGTTAGCAGATTTCTTCTTCTCTTAAATCAAAATCTGCCTCCTCCTAACACGCACCAATATGTTCCAGTTTTCCTGATAGAACCAATTTCTTTCTCCTTTTGGATGATGAAGTGGTGGGAGAAGGTGCTGCTGTTAGCATCTAATGGAGGTTTGGCAGGCACTCCCTGACTGTCAGCCCCTCATCTGACTCCCTTCCTCATACATCGGTGGGTTCTGACCTCTTGTAGCTCTCCCCTCCATCCAGGAGAGGAATGCTGGTGCCTCGGATCCCATATTCCCTCCCCTTACTTCCTCAGGAATCTTAATCTACCAGTTATCTCTTTTTTCATCTTTAACGTCTCCTTTTCAATTGGCTCAATGCAGCCAGCATTTAAATATATTTATGTTTTTTCACCTTAACGATAAAAGTCTTCATGGTGTCCTCAGCCCACCCTTCCGGTGTTTCCTTCCCTGCACAGCCAAACTTGAAAGAGTTATATCCATTTACTCTTCCAGTCTCTCACTTTCCAATTTCTCTTCAGCCCACTTTAAATTGGCCTTGGTCTCACCCTCTCTGCAGTGAAAGGCTAGCCAGTTGGAGGTTGCCTGAGATCTTTGTCATTAAATTCTGTAGACACTTTGCAAGTCTAAATTTATGTGATCTCTGTCTTCTACGACACTGTGGATCATTCTTCAAGGAAACATTCCCTTCTTCTTGTTTTCCTGACACACACCCCTCAGTGTGCCTCCTTCTCTCTTCACTACTTGTTCACGAATTTGAAAATGCATATTCCAAAGAAGTACGTATTGAGTTCACTGGAGTCATTTCCTTGGATCTCTTTTGACTTGGATCATTCATACTTAGTCCCATGCCTTTGATCACCACCTGTATCTGATAATTCCAACCAACATCTCTATGTTAAGTTCAGATGTGTCTCTTGAGTTCCAGATCTGCAGTCAACTGTTCACTTAAGCATTTCCAGATGTATATGCCACAAATTCCCTAAACTCTACATATATAAAAATGAATTTACACTTTTTCCCTTCAAATCTGTGTCTTCTTTTGTGCTTTCAACTCCTTATTTGGTAACACCATCCTACCTATTGTCCAATCGGAAACTTTGGGGTTATCGTTGACATTGGCGTCTTTTTTCTCCACATAGACTGCATCTTCTTCAGCCACATCTTGCTTATCTTAATGCCTAAATATTTCTTGAAGCCACAGTCTTCTCTCTAGCTCTTCTGCCACTTCCTTATCTTGTCTATTATATTTTGCCTAGGTTAATGCACCAGACTGTAACTAGTTTCCCATTTCCTCTTCCATTCCTTGCACTGAGGTCAGCATGACCTCCCCAAACATCAAATGTGTTGGCATTATTCCTCTACTTTAAATTCTTCAGTCACCCCCACGTTGCTTTTGGGATGAAGTTCAAATATGTTTGTGTTCAGTGATCTGAGGTGGTGGTGGGCTGGGTTTTTGGCTGAAGATCTCAATCAATAGGTGGTGGAGTTCAGTCCAGTGAGGTTGGGGAATGTTGCAGAACATGCAGAGACTCAGAATGGGTGTGGTTGTAAAGGTATAAATTGGGACTGTATTGGAGAAGGAAATGGCAACCCACTCCAGTGTTCTTGCCTAGAAAATCCCAGGGATGGGGGAGCCTGGTGGGCTGCTGTCTCTGGGGTCGCACAGAGTCGGACACGACTGAAGCAACTTAGCAGCAGCAGCAGCAGCTAGAAGGACAGTGATAAGGAGTTGGACATGGGCAGATGCCGTGGGCAGATTAAAAGGCAAGACTGGGAGCCCCAGGCTATTGTAGCCATTGAAGGCAGCACCAAGGACAGCTCCAATGCCTTGTTCTGGTAAGAAAAACACCCATACAGTATACTAACACCTATATGCAGGGGAAGGCAATGGCACCTCACCCCAGTACTCTTGTCTGGAAAATCCCATGGACGGAGGAGCCTGGTGGGCTGCAGTCCATGGGGTCACTGAGAGTTGGACACGACTGAGCGACTTCACTTTGCCTTTTCACTTTCATGCATTGGAGAAGGAAATGGCAACCCACTCCAGTGTTCTTGCCTGGAGAAATCCCAGGGACGGGGGAGCCTGGTGGGCTGCCATCTATGGGGTCGCACAGAGTCGGACACGACTGAAGCGACTTAGCAGCAGCAGCAGCAGCAGCAGCAGCAGCAGCAGCAACACATATATATGGAATTTAGAAAGATGGTAATGATAACCCTGTATGCGAGACAGCAAAAGAGACACAGATGTAAAGAACAGACTTTTGGACTCTGTGGGAGAGGGAGAGGGTGGGATGATTGGGAGAATGGCATTGAAACATGTATACTATCATGTAAGAAATGAATTACTAGTCTAGGTTCGATACAGGATACAGGATGTTTGGGGCTGGTGCACTGGGATGACCCAGAGAGATGATATGGGGAGGGTGGTGGGAGGGGGGTTCAGGGTTGGGAACTCATGTATACCTGTGGCAGATTCATGTCAATGTATGGCAAAACCAATACAGTATTGTAAAGTAAAAAAAAAAACAAACAACCAAACATAAAAAAAAAAAAAAAAACTTGGGAGCACTTCATACTTTATTATCCTGTTTGGGCTCTTTGATGCTAAGGGGACAGACTGTCTAGTAGGTTGAATTCTGATCTTCAAATCGGCTGCATCCTTGTCCTTTCAGAACACTCCAGAATTTGAGAGAAGGCAAGCCCATAGTTCTGGATGTGTGGTTTGGGACTCAGGTCAGGAAATATGGCGAATGATTGGGCTCATCCTTGAGAATCTTTTTTGATTTAGGACACTGATAATTTCAGAGCTTTGATTAGAGCCCTGGTACAGCTCCCCTTTTTGTTCCCTGCATTCGCAGATTCCCCTGCTGCTGACTGTAGAAAGTGTGTTGGTTTCATATGCACCAACTGGGTTTTCTTCCTCTTGTTGCTGTTAAATGGTGTGATGAAACATTACAGCAGAGACTCAGAGCTCTTGCCCCAGAGTCCTCTCAGGGACGTTCTCTGTCTGGAGAACTTCCAGGAGAGGAAATGGAGGAAAATGACTGAGGTGCGCTTTCCAGGGCTGCCTTCCTCTCGAAACCACTGTGGGCTCCGTTCAGCGGCCAGTCCTTCCATCCTTCTCTTGCAAGCTGTTCTTTTCCTAGATATCAAGGTCCTTTCTCTGGAAGTTTCCAGAGGCAGACAGAAATGCGACTGGGAAAAACCAAACTCTATTTCTAGTCAGTATGAAAAATAAATGAGCTTATTGGAGAAACTGCTGACTGCACGGAACTCAGGGGCAGGTCCCAGATATTTTAAAGATATTATAAAGAAAGTGAATTCAAATTTTAACATTTTGGTCTCCTAGGCTCAGTCAGAAAATGTGTTTCTGCCTCCTGGGGAAAGAAACATTTTTCTTGCTGGCATAGTAATGGTGAAGATATTATTATCCTTTTAGGTGGGCACGGGAAACAGAACTATTTTGAGGGGGTGGGAGTGGAAAATACATTTTCTCAAAGACCAGACTAATTCCCTGAAGTTGGCAGGCTCTTGGGGTTCGATTTCTTCAAGACTCTTTATGTCCAAGGGAAGTAAAAGGCACTCATTAGTTCCACTTGAATATTTGATAGTGGCAAGTGCCCAGGATGGAAAGTGGGCTAGATTCAGCTTCATCATGAAGCTGTGCTCTGAGATGACAGCTCGAGGCTGTGGTGAGAGCTGCTGATACTTCTCCAGCAGGCAGATGAAGCCAGCCTGGGAGAGGAGGAGAAGAAATTCTTGGAAAACTCGCCAAAGTCTTTGCAGTGTATCTACTTGGGACTCAAGTTTGGGTCCTGAGAATATCCTGTGCTAGTAAAGGTGGGAACCAGAGAGAAGGGTTTAAAACCCATCGTGCTTTGGATGGTAGAGGGAAGTGGGGAGGGCACATATCCGTTAGTTGCTAAGACAACTGGCCCATGCTATCACAGCTCTCTGCAGAGCTCCACTAACCCTGTTCTAAAAGCTAACAATTCGTAAGTGAAGGAATCCAAGCAGAAACCCTAGGAAGAGCTGGAGGGAGGCCCAGACTCACATAAAAGCTTCCATGATCCATGATGCTACTAAGTGGAATTGGGTTTTTTTTTTTTTTTTTTTGGTAACTTGAGAAACATTTGTCACCAGTATCCCCTTACAAAATTTCAGCTTGATGGACTGTGTTGAGTGTTGGGGCTGGTTGCTTGGTTTTCAAAATTTGGGGATATCAAGAGGTTTTTCCACATTTGTAAATGGAAACTCCTGATATGGAGGTATAGGTCTGGAGGTGAAAATTACAGACTGTGGAATGAAACATGGCTTGGCTTGGCTTCTTCCTAACAGGGTGACATGGGGCACTTAACCTCTCCAAGCCCCAGTTATCTGTATGTAAAATGGAGGGATGGCCCATATCAAAGTACTACTGTAAGGATTCAGTGATGATGGATGTAGAGCACCCAAGGCAGCACTTGGAACATGGCAGGCACATGGTACTCACTGTTAAAAGGAGGTTGGGGTTTTGACTGGATCCCTCCTAAATGCCACGGCCCCAGGAGGATGTGACAGCCTGTGTCTTGTTGAATATATTAGTTGGGAGCTTTGACTCTGGATTCAAATGTATTTGTGTTCAAATCCCAGCTTCATTACTTAATAGCTGGATAAGATCCCGTGGAGAAGGAAATAGCTACCCACTCCAGTATTCTTGCCTGGAGAATTCCATGGACAGAGAAGCCTGGTGGTTGCAAAGAGTCAGACACAACTGAGTGATTAATACTAGCCTCCCTAAGTCTCAGCTTTTCATGTATTGAAGAGGATAAACCTGCACATCACTGAATCACTGTTAGAATTAAATCAAACAGTCCATTAAGAAAGCTTTGCAGACTGTTTTGCCCAAAGTGTTCTCAAATTTAACTTTTTCATATTGTTATTTTGTAATTACTATCTCAGTGGTTTGGTTCTGCCATGGGTTAGTTAGCTCAGTCTCCCAGAAAGAGGGAAAATATGAAGCTGTACATATCACCCCACTCCCAGGGTGATGTTTTTCCTTTTATTTTAAATCTCATTACATTATTTAGACTTCAAACTTGGCAAAGTTTTCTTTTGTTAGGTACCTTTGTTAACCTAGCTAGTTTTATCTGGGTGAATCAGCTGGCTTTACCAATTAGTATAGCTTCTAATTGAATGGTAATTCTCTAATCTTTACATTTAGCACTGAGCCTGCCCCTGAAGGGGTGAGAAAGGTACGAATACCTTCAACTGGTATTGGCCTTGAGAAGTGTTAACCTCTAGTCTTAACCTTTATTACTCCTGGGATTTTGAGTCCAGAGAGGTGTAAAATCAGAATTTAAGTTAACCTGAAAACTGGTGTAAAAGAGCAGTTGGAGCACACTGTAGCTGGCCTAGGAGAGCCTAGTGGAAAGAAGGCAAGCTCCTTTTGGCACTTTACCACTTAATTCCCCAAAGGTAAGAAAGGTGTCCATGGTGGTTCACATAGTAAAGAATCCACTGCTGGGTTGGGAAGATCCTGTGGAGAAGGAAATGGCAACCCACTCCAGTGTTCTTGCCTGGGAAATCCCCATGGACAGAGGGAGCCTGATGGGCAGCAGTCCATGGGGTTGCAAGAGTCGGATGGAACTTAGTGACTAAACCACCACCACTCAAGAAAGGTGTTAAACTTCATCACAGGCATCCTAATAAGCTTTGTCTCACCATCAAAGCTGTCCTTCCAGGAATGGCCAGGAGCACAGGTCTTGTGGTTCCCCTTGGCTTGCCCTGCATCATGTTTGGGGCTCGAAAGGAAGTTAGATCTCATGCTTCAGGCCAGAGATGCTGCCTGTTGGAGCCCTGTTGGAGGGGGAAGGTGGCTGGCGGGTTTCCTCTCATATAAATGAATTCTCTCCTATCGAGGAATCCAGTACATGCTTGGGCATGCATGACTGTATAGTTGTAACCCATAGTTGTGTCCCTTCTCCAGCAGATCTTCCCGACCCAGAAATCAAACCAGAGTCTCCTGCATTGCAGGAGGATTCTTTCCCAACTGAGCTATGAGGGAAGCCCCATAGTTCAGTTGTGTCTGACTCTGTGCAACCCCATAGACGGCAGCTCACCAGGCTCCCCCGTCCCTGGGATTATCCAGGCAAGAACACTGGAGTGGGTTGCCATTTCCTTCTCCAATGCATGAAAGTAAAAAGTGAAAGTGAAGTTACTTAGTCATGTCCGACTCTTTGCGACCCCATGGACTGCAGCCTACCAGGCTCCTCCATCCATGGGATTTTCCAGGCAAGAGTACTGGAGTGGGTTGCCATTGCCTTCTCCATAGTTGTAACCAGGAAGGGTTAATTTTGAGTTCACACTGGATCTACTTCTGTGACTTTAATCCTTATCTTGCTGCCTTTGTTATTGTGGGCATCCTAATGGCCTGCCTCAGGGAGCTAGCCTGACCCTGCCTGCCTGTGAAGAGCTGTTAAGGAAGTGAACTAATACACCCCCTGCCTGAGGCTTCCCGCTCTAGGAGACATTTGCAAGAATTAAATGGTCTTTTTACTGTGTTTCCTCACCTTCCCCCATTTCTGATCCATAGAAGAACCTGGCATCCAGGCCTTGACAAGATGGTTATTTTGAGGTGCTCGTCTGTCATCTTCTCAGTTAGTTGGCTCCCTGAATAAAGTCCCTTCCTTGTCTCAACACCTCATCTCAGATTTGCTGGTCTATCATGTGGCAAGAGGAGCGAGCTTGGACTCGGTAACGCAGTGGTGTGTCCACCTATGGGGACCACAAACGAGAAGGTATTCCAGCCTCTATCTCTGGCAGGCCATTTGGTCTTGTAGTTACTTTCTAGAGAATTTGAATTCCCTAGGAGAGTTTGCTTAAGCCCATCAAAATCTCTATGCCTCTGCTGTCAGCTGAAACACCAGGAGCCAGTCAAGGCTGCCAAATGATGAGAGGTAAGAGTTTATTGGAGTGACTGGGGGCAATATTGAGTGGCCTTTGCTATTTTGCTGTGTCTTCCTTCTGCCTAGAATGGCTAGACTCATAGCATGGTAGGAGAAGAGTTTCTTGAGTCTTCTCTGGAAGGCAGTTTCCTATGGGCTTATTGATATTCATGAAATAAATGCCATGTTCCCTTCCTTGTGCTCAGGAGCCAACACCTAGTGGCTTATTTTGTTCCCAAGCAGAGACAAGTAGAGGTTTAAAATGGAACGGTGTGGCTGGCACATGCACGTATAGACAGCTTATCCACAGATGTATCTGCATCTTGTCTTTGGGATACAAGACACTGAAACAGTCTGTAAGCTTCTCGTTTGGGGTCGGGGGAGAGGCTGGACTAGATTGTATCTGCTGTTTAAAAACCTAAGTAAGTTTGAACCATTCTTCCATCGAAATCACGTGTATACTCATCAGATGTGTACTTTTTAACAAGACTGGAGTGTATTTAGTAACTTCCCCTGAAAAGCAATTATTACCATACCTTTGTAAGAGGCTGTTTCCAGCAACCCCCTGTGTCACATTAACTCAGCCCACAGCCACAATCAAGTAAAAGGCATATTCTAGTTATAGAGTTTTTATTTTTTCCCAGAGTAATGTACAGCATACATAAATGACAGGTTTGCAGATGCAGTAATGCTGATAAATTCTTGAGCTTGGAAAAATGTACCTTTTCATCTAAACCAAACCTCTGCAGAGGCTCTCAGTCATATCCAGACCCACTCATTTCTCCTAATAGACAAGGTACAGGTTATTGCCAGAAATTTGGGATTCTATGAAATAAGCATCTTGACTTCTTAATTTTAGCATGAGACAGCTGCAGCTGCCAAGATACACTTCCATAAAAATTTTAAGCTCCGTGGGACTCCAAAAACAAGTTGAAAATAATAACAGCCAGTCCTGGTTTTGTTCCCTTCCAAGAAAGTGGTTGTTTCTGATTGACAATTGCGTAGAAAGATGGAGAGTACTATAATTAAGACCATCCAGCATGGGGCTGGGGGCACGTAATAACCAATAGTGATGTAACACATATTAGAATGGTGTAGGTGGGAAAAGGACCAGTTTGAGCTAAAGTGGGTGAGGATAAAATATTTATTCAGTCTTTTATAAGGGTCTGGCAGGAATTCAGACACTTTGCACATATTAAGCCTTTTAATCCTCAAGGTAGTCCCATGGGATTGGTATTATCACTAGAGGATGTCCATTAAGCCTAGAAGTCCAGGTGAATATACATAATGCCAGTATATATTATGTCATATGTCATTCAATCTGCAAAATGATAACATATTTTTTTCTCTGTTTTTTAACTTTATGGAACTCTGTATTTTGCTGATTCAGAAAGTAGAGTTCAGCTAGTAATGGGGTGGCTGCGAGTGGAACCCAAACTTACCTGATATCAAAGTCTAGGTTCCCTCAGGTACAACCCAAGGCCTTGATCAGGAGTCTGACCTGCCTGGCAGATGGCACAGCACTGGACAAATGGGAATGGATGAAGTCAGGTCCCAAACAGTTGGCTTAGGCAGAGGAAGCCATAGGTATCCCAGATATACAAAATCAATTCTGGAGTCCAGGGCTCAGAAGAGTCAGCAGCAGCAGCACTAGGAAGCTGGTGATGCTGAGGCTGAGTGTTTACTTTGGGCCTTGTGCTTCCTGGGAGGGGAAGCCTGCAAAGAAATGTGAGGCGGAAGAAAACCCTGACCCCAGCAGGAATCCCTGCAGGTGGACAGGCTGTGTGGCAAGTGATCCTTTCCTGGCATGAGCAGGGCTGGCGTGGTAGAGCAGGGTCGGCTGTGGCCTCCACACACACACAGTAATTGCAGGCCCTTGAAAGGCACCCAGAATGAACACGTGAACCACTCAAGTTACACTCAAGACTGAAGGTGAGAGGAAGTTGGCTGCCTCCTATTCCAGGGAAGAAAAGGGAGAATTGCCAGGCTTAGCCAAAAATCCCTTTAGCGAGTGCTCTGATAGAAAAACAAACTCCATGATCCCCTGAAAAATCTGGAAAAAAACCCCATTCAGATTTACAACTAACAATTGGCTGGAAGTTGAGGTTTGTATGGGTCAGATCCCAGGCATGGGTTTTGCTATCATTTCCTGCTTGCAGCTTCTTAGTTTTCACCATTCTCTTAGTCTGATGGCTTTTAAACCCAACCACTCTCTATGCTTGAGAAAACAAAAAAAAATCATTCTAAGGGAATCTGAATGCTGTTCTTTCCTGGAGGCCGTGTCAGAATTCCAGATAAACTTCCCCTGCCCTGAGAGGCCAGTGCCAACCCCAGAGGCCTCCGAGCCTGGGCCTGGAACTTGTGTGCCACGGAGCAAGCCATCCCTTTGCCAAGGCGTGGGAAAATGGGGAAGACCCATTGGGTTTCTTCCTACCTTGATGATTTGGGGATTTTGTGTTTAGAGACAGTATCATTTGTCAAGTAAAGTGATTGTTAGAAACGGACGAGGTTGTGAAAGTTCCACAGTTTTAAGTTGATGCTCAGCAATAGGATACTTATCCATCCCCAGATAGTTCACTCACTCTTATTCTTCATGTTTTTGATCACAATTCAGAATTGTATAGTTATTTAATCATTTCTGTGTTAGCATCTTCCACGAGGACAGGTTCTGTCTCTGCTTTGCTTGTTGCACTGGTTCCGTGTTTCAGCACAAAAACGCACGCTAGGTTTCTAGGGATGGCAGGGATGAATGAGCGTCGGGATTGTGCACGGCTTTGCTGAGCATTGAGCACAGGCCTTGGGATGGTCCACGATCTGTCTCCATCCACTGAAGGACAGGCAGGGCCAGAGGACCTTCAGATGCGTCATGTGATGGGGAAACGGGGTCACATATGTTGGCTGGGGTGCAGAGGCAGGAGGTCACCGAGGGGCTGCGGTAGTCAGAGAAGACTTGGCAGAGGTGACAGCCTCAAGTATCCTCCTGAAGGCCTGATTAGCAGGGGACACCCGGGGGACTTGAGAGCATGAGGAAAGGCAAGCCCATGCTGCGGAGGAAAGCGCATGGTGGGTGGGTATGAGCGATGACAGCACAGATCACCAGGAGTGTGAAACAGTATCTTGGAGATGGCAGCATGTTATTGTGAAAAGCACTTTATATGGTCATCAACAACAGCAATAATAGTAATTTTACACTGATTGAGCTCTTACTATGTATCAGGCCCTAAACCTTTTACGAGAATGAATTCATCCTTCAAGTCCATGAGTTGGAAACCCCTGCCTGTTTTCTAAAGGTGGAGATCGAGGCATGGCGTGGCAGGCCAGTCAGCGTAGGGTGTGCTGGACAGCGGCCCCGCGCCACCGCTGCCACCAGGCTATCTGCCAACTCTTGTCCCGGCTTAAACCTAGTTCAGGTGGGGGAGGGTTTCACGACAGCTGCCTCGTCCTCCCAGTCAAGCCTTCATGCAGGTGGTGGTGTTCATAAGTTCCTCATCCTCAGCACCACCTATTCTGGACATTAGTTCCTTGCTTTGCCCCTTGTCCGGAATCCCCAACCTTTTTGGCACCAGGGACCTGTTTCATGGAAGACAGTTTTTCCATGAACCGGCTTGAGAGGATGGTTTGGGGATGATTCAAGTGCATCACATTTATTTCTATTATTATTACACCAGCTCCACTTCAGATCATCAGGCATTAGATCCTGGAGGTTGGGGACCCCTGCCCGAGGTGATCCTTGGGGTTCTCAGAAGTGGGAGTCAGTGAGGTGGGCAGATTTGGGAATCTGAAGGGCTGGCTCCCCGGCCTTCCTTCTCTAGCCTTTACTGGCTCTGTGATCTCAGAGAGAAGCTCCTAATCCTTACAGGGCTAGGCGGTAGCTGTCATCACCTCCTTTCCCAGGGCAGGGAACTGCAGCTCGGAGAGGGGGCGGATACACGCAAGGCGCCCAGCCTAGGGGCTCGGATTGTGGGCTAGAGATGCTGCAGAAAGGGGCGGCTGCTTCAGTTCTTCGGCCTTAGACAGTGAAGGACATTCAGTTTACAGTACTGCGCTTTCTTGTACCAATGTCCCAACTTTAGGTGAGCTGTCAGGAAAAGGCAAATCAACAGCACGAAACACTGCCACGCTGCTTTTGTGCCAGCGGACAGCTGAATGGAGTGTGAACCGCCACCGTCAGCTCCCTGTGGCTCCAAAGGCAGGGGATGAGGTGTGGTGTGCGTGGCAGGAGTGAAGGACAGATGATCAAGTAAAAATGTTGCTGTGGTTACAGCCTCGAAAGTAAGAGCTCTGTGTGCCAAACAGAAGCCTCTTAAAATTCAGTGGGAATTTATAACCTGATGAAACAGGTGTTCTTGAAATTTAATTAAACACTGAAACATTGTTCAAATCGTCCTCCACTGGTTATGAGCTGCCAACACACGTATTTGTACTGCTTGGGGAGGGCAGGGCGGTAATGTTCTGGGCACAGACTGTGGCTGTGGACTGAGAAGCCAGTGGTTGCCTTCACAAGATTGCTGGGTCCCGAGTGCGGCTTTCTCTTCAAGTGTGAAGAAGGTTCAGTGCTGGGACTAGGGGAGTGAGGCACCTGCCTCCAAAGCAAAATGTAAGGGGCAGCTAACAGACTCATAAATCAAGAAAAGTAGTATCTTAAAGCAATACTAAAATCAAAATTAGACGGGAAAAAAATTATGTTGAACAAAATAGCGAAATTTTAAATAAAGACAGGATCTGAATAACACCAAGCTACCCCCTAAACTCCACCTTTGGCTTCCTGTATTTAGGTGGAAGAACACTGTGACCCTTTAGCCCTTGGAGTTCTGAGAGGGGTGATGGCTTCTAGAATGTTCCATGGTCTCCTGTCAAAAAATTCATTCTTCTCTTCCTCCCTTTCCCTGAGTCTACAAACACTCATGAATCACCTCCTCTGAAAAGCTTACCCTGTGCCCTGGTCCTCCGGAGGAGGACTCTGAGATAGGTGAGACAGAGTCGCTGTTCGGTGAGGAAGACAGCAGGAGAGCCTGTGACCACTGAGGGGGCGGAGGGTTCTTCTGTCCATTCAGGTCTCATTTCCTCAGCAAGGCTCCAAGCTCCCTGTGGCTGGGGACTAGCAGGATACAGGGGAGTTCCTGTGGGGTCACAGGCAAGAGGGAGGGTGTGGCGTCTGAAAGCTTCATTCTGAATCCAGGTGTGCCACTTACTGGCTATGCTTGGGCAAGATGCTTACTTTTTTTTTTTTTTTTAAAGGACTTGATTCTTTAGAGCAGCTTTAGGTTTACAGCTAGGGCTTTCCTGATAGCTCAGTTGGTAAAGAATCTGCCTGCAATGCAGGAGACCCTGGTTCGATCCCTGGGTCGGGAAGATCCTCTGCCGAAGGGAAAGACTACCCATTCCAGTATTCTGGCCTGCAGAATTTCATGGTGTTGCAGAGTCGGACACGACCGAGCCACGTTCACCTTCACTTTCACTAGGTTCTCAGCAAAGCTGAACAGAACAGAGATCTGGTATACACCGTCATAAGTGCACAGCCTCCCTCCCGGGGTAGACTCTTTAAAAACATTCATTTATTTTTTGGCTGTGCTGGGTCCTCGTTGCTTTTGCACGGGCTTTCTCTAGTTGCAGCGAGCGGCGACTACTGTTCCTGGCGGTGCACAGCTTCTCACTGCAGTGGCTTCTCTTCTTGCGGAGGCTTCCTCGGAGGCTCTCTTCTTGCGGAGGCTTCTTTTCTTGCGGAGGCTTCTTTTCTTGAGGAGGACTGGCTCTAGGGTGTGTGCATGTGGGCTCAGTAGTTGCGGCATGAGGCATGGAGGCACAGGCTTCAATAGCTGGGGCACACGGGCTCAGCTGCTCCTTGGCATGTGGAATCCTCCCAGACCAGGGATCTAACCCCTGTCCCCTATGCTGGCAGGCAGACTCCTATTAACTGCGTCACCGGGGAAGTCCGCCCTGGGTTGACAATTTTTAAGCCTTCATCTTCTTCCCTTTGAATGAGCACAGACCCCCACCTCCAGGGTTGTTGTTCAGATGCAGAGATGATACAGGGAGTTTTCAGCACAGAGTTTGGCATGTGATGAGTGCACACAAGCCTCAGAGGGAATCACTTGAAAGGTCTGAAGGGAGCAAAAGCAACATAGCCTTGCTTGAAGCAGTGCAAAGGAGGCAAAGCAGGTTGAAAAGCATCTTTCCTGAAGCTTCTGTGGCCAGGGGTACTTCAGAGTGACTCACAAGACTCCTGGTGACAGTCAGAGATGAGGCACCTTTCATTCTTCCAGAGCCTCCCAGGATTAACTTACTGCATATCCTGATTGAATTGTCTGCCCTTGTCATGCTGTCTCCAGTCATAGACGTATTAGCAACAGGTATAATTTTATTGTTTTATTATTAGACGCTGATCATGGATAATGCACTTTGTGTACCTCAGCTTCATGAACTCAGAACATGAACTGTAGTAACTGATGCTGGGAACTTGATAAGCTGTTTTCAGCTCACCACCACTCCGCTTGTGTGACCGGAACAGGCTGGACATTGCTGATTTCTGATTGGCTGAGCTTTCTGACTGGTCAGCTGATAGACCAAAGGCTGTGATCATGGTTCTTGCAGTGACATAATATTTGCTAGCTTTTGTGTCTACTTGAACACTTATTTTAAAAGAAACATTTTGTTGCAACATAACATTTAGAAAAATGCACAAATTATAGATGTACAGTTTCATGAATTTTACTAATGCAACATGCTCAGGAAACTAGCACTCAGATCAAGAAATGAAACATCCCCAGCAGCTCAGAAGCCATTCCTGTCCCTGCCACGCCCTCTTCTTGTCAACACTGCTTCCCTGTTCTAGGAGTAATGACTATCCTTTCTTTGAGAAGCATTCATTAACATTCATTATACTTGCCTGCCTTTGTAGTTTATGAAAATGTAATAATAAAATAAGTATTCTTTTGTGTCTGGCTTGGTTTTGTTCCTTTGCTCAATGTATGTTTGTGAGATTCTTCCACAGTGTTGCTTCTAGTTATAAATCTTCAACTGTCATTTCTGTATACTATTCCACAGTACAATTACCTCATGATTTATGTATTTATTCTGCTATTGATGTATGTTTGAGTAGTTGCTACTTTAAGGCTATTAAAAATGATGTTGTTGACAGACATGTAGAACAATGGAATAGGACAAAAAGCCCAGAAATAGACCTTTACATATATGGTCAAGTGTTCTTTGAGAAGAGCATTCAATGGGGAAAGGTTAGTCTTTAAAAGAGATACTGGGAAAACTGGATATACACATTGAAGGTGAAAGTTTAACCTAACACCATATACAAAAATTAACTCAAATGGATTAAAGATCTAAATGTAAGAGCTAAAATCATAGAACTCTTCAAAGAAAATATTGGGGAAAACTTCATAACATTGGATTTAGCAGTGATTTCTTGGCTAATACACTAAAAGCACAGGCAACAAAAGAAAAAAATAAACTGGACTAAATTAAAAACTTTCGTGTATCTAAGGACCCTATCGACAGGGAAAAGGCAACACATGGAATTGGAAAAATTCTTTCAAATTGTATATCTGCTAAGAGGTTAATATCCAAATATTCAGAATATATAAAAGAACTCCTACAACTCAACAACAAAGCTCCAAACATCTCAATTAAAAAAATGGGCAAAGGGCTTGAACAGACATTTCTAAATAGTTGAATAGTCAACTTTTGTTTTGTATTTTCTCTCCTGTCAATCTTTTCTCGAGGCAAACTTAGTAATTTTAATATTAACTCCATTGCCCTAAGACAGTTGTCTGGAAGGTTTTGAGCCATGTCTCCCTTCACAGTGGATATGCCATGGTAGGCTGAATAATGGCCCACAAAAGCGAATCCCTAGAACCTGTGCCTGTTACTTTATATGGTGAAAGGGACTTTGCAGATGAGGTTAAGTTCGGAATCTTGAGATGGGGACACACCTGGACCCAAAAGGCAATCACAAGAGTCCTTATATGAGGGAAGTAGATGGATAGCTCACCATAGAAGAAAAAAAAGTAATGTGATGATAGGGGTGAGATGCTATGTTGCTGGCTTTGAAGACGGAGAAAGGAGTCATCAGCCAAGAGATGGAGGCTGTCTTCAATTTTTTTTAAAGTATAGCTGATTTACAACATTGTGTTAATTTCTGCTGTAAAGAAGAGTGATTCAGTTATACATGTGTACACATTCTTTTAAAAATATATTGTTTCCCATTATGGTTTATCATCAGTTCAGTTCAGTCACTCAGTAGTGTCTGTTTGCGACCCCATGAATTTGCAGCATGCCAGGCCTTCCTGTCCATCACCAACTCCTGGAGTTCACCCAAACTCATGTCCATCGAGTCGGTGATGCCATCCAGCCATCTCATCCTCTGTCGTCCCCTTCTCCTCCTGCCCCTAATCTCTCCCAGCATCAGGGTCTGTTCCAGTGAGTCAGTTCTTCACATCAGGTGGCCAAAGTATTGGAGTTTCAGCTTTAGCATCAGTCCTTCCAATGAACACCCAGGACTGATTTCCTTCAGAATGGATTGGTTGTATCTCCTTGCAGTCCAAGGGACTCTCAAGAGTCTTCTCCAACACCACAGTTCAAAAGCATCAATTCTTCGGCACTCAGCTTTCTTCACAGTCCAACTCTCACATCCATACATGACCACAGGAAAAACTATAGCCTTGACTAGACGGACCTTTGTTGGCAAAGTAATTTCTCTGCTTTTGAATATGCTATCTAGGTTGGTCATAATTTTCCGTCCAAGGAGTAAGCATCTTTTAATTTCATGGCTGCAGTCACCATCTGCAGTGATTTTGGAGCCCCCCAAATAAAGTCTGACACTCTTTCCACTGTTTCCCCATCGATTTCCCATGAAGTGATGGGACCAGATGCCATGATCTTTGTTTTCTGAATGTTAGCTTTAAGCCAACTTTTTCACTCTCCTCTTTCACTTTCATCAAGAGGCTTTTTAGTTCCTCTTCACTTTCTGCCATAAGGGTGGTGTCATCTGCATATCTGAGGTGACTGATATTTCTCCTGGCAATCTTGATTCCAGCTTGTGCTTCTTCCAGCCCAGCGTTTCTCATGATGTACTCTGCATATAAGTTAAATAAGCAGGGTGACAATATACAGCCTTGATGTACTCCTTTTCCTATTTGGAACCAGTCTGTTGTTCCATGTTCAGTTCTAACTGTTGCTTCCTGACCTGCATACAGGTTTCTCAAGAGGCAGGTCAGGTGGTCTGGTATTCCCATCTCTTGAAGGATTTTCCACAGTTTATTGTGATCCACACAGTCAAAGGCTTTGGCATAGTCAATAAAGCAGAAATAGATATTTTCCTTGAACTCTCTTAGTTTTTCGATGATCCAGCAGATGTTGGCAATTTGATCTCTGGTTCCTCTGCCTTTTCTAAAACCAGCTTGAACATCTAGAAGTTCACAGTTCATGTATTGTTGAAGCCTGTCTTGGAGAATGTTGAGCATTACTTTACTAGCATGTGAGATGAGTGCAATTGTGTGGTAGTTTGAGCATTCTTTGGCATTGCCTTTCTTTGGGACTGGAATGAAAACTGACCTTTTCCAGTCCTGTGGCCACTGCTGAATTTTCCAAATTTGCTGGCATATTGAGTGCAGCACTTTCACAGCATCATCTTCCAGGACTTGAAATACAGGGTACTGAATATAGTTCCCTGTACTGTATAGTAGGACCTCTTTGTTCGTCAGTTCCATATACACTAGCTTATATCTGCTGACCCCAGTCTCCCCGCTCACCTCTTCCCTCTGTCACCCGTAACTCTGTTCTCTATGGGTCTATTTCTGCTTTGTAAACAGAATCATTTGTGTCATATTTTAGATTTTGCATATAAGTGATATCATATGGTATTTGTCTTTCTCTAACTTACTTTACTTTGTATAATAGTGTCTAAGTCCACCCAAGTTGCTGCAAATAGCATTTCATTCTTTCTATGGCTGAATAGTATTCCATTGAATAGATGTGTTTATCCATGTCTTGGTTGTTGTGAATGGGGCTGTTATGAACACAGGGGTACATGTATCTCTTTAGATTAGAGTTTTGCCTGGATATATTAGGCTGCCTTTAGAAGTGGGGAAAAGAAGACAGATTATCCCCTAGAGCCTCCAGAAGTGGTCAGCCATTCTAGCACCTTGACTTTAGCCCAGTGAAATGAATTCCAGACTACAAATTCAGGGATATACTGATATTCACATTGTTTTAAGCCATTTAGTTAGTGTAAATCTGTTATAGCAGCATCAGGGAACTAATACAGAGGCTTATTAAATTATCCACCCATGGGGATAATCCGCAAGGACTGCTGTTGAAAAGGCTGTTTAAGACCAGTTTTGAATAGAGTGTGAAATACGTCACTAGACTGTGGGTTGTGTTTTATGAGGCTGCATGAAGTCCTGAGAGGCTCTGGGTGGTGATGCTACCCCTCAGCTTCCCCAGGAAGAGGTCTGCTATGGAGGAAAGGGACTGCTGGGCCACTGGATGCAGGTTTGGAGACTGCGGTACTTTCTGTTCTGACTGGGCAAACTTGAGTTGTTCAGATCGCCTATCAGCTTGACGGTTCTTCCTTCACGAATCCAAGAAACCCCTTCTTGGGTTGGGATGACCAGGACAGGTATCACATGAGACCTGTTTTACTGGCTTTTGCCTGGTAACTTTCCAAGAGCCTGGAGGTCAGCCTTGTGTCCCAGGCATGGGGGTACATTTCTTGCCTCAGAATTCCAGACTCACCTCAATTGAGTCCTCCATTCCTGGAGCTCGTGGCCTCTGGATAATAGCCATTCTTATCTGGAGTTTGGTTCCTAAGAGTTAGTAACAGTATAGCACAGGCGTTAAGAGCTGGGACTTCAGATTCAAACTTGTTTTACGTTCAAATCTCACTTTCCCACTTACTGTTTTGTGACCTCTGGAAGTCAGTAGATCTTCAGTTTCAGGTTTGTGTTGTGGAGGTAATAAATGCATCTAAATATTTTAAAAACATATAACAAGTTGGAAATACTAAACATCATCTATTTTTAAGGGAAATTAAATGAATAAAACATGTCAAACATTTCGCCCTAAATGAATGAGAGACGGCTGCCATGACTTTTATTATGGATGCAGCTCTTCAGTGTCTGCCTTTTGGGGAAGGGGGTACTCCTTTTGCCCTCAGTGCCACCCAGCTCCTGCCCCACTCCATGTGGCCTCAGTGTGGCCAGTAGTAGCCTGAAAGGCAAGCAGCAACAGGGTACATAGCAGTAAGACATCTAGTTACCCAGGGGCCAGGGAAACACTTTTTGTTTGCTTTGCAGCTGTAGTGCCCAGAGCTTCCCTGAGAATGGCGCATTCAGGGCTGTGCTTCCCAAGGTCATCTGTTCCTTGTCCCAATGCCAACTGAAAAGCCCTCTCCCGCAAGCTGGGCTGTATTTCTGGAGCTGGTGCTCGTGGAATTTCACCTTAATTGGACGTCTCATTATCCCATTTTTCAGAAGAGAAGGGCTTGCGTGCTGCCAGGGTGAGCTCAGCCAGGGAAAGAGGCATTAATAGGCAGAGCAGGCTAATCAACCTGTAGAGGGAGTGAGCAGAGAGAGGGAGAGGGCCGGCCCTGAGGTCCCCGGCCCTGCAAATGACTATCAGGAAACCCATTATTTCATTTAGAAATTAATTTCTTTCTGAGAGAGAAAAATCACTCTTGATAGATTTATTTCCTCCATGATGAAGGCAGGCTTACTGTAGCTCCCTCTCGTTTGCTTCCCACCCCCACATTTGCTGCTGCCAAAATATTTGGAAAAGCAAAAGTTGTATGTGTGTGCAATGCAGCCCTCCCACGGCGGGGACTCCTAACAGCCAGTGGCTCAGGTGGCCAGCGGGGTCCACTTGGCTGGGCACAGCCCATCTGGATGGGCTGAAAGGCAGGCAGGGGGTAGCCACGTGACACAGGCTCTGCCCTTGCACACGTGGTCACCACCTGGGAGACTTGGCAAACCCTTTTTCACCCTGCACCTCGGAAGAGCCCTGACAGCGAGACAGACAGGTAGTTCCAAGCCTCACTTTGCAGGTCACCAGGCAGAGGTGACCAGATGGACATCACCTTGCCCAGGCTCCTGGTGAGGCCACCACACAGTGAACACTGGGACTCAGACGATAAGGTTTCGTCTCCTTTACTTGGAGAATTCTTTCCTTTCAGATCTGGCAAACTTGTTTGTTAATGGAAAATGTCAATTATATGCGACAAGAAAGAGAAGAGTAGTTCCCAATGCCTAGCACCCAGATTTATCAGGATCCAACCATCATTTTTATCTATGCCCTCACCTTTCATTTTTACTGGAATATTTTAAAGCAAATTGACATCGTGTCATATCACCTACAAATAATTCAGTATATATTTCTAGCTAGCAAAGACTTAAAAACAAACATAATCACCTTGTCATTATCACACCACTCAGAATTACCAGGATTAGCTTAAAGGTCATCTAATCCTGTCCATATTCACTTCTCTGATTTACAAAAGAATTATTTGGGGGTTTGTTACTTTATATGTGTGTGTGTATGTGTATGACACTTCAGTGTGCATTTCCTGAAAGCAAAGACATTTTTCTTATAAAACCACAGTATAATTATCAAGAGCTAGAAAGTTCCTACTGATATAATATTGCTATCTACCCTCAGTCCACATTCAAATTTTGGCAAGTTTCTCAATAATTCTTTTTATAGTTAAGCATTTTCTTCCACTCCAGACCCTATCTAGGATCACTCATTCAGTTGTTGTGTCCCTGTGGTCTTTTCATATGGAAAAGTTCTTCAATATTTGTCTTTTTGACTGTATCATGTTTTTTTAAAGGTACAGGCCAGTTATTTTGTAGAATGTCCCAATTTGGGTTTGTCTGAAGTTTCCTTATCATTAGATTTAAGTTACAGTTTTTTGACAGTAATATCAAAGTGGTGATGTTATATCTGTCTCAGTGCATCGAATCAGGATGATCCTACTGATGTTGACTTTGATCATTTGGTTAAGGTAGTGTACCCAGGCTTCCCCATTGTACACTTAATTAATAAGTAACTAGGGGAAGCTCCTTGTTCTTTGAGCACTTTCTTAATTTCTAGCACAACAAGATGTTCCAGGATCCTTTGTTCCAGATCTGGAATCAGCTTTATCAAAACTCTTTATCAAGAGTTCTTGCTCTTTAATGGAAAATAGTATTTAGAAACCAAGCTCAGGTGGCTAGGTGTGCTCACTACTACTATTACCTCATTCCTTCCATGATATCTCAGTGACAGAGACAGGAAATACATGTATGTTTGCATGCATGCTAAGTCACTTTAGTCATGTCCAACTCTTTGTGACCCTATGGATTGCAGCCCACCAGGCTCTTCTGTCCATGGGATTCTCCAGGCAAAAATACTGGAATGGGTTGCCATGCCCTCTGCCAGGGAGGAAATACATGTATACACATGTATGTGTGTGAATACATGTATTTTAGGTCTAAAACCAGAAATTAGTAAAGTTATATTAAAGCCTGTAAATTAACATTGACCTCTAGTCCCAATCAGTACATTTTAGCTGTTCCCCTTTCCACATTTGTATCTCCATCCTCCAGTTCTAGGAAACTTGGCCCTTAATCTGGTATTCTCAAAGTATTTACTTACTTTTAAAAGTGTAGAATATACCCAAAGTAGTATATTTCAGAATTCAGTACCAATTTCAGAATTGTTAGTACCTACCACTGTGAAAAGAAACCCTGTTGACTACAGTTAGCATTTTTTATAGTTCTTTTAAAAAAATTACTTAGAATGACATTTGCAAATCTTCAGTACATTTCCACAGGTTTTGACAAATGCATACTTTCTTGGAATCTAGATGTAGAACATTTCTATCAAGATAAAGAACATTTCCATCACCCTGGTCCAGTCAACTTTTATCCCAACTTCCCTTCACAGGCAGTCACTTTTCTTACCTTTTCCACCATAAATTAGTTTTGCCTATTCTAGAACTTCACATACAGGAAATTATACCGTATTGGTTTGTATTTGAATGCTTCATAATACCTGTGAGATCTATCCATGATGTGTGTATAGTAATTCATTCCTCTTTGTTAAGAACTAGTATTCCATTGTATGAATATATCACACTTTATTCATTCTTCTGTGATGGGCATCTCTTGCCCCACCCCCCCACCTTTTGGCTATTATGAATAATGACAATGAACTTTCCTGTACACGTCTTTTGTGGAAATGTTTTCATTTATCTTGGGTAAATAACCAGGGACAGAATTTCTGGGTCATAGGGTAGGTAAATGTTTAACTTTCACCTTGTTAACTAAGAAACTGATAAACTCAAAGGATTTTTTCCTCCTCCAAGCCACTTTGCAGTTTAGTTGTAGAGGATCTCAAAAGGTTCACATACTGCATTTGGTTTTCATCTCTCTGATTTTCTTACCCATTCCTTCCACCCCTTATGCCATTTTATTTGTTGGAGGTACTAAAACAATTGGCATGTAGAATATTCCACATTTTGGGTTTGGTTGATTAATTTCTCATTATGTCATTTACCTTGTTACTCTATTACAGGTTTCTCCTGTTATCTTGCAACTATATTCAGGTTCAGTGTTGTTTTTGAAAAGAGCATTTTAAAATACAGCTGCAGCTGCATGTTTTCTATTGTAATATATTAGGAAGCATATATTGTCTGCTTCTATCACTTTTAGTGTTGCAAAGATAGATTTGTGTGTTTACATGATGTCAGCCTGATCTCTGCATTATGATGTTCTTCATCAATCTTACAGCTAGCAAATTTGAGCATCGACTCATAGTTATTGCCTAAATCTATTATTTCAATGGGTTGCCAAATGGTGATATTCAGGTTTCACAACTCCTTCTGCCTTTGCTGTTATTCAGTCGCTAAGTCATGCCCAACCCTGTGACCCCATGGACTGCAGCACGCCAGGCTTCCCTGTCCCTCAGTATCTCCCGGAGTTTGCTCAAACTCATGTCCATTGAGTCAGTGATGCCATCCAACCATCTCATCCTCTGTCGCCTCCTTCTCCTCCTGCCCTCAGTTTTTCTCTGAATCAGGGTCTTTTCCAATGACTTGGCTCTTCATAACAGTTGCCCAAAGTATTGGAGCTTTAGCATCAGTCCTGCCAATGAAAGTTATGGGCTGATTTCCTTTAAGATTGATTGGTTTGATCTCCTTGCTGTCCAAGAGACTCTCAAGAGTCTTCTCCAGCACCACAATTTGAAAGCATCAATTCTTCAGCTCTCAGCCTTCTTTATGGTCCACCTCTCACATCCATACCTGACCACTGGAAAGACCATAGCTTTGACTATACAGATGTTTGTCAGCAAGATGATGTCTCTGCTTTTAATATGCTGACTTGGTTTGTCATAGCTTTCCTTCCAAGGAGCAAGTGTCTTTTAATTTTGTGGCTGCAGTCACCATCCACAGTGATTTTGGAGCCCAAGAAGAAAAAATCTGTCTGGGATTTTTCTGTATGGAAGAACTTCTCCCGGTAATCTTTTCATTACTTTGAAACAGAATTTATATAGAAAAGGCAAAGTAAATGTTTGATCTTTTCACTTTATCCAATTTTAGAGTAATAGTTTGGTACCTTAGCAACCTCCAGTGGTGATGATTGAGATTTTATTTTTAGTATCACGATGAACCCATATAAGTTCTTAAAGATTTGGTATGTTTCAATCCAGTGCAGTCATTATTGTATTTTCTCACATGTATCATCTTAGGCCACTATGTGCTTTGGATTTGGCTCCCATGACCTTTGGGCCCAACTCTATTTGTCTTGATAGCTGCCCGCCTTACTGGTACAACAAGGTGTCTTAGGCTCATCTTGTGTATTTCAAGATGAACCTCAGTCATTTCTATGAGAAGTCCTGGTGCTTTTTGTGTGTGATGATATTTAGAGGATACAGTCTGGACTCTAGGGTTGCTCATTGACACTGGCTTGTCGCTGCATCTTGGCCTTTTCAGTGGACAGAACTAACAAAATAAGTATTTTCAGAAACAGAAAAAACATGAGTACATACTGATATTTTCCATTCAAATTTAATTTTAGAGGTCTTTAACTTCTTTGATTTACACTTCATGTTCAACATTATGATTCCTAGTGATGTTCAATTGATTATTTGCTACAAAAACATGTAACACTTAAAAATAACAATAGACAAAGACAAAAAAAAGATAACAATATGCATATTCCTGCTGCAGTGCAGTTCTTCTGCTTCATGTGGTGCTGGTGATATCTGTGTGGTGGCTGGGCTCAGGTGTGCCGGCCAGGAGGATCTAAGATTGCTCACTTATGTGTGGGGTGCCTTGGCAAGGATGGATGGAGATCTGGGCTCAGCTGGGCCCTCCTCTTTTCTCCAAGTGGCTTCAGAGCTATCCTGTGCGGTGGTTATTCTAGCAGGGTAGGAGCACTTCCTACATGGTGAGTTAGAGTGGTGACTTAGAGTGCTGAGAGAGTAAAGTGGAAGCTATCAGTCAGTGTAAAGCCTGGAGTCTGACTGATGGAGTGTCATTTCTACCATATTCTATCGGTCAAAGTAGTTTCTGCTGCTGCTGCTAAGTCACTTCAGTTGTGTTTGACTCTGTGTGACCCTATAGATGGCAGCCCACCAGGCTCCCCCGTCCCTGGGATCCTCCAGGCAAGAACACTGGAGTAGGTTGCCATTTCCTTCTCCAATGCATGAAAGTGAAAAGTGAAAGTGAAGTTGCTTAGTTGTGTCCGACCCTCAGCGACCCCATGGACTGAGCCTACCAGATTCCTCCGTCCATGGGATTTTCCAGGCAAGAGTACTGGAGCGGGGTGCCATTATTCAAAAGGAAGGAAAACAAGTCCTAATTCTGGATGAATGGAATGTGAAAAAATTCATAGCTGTCTTTAAATCACTATACTCTCTGCTCTTTCAGTTTACATACCCTAAAGCACATCTGTACCTTTTGTCACTGAAGAATATAACCAGGAATCTTTACCAGCTGAGCCACAAGGGAAGCCCAAAGGTACTGGAGTGGGAGCCTATCCCTTCTCCAGGGGATCTTCCTGACCCAGGAATCAACCCGGGGTCTCCTGCATCACAGGTGGATTCTTTACCAGCTGAGCTATGAGGGAAGCCCTTAAACCACTAGTCCCTGCTCTTTCAGTTTACACATGCTAAGAGTATTCTGTATCATTTGTCACTGAAGAATATAACCACAAAAGAATTCTATGTCCTCTTTTATATGCATGACGCTCCATCATATGGAAATATCATTGCTTTTCAACAAACCTCCAGTTGACGAACACTGATCTTGTTTCATCCATACATGACTACTGGAAAAACCATAGCCTTGACTAGATGGACCTTTATTGGCAAAGTAATGTCTGCTTTTCAATATGCTATCTAGGTTGGTCATAACTTCCCTTCCAAGGAGTAAGCGTCTTTTAATTTCATGGCTGCCATTACCATCTGCAGTGATTTAGGAGCCCCCAAAAATAAAGTGACATTTTTTTCACTGTTTCCTCATTGATTTCCCATGAAGTGATGGGACCAGATGCCATGATCTTTGTTTTCTGAATGTTGAGCTTTAAGCCAACTTTTTCACTCTCCACTTTCACTTTTATCAAGAGGCTTTTTATTCTTCACTTTCTGCCATAAGAGTGGTGTCATCTGCATATCTGAGGTTATTGATATTTCTCCCAGCAATCTTAATTCCAGCTTGTGCTTCTTCCAGCCCAGCGTTTCTCATGATGTACTCTGCATATAAGTTAAATAAGCAAGGTGACAATATACAGCCTTGACGTACTCCTTTTTCCTATTTGGAACCAGTCTGTTGTTCCATGTCCAGTTCTAACTGTTGCTTCCTGACCTGCATATAGGTTTCTCAAAGAGGCAGGTCAGGTGGTGTGGTATTCCCATCTCTTGAAGGATTTTCCACAGTTTATTGTGATCCACACAGTCAAAGGTGTTGGCCTAGTCAATAAAGCAGAAATAGATGTTTTTTGGAACTCGCTTGCTTTTTCGATGATCCAGTAGATGTTGGCAATTTGATCTCTGGTTCCTCTGCCTTTTCTAAAAGCAGCTTGAACATCTAGAAGTTCACAGTTCATGTATTGTTGAAGCCTGTCTTGGAGAATGTTGAGCATTACTTTATTAGCGTGTGAGATGAGTGCAATTGTGTGGCAGTTTAAGCATTCTTTGGCGTTGGCTTTCTTTGGGATTGGAATGAAAACTGACCTTTTCCAGTCCTGTGGCCACTGCTGGCTTTTCCAAATTTGCTGGCATATATTGAGTGCAGCACTTTCACAGCATCATCTGTCTAGTCAAGGCTAGTCAAGGCTATGGTTTTTCCAGTGGTAATGTATGGAGTGTGAGAGTTGGACTGTGAAGAAAGCTGATTGCCAAAGAATTGATGCTTTTGAACTGTGATGTTGGAGAAGACTCTTGAGAGTCCCTTGGACTGCAAGGAGATCCAACCAGTCCATTCTGAAGGAGATCAGCCCTGGGATTTCTTTGGAAGGAATGATGCTAAAGCTAAAACTCCAGTATCTTGGCCACCTCACGCGAAGAGTTGTCTCATTGGAAAAGACTCTGATGCTGGGAGGGATTGGGGGCAGAAGGAGAAGGGGACAACAGAGGATGAGATGGCTGGATGGCATCACCAACTCGATGGACATGAGTTTGAGTGAACTCTGGGGGTTGGTGATAGACAGGGAGGCCTGGCATGCTGTGATTCATGGGGTCACAAAGAGTCAGACATGAATGAACGACTGAACTGAACTGGTCTTGTTTCTAATCTTGTCATGACCAAAAATGCCCCAGTAAATATCTCTGTATGCCATCATTTTGTATTTGTAATAGTAATGATTCCTCAAAATGTAATTGTGAATGAAAGGATAGATGCATATATGATTTTGCTAGACACTGATGAATTTCCCTCCATAAAATTTGTCATAAATACCTTTTATTTTATTGAGATGTTCCCTTTACACCCAGTTTCATAAGAGTTTTTATCCTGAATGGATGCTGTATTCATCATTGCTTTTTCTTGCATCTACTGGGATGATTGTGTGGCCTTTGTCTTTGGTTGATGCTCTGGTTCATACTGATTGATTTGTGCATGTTGAACCATTCTTGTGAGCCTGGGATGACTTGGACTTGATCATGGTATATGATCATTTTTGTGCATTGTTGGATTTGGTTTGCTAATATTTTGTTGATAAACTTTGCATCTATGTTCATTGAAGATATTGGCCTGTAATTTTCTCTTTTTGGTATTGTCTTTGTCTGGTTTTGGTATCAGGGTGATGGTGACTTCCTAGAATGACTTTGGGAGTGTTCCCTCCTCTTCAGTCTTTTGGAAGAGTTTGAGAAAGATTGGTATAAGTTCTTCTTTGTATGTTTGGTAGACTTCCCCAGTGAAGCTATCTGGTCCTGGACTTATGCTCGCAGGCAGGTTTTTTGTTTTTGTTTTTTAAATTACAGATTCTATTTCACTTCTAATGATCAGTCTGTTCAAATTATCTATTTCTCCTTGATTCAGTTTTGGTGGGCTCTATTGGAGAAGGCAATGGCACCCCACTCCAGTACTCTTGCCTGGGAAATCCCATGGACGAGGGAGCCTGGTAGGCTGCAGTCCATGGAGTCGTGAACAGTTGGACACGACTGAGCTTCTTCACTTTCACTTTTCACTTTCATGCATTGGAGAAGGAAATGGCAACCCACTCCAGTGTTCTTGCCTGGAGAGTCCCAAGGGATGGGGGAGCCTGGTGGGCTGCCATCTCCAGGGTTGCAGAGAGTTGGACACGACTGAAGCGACTTAGCAGCAGCAGTAGCAGCAGCATGTTTCTAGAAACTTGTCCATTTCTTCTAAGTTGTCCAATTTGTTGGCATGTAATTGTTATTCTTTTAGTATGGTTTTTGGTATTTCTGTGGTACTGGTGGTTATCTCTCCTCTTTCACTTCTTATTTTGTTTAGTTGGGTCCTCTTTGCTTTCTTCTTGTTTACCCTTTCAAAGAACAAGCTCTTGGTTTATTGATTTTTTTCTATTGCTTTTTAAATCTCTATTTTATTTCCTCTCTGATCTTTATTATTTCTTTCCTTCTGCTGACTTTAGGTTTTGTTTGTTCTTCTTTTTCTAGTTCTTTTCTGTGGTAGGTTTGGTTGTTTATTTGAGGTTTTTCTTAGTTTTTGAGGAAAGCCTGTATCACTATGAACTTCCCTCTAAGAACTTAAGCCTGGTGCTCTTGATGGCTATCCTTGCTTCCACTTGAAGAAAGCTAATAGAGGGAAGCAAACAGATTTCTGATGACTTCATGGAGCAGCTGGATCTGGATCTAGCTGTATCTGAAATTTTACGTCTAAATCCCTTTACATGAACAATAGTCTTTTTTTTTTTTTTTTTAAACTTAAAGCAATTTGAGTTGGATTTTCCATCCCTTACAATTAAACAAGTCCTAATTGGTCTACTGATAATTGTAGTCATTGTCACTAGAACTTATGGGCCATGCAAACCCGTAAAAACTATTAAGTGTCCAGTACTACAAACATGGACAGGTTTACTAGGATCTCCATGGTGTTTAAAGATTGTTACCAGCTTTAAGCAATTTCTTTGTTTCTTGACTCTGGCGACCCTCTCCTCTGCTCTAGTTTTCTTGCCTCTATCTTGCTGTGGTATCTCTCCATCCTCTTTTGAGGATGGTCATGGGCCATTGGCCAGCCTCCAGGTCTGTCACTGTACAAGAGACCTAGACATCAGTGCATCATTTTGCTTTAAGAGCCAGAGAATCAGGGAACCAAAGCAAATACCAATTTGCCTCCTGTGTCTTCTAGTCCTCTGTGGTCTTATGTTGTACTTTCTGGTTCCCATTCCATAGGCCCCCTTGAATGGCATCACCTTACTTCCTAGTTGGACAGGACAACTGGTGTACTAGTTGAACACTTCATGTACATCACATTTTTGGCTTCGACAGTTTGATTGCTGTTTAAACCCTTGTAACCACTTCTCCTTGAGGGTTGTTATGTGTTCTCACTAGGTGAAACTGCTGCAGAGTACCCTAAAATAAGTAAGACGTGGTCTCTGCCTTCAAGAGGGAAACAGACAAAAACCAAGTATTAAGTTGAGGTCTAAACATTGGGCTGTTGAGGGCACAGAATGCATCTGTCTGTGTGTATAATCCAAGGTGGTCCCATGAGAAGAGTTGAGAAGAGATGACTGTTGGGCTGAGCCTTTAGGAATGAATAGTATATTAACCATAGAGGAGCAAATGCAGTTCAGTTTGATCATTCAGTGAGCAAATATGACCAGCATTATTTTAAAACCATCCCCTGCAAGAGAGAAGTCAAGTACAAGAAACCCTGTAGGAGATCATGAAGCGCAGCATCGTTTTGCTGGTCAGTGTGATTGGCCCCAAGGCAGTGCCATCTGAAAGGGCAGATAAAGCAGAGGTGGAAGCCCCAATGTTTGCAGGCTAGGAAGCAGAACCATCTTGCAGCACTGGGTGACTTGCTCAAGGACCTGCAGCAGAGCTAGAGAGTGTTCTGAATAGAGCTTCAGGATTGCAGTATCTCCTCCTGGTAACTTGCACCCCTGGGAGATTGATCTGGCACATAAAGGATGTGGGATGGTTGAGGCACAGGGCGGATGTGTGTACAAATGAATTCTTTTTCTCACTTGCAACTTCAGGGAAGGTGCAAAAGGAGCTGATAAAATTAGGGAAAACTGATTGAGAATTTCTCATGTTGCATGATTATTATTCCTATTAATCAAGATAACACCTTATTGTGTGCTGACAGCATAGCTGGCTCAGTGCCAAACATAAACATGGATGCAGTCTTCATTTTTTTTTAAAAAGACAGTAATTTAGAAAGCATCTGGAGGAGAAGACAGATCACTTGAGCGAGGAGGGGCAAGTTGCCTCCTGGTTTCATTTTGTTTCTCTTTAAGGGCTTCTCACGGAGAAGGCAATGGCAACCCACTCCAGTACTCTTGCCTGGCAAATCCCATGGATGGAGGAGGCTGGTGGGCGGCCGTCTATGGGGGTCGCTAGGAGTCGAACATGACTGAAGTGACTTAGCAGCAGCAGCAAGGGCTTCTCACAATTGAGAGACCTTTACCCTAATTACAGTGACCACTGGCTTCTAAAATTTGCATGATGATGCTTATCTGCTAAGAACACAATATTTTGCTCTAAAATCATTCCGGCTGTACCCATATTCTTTCTATTTTGTACCATCTCCC
Source organism: Nanger dama (assembly GCA_917880005.1). NCBI lineage: Eukaryota > Metazoa > Chordata > Mammalia > Artiodactyla > Bovidae > Nanger > Nanger dama. Next base: position 15,706,592 of record CAKJTW010000026.1, read on the forward strand.
TTTCAGATCAGAAATAAACACAGTAGTCATGCTTTGCAAACTTCCATTATAAGAACTGAGAAGAGAAGTAATAAAAGCGGGATGCTCTCAGGAGAAAAATTTGGAAGAGAGCGTAATATATCAGCCAAAGAGAAGGAGAAACGACAGGAAATGGCCTTCTAGCTTACAACTGGATCAGACAAGGGGAAAAAAGAATGTCAGGTTGATTAAAACAACTTATCACCTTTAAAAAAAAATCAGGGTGATGAAGTCTGAGCATATAAATTATACCTCTACCCATCCAACTAGGAGAACACACAGCAAGGTTGCCTGGATGGAACTCTCTAGGATATCACTGTAATCTTTATATTGTCTTATCTCTTGCATTCTTTTTGCAGTTGATGTTTGTTTGCTTCAGTAAGTGAGAGTTTTTTCTTTTTCCTACTTTCTTTTGCTGTTTCCAGCCCTTAAAGGTGACCTCAAATGGGGGTCTCCTGGGCTCAGTCTAATGATGACAGTATAAGAACTGCTCTGTTGCTGGTCTTGCTGCATGAAACCTTAACCACTTGGACACTTTCATAGTAGACACTGATCATTCATTTTTCAACTATTGTGCAAGCTGAGTTTAAGCTTATAAACATCCTGGGAAGGGCGGCCTCTACAAAGTACTAGGCATCAGGGATATTGTGATAAAGAAGAAGTAACATTTGTCTTCATCTTTTGTATAATCTAATGGGGGAAGGACTATGCAAATATCAGAGTGTGTTTACACAAAGTGCCCACGGTGTGGTACATGGCTGACATCTGATATATCTGGGGGCAACCTCTCCCTCATCTCCTGTAAGAGTCCTGCAGGATGCCAGGAACCACAAAAAAGTGATGGGACCAAGGAGGGGGAATGGTCACCTCCACCTGGGTGAACATGGGAATTAGCTTCATAAATGAAGTAAGCCTGAACTGAGAGGGAATTTACCAGGTAGGCAAGGGAAAGAATAAGGGAGGGGAAAGAGTGATGAAGGCAGGGAGAGGGAAGCAGCAGAGTGTATTACGGAGGCATCCAGAGGTTTGAAGTGATGGGAGTGCAGAGTGTGAAGGTTGGGAGCTGGCAAGAAACAGTTCTGGAAGGGAAGGCAGGAAGCAGAAGAGAAAAGACAGAGCCTGCAAAGGAACTGGGATCTCCTCCAGAGAGTCGTGAGCAATTGAGCAGGTGAAGAACTAGGTTAAATCCGTGTTTGTGGTTGATTTTTACACTATAACTGGGCAAATGAAGATGAGTTACAACCAGAAAAGCATGTTGGCTGGTGTTGGGAACAAGTTTGAAATGAATCCCCCTCTCTCTCCCTGCTCCCTTACTCATGTGTGCTGTGAGATGGCCAGCCTTTGGGGAACATGGGCATGGCCACTTCCTGAGAGGAACAGTGTTACTCTGGAGTCTAAACCAGTGGCCCGGAGAGCTGTGTTCGTACCTCTAAGCTGTTTAGCTGTGGCTGCAAGGAACTTCTGTATCACAGAAGGGTGGCTGCGAGGGGCCCAGAGTTAATGAGTGAGTTAAATGATTAATGCTTGGGGCTTGGAGGGCCATCTCCCTTTAAAGCAGAACGTTCTGAACAATGCCAATCAGGAGATGACTTGGGGAGTTCTTACTGCCCAGCAGAAGTTGATACAAAATGCTAATCAGGTTGGATCAGCCCCAAGATTTTAGGTTTGGGGCCAGCATTACTCATAAAGGAAGGGCAGGCCCATGGGCTGCAGTTGACTCTTGGTTACTACAGCTATGTCCATGAATACCTGTTTCTGCTCACCAAATCCTGGCTTGTCATTTGGAAGTGAGGAGACAGAGAGAAGGAGAGAAGGAGGGAGGGAGTGGTGACTCACCCAGTCAGACCCTACGGTGAAGCTCTGTTGAGGAAATCAGGCTGACGCTAAGAGAACTAAATGCTTACAGTGATAGTTATTACAACAGCTACTATTTGTTGAGCGTGTATGGTGTGCTAAGCACTCTACAGGGTGCTCTGATACTTCTTGGCTGTTCTGAGCTGAGCACATAAGATCAGTATTATTATTCCCATTCTAGAGATGAGGAACTGAAGCTTGAAGAGAACAGGTCTCTTGCTCAAGATCCAGAAAAGTCCTAAATGGACAGGGGCTGGTCTGTGCTGTGCTCACCACTCCAGCCTCAGAATGTGTCACATGTTAGGTGCTGGATGGATACTTGGTGGTGAATGAATGGACAGTCATACAGCCAGAAAGTACCCAAGGTGGGTTTGCAATCCAAGTCTGTGTGATTCAGAAGTAATTCTTTCCAGTGTCCTCCACTGTCACAGGGCAGAAGGCAGCAGAGAGTCACTGCTAGAACCAACGTGGAGACAGTAAATGGTTGAGGAGATCTGAATTTGCCGTCACCTTGTAGTGGTCAAAGAAGACGTCATGAAAGAGCGGGGTTTTGGCAGAGCTTTGAAGGTCAGATATTGGGTGGCTGGAGGTGAAAGCTCAGCTTGTCCTGGGCGGCTTGAGGGATAGAGTGATGGCAGTAAATAGCTCAGCCTCTGGGGTGAAGAATTGATGCTTTTGAACTGTGGTGTTGGAGAAGACTCTTGAGAGTCCCTTGGACTGCAAGGAGATCCAACCAGTCCATCCTAAAGGAGATAAGACCTGGGTGTTCATTGGAAGGACTGATGTTGTAGCTGAAACTCCAATACTTTGGCCACCTGATGCGAAGAACTGACTCATTTGAAAAGACCCTGATACTGGGAATGATTGAAGGTGGGAGGAGAAGGGGACGACAGAGGATGAGATGGTTGGGTGGCATCACAGACTCAATGGGTATGCGTTTGGGTAGACTCTGGGAGTTGGTGATGGACAGGAAGGCCTGGCGTGTTGCAGTTCATGGTGTTGCAAAGAGTCGGACATGACTGAGCAACTGAACTGAACTGAACTGAACTGGGGTCAAACCTGCCAGGGCTCAGAATCTGACTTTACATATAGGAGGCTGCATGATGCTGGGCCAAGCTCTCTGTGCCTTAGTTTTCTCTTCTGTAGCTGGAAGTGGTTCCAGATAACCCATGCAAATGACTTTTTACCTAGTGCCTGGCACACAGCAGTGGTTCGATAAATATTCATTGTCCTTAGATCAGAGCAAAGCACTTCTTCTATTTGAAGAGAAGAGTGGGGAAGACAGGATGGAATCAGAGTACCTTGTGTTGGAAAGTAGAGTAATGAATCTGAACTTTCTGCTTAAAAAAGTTGAAGGATTCTGACAAGGACGAAATCACTGCTAATTTGGTGTCATTCCTCATTTCCTGTGGATTGAAAAGTTGGCCTTTACAGAAAGAACCTGAGTGTCCCCAAGCTACTGGATAATTTCTCTGTTCCTGATTTTACATCTAGGAGTACTATGATTCTCCGAGGAGCTTGGATGACCACCTTTGCTGAAGCCAGTAAATGGAGGCCAACATATTAGTGAAAAGCAAAGCCCAGAAAGCCCAATAAAAAGAGGAAGGGGCAATAAATAAACCCACTGCCTAGACAAAGGTAAACTACAGAAATGAGGAAATCTTGAAAGCAGCTCCAGCGCTCTTACTCCAGCCACTGTACTGGGAGAGATGGCTGCAATATTCTCAGCCTTTTTCTACATTAATGCTTAAAAATGCAACAATCAGATTTGCAGATGTAAAATTTAGGAGGCAGCCTGTTTCCTGTGATCATTGGCTGGGGAAGCTGGCACTTGGCAAAATTTTGCAAGTGGGTAAAGATGCCAGCCTTTATCCAAAGAATACATGAGCACTGAATTATGATATTCAGTGAGCATTATTCATCCATTAGTCTAGAATAATTAGATGCTCTCCTATTATTTCTACTACATGTTGATATATCAGATTGTTTAATTATTCCAGGCAATTTATCTCTGTTGTTTTGCCCATCTTTCTTCAGCTCTTCCCCACTATTGCTTTATTCAGAAGGTTGAAACCCAGAAGATAATTTTCAAAACAAACACAGCACCCCAAAACCTGTGTGAGACATCTCAAAGACCATGATCTTGGCAGGTCGTGGCTTTAAAAGGTACAAGTTGGAAAACTTTTATTAGTCTTGTTAGGACAGTTTTTCCCATTTAGGGCTCTACCGAGAAAGGTGGAAAAGTTAAGATGATTCAGGAAAGGATGGTAGAGAAAGAACTGTTCAAAGGACAGAAGATGGTTTAAAGCATAGAGAAGCTTAGAAACCACATAGGTAACCTGTTGTCTAGGTAGGTGCAGAGTGATGGAAATATAGGATGGATTTGGTGAAATCAAGAGCTGGGCTCCCATCTAGAATCCGTCACCTGTAACTGCAGAACATCAGAGGTGCTACTTAGCGTCTTTGGCCCACAATTTCATCATCTATGAAATAGAAAGTGTGATTTCCCACTAGGAACTCCGGTCTGAAGAGCCAGGTGCGGGGCCTCTGCATGCAGCCCCCTGCAAGGGAGTGGAATTCGATGAGGCACAAACAAACAAACAAGCAAAAACCCACTTTAGAACTGTTACTGTTTTCAAGGCCACTGTTTTACTCTGTAGAACACTGCCTTTGGGGCAAAAAAAAAAGAAGCAGAGGCTGCCTGTATTCGCTGTCGCTGGAGATAGACCAAACAGAAAAACAAGCTGTGTGAGTACCTCTGAGGGCGACCCTCAGGAAACTTGAAATACACCTTTTCCAGCCCCAGCAGCAGAAGTGAGGCTGTTTGGTGGAGATGGTGGAAGGGAAGGACCTTAAATTCACCTCCTCTCATGAGCACACCAAAGACACAACTTACTGCTGAACAGACTTAATCGATATTTATAGAGCATTCCATCCCAAAGCAGCAGAACACACATTCTTTTCAAGTGCACATGGAACATTCTCGAGGATAGAGCCCATGCTGGAACACAAAGCATGTCTTAGTAAATTTAAGAAAATTGAAATCAACCATCTTTTCCAACCACAGTGTCCTGAAATCAGAAATCAACTACAAGAAAAAAACTGCAAAAAAAAAAAAAACACCCCACAAAATTCGCAGGCTAAACAATATGAAAAAGGGATTGTAACACTGATTTTCTGGGACGTTCTGAACAATGAGATTATGTATGTTGAGTGCATAGGACAGTGCTTGGTAGATCAGGGGTACTCAGTAAGTTGTAGTTAATTAGGGATGTAAGTAACCTTCTGTTGCAATAAAGCTGAGTTTAAGAAAAATATGCTCTTTGCAACTTGCTACACTGTGGTGTCATCCTATTTGGAGGCAGAAAAACAGCCTGATAGAAGCTGGAATTTGTGGGATGTATTTGGGATGCAGAGCATGGATGTTGCACCAAGTTGTCAGTGACTATCAGCAGCCAGGTTGGGGAAGATTAAAAAAAAAAAATCATTCCTAGGAAGGCACCAGACAGGTTGTCTTTAGTCTCTGCGGGGACTCACTAAGTCCAATAACCTTGGCGCAAGCCTGGATGGCTGTTGCCATAGAAACCAGCACGTGTGCCCAGCAGGAGTTCATTTCTCAAAGCCGCCAGCCCATGCCAACAGAGCGTGGCTCCAGAGGTGAGAGAGATGCTCTTTGTCCCTGAGTGGAGGTTCTAGCACCTGGCAAATAGTTGAATCAGCTCAATTTGTGAAGCCCTAGGAGCCTGGTCCCAGAGAAGCAACGAGGCCAAAAAAATTCCTGCCGCAATCATGTTCCCATCCCTAAATGATCAACACTTACCTGGAAAAAGAAAATCCAGACATCACCATCTTAAGATCCCTTGGCAACCTGTAAGATAGTTTTCCAAGGGAAGGAAAGTGCCTGCATTTTTTATTTTTAATGCCATGCAGTGGTTTGCCCTGAAACAGTTTCTCAGTTTTCTTTTCCCAGGAAACATCTATGCAGCTCAGGGATCGCTCCGCTCTGTCCTTGGCAATTTGGCTTCTGGTTCTAGGGGACCCAGAAACCCATCAGAGTTCCTTATGTAAATGGAATGTGGCTTTTCACTTTACCACATGATAAAAAAAATTGGATGAAATTCAATAGATATATTTTAAAATTTTTGCCTTTCCCACAAATTGTAGAAAATGGCTAAATCTACACTAAGGTAAGTTTCATTTCCCTAGGTACTGACTTTATATATCACATTTTTCAACTTGGGGAACATTTTAGAAGCTGAGCCTTTATATTCCTCTAACAAAGAAAGAAGAAAAATACTTTTGACCAAATTGCTTTCTGCCCAGGTTTGACATCAGGTGGGGCTGAAGGTCAGCTAGGATGGCAAGGACTGGAGAAATTTTACCAGTGAGAAGATTGGAGGATAAGTAGAGAAATGAATTTGAGTTTAAAAAATGACTTCTTAGGCTATTACCTCATGGTTTGCAGGAATTTAGTTGTGCATCCGTGAAAGATCTAGTGAAAGTAGATGCTCCCTGTTCATGCACAGATGCCCAGACACTCCGACAAACTTCTCTGTTGGAGGGTACAAGACTTCAGACCTCTGAAATGTTAGGTCATAGTTCATGCACTGACACTTTTCCTTTTTCCCAATTAGCATCTCCCCTCCCACCACCCTGCAACAATAACAAGCAGAATGAGTAGAGTTAGTCCTAGAACGTTCTGTTTACAAGATCTTTCTAATTTATGACAAGGTAAGTTAATTTTCTATAGATTCAGACCTTCAGCTTCAAGTGCCATGATTTGGGCGGTACAAATGCTCATCAATAGTTCCAGCATTTGGTAAAGGTCAGTTTTGGACTTGCTGGAAGAGGGAGGCCAGGTACGATTGTGAAAAGTTCTCTGGGCCGATCTCTCAGGGGCTTCCTGCAGCATGGGAGAGCACCTGTGGAACCAGGACATGGTGGTCCCTTCCCCTCTGCCCTCCCTCAGGGCTCATCGGCTCTCTAGGGAGACATCCTTGGGCCACATCCTTTGCCTCTAGGACATGTGTGTGTGCTCAGTTGTGTCTGACTCTTGCAACCCTGTGGACAGCAGCCTGACAGGCCCCTCTGTCCATGGGATTCTCCAGGCAAGACTCCTGCAGTGGGCTGCCATTTCCTTCTCCAGGGGATCTTCCCGACCCAGGGATTAAACCCAGGTCTCCTGCACCGGCAGGCACATTCTTTACCACTGAGCCAGCTGGAAGCCCTTGCCTGTAGGACAGAGGCTCTCAAAACTGAGAGGACGTCAGAATCCTGGGGGTGGGAAAGGCTTGTAGACAGGGCAGTTTTCCAGGCTGCCAGAGGTTTTAATTCAGTTGACCTGAGGTAGACACAGTTGATTGTAAGTATTAAAAAATGATATCATGCTGCCAAGTCGGTTTAGTCGTGTCCGACTCTATGTGACCCCATAGACGGCAGCCCACCAGGCTCCTCTGTCCCTGGGATTCCCCAGGCAAGAACACTGGAGTGGGTTGCCATGTCCTTCTCCAATGCATGAAAGTGAAAAGTGAAAGTGAAGTCGCTCAGTCATGTCTGACTCTTGGCGACCCCATGGACTGCAGCCCACCAAGCTCCTCCACTGATGGGATTTTCCAGGCAAGAGTACTGGAGTGGGTCGCCATTGCCTTCTCCAATGATATCATAAAAACTAACACTACTATGTACCACGGGCATTATGTGCCTCCCACATATGTAACTACATGCATATACTTTAGCATACATAATTAGTTCATGATTATACGTATCATATATCATCTGCTCCATGTGCATGATTATGTACATCAACATATTAATATTATATAACACATTATATAACCCAACTCACATTGGGTTCCAGTTGCTACAAATATTCAAACATATGAAAGGAGGTAAGTCATAACAAGGTAAGCATATGGGAAAGTGCTTGGATGAATCAAAGTGTAGCTTAAAGAAACGAAAAAAGTTTATACCAAGGGATTTCATACTGCATGAACACTTTGTACTAAAACTAACCCACCAAGCTCAACTATCACAAGTCAATTAAACAGAACATTCATTCAACATCTAAAGTATAGGAGAGAGGAGAGAAGATAAGATGGTGGGATGGAAGACCTTGAGCTTACCCTCCTCCCACAAGAACACCAAAATCACAACTAGCTGCTAAACAGCCTTCAGTAAAAGAGACTGGAACCTACCAAAAACATATTCTACAGACAAAGACAAGAAATCATGATGGTAGGAGGGGTGCACTCATGATATAATGGAATCCCATACACCCATAATGATATATGCATGCCTGTGTTCACAGCAGCACTGTTTACAACAGCCAAGACATGAAAGCAATCTGAATGTCCATTGACAGATGAATGGATAAAGCAGATGTGGTAGATGTATGCAATGAAATACTACTCAGCCGTGAAAAAGAATGAAATGTGAAATTTGCAGCAATATAGACGGACCTACAGATTATCATATTAAGTTAAGTAAGCCAGACAAAGACAGACGGTATCATATGCTGTCATATATATGTGGAATCTAAAAAGATGGTAGAAATGAACTTATTTATTAAACAGAAATAGACTCAAGACACAGAAAACAAATTTATGGTTAACAATGTGGAGGGACAGAAGGATAAATCAAGAGTTGGTATTAAAATATGCACACAGCTGTATATAAAAGAGACAACCATAAGTACCTACCATATAGCACAGGGAACTATACTCAATAACCTATCACGCAAGAGAATGTTAAAAAATATATATATATAACTGAATATATATATATATTTATATATATATAATATATATATAAAACTGAATCACTTTGCTGCACACTGAAACTAACAGGGCATTGTAAATCAACTATGTTTTAATAAAAATTAAAAACAGTAAAGTATAGGAAACAGAAATTTAAATCAGGGGCTAGATAAGGTACCATAAGGGAAAGATGCAAGAATCATTAAAAGTACCAAAAAGCAACCTCTTTTACCTTTGCATAAAGATTTAACTGGAAAATGTTAACATAGAGAACTTAAGTTAAATAACCTGAAATCAGATGAGCTATTTATGAACAGTTAATAAGAACGAGCTCATCTTTATGGCAAAATAGAAGATTTATGAGCAGAGGTGACACACCAAAAAGCCTGGTGATAGCTGGTTGTCCAAGAAAAGAATTTTAGTTCAACTTTAAATATGACTTTAAAAACATAATTTTTAACATACTTGAAAATATTATGCCAAAAAGGAGCAGCTTTTAGTTACAAATTTCCCTAGAGAGTAAGCACCAATAATACTGCGTGTGTGTGTGTGACTCAGTTGTGTCTAACTCTTTGTGATTCCATGGACACTAGCCCACTAGGCTCTTCTCTCCATGGAATTCTCCAGGCAAGAATACCGGCCTGGGTAGCCATGCCCTTCTCCAGGGGATCTTCCCAACCCAGGGACTGAATCCAGGTCTCGACTGAATCTACAGGCAGATTCTTTACCTCCTGAGCCCCTAGGAAAGCCCCAACAATGCCATAGTTGGTTTAAATGCAACCACCAATTAAGAAAGCATTCAAGATCAACCATCTTAATACTCATGGTAAACAAACCAACTCCTAATGTAATACTGGACTAATCTTACAGTTAATAGTACAATAATACTGTCAATACAAGTAACAAGAAATATTTCTCCTTGCATAAGCTTATATCAGAATGGATAATGTACTGATAGTTAACATTAAAATAACTTAAATGAGAGTCCCTTGGACTGCAAGGAGATCAAACCAGTCAACCCTAAAGGAAATCAGTCCTGAATTTTCACTGGTAGGACTAATGATGAACCTCCAATACTTTGGCCACCTGATATGAAGAACTGACTCATTGGAAAAGACCCTGATGCTGGGAAAGATTGAAGGCAGGGAGAGAAGGGGACGAAAGAGGATGAGATGGTTGGATGGCATCACCGATTTGATGGACATGAGTTTGAGTAAGTTCCAGGAGTTGGTAATGGACAAGGAAGCCTGCTGTGCTGCAATCCATGGGGTCAAGAAGAGTCAAACACGACTGAGTGACTGAACTGAAACTTAAATAAAGACCTACCTATTTAAACAATTGTTAACCCAACACAGGTGCACATTTAAGGGGAGATTAAGGCAATGGCACCCCACTTTAGTACTCTTGCCTGGAAAATACCATGGGTGGAGGACCTTGGTGGGCTGCAGTCCATGGGGTCGCTAACAGTAGGACATGACTGAGCACCTTCACTTTGACTTTTCACTTTCATGCATTGGAGAAGGAAATGGCAACCCACTCCAGTGTTCTTGCCTGGAGAATCCCAGGGACGGGAGAGCCTGGTGGGCTGCCATCTATGGGGTCGCACAGAGTCCGGCACGACTGAAGCGACTTAGCAGCAGCAGCAGCAGCAAAAAAGTAAAAGGAAGGAGGCAATCACAAACCTTGCCTGTTGATTAAAACCCTGTAGCAAACCTTGTAGCGCTTTTCTAGTGTTAGAGGCACTGCCTGTCCAGTGACATCTGTTTAACAGGTTATCCTAAGCTTGCATATGTAGCCCTGTCTTTTTTTTTTGAGTAAGGACTTGTATGATAGCTCACATGAGGGTTTTGTTTCTTTTAATCAGTGAAACTGATCTGCTGAAGTGGTAGGAATAATGTAAGATATGAAGACCCTATGGAGCTTTAGTTAATTAATCCCTCCAAAGAAAAATAATGACTGAACTTTAAGGGATGACATAGCTTTTAATGGATTTATGATTTTGGTGGCGGTGACCTTGAAGAATAAAAACACCTTTGAGTGTCTGAAACTTAGACCAGCTAATCAAAATGTTTTATCACCCATTGATCTAGAACACTGACCAACAGAACAAGCTATATTAAGGATAAAAGCAGAACCCTGTTCTAGAGTTCACATTGATAACAGGGTTTCCAAAGTTGATGCTGGATCAGGACATCCCAATGGTATAACTGCTGTTAATGGTTTGTTTGTTCAACAGTTAAAGTCCTATGTGATCTCAGTTCAGACTGGAGTAATCCCAGTTGGTTTCTATTATAGATTTCTCCCAAAATGAAAGGACAAGTGAAATAAGGCCTATTTTATAAAATGTCATCAAACTATATGATTATATAATCTTCATTCAATTAATTTATTCATACCCTACTGTAGAACAGGGTTTGATGAGGTGGCAGAGCATGGCAATTGCATAAAACTTAAATAAACCTTTATCCACAGTGATTCAAGTCCTCTTCCCAAGAATATGTTTATAATCAAAAGTTCTTTCACTCAGTACCCCATTTCACTCACTGTAGCACTCCTCACATTAACTGAATGAAAAATCCTATACTATATACAAATCCAGGAAGGGCCAAACATCATCAGCCCCTATAAATTTTTATAGCCCATTGCTGATGCAGTTATTTTTTAATATAAATTATTTATTTTAATTGGAGGTTAATTACTTTACAATCGGATGCAGTTAAATTATTTATTAAGGAACCTCTACAATCATCAATCTCATCAATTTATGTTTATTATTGCACCAATGCTAGCCTTAACCCTGGATGTCACGTTATGAATTCCTCCTCACATACCTTATCTACTACTTAATATAAACTTGTGTCTACTGTTTATACATGCTATATCAAATCTAGCTGTTTATTCCATCCTCTCCCCTGGATGAGTTCATATTCAAAATAGACATTAATTGGAGCTTTATGTGCAGCAGTTACTTCTCATACGAAGTAACATTAGCAATTATGTTCTTATTATTCCTACTGATAAATGGATCATTTACACTTTACAATAATGATTATACAAGAACACTTAAGACTATTTTTCACAACCTGACCCCCAGCCAGAAACTGTTTTATTTCTATTCTAGCAGAAACTAATTGAGCCCTATTTAACTGAAGGAGAATCAAAACATGTATCCAGCTTCAGCACAGAAAATGTAACAGGCCCATTCTCTCTAGTCTTTCAGGCAGAATATGTCAATATCATCATAATAAGTGTTTTCACGACCATCTTGTTTTTAGGAGTGTTTCACAATCCCTACATGCAAGAATTATATACAGTTAATATCATTAAGACACTCCTGTTGTGATGACTATAGCTTATAGTACAGTCTGAAGTCAAGCCTGATTCCTGCATCCCAACGCCCCCCCTTTTTTTTTTCCTTCAAGATTGCTTTCATGATCTGGGGTTTATATTTTCATACAGATTTTAAGATTGTTTTGTTCTAGAGTTGCAAAAAATGCCATTGGTAATTTGATAGGGATGGCACTGAATCTGTAGATTGCCTTGGGTAGTATAGTCATTTTGACAATAAACTTAAAAGCTCTTGCACAGCAGAGGAAATCATAAACAAAATGAAAAGACAGCCCACAGAATGGGAGAGAATATTTGCAAACGATTGGACTGACAAGGGATTAATCTGCAAAATATATAAACAGCTCATGCAGATCAATATTATAAAACCAAACAACCCGATCAAAAAAATGGACATACGATCTAAATAGACATTTATTCAAAGACTGTCTCCTGCATGTCTGTACAAGTGGCCAACAGATGCATGAAAAAATGCTCAGCACTGCTGATTATTGGAGAAATGCAAATCAAAACTATAGTGAAGTATCATCTAACACCGGTCAGAATGGCCATCATTAAAACCTCTACAAACAATAAATGCCTGAGAGGGTGTGGAGAAAAGGAAACCCTCCTACACTGTTGGCAGGAATGTATATTGGTACAGCTACTATGGAGAACAGTATAGAGGTTCCTTAAAAAACTATAAACAGAGATACCATATGATTCAGCAATCCCACTCCTTAGAATATATCCAGAAAAACCATAATTTGAAAAGACACATGTACTCCAGTGTTCACTGCAGCAGCATTTACAACAGCCAAGATGTGGAAGCAACCTAAATGTCCACTGGCAGATGAATGGATAAAGAAGATGTGACACATACGTACAATGGAATATCCGCCATGACAAGAATGAAATAATGCCATTTGCATAAACATGGATGGACCTAGAGATGATCATACTAAGTGAAGTCAGAGAAAGACAAATACGTATGATACCACTTATATGTGGGATCTATAAATAATGACACAAATTTATTTACAAAACAGAAACAGACATAGAAAACAAGCTTATGGTTATCAAAGGCAAAAATGGAGGGGAGGAACAAATTAGGAGTTTGAGATTAACATATACCCACTACATTATATAACAGAGAGAGCCAACAAGGACCTACTGTACAGCACTCTACTCAATATTCTGTAATAATGTACATGGGAAAAGAATCTGAAAAAAATAGGAATATGTATAACTGAATCACTTTGCTGTTTATCTGAAACTAACACAATACCGTAAACCAATTATATGCTAATACAAAATAAAAATTAAAAAAATCAAACCAGAAAACCACTCCTCCTAACAATCTCCTTTCTATGAGTTCAAATCTCCTACCCACCATTTTGATATGATCAACTTACACATCGTTTATGAATTTTTTTTTTTTACCACTAATACCAGCCCTATGTATATGAGAGGTTTCTCTGCCTGTCACCAGGCATCCCACCACAAACAGAAGAAATGTGTCTGACAAAGAGTTACTTTGATAGAGTAAATAATAGAGGTTTAAACCCTCTGATTCCTAGAATCATAGGAATTGAACCTACCCTTAAGAATTTTGCATTCTTCATGCTATCACATGAGAGCACGTTTTACAGTAAGGTCCACTGAATAAGCTATCAGGCCCAAGTGTGTTGGTTTACAACCTTTCAGCACCTAATAAACCCTATTGTTTTTATTGTCACTCTGTGGACCATCTCAGGAACCACAGTTGTAATAATAAGCTCACACTGGTTAATGTTATTCCCATTCTAAAACAAATCTAACCCATAAGCTATAGAAACATCCAATAAATATTTTCTAAAACAATCCACTGCATCAATACTACTTTATAATGGCAATTATTGTTAATCCAGCATACTCTGGTTAATGAGTAGGCTGACTACTCATTGTAATGCAATGAACACTACAAAAATCTTTAATTAATCCAAAGCATCCACCATCATAACAATAGCCCATGTCACAAACTTAGGACTTTCCCCGTTTCACTCCTGAGTGCCTGAGGTAAGAAGGCATTCCATGAGCAGCAGGCTTGATGCTACTAATGCAACACCTTGCACCTCTATCAGTTTTATAACAAATCTCACCATGCATCGCCCTAAACATACTATTAATCATAACTATATTATGAATCATAATTGGAGGCTGAGGGGGACTCAACCAAACTCAACTGCAAAAATTATAGCCTGCTCATTCATCAGTCGCCCATATAGGATGAATAACAGCTATTATAATGTATAATCCAACCACAGAAATTCTAAACGTACTAATTTATATCATAACATTCATTATCTTCTTACTATTTATGGCTGACTCATGTACCAGAACAGTATCATACACATGAAATAAAACAGTTTCCATCATAGTCCTTACCCTTACTATTACAGGATCTTCAGGAGGTCTCCTACCACTATCAAAGATTTTACCCAAATGAGTAATTATTCAAGAGATAAAAAGATAACATTCTACTAACAGTAATAGCCATCAGAGTACTACTCAAAATATATTTCTTTTTTTAAAAAAAACTACCCAATAGTCCTTTTTCTGGCCACACTGTGTGGCATGTAAGATTGTGATTCCCTGACCAGGGATTGAATCCTCACCTCCTTCATTGGAGGCCCAGGTTCTTAACCACTGGACCGCCAGGGAAGTCCCAACTCTATGTGTATTTCTATATGCAGCTAACTTACTCTACCTCACCAACCATATACACCCTTCAATAAACAACAAAAAATAAAGTGACGATTCAAATATACAAAACAAGCTTCCTATCATTACTGATCATAATATTTACACTATTACTACCCATACACCCATTTCTATCAGTGCTGGGCTAGGAATTTAGGTTAGTTTAGACCAAGAGCTTTCAAAACCCTACGCAAGTATAATTCACTTAATTCCTGAAAAAAGGATTGTAAGACTCTATCATATATCAATTTAATTAGGCAAAATCCTTACTAGATTTTAACTGAGCAAAATCCTTACTAGATTTATAGGCTTCTACTCCATGAAATCTTAGTTTACAGGTAAATACTGTAGTCAGTTGGCTTCAGTCTACCTCTTCTGCCTTCAAAACAGCCCAAAAGGTGGAAGAAGCACTGGCAGAATTAACTGAAGCTGCTTCTTTGAATCTGCAGCTCAATTTGTTGACTGAACACAGGATTTGGCAAAAACAGGGCTCAGTCTCTTTCTTTAGATTTATAGTCTAATGCTAGCTCAATTATTTTACTTGCATTCATAAACTGCTGTTCGTTTTCAGCAAAGCACAAAGATATTGGCACTTTTATATTTACTATCTAGTGCTTGCCCTGGAATAGTAGGCAATACGTTGAGTATTAATCCACGGTGAGCTATGCCAACTTAGAGCACTTCTTGGAGATGATCAAATCTGTAATGTAGTCATAACAGCCCCTGCATTTATAATAATTTTCTATATAGTTGTACCCATTATGATTAGAGGGTTTGGAAACTAACTTGTCCCACTAATAACTAGGGCACTAGATGCAGATTTCCCTGAAAAGTAATATAAACTTTTGACTACTTGCCCCATCATTCTTACTCTGACTCTTGTCATCAACAATGGAAGATGGTTCTGGTACCACCTGAAGTATATATCCACCTCTAGCCAGCAATTTGGCCCATATAGGAGCCTCTGTCAACCTAACCATTTTCTCCTTATGTTTAGCAGGTTTCTCTTCAATTCTTGGTGCTATTAACTTCATCACTAGGCCAACTAAAAATTGGCTCTTGCCATTGACTTCTATTAGGATTAAATTATGAACTGCTGCAGCTGCTGACCTTCAACACCCTCTGAAAAGACTTCAGGGTGGAGATCAGGAATGAGGCACTGGGAAAAACTGGCAGAACAGGTCTTCAGATAGCTATTTTCAGGAGAAGATTTCATGAGCCCAATTCATCTCCTTGTATTCAGAAAAACACTAAAATCCTTTGTGACTTCCTGGTGAAGAGCAGCAATCTTCTGCAAAATATATGTATTTGAATGGATGCACTCCCCCTTCACCAAGATCACAGACACACTGACCTTTGCCCCTACCTCTTCAGAGCAGTTTCTCAGAGTTACTGAAATGCTGTATCCCTGACTAGTATAGTCCTCATTTTGTCCCCAAATAAAACTTCGCTCACAACTCTCACATTGCGCATTAATTTTTTTTAGTCACGAACTATAATCTTACTGTAAAATCAGCCCACAGGGATTTCCTTGGTAGTTCAGCGGTTAAGAATCTGTCTTCCAAGGCAGGGAACAGAGGTTCGATCCCTAGCCAGGAAAGAGATTGCATGTGCCACAGGGTAACGAAGCCTGCATGCGCGACAGCTACTGATCCCACGTACTGCAACTAAGAGCCAACACAGCCAAAGAAATAAATATTTTTAAGGAACCCAGCAGACATGTTCCAATACCAAGCACCATTATTTGTTTGATCTGCCTTAATTATGGTGGTAAAGAATCTGCTTGCAATGTTCAAGCTTGTTCAACCCCTGGGTTGGGAAGATCCCTTGTAGAAGGAAATGGCAACCCACTACAGTATTCTTGCCTGGGAATCCCATGGACAGGGGAGCCTTGTGGGCAACAGTCCATGGGATCACAAAGAGTTGGACATGACTTAGTGACTAAACAATTATAGGCATGTTGCTATCATTATCACTCTCAGTTCTAGCAGCTGAAATCACCGTACTGTTAACAGACAGAAGTATAAACCCTACTTTTTTTGGCCATGAAGAGGAGACCCAGTCCTATACCAACAAATGTTTTGGTTCTTTGGTCACCCTGAAGTCTGTATTTGTAGCCTACCAGGGTTTGGAGTAATCTCACATATTATTTAGGAGAAAAGGAAC
Organism: Nanger dama; assembly: GCA_917880005.1. NCBI lineage: Eukaryota > Metazoa > Chordata > Mammalia > Artiodactyla > Bovidae > Nanger > Nanger dama. Next base: position 15,723,454 of record CAKJTW010000026.1, read on the forward strand.
CTTTCAGATACATGGGAAAAATGTGAGTCATGTCAATGGGCTTTTAAGAACTTATTTTGTGGACCCGTCATATGTTTACAGTAACCCTCTGGGTTACTTTGCATTTTGACTTTAAAAGTATCCACTTATTTTGTAAAAGCATATGACAGAGTCAGATCCATATCTTTATAGAACAAAGCACTGGCCTTTTGCAAACACTTGTTGCCACTTTTAGGACAGACAGACATACAGATCAAACTTGCCTTTTCTGTTTACCAATGATGTCTGAACCCCTAATCCTAAATAATAAGTGAAAAAATAGATGAATAAATAAATCAGCCTGTTTAGGTTTTGCATGCAAATGGGCAACAGATTTAGGAAGGAGAGGGCAGAGGCAAACTGAGGGCTTCCCAGCAGAAACACCAAAGAGGTATGAATGAAAGCAGTCACCGTTTTCCCCGATGGGGTGAGCTTAAGTATTGGCACTTATGTATGATGATACAGGATGGGGAGAGAGAGAAAAAGGAAGGGAGAACCTTAAGTGAATAAGGCAACTTTGAAGCATTTAACCTGTCTTGTTGTGTCCAGCTTCTATGATGGCCAGGAGTGATGAATTGAATATCTTCTGGAGCCAAAGATACTTATGTCCCTGGGCCTGGTTATATGATGCCTTTTCCACCAGAGCAGTGAGGCCTGACAGAGGGATGGGATGTTTTCCCATGCAGTTTACTGCCAGTGAATGAATGGCCTCCTGTGTCAGGTCATAGAGCCTTCATTCATCCAAATAACATTTTCTGCTAGATGCCTTCTTGTGCTGGACACGAGGCCTCAATGATGAGGAGCAAGCAGTCCCAGCCCTCGAGGAGTTCCTAATCTAAAGGGGGAGACAGACACATGGATGAGAACAGGGTGATTGTAGCTGTGCCCCAAAAGGAGTACCTGTCCCGTCCCTCCACTGCCACTCAAGAAGCCCCATGAGGCCACTGTCCAATGAAGGCTGCCAGCAAGAAGGTTGTAGGCATCCTTGTGGTCATGTGAACAAATGTGCTCATATTTGTACATTAATTCAGGCCTTTTCCTCACACATCAAGGACTAATCTGTGCCGGAGGACACAGTGGTGACTGCGCATCTATTCCCAAGGAGCTCACATTCTAGGGGCAAAATATGGCTTCCCCAAATGAAGAGGGAGGAGAGATACCCCTCACTATTTCTTGTGAGCCTCAATATAGGGGCAGCATCAGATACTAGCTAGCGTAGGAATCCATTGTTTACCCTCAATGAGCTGTCCTTTCAGCAGTTTGCAGATGAACAGCCCCTCTGCTTTGCTTGTTGTTGTTGCTTAGTCACTCTTTGCAAACCCATGGACTATAGCCTCGCCATGCTCCTCTGTCCATGGGATTTTCCAGGTAAGAATACTGGAGAGGGTAGCCATTTCCTTCTCCAGGGGATCTTCCCGACCCAGGGATCGAACCCAGGTCTCCTGCATTGGCAGGCACATTCTTTACTGCTGAGCTGCCAGGGAAGCCCTTGCTTTGCTTGGACACATGTATAATTACCTGCCTGGGGCTACTCATCCCTCACTGCCTCAGATCTGGGGTCAGCAGGCTGTGTGAAAAAGCAACAAAGTTTTTCTCCAGCAGGTGGAGTTCTGGAAGGTTAAAGAGAAAGTTCTAAGTTAGAATGAACCCTTGGATCTGAGTCAGAACACCTGAGCCTGGCCGAGAAGCCAGTTAACTGATGCCATTCAATGAGCAAATGTTTCTTGGTTTATATAGTATTTATTCACATTCAGAACTGTACAAAAGTTTGTTGATGATACCAACTTTTGTTGGCAATAATAAAATTAAATTGGTTTAGCCTCCAGAGGGTTTAGGATCCAGATGAGCAGGACATTTGAGCAGGACTCAAAAGGGTTGAGTTATGATGCCAAACGGTGCACAGAACAAAAAAGGCGGCATTTCAGGTGATGGCAGCTGCAGCAGCTCTTGGAAAGGCATGATGGGAGTTCCCTGGGGGTCCAGTGGTTAGAACTCTGTGCTTCCCCTGCAGGGGGCCATGGGTTCGATCCCTGGTCAGAGAACTAAGAGCCCACATGCCACAAGACACATGAGGAGATTACGTGCTATAACTAAGGCTCGATGCAACCAAATAAGCAACTAAATAAGTAAATATTAAAAAATAAACTGTAAGTGGGGTGTTGGCTTGATTTGGGGTGTGAATTGGTTGATATCAAAACTATGGGATAACACATGGAGAAGGGAGCTGCGTCTGGCAGGGTGGTGAGTGTGTTTGTGTGTGCGCGTGTGTATGCAGTCTTACGGTCTCTGGGCTGATAGATCTGCCAGCATTTCCAGTCAGCAAGTGACTACAAGAGCAAGAAGGGGCTTGGATCTCGCTTAGCAATCAGAAAACAGAATTCCTTACAGAAAAGTCCTGACCTGGTCGCCTCTTTGTCTGTATTGGAAAGAGGATTGATTCTGGCAAAATTTTGCTCGATCTGCAGAAGTGTTAGTTCAATAACTTCCCTCCAAGATTCCTGCCAAAGCCAAGAAGTTGAGTTTCACTATGATTTAATAGAGTTTCAAGATAGCATTCAAAAAAGATTTGCCTGTGTTTGTGGATAAAGTAGGCTTGCTATTTCCCTTCTGTATTTATTTATTTTATTCTTTGCCCATAGACACTGATTATAGAAAATAACGCTAAGGTTGATAAAAACCAGGCTTTTTCAGCCCACTCAGAGAGTGGCCCTTATTTCCAATTATCAGACTGACTGGCTGCTAAAGTAATGCTCCTTCAGCACTACAGACAAGAGGAATTAGTTACAGAGGCAAATTGCTTTGTTGTGCTTCTCTCTTGAGCCATCATTCATGTGAAGGGGTTTCTAACATAGTCTTTGGACCCTTATTCAAAATGCAAGTGTGCATGAAATCTCTCTCCTAGCCCGAGTCCTGGGTGAACTGTTCATCCATCACTCAAGCAAAAGCCAGCAAAATACTCTCACCATCCTCTCTGTGGTCTATGCATCCTCATATAAAAAAAAGAAATTTACCTATGGATGCATTCCAGAGTTTCCCAGGTGGTGCTAGTGGTAAAGAACCTGCCTGCCAACGCAGGAGACATGAGATGCAGTTTCGATCCCTGGGTTGGGAAGATGCCCTGGAGGAGGGCACGGCAACCCACTCCAGTATTCTTGCCTGGAGAATCCTCATGGACAGAGGAGCCTTGCAGGTTACAGTCCACAGGGTCACAAAGAGTCGGATACAACTAAAGCGACTTAGTATGCATGCACGCATGGATGCGTCTGGTCTTAGTTGTGGGATGTGGGATCTGTCCTTGTGGCACGAGAGCTCTTCGCTGTAGTGTACCGGCAGGTGAGCTCTCTAGTTGAGATTCACAGGCTTAGCTGCTCTGGGGCTCATGGGATCTTAATTCCCTGACCAGGGATGGAACCCAAGTCCCCTGTACTGCAAGGCAGATTCTTAACCACTAGATGACCAGGGTAGTCCCTATCATCACATTTGGATAAACCACTACAACTTCTAGTTATTTACCAAAGTACATAGTGCCCTCAGTGCTTTTGGAACTCAGAGCACCTTGTAGGATGTAATACTCCATGTTATTAGGACATTTTTAAATGGCAATGAGGACTTCCCTGGTGGTACAGTGAATAAGGAGTGATGCTAAAGCTGAAACTCCAGTACTTTGGCCACCTCATGCGTAGAGTTGACTCATTGGAAAAGACTCTGATGCTGGGAGGGGTTGGGTGCAGGAGGAGAAGGGGACGACCGAGGATGAGATGGCTGGATGGCATCACCGACTCGATGGATGTGAGTCTGAGTGAACTCCGAGCGATGGTAATGAACAAGGAGGCCTGGCGTGCTGCAATTCATGGAGTCGCAAAGAGTCAGACACGACTGAGCGACTGAACTGAACTGAACAGTGAATAAGAATCCACCTGCCTAGGCAGGGGACATGAGTTTGATCCCTGGTCCAAGATGATTCCACATGCTGCAGAGCAACTAAGCCCCTGCGCTACATACTGAGCCTGAGGGCCTAGAGCCCGTCCTCTGCAACAAGAGAAACTGCTACAATGAGAAGGCTATGCACCACAGAGAAGAGTAGACCCCCTTCATCACAACTAGAGAGAAAGCCCACAGCAGCAAAAAGCCAGTGCAATCAAAATAAAATTTAAAATAAATAACTAAAATGGCAGTGGCTGGAAGAATTCTCTTTGCTGTTTCTCAGATCTGGGTTTGAGTCTTGCCTCTGTCCCTTATCAGTTCTGTTAAAGCTGTTTTCTCATCTTCAAAAGGTGAAGGATGTTTATCTTAGAAGCGAGATAAGGGCTGGTTGAAATAACTCATAAATGACGTTGCTTGGTGTCTGGTACCAAGCAGACCCTTCCTTAATTCAGGTGGATTCTGCTCAAGTCACCTTCCTTCAGTTCAGTTCAGTTCAGTTGCTCAGTCATGTCTGATTCATTGAAACCACATGGGCTGCAGCATACCAAGCTTCCTTGTCCATCACCCATTTCTGGAGCTTGCTCTAACTCATGTCCATCGAGTCAGTGATGCCATCCAGCCATCTTGTCCTCTGTCGTCCCCTTCTTCTGCTGCTTTCAATCTTTCCCAGCATCAGGGTCTATTCTAATGAGTCAACTCTTCACATCAGGTGGCCACATATTGGAGGTTCAGCTTCAGCATCAGTCCTTCCAGTGAACACCCAGGACTGATTTCCTTTAGGATTGACTGGTTGGATTTCCTTGCAGTCAAGGGACTCTCAAGAGTTTTTTTCCAACACCACAGTTCAAAAGCATCAATTTTTAGGTGCTCAGACATCTTTATGGTCCATCTCTCACATCCATACATGACCACTGGAAAAACCATAGCCTTGACTAGATGGACCTTTGTTGGCAAAAGAATGTCTCTGCTTTTGAATATGCTGTCTAGGTGTGGCATCCTGCTTACCGAGTGTCTGCTGTATGCCTGACATGTAGTGGGGCCCTGGGGATACACGGCCCCGCCCTCTGGAGTCTTGCAGCAATGATTAAGCTAGGTAGTGTGTATGAGGTTACTTGTTTAAAGGAAAACTGTCATGGGAATCCTCTCGTTGTCCAGTGGTTAGTACTTCCACTACACGAGGCAGGGATTTGATCCCTAGTGAGAGAACTAAGACCTTGCAATCCACACAGTGCAGACAAAAATAAAATAAAAAAATTGAACTATAATGAAACTTATCCCTCTCCTGATCAGGCTGGTTCTGGAGGGAGCCTAATTGCTGGAGAAGCAAGGTAAAACTGAAAAGCCAATTTAGTCCCCTTTACACAGGTAACTTTTGGTCTTGGTTTTGTCCCCATCTTGCTGTGGGAGCTGGAACAATCTCTTCCTTATATTCAGTCATAGTTAATTTTTAATCTTAATGGGTTTAATTTTTTAAAAAGAGTTTTAGGCCTAGAACTTTTCCTAAATATTGAGGTTTTGGAATGCTGTGAATTCCCAGAAGTGGCTGTATATTCCCTTATGCTGTGTGTCAGGCTCTGGGTTCTGTCTGTGCCAGGCTGGGTAGCTCCTGAATGTGCATCTTACTCTCTGTAAGATGGAAGAGATGATTAACAGGCCCAGGAGAGACCTCTTAGCTATTGGAACTGGATAGTCCACACATTTCAAAAATCTCCATTTGTTTAGTATGTGAATGGAGACAGGATACCTGGGCTAGGTGTGGGCTTGTGTGTGAGATTCAGTAGGAGGGGGAGCAGTCTGATTGAAAGCAGGAAGGATGCTGAGTGCATCCTCATTGAGATGTTTTATGGAGGTGCTAAGGCTCGCCCACCGTCCCTTTAGCTTCTAGCTAGGTTTTGCTCTCTGGTATTATTCTTGCTAGTGACATAGTAACCGTCTATTTCCTGGGATCCCCCAGTGGGTAGACCAAAGTAACCAAGCAGATATGGGGAATTTACATTTTCCAGTACAAACTACAAGATTGCAAAGGAAGAAAAGAAATAACCAGTTTGTTCCACTACAGTTTGTTCCAGTATCTGTCCACCTAAGAGAGAAGGGATAAGCCCAAGCAGGGGAAAAGACGAACAATGGCTTATGGTATTGCAGTGGTACAGACTCTGAAATAAACAAGCACAAACACCATTTAGGCAAAGTTACCTTTGGCATTATTGCCAAAGATATTAGCACCAAAATTGTCAAGTCAACACCAACATTGACTTGGTGTTGCTGCTTTTTAAATGCGTTCTTCTTAAGAGCTAAGAAAAGAGGCCAGGAAGGATTTTAGTATCTAAGCTGCTAGGATGAAGTTTGGGCTTCCTGGTGGCTCAGATGATAAAGAATCCGCCTATAATGCAGGAGACCTGGGTTCTATCCCTGTGTTGGGAAGATCCCTGGAGGAGGGCATGGCAACCCGCTCCAGTATTCTTGCCTAGAGAATCCCCAGAGGGGACAGAGGAGCCTGGCGGGCTACAGTCCATGGGGGTCACAAAGAGTTGGACACGACTGAGCAACTATGCTAAAGTAGGAAGTCAAGAAACACCTGGAGTAATAGGCAAATTTGACCTTGGAATGTGGAATGAAGCAGAGCAAAGACTAATAGAGTTTTGCCAAGAAAATGCACTGGTCATAGCAAACACCCTCTTCCAACAACACAAGAGAAGACTCTACACATGGACATCACCAGATGGCCAACACTGAAATCAGATTGATTATATTCTATGCAGCCAAAGATGGAGAAGCCTCTATACTGTCAACAAAAACAAGACCAGGAGCTGACTGTGGCTCAGATCATGAACTCCTTATTACCAAATTCAGACTCAAATTGAAGAAAGTAGGGAAAACCGCTAGACCATTCAGGTATGACCTAAATCAAATCCTTTATGATTATACAGTGGAAGTGAGAAATAGATTTAAGGGCCTAGATCTGATAGATAGAGTGCCTGATGAACTATGGAATGAGGTTCGTGACATTGTACGGGAGACAGGGATCAAGACCATCCCCATGGAAAAGAAATGCAAAAAGCAAAATGGCTGTCTGGGGAGGCCTTACAAATAGCCATGAAAAGAAGAGAGGCGAAAAGCCAAGGAGAAAAGGAAAGATATAAGCATCTGAATGCAGAGTTCCAAAGAATAGCAAGAAGAGATAAGAAAGCCTTCTTCAGCGATCAATACAAAGAAATAGATGAAAAGAACAGATTGGGAAAGACTAGAGATCTCTTCAAGAAAATCAGAGATACCAAGGAACATTTCATGCAAAGATGGGCTCGATAAAGGACAGAAATGGTATGGACCTAACAGAAGCAGAAGATATTAAGAAGAGGTGGCAAGAATACACGGAAGAACTGTACAAAAAGATCTTCACAACCCAGAGAATCATGATGATGTGATCACTCATCTGGAGCCAGACATCTTGAAATGTGAAGTCAAGTGGGCCTTAGAAAGCATCACTACGGACAAAGCTAGTGGAGGTGATGGAATTCCAGTTGAACTATTTCAAATCCTGAAAGATGATGCTGTGAAAGTGCTGCACTCAATATGCCAACAAATTTGGAAAACTCAGTGACCACGGGACTGGAAAAGGTCAGTTTTCATTCCAATCCCAAAGAAAGGTAATGCCAAAGAATGCTCAAACTACCGCACAATTGCACTCATCTCACATGTTAGTAAAATAATGCTCAACATTCTCCAAGCCCGGTTCCAGCAATATGTGAACCGTGAACTCCTGATGTTCAAGCTGGTTTTAGAAAAGGCAGAGGAACCAGAGATCAAATTGCCAACATCTTCTGGATCATGGAAAAAGCAAGAGAGTTCCAGAGAAACATCTATTTCTGCTTTATTGACTATGACAAAGCCTTTGACTGTGTGGATCACAATAAACTGGAAAATTCTGAAAGAGATGGGAATACCAGACCACTTGACCTGCCTCTTGAGAAATCTGTATGCAGGTCAGGAAGCAACAGTTAGAACTGGACATGGAACAACAGACTGGTTCCAAATAGGAAAAGGAGTATGTCAAGGCTGTATATTGTCACCCTGCTTATTTAACTTCTATGCAGAGTACATCATGAGAAACGCTAGGCTGGAAGAAACACAAGCTGGAATCAAGATTGCCGGGAGAAATATCAATCACCTCAGATATGCAGATGACACCACCCTTATGGCAGAAAGCGAAGAGGAGCTAAAAGCCTCTTGATGAAAGTGAAAGAGGAGAGTAAAAAGTTGGCTTAAAGCTCAACATTCAGAAAATGAAGATCATGGCATCCGGTCCCATCACTTCATGGGAAATCGATGGGGAAACAGTGGAAAGAGTGTCAGACTTTATATTTTTGGGCTCCAAAATCACTGCAGATGGTGACTGCAGCCATGAAATTAGAAGACGCTAACTCCTTGGAAGGAAAGTTATGACCAACCTAGATAACATATTCAAAAGCAGAGATATTACTTTGCCAACAAAGGTCCGTCTAGTCAAGGCTATGGTTTTTCCTGTGGTCATGTATGGATGTGAGAGTTGGACTGTGAAGAAGGCTGAGCGCCGAAGAATTGATGCTTTCGAACTGTGGTGTTGGAGAAGACTCGAGAGTCCCTTGGACTGCAGGGAGATACAACCAGTCCATTCTCAAGGAGATCAACCCTGGAGTTTCTTTGGAAGGACTGATGCTAAAGCTGAAACTCCAGTACTTTGGCCACCTCATGCGAAGAGTTGACTCACTGAAAAGACTCTGATGCTGGGAGGGATTGGGGGCAGGAGAAGGGGATGACCGAAGATGAGATGGCTGGATGGCATCACTGACTCGATGGACGTGAGTCTGAGTGAACTCCGAGAGATGGTATGAACAGGGAGGCCTGGCATGCTGCGATTCATGGGGTCACAGAGAGTCAGACACGACTGAGCGGCTGAGCTGAGCAACTAAGCGCAGCAGGATGAAGTTAGCTGCTGTCGGTGGTGCTGGTTTCCTGTCCCTTTGATCTTGAATTTGGCGTTAACTGGCTCTGGGATCTTGAGCCTTTCCCTGTGGACTGTCACTGGGATTCTCAGAGTCAGGAATCCCAGAGTTGATAATAATGGCTAGAAAGAAGGAGCAGCTACCACACAAGGTATTAAAAATAGACACAAGCTTTCCTTCAGTGAGAGAGACATGCATTTGTGACAGCTTCAGGGAGCTTCTCCTTCAGAAGTAAGTATAGCCTCAGCCAGTCCAAGTCATAGGTTTTCTGAAGTTAGCATTTGAGTTGGAACGGCTTCTAGGGTGTGTGTGCCTAGGGAGCCAGGAGGGTCCCTACTTCCTCCTTCTCCTCTGACCATCTCCTCCCTTTTTCTGCTTTTCCTCCTTCTTGCCTCCTCTTTCCTCTTTCCTTTCTCCTATTCTTCATAAGTTCAGGACTTCCCTGGTGGTCCAGTGGTTAGGACTCCACATTTCCACTCCCCACATTTCCGCAGGCAGTGTGGATTCCATCCCCTAGTTGGGGACCTAAGACCTTCGTATACCTTGAGGGGTGTGGCTAAAAGAAAAAAAAAAAAAAAAAAAGAGGCCTAACGCTTTCTCCTGGCCCCCTACCTGTGTTCACAGAGCCTCCCAGAGGTGCCCATAGGGACCCAGCCTCAGCTGTCCGGGAGTGGGAACCTGTTCATGATAACACTCTTTATTAGTTTTATTCCGTTCCCTGACACACTTTCCCCACTTCTGCTATGGGATTTCCTTCCAATAAACTACTTGCTTTCAAATCTTTGTCTTGGCATCCACTTTTGAGGAAAGAAGAGAAAGTGTTAGTCCCTTAGTCGTGTCTGACTCTTTGCGACCTCATGGACTATGTAGCCCGTCAGGCTCCTCTGTCCATGGAATTCTCCAGGCAAGGACCCTGGAGTGGGTAGCCATTTCTGTCTCCAAGGAATCTTCCCCCGACCCAGGGATGGAACCCGGGTCTCCTGCACTGCAGGCAGATTCTTTACCATCTGAGCCACCAGGGAAGCTTAAGTTTAAACCTACAGATTCTTACTCTGCAAACACGCTGTACCTGCTGTTTTGTATTTTCCTTTCACTCATGAACAAAATATCATGGTACTCATTTCATGCCACTGTGTTTGTCTATTTAGGATCCCAGCGTAGGACACACACGCATACTCCAACCTGTGCAGAACTTCATATCATTTTCTAAACAAATCTACTTGCTTAGACTCTTAAAGAGTCTCATAGACCTTTGTTGTTGTTGTTTCTTGAATTACAAATGCTTATGGTGCTGGCTGGTGCCCTGGGGTGTGAAAAACTGTGCTCTGGGTGATCCAGGACTGGAGTAAAGTTTAGCTCTCTCATTCCAGCAACGTGACCTTGGACAGGTTACCTAAGCTCCCTGAGCCTCACTTTCTTCTCTGTAAAACATAGAGACTAATGCCTACCTACCTCAGAGCACATGAGAGAAAAAAATGAGGCAATGTCTGTGAAATCCCAAGCCCACGATAAGTGCTCTGTGATGGCGATCTCCATCAGACCCTCTGACCCCAGCCTTCAGGGGGTTCCCAATATGTTGTAGCATCTGTTACCTTGCTATCTAGTTGGTGGATCTATCTGGACTACTGTGGGACACAGAGGAGGAAGGGGAGGAGGGATTAGATTCCAATGAAAGCATCAGGCAGGATGTCCCAGGGGAAGTGACATTTGAGCTTGGTCTTTGGGTGATTAGGATTTCACTGAGACAGGGAGAAGGGAAGACAGACACTTTGGGCATTGTTCTGGGTAATTCTAACTCCCTGGTTGGAGGTGAAAGGGCTCAGGGCATCCACTGCAGGAGGTTAGACACTTTGCTTGTATTAACTGCTGGATCAGCAATCCTCCCTGTTATCAGGTGGTTCAAACATTGCAGCAGCCTTGGTACCTCACATGGGTCAGTCTTCAGTCCAGCACTGACAGCTTTCATGTTCCTTCAGTCCCTGAGGTCTGCACAGAACTTGGGATCTCCTATTTCACCCTAGCCTTTAGGGCAGAGGTTGCATCCTATACACTAATTTTATTTGCAGTGTTAAAAGCAAAATGGAGCTGATGACTAAGAATTGCAATCAGTCACTTGCAAATCTGGATATTTAGCAACTTTTGTGAACTGGGAAGATCTGCCAAAGCCTGGTCCATGTTCCCATGTTCCCATGGCCAGCAGTGCCCAGGAGGAGCCATGACCTTTATCAGGCAACACCTGTGCTTTTCTGCCTGCCCCAGGCCACCCATCCCTCCTTAACACTGAGCCTGGAGCTTCTTTCACTTTATCACTGGACTGGAACTTAAAAAAAAAAAATTATAGAGGAATCTTTCTCAGTATTTATATCTCTATCAAAGGACTACTCAGGGACTTCCCTGGCAGTTCAGTGGTTAAGACTCCGCACTTCCAATGCAGAGGCATGGGTTCGATCCCTGGTCAGGGAACTAGGAAGACTGCTCGGCCCAGTCTCACTTTCAGCTTTACTGACTGCATGGTGGTGTGGTCACTTTTCTGTATTTGCAATTGGGCTTGTGGAGAAGCAACTCTTTTTAAAGAGTCTTTTGATTTCTTCTTTAGGAAAAAAGTTTTAAAAGTAATGCCTTCTCTCTCTTTGAATCAGGACTCACCCTCAGCAAATGACTCACACAAAGGACTCCATTCTCATTGATGTCAACACACAGTGTGTCAGGCTGGCTTTTCCATCTCCCTCCCTCCAGACCCTCCCTGTCCCCACCTACATCCCAGGCCAACTGGTGCTTCCCTCATGAGCGGAGGTAATTCTAAGTGGCCCAAGGAATGTCTTCTAGAATGTGCAGCAAAACACTCTTCCTGCAAGAAACAATTGATTTTTGCTCCCGTGGTACCAGACCTGTAAGTGTGGCAACTACCCTTTAAAAACTAAATCACTTCTCTGGGTCCATTAAGCTCCCTCCTGAGAGGGCAGAAGCCCTTGGGGTGTTTTGTGGCCGGTCACACCTCAGGAGTCACTGTCTTGACCGAGGAGGTGAAAGTTGCTTCACTTGTTGTGAGGTCACCCAGACAAATGAGGTGAAGTTGACTCCACTGGGGACCGAAATGTAGGCTGTCCTACTGAAGTGAATGGGTCAGAAGTGAGAGTGCTGTGAGGGTGCTTCCCCCTCCCCATTCTGGGCCTCAGCTTCAGGCGGCATCTGAACGCAGCAGACAGATGATGAGGTGGCCTCTGTTTTTGGAAACACCTGGGAAATGGCTCCGGGGATCAGAGAATCTCCAGATAATGTTTGGGAATCTTTCTGCTATCTGGGAGATCAGTGGATAGTTTTTACACCTTTAGAATTTTTTAGGAAGAGAGGAGTTATGCTTCCAACCCTGGCAATAGGTTTGACCTCTTGGAGGAGGCTACAGCACTGACTCAGGGTAAAAATGGATCCCTGGGGGTCAAGCTAAAATCTGGGCCCTGTAGGTAAAGCTGTCAATCAGTCTGGAAGCAGAAGAATCATCTTAAAAATGCAGCAATCTGGGCCCCGCTTGCTAACATTTTGATTCGGAAGATCCCAAGTGGGACCCAGGAATCGGCATTTTAACCAATACTGGGCCATTCTGTTGCAGATGCATGCTGGATCACACTTTTGCAGAACCCCAGCTTAGTGTTTCTCAAAAGTCACTTCATAAATTTTTTCAGCTAGTAGTTAGGAAAGTGCTTAAGGATTTATGAGTGTGTCCTCAAAGCGTGAACTTCAGCACTGCTTCCACAGACGGGCTTATTATTTTGGATTTAACACAATGGAATTATAAATTATTCATTCGTGGTTGAAAATAAAAGAACTTGACTCAACATCTGGGGGCTGAATGCAGCACACAGATCGCTTATGCCGTTTCTATAAAAATGGAATTCGTTTCCATCAAGGCACATAGCCTGCTTCCTGTTTTCCCTTGCAGGTTGCTCTGTCCCGCTGGCTGAGTGCCTGCAGGGAGGTTGCTGTGGGGTGAAGTTGTTCTTACCTTACCTGTTCAGGGGCCCCGCATCGTTGGTTCTCAAATGTTGGTATGCAAATGATCCCCTGGAGAGATGATTAAAAATGTAGATTCCAGAAATTTTTAGAGTCAAGTGAGCCCTGACAGCCTACACTTAAAAAAAAAAATTATTGAAGTATAGTTGATTTACAATATTGTGTCAATTTCTGCTGTACAGCAAAGTGACCCTGTTTTACATGTATGTGTTAGGCATTCAGTCGTGTCCAACTCATTGTGACCCAATGGACTGTAACGTTTCAGACTCCTCTGTCCATGGAATTCGCCAGGCAACAATACTGGAGTGGGTTGCCATTCCCTTCTCCAAAGGATCTTCTCAACCCAGGTATCAAACCCGTGTCTCGCACATTGTAGGCAGATTCTTTATGTCCTGAGCCACCAAGGAAGACTGTTTACATATGTATATATATATATATATATATATATATATATATATGTATATATATATGTGTATGTGTGTGTGTGTGTGTGTGTGTGTGTGTGTATTCTTTTCCATGAATCATTATGATTCATCATGGGATATTGAGTATAATTCCCTGTGCTATGCAATAGGACCTTGTTGTTTATCCATCTTGTATATAATAGTTTGCATCTACTAATCCCAATTTCCCACTCCATCCCTCCCCCAGCACCCTCCCCCTTGGCATCCAGAAGTCTGTAAGCCTGTTTCTGTTTCATACATATGTTCATTTGTGTTGTATTTTAGATTCCGCATATAAGTGACTGCATACGGCATTTGTCTTTCTCTTTGTGACTTATTTCACTTAGCATCATCATTTCTAGGTCCTTTAAGAGAATCTGCATTTTAATTGGCATTCCTGATGGACCACTGTTCTTCCATGCCTCTTGGGGGCACCTTTGGGGTACCTTGTTGTCTGTCTGTTGGGCATTCTGGGCACGCTGTCTGGGGCCTAAAAACTTTTCTGGGCCTGACAAAAATGTTTGAAACCAGCAGAAGTTGTGTTGGTTCCAAAATAGGAAGAGACAACTGCAAAATCAAAACTGTTTACCAAGCATAACAAGCCAACTCTATTCATTATTGAATTTAGTTTTCATAAAATTTTTATTACATTTGAGAACAGTTTGTAGACTATATCTTTTTCATTTCACAAGAATTCCTGAATAAGCCTGATAATCATTAAGTACTCATCAGTTCAGTTCAGTTGCTCAGTCATGTCTGACTCTTTGCGACCCCATGAATCACAGCACTCCAGGCCTCCCTGTCCATCACCAACTCCCAGAGTTCACTCAAACTCATGTAATCAGGTTGGTGATGCCATCCAGCCATCTCATCCTCTGTCGTCCCCTTCTCCTCCTGCCCCCAATCCCTCCCAGCATCAGAGTCTTTTCCAATGAGTCAACTCTTTGCATGAGGTGGCCAAAGTATTGGAGTTTCAGCTTTAGCATCAGTCCTTCCAATGAACACTCAGGACTGATCTCCTTTAGGATGGACTGGTTGTATCTCCTTGCAGTCCAAGAGACTCTCAAGAGTCTTCTCCAACACCACAGTTCAAAAGCATCAATTCTTCGGTGCTCAGCTTTCCTTGTAGTCCAACTCTCACATCCATACATGACCACTGGAAAAACCATAGCCTTGACTAGACAGACCTTTGTTGGCAAAGTAATATCTCTGCTTTTGAATATGCTGTCTAGGTTGGTCATAACTTTTCTTCCAAGGAGTAAGCGTCTTTTAATTTCATGGCTGCAATCACCATCTGCAGTGATTTTGGAACCCCCAAAATAAAGTCTAACAGTTTCCACTGTTTCCCCATCTATTTTCCATGAAGTGATGGAACCAGATGCCATGATCTTAGTTTTCTGAATGTTGAGCCTTAAGCCAACTTTTTCACTCTTACATGTGAATATAAATATTTGCTACAAAAATACTTTGAAGGAGGTTTCTATAATATTGTCTTTGACATCTGATTATAAATCATTTATCACTAAGTAGTCATAGTCAATGGTAAATCATTTGTAGCCAGATGTCAAAGGCAATATTATAGAAACCTCCTTCAAAGTATTTTTGTAGCAAACACTTATTTATATTCACATGTATACTTAGGTTTGGTGGCTTCTCTGATGGCTCAGGGGGGTAAAGAATCTGCTGGCAGTTCAGGAGACACAGGAGTCACAGTTTTGATCCCTGGGTCAGGAAGATCCTCTGGAGGAAGAAATGTACCCACTCCAGGATTCTTGCCTGAAAAATCCCATGGACAGAGGAGCCTAGTGGGCTATAGTCCATGTTGTTACAGAGTTGAACATAACTGAGTGACTAAGAAAGGAAGCATACTTATATTTATTTCAGAATGTTGCTATGATTTAATTAATAGGTTCAGTGCAGAGCTAGAATGAGTGCTTCAGAAGTGAAGGTGCTTAGGTCTTATAAAAGTTTGCCATGTCCTTAAGAATACATTTAGGATTTTCCTGGTCTTTGGTCCACTGAGTTCATAGTAACCTATTTACTTGTGAAGTAGACAGTTGTAATTCCAGTTTTACAGAGGAGGAAGTCAAGTGGTTTACTGATTTACTAAAGGACCAAGAGGCAGTAAAAACAGAATTCAGACCTAAGTATTAGTACTCTGAATTTAGTATATCTTATCCTTCAGTGTCAGAAACCGTACCCTCAAACGCCCTTCATACTGCTGCCCTGGGAGGGCTAGCTCTTTGCTTCCTTGGGGAAGTAATCATAACAGCACAAGGCAATTTGAACGCTTTTGGCCAGAGTAGAAATGTTTCATATTTTGGGTCAGAAAGCAACATATTGACAATAATCTTTATGTGCAGATGAAGCCAGCTAAGAGAGAGCTGGCTTTGTGGTCACGACAGTTCTGCTATTTCTGCTAAAGATAAGGAGGGTGGGGAATGGGGCTACTACTTGATGTATCTATGGATCTGTTTCTCGAGCACACTAAAAGTCTGGCAGTCTTGAAGGGTTATTCCAATAAGGCCAGATAGTATGAGGGTCTTATCACAAAAGCAGCCAAGTTGCTTAGAGGACAAGCAATCCAAATACCAGTAGAAAAGAACCAGCTCTCTATGGAGAGTTCTGTGCTTCTGTCCAAACTGCAGATACCACCCTCTTCCCAAACTTCTCCAGAGACTCTGGGCTTTGAATGTTCACCCATGGTGGTCTCCCTTCTCCTACTGCTCATGTTCTTCCTACTACTATTTTCTGTGCAACTTAAAAGTCTTTAAAGAAGGACTTGAAGGAAGAGAGCTATGGATCACAGTGTAATTCTCCATCCATGAACAACATGAAATACATGTTCATTGCAGAAAAATGACAAAGCATGGGTAAGCCAAAGGGAGAAATAAACTCTGAAATTGCCCCATCTAGCACATCTGCCACTAATATCTTAGGCTATATCATTCTGGGGTGTTTTTCTGTGTAAAGGCCTGCCCTATTGGTACTACGGTGGGATCATTTCTGTTTCATAATGCTTTCCCTACCCATGACGCATTGTGAATGTGTACCATTTGAACAGACACACACCTGTGGACACAGCTCTTGTTTGATGTACAACCTTTGTTATAGGGCTGTACCACAAATACCTCAATATCCTATTATTAGGAAGTTCAGCTGTTTCTAAATTTTTATATTGATAAACAATGCTGAAATGAACATTATTTTACGTACACCTCCTATTTTTCTTTTAAAAAATATTTATGTATTTATGGCTGTGCTGGGTCTTCACCACTGTGCGCAAGCTTTCTCTAGTTGCAGTGAGCTGGGCCTACTCTTCATTGTGGTGCTCAGGCTTCTTGTCGCGGTGGCTTCTCTTGTTGCCTAGAACAGGCTCTAGGCATGTGGACTGGAGGGGCTGAGGCACATGGGCTTAGTTGCCCCAAGGCATGTGGGATCTTCCTGGACCAGGGAT
Source organism: Nanger dama (assembly GCA_917880005.1). NCBI lineage: Eukaryota > Metazoa > Chordata > Mammalia > Artiodactyla > Bovidae > Nanger > Nanger dama. The sequence goes on from CAKJTW010000026.1 coordinate 15,740,283, forward strand.
CAAGCTGGTGCCCTCTACATTGGCACTAGACCCCGAAGGAAGCCCCTCCTTTTTTTCTCAAGACTGAATTGCTTAATGTGTATAGGGTTACGGCCCTGAATAGAAACACAGAGAACTCAGAGAAAGTGGGCATTTTAGTTCTGAATGTTCAGCAAATCACTTCTCCTTGGCAGGAGATTCTGGTAGCTGGCATTCTGTGTCAAGAATCGTGAAGCGTCTGAAATTTCACTCTATTTGCAAGATAAGAAGTTAGCCTGCTGTGGATTCATCAGGGCTGGCTGAAGAGTTGAGACTCCTTGATCAGAAACAAAGGATGGTTTATTACTCATAGCAATAGTGGTAGCCCAAGGATCAGCATTTTTGCCAGCTTCCTGAGCCCCAGTTCCCACAGCAGCATCATACTAAGATGGTCTGATGACAGCTGCACAACACAGTGTTATAGGAATGGAATCCCAGACTTAGGGGATTTGAATCTCAATTATTCTGGACAGTATGCAAACCTACCTTCTAGTCTAGAGGGACAGACACTATCTCTCTTTTCAAGGCTATTCATTGTACAAATATCCTTGAAAATATTGTCTAGGACAAGGGTAGTTGATCACTCTCTTCCCAAGATGTTTAGAAATGTGAGAAACCCACATACCCAAGGAAGATTGTTTCCTAGTATTCTGTCTGTTTGCTGGTAGTGAATTTAATGAGGGTTTTTGGTACAAAGTGTAGTATTAGCAATTACACAAGTGTTTTGGACTGAAAGTCTGTGTCTCACCAAAATTCATATCCCAAAATATTAACTGCTAATATGATGATATTAGGAGATGGAGGTCTTTGGGAGGTGATGAGGTCATGAATGACTTCATTTTCCCTTTTCACTTTCATGCATTAGAGAAGGAAATGGCAACCCACTCCAGTGTTCTTGCATGGAGAATCCCAGGGACAGGGGAGCCTGGTGGGCTGCCGTCTATGGGGTCACACAGAGTCGGACACGACTGAAGTGACTTAGCAGCAGCAGCAGAGGTCATGAGAGTGAAGCCCTCATGAATGGGATTAGTGTCCTTATAATGGAAACTCAAGAAAGCTTTCTCATCCCCTTCTGCCATGTAAGGATACCAAGATCATAGCCATTTATGAACCAGGAAGAGAGCCCTCACCAGATCTAATCTTCCAGAGCCTTGGTTTTAGACTTCCCAGTCTTTAGAACTATGAGAGACAAATGTTTGCTTTTAAGTCACCTAGTTTATGACATTTTTACCAAAGCAATCTAAATAAAGATTGTTTCTACCTACCTGTCTATCTATATCTTCATTGTGGTTTTGAGACATAGGATAATGGATGCTGACAGTTAGAAGTACTAAATAGGTAACTTTATCTGAAACAGATATCTAAAACCTCCCCGAGAGATCACCCAAGTCAGTCCCCTGCTTTCAGTGAGAATATCTTTTCAATCTATTATTCCCATCTCTTCTCTTGTTAGTACTAGTTTGTGCCAGGTCACACTTCTGGAATAATAAAATGGTGAAAATTCACCTTACTCTCAAAAGTACCGTATCAGCAGGATGCTTGGGGCTGGTGAATGGGATGATCCAGGGAGATGATATGGGGTGGGAGGTGGGAGGGGCTTTGGCATTGGGAGATCGTGTACACCTGTGGCTGATTCATGTCAATGTATGGCAAAACAAATACAGTACTGTAATGTAGAATAAAGTATTAAAAAAAAAAGTACTGTATCAGTGTTAAGGTCATTCTTAAGCTTGGTCCAGCAGTGAAGTATCTATAATTCATGGTGTATTTTGAAACATTATGAAATATATTATTTTGTGATACTGAATTTAATGAATCAGATATCTTAGAGTAGAGAAAAGTAGTAAAAATATACCCATGGCTTTAAAAAATGATGGGATAAAGCTTTTAGATTGAGAAAATATCAAATGTTAAATCATATGTGATGTGGAAGATTGCCTAATTTTAGTAGTGGAACATCCCTATATATTCACAGAACATTGATGTTATGTGGCTCTTAGTTTGAGAAACTAAGATTTGAGAAACTGATTTCTGGGATTATCTTAGGTTAATCCTGCCTGGTGTCCTCATCTACATCAATACACAGCCTTGATCAAGACACAGGTTCTCCAACTCCTAGTATAATAGCTTTAGTACAGGACTACACTGCCTGACCCAACCACTCTCCATCCCTTTCCTGATAAGAAGGTTCTTTCAAGGACTCAATTAATCACTTTTTTGTTCAGTCACTAACTCATGTCTGACTCTTTGCAACCTCATGGACTGCAGCACGCCAGGCTCCCCTGTCCTTCACTAGCTCCCATAATTTGCTCAAATTCATGAGTGTTGAGTTGGTGATGCTATCTAACTACTTCATCCTCTGCTCCCCGCTTCTCCTTCTGCCTTCAGTCTTTCCCAGCATCAGGATCTTTTCCAGTGACTTAATCATGTAAGTCTTACAAATATTTTCTTACCTGATCCTCTAATGTGATAGGATGAAATCTTCCTCACATAGAATCACCAAATAAAACAAAAAATATACAAAACAAAATAAAACACAACCCACACACTCAAACCTGACTTTTTGTGTGATTTTTTTACTTTAAAGATGAATACTCATGGCATATGAATACTCACAAGATTCCCCCACTCCTGCCTTTCTTTTTCTGTAACCCTCCCTGCCTTCTCTCTTTTACACAGCTCTCAGCAAGAAGTAGTCTTGATTTTTTTTTCCTCTTAAGGTTTCCAACTTCTGCCTCTGTGGGATGAAGATTTATTTCAGCTCTTTAGATCCCCTTGGATTTGGTCCCATATCTCTTTAGAAGGATGATGATGGACCTTTCTGTTATCATAAACTAGTCAACCAGGCTCTTCATTCCAACTTCATTTTTATTGCTGACAACATATTTGGCAATAAATGTTGTTGCAAGCTTCAAAACATGGCTGCAAATCCTTAAAATTTCTTTCATTGAGAGATGGGACCCATATCTCATCTTAAATAGGGGCACGCCTAGGCCTGCTTTGACAGTAGAGCCCACCGGAAGTGCAGCTATGTGACTTCCCTGACTAGGTCACCAAAGGATTCAGGTTTCTGGCAGCACGTGCTCCTGGGGTTCTGGGCTGCCCTGGAAAAAGGCCAGCCCTGAGAGTGTCATGCTAGAGAGGCTACAAATAGCTTTCCTTGTAGTCAGTCCCAGCCAAGACTGCCTTCCACGTCAGAGTCCAAGTTCCAGTCCTGGGAATGAAGAAGCTCTTGAATCCTCCTAACGTCCAGCTGGTGAGTCCTCCTTAGTTGTATGAGTTATCTCAGCTAAGGACTCGGACACTGTGGACCAGAGAAGGGCCAACTCTGCTGTGCCATTTCCTAATTCCTGTCCCATAGCATCCTTGAACATCAAAGATCAGTGTTGTTTTACAGCACTAAGTTTTGGGTGGTTTGTTATATGACAATAGATAATTAGAGCATAATGTGGTACCAAGAAGTGGGATGTCACTATAACCTAAACCTAAAACAAGCTCACTGGCTCTGGGACTGAATGGTGGTGGGTAGACACTGGAAAGGCCTTGAATAACTTGTTAGAAGACGCCTAACAGACTTGTCAGACTTAATTTTTTTGCACTCCAAAATCACTGCAGATGGTGATTGTGGCCATGAAATTAAAAGACACTTACTCCTTGGAAGGAAAGTTATGACCAACCTAGATAGCATATTCAAAAGTAGAGACACTACTTTGCCAGCAAAGGTCCATTTAGTCAAGGCCATGGTTTTTCCAGTGGTCATGTATGGAGGTGAGAGCTGGATTGTGAGGAAAGCTGAGTGCCGAAGAATTGATGCTTTTGAATTGTGGTGTTGGAGAAGACTTTTGAGAGTCCCTTGGACTGCAATGAGATCCAACCAGTCCATTCTGAAGGAGATCAGTCCTGGGTGTTCATTGGAAGGACTGATGCTAAAGCTGAAACTCCAATACTTAGGCCACCTCATGCAAAGAGTTGACTCATTGGAAAAGACCCTGATGCTGGGAGGGATTGGGGTAGGAGGAGAAGGGGATGACAGAGGATGAGATGGCTGGATGGCATCACCAACTCAATGGACATGAGTTTGAGTGAACTCTGGGAGTTGGTGATGGACAGGGAGGCCTGGCGTGCTGCGATATATGGGGTTGCAAAGAGTCAGACATGACTGTGTGACTGAACTGAACTGAATAGACTTGAGGAGGCTGATGTGAGAACTGGAAGAAAAACGTGCACAGTGTTATGGAAAGCTGAGGCACAAAGAAGCCTGGTTTTGTAATGGCAGAACATTGGTCAGCATTGTGACCTGTGATAATATGGAAATCAACAACTTATTTAATGGACTCAATGATATGACTAAGGAGAATTCCAGGCAGAATGTTGGAAGGGCCATGTGTCTTCTTTGATATACCTCTAATCAAATCAAATGTGGGTGGAGAAAGATGAATTAAAGAATAAACTGTTCAGTTTTTGAATGGAATTTGTAGCCAACATAAAAGCTTTTGGACAGATTTTCCACCCAGAAAAATATGCTGCAATTAACAAAGAGCCTCAGGGGAAAAATTAAATCCAGGCCAGTGTCAGGAAAATATGGTTTCAGGGTAAAGATCAAGTCAAGAATGTGAAACCCTTCTTCTTTTGGTAAGCCTTTAGAATGGTTAAGGTGAGGCCTCATAGACACTTTCAGACACAAAAATCTTCTAAGGACTTTAGGGATGTGTCTCAAAGATCCTAAGAATATTAATGGCTTTGCCCCAGAGTGACCTCATAGGGAGCCCAGGAAAGAGAAATGTTTATCTTGATGGTATGTGTGAATGTAGCTTCTGTCTAATGAGGTAGCTTTTAAACTGATCATAGGAGACCCACAAAGCTTTTAAAGAAATCATACTAGAGTGGATTGAAAAGGGAATGAAAATGTACAGAATTAAAAGAGTTCTTTGCCCCTCCACTCCCCAATTCTATGGTCAGGAGACAGGTGGAGAAATACTCAGCTATAGACAAAGGCAGCTTTGATGGACAAGAAGAATGACTCAGAGGGCAGGGTCAAAAGCTTAGGAAATAACTCCTAAAGAGCAGGACCACGTCCTGGAGAAGGAACAGGCAACATGTGCCTGGCTGGACTGTCGAACTGCGATGGACCGATCGGTGACAGCTGTGTGTCTAGCGTTCACCCTGTTTGAACAGGAGTGCCTATACTCATTGTCTTATGCCCATGCCACCACTATGTGTGTGTTGGTGGGGGACTGTGGCATATATAACTAGTCTCTTTTGTTGACCTGTTTTCAGGTCAAGAGAAACTGTAGGTGAGATTTCCCAGGTGGTCCAGGGGTAAAGAATCTACCTGTCAGTGCAGGAGACAGGAATTCAATCCCTGGTCTGGGAAGATCCAACAAGCCATGGGGTAACTAAGTTCATGCACCCCAACTACTGAGTCCCAAGCACCTAGAACGTGTGCACTGCACAGGAGCAGCCACTGCAGCGAGAAGCCTGCATCCTGCAACTAAAGAATGCCCCTGCATGCAGCAACAAAGACCCAGCGCAGCCAAACTTAAATGAAGAAAAAATCTGAAAAAGAGAGAAACTATAACCAAGGTGCTGAACTTGAAGAGCCTCCTTTGCACACGGCCCTGATTTAGAAGGTAATATTCAGAATCTTGAGCTTGAGCATGATGCTATCGTGGGATGAAACTCAGGAGGTCCCAGGAGGGGCTGAATGTATTTTGCCGTTGGGAAGAATATCAATAATTGGTGGCTAGAGTTAGAACTGCAGTGATTTTAAAACATGGCTGAAAATTCTGTCACTCCTCTCATCAAGAGGTGGTGTCTTTATCCCCTCCTCTGAATCTGAGTAGGCTTATGACAACTTGACAAATAGAATACAGCAGAAGAAATAGCTTCTGAGGCCAGATCGTATGCATCCACACAATTTCCTCCTTGTACTGCTGGGGATATTTGCTATTGGAACCCTCAGCTTCCATATAAAACTTTCAGCTACTGTGAGATCTCTGGCAAAGCCACATGTAGGCTAGTAAGGCCACATATAGGCACTCTGGTCAACGATTCCGATTCCAGCTTATCTGGTTGTTTCAGCATCTGAAGCCAGACATGCATATGAAAAACCAATCATAGAGGGGGATCCTCCTGTTTCAGCTGCTCTAGCTGGATTTGCTTTATGTGCCTCTGGCCATTGGAGCCATCCAAGCTGACTGCTCAGACATCATTGAGTGAAAAGAGTTTTTCCTTCTGTGCTCTTTTCAAATTCCCAGTACATAGAATCTGTGAGCATCATATGATTATTATGGTTCACCATTAAAACTTGATGTAGCTTATTATTCAGCAACAGATAACTGGAACAATTACCTGTATCCTTTAATTTCTTTTTAAATTATTATTATTTACTTTACAATATTGTATTGGTTTTACCACACATCAACATGAATCCGCCATGGGTGTACACATGTTCCCAATCCCGAACCCCCCTCCCCCCCCAAACCATTCCTCTGGGTGATCCCAGTGCAGCAGCCCCAAGCATCCTGCACCCTCATTTCCAAACATGTCAGGTGGTATGAGAGTCTAAGGTCTGTACTTGGGAAGAAGAGGTATGGACCAAAAGAATTCCTTGATAAATGCTAGGGCAAATCTTTTGCTTGGTTCATGGGTGGAAGAAGAGACTTAGACATCTAGCAGGACTTTCAAAGTATCAAAGGATATTCAGTTTAGTTCAGTTCAGTCGCTCAGTCATGTCCGACTCTTTGCGACCCCGTGAATCACAGCACTCCAGGCCTCCCTGTCCATCAGTAACTCCTGGAGTTGACTCAAACTCATGTAATCAAGTTGGTGATGCCATCCAGCCATCTCATCTTCTGTCGTCCCCTTCTCCTGCCCCCAATCCCTCCCAGCATCAGAGTCTTTTCCAATGAGTCAACTCTTCGCATGAGGTGGCCAAAGTACAGGAGTTTCAGCTTTAGCATCAGTCCTTCCAATGAACACCCAGAACTGATCTCCTTCAGAATGGACTGGCTGGATCTCCTTGCAGTCCGAAGGGACTCTCAAGAGACTTCTCCAACACCACAGTTCAAAAGCATCAATTCTTTGGCACTCAGCTTTCTTCACAGTCCAACCCTCACATCCATACTTGACTACTGGAAAAGCCATGGCCTTGACTAGATGGACCTTTGTTGGCAAAGTAATGTCTCTGCTTTTGAATATGTTATCTAGGTTGGTCATAACTTTCCTTCCAAGGAGTAAGCATCTTTTAATTTCATGGCTGCAGTCACCATCTGCAGTGATTTTGGAGCCCCCAAAATAAAGTCTGACACTCTTTCCACTGTTTCCCCATCGATTTCCCATGACGTGATGGGACCAGATGCCATGATCTTCATTTTCTGAATGTTGAGCTTTAAGCCAACTTTTTCACTCTCCTCTTTCACTTTCATCAAGAGGCTTTTTAGTTCCTCTTCACTTTCTGCCATAAGGGTGGTGTCATCTGCATATCTGAGGTGATTGATATTTCTCCCGGCAATCTTGATTCCAGCTTGTGCTTCTTACAGCCCAGCATTTCTCATGATGTACTCTGCATAGAAGTCAAATAAGCAGGGTGACAATATACAGCCTTGACATACTCCTTTTCCTATTTGGAACCAGTCTGTTGTTCCATGTCCAGTTTGAACTGTTGCTTCCTGACATGCATACAGGTTTCTCAAGAGGCAGGTCAGGTGGTCTGGTATTCCCATCTCTTGAAGAATTTCCCACAGTTTATTGTCATCCACACAGTAAAAGGCATTGGCATAATCAATAAAGCATAAATAGATGTTTTTCTGGAACTCTGTTGCCTTTCCCATGATCCAGTGGATGTTGGCAATTTGATCTCTGGTTCCTCTACCTTTTCTAAAACCAGCTTGAACATCTAGAAGTTCACGGTTCACGTACTGCTGAAGCCTGGCCTGGGGAATGTTGAGTATGACTTTATTGGCATGTGAGATGAGTGCAATTGTGTGGTAGTTTGGTCTCCCAATAGGGGCTTCCCTAGTGGCTTAGAGGGTAAAGCGACCGCCTGCAATGCTGGAGACTGGGGTTCAATCCCTGAGTCGGGATGATCTCCTGGAGAAGAAAATGGCACCCCACTCCAGTACTCTTGCCCGGAAATCCCATGGATAGAGGAGCCTGAGAGGCTGCAGTCCATGGGGTCACAAAGAGTTGGATAAGACTGAGCGACTTCCTTTCACTTAACTCTGGGCAACACCCAGAAAGTGCCTTCTGTTCCAGATTAGTGAGGTACTGAGGAGGAGGAGTGTGGGTCTTCCGGGTGAATGGTGGCCTTAGCAGAAAATCCTTTGCTGTAAGGGTGAGAAAGACAGTTTTTTGTAAGAAGCATGGCACTAAGATTTTGCTGGGGCGTAAGTGGTTCAGGAAAAAGCTTTGATCCAGAACAGAAAGGAAGTTCATGGGGACAATAACCCGAGAACTTCTTATCAGAAATCTGGGATATTTATTTGTATGACCCTTCACACTGTATATCTTTAAGTTTTAATTAATTTATTTTTTTTTCATTTTGGCTTCAATATCCTTCTTAAGCGTAATGACTTTTAGTACAGACATTGAACGTCTAAGGTTCTCAGATATGAAACTGTCCTCTCTTGAATCCTTCTATACATGAAATAAGAGCATCTTGGCATATTAGGCTTGATGATAAGCAGTCATCCCTAGGGAAGATCTGAGTAGGCTGGGCTTTTTGTATTGCTTGAAGGTCTAGAAATTCTGTGGGGGAAAATACACTGTTTCTGGTTTTCCGAGCAGCGGTTGGTCCTTGACATATCTGATTTATCTTTGAGCAGACCCTTGATTTGACAAAGGCACATGGTGACATTGGTTTTACTCTGAAGACTTGGTCAGTATTAACTGAGAAGCTTTTATTCTGTGGCAAGCATTGTGCCAGCCTCCACCTTAAGAAAAAAAGAACCCTGGTTAAACTATTAGCTGTCTGATAGAAAAAAATTAAAGCCTCCTAAGCTTGGTTTGCTCTCTTGCTTGTAATAATACTCCTTTTATAAAATTTTTGGTAAAGATCGATTGGAATCAAAGGAGAATAAATGGAGTAAGATTTATAAAACACTTGCATATTCCTTAGTTCATCAGGAGAGGAGAATATCTTATTCAGTCATTTACTAATTCATAAAACTTTCACTGTGTGCCCTCCTAGTACTTAGCGCAGAGCAGGATCTCAGTCGACATTTGCTAAGTGAATGAATATATGCAAGAGTAATAGCTGTTAGTATGGATCTGTAAGATTTGGCTCCATGGCCTTCAGTGCTAACAGCTGGAGCAGAGGCTAGGGTGAGATTCCGTTGCTGCTATTGTAGAACTGAGGCGAGTTGGGACCATGGTTCTCTCTGGGAGGTGGATGACCCCCACAGCAAGGCAAGGTGAGTAGAGGTGTGGAGTGGAGATGCTCATTTTGGGAGCCTCTGATTAAGCCCATGATTCTTCTTCCTTCCCTCTCTGCTCTTGTGGCCTTGCTGGTCCTTCAGTTGCCATGTCACTGGGTCAGAGCTATGCCAGCCTCCAGGGAAATCAAGATGGTCAGGATTCCCTTGCTGATCTGACCAACCATGGTCCCCTGACAGTCCCAGATTCACTGGTTTTGAGGGTAGTTGGCAGGAAGAGGAGCCAAGGAAAGCAAGTAAAGGAGATGAAGAGAATGGGAGCAAATGTCGGAAAAAGAAAAGGTAGGGTAGAAGGTTTTCTCTAGGTAATCTAGGTGTTGGTTGATGTCTTCTGCCTCTCAGAGATCTGTATGAACTTGCTCTGAATCCCAAGAGGGCTTAAAGCTTTCCCCTGGATATCCAGAGCCCCACGCCCTGCGTTACAGGCTTCTCTCTGTGATGGAATGTCTATGCCTTGGGATGTGGACTCCACATGGCGTATTTTTCCAAAAAATTCAGCCACATGCACATTGCACATGTCCAGTGAAGGTGCTCAGTGTGTCAGGCACACACACCTGTGACCTGCTAGCCACAGAGCCTTCTGTCTCACTCTGACTCCATCACCTCTCTCTGCCCACCACCTTCTGCCTAGGGAGTCAGGCTCACACCTAAATCCATCTCTTGTAGTAAAAGCTCTGCAGTCTGCCTTCCTCCAGCTCCTCTCAGAAATCTGGGAAATACAACGTTCTCCATAAGAGGGAGAAGCAATGGGTCTAATCGAGAGAGATGTGGTGCAGCTGTGACAACCACTCCCCTTTCCCCCTTAACCCCCTGAAGTGTGGTTTGCCCTACCCTTCAACAGACACAGAGACACCCACCCCATGGTTTCACTGAGTACCTCCTCTGGGCTCAGCTCCAGGCACAAAAAAGAAGTCAAGACACCTGATTGAGGAGGTGGAAACATGTATCAAGTGAGTTAATAATGCAGACTCAGGAGGTCCACTTCTAGGCATGGCTAACGACTCTGCAGAGGGAGCCAAGAGGGTCATACTTTCATCAAGAGCCTCAGGTTTGGACTCTGATGTCACTGTCTCCTGTTTCTACATGTAATCCTTGAGCTTCTCTGGCAAGACTAAAAGAAGACGTTCATCAAATAGTACTAAAATGACTTCCCCTGATCTGATGATAATTTGTAAAATGTAAACATTTAAAATATGTTACAGTTTTGTAACTATGTATTTGTTCATTTTCAACACGTGGAGAACTTCAAACCCCAAACTAAATATATATAGCTTATCCCTCTCTTTTCTCTGAGAGACCATGATAAATCAGTGGCAATCTCTATGGGTCCAGAAACTTGGGAGGAGCCTCAGAAGTCCATGGGGACTTAGCTATTCTCTTCACTGGTTGTGTCTATAGCAGAAGCAATAGCAACAACCAGCCTCATATCTCTGAAATGAGATCTGTAAGGATCACAGAGATGTCACAGAAGCTGAAATGGCAGGCAAGTGGATGCTCCCATATTATTTTTGGCTCTCGCCATGGCAGTTCCATTAGAGGCTTCTGAAATTCATGCTGATCTGGTAGAGTGTCGGGAGGAGGAATCAGCTCCTGTTGCCTGGATCTGGCTTGAGAACTGAGAACCGATTACCCTTTAACGGCCATTCCACCAGGCTGTCGTGTTCTTGCTGTCTTAGCCAATGGGCCCCTTATTGCCATAATTCCCGCTTTAAACGGCCACTCTGCAACTCGTTTCTCTGTTCCCTCTCCAAGTTCTGCAAGCTGTACTGTCCCATTATTACATAAGCACTTGCACACTTTGCCTTGTATCTGTGGGGAAAAAAAAATGTCCAGTGGAAGAAGCAGGACAGTAAGTAATCTTGTCCTTTCAATGTGACTGGAAGAAGAATAAATAAAACCTTAAAAGCTTGCACTCTGACAGAGTGTAATGGATCCTGCCATGCAGTGACAGTGCTGTGCTGCCCTATTATAACTGATCCACCAGGAAGGAAGTGCTTCCTACCAGCCGCGTGGGACTCCCCTGGTGGCTCAGGTGGTAAAGAAGCTGCCTGCAGTGCCGAAGATCAGGGTTCGATCCCTGAGTCGGGATCCCATGGAGAAGGAAATGGCCACCCACTCCAGTATTCTTGCCTTCCGGGAAATCCCATGGATGGAGGAACCTGGCGAGGTTGAGAAGAGTCAGACCTGACTGAACAACTCAGAGTTTCACTTTCACCAGCAGCATATCAGTTTCTGAGACTCAGGGAGGGAAATGTGGCAAATGCCAGTGTGGCCTTAAAGGAGCAAATGTGAAAGTTTCTACAGTGTGTGCACATCAGGGCTCGAATGAACATATGGCACCCAAACTCTCCCATAGGAACTGGCTCTGCTGATGCTTCTTCCTTTAGAGTACTGACATGTCTAATTCTTTATGTCCTCAGGGTCTAGCCCAGCGCCTGGAGCTTGGTAAGCCTTCACTCCATGTTTGTGGGTTGGGCGAGTGACTGAATGTGAGAAATAAATGAATGGATGCCATTTAGGGCAGAATAAAGAATGAGTTGCTGCTGCTGCTGCTTCTAAGTCGCTTCAGTCGTGTCCAACTCTGTGCGATCCCATAGACAGCAGCCCACCAGGCTCCCCCGTCCCTGGGATTCTCCAGGCAAGAGTACTGGAGTGGGTTGCCACTTCCTTCTCCAATGCATGAAAGTGAAAAGTCAAAGTGAAGTTGCTCAGTCGTGTCCAACTCTTAGCGACCACATAGACTGCAGCCTACCAGGCTCCTCCGTCCATGGGGTTTTCCAGGCAAGAGTACTGGAGTGGGGTGCCATTGCCTTCTCCGAATGAGTTGCAAAGGACTATCAACTCTCTCTTCTTTCCTTCAAAGGAGTCAGTCGAGTTGAACATTCACCAGATGCCACTTGATCAAGTTTTTGTGCTCGTTGAGCAGATGTACAGCTGTGACCAACGGTGTCATCAGGCTTCCTAGGAGATAATGGCAAACAACAAGCATTAGTGGTTCCTCTGAAGTACACAGTCAATAGCGTCATTTGTCATGAGCATTTGAAGTTTACCAAGAATAGTCTTGGAAGATATTTGTTTCTGTAGAACATTTGAGAATTTACTATGAGCCAAGGATTCGTCTAAGGATTTTGGTTACAGTTACTGAGTTAATCCTTCTCCTGTTCTTATGAGGTAGGGTCTAATGTTATTTGCAGTTCTAGAGAAGTTTTATGAGTCATTGTTCTTACTAAGTAATGTATAAATCATGGTGAGCCCTCTGAGATGAACCACTTTGGTTTAAAATGGTAATGTTTCAGTGAAGCAGATGAAGTGAGAACTTGAGAGGACTCATCAAAAAAATCATCTGATCATAAAAAGAAGATGATATACTAGTAGGTCTGGAAGAGCTAGGGCAGGTAATCCAGTTCAGTGGTTTCCAGATGTTCTAATTTCACAGGCCAGTCAAAAAAAAAAAGTTCAGGGCTGATTGAGTTGACAAGTTTAAATTTTGTATTTCTACAAAGCAAAGTGTACCGTCACTGGCATTTCTTAAATGGAAGGGCACTTTAACCTCAAAAAGTTTACAGAGATTAAAGACTCAGAACAAAGGATAATTTCTCTTAAAAAAAAAGAGTTTGCAACTTTATGTTGGCATTTAGACAGAATGATATCCAGTCTTTTTCACTTCCAAGGTGTTCTTACTTGTAAAGTATACTATTAAGTTAAATGCAATTGAGGTTGCATTTGATTTTGGAAGCACTGAAATAAAATGTTTCATTTTTTCCTCCATCTGAAAAAAAGCATGAATGCTCTCTTTCCTCATTTCTTTGATATCGTGTGGCCTGTTTTTTCTTCTTGATGCAGGGGTGCATTTTGTGGTCCCATATCAAATGGTGAGACTTCCCTGATGTTGGTAAAGGATCTGCCTGCCATGCAGGAGACCTGGGTTTGATCCCTGGGTTGGGAAGATCCACTGGAGGAGGGCCTGGCAACCCACTCCAGTATTCTTGCCTGGAGAATCCCTATGGACAGAGGAGCCTGGTGGGATACAGTCCAGGGGGTCACAAAGAGTCGGACATGACTGCGTGACAAGCACAAGCAGGCAAGTATCCAATGATGACTGGGAAAGTAGATTTCAAATTTGGGTAGTTTCCCTTAGCATCTGGGAAATGGACTCCATACTGTTCAGTTATTCTTACTTTGCTTGTAATGTTCAGGGTGATCTTTGATAATTGTGACAGCAGCAGCCCTCAGCTTTCCAGTCTCTGTTCCTCCCTTGCAGGCATATGGAGAGAAGGTTTCTGTGCTGACTTCCAGGGCTGTGGAAAATGACTGTAGTTAGGACTGTCCTGCTCAGAGGCCCAGCTGGCTTAGCATGGCACAGTCAGAAACTTACCTGAGAAGCCACTGGCTGTGGAATTTATTTTATTTTATTTTATCTTAATTGACTTATTACTGTATTTATACCCAGGGTAGGCATTGGAAGGGGTTTCCTAGGTGGCAAGAGTGGTAAAGAACCTGCTTGCCATGCAGGAGACATGAGAAACGAGGGTTCAATCCCTGGCTTGGGAAGATCCCCTGGAGGAGGGCAAGGCAACCCACTCCAGTGTTCTTGCCTGGAGAATCCCATGGACAGAGGAACCTGGCAAACTACAGTCCATGGGGTCACAAAGAGTCAGACACGACTGAAGTGACTTAACATGCAGGCACACCAAAACCCACAAATTCTGTCTAATCTATCAATACAGAAATGATGTTCAGAGAAATTCTATGGCTTCATGTTACCCGGCGAATGACTTGTATTCCAGGCCCAGGAAGCAACTTTGTGTGGGCACAGCCAGACACTGTCACATTCTTTACCCAGACAAATCTAAAGACAGACTCAAACGCTCCTGGGGCCCAGGCAGGTGGAGTGGCCAGATCACAGCTGTCCCTTAAAGCCACTAGCTCTCCTCATCTTTGCCCCATCGCTGCCAAGGGGCACTGTGAGTCCTGGATTCTCAGACCTTCTGACTGTACAAGTGTGAGTCATTCAGTTTTTTACTCTATGATCTGATGCTTTGCGACCCCATGGACTATAACCTGCCAGGCTCCTCTGTCCATGGAATTCTCTAGACAAGAATACTAGAGTGGGTTGCCATTCCCTTCTCCAGGGGATCTTCCCGACCCAGGAATGGAACCCAAGTCTCCTGCATTACAGGCAGCTTCATTACCGTCTGAGCCACCAGGGAAGCCTGATAGTATAAGGGAAATAGAAAAATCCAGATTTTTGAAAGGAATCTCCCACATTTAAAATTTTGCCAATTCAAAAAAATTTAAAAAACACACACACACAAAAACAGCCAAACCAATATGTCTGTGGACCAGGTTTGGCACATTACTTTCTGTTTGCTGTCTCTGCTGTGAAGGGAATTTTTGGGGTTTGATCCTTCAGAGGTTTGGCTTGAAAAAGTCTTGGGTGAAGGGAATCGTGATAGCCATATGACAGAATGTTATGATGCCATCATTTAAAAACAGTGTTTAATGATAGGAAAACAGTTTTGGCATAATTAGTGAATGTAGCAGGATATAACAGGGTTTTTACTCTATCATCCTCAGCTTACTATGCCTAAGAAATGTGATGGGCAGTGGGGAGTCAGTGCATCTGTGCGCAACTGTTCCTTCTCCTCCTTCACACTTAGTTACACTTTCCAAGCTGTGCATGATAAACATGTGCTCCTTTTGAAAACAGAAAGAAAATACACAGAAGTGCTCATATATTATACCACTCTGAGGAACATATTCTAAAACAATTATAAAAATAGAGCCTTATGCACAAAGTTACTCAGGCTGTTTTATTTAAACTGGAAACTGATGAACTGTCCATCAAAATGGCAATATTTAAGTCAAATATAGAATATTTATACAACAGAATATTTTCCAATCGTTTTTGATAACATTCTTAAGTAATAAAATAATGATTGAAATGTAAAGCAAAAGAAGTAGGACATAAAGTTGCATAAACACTCGGATTAAAATTAAGCTTAAAAAAACACCTCACACGTAGAAAAAAGGCTGAAGAAAAATTACAGAGAGTAAGATAATCAAACTTGTAGCTGGCTAATAGATTTATGGGTAATTTTTTTTTCTTTCCCAGATTTTCTATAGAAGGGTAAAAAAAAAAAAAGGTTGCCATTAATTTACGTTAGATATGCACTAATATGAAATACACAGAAGGCTCTTTTTAAATTTTTTATTGTTGGTTTACAATTGTTGGTTTAATTTTGTTGGTTTAATTTTTTATTGTTGGTTTAATTTTATAGTTGGCTTACAGTGTTGTGTTGGTTTCTGGCACACAGGAAAGTGAGTCAGTTCTATATGTATGTATAGACACTTATGCATCTAATATATACATATACATCTATATGTGTACATATTGTTTCAGATTCTTTTTCATCATACATTATTATAAGATACTAATACAGTTCCCTGTGCTATAAAATATGACTTTGTTGTTTATCTACTTCATATAAAGTAGTTTGTATCTATTAATCCCAAACTCCTAGTTCATCCCTCTCCCCCATCTCTTTTCCCTTTGGTAATCAATCACAAGTTTGTTTCTATGTTTGTTAGTTTATTTCTGTTTTGTAAATAAGTCTATATATTTTTTCTAAGACTCCACATATAAGGGATAGCATATGATATTTGCCTTGGAGAATCCCAGGGACGGGGGAGCCTGGTGGGCTGCCATCTATGGGGTCGCACAGAGTTGGACACGACTGAAGCGACTCAGCAGCAGCAGCAGCAGCCTGGTTTGCCTCGCTTAATGTGCTGATCTCTAGGTCCAGCCATGTTGCAGCAAATGGCATTATTTCATTCCTTTTTACGGCCGAATGATGTTCCATTGTCACCTCTTCTTCATCCATTCATCAGTCGATGGACATTTCGGTTGTGTCCACGTCTTGGCTATTGTAAATAGTGCTGCTATGAACATTAGGGTGCATGTATCTTTTTGAATTGAAGTTTTCTCCTGATAAATGCCCAGGAATGTGATTGCTCGATCATATGATAACTCTGTTTTTAGTTATTTAAGGAACCTCTATATTGCTTTCCATAGTGGCTACACCAATTTAAATTCTCAACAAAGGTGTAGAAGGGTTCCCCCAAGACTGACTCTCCTTTTTTTCTTTTTTGGCCATACCATGCAGCACAGAACTTTCCCAACCAGGGATCGAACCCATGGCCTTTACATTGGAAGCATGAAGTCTTAACCACTGGACAACCAGGGAAGTCCATCAAAAGTCTCTTGTTTTGATAGCTTTCCTTCCCCTCAACATAGTGATACGCTCTGTTCCCTAGAAATATACTTCCTGTTCTTATCTTTTGCCTTGGTTGCAAGGAAGCTCCAGAAGTTATTTTATTGTTTGATCAATATAATTACATTATCCATAGTTTCTGATTAATTTTTCTCCCCTCCTCTCTTCCAGTTCTAAAATTTATGTTTAATTATCTTAATTTTATTTTTCCATGTATTATATGGAACTATTTTTTTTTAAAAACTAATTCAAATTCTCCTGAGAAGCAGGAGAATTCTTTCTTAATAAAGAATATGCCTATAATCTTCTCTTCCACAATTTTGGTGTAGTGAAGGAAGTGTTAAGTAAAACTTTCAATTGCTCTACACATAAACATATGTATGCATATAATTCTTTGAATACTTATGACTCAGTGACAATCAAAAAGGGTTAACTATTTTCCTTTTTGCTATATTTTTCTTTTTCTTATTTGTTTTTAGTTGCATGGCCCCTCATAACTCTTAAAAGGTATAAATGAGAGTTCTTTAACTCTCTTCAATATTTAAAAGAAATTTAACTAAAATAGCCCAGGAAATCTAACTCTGTATAAATATGCAACCTAAAATTTTTCTTTGCTTTTGGCCGAGATTACAGCAACTCAGTGTGGTAACACTTTAGCTCATGCTGATTAGATTCTTTAATTTGCAGTCAGACAAGTCTTTGATGTAGGAAAAACCCAGGAAATATATTATTAATTAATAATCACAGTATATTTGGAAGTGCAAATTCTCAAAGCCTAGTGTTCGTGGAGGAAAAAAAACAATGGCAGGAGCTTGTTGCGTGAAGACATTGGGCATGTGAATGTTTGCTCTGCTTGTGGTCATCTTGGTGGAGGGGACGGTGCTTGGTGATACTAAGGAATGAACTCTTCCTCTGTGGCTCCCACGGAAGGGACTTCCATTTTCAGTCTGAATTGAAATGATTTTTCTTTTAAATGTAGCAGCAGTCTTGTTCCTTAATCTAGTGGCACTCCCCATTTCTATGATCATTATTCTGCCTTCCTGCTGTTTGCTTATTCCTTAGTATGGCTACTGGTGATGGATATGTCACTTCACTGAGCCGATGAATTCCATCTATTAATGTGGAGTCCCTGGGCTGGAGACAGCATGATGGTGGTCAGGTGCTTTGTGAAAGTTGCTCGGCCATGTCTGACTCTTTGCAACCCAATGGACTATACAGTCCGTGGGATTCTCCAGGCCAGATCACTGGAGTGAGTAGCTGCTTCCTTCTCAAGGGGATCTTCTCAACCCAGGGATCAAACCCAGGTCTCCCTCATTGCAGGCAGATTCTTTACCAGCTGAGCCACCAGAAAAGCCCAAGAATACTGGAGTGGGTGGCCTATCCCTTCTCCAGGGGATCTTCCTGACCCAGGAATTGAACTGGGGTCTCTGGCATTGCAGGCGGATTCTTTACCAGCTGAGCTACCAGAGAAGAACAGTCATGTGCCTTGGTCATTGGCCCAGAGGCTGAACTGGCCACCTGTTTTATATTTCAGATAGAATAGCTGTTATTGGGTTGGTTAACTGCCTCCTTCTCCCAAGACTGCTTTTAAGGGAAGACTGCTAGACATAGGCGCTTCCCTGAATGGCTCAGCAGGTAAAGAACCTGCCTGCAACTCAGGAGATACAGGAAATATGGGTTTGATCCCTGCGTCGGGAAGATCCCCTGGAACAGGAAAATGGTAAACCATTCCAGTATTCTTGCCTGAAAAATCCCATAGGCAGAGAGGCTTGGCAGGCTACAGTTCATGGGGTCACGAAAGAGTTGGACATAACTAAGCACACACGTAGGAGGTAGGACTAGACAGACCAGAAGGGTTAGAGTTGAGCTCTGGCTTTGCTATGTAAGAGTTCTGTGACCTTGGGAAAATCTTGAAACCTCTCTGAGCCTCAGTTTCCTCATTAGTAAAATTAGAATCTTGTCATGTCGTTGGATAATTGTGGAAGTTCAGTCAAGATATTTACTAATTGTCAAGTGCTACAGCATTTCTTTGTCTCCCCAGACCCACCTTTCTGCCTTGGAAATAGCATGATCCTTCTTTTGGGGGAATTGCTCTTCCTGATTCCTCACTCTGATATATGGTCCAAAAGGTCTTGACATTTTGCAAGACATAGCCTACCTCTCTGGGCACAGGAACTGGTCTAAAGATAAGCACTTCACCCCAAACTTAGTGATTTGATAGAGCAATGACATTATTTTCATGATTCTGTGGGTTATCCAGGTTGCTCTTGCACTGCTCTCAAATACATTCTCTCATGTTGCTGAAGTCAGCCAATGGCTTGAGTAGAGCCAGATGTTACATGATGGTTTCACTGTATATTTAGAGACTAGGTGCTGGTTATTGTCTGGGTCAATCTTTCTATCCTGGGTTTCTTTTCATGGCAGTGGAAGCACTCTATGAGGACAAAAACAAGCTGAAGATCTCTTGATGCCAACAGTTGACATTAAAAAACATTACTTCTGTATTTTGGTCACAGTGAATCACAGGGCTAGCTTAGATTTACGACAAAAGCAAATGTAGTTCACCTCTTAATGGAGGAATGACAAAATAATATTGCAAAGGCTTTTGTGTATAAGGTTGGAAGGAATCACTACAGTAGTATTTGCAAATCATCTACCATATTACTGAATCTGGAAAAACTTGGGGCCAAAGACCCACTGGCAGCTATTGTTCCAGCCTTGGGAAGAAATCAGCTTGTAATAGTTGAGAATGAAACTGACTTCTGGAGAGAAGCAGAAATAAGAGCTGGAGGGCTCTGAAAAGATCAGAGCCTTTAAGTCCGCTTTATGTCTGTTCTTGCAGTTAGGATCACATGAGGAGATTAATCCTCTTCTCTCTGATAATCTAGTTTAAGTTGGGTTTTTGTCCTGTGTTCTCTGGGAGACCAGTTGAATAATACTTATTCCTTTCTGTTTGTTTGCCTCCCCTGGAGAAAGGATGAAAGGGTGGAGAGTAGAGATATATGAGTATTAAATTAGTTACGAACATGGGCACACACTGTGCCCATGTTTTCTCTTTCTACACTCCATCCTCCACCAGCTCAAAACTGAATAGACTGGCAACATTCTTACCACCATTATTTACTCTTATTCTGAGGATAAAAAGCCCCTGAGCTCCCAGCAAGCAACATCCTGGTGGAAGATCAGATTTTAAATAGCAGCATCAGGAGAAGGAGAGAGTGTACATATTCAGGTGTCTTTCCTTCCTTCTCAACAACGGTCTTAAAGTCTGGGCCTGGAGAAGCATTGGTAGCATCTGCGTCAACAGTATGACAGAACTGATAATCTTGTTGCCGGTTTGGATTAACTACTTAGAGCAAGGAACAAGCCAGATTTGATCTCAAAGGGTTCTTGACAAATCGATTCCAGTCCCAGTCCCTCCCTTCTCCGTGTCATCTTTTCAGAATAAATGGGTGGGTGGTCTTTTGATACTGTAGTATTTAAAGCCTTGAAATCCTATGCTTTAGAAATGAAAAGCAAACTGTGATCTTTCGTAACCAACAGAGGAATGAGGGTCATTTTCTGCAGTTAGCCATTCAACTTATCACATACACCTTTTCATCTTCAGACTTCTCTTGTTTTATGTAAAATGTCATTATGCAATTATCTTAGCAAACCTCTCCCCAAGAATTTGACCTTTCAGTATTCTGTAATTTAATTCTCTAACCACATTACCTTCCCAAAGCATTTCTTTGGTCCGAGTCACAAACAGTAAATATTTGTAAGCACAAGTTCTTCAGCTTAACCTTAAAAAGTGTCTCTATTCATCAAGAGCTCCTGGGTGGTGGAGGTGATGCTGGACTCTCCTCTTGGATTGGCCTTTGGAAGTCTTTTTCTCAGGAAGATGGAGGAAAATGGTCTAGTGGCAAGTTTTGTTTTTCCAGGTATGAGCCCTTGTTTTCAAACATGTTTTCTAAGCCATTTCCCACTGTATTAGAAGGGATGAAAGATGACTAGGAACTAATGTTGTAGGGTTAGATTCAGATAGACTTGAGTTTGACTGCTAATCTTGCTATTGACCATCCACACAACAATAAGGCAAGTCACTTAACTTCTCTGATCCCAGTGTTCTCATCTGTAAAATGGAGATAATAATACCTCCTAGGATTATATTGAAATTAAATGAGAAAATGTAAGTAAAGAATATGGCACTGTGCCTGGAACATACTAAGTGTCCAATAAATGATATCTATTATTATTGCAGTATTTAATTTATATAATTTAATTAGATACAATTTAATTTATCTAAGGAGGTTTGCATGCTGACAGGGAGCAGAAGAATCAGCCTGGATTTTTAATGTAATTCATTAATCTTAAGGCAGTCTCTTCCAGAGTGAGCAGTAATGTAACTTTCAGAAAGGCTCTTATTAGGTCACTTAAATTGAGAAACTGAAGACAATTGTTTTAATGTTGGACTTTGAATGTGGAGAAAAGTTTGTTCATATTTTGTTAAGAGGAAATAAAAGAAGAGAAGGCCTGGCCATTTTCTACTTTAAATCAAAATATAGAGGAATATTTATAGGCTTTTGGATAAACATTAGGGTCATTGGATTGATCATCATTTTGGATAAATGACCATATTCTTTTTAAAATTAATTTTTATTGGAGTATAGTTGTTTTACAACATTGTCTTATCCATATTCTTAAGATGACTATTGAAGGACAAATAAAACTTCCCTATTGGACTTCCCTGGCCATCCAGTGGCTAAGACTCCACGCTCCCAGTGCAGGAGGCCAGGGTTCAATCCCTGGTCAGGGAATTAGATCCCACGTGCTACATCGAAGAGGTTGTATGCCGCAACTATAAAAAGATCCTTATGCTGCAACTAAGACCCAGTGCAGCCAAATAAATAGATAAATAAGGAAAAAACCTGAAACAAACAACAGCACAACTTCCCTGTCTTCTGAGTTAAGTGACTAACAGATTTTTATGGAGAGTACAGCATTTGCTTTGAGGGTTTGAGGCTAATTTTTAAGAATGTGTCTTAGAAGAAATAGCATGTTGTGCTGAACCTCAGATTGATGCATTGTCACAAATCCTTGAGCTCAGATGAGCATACACCCCAGCTTTCATAGAACAGACCTAAGGAATATAATTTTTTCCACAACATTACTAACAGCACTCCTTTCAGTCTCAAAAGTGTACTGATTTATATAACAAATTATATGATTACTGTCTAAATCCATATAGTCTAACTTTAAAATGTTTTAATTTTTTTATTTTTATGGACCATATTATCATTACCACATTCACATTCTCAACTCTTAGAGGCAGGAAGATGTTTATCATGATGACATGACATTTGTCCTTTTATGAGACAATGGGAAATACATTGGATTTCCCTCTTTGCCATAGCTGCCAGGCAGCTCAAAGCTAATTTGGAGCTCAATTGTAGGGTCTTCCATAATCTAGGATTTTTCAAGCAATTATTCCCCAACTTGCCACTGTTCCTTGGTTTTTGTTTTAATTTCTATTGTATTTGGGATTCTTTTCTCCTCCCCCGCCCCCCACCTATGGATGGTTTCAAATCATTTTTAGAAACAAGTAGAATATAAAAATGGGAAAAGCCATGACTGTTGCCTTTTAATATTTAAAGTCTCATGCAAATTCATATTAATACACCGAGCTGGACTGATTAAACACAGGATTCTCATGTAGATATCTAGAGCTGGCCACACATGATGGTACGTGATGGCTTTTCTCACGCTGTGGGAGGCTGCCTCATTTGGCCCTAGCGCTTTATCCCTCCCTGTATTCCTGACTTTCCCCAGGTAACTGCAGTTTACCTGCGTGTCGGGTAATAAGCTTAGTCCTGACCCCGCTTTGGGCTGGTTGATTCTCGGTGTGGGTATCGACAGAACTGAATAGAAAGAGCTGCGACATTGGAGTCCAAGCATGGGAACCTTGGTCAGCTTTAGCAGCGAGGAAGGGATTCCTCTTACCTCAAAGAACCATAGCATCCTGTATGGGAATGTCTGCAAAAGCGAGTCTGAGCACCCTGGGCAAGCACTGAACTGCATGGGTCGGGTTTCCAACAGTGACACCTTGTGGCAAGAAGAAGCTATAACAGCGGTGACTCACATGGAACCATCTCCCTTTACAGACTGCAAAGATTTGAACTGTGCAAATTCAAGGGGGAACATCCTAAAGGAGGGAGACATACATACATCCACACCACATTTTCTGCTAATAACAGAGGCGAGGGACTGTGCTGCGCTGTGCTAAGTTGCTTCAGTCGTGTCTGACTCTTTGCGACGCTATGGACTGTAGCCCACCAGGCTCCTCTGTCCTTGGGATTCTCCAAAGAAAACTGGAGTGGGTTGCCATGTACTCCTCCAGGGGATCTTCCCGATGCAGGGGTCAAACCCGCTTTTCTTACGTCTCGTGCATTGGCACGTCTAGCTCCACTTAGGAAGCCAGATGGATTAGATGATTAATTGTAAAATGAGAGACAGGTGACTATATCTACTTGCTTGTGAACAGTTCTCTCCAGTTTAACTGTCATCTTCAATGTCTATAGGATGGAAGGAAGAAGAAGAGAATCTGGATCTTGATGTATGATATGGATTAGGGTTGCGATGGGGTTGATAAAGAAGTGCTTTTGGGGAAAAGGTAAGCCCTGCATTCTGATTTCAGGCCTGCTAAATTCAGATTGAGCATAATCTAGACCAGGTGGCATTTATTGTGGAGCCCAGCCCTGCTGTGGGTCATGATGACAGAAGCTGCCTAATGAGATATGAGATGAGCGTGATGCAAAGAGGAGTCAATCACCAGTTAGTGACGTAGCCATAGGTGGATTTGGAATAGAAGCTGAAGCCATACCAACTTGCAACCCAGATTTTAGTCCAGAAGTGTTGCATTAGAGCAATTTTAAGCAGATGTCTTCTGTGGATAATTTTTTTTTTTTAAATGAAACAGTGATTCCCCTAGAGGGCATTTCAGATTCTTGCTTCTTGTTTTACTTGCCAGGAAATAGAGATACGGAGGAAAAATTCCCTGGGAGGGAAATAGTTTTGGGGGGCATGATAGTTTTTTATTTGTTTCATTGACTATTCAGTGAAACTAAGATTGACCCAGCTCTTCCCTGTCCTACATCAAATTTGGTTTCCTCCTTCGGTTGCATCAATTTCCCTTTATTTTCCTTCTGAGTTGAGCCAGAGGAAGCAGTAACCTCGATTCATCTTGCTGACTCACACTTTGTGTGGACATCAATCACTTGCTCAACAGAACATTTATTTTGCCTCAGTTTTTCTTTGAGTTGAGTGACTCCCCCCACCCCCTTTTAATTACATTTCAAAGTCCTTCTGAATTTATCCACTCAGACATAAACTAAACATTGGAAAAAAAATGCTCTTTAGTCATCTGTAGACAGCAGATATCTATGCCCAGTATCTACTTTCTTACAGAAACCTTTCCTTATAGTTTGAATTTGAACATCAGTCCCAGGTCACTTGAAAAACACCCCCAGCCATGATGACCATTAATGAGCAAAAATACTGGCCTGCAAATATTGGAACCACTATGAAACCAAATGTGTTTTTAAGTTTGTACTTAATGATCGACAGCAACAGTCATGACATATGAGGCTTTTGTGCAGGGTCAACTTTTGTTAAGTGTGGCAAGTATACACGGCTGGGTTGTGTGGGTTAATTAGAATCTCCTTGGCTGTTTGAATCTCACTTGTCTCCTAGCTTAGTGACCTTGGACAAATTTATTAGCCTTTCCTGGGCCTGATCTATGATGTGGAGCTACTAACATTCATGGGGCACTTTACTGAGTGTCAGGCTGAGCTGCAGGCTCTCTACATTTATTAGCTTAATATTTCTCCCGACAACACTTGAGGTGAGTGCTGTTCTGTCTATCCTCATGTTATCAACCAAGGCACAAAGAAGCTCACTAACTTGCCTGATGTCACAGAGCCAGAAAGCAGTGGAGCGAGGATCTGAAACCAGCAAGTCTGACTCCAGGGGCAACATCCTCCTCTAATGATCGCTGTAAGAATAACGCAGCTTGTTAACACCTTGGGTTGTTGAGAGAAGGAAAGGAGACGTGTCTATAAAGCACACACCACACTGGGTCTGGCTAGATGTTCTTTGATGCTGTGAAGGCTACCGCAGTCAAACCTAGAGGACCACCTGTTGCTTAAGTTTGAACTTGAACTTTTGAATTGGAGGTTCAATTCAAATGACTGTAGTTATTCTATTGATTTCTAACATTTTGAAAAGAAAATTCTAGAACAAAGCCAGCGTTACCTACTGTCATCCCCACAGCAAGGCAATAAGTATAAATGAGAATAGGATGATTATCAAAGAATTAGCTGGTGAGCGATGGTCAGCCGCTATCTACTGGGTGACACTGAGAAAATAGAACTCAAATGTGCCATCCCCGACCTTTGAACTTCTGTCCCTTTGTCTGAAGGACCTTCCCTTCTCTCTTCTTACTGTCGACCTCACATAAGTGGAGAGCTGGAATCACATTTCACTTCCTCTCTCTTCCTCCGGTTCTCTTGCAGCAAAGCACTGCAGCCCCAGAAGAGAAGAATGTAATCTGTTTTTATTAACCAAGTCAGATCATATGTAAATGAATTTACTGAAGAGCCATTTAATTAAAAGAGGTTTGTTCCCCCATTCTGTGATTCCCTGATGGAGGAAGACCTTGGAAATACACCACTTCTGTATTAAAGGTCCCACCAGCAGAACATAGGAGGGTGTCCATTCTGGAATGAAAACTGTAAGCTGAGTCTGGCCCAGTTCTGTACAGGGGAGACTTCTGAAGGACATAGACTAGAGCCGAAATAACCCCGACGTCAGCTGTTATCACTTCCTTAATATGAAAGAAATGAAAATCTGAGAAGACTCCTGAGTGATTTTGGCATCTTAACAAAGTGACAGAAAGACTTAGTAATGATGAAATTTGCTGCTTTCATTCTCTCTGTGGGCCTGTGTGTGTGTGTGTGTGTGTGTGTGTGTGTGTGTGTTTGTGGGTATTTCAGCCAGGCGGCACAGCGGTAAAGAATCTTCCTGCCAATGCAGGAGACACAAGAGATGTCAGTTCAATCCCTGGGTTGGGAAGATCCCCTGGAGTAGGAAATGGCAACCCACTCCAGTATTCTTGCATGGAGAATCCAAGAGGAGCCAGGCAGGCTACAGTCCATGGGGTCACAAAGAGTCAAATCTGACTGAACCTGACTCGATATTGCATGAATTTACTATTTACTTAACCTGTGTCCCAGAGAAGGCGATGGCACCCCACTCCAGTGTTCTTGCCTGGAGAATCCCATGGACAGAGGAGCCTGGTGGGCTGCAGTCCATGGGGTTGCTAAGAGTCGGACACGACTGAGCAACTTCACTTTCACTTTTCACTTTCATGCATTGGAGAAGGAATGGCAGCCCACTCCAGTGTTCTTGCCTGGAGAATCCCAAGGACGGGGGAGCCTGGTGGGCTGCTGTCTATGGGGCCGCACAGAGTTGGACACAATGGAAGTGACTTAGCAGCAGCAGCAACGTGTGTCCAAAATGTTATTTCAGAGCCCCTAGGTGGTGGACAATTATTTCAGGTGCTCTGTAGTCCTGTTCCTCTCAGCCCCCAGCCCCCGACAGGAGGAGTCATCTTATTAGCTGGTTGCATCCTTTTGTACACAGTTATTGAACCATGGCAGACATGACCCAGCAAGTTGTACTGGCAAATTCTTTCCTTGAGATTTTGGGTGTTAAAGCCCAGAAAATTAATAAAACATTATCTGTGGTAGGTTAAACGCTATGGTGAAAATTCTAGCTGCTGTTGGCTGCCACCTATTGCATCACATGCAGAAAGCTGGTTGGAGGTAAAGAGGAAACCTGCCATATACAGAGCGAAGCAGAATGGAAACATGTCATAAAGATGTCTGAGCCCACTCTTGCACTGCCTTAGGTCTTAGCTTCATCTCTGTCCTTCTTTCCTCTAGTTCAGTCTTTCCTTGGATACCTTGATGCTCCCCCACTCCTTTTTACTTACCTGAATTAAGTTCATGCCATATGTGACCAAAAGAATTGTAATAAGCTCAGTAAAGTGTCTTTTCATCCAGGGGGCTCTAGCTAGGCCAGGGATTAGATAATGAGAAAACTGAGAGGATGAGAAAGAACTTCCAGGAGGAACGACATTTGACTAATGTAGAAGAGGCATTCAGACAGCTGAGCGAAGGAGATACCTTAATGCATGCCCAAGGATGACGGTGATTGATAGACCCACTAGTATAGAACAGAGGACTTTTAAAGGCAACACCAGAGGCATCTGGTGCCTCTGAATGTATGGGCAGAGTTATCAATATTTACAACAAACTCTTATTTCTTCCTATCAAGTTCCAAAGGAAAATCCCTGTTTAGGGGAGTTGTCCATACTGGTTGCATCACACATCATTTGCTGTCTCTCCCTGGATGTCTACATTAGCTTAATCACATCAGTACATATTCATACCAAAATATTGTCCTTGAACAAGGCAAGTGAATGTTTGAAAAAAAATGCTAGAGCCTATCTCTGTAAATGTGAAAGCTGATTTTAAGTCCAACATGCTCATCTCTTTGTTGTTCAGCCTCGAAGTTGTGCCCAGCTCTTTGCAACCCGTTTGGAACGCAGCACACCAGGTTCCTCTGTCCTCTGCTGTCTCTGGGAGTTTGCTCAAATTCATGTACACTGAGTTGGTGATGGTATCTAATCATCTCATCCTCTGCTACCTCCTTCTCCTTTCGCTTTCAATCTTATCCTGATGAACTGGCTTTTCACATCAGGTGGCCAAAGTATTGGAGCTCCAGCTTCACCATCAGTCCTTCCAATGAATATTTAGGGTTGATTTCCTTCAGGATTGACTGGTTTGATCGCCTTGCTGTCCAAAGGACTCGATCTCAAGAGTCTTCTCTCAACACCACAGTTCAAATGCATCAGTTCTTCAGTGCTCAGCTTTCTTTATGGTCCATCTCTCACATTAATACTTGACTACTGGAAAACCATAGCTTTGACTATGTGGATTGTTGTTGGCAAAGTGATGTCTCTGCTTTTTAATATGCTGTCTAGGTTCGTCATTGCTCTTCCTCCAAGGAGCAAGCATCTTTTAATTTCATGGCCGCAGTCACTGTCCCCAGTGATTTTGCATAGGCTGTGAAGTGATATGTCTGAAAATTGTGGCATTTAAGATCTTTTTCTCTAAAGCAACCTTAATCCCACTTTTCCACTGCATTCTGCTCTTCATCCAAGCTCGTAGAGTTGACATTTATTGATTATTTCAGTTCCTGACACTTTCTGGGGATGTATAAGAATTAGGTGGAGTGGCTAAGACAGTAGAGTAGGAAGACCCTGAGCTCACCTCCTCCCACTGGCACTCCAAAATTATAATTATTTCCAGGGCAACTGTCTAAGTAATCCATACACAGGAAGATAATCACACTTGCAGAAGTTCTCCCCAGGGAAGGAAGGGTCTTGGTCCCTCACAGGGCTCCTCACCCAGAGGTCCTGCACTGGTAAGATGCGCCCCCAAAGTCTGGTTTAAAAGGCCAGTGTGGCTTGTGTATGAGGAAGCCAGAGGGCTGCAAGAAACAGAGATCCGCTTTTAAGGGGTACATGCAAAATCACACAGGCTCTCAGACCCAGTGAAGAGGTGCTAATATGAAAGGAGTCTGGGTCAGGCACACTTGGAGATATCAGAAAGGCTCTGAGAGAGGCAAATGGCAGCTGTGACTCCCCGTGGGACGCAGATGCTGGCCGTGGCGTTCTTGCTTATTTTAGCGTGACGACAGTGGGGCCAGCAAACACCATTTTGGGGTCCTCCCTCTAGCCTACTAGTGCTGTGGGCTTACCTTCCCACCAGTTGGTCAGCAGAGTCCCAAGACCATCCAGGCTGGGCAGCTGGCCATGTCTGCGCCAGGCCCCGCCCACCAGTGGCTGGCAGCCTCCACATGAGGCTCACTCACTCACCGGCATCCGCACAGTAGTTCATTCTGCCACAATGGAGGGGCACGTTCAGCCCAACGAGGGGCACCTCCTAGATCACATAGCTCTGGCGACCAGAGGGCAGTGTGCTCTTGGGCCCTATGAGATGCATCCTACATAAGGCCACCTCACCAAGATCAGGAAATGTAACTGACCTACCTAATAACATACATAAACGGAGAGAATTAGACAAAAATAAGGTGACAGAAGAATATGTTCCAAATAAAGAAACAAGACAAAATCTTAGATAAAGAATTAAATGAAAAGAGATAAGCAAGATACCTGATAAAGGGTTCAAGGTAATGATCATAAATATGCTCAGTGAACACAGGAGAAAAACAAACAGTAAGGAGTTTACCAAAGAGTTGGAAAATACAAAGAAAAATAAAACAGCTGAAATATAACTGAAATAAAAAATACAGTAGAAGGAAGCAGTAGTAGAAGATGATACAGAGGAATAGGTCAGCAAACTGGAAGAGAGGTGAAAATTATTCAGCTGAACAGAAAAATAGGAAAAAAAAAAAAGAATTAAAAAATTTAAGGTTAGTTAGAGAGACCGTATGAAAAAAGTCAGATAGAAAAGACAAATACCTTATGATTTCACTTATGTATGGAATGTAAAAATAACAAATAGAACAAAGCAGAAACAGAATCCTAGATGCAGAGAAAAAAATCCCAGTTTGAGTCCTTTTTATGTTACTCACATGGTAAGTGAATACTTTTGGATAAATCTCTTAACCTAAGATATTGTTTTCCCCCAGTGAAATGGAGCTTAGGATACTTGCAGGGTTATTTGGGCTGAATAAGATAGTACATTTTTCATGATACCCAGCCACACCTCAGGTTGATTAAATCATATTCTTTGGAAGTGGGATCCAGGTATAAGTGCTTTAAAGCTTCCAGGGTATTCCCGTGTAGGGCCAAAGTTAAGATCCACTGATTCATGGGGGTTCATTTCACGTCAGACACAGTTTTAGGCATTTTATGCATGTTATTTTTACTCATTTTGATTGGCAATTCACATAGCCTGAAACCAGAATGCCACAGAAATATTCAGAAGTGAAACCACATGTGCTCAAATTTCCTTTGCGAGGACGGAAACCGTCACGTTGCCTCTCTCCTTTTAGTTCCAACTATCAGCAAAATTTTTGTTTATTTATTTTTGGCGGCCCTGGGTCTTCGTTGCTGCACGTGGGCTTTCTCTAGCTGCACTGATCGGGGCTTCTCTTGTTGCAGAGCGCAGGCTCTAGGCCGGTGGACTTGAGCATTTGCAGCATGCGGGTTCGGTAGTTGTGACTCAGGAGCTCTAGAGCGTGGGCTCAGTAACTGTGGTGCACAGCCTCAGTTGCTCCACAGCTTGTGGGACTTTCCCAGACCAGGGATTGAACCTGTGGTCCCTGCCTTGGCAGGTGGATTCTTATCCGTTCTGCCGTCAAGGAAGTCCTCTTTCCAGAATTTTTGCCTTGATTTCTCCTTTCTTCCCTTTGTGTGGAGATCTGCCAGGTCAACTTCTATAGGGAAATCATTTTGCTGCCAGTTCTCATGGGTCAGTTGCCAGGGAAATGTCAAGGCAAGAGGAAGGGCGCAGAGAGAGCCACTGAGTTGATCACAGTGTAGAAGATGGCTGCTGGCATCCTTGGGAGCCATTTCAGCGGCCCTCTAACCTTCTCTGTCTCTCCCAGAGCCTGTGGGGACCCTCCAGAGTGGTTCCCACAAATTACGTGGGCCTCCTGGGGACTTTCCTCATTCAAAGCCAAAACCTAAGGGGAGCTCCATCCAGCAGCAAACCAGCAGTGGCATCTGCTAACCGCAGACCTGCCCTTTAGGGCTCCTATGTGGCCTGTCTCTTAGCCATCATGTTTGCTGCAGGCCCCGAGACTGACCTTTCCCATCTCATGGGCCATCTCCATCAAAGCAATGAGACCAGAGATTCCAATGTTTGAAACTGGCGGCAATGAGAAAGGAGGGGGTGTTTGCTTGTTTTCTTTTTGTCAGGTCCTCTGCTGTTTTATTTGGTTTCCTAAGAGAAACACTTCTGACTTAATGCAGTGATGCTTGGCCTCTTTGCACACCCTTTCCTGATCATTCTTGGCAGGGGTCTTCTCACCTACAGAAACACTGGCTAGTGGAGGACTACCATATGTGCTCTGGGACCATTAGCATCAAAATGGCTGGAGCTATGGGGCACTTGTTAAAAAAAAACAACTGTTCTTGAGATCCACTCCATACTTAACAGACACAGAGCTTCCGTAAGCAGGTTTCAGGAGGTTGAATTTTTAACCAGCACCCTAAGTGATTCTGAGGTGCAATAAAGCTTGGTAATCACTGGTTTTAAACTCAGTATTCTTACCTTCTTGTGAAACTTTAGTGCTTGGATTTATATTATTTTTCTTCATTTTCTCTTTGAAGAAAGGTGTTGCCTGCTGGCTCAGGGGCTTCCCTGGCGGCTTATACAATAAAGAATCCGCCTGCAATGCAAGAGATCCCAGTTTGATTCCTGGGTTGGGAATATCCCCTGGGAATGGCAACTCCAGTATTCTTGCCTGGAGAATTCGATGGACAGAGGAGGCTAGCAAGCTATAGTCCATGGGACCGTAAAGAGTCAGACACGATTAAGCAACTAACACACACTGTTCCATGTATGAGGTGATAAGTATATAAGGTTCTTGAGGACTTGTATCCCTTCCTGTATCCAGTTGAGCAGATGCTTGGTATAAGCTGCCCTGGATTGACTGTATTTGCAGCTCAAAAAGAATCCATTTAGTGCCAATTTCCATCTGATGGCCCAGTGCTTGGAAAGTGCTGGGCTGAGGCCAGGTCAAGGGACTAGCTTACTCTAATGATGCCAAGAACAAAGTTTCTTTCTTAAAGGAAATTAAAAAAACAGATTACGGACAGCAGGTACACTGAACCAGGGCTGCATCCAAGGTCTGGCTTAGCCTTATTTTAGCCAAAATGGTTGAATTACTTTTTGTAATTTCTGATACATTAAAAAAAAAAGAGAATTGTAATAGGGTTTCTTTTTCTTTCTTTGTTTTTGTGACTGCCTTTGAATTCAAATTACCCCAAATAAAAATAGCTACAGTCACTCTGAGATGGAAAATAAGATCTATTTGTTGAGAAGTTTTTCTTAGTATTAGTTACTGACCATGATAAGTTACAGTTTATGGTCAAGGCATAATTGTAGTTCTGAGCTTTTCAGCTGGATCACTATGAGTTGACAGTAGCAAAGACTGTCTTGCATGGCTGTTGTGAACCGCTGCCTGATTTACATACCTAATTGTGCTTTGGGATTGCTCAGGGTGGGAGACTTCAAGACTGTTTTACCTGAATCTTTCCCTGATTTTTGCGTATTGTCTTCTCTTGTGAGCTGTTAGCTCTGCAGCTGGATTCCTTGAAGGTTGAGCCAACCTCTCCAAAGAGTGTTTAATCTTTCTGAATCTCTGCTTTTGCACATGGAGCCCATATTAGAAGACAGGCCTACAGTTTGTTGTTGTTGTTGTTGTTGTTGTTTTGTGTGCTCCTTTCACTTGGCATAATGCATCTAAGATCATCTGGGCGGTCTGTATCACTGCTTTCCTTTATACTGCTGAGTAGTATACCACAGTAAGGAAATGATACAGCTTGTTATTCCACCTACTTATTGAAGATCTTTGGATTGTTTCCAGGTTTTGTTGCCAAACATATGCCATAAATATTTTGATTTTAGTCATTTTTCATTTGAGAGTGGGGTTCTTGAGGAACATGTCTGAGGATTATTTCTTTGAGAGTTCTGTGTTGAGAGCTTCTCCTATAAACTGAAGTCGAAGAGTGAGACTTCAGCAGAACCATCTGGAGAGCCTGATATTTGTTTGTGCATATATGGGGATATGATGGACTGGTGTTCGATGTGAGTGGTTATCTAATACATGAATGAGGAAGGCTATGATAAGGTGCCTGGGTTGTTAGTGTTTTGGGAACATTGCTTTTTCTGTGTTCAAAGTAATCTCTATTTCAAACGCAAAGTGTGACCTCTCAGGGTTGTCAATGCGCCTGCTTAATCTATTGTAGGTATAATGTTTTTCAGTTCAGTTCAGTTCAGTCACTCAGTCGTGTCCGACTCTTTGCGACCCCATGAATTGCAGCACGCCAGGCCTCCCTGTCCATCACCATCTCCCGGAGTTCACTCAGGCTCACGTCCATCGAGTCCGTGATGCCATCCAGCCATCTCATCCTCAGTTGTCCCCTTCTCCTCCTGCCCCCAATCCCTCCCAGCATCAGAGTCTTTTCCAATGAGTCAACTCTTCGCATGAGGCGGCCAAAGTACTGGAGTTTCAGCTTTCGCATCATTCCTTCCAAAGAAATCCCAGGGTTGATCCCATTCAGAATGGACTGGTTGGATCTCCTTGCAGTCCAAGGGACTCTCAAGAGTCTTCTCCAACACCACAGTTCGAAAGCATCAATTCTTCGGTGCTCAGCCTTCTTCACAGTCCAACTTTCACATCTATACATGGCCACAGGAAAAACCATAGCCTTGACTAGAAGGACCTTAGTCGGCAAAGTAATGTCTCTGCTTTTGAATATGTTATCTAGGTTGGTCATAACTTTCCTTCCAAAGAGTAAGCGTCTTCTAATTTCATGGCTGCAGTCACCATCTGCAGTGATTTTGGAGCCCCCAAAATAAAGTCTGACACTGTTTCCACTGTTTCCCCATCTATTTCCCATGAAGTGATGGGACCGGATGCCATGATCTTCATTTTCTGAATTGTTGAGCTTTAAGCTAACTTTTGCTCTCCTCTTTCACTTTCATCAAGAGACTTTTAGCTCCTCTTCACTTTCTGCCATAAGGGTGGTGTCATCTGCATATCTGAGGTGATTGATATTTCTCCCGGCAATCTTGATTCCAGCTTGTGTTTCTTCCAGTCCAGCATTTCTCATGATGTACTCTGCATAGAAGTTAAATAAGCAGGGTGACAATATACAGCCTTGATGTACTCCTTTTCCTATTTGGAACCAGTCTGTTGTTTCATGTCCAGTTCTAACTGTTGCTTCCTGACCTGCATAAAGATTTCTCAAAAGGCAGGTTAGGTGGTCTGGTATTCCCGTCTCTTTCAGAATTTTCCACAGTTTATTGTGATCCACACAGTCAAAGGCTTTGGCATAGTCAATAAAGCAGAAATAGATGTTTTTCTGAAACTCTCTTGCTTTTTCCATGATCCAGCGGATGTTGGCAATTTGATCTCTGGTTCCTCTGCCTTTTACTAAAACCAGCTTGAACATCAGGGAGTTCATGGTTCACGTATTGCTGAAGCCTGGCTTGGAGAATTTTGAGCATCACTTTACTAGTATGTGAGATGAGTGCAATTGTGCTGAAGTTTGAGCATTCTTTTGCATTGCCTTTCTTTGGAATTGGAATGTTTTTACCCCATATTTATTTTGAGTTTTGCTAAACTCCCAAGCATCCTGCAATGAACTTCATCAACATTTAGGAGAAACTTCATATAGATTAAAACAGTGTTGATGGAAATTATTTAGCGATTTGAAGACCTACTCCCTACACCACACCCCCTTGGACTCTTCCACTGCTGTCATCTCTACAAGGCAGTGTGCTAGGAGTCAGGAGACTTGCTTCAGCTCTGTCTCTGCAATTCATGTTTCATGTCTTTGAGCAAGTCATACTGCCTCCTTGAATTTGTTTCCTTATCAGTAAAATTTTGGATAAAGAGTGCTTATTCTAACTACTTGTCAGGAAATTTGGAAGTTATCACATGCTAGATCAACCTAAAATTTTATTATTACCATTATCTAACATTTTGTATGATCTCAGCTTAGTGTTTTATCTTGCTTAAGAACGACAGCTCCCTCCTTCATCTTTTAAAAGTAGGCTAGAATACGTAAGTCTAAAGAAATGAATTTTTATTAGTAAAATTTCTAGTGCTATGGCCTTAGGATCATCGGAGAGTAGGGAGAACTTCTTGATATTCCTGGAAACAAGTGTAATTCAGGCAGTTGAGTATTTTGCTTACATCTCAGGCTGCATCTGAGTCACACTCCTGGAGGCTCACTTCAGGCCTGTGGGTGGCTTAGAAATTTGTTTTAGAAACAAGGTTTATGTGTCGATTGCACTTCCTCCGTGATTCTCTCATTGTCTATTTCTGACAATATTTGCATGAAATCAGATATTTGATTTCAAGAACATCTGTTCTTTCCCACCTGAGTCAATGTTCTTCTGCCTGGGCTGGAAGAAGAGGTACTCTGTTCAGCAAGATTCAGGACGTGGGCAGCAGGAGGAGGTGATGGTTGGTGGGGATGTTTATGAACACAAACAACTTTGCTGAGGCATTCAGCCTCAGAGGAAGATGTGATGAGTGAGGAAGACTTCAGGAACTAGTGTTTAGCCCGATTTTTCAAATGGGCATGTATTCTTTTAAACATCCAGGCTTTAACGATTTTACCCTTTAGGTTAGAAATCTTTCTCAATTGTGGCGCTCTCCTTATCTCCAAGACTGGAGCACGTGGAATTCATTGAGCCCTTACTGCCTGCTCGGTTTTATTTTTTGTCCTCTAAGTGGAAAACATGGAGGCTGATACCTAAATGTTATTAATAGCACGTGTGCTGCTTTATACTGTTAGGCATGCTTTTGAGGTTTATGAAGGTCAAAGAGATTTATTTCTGTTCTAAATGGCCTCAAGGCCCAAGGATGTGGAGGACTGGCTGCAAAAGAAGGGTCATGGCTGGTCTAGTGAGATACCAGTGCTTGACATCAGCCAGGCCACAGACAAGCAGGGACCCCTCCTCCCGAGGCTCTCTGGCCTGGTCTAAAACTCTCGCAGTGGCAGGAAATCACTGAAAGGTCTTAAGCAGAGGTGTGAATGAACAGATCTCCAAGGTCTGTCAGACTGCAGGTGAAGAGTGAAGTGGAGGGGTGTGGAGGAAGCTCCTGAGTACTGTGGTCCAGGTGTGGGTAATGTGCCAGCGTCCCTGTGATCTTGTATCTGCCTGGCTTGCCTTTCCAGATTGTTCTGCTTGCTTTCTCCCTCCTAACTGCTGCCTGTGTTCTTCCTTGCCAGGTTCTGCTCAGATCTTTAAGCCAGACTTGTTCCTCCACCATTTTCCCATAGGAACTGTCTCCTACCTTTTAAATACTTCTCCTCATTTTGCCTTGAGCCAGGGTGAGTAGTCGACAGTCCTGGATTCCCAGTGTGTTATCATTTCCTGGAGGGCTGAACTGAGTCTCACTCATTTTGGTGTTTCCTATAGAAGCCAGCTCAAGTATGTGGGTGTGTCAGATTACACGTTATTCTATAAATGTTAAGTGGTATTTGAAAATACAAGAGTGTTGTTGAATAAATGAATGAATGGATGGATAGTAAATGAATGGGTGGAGATAGTGAAGGAATTTTTGTGGGCCGATTCCTGATGCAGTCTTATAAGCCTCAAGTTAGAATTGTATGTAAACTTCAGAGTCAATTGCCTTGGTGTAAATTTCTTGTGTGTGCACGTGTAACCACTCTGTTTTGTCTCTGTGTGTGGTCACTAGTTGTGTCCAGTTTTTTGCAACTCCATAGACTGTAGCCTGCCAGGCTCCTCTGTCCATGGGGATTCTCCAGGCAAGAATAGTGGAGTGGGTTGCCATTTTTCCATTTCCTACTCCAGGGGATCTTCTTGACCCAAGGATTGAACCCACATCTCTCATATCTCCTGCATTGGAAGGCAGGTTTTTTTTTTTTTTTTAAATCACTGCATCACCTGGAAAGTGTAAATTCCTTGTATTTTAATATATTGGATTTAAAATGTCCATTTTGTGGCTGCCCTGAAGCCATTTTGGTTTACTCTCAAGTCCTTGGCTATGTTCTTGGTGGATGAAACTGTTAGGGAACAGAATGTTGCTGTTTTGGAGGTAGATAAGGGAGATTTTGAAAGAGGCCTGTTACAGGTTCCTCCTAGGACTTCCCAGGCTTGCAG
Organism: Nanger dama; assembly: GCA_917880005.1. Classification (NCBI taxonomy): domain Eukaryota; kingdom Metazoa; phylum Chordata; class Mammalia; order Artiodactyla; family Bovidae; genus Nanger; species Nanger dama. The sequence continues at coordinate 15,776,952 of CAKJTW010000026.1, forward strand.
AGATAGAAAGCAGTCACCTGTGTGATGTCACTTGAGGGAACTCTGGAGGAACTCCTACCTTCTCCTCAAAACAATCCTTCCACTGTTACTGAATGCATTCCATGTACTCAACGCACAGTGAGGCCAAACAACACAGAAACCTTGGAGCTTGCAGCAGAGAAAAGTGTATTGCAGAGGCATGCAAGGAGACAGGTGGCTTATGCCTTAAAAACTCTAACTCCTCCAAGGCTTTCAGAAAAGCCTTTCTATAGAAAAAGATGAAAAGGGGTGTGGCTAGCTATTGCAAACTGCTTGGTGTAAGATCTTCCTTCTTGCTGCTGTCCATGTAGGTAAGGTCATGGGCAGGTTATGATTTTCCTGTAAACTCCATCAAAACAAATGTTACTCTCTGTTTGGCAACTTTTTATCTAAAGGTGTAATACTCTTAAAAGTCATAGCCTTGAGAATTATATAAGAAAAGGGGAGGAATTAAATTCTGACTCCATGCCTTCTTGTGTCTTTCAACACTTAACAAATCACCCCTCATTTTACTTGTTCAAGGTCCCAAGGCTTGACTTTCATCCTCCAAGGTCCAGGCCTTGGCTAAGAGGATGAGGGTACCTGTGTGGGCTGGTTACCCTGCCCAGGAGCACTGGTCCAGTACCCAGTCTGCGTCCTCCTGCCAGTGCCTGTGTCCAGTCGAAGAGGTAGATCTCAGCTGGCAGTGCCCTCCAGGCTAGGTCCCCAGACCCTGCCCAGCCGTCATTACTGAGGGAACCAGACACCCAGGACCCAGCCTGTCCATAGGTTCCTCAGGCAGCACAAACTGGGAGCCAGGTCTGTGGACTGTGACCAGGGTGACTGCTGCCGTGGGAATCACTGAGACGTTGACCGTGGGTGGAATGGAACCCACACAGTCCATGCACTAAAGCTCTCTTGCTAACCCCACCCTAATGGCCGCATGCCAGGTTGCAATTACGCTACCTGTTCACGGACGCCTTCTTTAGCAGAGTCTGCAGTTTTAAAGCCACGACCTAATGTTCCTGGAAGAGGTTCACATTCTTCCTCACATGAGTTTCCTACCAAGGTTCGAGCAACTGATAGGAAATCTTTTCTTGAAAGATTGAGGACCCACGGTGCGGGGGAGAGGGACAGAATGGAAGGAAGAAAGGGGAGGTGGGGAAGTGTGGACAGGCTCGCTGGATTGATCATCGTGCTTGGGGTTCCAGTTTAAAGGGTGTTTCGGTCAGGACTGTTTAGGTCAGAGGTCAGTGAACGTTTTCTGTAAGGGGCAGAACGGGGAATATTTTGGGCTGTTTGGTGTCTGTCACAGCTACTGGACGTGCCCTTAGTGTGTGAGATCAGCTGTAGACAATACATAAAGCAAGTGGGGGTGGGGGACAGGGGAGCCGTGTAGGGCTCTTTAACAAAAACAGGCTCCGTGGGCTGATTCTCACCTGCCAGTGTAGTTTATTGACCCTGGTCTAGGTGATTCTTAATTGAATAGACAAAAGCAAAGCTCCTAGCTCATGGATTACTGCAACAAGGAATTATTTCTGGCTTATATTAAAGTCTAGTGTAAGTCAGAAGAGTGCTCTCTCGGTCACTCCAGGACTAGGGCTGACAATCTCTGTCTCAACAGAGCTTCTACAATCACCTTGGCAACGAGAAGACAGATGGGTGAACTGTACTCTGGCTCTTGAAGTTGTTACTTGGAAAGAGACATGTGTAACGTCCACAGTCTCACTTCCACTGGGCAATGTGAGTCACATGGTCACATCTATTTAAAGGGATAGGGAAGTGCAGTCTTACTGGCACAGAATTCTGGGCTGCATGATGTGCACTAATCAGAACCACACATGGGGAGGCCAGAGTTCACAAGGATGCCCCCATTCTCTTCTCACTCCACAGAGGGGGCAACTGTGGCTTCCTGCCCCTCATCTAACATCCGCAGGTCTGCAGGTGACCTGAGTCAGCATTTCCATACCATTCCCACCACCTTCTGGCTGCCCAAGGTGGTGACCCTACTCAGATCTCACCTGTGCCTAAGCTTGTCTGGCACTCCTGACAGCCAGAGCCTGATAGAATTAGAGGATGACTTACTCTGCAGCTGAACTGACTGGACTGTTGAAAATCTTTACTTTTTAAAGTAAAGAAACTTACTTAAAAGTTTCTTAAAGATGCCTTTAAGATAAAGTTTCTTAAAGGTACCTCCCCACTCAAGTTCTCAGGCAATGGCACCCCACTCCAGTACTCTTGCCTGGAAAATCCCATGGACGGAGGAGCCTGGTAGGCTGCAGTCCATGGGGTCGCAAAGAGTCAAACACAACTGAACGACTTCACTTTCACTTTTCACTTTCATGCATTGGAGAAGGAAATGGCAACCCACTCCAGTGTTCTTGCCTGGAGAATCCCAGGGATGGCGGAGCCCATCTATGGGGTCGCACAGAGTTGGACATGACTGAAGTGACTTAGCAGCAGGAAGAATAATTTTGGCTTGGCTGGTCTTTTCAGTAGCTCTTCAAGAAATAGTCTGAGAAAAATATATTTTATATATGTTTATCACATATCAAGCAATGTTTGGGCAACATTTTACTACCTGGGGCTAGACTTCCTGTCCTGGTTAACTTTCTATTGTTTACCATACTTCACTGTACACTTCAGCCAAGCCACACTCAGAAAGGAACAATGTGGTTCCATGTCTTCATGTTACTGCCCACGTGTTCCCTCTGCCTAGAAATCTAAACTCTCAGGTTGATCACCAGACCTAGGTCAGTTTTGTTAACAATGTTCCAGATCTTGAGTGTGTATTGAGTTCACTAGTCTTCATTAGATTATTAAAATCAATCAATAACTCTAATGAAAAAGCACTATCATCAGTCAATGGTGATAATGTGTTACGAACTAAGGATTGTGATTAATCCAATTCTGGGAACCTCAGGTCAAATAAATAGATAAAATCCTATTGAGCAGTGGTTGGCAAACTATGGCCTGAGGGTCAATTTGACCCATCACCTTTTTTGTAAATAAAGTTTTATTGGAACACAGCTATACTCATTTATATTGTTTATGGTGTTTTCACACTGTAATGGAAGGGTTAAGCAGCTGTGATGGAGACCCAATAGTCCACACAGCCTGAAATATCTACTTTTTGGACTTCTGTAGAAAATGTTTGCTGATCTGTGCTGTTGTGTATGGTAGGTGAGCATTGGATCTCAGCCATGGGGTCAACACAAGAAAGCATCAGCTGAATGTGTTGGGGTTGAGGAGATGTTAATAGTAAGAAAGGATTACAAAAGAGCTTCCCTAAAAGAGGTCACCTTGAGTTCTCTTTCTGTCTCTGGTGGTTTATTTACTAGTAACAGAATCCTAAGTCAAACTGACTTAAGCAAAATAGGGGGTGGGTTGGAGTGGAGGAAGAATAATTGGCAAATATAACCTAAATTCAGAGGAAGCAGGGGTGGAGCTGACATGAAGTTTGCTTTGCTTTCTGAAATTGGATCAACTTAGGAGAAGGAAATGGCAGCTCACTCCAGTGTTCTTGCCTGGAGAATCCCAGGGACAAGGGAGCCTGATGAGCTGCCATCTATGGGGTTTGCACAGAGTTGGACATGACTGAAGCGACTCAGCAGCAGCAGCAGCAGCAGCAATCTCTTGCTCATTAGTTTTCATGTCTGAATTTCTCTGTGTGTGCTCAGTTGCTCAGTCACGTCCGATTATTTATGGACTTCAGCCCACCAGTCTCCTCGGTTCATGGGATTTTCCAAGAAAAGTGACTGGAGCTGATTGCCATTTCCTCCTCCAGGGGATCTTCCCTACAGGATCTTCCCTTCCAAATATGTACAGATATACTTATTTGGCCTCTGAAGATTACTGCAACGTAGTATACTTCAATTAAAAAGTAAAATAATAATAATGGTAACAAGGCTATGGTTTTTCCTGTGGTCATGTATGGATGTCAGAGTTGGACTATGAAGAAGGCTGAGCACCGAAGAATTGATGCTTTTGAACTGTGGTGTTGGAGAAGACTCTTGAGAGTCCCTTGGACTGCAAGGAGATCCAACCAGTCCATTCTGAAGGAGATCAGCCCTGGGATTTCTTTGGAAGGAATGATGCTAAAGCTGAAACTTCAGTACTTTGGCCACCTCATGCGAAGAGTTGACTCATTGGAAAAGACTCTGATGCTGGGAGGGACTGGGGGCAGGAGGAGAAGGGGACGACCAAGGATGAGATGGCTGGATGGCATCACGGACTTGATGGACGTGAGCCTGAGTGAACTCCGAGAGATGATGATGAACAGGGAGGCCTGGTGTGCTGCGATTCATGGGGTCACAAAGAGTCGGACACGACTGAGCGACTGAACTGAACTGAATGGTAACAAGGAGAAGGAACAAGGATCCAGTTTCTCACTGTCTCTCAACTTTTTTTTGCTCCTCAATTTTCAGGGGCTTCCCTGGTGGCTCAATGGTAAAAGAATCTGCCTGCAAGGCAGGAGACACAGGAGACGTGGTTCAGATTATTGCTCTCTTCTTGGATCCAAGTTTAGGAAATGGACATCTTTGCCAGGTTGGACCAATGAGAATCAGAGCAGAACTTTTGCTTTAACTGTGAAGAAAGAGAAGTTCCTATTCATATTTTCTGTTGGACTGGCTGCCAGCATTTTCGAGATTTGTTTTCTCACAGCTCCGTCCCGCCACTGCGATGGAAAAGTCTGTTAGGGACAGAACCTGCAGCGCAGAAGACCCTGCGTCTCCTGCTTTGCAGGCAGTTTCTTTACCACCGAGCCACCTGGGAAGCCCAGGTTTCGCTAGGCATCGCTTCATTTTCCATTGCAAATGGAATGGGAGGCCTGAAAATGCCACTGGGGGAGGGAGTGAAAATGCCACTGGGGAGCCCTGAACTTGCATAGTCCAGTTTGGGGCTGGAAGAAAGTGCTTCCAGTTTCCAATTACAAAAATCATAGGGCAAGACTCTAATTGGTGGGTTTGGATTTTATGGCCACCCCTTGGACCAATCACAGAGACCAAGCCTGAAAGATAGTTATATGTCCACTTTGGTGATATGAGGAATGGGCGTTTTTACTAATAGCCATTGGAAAACTGTTGTAAAATTGCTTCTCCAATATGTCTTTTCTATAGCTGGGTATTCATGGAATTGATGGGCAGGGGCCAATGGACCAAGGCATTTCTGGATATATATTTGCGAACAAATGAAGGAATCAGCAGTTTGAAACAATATCCATTGGTTATGAGACTTTTGAAAAGGGAATAATTAATAGATTTCTAGTAAATGTACAGGGTTATGTAAATACCACCACAATGCAATTCTAGAACATTTCCATCACCCCCAAAGATCCCTGTCACCCATTTGTTCCCATCTCCAGCCCTAGGTAACCACAATGCTAATTTCTCTTTGTGGCTTTGCCTGTTTTTGGACAACCATATAAGTGGAACCAAGCAATATTTGGTCTTTTGTATCTGACTTTGTGCATGTAGTATAATGTTTTTGAGGCTCATATATATTGTAGCACGTGTCAGTGTTCGGTTTCTCTTCATCGCTAAATAAGCCACCACATTGATATACTACATTTTGTTCCATCATTTGATGGGCATTTGAATTATTTCCAGGTTTTGGCTTTTCCAAATAGTGCTACTGTGAACATTTTCCTGAAAGTCTGTGTGAGTAGTTGCTTTTATTTATTTTGGGAAGATATAAAGCCTCTTTGACTTCTTAAATTTCTTTTTATTTTTTTCCTTTTAGTAGCTCTTTTCCATTTAGTAGTTTTAGAGAATATATAGGTTCAGTTCCAATTTGAGCTGGTTCACTGATTTTAAAAAACTTTCAATTCAATTAGAAAGTTAATATTTGGATTCACTGTGGGATTTAGCAAATGAGTATATTCATTCTAGTTTCTGGTTCATGTTCCACTTTAGTTCCTGTCCCTAGTGGCAACTTAAAAGTCTGTAGCAGATTCCATGCTGGAAATGAAGATGGATTAGAGAACATGAAGAAAACTCATCTCTATATTAAACTCAAGCTTTGCAGTTAAATTGCCTTCTCTTCATCCTCCAACCCACATGTCCACATCCATCCTAGGGCACAGGATTTTATTCTTTTCATAAAACCTCCCGCAGTCATCTCCGGTAGAAGGTTGTGGATTACTGTTCTAGAGGCCACTAGGGGCAGGCTCTCAGAGTGTGTGAGACAGTGACTCAAGCTTCCAGAGCATAATTCTGTCTGGCTGTAAGGGCAGGGGTGTCTCCTACAGGAGCACAGTTGTACTTTGGGAAGCAAGAGCCAAGATCAGGGCTGTTCCTTTTTCCTCTTTGACCTGCTGCCCTTCAATCATTGATCTTACTTTAATGCCACCTCCCAAATTTAAGGGTGATTTACGATACTTATGAAAATGTATTTACAGGTAAAGGAGAGATGACTGTAAAAATCTCACCTATGTCTGGCAGATTCTGGGTTCCAGCTACAGAAGTATTTGCTATGTATGACCTATCTTTCAAGTAATTGAATTCCTCTTTGGGTTCTGGGTTAATTTAAAATGGACAGTTGGCTAATGACCTAAGAAATTATATTTGTGTTAACTGAGAGCCCACTGGTAAACTGGTTCATCATTTAACATTGAAAGTCACTCTTTTAGTTAAAGTTCTCCATTACCCGTCTAAATTTCTACCCCCCTCCCCACATGTCACAGTAATGCAGGATGAGAGGGGAAGATCAGAAGGACATTATTGGGAAATATGGATTCTAGTGCTGGTTGCAATGACCTTGATCTTTTGACCTTGGAGTTCCCCATCTACCTTCTCCATGTGAACTCCTGGTATTTCAGTATCTGAGCATAAACACCAAAAACTGAGTTTACCAGATTTCTTGACTTGTGGACTTCTCCTTTTCTAGATCTAACATTTCAGCAGGTGAATATCCAATGTTACCTGACATCTGCGTATCTAATCAGAGAGAGGAGAAGGCTGTTCAATGGTTCTGTTTACTAAATAAGGAAATGCAAGCTATGGTGTTATGGGATTGCTTAATCCATAGTTCCAGGGAGCAGGGACAGTTCCTGATCTTGGAACAGCTGTGATCTTGAAGCCCAGAATCCTCCCCTAATTCCACTAAAGCTGTTCTAACCATACTGTGTTCCTTTCCACCATAACCCTGTGGGGCAGCACAAAGAGCACTTTCCAGATTTTACAGGAGACGAAACTGAGATTTAGTTGTGTGAAAGTGGCTAGAATCTGTGTGACATGACTCTGGTTCAACATTCTTTGCTCTTCTCTGAAGATTGTTTATCCTTTTAATCCAAATGATATTTTTACTTTTGTTCTAAGAGTTCAGGGAACAAGGAGCTGGACAAATAAAGTATTTGAATCTATTTCAGCCTGGCACTTCAAGGAGATCCAACCAGTCCATTCTAAAGGAGATCAGTCCTGGGTGTTCTTTGGAAGGACTGATGCTAAAGCTGAAACTCCAGTACTTTGGCCACCTCATGCGAAGAGTTGACTCATTGGAAAAGACTCTGATGCTGGGAGGGATTGGGGGCAGGAGGAAAAGGGGACGACAGAGGATGAGATGGCTGGATGGCATCACTGACTTGATGAACGTTGAGTCTGAGTAAACTCCGGGAGTTGGTGATGGGCAGGGAGGCCTGGTGTGCTGCAATTCATGGAGATGCAAAGAGTCGGACACAACTGAGTGACTGAACTGAACAGCCTGGTACTAGAACTTTCCCACCTGGCCGTGCGGTCCAGGGAAGAGACTCATTTGCCTACCTGCATGCAGTCCCTGAGAAAGCCTGCTGTTAAAGTTTTGACAGTGCAAGGTGAGGGCAGGTGAGGTTTTTAAATTTTTATATTAGCTCTTTTGTCTAGCATCCATCATCCTTCTGGCCCACTTGTTTTTCTCCACTGAATCAAGTTCCATCTGGTCTGAATGTTGTTAATGAGGCTCCCTACTTTTAAATGAGCCTAAGACTCAGGTGTGACCAATCAAAGATTATCATTCTCTTCTTGGATCCAAGTTTAGGAAATGGACATCTTTCCTAGGTTGGACCAATGAGAGTCACAGCATAATTTTTGCTTTAACTATGAAGAAAGAGAAGTTCCTATTTATATTTTCTGTTGGACTGACTGCCAGCATTTTCGAGATTTGTATTCTCACAGCTCCATCCTGCCACTGCGATGGAAAAGTCTGTGTGAAAATGGAGTGCATGCGTGCTCAATTGCTTCAGTCATGTCCGACTGTTTTCAGCCCCATGGACCATAGCCCGTCAGGCTCCTCTGTCTGCGGAACTTTCCTGGCAAGAATCCTGGAGTGGGTTACAATGCCCTCCTCTACTGGATCTTCTCGACCCAGGGATCGAACCACATCTCCTGTGTCTCCTGCCTTGCAGGCAGATTCTTTTACCATTGAGCCACCAGGGAAGCCACCCTGAAAATTGAGGAGCAAAAACAAAGTTGAGAGACAGTGAGAAACTGGATCCTTGTTACCATTATTATTATTTTACTTTTTAATTGAAGTACAAGTATAATACATTGCACTAATCTTCAGAGGCCAAATAAGTATATCTGTACATACTGGGAAATATGTGTACGTTTGTGTTACCACCATTCAGATCACAACATAGACAATTTCAAGGGCTCAGATGGTTCTCTCATGCCCCTCTTCAGAAAACAACTTGCTGGAGAGGACTAGTAGTGCACATGTTCTCAGCTGGGTGATACCAACCAAGTGTTGGTAGCAAAAACTCATAGCTATTCCAGTGGGTTTTGTCCTGCCAAAGGACCATCGCTATATAAACAGATATGCAGTATGCCTGTGTTATTAACATGTAATGGGGGCAGTGTTTTAGGGAGAAACTGTCTTAAAAGGCTTCAGTCACAGGGGTTGAGGGGGGCAATAATGGAGAAAAAGGCTAAGAAAAATGGCATTAATCAGAATCTACAACTGCTAATTTATTTTGCCAGTGCTTAAACTTTATAACATGCAATTGCGTGGTATGTGGCTGGCTTCTTTTGTTCAGCATATTATCATGAACTTCATATATGTTGTTGCATGTATCAGTTACTTGCTCCTTTCTGATTATGGTTGAATTATTCCATTGCATAGATATTCTGTGTGCTAGTCACTCAGTCATGTCTGATTCTTTGTGACCTCATGGACTGTAGCCTGCCAGGCCCTTCTTTCATCGGATTTCCCAGGCAAGACTACTGGAATGGATTGCCATGTCTTTCTCCAGGGGATCTTCCTTACCCAGGGATCAAACCCAAGTCTCTTGTGTCTCCTGAACTGGCAGGCAGATTCTTTACCACAGCACCACCTGGGAAGCCCGTATAGATACGCTGCAGTTTGTTTATCTGTTCATCTCATGATAAGATATTTGAGTTGCGGTCAAGTTTCACCTGTTGTGAATGCAGCTGCTATAAACATTTCATACATGTATTTTGACGGGCATATGTTTTCTTTTCTTTTGGACGAATGCCTAGAAAAATTCCCGGGTGGCATTAATGGTAACGAACCCGCCTGCCAATGCAGGAGACGCAGTTTCTATCCCTGGGCCAGGGAGAGTCCCTGGAGGAAGATGGTGCTGGATCTGAATAAGCATACGTTAAACTTGAGATAGTGCCAGTTTTCCAAAGTGGTAGTACCAGTGTTCTGCAGCAGTGTGAGAGAGTTCCAATTCCGTATTCTCCCAACACTTGGTATTTTCAGTCTTTTCAATTTGAATCATTCTGGAGAGCTTGTATTGGCAATCTCATTGTGATTTAAATTTGCCTTACCTTGATGTTGAGCATCATCTCCTAAGTCTATTGGCCATTTGGAGATACCTTTTGTGAACTGAAAGAAGGGCAATGCCAGAGAATGCTCAAACTACCGCACAATTGCACTCATCTCACACGCTAGCAAAGTAAAGCTCAAAATTCTTCAAGCCAGGCTTCAACAGTTTGTGAACTGTTAACTTCCAGATGTTCAAGCTTGATTCAGAAAAGGCAGAGGAAACAGATCAAATTGCCAACATCTGCTGGATCATCTAAAAAGCAAGAGAGTTCCAGAAAAACATCTACTTCTGCTTTATTGACTATGCCAAAGCTTTTGATTGTGTGGTTCACAACAAACTGTGGAAAATTCTGAAAGAGATGGGAATATGAGACCACCTGACCCGCCTCCTGAGGAATCTGTATGCAGGTCAAGAAGCAACAGTTAGAACTGGACATGAAACAACAGACTGGTTCCAAATTGGGAAAAGGAGTACATCAAGGCTGTATACTGTTACTCTGCTTATTTGACTTATATGCAGAGTACATCATGCAAAATGCCAGGCTGGATGAAGCACAAGCTGAGTCAAAATTGCTGGGAGAAATATGAATAATCTCAGATAGGCAGATGACACCACCCTTATGGCAGAAAGTGAAGAACTAAAGAGCTTAAAACTCAACATTCAGAAAACTAAGACCATGGCATCCAGTCCCATCACTTCATGGCAAATAGATGGGGAAACAATAGAAACAGTTAGTGTTTTGGGGGCTCAAAATAATTGCAGATGGTGACTGCAGCCATGAAATTGAAGGATGCATGCTCCTTGGAAGAAAAGCTATGAACAACCTAGATAGCATATTAAAAAGCAGAGACATTACAGTGCTAACAAAGGTCCATCTAATCAAAGCTGTGGTTTTTCCAGTAGTCATATATGGATGTGAGAGTTGGACTATAAAGAAAGCTGAGTGCGAAAGAACTGATGCTTTTGTGGTATTGGGGAAGACTCTTGAGAGTCCCTTGGACTGCAAGGAGATCCAGCCAGTCCATCCTAAAGGAAATCAGTCCTGAATATTCATTGGAAGGACTGATGCTGAAGCTGAAACTCCAATACTTTGGCCACCTGATGCGAAGAACAGACCCATTTGAAAAGACTCTGATGCTGGGAAAGACTGAAGGCGGGAGGAGAAGGGGATGACGGAGGGTGAGATGGTTGGATGGCATCACTGATTCAATGGACTGAGTCTGAGTAAACTCCAGGAGTTGGTGATGGACAGGGAAGCCTGATGTGCTGCAGTCCATGGGGTCGCAAAGAGTCGGACATGACTGAGCAACCGAACTGAACTTTGTGAACTGTTTTTTCATGACTTCTACCTATTTAATTCTGGGTTGCTTGTCTTTTCCTCTTTGGATTGTCAGGTACATGTATTGAAAATTTCTTCTTCCAAGCTATGGTTTGCTTTTAATTCTCTTAGTGCTTACTTTTGACGAATAAAAGTTTCTAAGTTGTTGAAGTCCAATTCTCTTGTGTTTAAGAAATCTTTCCCTATTCCAAGGTGATAAAGATTTCTTCCATTTCTTTCTAGAAGTTCTATGCATTTTGCTTTTCCCCTTAGGCCTATTCTTAAATTAATATTTAGATATCACATAGATAGGGATTAAGGTTAAGGTTTTTTTAAAATTTATTTGAGTATCTAACTGCTCAAGTGCTATTCAGTACCAAAAAACCAATCATTCTCTCATTAAATTGAAATTATGTCTTTAGTGTAAATCGGATGACTGTGTATGTGTGATATGTTTCTGGATTTTCTGTTTTACTCCATTGGTTCATTTCTCTAGCCCTGCAATAATAGTACATTAATATAAGGGCAATTTTAATAAGTCTTACAATTAGATATGGTAAGTTCTCCAAGTTTTCTCTTCAGAATTATCTAGGTTATTTTAGACTTTATGCATTTTAATATAAACTTTATAATAAACTTGCCAATTTCCAAAAAAGAAAACTTGAGATTTTGATTGGAATTAAATATATTTCATGAAAATATTATGTCTACTCTAAGTATTTAAATTCTCTTTTTAATGTCTTATTGCTTTCAGTGTAGAGAATTGTGCACATTTCTTTATTCTTAGATATCTGGTATTTTAAAATGCTACTGTAAATGAAATTTATTTTTAAGATTTTATTTTCCAAATTTTTCTTGGTAAGGTACATTTATAGATTTTGGTACCATTATCTCAGTCATGCAACATTGCTAAATTTGCTTATAAATTCTAAAGATGTTTGTTGATTCTGTGGGGACTTTTCATACCTAATCAAATCATTGGCATAAAATGATATTTATACTTCTTTTTTCCCCCAATTTTGTACCTTTGTGTCTTTTGTTGCTTTGTTGTACTAGCTAGAACTTCTAGTACAATCTTAAATATACAGAGTGATACAGTATATCTGACTCTTGCTTCTGACATTGGGGGAATTTTTAAAATATTTCATCCTTAAATATGATATTAGGTAAACCATCTTAACTTTAGTTGAGATAAAATTTACAAACAATAAACTGCATCTATTTGAAGTACACAGTTTAATGGGTTTAACCATTGTGAAACCACCTGTATAACTAAGAAAATGATCATTGACATCATCTCCAAAAATTGGCTGAATTCTAAGAATGATCCCCAGTGGAGCTCAGCCTTGTGAATTCCCTCCCTTTGAGTGTGCATGGAACCTGTTAACCTGAAATGTCATTCCCATGATTATATTGTATATGTTATATGGCAAAATGGAGACCATTCAGCTTGGCCTAACTTAATCACATGAGCCTTTTAAAAGAGAGCATTTTCTTTGTCTTGGGAGCAGCAGAGAGGTAAATTAGAGAGATTTAAAGCATGAGAAGAACTTGAGCTGCCTTTGCTAGTTAGAAGATGGAGGAGTCACATGAGAAGTTAGTCTTATGAAGCTTAGAGTGACCTCTGGCTAACAGCCAGCAAGGAATCAGGGCCTTCAGCCCTACAAACACAAGTATATTCCAACGACATGAATCAGCTTAGAAGCAGATTCTTCCACAGGACGTCTAGAGAGAAGCCCAGCTTCATATTGATTTTGGCTTTATGAAACCCTCAGCAGAGAACCCAGTTAAGCCTGTTTGAGCTTCTAACCTAAAGAACAAGTTGCTGTGTTTGTGGTAACTTATTTTTTTTGACTGTATAAGTATATATTTTTTATTTTAATTAGAGGATAATTGATTTACAAGGTTGTGTTGATTTCTACTGTACAAAAACATGAATCAGCTATAAGTATATATATATCCCCTCCCTCTTGAGCCCCTCTTCCCTCTGATCCCACCCCTCTAGGTCATCACAGAGCTCTGAGCTGAGCTCCTTGTGTGACAACTTTTTGCGTGCTAAGCCACTTCAGTTGTTTCATTCTCTTTGTGACCCCCATGGACTATAGCCTGCCAGGCTCCTCTGTCCATGAATTTCTCCAGGTAAGAATACTGGAGTGTGTTGCCATGCTGTCCTCCAAGGGATCTTCCCAACCCAGGGATTGAACCCTTGTCTCTTATGTCTTTTGCACTGCCAGGCTGGTTCTTTACAAGTAGCATTACCTGGGAAGCCCACATGGTAACTTTTTAGGTAGCAATAAAAAACCAACACATATTTTGAAATCTGGAGTGGGTGCTGCCATAACAAATACTTAAAATGTGAAATCAGGCAGTTGTTGGAAGAATTTTAAAGCATATAATATAAAAACCTAGATTATCTTGGAAAGACTTCTTATAGAAATATGACGTAGTAACAGTTACTGAAAATGAAACATGTCATTGGAAACTAGCAGAGGGGACAACCTGCTATGCAGTGGCAGAAAATTTTGCAGAATTGTCTGCTAGAGTTATGCGGAAAACAAAACCTATAAATGATGAACTTGGACATGTAGCTGAGAAGATTTTTCAGCAAAACGTTGAAGGTACAGCCTAGTTTCTTTGTGCTGCTTCTAGAAAAATGTGAGAAGAGACAAACTGAGTGAAAAACTGTGAAACAAAATGGAACAAAGACTCGATAATGGTGGCAAAAGGTGGCAAAAGATGCTGCAGTGTAAAAATGGCTGCTGAAAGCTGACATCGAGAAAAGGCTGAGGACGTAGTTATACAACCTGGAACAAGAAATGGCAACCCACTCCAGTATTCTTGCCTGAGAAAGCCCATGGACAGAGGAGCCTGGCAGGCTACAGTCCAGAGGGTCGCAAAGAGTCAGACATGCCTGAGCATGCATGCCTAGTAGTTATATAAACTTTTGCTGTAACCTCAGAAAGACCAAGAGATCAGAGTATTTAGCTACACAAGAGACCCTTCCAAGAGATTATACATATTCTAAATCAAACCAAAAAACATCTAGGGCACTTTAAAAACACTGTTCCTCTGTCATCTCAGTAGAAGTCAGAAAAGAAATTATATTTGTGAATGACAGCTTCAGCTATGAAGTTATGAAAGTATGTAGTTTCATCTGAATTTGATCTCTCTCTCCTGGGAATGTGCTACACTGTGTGGAACAATTTACCTTAAAAAATGATTATCCAGGTGAGTCTAATTTAATCATCAGTTCAGTTCAGTTCAGTCACTTGGTCGTGTCCGACTCTTTGAGACCCCATAAATTGCAGCACACCAGGCCTCCCTATCCATCACCAACTCCCGGAGTTTACTCAGACTCACGTCCATCGAGTCAGTGATGCCATCCAGCCATCTCATCCTCAGTTGTCCCCTTCTCCTCCTGCCCCCAATCCCTCCCAGCATCAGAGTCTTTTCCAATGAGTCAACTCTTTGCATGAGGTGGCCAAAGTACTGTAGTTTCAGCTTTAGCATCATTTCTTCCAAAGAAGTCCCAGGGTTGATCTCCTTCAGAAAGGACTGGTTGGATCTCCTTGCAGTCCAAGGGACTCTCAAGAGTCTTCTCCAACATCACAGTTCAAATGCATCAATTCTTTGGCACTCAGCCTTCTTCCTAGTCCAACTCTCACATCTATACATGACCACAGGAAAAACCATAGCCTCGACTAGACGGACCTTAGTTGGCAAAGTAATATCTCTGCTTTTGAATATGTTATCTAGGTTGGTCATAACTTTTCTTGCAAGGAGTAAGCGTCTTTTAATTTCATGGCTGCAGTCACCCTCTGCAGTGATTTTGGAGCCCCAAATAAAGTCTGACACTGTTTCCACTGTTTCCCCATCTATTTCCCATGAAGTGATGGGACTGGATGCCATGATCTTCATTTTCTGAATGTTGAGCTTTAAGCCAACTTTTTCACTCTCCTCTTTCACTTTCATCAAGAGGGTTTTTGGTTTCTCTTCACTTTCTGTCATAAGGGTGGTTGTCATCTGCATATCTGGGGTTATTGATATTTTCTAGCAGGTGGCAGATGCTTTGCATGTTGACACAGATATTGCTGAAGTCACCTATTAGTCCTAGTAACTTTTTGGAAAATTCCTTAGAATTTCTAAATATAATCATGCAATATGCAAATAAAGACAATTCTACTTCTTCCTTTCCAAGTTATGCCTTTAAACTCTTTTTCTGGCCTCATATTTGCTATGATAACCATGCCAATATTGAAAGAAGTTATGAGTAGATGCCCTGTAATTTTCTTGATCTTAGACAAAATAAGTTGGTCTTTTTTTCATTACCTACTAGAATTTTTATTTGTTTGCTTTTTCTTTTCTTATTTCTTGTAGATTCTGATTATTCATTTGAAAAATTCCTTTCAATTTTTAGTTGACTGAGAGTTTTATCAGGAATGATTTGAATTTTGTCAAATATTTTTGCTTCATTGGCTGAGATTATCTATTTTTTTGGTCTGTTAAAATTTTGACTTCCATCAGTTGATTTTTGAATGTTAAGTCAATGTTGCATTCATGAGATAAAACTACACATAGTTAAGATATATTATCCTAATAATATATTGCTAGATTCATATTGCTAAAATTCTGTTAAGGATTTTTGCATCTAGTCTCTAGTTTTATTTTCTTGTAATGTGTTTATCAATGTGTCAGTGTTATTCTGGCCTCATAAAATGAAGTACAAGTATTCTTTTCTATCTTATGGAAGAATTTTAATTGAGTTGATTTCTTTAGATGTTTGGTGGAATTCTCCATAACATCAACTAAGGCTGGTGTTTTCTTTCTTAGAAAGTTTTATAAACTATACATTCCATTTCTTTAAAAGATATGGGGCTGTTTATTCTTTCTATTTCTTTTTGAGTGAGTTTTCTAGGTTCTATCTTCTTTTTCCCCCTGATAAATTTGGCAAGATGTTTATCAATTTAATTGACTTTTTGGTATCACTAATTTTCTCTGTTGTTTTTCTATTTTCAATTTTACTCAATCTCTACCTTTATCTTTATTATTTTTCTACTTCTGATTTATTAGACTTTAATTTGTTCTTTTTCTAGTTTGCTAAGGTGGAATTTTACATGATTAATTTTAGAACCTTCTTTTTCAAACATAAGCAGTAATGCTACTAAGTTTACCTTTGAGCACCAAGTGAGCTTTAGTTTGTAAGTTTTGATATATTATGTTTTCACTTTCACTCAATTAAAAATAATTCCTAATTTTCCTTGTGATTTCTGCTTTGACCAATAAGTTAAAAAGAAGTATATTACTTAATTGTGAATGATTTGGGGATTTTTCCAGGTATTTTTCTGTTACTCATTTCTAGGTGAATTTTTCAATTATTAGTGAACACAGAGAGCATTTTATATGATTCAGTTTTCCTGATATGCTCTTTACAGCCTGCATTATTACCTACCTAGGTGAATGTCTCTTGTGCACTTGAAAGTAATATGTATTCTGCTGCAGCGGGATGGAATATTCTATAATTATAAATTAAGTTGAACTGGCTGGTAGTGTTCTATATGTTCAAGTTTTCTATATGCTTACTGATTTTTTGTTTTCTTGACCTACCAATTCCTGAGGCAGGAGTGTTAAAATCTCTAAGAATAGTTGTGGATTTATTTTTGTAAGTTTTACTTCTTATGTTTTAAAGTTCTATTATTTGATACATAGACTTTTATGATTGTTATAGCTTCTTGATAAATTGAACCTTGTATCATTATGAAATGGCATTCATCCCTGGTAATATTATTTTTTGTGAAGATTGTATTAGTTGCTCAGTCATGTCCTACTCTTTGCAACCCCACAGACTGTAACCCATCAGGCTCCTCTGTCTGTGGTGTTCTACAGGCAAGAATACTGGAGTGCATAGCCATTTCCTTCTCCAGGGGAAGCAGGGGTCGAACCCACATCTCTTATACCTTCTGCATTGGCAGACAGTTTCTTAGCCATCTGAACCACTGGGTAAGTTGTCAAGATTACTTTTCTGTTATTAAAAAGCTGCTATGAGTGCTTTCCCACTAAGTCTAACCCAAGAAAATCTCAGATAGCTATAAGTTTTATTTAAAAAATAACTTCACGTGTAAATTATCATTTCTGTTTTGATTCTCAAACAAATCAAAGCAAATTCAAAAGGAAAACTTGGAAAGAGGGGAGAATACTTCTGGTTAATAATTTAAGGCACAAACATAAATTTATAGTAATCCTGTAAATATATGTGAGAAACAGATAAACTTTTGGCAGTAATACAGTAAATAAAAGCTTTTCAATTTCTCTAACATAAAGAGAGATCTGTGTGCTGATATGTTTCATATTAAATTTTGATTTTGTATGTAATGAGCATCACTTTTGTGTTGGTGGTCAGCATTTCCTCTATAGCCTTTATTATAGACCACACTCCAGTGATTTGAGATGTTATATTTTGCCAGTAAATTGGTCAAGATCCTAAATATTAATAGAAACATTCCCTGTGATCTTTGGTCTATGAACACTCATAACCCACAAAAACTTGGTGTATTCCACTGGACACCAATACGCTAGGGTGAGTTAAGCAGTGCGGCATTGCTCTGTTTCTCTGTGTGTATGTGTGAGTCACTCAGTCATGTCCGACTCTTTGTGACCCCATGGACTTTATGACTAGTTATAAAGTTCGACAGAAGGATGTGGGTGGTGAAGCTGGAGCTTGCTGGAGTGGAGGTGGGGTGAACGGGATCAATTATTGGGTTAAATGGTTGTACTCATCAATGTGAAGGGGTTATTGGCTATAATGAATGATTCTATAGAGTAGGGAAAACCACTAGACCTTTCAGGTATGACCTAACTCAAATCCTATACGATTATACAGTGGAAGTGACAAATAGATTCAAGGGATTAGATCTGATAGACACAGTGCCTGAAGAACTATGGATGAATATTTTCCTGTAAGAAACGAAGCGCCAATCTATGTTCAATGTAGGATGCAGGATGCAGGGGCTGATGCACAGGATGATTCAAGTAGAGGATGTGGCGTGGGAGGTGGGAGGGGGCTTCGGCATTGGGAGATTGTGTTCACCTATGGCTGATTCGTGTCAATGTATGGCAAAACAAATACAGTATTGTAATTAAAAAATAAATAAATTTAATAAAAAAATCAAAAAAAAAAAAAGAACTATGGATGGAGGTTTGTGACATTGTACAGGAGGCAGTGATCAAGACCATCCCCAAGAAAAAGAAATGCAAAAGGCAAAATGGTTGTATAAGGAGGCCTTAAAAATAGCTATGAAAAGAAGAGAAATGAAAGGCAAAGGAGAAAAGGAAAGATATACCCATTTGAATGCAGTTCCAAAGAATAGCAAGGAGATATAAGAAAGCCTTCCTCAGTGATCAGTGCAAATAAATAGAGGAAGACAATAGAATGGGAAAGACTAGAGATGTCAAGAAAATTAGAGATACCGGGGAAATTTTCATACAAAGATGGGCACAATAAAGGACAGACATGGTATGGACCTAACAGAAGCAGAAGATATTAAAAAGAGATGGCAAGAACACACAGAAGAATTGTACAAAAGATCTTCATGACCCAGATAATCATGATGGCATGATCACTCACCTAGAGCCAGACATCCTGGAATGTGAAGTGAAGCGGGCCTTAGGAAACATCACTTCGAACAAAGCTAGTGGAGGTGATGGAATTCCAACTGAGCTATTTCAAATCCTAAAAGATGATGTGAAAGCGCTGCACTCAATATGCCAGCAAATTTGGAAAACTCAGCAGTGGCCACAGGACTGGAAAAGGTCAATATTCATTCCGGTGCCAAAGAAAAGCAATGCCAAAAATGCTCAAACTACCTCACAATTGCACTCATCTCACATGCTAGCAAAGTAATGCTCAAAATTCTCCAAGCCAGGCTTCAACAGTATGTGAACCATGAACTTCCAGATGTTCAAGCTAGATTTAGAAAAGGCAGAGGAACCAGAGATCAAATTGCCAACATCCACTGGACCATTGAAAAAGCAAGAGAGTTCCAGAAAACAACTATTTCTGCTTTATTGACTATGCCAAAGTCTTTGACAGTTTGATCCACTTTGACAGTGGATCACAACAAACTGTGGAAAATTCTGAAAGAAATGGGAATACCAAAACACGTGACCTGCCTCCTGAGAATCTGTATGCAGTTCAGGAAGTAACAGTTAGAACTGGACATGGAACAACAGACTGGTTCCAGATCAGGAAAGGAGTATGTCAAGGCTGTATACTGTCACCCTGCTTATTTAACTTATATGAGAGTACATCATGAGAAATGCTGGACTGGAGGAAGCACAAGCTGGAATCAAGATTGCCAGGAGAAATATCAATAACCTCAGATATGCAGATGACACCACCCTTATGGCAAAAAGTGAAGAACTAAAGAGCCTCTTGATGAAAGTAAGAGGAGAATGAAAAAGTTGGCTTAAAACTCAACATTCAGAAAATGAAGATCATGGCATCTGGTCCCATCACTTCATGGCAAATAGAGGAGGAAACAGTGGAAACAGTGACAGACTTTATTTTGGGGCTCCAAAATCACTGCAGATGGTGACTGCAGCCATGAAATTAAAAGATGCTTGCTCCTTGGAAGAAGAGCTATGACCAACCTAGATAGCATATTCAAAAGCAGAGACATTACTTTGCCAACAAAGATCCATTTAGTCAAGGCTATGGTTTTTCCAGTAATCATGTATGGATGTGAAAGTTGGACCGTGAAGAAAGCTGACTGCTGAAGAATTGATGCTTTTGAACTGTGATGTTGGAGAAGACTCTTGAGAGTCCCTTGGACAGCAAGGAGATCAAACCAGTCCATCCAAAAGGAAATCAGTCCTGAATGTTCATTGGAAGGACTGATGCTGAAGCTGAACCTCCAATACTTTGGCCAATGATGTGAAGAACAGACTCATTTGAAAAGACCTGATGCTGGGAAAGATTGAAGGCGGAAGGAGAAGGGGATGATGGAGGGTGAGATGGCTGGATGGCATCACCGACTCAATGGACATGAGTTTGAGTAAACTCTAGGAGTTGGTGATGGACATGGAGGCCTGGCATGCTGCCTTCCATAGGGTCGCAAAGAGGTGGACACGACTGAGCAACTGAACTGAACTGAACTGATAGAACCTTGCTACTGCAATTTTCCAATCATCAACTTATGAAGGACAATCATGGTTTTACTATCTACTACTGACTCAGGCAATGGGTAAACTTGTATTAAGTTAGTTGGAGCACCCTTCAGTTTCTCTGCTAATACTAGCCATTCTTCAGAACCCACCTCTATTCTCTGAGATGCCTCTTCTGACTATTGTAGTCTTCACAATCTCAAATGTTTTCTGATATTATTGGACATTCCATAACTCAGCATCAGTTATGCATGACCTCTTACACTGTAGTTTTGAGCACTTGCTCCCACAAATATGAGAAAAACTAATTAATTGTTGAAATCTAGTCCTAGAAGTTAAAGTATCCATAATTTCTGCTGAATGACTGAATGAGTCAAGATTTGGGAAGTTGGGTTTGGGAAGAATTTTGTGCTATTGCTATGTATGGGAAACTGCAATATTTGGTTTATATATGTATCGATATATAGCAGGTGAAATTTTTTGTAAGTTTTGATTGTTTACCAAACCACAAGGACAAAAGTTTAACTCAGAAATACTCTAGAAAAAAAATCAGGGCATAACATCTTTCCATATACTCTCTTGTATTTGCCCTAGGACAAAACACTTGATAATGATATATTTTATATTTTATATGTATTTTAATTTTCCATTTTTACTATATTGGATCTCTAAGTTGAGGGACAGGTGTGTGTGTGTTGTGTGCTCAGTTGTGTCTGATTCTTTGGGATGCTATGGATTGTAGCCCACCGGGCTCCCCTGTCCCATGTGATTTCCCAAGCAAGAGTACTGGCGTGGGTTGCCATTTCCTTTTCCAGGGGATCTTCCAGACCCAGGATCAAGTCCATGTCTCTTGTGTTGCAGGTAGATTCTTTACTGCTGAGTCACCAGGGAAGCCCAGGTCAAGAGACATAGTAACTGCTAATTCAGCTACAAGTTAATCTCTTTATTGAAGATATTAGAGTATGACATCATTAAGACATTACCAAGTCTCTAATCTGAAAACTTAATACAATAATTTCAAAATCTGGCTAATCATCAAAATCACCTCTATAACTTTGTGAAGAGTTAAATATTCAAGATCAGAGATTTTGTTCAAAGCATTTGAGAGGAACCTGGAAACTGAATCTTTAAAAATGCCCAGATAGTTCTGTTGCTCAGCCAACCTTGGGACTCTCCAACTGCAGGCTGGCCCTATGGCCACAGCTCAGCCATGGTGGCTGTTGCATCAGCTAGACATTGTGATGCTTTTAAGGAGAGCAGCTGTGTGGACATGATCCAGTCTCCCCTGGTGGTGACTGCACAGCTAAGGATGAAGAATTTGCTTATGTGACAAATTTTACCTAGATGGTTGATTATATGGGAGATCATTGCTGGGCTTCGTTACCTGTGGCTCTTGATGTAAGAATAAAGGAAGAAAAATTCCAATAAAAATTTCTAATAAGGAAACCAAGCAAAAATGTTTAAAAATGATTTTTTCATGAATGCATATAAGAAGAGTAAGCAATCATTTACATGTGCAATCTAGGACAATTTATTTTAAAAAGTAGTTTTTTTTTTTTTTGCAGAGAAGAAAGCATTTAAATGAGACATTAGTATCAAAATGAGAAACTAATATTAAAGGTACTTTATCCCATGTATTTGGAAGTTAAATGTCCATTTTAAAGTGATGACTATATCTAAGAACTAATAACAAGGAAAATTAGAAAATATTTGTAATAGAATAAAATGAAAAGAGAACTTACCAGAATTTTTGCATGCAGTTGAAGCTTCTCAGGGCAATTAAATATACTGTGGAGTCTTGAATAAGGTATGAAAACAAATAATGGATACTAGCTTAAAATTTTGTGAAATTTGAACAAAATCTGTACTTTAGCCAATAATACTCTATCACTTATTAACTTCTTGTTGTTTTTTTTTAATTCTCAGTTGAATTAGAAGTTTCAAGCCTCATTCAAAATTTTTTTAATACTTTATTCTACATTACAATACTGTATTTGTTTTGCCATACATTGACTTGAATCAGCCACAGGTGTCCACGATCTCCCAATGCCGAAGCCCCCTCCCCACCTCCCACCCTACATCATCTCCCTGAATCATCCCGTGCACCAGCCCCATGCATCCTGCATCCTGTATTGAACATAGACTGGCGCTTCGTTTCTTACATGATAGTATACATGTTTCAATGCCATTCTCCCAAATCATCCCACCCTTTCCCTCTCCCTCAGAGTCCAAAAGTCCATTCTATACCTCTGAGTCTCTTTTGTTGTCTCACATAGAGGGTCATCATTACTATCCTTCTAAATTCCATATATATGTGTCAGTATACTGTATTGGTGTTTTTCTTTCTGGCTTACTTCACTCTGTATAATCGGTTCCAGTTTCATCCATCTCATTAGAATTGAGTCAAATTTATTCTTTTTAAGGGCTGAGTAGTACTCCATTGTGTATATGTACCACAGTTTTCTTATCCATTCATCTGCTGATAAAGTCACTAATAAATTTTTAGACTTTGAGCAGTAATACTAGATGCCAAAATGAATGGAACTCTGTAAAAGTATTGAGTGAATATAAATTAGAAATCTAGCATTCTAGTCATACTAAGTCAAAATGTCATAAAGTTTTTTTAGCTAGTCAAGAATTCATAAATTTTCTAAAATATCTATATACTATGTATATATATACAAAAGCTTTCTCTAGTATGCTTGATAAAGGCTTGAGAAAGAACAGCAACAAAAAGGAGATGGAGAAATTTGAAAACATAATCTAAATGAAATGGGAGCACTGAATATGAACTAGAAAAAAATGACACCAGATAAAATAAAAGATCATCATATAGTCCAGTTGTTTTTAAACACGGCTGCTACTAAAAGCACATTTGGAGTTTTGGAGAAAAATAGCAATACCTAGGCTCTTTGTCAATTATTTGTGTGAATTCAGGCTTCAATCTTAGGAAGAATTGGTGGCTCTCATCTTACTTTAGCCCTAAGCACTAGTACCTGAGTTAAAGAAGAACTAAGAGTTCTCATTGGATAAGCTGTGCCAAAATGATTCTTCTCACCTTGTTTCAATTCCTCCAGCTTTCTCAGTAAACTAGGCTGCAGCTATACTGTGCTGAGCCTAGTTGCTCAGTCCTGTCCGACTCTTTGCAACCCTATGGACTGTGGCCCACCAGGCTCCCCTGTCCATGGGGATTCTCCAGGCAAGAATACTGGAGTGGGTTGCCATGCCCTCCTCCAGGGGGTCTTCCCAACCCAGGGATGGAACCCAGGTCTCCCACACTGCATGCAGATTCTTTACCATCTGAGTCACCAGGGAAGCCCAAGAATATTGGAATGAGTAGCCTATTCCTTCTCCTGGAGAACTTCCCAACCCATGAATTGAACCATGGTCTCCTGTATTGCAGGTGGATTCTTTACCAGCTGATCTACCTGGGAAGCCCTCTAGGCTGCAGAGGAATGACTAATATCATGCGCTAATTAAGTAAAGAGTTTTAGTATCATTGGCATTTGACCCATGTGAACTCTGGCAAATAATAATCCTCTGAGCAGAGCCCAGAAAGATGCACAAACACTGCTTTGAAGGGCAGATCTGCAGGGTTGTCAAAAGGCATTTTTCTTTCTTTGTTGCATTGGCATTTTTCTCCAGACAGCAGCATCGAGTATGTGGCTCTACTTGGAAATACATCAAAACAGTATTCTTCAAAGAGAATCCTGTGGAACACAAGTCTTACCTACTTTTTCTAGCTACAAAGATTGGGATCTGTGAAAGGATAACCCCCAGGTGAATGGCCCCCTGGCTATGTTATGTACAACATTCTAATTCTAGAATTTAACACAAAGCTTCATTAGATAGCAGCTCAATGCATAAGACCAATGATTCTCAACTGGGGACAATTCTGCTTGGCAAAGTCTGGAGACATTTCTGGTTGTCACATCCGAGGAGTGGAGGAGGAGAGTGTACTACTGGCATCTAGCAGGGAGAAGCATCTACAATGACCCTTGAAAACCTGGAGGTGCTGCAGGTACCTGTCAGATGGGTACCTTTCCCTCCAGTGCCTTTAATGGATGCGCTACAAATGGATGTGCCAGTTTTCATGGTGCAGTTAGGAATGTAACAGGGAGTCAAACCTGCCCCAGCAAACTACTAGCCACCTAGAAAAGGCCTCACAGGGGCTGTAGTACAGCAGGAACTCAGGGGCAGAGGGGCTGGGCTGGCTTTAGGAGTGTCTCAGGGTTGGGATCACCCTATGCCAGAGGCATCGTGCATGTACTGCAGACTCTCAGAAACTTCGTTCGTCTTTTAATCTGTACTCCAGTAAAGTTAACTGGCCTCTACTAATATCTCAGATCTCTCACTGCTCTGGTTCTCTGAAGATCAAAGATATAAAAATTGAGAAAGAAGCACTTGACAAATTTGGATAAGTGTCAGACTTTGCTCACATGTACTTTATTGATTTATAAAAATGGCAAATGTCCGTTATAAAAGATTCAAGCAAAGCAGACAAGTGAAAAAAGGCTACAAAACTCCTCAAATACCACCACCCAGAAATAACTAGGGAGCATCATTACAGATGTCGCCATCTGTATGTGGGCAGAAGGATGTGAGCAAGAGAGAGACAGAATGTAACAGAAGAAAGGGTAATGAGATGTATGGATGGGGACAGGGAAGCAAGGGAACTCGCTATAGGTGTCACAGGCTGGCTCTGATCCTGGTTACCATGGGATTCAATGCCATGTTAAGGACTAATTTTAAAAGATGTTAAGTCGTGATGACTCTCATTCATATATAAAATAAACATGTGTTAAAGATAATATTTAGCTCATCGCTAATAAGGAGACTGGTAAGATGTAAGAAATATACAAAGAAAAGAAAATTACAAAGACAGACAGCTTGCTAGATCAGGAAAGCAGGTAGAGGGAGGAGTGGAACTTTCTCTTCTACTAGAACAAAATCTGAGAGCAGGGCAAAATAATCTTTTTCTATAGACATGCAATTAATTATCCATAACTTACAGAGTTGTAAAATTGCTCAGAGGCAACAAAAGACTAGAACCAGATAGTTCTGAGGGGAATGAGCCAAACAATGCATAATTTTCCTTTGGAGACACCTAGCAATCTATTCTGTTTATTCTAAACCTCCTTATACCCATATGTTGTAACTTCAAGACCCAGATGCTTTCTGAGGTTTCTAGTTCTTACTCTTGCCGGAAGGAGTTTTTGAGCGCTGCAGGTACAACTTCAAGAGTCAGAAAACACCAAGAGATGTCTTTGTGCATTCACATGTTTTATCCTTTTTCAAAAAAAAGATCATGTGCTTTATTATAATCAATAAAAAACATCCCCAAATATATAAATAGTATAGTACTCTCTGCCCATCTCCCCCCCCCCTCACATCCATTGTCCTTGGAGGTAACCAATACAATTTACTATATATTCATCATGTTTCACAATCATGCATAAACATTTAGACACATATGTAGGAATTTTGGTTGTGAGAGGTTACACAAGTGGGAACATACTATATATATATAGTATCAGTTCAGTTCAGTTCAGTCGCTCAGTCGTGTCTGACTCTTTGAGACCCCATGAATCGCAGCACGCCAGGCCTCCCTGTCTATCACCAACTCCCGGAGTTCACTCAGACTCGCATCCATCGAGTCCGTGATGCCATCCAGCCATCTCATCCTCTGTCGTCCACTTCTCCTCCTGCCCCCAATCCCTCTCAGCATCAGAGTCTTTTCCAATGAGTTAACTCTTCTCATGAGGTGGCCAAAGTACTGGAGTTTCAGTTTCAGTATCATTCCTTCCAAAGAAATCCCAGGGCTGATCTCCTTCAGAATGGACTGGTTGGATCTTCTTGCAGTCCAAGGGACTCTCAAGAGTCTTCTCCAACATTGAGAAAAGGAATTTCTCTACCCCACCTTCTAAGAATCACTGAAAATCTAACACAGTGATCTCAGGATATCAAATGAGTGAGTCCTTGCTGCATATAACAAATTAAACATTCCTATTCACCTGCTGTATTAGTACATGGAACTCTGCTCAGTGTTATGTGGCAGCCTAGATGGGAGGGAAATTTGGGGGAGGATGAGTACATGTATGGCTGAATCACCTAAAACTATTACAGCATTGTTTGTTAATTGGCTATATCCCAATAAAAATAATTTTTTTGAGAAAAACATTCCTATACTATGAAATAATGCCATTTGCAGCAGCACGGATGGACCTAGATGTTATCATACTAAGTGAAGTAGGTCAGATGGAGAAAGACAAATACCATATGATATCGCTTATATGTGGCATCTAAAATATGACACAAATGAACTTATGCACAAAACAGAAAGAGACTCATAGATATAGAGATCAGACTTGTAGTTGCTGATGGAACGACAAGATGGAGGATGGATGGATTGGGAGTTTGGGATTAGCAGATGCAAACTGTTATAGACAGGATAGAAAAACAACAAGGTCCTACTGTATAACACAGGGAACTATATTCAGTATCCTGTGATAAACCATAGTGGAGAAGAATATGAAAAAAGAATGTACATAGGTAGTCCAGTGCTTAAGAATCTGTCTGCCAATCAAGGGACACAAGTTCGATCCTTGTTCTGGGCAGATTCCATATACCTCTGAGCATCTGTGCCTGTGCACCACAGCTACTGAGCTCACTGCGCTCTAGAGCCCGTGTCTGCAATAAAAGAAGCCACCACGATGAGAAGGCCATGGAGTGCAAGGAAGACTAGTCCCCGCTCACGGCAACAAGACAAAGTCCACGCAAAGCACTGAAGATCTGCTGCTGCTGCTAAGTTGCTTCAGTCGTGTCCGACTCTTAGCAATCCCATGGACTGCAGCCCACCACGCTCCTCCATCCATGGGATTTTCCAGGCAAGAGTACTGGAGTGGGTTGCCATTTCCTTCTCTGACTGAAGACCTAGGGCAACCAAAAAGAAGAGAATGTATATATGTATGCATATATATGCATGCATGCTAAGTCACTTCAGTTGTGTCTGGCTCTTTGTGACCCCATAGACTGCAGCTTGCCAGACTCCTCTGTCTATGGGATTTTTCCAGGCAAGAATACTAGAGTGGGTTGCCATGCCTTCCTCCAGGGGAATCTTCCTGACCCAGAGATTGAACTTGCATCTCCTTGTGGTTCCTGCACTGCAGTCAGATTCTTTACTGCTGAGCCGCCAGGGAAGCCCCATCAGTTCAGTTCCGTTCAGTCGCTCAGTTGTGTCTGACTCTTTGCGACCCCATGGACTGCAGCACACCAGGATTCCCTATCACCAACTTCCAGAACTTACTCAAACTCATGTCCATCAAGACAGTGATACCATCTAACCATCTCACCCTCTGTTGTCCCTTTCTCCTCCCACCTTCAATCTTCCCCAGAATTGGGGTGTTTTCAAATGAGTCTGTTCTTCACATCAGGTGGCCAAAGTATTGGAGTTTCAGCTTCAGCATCAGTCTTTCCAATGAATATTCGGACTGATTTCCTTTAGGATGGACTGGTAGAATCTCCCTTGAAGTCCAAGGTTCTCTCAAGAGTCTTCTCCAACAACACAGTTCAAATGCATCAATTCTTCGGTGCTCAGCTTTCTTTATGGTTCGACTCTCACATCTATACATGACTACTGGAAAAACCATAGCTTTGACTAGACAGACCCTTGTTGGCAAAGTAATGTTGCTGCTTTTTAATGCTGTCTAGGTTGGTCATAGCTTTTCTTCTGTCTTTTAATTTGTGTCTTTTAATAGCGTCTTTTAATTTCATGGCTGCAATCACCATCTGCAGTGATTTTGGAGCCCAAGAAAATAAAGTAGCTCACTGTTTCCCCAGCTATTTGCCATGAAGTGATGGGACTGGATGCCATGATCTTAGTTTTCTGAATATTGAGTTTTAAGCCAACTTTTCCACTCTCCTCTTTCACTTTCATCAAGAGGCTCTTTAGTTTTTTTTTTCACTTTCTTCCATAAGGGTGGTGTCATCTGCATATCTGAGGTTATAAATTAAATTCCTATTTATTATATAGGCAACACTAACATTAAAAAACTGAAAATTATTTGTTAAAAATTGATGATTATTACTAATACAAATTTGTCTGGCGCCAAGAAAAAGTGTTTGGTGATTGAGTGGGAAAGAAAAGGAGGGTAAAAAATAAAAGTGTCTACAAGGGAATAGATGGCATCACCAACTCAATGGGCATAAGTCTGAGTAAACTCTGGGAGCTGGTGATGGTGAAGGAGGCCTGGTGAGCTACAGTCCAAGGGGTCGCAAAGACTCAGACATGACTGAGCAATCCAACTGAACTGAACTGAAAAGGGAATACTATGAGATTTACCTCTTTTGTAAGACTGTTTCCTAACTAGAAGGAGACAAACCCTTAAAACATCATGATCTTGTTAACCTGGAGGGTGTGGAAATAAAGAGCCCTGAGAGGAGAGAAGGTCAGAAGAGAGAACCTTAAGCCAAAGGGCACCTGAACTGCCTTTTCCACGTGTCCCCAGGCCTCAGACCTGCGGCTGTAAAAAGCCAGCCCCTTTACACTTTCAGTGGTACACTTCTGTCCATACTGGCCTTTTGTCCCAATCAATCAAGACATGTTTTATTGATCATTTACTACGTGCCCAGAGCTAAAGGATTACAACTTCCAGATGTGACATGCTCCTTAAAGACAGAAACCATCTCACTGAAGACAAAGAGCATAAAAATAGAAATTTTATACAAGGCAGCATGTAAAGAATTTTTAATACTGAAATATTAACACTTCTTAAAAATTTTTGAGGTTTTTAGCTGAGAGGAATTCTGAGAAGTAGAGAAAAGTGCTTCTCATGTAGCAGGAGCTTCATACATGTTGAAACTGGGCTCTCAGAAAGGTGTCGTGGAGGCAGTATTGTGTCATAGGAATAAAAGAGCGATTATTATTATCATGGTGGGAATGATAATAAGAGGGACTTGTGTTTATTGAGCATGTTATTTCATTTAGGAACACCTCAGGAATTGGATGAGGAAAGCATGGCCACCCACTCCAGTATTGTTGCCTGGAAAATCCCATGGACAGAGGAGTCTGGTAGGCTACAGTCCTTGGGGTCACAAAGAGTCAGACACAACTAAAGCAACTTATTATGGATGCACATGGAAATTGGATATTCTTATCATTCCCAATTTAGAGATGAGAAAAGCAGAGGCTTAGATCAATTCAGGGAACAAATGATACTATGGTAGAATGATAAGAAACCACAGGCTTAGCCCCCAGGAACACACCTGTAATTGAGAAAGTTACTGTTACTCATTGCGATGATGGGAAAACACATACCATAGGGAACCACTGGGTGTCTCAATGAGGGAGTATTAGAACTAGAATAGGATTTGAAGTTTATATGGGCAAAACTGGGGAGTGACTAAGGAAGTAAATTCTCTCTTGATTGAACAATTCTACAATCGATCAATAATCTTAGAAGACTAGAGAGGATAAAGTTATAGTTGGTACAAAAGTAGTAGCCACTCATTCAGCTGAGGGGAGGAGGGACTCTTGCTGTTTTTTGTGTGTGGCAACCTGTCTGCATGGATACTCTGTGAGACTATGACCAGGAAGAGAGAAATGTGATTTTGCCATGCTGCTGCTGCCGCTGCTAAGTCGCTTCAGTCATGTCCGACTCTGTGCGACCCCATAAACGGCAGCCATAAGCATCAGCATTCCTAATATCACTGAGGCTCAGCTATGAGTTGCCTGACGTCAGAACCTGCTTTTCCTAACATATGCGCGTTGTTCAGGCAAGGGATGGAGCCAGTTGACTTCATCTTTCTACTACTACTTTCTACTACTTCATCTTCTAATTTCATTGTAGAATTGTCTTGAGAATTAAATGTCACATAGGCAAAGGAGATGGCACTTAGCCCACAGAAGGCTCTCCATCACTGGGTTATTTCTGGAGGAGGAAGACCAGAGGTGGTGAGAGGATGGATGGATTTTCCATCACTCAGAAGGTGGGGGAAGGGCATCGGATGGGGCCATGGCAGGAGGGCAGGTGGGGACGCGGACACTATTTAGTTTCCCTTGAAATTCACACGATTGGTTAGGCTCATATTTCAACTTCTTTTTGGCACTTTGGAGCTATGTTCAGTCAGGGTCTTATTTCTTCTTTCTTTCCAGAAAAAGGCAAACATCCTCACATTTTCCCCAGCAACATTTCCCTTTGTTATTCTGGGCATAGAGAGAACAGCATCAGTCCCTAGAGACTATTTTACAAGAAAAGGTGTTTTTGTTTTTTTTCCTTTTCATTGCAGTTATTGGTGAAATAAAGCTGAGCTCATCACCCAATCTTTTCCTTTTATACAGTTATAGACAACATTTGTTTCTTAGGATTGTAGAAAGCCCTGATGTAGCAAAAATATTTGCTGCATAATTAATTTTCAGCACATTAGTTGATGACTGAAGCTCAGCTATAGTTGCAAGAAAGTAATTTTTTCAAACCTGAAGATGAGAAGAAGCAGAAATAGCTGTTCAGTGTTGAAGTGGATCTTGTGTGTTTCTAATGAGGAGAGCCAATAAGCAGCACTGGTATATAACTTGTTTGGGCATTTTTTAGCTGATAGTGAGCCCATGGTATTGAATAACTTCCAACTGATTCCCATATAGAAGGATCTCCTTCCACTGTCTGAGGGTGGGTACCTTTCATCAGAGCTGCTGTTATAGTATCAGAGAAAATAGGGCATTTTGTCCTTTTAAAGGTGATTACTGTTTCACACATGATATCATTAAAGAAATGATAGTGTTTAGCAACATAAGCAAAATGAGAATTGCAAAAAAAGTTAAAATATGCAGCATGCCTCGAGATGATGAATCTTCCTTCCTAAACAAAGAAGTTGGAAAACTCAAAACATGAAAATACCTGTATAGCCCAAGAGAAACGTTAGAAAAATTTCACGCTTACAAGATGTTTCACCCTTAAAAGAAGATATCTATTTTTTTAATTGGTTCGTTTATTTTTCTAGAGTTGAGCTGCATAAGTTGCTTGTATATCTTTGAGATTAGTTGTTTGTCAGTTGTTTCATTTGCTATTGTTTTCTCCCATTCAGAAGGCTGTCTTTTCACCTTGCTTATAATTTCCTTTGTTGTGCAGAAGCTTTTAATTTTAATTAGATCCCATTTGTTTATCTTTGCTTTTATTTCCAGTATACTGGGGGTTGGATCATAGAGGATCCTGCTGTGATTTATGTTGGAGAGTGTTTTGCCTATGTTGTCCTCTAGGAGTTTTATAGTTTCTGGTCTTACATTTAGATCTTTAATCCATTTTGAGTTTATTTTTGTGTATGGTGTTAGAAAGAGGTCTAATTTCATTCTTTTACAAGTGGTTGACCAGTTTTCCCAGCACCACCTGTTAAAGAGACTGTCTTTACTCCATTGTATATTCTTGCCCCCTTTGTCGACGATAAGGTGTCCATAGGTGTGTGGGTTTATCTCAGGTCTTTCTATTTTGTTCCATTGATCTATATTTCTGTCTTTGTGCCAGTACCATACTGTCTTAATGATGGGCCAAAGAACTAAATAGGCATTTCTCCAAAGAAGACATACGGATGGCTAACAAACACATAAAAAGATCTTCAACATCACTCATTATCAGAGAAATGCAAATCAAGACCACAATGAGGTACCATTTCACACCAGTCAGAATGGCTGCGATCCAAAAGTCTACAGCAATAAATGCTGGAGAGGATGTGGAGAAAAGGGAACCCTCTTACACTGCTGGTGGGAATGCAAACTAGTACAGCCACTATGGAAAACAGTGTGGAGATTCCTTAAAACATTGCAAATAGAACTGCCTTATGACCCAGCAATCCCACTGCTGGGCATACACACCGAGGAAACCAGAATTGAAAGAGACACATGTACCCCAATGTTCATTGCAGCGCTGTTTATAATAGCCAGGACATGGAAGCAACTTAGATGTCCATCAGCAGATGAATGGATAAGAAAGCTGTGGTACATATACACAATGGAGTACTACTCAGCCCTTAAAAAGAATAAATTTGACTCAGTTCTAATGAGATGGATGAAACTGGAACCGATTATACAGAGTGAAGTAAGCCAGAAAGAAAAACACCAATACAGTATACTGACACATATATATGAAATTTAGAAAGATAGTAATGATGACCCTCTATGTGAGACAACAAAAGAGACACAGAGGTATAGAATGGACTTTTGGACTCTGAGGGAGAGGGAGAGCATGGGATGGTTTGGGAGAATGGCATTGAAACATGTATACTATCTTGTAAGAAACGAAGTGCCAGTCTATGTTCAATGCAAGATGCAGGATGCATGGGGCTGGTGCACAGGATGATTTAGGGAGATGATGTGGGGTGGGAGGTGGGAGGGGGCTTCGGCATTGGGAGATCGTGTTCACCTGTGGCTGATTTATGTCAATGTATGGCAAAACAAATATAGTACTGTAATGTAGAATAAAGTATTAAAAATAATTAAATAAAAAAAACCCAACAAACAAACAAACAAACAAAAAAAGAGGATATCTAGACAAATCTAGGTGAATAAAAAAAGAAAGGGAGTTTTAGGTTCTTTTACACTGTGGAACTCACAGACTGTTTAAGTTAAGATGTGTGCCGTTCCAGAGACTAACTTGGCCAAGAGACTTGTCAAAAGCTAGATTTCTCATCCAAGAATGATGGTAATAGATTTCTCATCATGTTCTTACTCTCATTAGAGGAATCTGATATTTGGGGTCTCTTTGTCTCTCGAAAAGTTTCCCTTTCTTCATTTTTGGTTGCATTCAGCCCTTCTTGTGCTTTCCTGGTGGCTCAGCAGTAAAGAATCCACCAGCCAGTGCAGGAGACACAGGAGATGTGGGTTCGATTCCTGGGTTGGGGAGATCTCCTGGAGAAGGAAATGGCAACCCACTCCAGGATTCTTGCCTGGAGAATCCCATGGACAGAGGAACTTGGTGAGCTATAGTCCGCAGGGTTGTGAAAGAGTTGGACATAATGGCCAAACAAGGACAATAGCAGCAACAATGCAGCCCCTCTTAATCTTTAAGGATTCAAATACTTTGCCTACCAAGTAAGTTCAGTGATTTATATTACAGTTGTGGAAACTAAAATCCAAAGAGGTAATCAAATTAACCAGAGTTGGCAAAATAGTCTGTGTACAATGCCAAGATTCAGTCCCTGTAGTTTCTCATTTTTCCCATTTACATATCATATTTATTGATGTTTAATTATGTTGCACATTTAAAATTAGTTTTCCTATGATTTATAGTTAGAACCCAGAATCAATCTAATGATTACAGATCTACTTGAAACTCAATATTCTTTTTTGTGTTTTTATGGGAGTCTCTGTGCTCAGCAGGCTCTAAGGAGGGAGCAGAGTGTACCATTAAGTCAATTTGCAATCAGGTAGGGCTGGATGCAGAGAAGGCAATAGCACCCCACTCTAGTACTCTTGCCTGGAAAATCCCATGGATGGAGGAGCCTGGTGGGCTGCAGTCCATGGAGTCGCTAAGAGTCGGACACG
Organism: Nanger dama; assembly: GCA_917880005.1. Classification (NCBI taxonomy): domain Eukaryota; kingdom Metazoa; phylum Chordata; class Mammalia; order Artiodactyla; family Bovidae; genus Nanger; species Nanger dama. The sequence goes on from CAKJTW010000026.1 coordinate 15,810,720, forward strand.
ACTGAGTGACTTCACTTTCACTTTTCACTTTCATGCATTGGAGAAGGCAATGGCAGCCCACTCCAGTTTTCTTGCCTGGAGAATCCCAGGGACGGGGGAGCCTGGTGGGCTGCCGTCTATGGGGTTGCACAGAGTCGGACACGACTGAAGTGACTTAGCAGCAGCAGCAGGGCTGGATGAATACATGTTAGTGGCTTTATTAGTTTATTGGTTGATCCTTTTTGGTTACAAGTAATAGAAACTTAACTGTGTCACTTACTGCCATAAGTGGGAGTAACTTACTACCAACTCTGTGGGAGGCACAGAATGCAATACAGCTTCAAGGACCGCTAGAGCTCAGATCCGAAAGGTGCTGGTGAGAACAGGGGAAGGCCCACAGGCTTCAGAGGCAGACAACACTGGGCTCAGATCCTGCATCTGCCCTGCTTGCCACCCATGTGAGCTCAGCCTGGTTAAGAACTCGCCCATGTTCAGTTCTCTCTGCAGAATGGAGGTCGTAGGTATGTCCTCATGAGGTGGGCATTCAATGAGATAAAAAGAGACCTCTAGAGTTAGAGGATGGAGGGTTGGAGGCCTGGGAGGTCACTGGAGGCCGGCAGTGTCCAGCCTTTTCTTCTGTAAAAACAGCAGTACTGGAGGGGCTTCTCTGGTGGTCCAGTGGCTAAGAATCTGTGTTCCCAATGTAAGGGGTCTGGGTTCGATCCCTGGTCAGAGAACTAGATCCCTCATGCTGCAACTGAGAGTTCCCATGCGGCAACTAAAGATCTCACATGCCAAAGCTAACGCCTCAGTTCAGTTTAGTTGCTCAGTTGTGTCCATCCCTTTGGGACCCTATGGAGTGCAGCACGCCAGGCCTCCTGGCCCATCACCAACTCCTGGAGTTTACTCAAACTCATGTCTGTTGAGTCGGTGATGCCATCCAACCATCTCATCCTCTGTCGTCCCTTCTCCTCTTGCCTTCAGTCTTTCCCAGCATCAGGGTCTTTTTCCAATAAATCAGTTCTTCATATCAGGTGGCCAAAGTATTGGAATTTCTGTTTCAACATCAGTCCTTGCAATGAATATTCAGGACTGATTTCCTTTAGGATGGACTGGTTGGATCTCCTTGCAGTCCAAAAGACTCTAAAGAATCTTCTCCAACACCACAGTTCAGAAGCATCAATTCTTCGGCACTCAGCTTTCTTTCTAGTCCAATACTGACATCCATACATGACTACTGGAAAAACCGTAGCTTTGACTAGACAGACCTTTGTTGGCCAAGTAATATCTCTGCTTTTAATATGCCATCCAAGTTGGTCATAACTTTTCTTCCAAGGAGCAAGCGTCTTTTAATTTCATGGCCGCAATCACCATCTGCAGTGAGTTTGAAGCTGCATGAACAGTGTGAAAAGCTAACACCTGCCACAGCCAAATAAATAAACCAATACATAAATAAATAAACAATCCAGTAATATTGGGGATGGAGGACACAAATCAAAGTCACACCTCATCACACACTTTGCTCTGTTTTGGTTTTTGATCCAGCTTCCCAGTAACCACATGGTTTTCCTCTCCTGTTGTAGGGGAAAGATTCCTTAACTTGGAGGCTCCTGCTAGTAGGAGGAGAGGTGGGAAGAGCCATTTTCAAAGACAATGAGAAACACTACTAGACCAAGGTGGCCATGTAGAGGAAAGGTCCCTGACTCCACCAAATAACTGTGATTATAATGTCTTCAAAAGGGAAAAGATATAAATGGACAAAAAATACCCTAGGAGAGATAGAACACTTCAGTAACACATTTGCAGTAGTATCTGGAGTTGAAAATTGAGAATTATTTTCCTTGTAAATACTTTCAACTTTCAGGGAACACGTCTACCTAGCATTTTAAGCATAAAGATACAATAAAATATTTCCAGTTATTTTTATAAGAAAAAGTATTAACTCTAATACACATGCAAAGAGCACACAAAAAGATTTTTATATATGTATATGTAAATATTTTATTAAGGCATTTTACTTGGGATTTGGCTATCTGTAAACATCAAAGCAAACAGAATCCAGCAGTATGTTAAGAGAAAAATCATGACAAAGTAAGGTTCATTTTAGGACCACAGTAATTTTTAAATATTATGAAATCTATATGATTTAATTTATTAATAGCAAAGGGAAAAAAAGCAATGTAGTTGATCATCTTGATAGATGCTGAAAAGCATTTGATAAGAATTAACACTCATGCCCAATACAAAACCTCTCAATAAAATATAAAAAAATAGATATGCTCACAACTTTTACCATATATTTATAATCCATGGCTAGCCTCATGCTCAGTGGTAAAACTCTCATTAAGTCAGAAAAAAAAATTCATTGTCATAGCTATTACCTGGTAGTATTTTTTTCCAGACATGCCAGTTCTACTAGAAACAGAAATAAAATGAATAGAGGAGACAATATCATCATTAGCAGAGTGTGAAATATTTTGAAGCCATTAAAAGGACAGTAGGTTCTCCATATACTCACTCATAAAGATGTCTACTCCATATCTGGGAGAAAATACAGGGTATGAACAGCAAGTAGAATATGATGTCATTTTTGTAAAAGCAGAGTACATGAGTGTATGTAGGTGGGTGAGAAGCATATGAAACACTCTTGAATTACATTCAGCAAAATATTAACGGTCTTGCTTCTGACTGATGGGCTAATAGGACCTTCTGATTTCCTGCTCTGTGCCTTTTGGGAATTGCTTGACTTTTTAAAAATAAATAAATAATTTGCCCAAGGTCAAAGCCAGTTTGACTTTAAATCCTACACTTTTAACCACTCCTGTTATTCTTAGTATTAGAAAAAATGTCATTGCCATCTCCAAAACACAAATATATGTATTACATAGACCCTTACTACCCACTCCAGTATTCTTGCCTGGAGAATTCCATGGACAGAGGAGCCCGGCAGGCTACAGTCCATGGGGGTCACAAAGAGTCGGACACAACTGAGTGACTTTCAATTTTCATACATATATGTATGAAACATTTAAATTATGACATAATAGAATTTCTAACACATGGTCAATAAATTATATTTATTAGCCTCTCTAAACCCTGCTTACTTGAAATATGAGCAGGGACTATGCTTATTCAGCTTTGTATCCCTTAGCAACAAGCAAATGTCCTTCACAGAGTATTAATATTAAACAGACATATTTTATACATGTAAATATAATAAACACTAGGAAATTGGATTACATTGTACAATGAACAGTGAACTCTCTTGAGAAACCCCCTGGCCTTCTGTGATGAGCAGCCATGCTGGCGGGCAGCTTCTATGTGGGCCAAGGTACAGCCACTGGCAGGGGTCCAAGGGGTCATGGATTCAGAGCCTGGCATCTGGTAGAAGCCCATTGAGAGATGACTTTCAGCAGCAGAAAGATATGCATTTCCTCTTCACAGCAATCTGGCCCCTGCAAAAGCCTGAACCAAGACTTCATCTTTCTGCTAGTGCCATCCGTCATGGAGGCTGTGAGGAGGAGGCTGAACATATGGCCAGCCTGTGGGGTAGGTGAACGCCGCTTATATGACCCAGCAGGTACTGAGAAGCCTGAAGGCCCTAGGTGAGCTGGAAAATACCAGGGTTCATTTTCCTTCAGCTACAATACAGTACCTTGTGTTTTTCCACAGTCTGGTTTCTGAGCTCAAAGAACATGAAGAAGGGCTCAAGCTGACATGAGCACTGGCCGTGGAGGGAATCAGATGTTCCAACAAATGGTTCCGGTCGTGTGGTGGTGGGATGGACATTGCTGAATCTCCTGCAGGTGCCCTTTTGCCTTGGATCAGGGAGGTGCCACGAGAAGACCCACCGCAGGCTTCAGTATGTCCACATGGGGTTGCTACTAAGAAGCCTGTGAGGGTCCGGTGCTGCCTGAGTGGTTACTCAGGGATTGGGCAGGTGGAGGGGGTCTTTGCAATGTGGTGGGCTTCCTAGAGCTTCTTCCCCACCCCTACTTTGTAGTATACCCACCACCCCACTCACGACCCCCTCAAGCTCCCTTCAGAACTTCATGTGGTCCTGAGCTTTCCTACCTTGATTGGATTAAACTCTTCTCTCCAGTTACTTCTAAAGTACCAAAACCTCTCTTTACAAGTTACTTTCCCTTTTATTGGATCTAGGTTTTAGATTCTTATCCTTAAATATATTCATCTCATCTCTCCCTCCCACCACCTCAAAGCTTCCATGATCTAGGTCTCCATTTTTGTGAGGAAGAGCTAAGATGATTGAGGACCAAAGACTTCTTCCTTAGGTGGAGAAGACAGAGAGTAACTCAGGGTTTTACCCACCCACCCACCCTCAAAGGCCATTTTTACATTTGTTCTGAGCTCTGGCTTCACTTGAGGAACTGATTGGTAATGAAGGAATTTCAGGCAGGTTGCTGGGGCAAATGGATAAATGGGCAGTCTCCTTAGTATTTTTCTAATCAAGGAGATGAATGACCACAATGTACATTCTATCATATCAAAGACACACACAAATCACTTGTGCATTCAAGGAAGTAGCAATTTACAACTCTTAAGATAATAAAAATATAGATTAAAAGTATAGTCACATGAGGATTAAAAAATGATAAAATATCATAAGATACATTAGAAAAGAAAAAGATGAACTAGAAATAGTACTCTTTGAGGATTTATTATATGCCAGACACTATACTAAGCACTTTCATATATTCTTTTTATTGACTCCTTCTCTTATTATTTTTATCATGAAGATGAGAAAACTGAGGGTCAGAGATATAAAGTAAACTGTTTTGAAAGCCCTTTGGGCAACTTCTCTAGTGGTCCAGGAACTGAGACATCACACACTCCCAATGCAGGGGGCCCGGGTTCAATCCCTGGTCAGAAAACTAGATTCCACATGCTGCAACTAAGACCCAGCACAGCCAAATAGATACATAAATAGATTTTTTTTTAAAGGAAGTCATCCTGAATAGAAGCTACTGTGAGATCATGAGTTTCTTAGAAGAAGCCAGGGATGAAGTCAGCTTGTCCATCTTTTAGAAACACAAGACTAGAGAAAGAAAGCATGCTCTTAGGCCCACCTGCATCAGAATTGCCTGAAGATTTTGCTGAATATACAGATTCCTAGGCATCCTCAGAGAGGTACTAAATCAGAATTTCTGGGAGTAAGTTACAAAACCTGAATTTTTGATAAATGTAAGAAATAGAAAAGGGGATAAAGAATAATATGTCTTAACTTTTTGATTATTGAGAATTGGTATCTAAAAATATCTTTTTAACAGTGAGGTTTATTGAGGTATAATTTAATGCAGTAAAAGTTACCCTTTCTAGGTGAGCAGTCCTATTAATTTTGACAAACACAGAATTACGTAACCACCAACATAATGAAGAATACTCTCTATCCATTAGAGTATTAAGCATGATGTTAACTGTAGTTTTGGAGAAGGCGATGGCACCCAACTCCAGTACTCTTGTCTGGAAAATCCCATGGATTGAGGAGCCTGGTAGGCTGTGGTCCATGGGGTTGCGAAGAGTCGGACACGACTGAGTGACTTCACTTTCACTTTTCACTTTCATGCATTGGAGAAGGAAATGGCAACCCACTCCAGTGTTCTTGCCTGGAGAATCCCAGGGATGGGGGAGCCTGGTGGGCTGCCGTCTATGGGGGTCACACAGAGTCGGACAGGACTGAAGCGACAGCAGCAGCAGTAACTGTAGTTTTTGTAGATATTCTACATTGAGTTGAAGAAGTGTCTATTATTCCTAGTTTGCCTAGAGTTGTTATCATGAATATATTTAAAAGTTTGTCAAGTGCTTTTTTCTGCGCCAATTGAGATGATCAATTTTTTTCTTCCTTTTTCACACTGTTGGCTTGGACTTCCCAGTTGGCTCAGTGGTTTGAATCTGCCTGCCAGTGCTGGAAATGCAAGAGACCCAGGTTCAATTCCTGAGTCAGGAAGACGCCCTGGAAGAGGAAATGGCAATCCACTCCAGTATTCTTGCCAAGAAAATCCCATAGACAGAGGAGCCTTGTGGGCTATAGTCCATGGGGTCACAAAGTCATACAGGACTGAGGGACTTAGCACACATGGTTAAGTATATGGATTGATTTTTGTATGTTGAACCAAACTTGCATTCTCAGGATAAAACTTATTTGGCCATGATGTTTCATCATTTTCATAAAGTGCTAGACTTGATTTACTAATAGTTTAAGAATTTGGCTCCATGTTCACAAGGGCTGTTGATTTGTAGTGTGATTTTCTTGTAGTGTTCTGAGAGATATGATAAATGCTAATGGTAAAGTGAGCATTTTATGATAATTGCTCTTTTTCAATAAAGTCGAACTTTTCAAGTATTTATCAATAGATTTCCTATACTCTGGATTCTGGTTGGTTTTGGCCAACAAGATGCCTTTGCAAAGACAGGAAGGGAAGAGGACAATGGGGCTGGGTCATTTTTTTCCACCTGTTTTCCTGCCTTGAACCTTGTCATCTCTCTATGTAAGATTACAGTTCCTGCTAGACAGTTATCTCCATATAGCTCTCTTGGGATTCTAGAAACTGTTCCCTCACCTTCCTTCTTCGAACTGGAGTAGAAAACAGTTCTCTTTTCTTATTAGCCCTGGTACTGCATCTGGTGGTCTTCCCTTAACCTGGCATACCTTTGTAAATTATTCCTTAAGAAACTCAGTAACCCTTTGTGTGATCTATTTGGTTTCTGCTGGAACCCTGGCTGATATATACATCATCAGCTTTCGATCCTTATATCCAATTGTTTGGACCTTCAGATATCTTTTAGTTTCTTTGAAAACTAAGTTTCTGGTTTTTGTTTCCTTTGTTTGGGAGTTTTTTTTTTTTTTTTAAAGAGGAGAAGGGGACAGAAAGTACTTTGCTTGAAGAGAAGTTTTTGAGATCATATATTGACTGCATTACTCTTCTACACTGGAGTGTAGCGAGTATTGTCCATGTTTGGTTTAAAGATGGCAGATCCATTTCTTTCCTACACACCAGGAAGACTGAATCATTGCCTCACACCCTTCCCAGGTTACCTTGAACATGACCATATTGCAAGAGCTCCGTATGTCTTAAAGGCAAGAGTCACATCTTCTTTGCTTTTGTGTCCCTAGAGAATAGCATAGGGGTCACAAAGAGTTGGACATGACTGAGTGACTGAACTGAACTGAACTGAGTCATTTCCACTTATATCATTTCCAACTTTTCAGACTGCTGAAGTAAAATTTTTAATTACTCATGTTTAAGTCTTGCTGTATGTTTATAGCTTTCGCTTCTCTTACTCTTATTCTTTTGTTCCCAACTCTCATTGTATGCTGCATTTTTTTTCCTTTCAAATTTGAACATTTTAAGTCTTCTATGGCCAGGGAATTTGTTAACATACCAGTCAGCAGAAGTGTGCTACACAAAAGTCAGTAAGCCTTGGAGACAGAAGGGTTAGAAGTGTGAGACAAAATGGCCTCTGTTCTATTAGTTGAAAGTGAAAGTGTTAGTTGCTCAGTCATGTTAGACTATTTGTGAGCCCATAGACTGTGGCCTGCCAGGCTCCCCTATCCATGGGATTCTCTAGGCAAGGATACTGGAGTGGGTAGCCATTCCTTTCTCCAGAGGATCTTCCCAACCCAAGGATCAAGCTTGGGTCTTCTGCATTGCAGCAGATTCTTTACCATTTGAGACACCAGGAAGCTCTATTACTTAAGTACTTTCCAAGTTTTCACATGTATTAGAAATCTCCTGAGAACCTTGCAGGTTCTGATTCAGTGGGCTTCCTGTAGACCTGTTACTCCTCATTTTTAATGCACACTCAGTGACCCTAATGCTACAAATTTACAGATCCACACTTTAAGCACAAAGTTAGACTCTTGTGGATTGGCACGAATTTAGTCATTAGTTATAGGAGACATTATTGTTAAGTTTTAATATATTTTTTCAAATGCTGTTCGTTCATAGTTCCTTTTGAAAAATATTGCCTTCCTGACAGATGAATCTGTTAGAAGCAAAATATGACTCAGCTGCCATTTAAAAATCAAAACTCTGTGAATGAGATAAACATGTGTGTGAGAAAACTGTTGGGCCAAGGGAGAAGGCTTTCACCAAGAAAGAGAAGCTGAAGCTTGCTATCAGTTTATTTCCAGTGGGTTAGAAACAACTTTAGGAGAATATGAAGGCTGTGATAATTCACTCTGGTTTCTCCTCAAAGTCTCAAGTTTTTTTAGGATACATTATTGGTGTCATTTATCTTTTAGAGAGTCTGGGGAGAAAACTTTGTAGATGTCTTTTTGGATTTTGCTTAGTGGCTTGGAATTATGAGAATTGCCCAGCATGCTTTGCAACCATTGACAAAGTTGCAAGAGGTAGCTTTTCTTTTCACTTATACTTTCTCAGGCCCTCTGTATTTTAGGATTTTTCTGGCTCCTTTCATCAAAGGTTGTTTATGGGAAGTTGATTTAGGCAAGGGATGACAATTTGGCTTTATTTTTGCCAATTGACATGGATCATTAGTGACTGGAAGGATTACGATGTTGAAAAGGATTCTAAAGTTTTGTTAAGATCCATAATTTGGGCTTCCTTTGTGGTTCATAGTTGAGAGTCCTCCTGCCAATGTAGGGGACACGGGTTTGATTCCTGGTCTGGGAGGATCCCACATGCCACAGGGCAACTGGACTCACGTGCCGCAACTGCTGAGCTCACGTGCTACAACTACCAAAGCCCGTAGGCTTAGAGCCTGTGCTCTCCAACAAGAGAAGCCGCTGCAATGAGAAGCCTGTGCACGTCTCAGGAAGTGAGTGGCCCTCACTCAGTGCAGCCAGAGAAAGCCCATGCAGAGTGATGAAGACCCAACACAGCCCCCTCCCCAGATTAACTCATTAATTTAAAAAAAGATCCATAAATTATGTCTGCTAAGAGGGTAGAAGTAAAGCACGTGTGTCAGATATTTGCCATTTCTAACCCAGCCTTAGAAGGCAGAAGACTGTTTGACAGGCTAGTGGGAACTTGGTTCATTAACCTTGAGCCCTGTAACCACTAGACTCAGCCCACACGTGGCTTTCCCTTTCCTCCCTCTTTTCAGTGCCTCTGTACCTGCATTGGAGATAATGTCCAAGTTTCGGCATGAGGAGTCATTTTTAATAACCTAGTCAGATATGATTTTATTGGATGTCTTCTCATTGTATTGTGTATCCCAGCAGTCCCCACAGTTTTTGGCATCAGAGACTCACTTCATGGAAGACAATTTTTCCACGGACCAGTGCTGGGGTGGAGTGGGGTGGGGATGATTTGAGGATGATTCAAGTGCATTACATTTAGTGTGCTCTTTATTTCTATTATTATTACATCAGCTCCACCTCAGATTATCAAGCATCAGATACTGGTAGTTGGGGACCCCTGGTCTATCCTATATCATGAGCATTTCTAAAAGGCAATAGTTTCCTAAAGTAACAGATCAACAAGATTTATTAGTCTGGCTGGCTTTCTTTTTTAAATAATCAGGCTGTCTGCCCCCTGTGGGTGGTCTTCCCAGGTGGGAAGCTGTCACCTGTCACTCTTGGGTTGATCACTAGAAAATGTCTTGTCTTGCTGTTCTCTGGACTGTGATGTGATCCTCAAGTCCCCAGGTCTAGAGGCTCTGCTGACTGTGAAAAAGCTTTTTGTGGTATCTGCATCCTTTCCACACAATGCCCTTTACAAGGCTGGAACTAAGGTCTCTTATCACACTCAGTTGGGACCTTTCTTTTTCTTTGCAAAAGTGTTTTTTTCATTAGCCTTAAGATCAATGACAAACCACTGTTACATGAGGTCAGAAATTAACTTTGGGTTTGCTGGCCTTCAGTGAATGGTTCTGTTCAGTGGGAATTGAACTCTTTATTTGGATAGTCCTGAGTCTGAGTTCTGCCATGTCTTTTTTCTAATTGGTGACCTTGAGAAAGTCATCAGCCTCTCTGAGCCTTCATTTCTCATCTACAAATTGAAGAGAGTAATAACTACCTCCTTGGGTTGGTGTGAATATCCTATGTATTCAGGATCTGCCTCAGTGTTCTTCACATACTTTATTTAACTTACATGCAGAGTACATCATGAGAAATGCTGGACTGGAAGAAACACAAGCTGGAATCAAGATTGCCAGGAGAACTATCAATAACCTCAGATATGCAGATGACACCACCCTTATGGCAGAAAGTGAAGAGGAGCTAAAAAGCCTTTTGATGAAAGTGAAAGTGGAGAATGAAAAAGTTGGCTTAAAGCTCAACATTCAGAAAATGAAGATCATGGCATCCAGTCCCATCACTTCATGGGAAATAGATGGGGAAACAGTGTCAGACTTCATTTTTTGGGCTCCAAAATCACTGCAGATGGTGATTGCAGCCATGAAATTAAAAGATGCTTACTCCTTGGAAGAAAAGTTATGACCAACCTAGATAGCATATTCAAAGGTAGAGACATTACTTTGCTGACTAAGGTCCATCTAGTCAAGGCTATGGTTTTTCCAGTGGTCATGTATGGATGTGAGAGTTGGACTGTGAAGAAGGCTGAGCGCCGAAGTATTGATGCTTTTGAACTGTGGTGTTGGAGAAGACTCTTGACAGTCCCTTGGACTGCAAGGAGATCCAACCAGTCCATTCTGAAAGAGATAAGCCCCTGCATTTCTTTGGAAGGAATGATGCTAAAGCTGAAACTCCAGTACTTTGGCCACCTCATGGGAAGAGTTGACTCATTGGAAAAGACTCTGATGCTGTGAGGGATTGCGGGCAGGAGGAGAAGGGGACGACAGAGGATGAGATGGTTGGATGGCATCACTGACTCAATGGACGTGAGTCTGAGTGAACTCTGGGAGTTGGTGATGGACAGGGAGGCCTGGCGTGCTGTGATTCATGGGGTCGCAAATAGTCGGACACGACTGAGCGACTGAACTGAACTGAATGTAATAGATGGGTTTTCCTGGTGGCTCAGTAGTAAAGAATCTGGCTGCCAGTGCAGGAGATATGGGTTCAATCTCTGGGTCAGGAAGATTCCCTGGAGAAGGAAATGGCAACCCACTCCAGTATTCTTGCCTGGAAAATTCCATGGACAGAGGAGCCTGATGGTCTACAGTCCATGGGCTTGGAAAAGATTCAGACACAACTTAATGATTAAACTAATGTAACAGATACTCATTCAACATCTTTTCCCCTTTCTTCCCCCTTGTGTTTGATATAAGGTCATATTGTGTATTATTTTGATTTGATTTTCTTTTGATCTTAATAATTGAAGTGTTCCAAGGTTTTGTTACCATGGGAATTTCTAGGTAAAGTCAAATTTCAATAGAGCTGAGAAGAGAATGAGTTCTTAGTGACTCCAGTGCTTAGGGACCAGTTGAATAGACAGGCGGGCAGAGTCCAGAAGCTTTCAGATTAAGTGAATCTTTGAGAAACTGCCAGATTATTTAGATACAGGGCCTCATTTATTCAGAAACAACTGAAGCATGGCAGGGGAAAGAGTACCATGGAAGTGTTTATATATATGTTCTCCAAACAAGGCTGAAATCAAGTCTAACTGGGATCTTGGTGGTATTTCATTCATTCATTGATTGATTAATTCATTGAATCATTTATATCCCAAACACTTACTTTTAGCACTTAGGGTGTGCTCACTCAGTTGTGTCTGACTCTTTGCAGCCCCGTGACCTGTAGCCCGCCAAGCTCCTCTGCTCATGGAATTTTCCATGGCGAGAACACTGGAGTGAGATGCCATTTCCTACTCTAGGGGATCGTCCCAACCCAGAAATCAAACCCATGCCTCTTGCATCTGTACCTTGGTAGGCGGATTCTTTACCCCTAGCACCACCTGGGAAGCCCTTAGGGTGTGCTAGGCACTTTATCAATCCTTGCCTCAAAGAGCTTATGGTAGAGTGGTGGAATGGTAATTTTATATCCCGTGATATCTGTCTCATTTAACTAAAGCTACGAAGACATTTTTAATTAAATATCTTAAGACTAGCCCTCTCTTTTTGGTATGTCCCTCATCCCAATCCATCCTCCCTTCTTCTGGGGCATAAAAAGGGCACCTGGAGAAAGAGGAGATATCTCAGTTTTGTTTGCAGTGGTGGGAGTTCTACCCACTGGAATTTGAACAAAAATGAGGGGGTGTCCTGAACTTAAAAGGAAATCCTTTGCTATGATTTCCCCTTCAATCTTCCCCTGTGTGTGCAAAGCCGAACAACCTTGGAAGGCTTTTCGAGGACAGAACCTCCTTGCTTGCCTGTTTTCTGGGATGACTTCACAGAGCAGAGTTGGCCACCTGCTCTGGGCTGGCACACGGAAAGGCAATGAACTTCCAAGCACTGAATCTTAAGCCACTGAATCTGGAGATTTCTTTATCATATCTTCTACTGCAACAAATTAAGCAGTCATGAATTTTCAAAGTTCTAAAATAACTCAAAATAACATGAATGTCATTGGTCTAGCAGAAATGTAGATTTTGTTGACCATATGAGCAATTCCTGAAGATATAGGAGTCGGACAGATATAGGAGTCTGACAGACTCTGGATCCAATCTCAACTCTGGAATAATTATATATCTAAGATTTTATACCTTCCCAAAAGAAAAGAAATTCTCAAGTCTTCAGATACCAAAGAGTCAAGATCTAATCTTTTTTCCAGGGCCTTCCATCTTTGCTAGTCTAAGATTTGGAAAAAAAAAAAAATAGATATTTTACATATGAGTGGATCAGGTTTCTCTTGGTGTTTATGGGGAGTGGTGGAGATATGATTGGGGGCAAAAAGAAGCAATGGAAAAGCCAGTATCTGACCATTCAAATTCATGCTTAAGAAGATAGTACTAGAAAAAAAAATGATAAAGGGTCATTTGTAACACTTAATTCAAGCATCCCAGGATCTCCCACCTCTAGACAAGCAGCCTCATCCTAGTGCCATTCAGCTGAAACCCCCTCCTCTGTGCCTTGACTCATCAGAGTCCACCCTGCTGTCGTTCTCAAAGATCAATGGCCAGTACAGTCTACAGCAATGGGAGAACATCCTCCCCAATTACTACTAGGTAATGAATTCACTTATGCATTCATTCAGCACACAGATACTGAGCACTAATTATGCCAGGGAGATTGTAGATATGTATTTTAGGGGATATACAAATGAGAAACTTTGCCCAAAAGTCAGGGCTAGAATGTACCAGAGACACAGTACAGGTGCAAGGGAAATAGGAAAAGCAGCAAAGGAATCAACTCAAGTGCAGCACAAGGCGGGTGCCTCCTGTCACTCAGCAGCCCGTGTCTACTGTGATAAAGGTGTGTGATTAATTACACATAGAGTCCCTATGTATGTTCCCTCACTTGCTAATTGCGATTAGTTGCGGGAGCACTGAACATATTGCTTTTCCTGAATGTCAGGACATTTCGCTGGATGCCCCTTGGTTCTCTGAGAAGCCACAATTAACTTCACTAATTTTTCCCTTCACCACATGTGCCTCACTTAATGTAGAACCAAACTAATGAATGTTAATCTTTAAAAAACTTTTTTTTTTTTCCTAAAAACCATCTTGGCTGCCATCCGATTAGCACCAACAGTGGTTCCTTAGACAAAACCACAAATACTGTCAAGTCCATCCAAGGCTAGGGGAGCAAACTCTGATTGTGAGAATTTCTTCATATCTTTTCCAGGGAGGGAGAGACTCTCTGCTCTGGCAAAAAGTCGCATGGCACTTCTGGTTGGATATACCTTGAAAGATTTTGTAACAGGCCAAGCAGGCATCTCTGCAGTGATGCATCTGTAGCCCCTGGTAGCAGTGGGGAGCTGGCAACCAGAGATGCGTGCCAGGGACTGGGCTAGGAATGTGGGACAAATTAAAAATGCACATAAATCCTGCTCTGATGCCAGCAAGACACCTAGAGCTGAGCGGGGTGATTTCCTGTCTCTCTGACCTAGGTTACTTCTTCCTCCTTAAACTCCTGTGATTGTTCTCAGGATTCCTGTGAATCTGTGTGTGTGTATGTCTGTGTGTAAGGGGAGGCTTACTTGCTCATGACTTTTCCTCCATCTATGTATCCTGCCTCTTTGCCACAATGTGTTGATTCAGGTGGTAAACTGAGCAGCTTCTTTGATTCCCCCTCTCTCTCTCTCTCTCTCTCTCTCCCACACACACACACACACACACACACACACACTGTCCTGAAGCATTCATGAGAATTTGAGGACAAGATAGTAGGTGAGTTTATATTACACGCCCCACCCCCCAAACAAATGAGCTCAAATGGAGAAGCTGGTATCACTGTGTGAAGGTGTCCTTTAGGCACCAGACTCCATGGAGATCTTCAACCCAACTGGTTCCAGCTAGAATCCACCTGGTGAGAAACATTTCACCCTTTGCTGCGGAGCAGTTCCCTAGTTCTTCGCCAGAACCTTGATAATTCTTCTGCCTCAAGTGTACTCATCAAGATTTTTTTCCCCCAAAGATCAGGAAGAAGAGAGAGAGGTAAAAGAAAATTCTCTTTTCAACAGGAATTCTTGTATGAGCTGCTAGGAAGGGGGTGCCCAACCTCCAGGATTTAAGGCCTGGTGATCTGAGGAGGAGCTGGTATAATAACTATAGCAATAAAGTGCACAATAATTGTAATGCACTTGCATCATCTTGAAACCATCCCCTGCATCTGTCTGTGGAAAAGCTGTCTTCCAGGACACCAGTCCCTGCTGTCAAAAGGGTTGGGGACAATTGCACAACACCTCTTTTTATGTCATCATCACCACCATGCATTCTCCTAATTACAACTTAGAGCACCTGGCACTCCAGGGAGCTATTTTTATAAAAATTAATTAATTATTTTGGCTGTGTTGGGTCTTCATTGCTGAGTGGGCTTTTTCTCTAATTGTAGTGAGCGGGAGCTACTCTCCAGTTGCAATTCCTGGGCTTCTCATTGTGGTGGCTTCTCTTGCTGCAGAGGACCAGGTCTAGGGCATGCAGTCTTCAGCAGCTGCAGCACGTGGGCTCAGTAGTTGCCGCTCCCAGGCTCTAGAGCACGGGCTCAATAGTTGTGGTGCACGAGCTTAGCTGCTCTGTGGTGCGTGGGATCTTCCCGGATCAGGGATCAAACATGTGCCTCCTACATTGGCAGGCAGATTGTTTATCACTGAGCTATCAGGGAAACCCCACTAGTGAGCTTTTTAATACACCACGTTTATCAAGTGTCGCTCTAAACTTGTGAGCCAGGCAAGGCATCATGTCTCATAGCCACATTCTGCAGGTTAAGCAACTGAGCCTCCAGGGGGTGAAAGCCCAGATGAATGTGCTTATTTTAGGTAAAATATTCTTTCTGCATTGTCTTGTCTAAGATAGCTGTTTCTTGGAGGTATAGGAAGGATCAGAAGTAGCGATCATCTAACCCCTGGCCCTTATCTCTCTCATTCCACTCCAAATTCCATCTTGCTTTGAAGCAATGTCCTGAGGAACATGAGACTAGTCAACCCGCATTGGATTATTTGCAATGTTTTTCAGCCTTGACACTATAGAAATTTTATGTACGATAATTTTTTTTTCGGTGGATGGATGTATTGTATGATATTTAGCAGTGTCCCTGGCCTCTTCCCACGAGACGCCAATAGAATCCCCACTCCAATCTTGTGACAATCAAAAATTTCTCCAGACATTGCCAAGTGCCCCCTAGGGAGACAAGTTCACCTGTGTTTGGGAACCACTGAGTTATTGTCACATACCCATTGTTGGGGTGGTTTGTCTTCATGACCCGTACCACGGATAATTGGTCATGTTGAGTATCTCAGAAAAGAGATGCAAATCCTTTAAGGCACATGGGAAAGAAAAAGGATTTGAACCTCATGTTCCCTTTTCACTGGAAAGAGGACATGTGCCTTCACTCTGCTGAAGACAAAGGAAGATAAATATTCTACCCCTGTCTGTGGCAAGAGCTCTTCTGATGGCTCCGACTTTTACAACAAACTGCAAGCGGTGCCAAGAAGCACGCATCAGCCCATTTAAGGAAAAGATGGCATATTTGAACAGCTTGACACTGTGAAGGCATAAATTGCTGGGAGAGACAAATGTGAGCTGGAGAGATTTGTAAATGTGGCAGACGGTAATCCTGGTATTTCACGTTAATTGTTTTTCTCAGGCAGGAGACCTCCTGTGATTTACATTCTGGAATAGGGGGATGATGGACTGAGCCAGACAGCTTGTCACCTCCGGAGAAGACGAGTGGGAAGTGACAGCTGTCTTGGAAGCTCCTACTTCTTCCAGAGCATCAGGGTGCTGTCACATGCCTGGGGGAGGCCAAGTGGGAGGAGTAGAAGACTGAACCCGGTAGCTGAATGGAAGAAAAGAAGAATAGGTGGCAAAATCCTTTCCAACCAAGGGCTGAAAAGTGATGCGCAAACAAGCCGGGGAAGGCATCAGGTAGAGGCAGGGGTTTCGTTTATCTGTCCCTTCCGGCAAGAGGGAACCCGCTCTATTTTGTGAAGGTGGGGGTATTGGGAGGGGGTGGTTAGAGACATCCAGAAGGAACAGAGGGTGTTTGTCCAGACCAGAGAAGCTTTGATGAGTGCAGAAGTATGGACTTAATCCTGGCTCACCTGGTACAGCTGATGAGGAAACACGAAAAGGTCATGTTGTCTCCCTTGTGTCTGTATGTTCCTTTACTTTATCCTTTCCAGAACCACTTTGCCCAGAAGCTATTACTCCTTTCTCTGAACCTCAAGGATGAGCTAAGCCCCTCCTGCACTGAGAGGGCTCCATCAGATGGGGCTGCCTGCAGACTTGAGCAAAATTATCGTGCGTCCTAGGCACAGAAAAATCTATGGCTTTTCTAGTAGTCATGTATGGATATGAGAGTTGGATCAAAAAGAAAGCTGAGCGCAGAAGAATTGATGCTTTTAAACTGTGGGGTTAGAGAAGACTCTTGAGTCCCTTGGACTGCAAGGATATCAAACCAGTCCATCCTAAAGGAAATCAGTCCTGAATATTCATCGGAAGGACTGATGCTGAAGCAGAAGCTTCAATACGCTGGCCACACGATGTGAAGAACTGACTCATTTGAAAAGACCCTGATGCTGGGAAAGATTGAAGGCAGGAGGAGAAGAGGATGACAGGGGATGAGATGGTTGGATGGCATCACCAACTCGATGGACATGAGTTTGAGCACGCTCTGAGTGTTGGTGATGGACAGGGGAGCCTGGCATGCTGCAGTCTATGGGGTCACAAAGAGTCATGCACGACTGAGTGACTGAACTGGACTGAGGCACAGAAGTTCTGGAAACCAGCTGGAAGCAGTGGAAAGAGATATTTACTGGACAACATGTGGTCAGGATTGGACCAACAAGCCATCAGGGTTGTCAGATCCCTTAGTAAGACGTGTGGTCAGGAAAGTGGTGACATTATCGCAGGAATGAATGGGCTCTTGTCTAACACTCAGAAATGAATTGCCCAAGCAGACCCAGAAGCTGACAAAGCAAGAGATTTTCCTGGAAAGGGGCGCCCGGCTGGAGAGCAGCAGGGCAAGGGAAGCCAGGAGGACTTCTCTGCCACATGGCTCGCAGGCTCAGGTTTTATGGGGATGGGATTGGCTTCTGGGTTGTCTCTGGCCAATCGTTCTGACTCAAGGTCCTTTCTGCTGGCGCACACATTGCTCAGCCAAGATGGATACCGAGAGAAGGATTCTGAGAGGGGGCCGAACACGTGGCATCTCCTTTTGACTTTTCCTGAACTCTCCATTTTGGTGATGATGACTTATTAGTTCCATGTTTCTTCCTAGGACCTCTTGTCATAAAATAACTTATGCAAATGGTTACTGTGGTTCCTGGCCAGAGTGGGTGGTTTCAGTCAGTGTACTTCCTCTAACAGCATTGACAGGAAGGGTTGTTTCATTGGGCAGTATCACGTCAGCCTGGCCAAACTAGAGCCATGTTTCCAGAACCTTCTTCCCTGTGAGGTTCAGGGTCAGAGTGAACCCAAGAGGACTTTGAGTGGGTTTGGAAGGTGGCAGTGAAGCAGCAGGCATTCCTCCCAGAAGATGGTCATAGTCATCAGTGGTGACAGGTAGGCCACCAGATGCCCAGTGGGCCCTGGTTTGGCTTGTTCTCCCACTCTGTACCCATCTTGTCCTACTGACCAGTGTCCTCTCTGACCAGTATCAGCCCAGGTCTATGGACAGGCTCCTCTGTCCATGGGATTCTCTAGGCAAGAATACTGGAATGCGTTGCCATGCCCTTTTCTAGCTGCATCTCTTTGATCCACGGAGGCAGGAATTCCACAGACTCCCCAGGAGTCCCCCTGCCAGGTGTCAACTAAAAATAACACACAACTTGAGAGTTGAGAGTTAAGTTTTATTTGGGGCAGAATGAGGACTGCAGTCTGGGAGACAGCACCTCAGATAGCTCTGAGAGACTGCTCCAAAGAGGCAATGGGGAAGCTCAATATACAAGATTTCGGTGAAGGAGGAGTTCGATGCAATTAAGCACTCAGTTTACAAAAGATTTTCTGCTAGTCATGAGGAGCTGATGTCATCACAAAGGGATTTAATGCTTTTCTAAATATGAGATGTAAGGATTGGGATCATACAATCAGTTCCTGAAAATATCCAACTATCTAAAGCCCTGTTCCACCCTGAACTCCCTCGGGGGTGTTGAAGGCCAGCAGCTGCAGCAGCACAGGGTTCAGTCTCTGCAGAGACAGATGGCAAAGGCCCTTGTTGTTCAGCCACTGGCAATGCTCTTGGCAAGCGCCCATTTGTAGTTGACACAGGTATCGACTTAAAAAATACTCACAACCTAAAAGTTGAGAGCTACGTTTTATTCAGTAGGAATTTTTAGGACTTCAAACCAGGAGACAGTATTTCAATTAACCCTGAGAGAACTGCTCAGAGGAGGTGAATGGGAGGAGCCAGGTTTTATAGAAGTCTTGTAACAAAGGGCAGATAGTCTGAACATCAAAAGATTATTGTTAATTAAAGAAAAGCAGATAAACCAAGATAGGGAATTTAGTGCTTTTCTATGTATGGGAAGGTACAAGAGTCTGGGCTTACTGAAGTCATTCCTTTCATATACACCTCAGCTATCCCGGGCCAGTATCCTGTGTTTCTTTTATATCCTGAGCTCCCCTGGGGCTCACCGTCGGGAGTGCCTGCATGTGCATGCAAAGTTGGTTCAGTTGTGTCCAACTCTTTGAGACCCTATGGACTGTAGCCTGCCAGGCTCCTCTGTCCATGGGATTCTCCAGACAAGAATACTAGAGTGGGTTGCCATGCCCTTCTCCAGAGGATCTTCCCAACCCAGGGATTGAACCCTGTCTCCTGAACTGCAGGCAGATTCTTTACCACTGAGCTACCAGGAAAGCCCCTACTGTAGGGAGTGGCTGCAGTCTAATGGCAGTTGGATGGCAGGGATTCTTCTCCTTTCTGAGTGCCCTTAGGGCTCACCAGCTCACACTGGAGGGCTGCAATTGCTGATGACTGTGACATCCTTGTTTACTGGTATGGCAGGATATAATCCCTTTCTCAGTGTGGACCCACAGGTACCCAGAAAGTGAAGGTGAGGGTCATGGAGAGGTGAGAATGTTCATGAAGCGGGAGTCTGGACCATGATCTGGACCCCGGTTACCCCTGGTCTATATGGTGCTTTTGTGTGAAGCACAAAGACACCTCCAAGAGACAGAACCTGTGCTGGGGTCTTGGTTTCGGCAGCAAAGCTGAGGCTGGATTTCAGCTCCCACTTCAGCAGGGCCCTGCCTGTATGGCCATGTGCAGCACCTGAAGGGTATGATGAGTTTGTGTTCAGCTACCTGAGGTCAGAAGGATGTCAGAACATTTTGCTGAGGAGGGATTTGGTGAGTAAGTATCCCACATCTGACTCTATGGGGCACAACTAACTGCCCAAAATGTACCTGTCAAGTTTTGAGTTGACTGGTGCTGCTGATCATGCTATTCATCTCGATTAATTTCTTTTGTCATTTCAAAGACTTTGGGGGCACTATTAACCTGCTGTGCAAACACAAGATGAGCCTCCTCCCTGTGCCCCCAATTAAGATCTTCACGCTAGGCCTCCAGGGGCACGTACGTGATGATCACAGGTTGATGTGAACCTGCCGGTCTCTACAGTGGGCAAAGAGGGTGAAAGTGGGAGCTAATATTTATTGACCCTTACTACCCACCTGGCTGTCAGACACTTTACCTACACTTGTGATTTAAGTCACCTAACTATTCATGAAGCAGGCACTTCCAACTGCATCCGAGACTAGAAGATACATTGGCTAACTTGCCCTGTCTCAGTAAGCAAGCACTTGGGTGGAATTTGGTCCCAGTTCTGTCTTCTCAGGAGTCTGTGTGAAGAAGGTGCAGTTGTCTTTGGAGCTGCTGTGAGCGAAGCAGTTTGGGAGCAGACGCTAGGCAGTGATGGGCCTCCGACATTGGTGACATTCTTTTCTCCACCTGTGCCAGTGAGGCGTCTCCATTTCTCTGGGGTGAGGAATCCTGGGTGAGGGAAGGTGCGGATCAGTATACTAACTGGCACTTGGTTGGCTAGGAAGCCAATACCCGAAAGCGAGGGACTTTGTCTGAAAGCAGCCTTTGTTTGCTCTCCCCTAACCATGTCAGTCTTCCATCAGTGCTTCTGACATGCTCCTGGGACACTGCTCCCTGTCGGGGAGGCATGTAAGGATCTGAGTGTCACCCTGGGAACAGTTCCTGGGGCTGTACAATATAATCGTTCCCAGTTGATTTGAACTTGGACTTTGACCACCTCGCCTGTGAATGAATTGTTTCTATATGAGAAGAAAAAAAGAAGGCCACATCTCTGAGCAGAATATGTATCCTTGAGCCCAGAAGACCTCAGCATAGCCCATATCACTGCCATTTAAGTTATCAAGAAGAGAAAAAGCATCTGTTCTTAGTGTCCAGGTGCTAAACCAGCAAAAGGGATGCCCCATTTTTCTTGAGCCAGCCCAGGGCTGGCTCTTTGACCTTATGTTAGTTTTGGCTGCTTTTTCTATCTGTGACAGTCTCTCAGGGAAGAATCTGAAACTAGGGCTCCCTCACTTCTGGGCACACAGCCTCAAGTTTGAGAAGTAAAATGTCATAATGTCACTGTGTGTGTGTGTGTGTGAAGATAGTGTGTGCATATAGGAGAGGACCATCCATTTACTTCAATCCAAAAGAAATCTGGGGTAGATACAGGGCAGACACCCACATGCTCCTTGCCTGCTGTAATAACCCCTATTCAGATGTCAGCAGCTTTAAGAGGCTGTTCAAGTGGTAAAAAGTTGTGCTGTTTTGCAAATCACTGCATATGGATGAGGTCAGGCATTTTCACTTTTATTTGTCCTCCCCTGAAGTTTTGAAAAAGTGCCTAGTTGCTGAGTAGATAGGTATACTTGATAACTCCTTGGAGGACTCTTAATCTAGAAGCGAGGACTCAGGCACGAAGACAGCTTCATGTCCCTTTTCTGGTCATTCAGATAAACTTTATGATCCAGGGAAAGTGTTCCATGTTATTTCCCTTTGGTGACCTGAAACACGGCAGTGAGGAAGGAGAGATTTACCCAAGTTATGGCAGGTTGACAGGTACAGGGAAATAGAGCCTGTACAAATAGAAAAGTAGATTTTATCTTAACTGCAATTGATTTTAGACATGATAGGACTTTGGTCTGGCACCTAGTTAATATGAGAGGCCTTTGCCTTCCTGCAGATTCTTGTAGTCAGCTTGATGTTACCAACTCACAGAGCTCTCCCCTGGCTGCCTGAGCTAATGTAGTCACCTACCTGTGGTCCTTTCCTAGCTCCCTGTGCCCTGCCCTCTGAACAGTGCTGGTCACAGTGATAGAACCCAACTCAACCAAAACGAGTCAGTAAAGGAAGCTTGACCCGCGTACTAGGCAGTTCAGGGATGACTGGATTTAAGAGATCAAATCCAGTTAGGTTTTAGGATACTCAATCCATCTATTAGAATCTGCCTGCTTCTTTGACATTTCTCTACAAGCTCTCTCCACGAGTTGGTCCCTGATGGCTTCTTGCCTATATCCCACCAGTTGGGCTATCCAAGGGGAAAGAGAGTCTTCTTTCCCAATATAGCAGGACCCATGCCTGAGGCCCATGGTTCTAAAGAGGCTGACTTAGGACTTCCCTGGTTGTCCAATGGCTGAGACTCCACACTCCCAAGGCTGGAGGCCTGGGTTTGATCCCTGGTCAGAGAGCTAGATTCCACATGTTGCAATTAAGAGTTCCATGCCACAACTAAATCCACATACTGCAACTAATACCTGCTACAGCCAAATAAATAAATATTTTTAAAAATAAAGAGGCTCATTTGAAATAGAACTAATTTTTGTGGCCAGCTCAAGCTATATCCCCATTGGCCAAGCCTGGGTTTCCAGCCTCTTCCTAGAATCTGAGAGGGGAGAGCCTCAAGTGACAGGGACTGCAAATGGGAGAGGAGGTGCAGTTACCAGAAGGGAAAATGGATGCCAGGCAGACAAAACCATGAAGTGTTTACTATAGTATCGTTTTCCACAACTTGTCATTTTATACTTTGAAAATGTCTATGACCCCTAACCAGTCTGCAAGCTCCATGTTTTCAATGAGTCCCTCCTCATGCTGGAAAGAGGTTTCAGTTTGGGAGTTACCTCCCAGAGATGCCATATCCTCTCCCATCACATTCTTCAAGATCCTCCAGTCCTCCTGGTATCTCAAGATCTCCTGGAAGTCCTGCCTAAATCTTTATTGCTCTCTGTTGACCTCATGTTTTCTATTTCCATTGGAAATGGAGAGTAGCTGACAATATTGCTCCATCAACTGATACTCAGGTCTCAAAACTTTTTTCTTTACCAATAGATCTTCAGATTAAATAAGTCTGATTCTATTAACATAAACTATTTCATAGAATGACAATTTTTAATAGAGTGGTAAGGGAGAACCTTATGAGCAAGTCACAAATGTATACAGATATGAAGGATGTAGAGGATATGAAGGATGTAGACAGGATCTCTGCAAGAAATACTTGGCTAGCTCATGGAGTATCTTAAGAAAGTTTAATGAAAAGACAGTTTACAATGATAAGGATACAACTGAAAGAAACTGAGAGATGGTGAAGCCCTTAAAGACTCTGCTGCTGCTGCTGCTGCTGCTAAGTCGCTTTAGTCATGTCCGACTCTGTGCGGACCCCATGGACGGTAGCCCACCAGGCTCCCCCATCCTTGGGATTCTCCAGGCAAGAACACTGGAGTGGGTTGCCATTTCCTTCTCCAATGAATGAAAGTGAGAAGTGAAAGTGAAGTCGCTCAGTCATGTCCGACTCTTAGTGACCCCCTGGACTGCAGCCCACCAGGTTCCTCCATCCATGGGATTTTCCAGGCAAGAGTACTGGAGTGGGGTGCCATCGCCTTCTCTGCTTAAAGACTCTGGTTGGTAGGAAATGATTACACCCCAAGGCTTGAAGATGCTTTATGGCAATGGTAGCCACAGGAGAGGGTTTTCTTGACATGAACGTGGTCTTGAATGAGGGATAATAGTCACTGCCAAACTATGACTGGCAAGGAGGGAACTGAGGTGAGAAATACCTCAATTTAATTCTTGCCAAAGCTCCCCATTGGTCAACCCAACCAGAAACCAGAAAGTGAGGGAGCCTGGGAAACACTGTCCACAGAGGTCAGCCTCCTGAGGCTGAGCAGTAGACACTGGAGACTGAATGTGGAGGGACAGTTGTTCAGTTGCTAACTCATGTCCAGCTCTTTGTGACCACATGGACTTCAGCACACCAGGCTCCTCTGTCCTTCACTATCTCCCGGAGCTTGCTCAGATTCCTGTCCATTGAGTCTGTGATGCTCTCTAACCATGTCATTCTCTGCTACCCCCTTCTCCTGTTGCCTTCAATCTTTCCAGTATCAGGATCTTTTCCAATGAATCTTTGCATCAGGTGGCCAAAGTATTGGAGTTTTATCTTCAGCATCAGTCCTTTCAATGAATATTTAGAGTTGATTTCCTTTAGGATGGACTGGTTTGATCTCCTTGCAGTCCAAGGGACTCTCACGAGTCTTCTCCAACACCACAGTTCAAAAGCTTCAATTCATGCATGCTCAGCCTTCTTTATGGTCCCACTCTCCCACCCATACACGATAACTGGGAAAACTATAGCTTTGACTATAGACAGAAAACAGAATACTCAGCACAGAACTTGAGCAAGCTATCTCTATCCAAGAGAGTACACGTTCACTTGTTCTAAGATCGCTGTGTACCTGGATACTTTGAGGAATGGCAAGAGATTTGAGTGGTTGGAGGGGAATGAGTGGAAGAGGAATTATTTTTGAAGATTCAAAAGATATTCTTGGCTTTCACAGTGTCCTCAATGAGAACCAACAGACAGTATAATGAATCCAACCATTGCTACCCGGAATGTTATAACTGATAGAGATTTTGACTTTTTGGAATGGTGCTTCAACATAGTTTTACTATGTCAACCTTTGTTTTTACATTGCTGACTGCCAATGGCTGTGTATGTGGCAGGGTGCGGTGGTGGGAAGGCTTGTAACTTCAGCTAGAATTATCTCCTCCTGTTCAACTCCAACTGATCAGGAGGGCAGAGGACCAGGAAGAGACAGGGAGGCTGCATGAACTCACTGTATAGCATTTACAAACGTGGGAGCTGAGATGCTTATGGAAGAGAGAGTGGGAAGAAAACAGTTCAGGGAGACAAGCCTTGAGACCTAAACTTCATCTTCTTCCTGGCCTCTAAGGGCTCTGCATCTGCAGTTATCTCTTGCCTGATAGTTTCAAATCCAGGCATGCCAGGAGCACTCATTTTCATAAGAGGAAGTTGATTCTTCCTCCTTCTTCTAATCAGGTATGTATTTCTTCCTTTTCCTGAGAAATATACAGAAACTTGGCAGATTTTCATATCAGCAGCTATTTAAACCTTTCTTTCTGTGTGTACGCACCAATATCCTCTGCACAACCTATGTTTCTTACCTCCTTATAGACAGTGAGCTTCTCAACAAAGAGGCAATATTTAGAACTGACTAGGATCTACTCCTTATTTTTATGCCAAATTTAGAAGCCATTGGTTTCTTAACAGGGAGTGCCATGTTTTGCATGTATTTCTAGGAAGTCGGCAGCAGTGGGCTCGACATGGAATGACTGGAAAATGACTTGCAGTGGAGATCAGGAATAAGCTGCACTGTGGACAATAAGCAGCATTTTGGCAGCTGAAGGGGAGAGGAAGAGGTGTTTCGGGCTGGTGCAATAGAATGAGCAAAGGCTTAGAACTGGGGAGGACTGAGACTTACTAGAAGAAAAGTGTCTGCCTGCAGTACAAGGTTGTGTGCTACTGAGAAATAGATGGGAAAACAGATGGGAGGGGAGGCTGAGGACTTTCTACTCCCCTTCCTACTAAGTGGAAGACTTAGGTTCAGGGTGGGAGTGGGGGCTCAGCTGCGACTTAACTGGGGTTGGTCTGTTATGTCAGGATAGAGCAAAGAGGCAGCCCAAGGAGGGTCCTGAGAGGAAGAAAAGCAGAGAACTACAGAGGAGGTCTGAACAAAGTGTGTGATCCAATAAACTTCTCTAGCATAGGCTCTGTCCACAGGGATGGTACATAGAGACCTCTGACCTCAGGGGGAAAGAAAGAAGCTGGTTCTGAAGCAAGATGAGAGGGGTAAGAGGAAGTGGGTAAGGTGGGAGCGTGGAGGGTAAGATCGAGGGAATTCATTTGGAAGAGATGGAAGAGGTTTCTGAGGCTGTGATGATGAGCACTGGGATTCTTTTCATGGGGGCCTGAGTGGGCTTTAAAAGCAGTCACAGCCTCCTGCCCTCCTTGAACAAGTTACCCTCAAGGGCTCCTGACCCTGTGTCAGCCCTACATGCTAGGCTAAAGGGTTTGAGCTTGATTTCAGTGAGATGTAGGTGGTGGATATATCCAAACTTGGAATCTCCTCCCTGGGGGAGTTTCTCTTCTCACGTCATTCCCGCATTGAAACTTAGACTGCTAATTCCACAGGCATGGTTGAAAGATGGAAGTATTTAGCAAGACCGTTAGTGGGGATCTGGAAGAAAAATCATGCTGCTCACTACAGAGCAGAATCTTAATAAAATTCCCTTTAGACTTTCTCATGAGTTCTCTAACCATTCTAGTGTCTGTTTCTAGCAATCACCTTATTGTCCCTCTTTTCCTTTCTAATGTCAGATTCTGTAAATCCCTTCTTAAGTGTGTGTGTTAGTCACTCAGTGGTGTCTGACTCTTTGTGAACCCCATGGGCTGGAGCCTGCCAGGCTCCTCTGTCCATGGAATCCTCTAGGCCAGAATGCTGGAGTGGGTTGCCATTCCCTTCTCCATGGGATTTTCCTGACCCAGGATTGAACCCAGGTCTCCTGCATTGCAGACAGACTCTTTACCTTTTGAGCCACAAGGGAAGCCCAAATCCCTTCCTAGCCTCAAGCAATTAGACCTTGCTTCCTGTGATCATGACCCACTGAGCAAAACAAAAGTGAAAAAGGATTGCATTTTTGCCTCAGTATGTTCCTTAGAGACCTCATTGTCCAAGTCCCAATAGCTTATAAGGATATTCCTGCCACAAAACAGGGCTCTTTACACTGTGGATTCTTTCCCTCAGTGTTATCGCATGGGATCTCGTGGATGAGGCCACCTGAAGTTGAACACAGAGGTTAAGAGACAGGCTGAGTCTAGCAGCTCCAGTGTGGGATGGAGGGTAAAGAGATGTCAGGGAAGGTCACATGATGAAGCAAAGGGAAGACTACTGCAACCTTCCCAGCAGGCAGTGGGGAGGGAGGGTCTGGACAGAAAGACGATAACTCTTCATTTGGTGCCTACTACGACTCAGGGCCCTGAGTCTACAGCAGTGAATCAGATTGTACTCTTACCCTGCAGGAGCTCAGAGAGGAGGAGGAGATGGAGGTGCAGTCATGGCCTGTCCTCACTCAGGGCGAACCACGTCCTTGTAGCAAGTCTACGCATTTAAGAGTATTTGTGAGTAGGGCCTTGAGATTGGGGGTGAGCCGTCCTACAGGAACACTGCAAAGGGGAAAAAAAAATGGAATAAAGAAAAACATGTAGCTTCTGGCTGTAGAATAAAACTCCTCACCCTGTCTTCATTTCGGGAGGCAAAATCTAAATGTGACTTATGGCTTTAAACAAAGTGCAGATTTCTGCCAAGCACCTCCCATTGTGATTTTTGTTTTTTAAACATTTCAAGAGCACTTTGTTATTCCAGATTGTCATTTCTAAATTGGCAATAGGAGTGATTATGATAATAAAGTATTTTGATCAGAGGCAATTTGCAAAGGGCTCTAAAGTCTCTAGATCTTGCCTTCTTCCTGGCTTGTCCCGGTGCCAACCAACAAGAGAAGTCAGCAGACCTTTTAATCATGACAGTCTTTGGGGCTGTTTGTTTCATTGCTTTTCAATGAACTTATTCTTACAGTTAATACTGGTGAAGGGGGCTGGCCATATCAACTTAGTTATTTGGAAGAGAATATGGGCATCGCTGAAGCTGGGGCCTCCTGTGGGTCAGTCTCTAGGAGGTTTGGCATGAATCTCCACATTGTGATACCCTGTTTATCGGGTTGAACATACATCTCTAGTGAGACTGCCTAGGTGGTCACTACCTCCGATGGCTGCCACCCTCAGTAGTCCACAGTGAGTGAGCCTAAGTCATGAAGCTGCTTAAAGACATTTGGTGGTGCTACTGATAAAGAACCCCTCTGCCAGTGCAGGAGACCTGGGTTCGATCTCTGGGTTGGGAAGATCCCCTGGAGGAAGGCATGCTAACCCACTCCAGTATTCTTGCCTGAAGAATACCATGGACAGAGGAGTCTGGTGGGCTACAGTCCACAGGGTTGCAAAGAGTCAGACACGACTGAAGCTTCTTAGCAAGCACATGCATCCTAATACTGTAGATTACAGTAACTGACCTACTATGAGGTTTCAGATAAAAGCAGAGACTACTGCAGAATTAATGCAGTGCTTCTTCCTCTACTGTATTTTCCATGCTTCATAGACTAGAACCTATCACTCAGATGTCAGCTAAGGCCTCTTGCCCCTTCAGTCAGTCAGTTCAGTTGTTCAGTTGTGTCTGACTCTGCGACCCCCTGGATTGTAGCATGCCAGGCTTCCCTGTCCTTCTCCAATTCCTGGTGTTTACTCAACTCATGTCCATTGAGTCAGTGATGCCATCCAACCATCTTGTCCTCTGTTGTCCCCTTCTCCTCCTGCCTTCAATCTTTCCCAGCATCAGGGTCTTTTCCAGTGAGTCAGTTCTTCACATCAGGTGGCCAAAGGACTGGAGTTTCAGCTTCAGGATCAATCCTTCCAATGAATATTCAGGACTGATTTCCTTTAGGATGGACTGGTTGGATCTCCTTGCTGTCCAAGGGACTCTCAAGAGTCTTTTCCAATACTACAGTTCAAAAGCATCAATTCTTTGGTGCTCAGTTTTCTTTATAGTCCAACTGTCACATCCATACATGACTACTGGAAAAACCATAGCTTTGATTAGACAGAACCTTTGTTGGGAAAGTAATGTCTCTGCTTTTTAATATGCTGTCTAGGTTGTTCATAACTTTTCTTCCAAGGAGTAAGTGTCTTTTAATTTCATGGCTGCAATCACTATCTGTAGTTATTTTGGAGCCCAAGAAAACAAAGTCTCTCACTGTTTCCATTGTTTTACCATATATTTGCCATGAAAAGATGGGACCAGATGCCATGGTCATCGTTTTTTGAATGTTGAGTGTTAAGCCAGCTTTTTCACTCTCCTCTTTCACCTTCATCAAGAGGCTCTTCAATTCCCCTTCACTTTCTGCCATAAGGGTGGTGTCATCTGCATATCTGAAATTATTCATGTTTCTCCCAGCAATCTTGATTCCAGCTTATGTTTCCTCCAGTCCAGCATTTCTCATGATGTACTCTGCATATAAGTTAAATAAGCAGAGTGACAATATACACCCTTGACGTACTCCTTTCCTGATTTGGAACCAGTCTGTTATTCTGTGTCCAGTCCTAACTGTTGCTTCTTGACCTGCATACAAATTCTCTCAGGAGGTAGGTCAGGTGGTCTGGTATTCCCCTCTCTGTAAGAATTTTCCACAGTTTGTTGTGAGCCACACAGTCAAAGGTTTGGGCATAGTCAATAAGGCAGAAGTAGATGTTTTTCTGGAATTCTCTTGCTTTGTTGATGATCCAACAAATGTTGGCAATTTGATCTCTGGTTCCTTTTCCTTTTCTAAACCCAGCTTGAACATTTGGAAGTTCACGGTTCATGTGCTGTTGAAGCCTGGCTTGAGGAATTTTGAGCATTACTTTGCTAGTGTGTGAGATAAGTGCAATTGTGCAGTATTTTGAACATTCTTTGGCATTGCCTTTCTTTGGGATTGGAATGACAACTGACTTTTTCAGTCCTGTGGCCACTGCAGAATTTTCCAAATTTGCTGGCATATTGAGTGCAGCACTTTCACAGCATCATCTTTTAGGATTTTAAATGACTGGAATTCCATCACCTCTACTAGCTTTGTTCTTAGTGATGCTTCCTAAGGCCCACTTGACTTTGCATTCCAGGATGTCTGTCTCTAGGTGAGTGATGACACCGTCGTGGTTGTCTGGGTCATGAAGATCTTGTTTGTATAGTTCTTCTGTGTATTCTTGCCACCTCTTCTTAATATCTTTTGCTTCCATTAGGGCCACACCATTTCTGCCCTTTGTTTGGCCCATCTTTACATGAAAATTTCCCTTGGTATCTCTAATGTTCTTAAAGAGATCTCTAGTCTTTCCCATTCTACTGTTTTCCTCTATTTCTTTGCATTGATCACTGAGGAAAGCTTTCTTATCTCTGCTTGCTATTCTTTGGAACTCTGCATTCAAATGGGTATATCTTTCCTTTCCTTCTTTGCCTTTAGCTTCTCTTCTTTTCTCAGCTATTTGTAAGGCCTCATCAGACAACATTTTACCTTTTTGCATTTATTTTCCTTGGGAATGGTCTTGATCACTGCCTCCTGTACAATGTCATGAAGTTCATGTACCTGTCCCTAGTTCTTCAGGCTCTCTGTATATCAGATCTAATCCCTTGAATCTATTTGTCACTTCCACTGTATAACTGTAAGGGATTTGATTTAGGTCATACCTCAGTGGTCTAGTGGTTTTCCCTACTTTCTTCAATTTAAGCCTGACTTCGGT
This sequence comes from Nanger dama, assembly GCA_917880005.1. Classification (NCBI taxonomy): domain Eukaryota; kingdom Metazoa; phylum Chordata; class Mammalia; order Artiodactyla; family Bovidae; genus Nanger; species Nanger dama. The sequence goes on from CAKJTW010000026.1 coordinate 15,840,868, forward strand.
AAAGCCTCTGTCTACAATGCGGGAGACCCAGGTTTGAGCCCTGGGTTGGGAAGGTCCCCTGGAGAAGGAAATGGCGATCCACTCCAGTACTATTGCCTGGAGAATCTCATGGACAGAGGAGCCTGGCAGGCTGCAGTCTATGGGGCTGCAGAGAGTCGGACACGACTGAGCAGCTTCCCTTCACTTCACTTTGCAGCCACAGCTCCTGGTCTTTTTTTTGCTGACTGTGTAGAGCTTCTCTATCTTTGCTGCTGCTGCTAAGTCGCTTCAGTCATGTCCGACTCTGTGTGACCCCAGAGATGGCAGGCACCAGGCTCCCCCGTCCCTGGGATTCTCCAGGCAAGAACACTGGAGTGTGTTGCCATTTCCTTCTCCAATGCATGAAAGTGAAAAGTGAAAGTGAAATCGCTCAGTCGTGTCCAACTCCTAGTGACCCCATGGACTGCAGCCCACCAGGCTCCTCTGCCCATGGGATTTTCCAGGCAAGAGTACTGGAGTGGGTTTTCAGCTGCAAAGAATATAATCAATCTGATTTTTGTATTTACCATCTGGTGATGTCCATGTGTAGAGTCTTCTCTTGTGTTGTTGGAAGAGGGTGTTAGTTATGACCAATGTGTTCTATTGGCAAAACTCTGTTAGCCTTTGCCCTGCTTCATTTTGTACTCCAAGGCCAAATTTGCCTGTTCCTCCAGGTATCTCTTGAGTTGCTTCTTTAGCATTCCAGTCCCCTGTAATGAAAAGGACATCTTTTTTGGTGTTAGTTCTAGAAGGTCTTGTAAGTCTTCATAGAACCATTCTTCTTCAGCTTTTTTAGCATTACTGTTCAGGAAATAGACTTGGATTACTGTGATATGGAATGGTTTGCCTTGGAAATGAACAGAGATCATTCTGTCAATTTTCAGCTTGCATCCAAGTATTGCATTTCATAACCTCAGATATGCAGATGACATAACCCTTATGGCAGAAAGTGAAGAAGAACTAAAGATCCTCTTGATTAAAGTCAAAGAGGAGAGTGAAAAGTTGGCCTAAAGCTCAACATTCAGAAAACTAAGATCATGGCATTGGTCCATCCCATCACTTCATGGCAGATAGATGGGGAAACAATGGAAACAGTGGCTGACTTTATTTTTGGGGCTCCAAAATCACTACAGATGGTGATTGAAGCCATGAAATTAAAAACCCTTACTCCTTAGAAGGAAAGTTATGACCAACCTAGATAGCATATTCAAAAGCAGAGACCTTACTTTGTCCACAAAGGTCCATCTAGTCAAGGCTATGGTTTTTCCAGTAGTCATGTATGGATGTGAGAATTGGACTATAAAGAAAGCTGAGTGCTGAAGAACTGATGCTTTTGAACTGTGGTGTTGGAGAAGACTCTTGAGAGTCCATTGGACTGCAAGGAGATCCAACCAATTTATCCTAAAGCAGATCAGTCCCAAGTGTTCATTGGAAGGACTGATGTTAAAGCTGAAACTCCAATACTTTGGCCACCTAACGTGAAGAGCTGACTTATTTGAAAAGACTCTGATGCTGGGAAAGATTTAGGGCAGGAGGAAAACGGGACAACAGAGGACGAGATTGTTGGATGGCATCACTGACTCAATGGACATGAGTTTGGGTAGACTCTGGCAGTTGTTGATGGACAGGGAGGCCTGGTGTGCTGCAGTTCATGGGGTTGAAAAGAGTCAGACACAACTGAACAGAACTAAACTGTATTTCAGACTCTTTTGTTGACTATGATGGCTACTCCATTTCTTCTAAGGGACTCTTGCCCACAGTAGTAGATATAAGGGTCATCTGAGTTAAATTCACCCATTCCAGTCCATTTTAGTTTGCTGATTCCTAGAATGTCGACGTTCACTCTTGCTATCTCTTGTTTGACCACTTCAAATTTGCCTTGATTCATGGACCTAACATTTGAGATTGCTATGCAATATTGCTCTTTTCAGCATCAGACTTTACTTCCATCACCAGTCACATCCACAACTGGGTGTTGTTTCTGCTTTGGCTCCATCTCTTCATTCTTTCTGGAGTTATTTCTCCACTGATCTCCAGTAGCATATTGGGTACCTACCAGCCTGGGGAGTTCATCATTCTGTGTCCTATCTTTTTGCCTTTTCATTCTGTTCATGGGGTTCTCAAGATAAGAATACTGAAGTGGTTTGCCATTCCCTTCTCCAGTGGACCACGTTTTATCGGAACTCTCCACCATGACTGGTCCATCTTGGTGATCCTACATAGCATTCATAGTTTCTTTGAGTTAGATAGGCTGTGGTCCATGTGATCAGTTTGGTTAGTTGTCTGTGACTGTGGTTTTCATTCTCTCTGCCCTCTGATGGATAAGGATAAGAGGCTCATGGAAGCTTCTTGATCAGAGAGACTGACTGAGGGGGAAACTGGGTCTTGTTCTTATAGATGGAGCCATGCTCAGTAAATCGTGAATCTAATTTTCTGTTGGTGGGTGGGGCTGCGTTCCCTCCCTGTTGTTTGACCTGAGGCCAAACTCTGGTGGAGGTTATGAAGATAATGGGAATCTCCTTCAAAAGGCAGGCAGTGCTGGACTCAGTCCCCTCGACCCTGCAGCAGGCCACCGCCAACCCAAGCCTCCGCCAGAGACTCCTGGACACTCACAGACAAGTCTGGGTCAATCTCCTTTGGGGTCACTGCTTCTTTCTCCTGGGTCCTGATGTGTACAAAGTTTTGTGGCAGAGTAGATGGATGGAGATAGAAGGACGTGTGCTCATCTCCTGTAAGAATTCAAAACTTACAACTCAAAACTGAACAACGGTCAACAGGAGAATGCTGAATCTCACTAAAAAGATACCCCATGTCCAAGGGCAAAGGAGAAGCCCCAGCAAGATGGTAGTAGGGGCGAAATCTCGTTTAGAATCAAATCCCATACCCGCCAGCAACGCTTGGAGGGCTCAAGCAAACCTTGTGTGCACCAGGACCCAGAGACCCCACAAAGCCCGAACCAGAACTGTGTTGATGTCTCCTGTGGAGGTATGGGTCAGCAGTGGCCTGCCGCAGGGGCAGGGGGCTCTTGGTGCAGCATACCTGGGAATGGCATAAGCTCTTTTGGGGAAGGTCGCCACTAGCCTCACCAAGAAGCAGCCAAAACTTGCCCCTTCAGGATCTGGTGAAATTCCACAGCCTTATGGGGCAAGGGCAGCCCCTACTTTCTTATGTTCCTCTCTGTCGCCACCTATGGGCTGAACACAGAACTTCTCTTCAAAATCTGCTCTGTACTAAGGTTTTATCAGTCTGTTCTTTATTTTACTTTTCAGTACACTTTACGGATGGGCAAAAGGGAAGGGATTTTCTCTCCCATTCTTTCTCCTTTTTCTTCTCTAGTGCAAAGCCTCTCTGTTCTCCTAAATCTGAAGTTCTGCACTCATCGAGCTCCTTGGGAATCTCAGCTTCAGCCACAAGTAGTTTGCCAAGGAATTTTTTCTGGACGAATGCACACTGTCCCTCAAAGGAATCCTGGTGAATTTGATTTTCTCAATTTTGTTACAGCAATTTAGGGTCAAAGGATAGGGCATCCAGTGGAGGACTTATCGGAACTCTGATGGACAGGGGTCAGTGCTCATTTACGGATTAGTAAGCGTGAATCAAGAGTTGGTCCAATTTGACTTCCCTCCACATCCCTTCCTAAGAATACCCTGAGGCCAAAATAAACTTTGTCACTCTTCCCTTTCTTCCCTGACTGCCTCTATTTATATACATCCTTCCTTTTCATCTGGAAAATTCCTATGATTCTTTAAGATCCAGTTCCAAGGGTCTTATGATCCCCTTTTCTGTGAAGGCTTCTCTGGCTCCCCTCATGGGAGCATTCTTCTCATTGTTCTCTTGACATGTTGAGCAGACTCTACCATGGCCTTGACTTGATTGAATTTGTTTTGCTGTTTGCTCTCTTCCTTCTCACAAGACATGAGCTCCTCAAGAAAAGAAACCATCAATATACAACCTGTGTCCTTAGTTTCTTGACCAATACTAGGCAAGCATAGAGGTTCAATGGATGTTTGTTGAATGAATTAAAACTTGCATCGTGTTTAGATTTGGATAGAAAGATGGAATCCATATGTTTTGGATTCAGGATCTAGTTCTCTGCTGCTGCTGCTGCTAAGTCGCTTCAGTTGTGTCTGACTCGGTGCGACCCCATAGATGGCAGCCCACCTGGCTCCCTTGTCCCCAGGATTCTCCAGGCAAGGACACTGGAGTGGGTTGCCATTCCCTTCTCCAATGCATGAAAGTGAAAAGTGAAAGTGAAGTCACATGTCATGTCCAACTCTTAGTGACCCCATGGACTGCAGCCCACCAGGCTCCTCCACCCATGGGATTCTCCAGGCGAGGGTACTGGAGTGGGCGCCATTCCCTTCTCCAATGCATGAAAGTGAAAAGTGAAAGTGAAGTCACTTGTCGTGTCCGACTCTTAGTGACCCCATGGACTGCAGCACACCAGGATCCTCCGCCCATGGGATTTTCCAGGCAAGGGTACTGGAGTGGGTGCCATTGCCTTCTCCAATAGTTCTCTGACCAGGGATCAAACCTGGGCCCCTTGCATGGGGAGGATGGAGTCTTAGCCACTGGACCACCAGGGAAGTCCCAAAGGTCTTTTTAGAAACAATATATCTATGATGTCCACAGATGGCAAATATATGCCATACTTAGTTCTATTCTCTCCACTCCTGGTCCATCTTCCACGGCAAAGGTCAATAAATGACCACGAAACATTTCTCCACTGAACCATTCTGAGACTCCAGAATTAAGACAGGATTTCAGATAATCATCAGCAAACTAATCTGATCTGGTACATAATCCATGGACCTAGACTCTGCATTGGCCACCGACATGGATGACTTGCTTCTGATCCTTTATACTTCTGAGATGTTTGCTCATTCTCATCTCACAGCCAGTCTCTGCCTAGTGGTTTTTCAGAACTTCCTGCTTAACTACGCTCAGTTATGTGAGTCCTGTGATGAGGCCATGTGCAGTTTGAAAAAAGGGTTCTTGTTGTTTTCAAGTTCTCATGTGGGTATGCATCTGATGGGGGTTGAGGGAAGGGTGTAGCAATGAATCCTGGCTCTGTCTCTTCTATTTTACATCCTGTTTTATACCAGAACCTCACTGCAACCTTGTGAAGAAGGTATTATAATTGCATCTCACACATCCAGGGAAGTTTGAAAGTAAACATAAGTTTCTGACCCAGAGGCTGTAATCTTGGTGCTCAGTCTATGTTAGGATAAAAACAGCTGGGAGGGGACCTCATTGAAGTAGACACCGTCCTTATATGTAGACAAAAATAAAACAAACAAAAAGTCGAAACCAAGCTCCATCGATTGAAACCGAATTAAACCAAACCCAAACAAATAACGGCAACAAAAACCCTTGCAGCTGAGTCTCTTTGCAGCTATCTATTATCCAGAGAGACTAAAGGGGCCCTTTTCTTGCTATTATCCTCCTCCGCCCTCTCCCACTGAGCAGAAGACCTTCTGTTCTCTGTAGCTAATCATTAATCAACACGTACCTTCAAGTTGTGTCTGATTCTCTGTCTCCCAATTATCCAAAGAAATAATTTGGCCAAGTGACCAAGGCAGGCCTATTTGCTAACAAAGGGGTACTTCTGTCTCTGTGGAATAGAAATGAATATTCTGTGAAATATCAAGTCACCAGTCATTGTGGCGATTTGTGATCTGGAACCCCTTGGGTTCTCAGTGAATCTCTGGTGTTTAATTAAGCCGAGGGTTTCCAGAGTCAGCCTCTCTGAAAATATCTTCAGCCACTTTATGGCAACTGAGTAGAGGGATTAGAGGAATAACAGTTTACAGAACTGATAGGAGCCTGGCATAATGAGTCAAGACTGGGTCCAGGACTCAGGGCTCGGTTTAAGTACTGAGGGTCACGTAGATTAAATTTCTGTTCGCACCATGGAGTGTTCATTGTGTGAGAGAGGGTAGCTACTTCAGACAGCGTGCCCCAGAGCACTGTACCAGCATCTGCGGAGGCCCGGGCCCCCTCGAGAAGGTTCCCTGGGAGGAGGAAGCAGGCCATCCCTCACTGGCCTGAAGGAATTGCTGGGTGAATGTGTACCCCAGTCACCTCTGAACAATCCATTTGTCACTCTCCTTATATGATTCTGAGAAATATATTTTGCTTTATTAATGAAATTAATGATGTAGAAGGGTAGGATGGGACAGAGAGAGGCTCGTGAGGGAGGCGACATACATATTCATTTAGCTGATTCATTTTGTTGTATAGCCGAAACTAACATAACATTGTAAAGCAATTAGACTCCAATAATAAAAATAGGGATATCAAAAAATAATATAAACTAAGTGGTGAAGATGATAGTTACTGCTCCTCTTTACTGAACATGTTCCACAGTGCCTGGCATATGGCAAGAATTTCATAAGCATCATGACCTTGAATCCTTGAAAGTGCTCCATAAGGTGGTACAATTTTTACCCATGATGTGCTTAGCTGCTCAGTCATGTTCAACTCTTTATGACCCCACGGACTGTAGCCTTCCAGACTCCTCTGTCCATGGGGATTCTCCAGGAAAGAATACTGGAGTGGGTTGCCATGCCCTCCAGGGGATTGTCCCAACCCAGGGATCAAACCCAGCTCTTTCACATTGCAGGCAGATTCTTTACTGCCTGAGCCACCAGCGAAGCCCAAGAATATTGGTGTGGGTAGCCTATCCCTTCTCCAGGGGAACTTCCCAACCCAGGAATAGAACCGGGTTCTCCTGCACTGCAGAAGGATTCTTTTTTTTTACCTTGACTTTTTATTTTTTTTTAAATTTTATTTTTACTTTATTTTACTTTACAATACCGTATTGATTTTGCCATACATTGACATGAATCCGCCACGGGTATATACGAGCTCCCAATCCTGAATCCCCTCCCACCCCCCACCCCACATCATTTCTCTGGATCACCCCCGTGCACCAGCCCCAAGCATCTTGTATCCTGTATTGAACATAGGCTGGCGCTTTGTTTCTTACATGATAGTATACATGTTTCAATGCCATTCTCCCAAATCATCCCACCCTCTCCCTCTCCCTCACAGTCCAAAAGTCCATTCTATACATCTATGTCTCTTTTGCTGTCTCGCATACAGGGTCATCATTACCATCTTTCTAAATTCCATATATATGTGTCAGTATACTGTATTGGTGCTTTTCTTTCTGGCTTACTTCACTCTGTATAATCAGCTCCAGTTTCATCCATCTCATTAGAACTGGTTCAAATGTATTCTTTTTAATGGCTGAGTAATACTCCATTGTATATATGTACCACAGCTTTCTTATCCATTCATCTGCTGATGGACAGTATAAAACTCCTAGAGGAGAACATAGGAAAAACACTCTCTGACATAAATCACAGCAGGATCCTCTATGATCCACCTCCCAGAATACTAGAAATAAAAGCAAAAGTAAACAAATGGGATCTAATTAAAATTAAAAGCTTCTGCACAACAAAGGAAACTATAAGCAAGGTGAAAAGACAGCCTTCTGAATGGGAGAAAACAATAGCAAATGAAGCAGCTGACAAACAACTAATCTCAAAAATATACAAACAACTTATGCAGCTCAACTCCAGAAAAATAAATGACCCAATCAAAAAATGGGCCAAAGAACTAAACAGACATTTCTCCAAAGAAGACATACAGATGGCTAACAAACACATGAAAAGATGCTCAACATCACTCATTATCAGAGAAATGCCAATCAAGACCACAATGAGGTACCATTTCACACCAGTGAGAATGGCTGCAATCCAAAAGTCTACATGCAGATAGATTCTTTATCAGCTGAGCTACTTGGGAAGCCCATTTTTACCCATATGTTACAGATATTTGAGCTTGAGATTCAGGTTAGATGATCACTTGCCCAGGAACTTATAGCTATAAAGGTGTAGAGGTAGGGTTCAAACACAAGTCTGTCTGACGCAAGTCTGAACTCTAAACTGTTAGGTTATACTGGTTCCTTTCCGACAGAAGGGGATTAATCATTCTTTGACCATGTGAAGCCACAGGGAGCAGTGTAGCTGGGTTCTGATGCAGCTGAGAACATCTCTTTTTGTGTTAGTGGTGGATGAGAAAAATCTAATTCACTGTGTTGAGCTGGCAGGAAAGGTTGGGGCTTCAACACATGTCTTGTGTGGCTTGACTTTGTATTATTCAGATGTAGGGGGAAATGATTTGTTTTGAGGCTTAATGTGGCTCTCTACTTTACAACCACATTCAACTGAAAGTGGCAAAGATCTGTGAAATCATTCATTCAAGTCCACACATCCCATAGTTGAAGCAAATGTAATATACACCTTGTTCAAGGTCAGGTGGGTCAGTACAGGTAAGAGTTGTAATCAGACCCAACCTGGTCTGTTTAGATCATTCTAATACTCTGTATAAAATGTCAGATCGACTCCCCCTCTGAACAAAGGCAACTCACAGTATTTTGACTTTACTGTGGCAGCCTTGGCAAAATTTATTCAGAATTTAAGAATGTGAGAGGGATCAAGGGAAGGCAATGTGGTTAGTGGAAGGAAAATTGGAATGAGGTGCTATTTATTCTTTCATTTATTTATTTAACTATCACTGTCTGGAAACATTGGTTCTAAGACCAGTTCTAGTGCTGGCTGTGTCATTTATGTTGAGCCTGTCTTTCCTCATCTAACATTTGAGAGTACTGAAATTCATCAAGAAATTTAAATATGGAAAAGATTTTGATCTCATTGGTGATCATAGAAATTCAGTTTAATCCACTGAGTTACCATTTTTGTTTTTACTGATTGGAACAGCAAGAACACATAGAAGATAATGTCTAAGGCAAACAAGGATGTGATTTAAAAAAAAAGAAAAAAAAAGACAGTCTCGAATATATATTGGTATAAATTTTCTGAAAGGAATGTAATGGGTTAGTAAGAACTATTAAAATACCCACACTCCTTGACTGAGGGATTCCACTTCTGAGAATCAGTTCTAAGTACATTCTAAGAAGGACTCTGCGGGAACTTCCCTGACTGCCCAGTGGCTAAGACTCTGAACCTCGATGGCAAGGGGCATGGGTTCAGTCCCTGGTTGGGGAAATAAGATCCCAAATGCTGTGCTGCCAAATAAATAAATAAACATAGAAGGAATCTGTGTTTACAGTTATGTTCAATAATATTTTAAATAGCCAGGACATGGAAGCAACCTAGATGTCCATCAGCAGATGATTGGATAAGAAAGCTGTGGTACATATACACAATGGAATACTACTCAGCCCTTAAAAAGAATAAATTTGACTCAGTTCTAATGAGATGGATGAAATTGGAACCGATTATACAGAGTGAAGTAAGCCAGAAAGAAAAACACCAATACAGTATACTGACACATATATATGGAATTTAGAAGACAGTAATGATGACCCTATATGTGAGACAACAAAGAGACACAGAGGTATAGAGTGGACTTTTGGACTCTGAGGGAGAGGGAAAGGGTGGGATGGTTTGGGAGAGTGGCAATGAAACATGTATATTTTCTTGTAAGAAACGAAGCGCCAATCTATGTTCAATGTAGGATGCAGGATGCATGGGGCTGATGCACAGGATGATTCAAGTAGAGGATGTGGGGTGGAAGGTGGGAGGGGGCTTCGGCATTGGGAGATTGTGTTCACCTATGGCTGATTCATGTCAATGTATGGCAAAACAAATACAGTATTGTAATTTAAAAAAATAAATAAAAAAATAAATATTACAGAAAACAGGGAAACAACCCAACTGCTAAATCAAATGGATAATAGTTAGATAGAGGATAGTTTATTCACAGTATGAAATGTTAGGCAGCTGATAAGGGAAGTGATTATCATGGGGTTTCTATAGTAACACAGAAAATATTTGATATAACATTAATTGAAAAGTAGAAAATATTTATTATTACCATACAGGTAAGGAAAGAGCTTCATAGAAGAACAGAATCAAGTGCTCCAAAGTATTGTGGTAGGGTGGATTGTTTTCTGAAGTTTTGAAATATGTTTATGTTACTGTTTTACTTGGGGCAAAATCAGAACAGACCATGGTGTCAGACAGAGTGGATTTGAATCCCATAGTTGTCACTTACAAGCAATGTGATTGTAAATGTGACAATTGGATCTATTTCATAAGGTAGATGTGGAGATTAGATAAAGTCTTAGAGGATCAGTTCTCATGCAGTGCTTGCTTGATTGAAGTCTATTAATGAATATTTATTACTTTTTTTTGAGAAGTTTTAATGTATTGTTGGATCACAATGATTGAAAACAAAGCAAAAATTCGGTGAATTAGATGATCTCCAAGAGTTTTTCTTGCTCTAAATTTTAACACTTCTCCCTTGAAATATGTTTCAGTACACTTTTCATGATAGAGATATATTTGTAGATTAATATAGGGCCCCAATGTTTTGCCAGAGTTGTAGAGTTTTGAAAATATAATTTCCTTGAGAAATACAATGAGACTATTTCTACCTATAATCTGAACTCACCCTTTCTTGAGAATGTAGAGAAGATGCAGATTTTATAATATTCAATGGATTTGGATTTTTATAATATTCAAGCTGGTTGGTTGGGAAGTGTTCCGTTCCCTCACTTTCTTCTAAAAGCTGCCTTTGGTTCTATACAGAAATAGAAAAATGGGATTATGGATGTACTGAGAGCAATGGAAGAATCTATATGATGCTATATATTTAGAGTTGTCCTAAATCTTGCATTTCCTAAAGCTTAGGATGTGCAGGGTATTTGAATGGTCATTTTCTTGGTGCAAAAAAAAAAAAAAAATTTAGTATCTCTTATAGAAACAGATGTATAAAAGTTTCTGGGGAGTGAAATGGTTCTTTCAAAATGACTTTTGGATGATACATGTATAAGTGAATCAGACAGATATCGATTAAATGTCCTTCCAACACAAAACAAATTGACCAGATGTGCGAAGGATTTTGCCAAATCCCAGCATTTGATATCCCCCAATGACATTCAGTTCTGATTTCCAGCAAAGCTTGAAAGGTGGAAATTTTGCCTGGAGATGTTTTAGTGGAGTAAGAAGTGAAGCAGAAAAAACCAGAAAGAGGCACTCTGAGGCAGAGAAGCTTCTAACCCTTTTCTTCATATCCATGTAGATACTATGCAAAAGGGAAAACAAAGAGATGAACCTGAAAAAGCTTCTGTGTTGTATGTGTTCATTTCCCTCTGTTCTGTGAGATGGCACGAAGGAGACCCGTCTGCTGCTGCTGCTCTTTTGTCTGCACCACTGGGATCGTAGCTCCCTGCTGCTGTTGCTACTGATCAGTTGCTTCAGTTGTGCAAACTTATGCGACCCCATGGACCATAGCTCACACGGTTCCTCTGTCCATGGGATTTTCCTGGCGAGAATATTGGAGTGAGTAGCCACTCCCTTCTCCAGGGGATCTTCCCAACCCAGGGATCAAATGCATGTCTCCTATGTCTCTTGCACTGGCAAGTGGATTCTCTACCACTGAGCCATCTGGGGAGTCCCCTTAGTTCCCTGACCACGCTCAAACCTGCACCCCCTGCAATGAAAGCTCGAAGTGTTAAACACTGGACCACCAGCGAAGTCTGAAGACCCAAGTACTTTAAGACCAAAGGTGGAGACCAAGTCAGATTCCGTTAAGAGGAACTTTAGATGACATCAGGTGTTTTCAGGGTGTATGGCCGTACGACCTTATTTACAAAGCAGAAATAGAAACAGATGTAGAAAACACATCTATGGATACCAAGAGGAATAGGGGGTGTGGGATGAATTGAGAGATTGATATTGACATATATACACTATTGATACTATGTCTAAAGTAGAGAACTAATGACAACCTACTGTAGAGCACAGGGAACCCCACTCCGTGCTCTGTGCTGACTTAAATGGGAAGGAAATCCAAAAAAGAGGGAGTATATGTATAGCTGATTTACTTGGCTGTACAGTAGAAACTAACAACATTGTAAAGCAACTATACCCCCCCCCAAAATGAAGAATGTCAGAGGGAAACTTGACTTACTGTAAATGTAGTAATTCCAACAATTTCATAATATTTTATACAATGGGAGTCCCCCTCTGTTGGAAAAGTTATACCATACCTTTCTGATTTTACAGACCAATGGGGCTCCCCTTGAAGAGATGCTTCAATTATCTGAGAGCCATACCTTTTCAAACTCTTTTGCTTACTTGTAGCAAGTTAAAGAATTACCAAACAGTGTCAGCTTCCTTGTATTCTATCTCTGGGGCTTTTATCAGTTGTGTGATAGATCTGAGCATCCCACCTGGGCACTCATTGGCCATGGTGACCAATTCTCAAGGCTTGATAAGAAAAGTTAAACAGAGACCAAGGCAAGTGGTTCCTAAAGGTGGTGGTGGAGGAGGTGAGTGGGTGTGCCACCTTAGGATTGGTCTTGAATGGAGGTTGGATAGCACTTGACTCTGGAATGAGTGTTTACGAGTATCTTTGAAACTTGAGTAAGTTTAGGGGAAGTGTTGCAAATGCAGGGCTCAGCATCACCTGATAACATAGATATTCAATCTTATCTTTAAGTTGTATCCATTTCTAGCTACATGGTTGAAGCCTGTTTTGGTCAACAGCACAAGCTTGGTAATGAGGTCTAAGAACTTGAGGAGTGACTTGAAATTTCTGCTCTAATCTGCTTTAGCTTGATCAAGGAATTCCATTCATGCTGTGGGGAGATTTAGAGGTTTGGGATCTCAAATATGCAAGACAAGTTTGTTTGTTTGTTTGTTTGTTTTTAACTTTTATTGCTAGACAGAGGCCATGGCAAAGTCCTCTGGAGACAAAATCACCGCTTCCACCATCCCTGACAGCACTGTCAACCCATTCTTCAGGATTTGTATCACTCAACAGTGTTTGGAGAATATGACATTGATAATTCTAATGGACTCCTGTTAAGATATCTTGGGTCAGGTGCCTCTGGTATCAAATTGATCAATGGTACCTCATTCCTGGCTCTGCTAGTGCACTAAACATCCTTGACACCTATTAATTTGAAGGATATAAAAATCTCACTATTATGAGTTTGCTGCTGAGTGATTGACACTGCTATTCTGTCCTTTATAGTCCCTGGTCAACATATTCACCAGTTGACTCAATCTGAGCATGACTGGGAAATACATGGCTTTTCTCTCATTGTTTCCAACCAGGAAAATTATCTCATATCAAGTTAGTCTACTGCTCTTTGATGAAATAGAGAAAACCCACTGCCTTGGTAGAGATTAGTAGATCTGAAGAGTGGCTATTCAAACACTGTGCTGTGCTGTGTCCTTCCCAGCCTGTTCTCACCAGGTCACATGGTCACAGCAGAAGGCTAGCAAACACTGGGACGGAAGGAAGCCCAGTGCATATAGGAAACTCTTTCATTCCAAAGACACAACTTTCTCAAGCCAGCTTAATGCCTCTTTTATTGTCTCTCTTGGCAGAGCATGAGCTGTACTCTGATGAGGAGCCTAAAAGCTAGAACAGGTACCAAGGAAACTTCCTCTCATCTCCATGGTTATTTTTCAGGGAGGCTTTAATCTGTCCACAATAGGACGATAGGATGGTGCTGAGTTCTGCTCCAGGAAGCAGATTGAAGTCAGGACTTGCAAATAAAGCAAGGGGTGGGAGATGAGTTGATGTTACCCAGGGAACAAATTTTCAAAAGGAAGACTCCTTCAGTGTTTGTCTTTGTCTTCATTTTAATGATGAGGAAACTAATGAGGGAAAGCTGATTTAGAGTTTTTTCCTTCCATATTACATAGGAGGGCATGGTTTGGTGGTCGGAGGGTGGGGATATTGTAGCATTTCCACTTACCAAGCCTCTGTATTTAATGTTATCTCTTATTTCATCTTGCCTCCCAGTCACTGATCTATTTTCCATTTTGTAAACCCGATAGCAACCAATCCAATAGGGCAGAATGATATGAGAAGCACAAACCCTGATGTGAAACATACATAACCGACCAGAAATGGCATTTCAAAAACAGTGTCATCTTTTGTAAAGCTGGTTTCAAAGGTCAAAGCTAAAACACATTGTACGCTGGCCACAATATATCAGGCCATCACATGGTGTCTTCCCCAAGTGTTCAACAGCTGGGATGTCTGATTTTATCAGTCTCATAAAATAGAGTGTGGTGCTTAGGATGTCCTGGAACCAGAGGGGCTCGTTTGGAGTCCTTGCTTCACCAACTTATCAGCGGTGTGATCCAGGCTGAGTTCTCTCACTTTGCTCTCCTATAATATGAAGACCATGTTCATAACCACAATGGTACAGATACTGTTGATGAGTAAGAGAGTATGGGCAAACATCTGCTGCTAAGTACCTGTGCTTAGCACTGACTCAATGTCTATTTATGATAAGCAAGTAATTAGTAAACACCTGCTGTATGTAGGACCTTGTGTTAGGCACAAAACTTATCACTCTGAGGTATCAAAGTCTATCTCAAAAAACAAAATAAGGCTTTTGGTGCTATTTTGACCTGCTAAGCTAGGGAACCAGAAAGCCAAATAAAAGTTCTTTAATATTCATAACAAATTCAAGCTAAATTCATGAACAAAGAGCATTCTATGTGAGCAATTTCTGAACTATCTGTGAAAGTTTTGAATTCATTGAATATTTCTTGGATGCCCTTCCAAATGACTAATTTTGGTGTCAGAATTACTGTTTATTTCTGGTGGCGTGAAATTCCACACCTAACTCCCATCCAAAGGTACATCTGTCTCTGTCTTCTTAAGTCCGTCTGTTCTCTTCTGGTGATGCTTGCATTAGGATGATGCTTTTAGCAAAATTGGGCTTGTAATAGATGCTGGAGTGAGAGATGGGGCACCAAACAAAATTAGGCTCATTTTTTTGGGTGCATTTAAGTGCTCACTCCTGCCCCAAATGGTAAATTACAAAGATGATCATGGGACCCTGAAGAGTTGATGGATTCCCTACTTCAAATTGCTAGACAGTTATGTGAGTGAGGATGATTTTCTTAGTGTTAAAACTGTTCCCTGGGGGTAATTTTGGGCACGTTGGGAAGCTGCATTAACTACTTTTGGCTCCTAGACAGCCATTGCTAAGTGGGCCCTGAAGTGTTCACACGACCATAAAGTGGTGCCCCAGTAAGAATAATCAGCACAGATCTTTGTGGTGATAAAGGCTTGGGAGGTTTTACTGAAAGAAATATCCTGACTCTATAATTCTCTTGAAAATGAACCTTTCCAAAAGATAAAACCTGCAGGTATGGAATGACTTGCTACTGCTGCTGATCTTTATAATGCCTTGCTAAGAAATCAGGCTTTCTGGATCTCAAAGACATTTTGTGAGCATTAACACAATGGTTATTCATAGTACTGTCAAGGAGGAAGTGGGGGTGAGGATGTTGCTTTTCAGGGTTACAGGACTTCATGGGAGGAGCTGCACATTTAGAATCAAGATAACCTGAACTCTAATTGGGCTTGGCTATTTCTTATTCACGTGGCCTTAAGCAGTTCATTTTCTATCTTTGGGCCTCAATTCTATTGTTCATAAAACAGTGGTATTGGATTAGATCGAAGACAGCATATTCCTGGCAAGTATGCTACCTTCATCTCAACCTGTACCTGTAACAGACATTGTTGATGCTGTTGTTTAGTTTATAAGTGGTATCTGACTCTGCAACTCCATGAACTGTGGCATGCCAGGCTTCCCTGTCCTTCACTACCTCCTGGAGTTTGCTCAAACTCATCCACTGAGTTGGTGATGCCATCCAACCATCTCATCCTCTGTTGCCCCCCTTCCCCTCTTGTCCTAAGTCTTTTCTAGCATCAGAGTCTTTTCAATGAGTTGCCTCATCGCACCAAATGGCAAAAGTATTAGAGCTTCATCTTCAGCATCAGTCCTTCCAATGACTATTCAGGGTTTATTTCATTTAGTATTGACTGATTCAGTTTCCTTGCGTTCCAGGAGACTCTCAAGAATCTTCTCCAGGACCACAGTTCAAAAATGTGAATTCTTTGGTGCTTAGCCTTCTTTGTGGTCCAGTTCTCACATCTGTACATGACTACTAGAAAACCATAGCTTTGACTATACAGATCTTTGTTGGCAAAATGATGTCTCTGCTTTTTAATACACTGTCTAGGTTTGTCATAGCTTTCCTTCCAAGGAGCAAGAGTCTTTTAATTTCATGGATACAGTCACTATCCACAGTGATTTTGGAGCCCAATAAAATAAAATCTGTCACTGTTTCCACTTTTCACCATTTATTTGCCATGAAGTGATGGGACAAGATGTCACGATGTTAGTTTTTTGAATGTTGAGTTTCAAGTCAGCTTTTTACTCTCCTCTTTATCCTCACCAGGAGGCTTACCTGGTGGCTCAGATGGTAAAGAATCTGCCTGCAGTGCAGAGACCCAGTTTGATCCCCCGGTCAGAGAGATCCCCTGGAGAAGTGAATGCTATTCACTCCAGTATTCTTGCCTGGGATGTCCCATGGACAGAGGAGTCGGGTGGGCTACAGTCCATGTGGTCACAAAGAGTCAGACCTGACTGAATGACTAACATTTTCACTTTTCATTGCTGATTGGTCAAGGCAAAATCTCAGACTGAGTGTCAGAGGCTTCAGATCAATATCACCTCTTTCCATACGTCAACCACAATACCAACCCACCACACAGGCATGTGTAATGGGATCAAGAAAGGTTACATGAGGCACTTCCTTGATAGTCCAGTGGTTAAGAATCTGCCTTACAATTTATGGGATGCAAGTTTGATTCCTGGTCAAAGAATGAAGATCCCACATGCCACAGAGCAATTGAACCTGGGTTCAGCTGTGGTGCTGAGTCCACACACCGCAGCTAGCAAGTCTGTGCACCACAACATGAGATCTCACATGATACAATGAAGAGCCCTCGGGCAGCAACTGAGACCCAAGGCAGCTAAATACATAAATATAAGTAAATAAATAAAAAGAAAGGTGACATGAGATGCTGGAATGAGACGTAGAATGCAGTTGACCACATGCTCAGTAATTATGGGTTGAAACTTTCCACCTTCACAATTAAGTTTCAATATGCATTATGCCACTGGAAACAGAATGAGCAGTGAGCGAAAGGGTGGGTTCTGTGTTCAAATCCTAGCTTCACATTTTGTTAGCTGGCTCATGTAACCTCTCTGTGCCTTGGTTTCTACTTCATAGGATGATTGTGAGGTTTTGCCCAGGTAAGGCATGAAAATATTTAACACAGTGATTTCAATCTCCCTAAGTGCTTATTAGATAGAGTGCCTGATGAACTATGGAATGAGGTTCGTGACACTGTACAGGAGACAGAGATCAAGACCAACCCATGGAAAAGAAATGCAAAAAAGCAAAATGGCTGTCTGGGGAGGCCTTACAAATAGCTGTGAAAAGAAGAGAGGCGAAAAGCAAAGGAGAAAAGGAAAGATACAGACATCTGAATGCAGAGTTCCAAAGAATAGCAAGAAGAGATAAGAAAGCCTTCTTCAGCGATCAGTGCAAAGAACTAGAGGAAAACAACAGAATGGGAAAGACTAGAGATCTCTTCAAGAAAATTAGAGATACCAAGGGAACATTTCATGCAAAGATGGGCTTGATAAAGGACAGAAATGGTATGGACCTAAGAGAAGCAAAAGATATTAAGAAGAGGTGGCAAGAATACACAGAAGAACTATACAAAAAAGATCTTCACGACCCAGATAATCATGATGATGTGGTCACTAACCTAGAGCCAGATATCTTGGAATGTGAAGTCAAGTGGGCCTTAGAAAGCATCACTACGAACAAAGCTAGTGGAGCTGATGGCATTCCACTTGAGCTGTTTCAAATCCTGAAAGAGGATGCTGTGAAAGTGCTGCACTCAATATGACAGCAAATTTGGAAAACTCAGCAGTGGCCACAGGACTGGAAAAGGTCAGTTTTCATTCCAATCCCAAAGAAAGGCAATGCCAAAGAATGCTCAAACTACCGCACAATTGCACTCATCTCATATGCTAGTAACGTAATGCTCAAAATTCTCCAAGCCAGGCCTCAGCAATACGTGAACCGTGAACTCCCTGATGTTCAAGCTGGTTTTAGAAAAGGCAGAGGAACCAGAGATCAAATTGCTAACATCCGCTGGATCATGGAAAAAGCAAGAGAGTTCCAGAAAAACATCTATTTCTGCCTTATTGACTAAGCCAAAGCCTTTGACTGTGTGGATCACAATAAACTGTGGAAAATTCTGAAAGAGATGGGAATACCAGACCACCTGACCTGCCTCTTGAGAAATCTGTATGCAGGTCAGGAAGCAACAGTTAGAACTAGACATGGAACGACAGACTGGTTCCAAATAGGAAAAGAAGTATGTCAAGGCTGTATATTGGCACCCTGCTTATTTAACTTGTATGCAGAGTACATCATGAGAAATGCTGGACTGGAAGAAACACAAGCTGGAATCAAGATTGCTGGGAGAAATATCAATAACCTCAGATATGCAGATGACACCACCCTTATGGCAGAAAGTGAAGAGGAACTAAAAAGCCTCTTGATGAAAGTAAAGAGGAGAGTGAAAAAGTTGGCTTAAAGCTCAACATTCAGAAAACAAAGATCATGGCGTCTGGTCCCATCACTTAATGGGAAATAGATGGGGAAACAGTGTCAGACTTTATTTTGGGGGCTCCAAAATCACTGCAGATGGTGACTGCAGCCTTGAAATTAAAGATGCTTACTCCTTGGAAGAAAAGTTGTGACCAAGCTAGATAGTATATTCAAAAGCAGAGACATCACTTTGCTGACTAAGGTCCATCTAGTCAAGGCTATGGTTTTCCTGTGGTCATGTATGGATGTGAGAGTTGGACCGTGAAGAAGGCTGAGCGCAGAAGAATTGATGTTTTTGAACTGTGGTGTGGGAGAAGACTCTTGAGAGTCCCTTGGACTGCAAGGAAATCCAACCAGTCCATTCTGAAGGAGATCAGTCCTGGGATTTCTTTGGAAGGAATGATGCTAAAGCTGAATCTCCAGTACTTTGGCCACCTCATGGGAAGAGTTGACTCATTGGAAAAGACTCTGATGCTGGGAGGGATTGGGGCAGGAGGAGAACGGGACAACAGAGGATGAGATGGCTGGATGGCATCACGGACTCGATGAACATGAGTCTGAGTGAACTCCGGGAGATGGTGATGGACAGGGAGGCCTGGTGTGCTGTGATTCATGGGGTTTCAAAGAGTTGGACACGACTGAGAGACTAAACTGACTGACTGAAGTGCTTATTCAGTTCAGTTCAGTTGCTCAGCCGTGTCTGACTCCTTGCTCTCCCATGAACCACAGCACGCCAGGCCTCCCTGTCCATCACCAACTTCTGAGTTTACCCAGACTCATGTGCATTGAGTCAGTGATGCCATCTAACCATTTCATCCTCTGTCGTCCTGTTCTCCTCCTGCCCTCAGTCATTCCCAGCATCAGGGTCTTTTCCAGTGAGTCAGTTCTTCACATCAGGTGGACAAAGTATTGGAGTTTCAGCTTCAACATCAGTCCTTCCAATGAACACTCAGGACTGATTTCCTTTAGGATGGACTGGTTGGATCTCCTTGCAGCCCAAGGGACTCTCAAGAGTCTTCTCCAACACCACAGTTCAAAAGCATCAATTCTTCGGTCCTCAGCTTTTTTATGGTCCAACTCTCACATCCATACATGACCACTGGAAAACCATAGCTTTGACTAGACGTACCTTTGTTAACAAAGTAATGTCTCTGTGTTTTAATATTTTGTCTAGCTTGCTGATGACTTTCCTTCCAAGGAGTAAGAGTCTTTTAATTTCATGGTTGCATTCACCATCTGCAGTGATTTTGGAGCCCCCCAAATAAAGTCAGCCACTCTTTCTCCATCTATTTGCCATGAAGTTATGGGACCAGATGCCATGGTCTTAGTTTTATGAATGTTGAGTTTTAAGCAAACATTTTCACTCTCCTCTTTGACTTTCATCAAGAGGCTCTTTAATTCTTTGTCACTTTCTGCCACAAAAGGTTGTGTCATCTGCATATCTGAGATTATTGATATTTCTCCTGGACATTCTTGACTCCAGCTTGTGCTTCTTCCAGCCCAGCATTTCTCAGTGCTTATTAAATGCTTGCAATTAATATACAGTCCTTGTTTTCTAGTAGGATAGTAAGAAGTTGAAGAAAATATTAGCTCAGATCATTGTACCCCCAAAAGTGTTCTGGCACTATTAATGATCTTGTACCCTAGAAGCCCCACTCCAAAGTCCCTCTTTGCTCTGAGCTTTCACTAGTGACTATTGATTGACAGGAACCTTGGAAATGGTTTTGTTTTATTTTTGGAAAGCTAACTTCTAGTATAACCTTATTTGTATAACTCCTGAAAATCCTGCATCTTAGTCATATTCAAGACTAGCATCTGTAGATTTTTGTCTTACCCTAAAACAAAGTGGTAAAAATGCAAAACTGAAAGGTAAATGATTTATATTTTGGGATTCTGGGAGGTCTGCTGCTTGGATGATCTTCCATGGTTCTAAGTTATTCCTACCTTTTCTTTTGGCTTGAGATGGGGACCCAGAGTGGAACCTCTCCCTTTTTGTCATTCTAAAAATTCTTACCCTAATTTCTTGCCTGCAAAAAAGAGTTTGTACTTATGGACTTGGTCAAATTGTGTGTCAAATAATGCTATTTTGAATCATCATCATGGACTTCATTTAGTGAACATCCTAAGAACACTTCCCAGTGAATCTGAGCATTTTCATTCCATAGACACAGCCTTTATTTACTTCTTACGCAGAGAGACAAAGACTCACATGAAGCCAGATGATAAGCCCCAGACCTCCCCCTCTGTCACAGCCAGCCAGACCCTAAGGAGTCTGGATGTTCCCTTGTAACCAGCACAAATGTCAGATCAGACATGCATTTGACATTACAGAGATACCACTGCACATGTAAGGGAAGGCTGAACTCTTCCAAGACAGTTTACATTGGGGCTCCATTCATAAAAGAGGAAATGCAGGGAACACAGGCAAGGCTCTCTGGCTGAATCCTGGAACTCACCAAAGAAGAATCTTCTCTGGAGAAGTTTGACTCTAAAATGGTGGTGCTTCAGAGGGGATTCCAGAGGAATCCCCCAGTTCTGATGGAAGTTATTTCCAATCAGAGATGTTTTTGCCCACTGATTCTGCCGCGGCTGCCCTGTCACTGCTCAAGTTCCTTCCTCTGGAGTTCTTGTCCTCTGTCATGAAATATCCCTAAGCTGACCCTGAACAGAACATCCTGTGTTTAGGGCCATGATAATGGCTACAGAGAAGCAGGGGCTTTTTTGTTTTTATTAAAAATATTTTGAACAAGAGACACACTGCACTGGCAGGTGAAATATTTCCACAGAGACCTGTTTGCCTGGTGCTTCATGTAATGAGAAGTGAAATTCCTGACATCTTTACCTCAGAACTCATGCATTTTTTATTCGTTTACCAGATGGCTTCTTTTTCATAACTCTTAAGTAGATTCATTTTACCACGGATGTAGTCCCACGGTAGTGGACACCTCCTATTGCACCTGATTTGGGAGCCTTAATTTTGGAGGGTTAGACATGTGCCTTGAAATTTCCACTGACTTCCTCCAATCTATCCTTGCACCAATTTGAATTTTTTTGTAACCTTGAACTTACTGAATAGCTCTCCATTTATTCAGCACATATTTATTAACTACTATGTGCAAGGCATTGCTGTAGGTGCTGCAGATGCAGCAGAAAACTGAACAGAAAAACAAAAACAAAATCATGTTCCCTCTGCTACTGTCTTTTGCAGAAGGAGAATGGACTCCCAAGTCAAATTTTGGTTCGAAGGTGGTAGTGCCATACACACGCAAGAGGTTATGAAGATTTGTTATTCACATCATGAGACACTGGGAATATCAGGAAAGATTTCAAACAGACCCAAGAAAGGCTTGAGAGAACCAAGAAAGAAGACTGGCTTGGGTTCCTTATGGTGGTTAAGGGCTAGGGCTGGGATAAAAATTCCCATACTAGAATAAGGAGCTTGCGTAATTTGAACTTTCCACCAGCACCCATCAGTAGGAAATACCCAGGCTTTCTTAATAGCTTGCCTAGATGTGGGGCAGAAGGTGAAGAGAAAGGGATGAGGCTTAAAAGCTGTCAGCAGTCGAACACATCAATAGATGGAGTCAAACTTTGGCTTACTTTCTTAAAAACTTTTTATTGTAGTACAGTCAGCACATAATAAATGCTGGTGGCTCAGACAGTAAAGCGTCTGCCTACAATGTGGGAGACCTGGATTCGATTCCTGGGTCAGGAAGATCCCCTGGAGAAGGAAATGGCAATCCACTCCAGCACTCTTGCCTGGAAAATCCCATGGACAGAGGAGCCTGATAGGCTGCAGTCCATGGGGTCACAAAGAGTCAGACACGACTGAGTGACTTCATTCATTCATTCAAGTATACAGCTTGTTGTTGTTCATTTGCTACGTCATGTCTGACTCTTTGCAGCCACATGGACTGCAGCATGCCAGGCTCCTTCTTTATTCACTATACATATAGATGTATATAGCCACAATCCAGAAGAGAGAGAGGACGTTTTTAGCATGCAGATGGATGCTCTATACTCTTTTCCAGTCATACTTTTTCCCCAAGAAATTATCTCTATTTTGACTTCTTTCATCACACATTAGCTTTTTCCTATTCTTTCATTTTTATGCATGGAATCATAATATATGCAGTGCTGCCTTGGTCTGAGGTCAGACCAAGTATATATGACTACATACATGTGGATTTGATTCTGAACTTTCTCTTCTAACCTTGCACCAGTATGACGCTGTCTTAATGACTATTGCTCTATAGCAGTCTCAACATTTGTTAATGGAAGTCTTCCAACTTTGTTCTTCTTCAAGATTGTTTTCTATAGCCTTTGCCTTTCAACAGAAACATTTTAGAACCAACTTCTGAATTGTGTTCAAGTACACACACACACACACACACACACACACACACACACACAGACACACATCTTGATGGGCTTTTTATTGGGATTGCATTGAACATACACATCAATATGAGAACTGACATCTTCCAATCCATATTGAGAATTCAAATCAATTAATAGGGAATATTTTCCCACTTATTTAGATCTTTTAATGTTTCAACACAATTTGTTAATTTTCACTCTAGAGATGTTTCACATCTATAATTTGATCTATTCCTTTGTACTTAATTTTTAAATACTATTGTAAGGAATATTTAAAATTTTTATTTTCTAAATAACCTATATAAATATATATAATTGATTTTACTGTTGATCTTGAATCCAGCAACCATTTATAAATTCCCCTTTTAATAATAATAAGTGGTATATAGTTTGAATTTTTAATGTGCACAATCATATGTGAATGATGAAAATATTTCTTTTAAATTTCTAATCTTGACATCTTTATGTTATTTTCCTTCTTTCATAATGCTGCTAGGAAC
This sequence comes from Nanger dama, assembly GCA_917880005.1. Taxonomy (NCBI): domain Eukaryota; kingdom Metazoa; phylum Chordata; class Mammalia; order Artiodactyla; family Bovidae; genus Nanger; species Nanger dama. The sequence goes on from CAKJTW010000026.1 coordinate 15,864,320, forward strand.
CTCTTGTGCAATGTCAAAAGATGTGGCAATAATTGACATCCTTTTATTGTTCTCGACCTCAGAGAGAGATATTAATACTTTCACGTTTCACCGTGTCGTGTTAGCTATAGATATTTTGTAGATGTCCTTTAACAGGTTAAATAATTTTTTTCTTTCTCTAATTTGCTATAAGCTTTTCTCCATCTCAAATAGGTGTTGAATTTTATCAAATGCCTTTTCTGCTTCTGTTGAGAGGATAGTAAATTTTGTCTCCTTTATTATGCTAATATGGTGATTTACCTTGACTGCTTATCAAATATTAAAGTAGCTTTGCGTTTCTGGGATGACTCCACTTCATGCTAATGTATTTGTAGGGGATCAGATATGCCCCTCCAGCCTGTGTCACTCTGCATAAAGTTCATTTTGAGCTGAAGGCAATAGAGAAAAAGCGGATACAGCAGCATCTCCCTGCTCTTATCTGCCTGATAAACGGGGCATAAAATCCCCCTGTGAAGGTCCTCCCTACCCTTTCCTGTACCAGAAAGGGAAAACAAGCTTATCACCTGAAATGAGATGGCTTCAAGAAGAATCTACATGGGGAGTCCCCTGGTGGTCCCGTGGTTAGAACTCAGTGCTTTCACTGCTGAGGCTTGAGTTCAGTCCCTGATGGGGAACTAAGATTTCACAAGCTGTACTCACAGAGGCCGAAAGCAACAAACAACAGCTACCAAAAAAAAAAAAAAAGAAAGAAAAGAAAAGAAAGAAAGAAAGAAAGAAGGGTCTACATGAACAAATTTTATTAAATCATCTTTATCTACTGTTAGTATTCCCCATATAATTACCTTCCCACAATTTACACCCTGAACAGTCCAGAAGCCCCTTTCCTTTGTCTTGTCACTGGTCCACAAATTTATTGTCCTCTGCCAGAACAGTATGAATCCCTGCTAATTTAGTGGCTTCTTTGGAGCTTCTTGATTCTTCCCAGGAAGCTCACACCCCCAAACCCTCAATCTTGTTGCCATTCAAAGCATTGAATATCAAATAAAATGTGTATGCTTTTCTCTTGTAAATCTGCTTTCTGTCAGAAAGTATTCTCTCTCCTGCATATTATACTTTTGTAAATTGCTGGATTCAATTCACTCATACTATGTTTAGAATTTCTGTGCCTCTGCATATGAGAAATATAATGCTCCTTTCTTGTTGAGTCTTTGACAGTTTCTGTTATCAGGGTTTTATTGGCCTTAGGAAACAAGTTGGGAAGAGTTTCTCTCTCTTTAAGGTTTGTGTTTGACTGTTAAGATTTCTTCCTTAAATGTTTGGATTTACACTGTTTATTACCACAAAACCCTATGAGTTTCCATTTTGTAAGAGATACCTCTGTGTATCACTTGGGTTTCCCAGGTGGTGCTAATGGTAAAGAACTTGAGTGCCAATGCAGGAGATGTAAGAAATGCAAGTTCAAGCCCTGGGTCAGGAAGATCTCCTGGAGGAGGGCGTGGCAACCCACTCCAGTGTTCTTGCCTGGAGAATCCTGTGGACAGAGGAGCCTGGCAGGCTACAAGTCCGTATGGTCACAGAGAGTCAAACACGACTGAAGCGACTTAGCACGTACGCATCTCTGTGTACTGCGTTTCAATCATGCTTCCCAGTTGCTGATGAGATGCTTGAATATACTCGCTTTGAGACTGGTTGACAAGTCCTGCTCCTGACCCTGAAAACTGGAAAGAGTTTCTGTTTTGGTGAGCACCATTATGAGTGATGACAGCATGATCAGTAAACATTTTATTCTGTGTCTACTGTAAACTTATGATGATGAAGCCTGAAATCAAATTCTGGGAGACTAGGAGTCATTTATAAGTCCACATCCTAGGAAAATGTCAATAGTATAAGCATTAAAAGAAGATTTCTAAGCCAATACATTAGGATAAAATTCTGTGGTGGAAGCTGAATAGAAATATGATTTCAGGGAAATAAATCAATGATAAAAATTTCTGGCTATTAAAAACAGAGATTGTTCAGGTACTTTTAAAATAGATGATGCTGAGGCCCCAGATCACAATGGTATTAAATCCTAATAAATGGATTTTAAAAGCAATCCAGTGATTTCACTTGAAAATATTAATATTTGAAACATGCTGGAAAATGCATTCTTTTTATGATTTAAACAGATAATGACAAATTTTAGAAGTCATCTTAAATGTGTGAAGTTTTGCTTACAGAACCTCTAATAGCATTCGGAAAGCATTTTGAACAGTAGCCTAACCAAAACTGGGATTCTGAGGAGAAAAAGTGAGGGAAGAATGTTGAATATGCTGTCAGTATGTCCACCGCATACATCTCCCAGAGAAGCCCATAGTACATAGCTGTGGCGCTTCTTATACTGTTACCACCAGCGGGGCTCTTGACTCTGTCTGGCTTCCATATACTCACCTAACTCCTAGTAGAATATAATGTATGTATCAGAAAAGATCTTTCCAGGAAAGCATCCTGATCCAGTGTACATAAGACCTTCTAGTTCAGAGAGACGGAGCTCCTATAAAGACCTCAAAATAGAATATTGCTCTTTAGTTAAAAAAAAAAAAAAAAAGGTATGTGCATGTGTTTAAGATTACATGTGCAAAAGCATAAAAATATCACGAAAGATAACATCTAACTGCCATTTTCTCTGACTGGTTTTTCTTTTTCTTTTCATGTTAACATACATAAAGCTAACTTTATTTTGGTGTAGAGTTTTATGAATGCTGGGGCTTCCCTAGTGGTTCAGGTGGTAAAGAATCTGCCTGCAATGCAGAAGACCTGGGTTCAAACCCCTGGGAAGATCCCCTGGAGGAGGGAATGGTAATCCACTCCAGTATTCTTGCTTGGAGAATTCCATGGAGAGAGGAGCCTGGCGTGCTACAGTCCAACTTGCAAAGAGGCGGACATGACTGAGAGACTAACACTTTCACTTTCACACTCTGTGAATGTTATCACATGGATGAACTCATCTAACCATTGCTGTCAAGATACAGAACTGTTTCATTACCCCTAAAAATTCCCTTGTCAGTTGAAAAAAATGCACAACATGAGACTGGTGTGTTTTTAAAATTTTTATTTCATTTTTAATTGGAAGATAATTATTTTATTTGAGACAATATGATGACTGCAGCCCAGGAGACAGCACCTCAGATAGCTCTAAGAAACTGTTTGAAAGAGAAAGGGAAAAGGACAGTATATGTGTGATTTTGGTAAAGGGAGAGTACATGCAATCAAGCACATAGTTTCTGTAGAAAGTTTCTGCTGGTCTTGGGAAGCTTCTGCTGGTCATGAGAACCAATCATCAGCTAGAAAGATTTGAGTGCTTTTTTAGATATGAGGAGATACAAGAATTGAGCTCATAAAATCAGTTCTCGAGAATATCTAATTATCTGAAGACCTGTCCTGCCAGGTTTTCCCTGAGCACAGAGTGCCTCATTTCTGCTCTCCACCCTGAACTTCTTTAGGTGGTGTTGGAGGTCAGCACCTGTAGCCGCATGTGATTTAATCCTTGTAGAGGGAGATGGCGACCACCCATCAGTTCAGTCACTCAGTCATGTCCTACCCTTTAGGACCCCATGAACTGCAGCATGCCAGGCCTCCCTGTCCATCACCAACTCCCAGAGTTTATTCAGACTCATGTCCATTGAGTCAGTGATGCCATCCAACCATCTCATCCTCTGTCATCCCCTTCTCCTTCTGCCTTCAATATTTCCCAGCATCAGGGTCTTTTCAAATGAGTCAGTTCTTCGCATCACGGGGCCAAAGTATTGGAGTTTCAGCTTCAACATAAGTCTTTCCAATGAACACCCAGGACTGATTTCCTTTGGATGGACTGGTTGGATCTCCTTGCAGTCCAAGGGACTCTCAAGAGTCTTCTCCAACACCACAGTTCAAAAGCATCAATTCTTTGGTGCTCAGCTTTCTTTATAGTCTAGCTCTCACATCCATACATGACTACTGGAAAAACCATAGCCTTAACTAGATGGACCTTTGTTTGCAAAGTGATGTCTCTGCTTTTTAATATACTGTCTGGCAAGCACCCATGACAAGTGGCATTCCATGGTTGACACCCTCCTGCTGCCCCTTTGTAGACACATCCCTCCCTCAACCCTGGCAACCACTCTCTAGCCTCTGTCCCTAGAGTTTTGCTTTCCTAAAATATCAGATAAGTGGGACTTCCCTGGTGGTTCAGTGGCTAAGACTCCATACTCCCAATGCAGGGGACCCTGGTTCAATCCCTGATCAAGGAATTAGATCCCACATGCTGCAAGTGAGAGTTCTCAAGCTGCAGCTAAAGATCCTGCATGCCACAATGAAGACTGAAGATACCAAGTACCACAACTAAGAGCCAGCACAGCTAAACAAATAGATAGAATAAGCACACATTTTAAAGAAATAAAATAAAATAGCAGATAAGTAAATCAAGTAATATGTCACCTTTGAGACTGGCTTCTTCCACTTAGCAGAGTACCTTGAACATTCATCTGTATTATTGTATTTGCATATTTTTCTCAGTAATACACATTTTATGGATATACTAGAATTAGTTTATCCATTCACCCATTGAAGGACATTTGGTTGAGTTAGTAATTATAAATACAACTGCTGTAAACATTCATGCACAGGTTTTTGTATCAATATAAGTTTTCATCTCTCTAGGGGAACAAACTAGGTATGGGGATTCCTAGTTCATATGGTAGGAGCACGCTTTACTTGATAAGAAATTGCTAAGTGATTCATCAGAGTGGCTATACAACTTTTGAAAGAGCAATTTGAGTGTTTTAGTTACTCTGCGTCCTTTCCAGGACTTGGTATTGTCGATTTTGTCTTTTAAGTCCTTCTCATGGGTGAGAAGTAGTATCTTGTTGTGGTCTTAATTTGCATTTCTTTAATGGCCAATAACATTGAACATCTTTTCATGTGCTTATTTGCCATCAATATGTCTTCTTTGGTGAAAAATCTTTTAAAATCTCATGAAAGCATATATTGCATGGAGTACTTTTTGGGAACCTAATTCAGAACAGAAGATAATATGTACCATAAAGCAGATCAAGCCCCTGAATCTGACATAAAGATATCATGACATTGGTTCTAAATACACTAGAATTTCCTCCAGATCTACTTTTGTGGGTCCTTTCTGTGAATTTGGTATCTAGCTCCAGGAGAAAGAGTAAAAATGGGTAGGTAGAAAATACAAATAAAAAAATCAAGTTATACATACCCACATTTATATAATTCTGCTTCCCTGATAGTTCAGTTGATAAAGAATCAGCCTGCAATGCAGGAGACCCCAGTTTGATTCCTGGGTCGGGAAGATCCATGGCATAAGGGATAGGCTACCCATTCCAGTATTGCTGGGCTTCTCTGGTGGCTCAGCTGGTAAAGAATGCAGCTGAAATGCAGGAGACCTGGATTTGATCCCTGAGTTGGGAAGATCCCCTGGAGAAGGGAGCAGCTACCCACTCCAGTATTCTGGCCTGGAGAATTACACAGACTGTATAGTCCATGAAGTCACAAAGACTCAGACACCACTGAACGGCTTTCACTTTCTTTCCAGGTCATTTCTTAACTCCCCTCAATTCTTGTATACTTCTTTGTACAAAATTATACTTAAGTAGTATACAAAATTATACATTAAGTATACAAAATTATACTTAATGTAGGATGGTAGAACATTTCAATGTTTTTGATATTTTGTGAAGTGGGGCTTCCAAAAGTAAGAGTTCCTAGATCTTTAAGTTCTTTTTGAACTTTGCATATCTGGGTCAAAGATCCTTAGATTTAAGAGAAGGGAACCATCCTCCTTCCCCTAAAGCTATAATTTAGACATAAGGTATCTGTATCAATTAAGGTGGACTAACCAGGAGAAATATCAATAACCTCAGATATGCAGATGACACCACTTTTGTGGCAGAAAGTGAAGAGGAACTAAAAAGCCTCTTGATGAAAGTGAAACAGGAGAGCGAAAAAGTTGGCTTAAAGCTCAACATTCAGAAAACTAAGATCATGGCATCCGGTCCCATCACTTCATGGGAAATAGATGGGGAAACAGTGGAAACAGTGGCTGACTTTGTTTTTGAGGGCTCCAAAATCACTTCAGATGGTGATTGCAGCCATGAAATTAATAGATGCTCACTTCTTGGAAGAAAAGTTATGGCCAACCAAGATAGCATATTAAAAAGCAGAGACGTTACTTTGCCAACAAAGGTCCATCTAGTCAAGGCTATGGTTTTTCCAGTAGTCATGTATGGATGTGAGAGTTGGACCATAAAGAAAGCTGAGCACTGAAGAATTGATGCTTTTGAACTGTGATGTTGGAGAAGACTCTTGAGAGTCCCTTGGACTGCAAGGAGATCCAACCAGTCCATCCAAAGGAAATCAGTCCTGGGTGTTCATTGGAAAGACTTATGTTGAAGCTGAAATTCCAATACTTTGGCCCCGTGATGCGAAGAACTGGCTCATTTGAAAAGACCCTGATGCTGGGAAATATTGAAGGCAGAAGGAGAAGGGGATGACAGAGGATGAGATGGTTGGATGGCATCACTGACTCAATGGACATGAGTCTGAATAAACTCTGGGAGTTGGTGATGGACAGGGAGGCCTGGCATGCTGCAGTCTATGGGGTCCTAAAGAGTAGGACATGACTGAGCGACTGAATTGAACTGAACCACTGTAACAAACAGCTGCCTGATTTCAGTTATTCAACATAATAAAAGGTTATTTCCCATTCCTGTGGTATTCCAGCAAAAGTATTCCTTGTTAGAGCACTCTTGTGGATAACTGCCCTTTGAGAGACAAATTAGGGACCCAGAGTCTATCTTTCTTATGGCCCCACCTCTTTTGGTCCTTGGGGTCTCTTTTTTTTCAGGGAAGACAGTGTGTGGAGGAAACTCAGAGGGATTTTAGGGATTAGTCTTAGAAGTGGCATGGCTTGGTTCTGGCCATATCTCAAAGGTCAAAGCTCAGTTGTGTGGCCCTGCTTACCTGAAATGAAGAGGCTGCAATCTAGCTGTCTATAGAGGAGGAAGAGAGCAGACTGTGACGGACACATAGAATTCTCTGCTTTGCTGTTCATCAGCATTTATAAATCTAGTTTATCTTCTTTTAAATGTTATTATTTATTTATTTATTTTTGCCTATGCTAGCTCTTCATTGCTGTGCTTGGGCTTTTTCTAGTTGAGATGCACAGAAACTGGCAAATAGAAGACAGTAGCTTCTCTTGCTGTAGAGCGTGAGATCTAGGCATATGGGCTTTAGTAGTTGCAGCTCACAGGCTTAATTGCCCTGCCTCAAGTAGAATCTTCCTGAACCAAGGATTGAACCTGTGTTCCCTTCATTTTCAGGCAGATTCTTAGCCACTGGACCACCAGGGAAGTCCATAGTTTATCTTCTGATATCTTATGTTTGCAAGCCTTATAAGAAGATGTTGACTTCCTTCCTTGATGGGGAACCTTAATGTTTGAGAAGAAAGCGATTGTGATGGTTCTATTCCTTTTAGACTTCTCTGTGGTATTGTCATGTTTTCTATTTCTAGTTTGCTCTAGTTGACTGCTAAATACAGAACCTCCTTTAACCACTGCAGTAATATAAGGCCTCAGTGACCTTCTATTTTTCATACCCTTAACTCAGGGGCTAAACTTAGAAGTGGCAGAGACTTACCCTAAGCATGGAGAGAGTCAGGCAAATCAATTCTATTTACTCTAACCCCCAAAGACAGGCTTTGAGAAGTACTTCTGGAGGTTCATTGTATGTGAGTATTAGACTAAATAAATACTCAGGTCCAGTCCAGGTCCTCATTTAGGCATGGCCTTGAGCACAGAAATTAGTCTCTTTGTCCTTCAGTTATCTCCTTTGTAAAATAGCTACTGCAGCGTCTACCTCATAAGGTTATTGGGAAGATTAAACAAGATAATGCAAATAAACTGCTTAGCACGTTATTTGGTACATATTAATATTAAATGCACAATTGACCACAGTAAGTGCAAGATTTCCCCTAAAGATGGGGGTCTTCTTTTAATAGGTTTCATATTTGCAGTTGTATGGAGCTCTTTGCAACCCCATGGACTATAGTCTGCCAGCCTCCTCTGTCCATGGGATTTCCCAAGAAGGAATACTGGAATGCATTACCATTCTCTTCTGCAGGGGATCTTCATGACAAAGGGATCGAACCCAGGTCTCCTGCATTGCAGCCAGATTCTTTTACCATCTGAGCCACCATCTTCAAGTACTGTGGGAGGTATCCCTCACTGAGGCCTTGAATTCTATCTTCTTTTGCCATTTCTTGTCTCTGAGACCCCAGTCTGTCCCTAACGTATGGCCTTATGGCTGTGTCCCTATTGCAGTAGTAACAGTAAGCACTCAATAACTGTTGATGGTGTGCCAGACACTGTGACAAGGATTCTTTGTGCACTAACCTACTCACTGTATATCAGAGGATAAGACTCAGGTTCAGAGAAATCAGATGAAGTTCTGGCTTAAAGATGACAACATAAAGTCAGTTTCCCCCTTTATTTTCCTGGAAAGAATCCATAAGCAATGAAGAGAGTGAAAATATGACAACTTTATTTCGAGTGAAGCTAGGTGGTAGCTAAAATGTTGTATTCTGAGAAACTTCACAGCTGCTTCTCTCTATTGAAAGTGAAAGTGAAGTCGCTCAGTCGTGTCCTACTCTTTGCAACCCTATGGACTGTAACTTATCAGGCTCACCTGTCCATGGGATTTTCCAGGCAATAGTACTGGAGTGGATTGCTGTTTCCTTCTCCAGGAGATCTTCCCAACCCAGGGATCAAACCCATGTCTCCCACATTGTAGACAGACGCTTTACCGTCTGAGCCACGAGGAGAAATTATACCTATGAAGGCCTACATATGCACTTGGAGACAAAAAGAGATGATGTTTAGCCAGGGGATGGCTCCAACTGTGCTCTCACACAAACTTCCAGCCCATAAGCTTGTCCAGGAAAATATTCCTTATTTGGAGAGAGATAACAAAAAAGAAATAAGTATAAAATCCAAAAATAGCAAAAAGACAAAAATAAAGAAGTTGTGCTGCATATACACAATGGAATATTACTCAGCCATAAGAAGGAACATATTTGAGTCAGTTCTATGAGGTGAATGAAGCTAGAGCCTGTTATACGGAGTGAAGTAAGTCAGAAAGAGAAAAACAATTATTTATTTTAAAAATTAACACATATATATGAAATCCAAAAACCTGTACTGATGAACCTATTTGCAGGGTTGCAATAGAGATGCATAGCAAGCAAACTTGTGGACACAGTGGGGGAAGGAGAGGATGGGACAAATTGAAAGAGTAGCATTGAGACATATACATTACCACATATAAAATACATAGCTTGTGAGAATTTGCTGTGTGACATAGGGTATTCAACCTAGTGCTTTACGACAACCTAGAGGGGTGGGATGGGATGAGAGGTGGGAGGGAGACTTTGGAGGGACGGGACATATGTGTACTTACGATGGATTCACGTTGTTTTATGGGAGAAGCCAACATGATATTATAAAGAATTATCCTCCAATTAAAAATAAATTTAAAAATAATAAAAAAGGAAAAAATAGGACAAACATTAACAGACACCAGAAGCATCACCACAGAGCTGATCAAAACTTTAGCCATGATGTTTAAAAGAGAGAGAGAAAAATATGTGCTATCAAAACACAGGAAGGAAATATGCATGTGTATATTATACATAGGGGAGAGGAGACATAAATCATGTTAGAAATGAAGAAATCTGAAAAAAACACAAGAGAGAATAGACTCCTAAAAACATGATGAAGGACGTAGACGGTACGAATAACAAAAATAAACAACATTAAGTTGAAATAGAGAGAGGAGTAAAGCAATTTAGAAAGAAAATGATTGATGACGGACAGGCAAATTAAGTCCAACATACGTACAATTTTCATTCCCTCCAAGGAGTAAAAGGAAATAATTGCCAGAACAAATATCTAAAGATACAATTCTAAAAGTCTTCCTTGAAATAAAACTTGAATTTACATAACAATAGGACAGACCCCAAAGGAACACAACTTTGACAAAATTATAGCAGCAAAGGAAAGGATAGATAAAAAGAACTAAAGGAATTAACAAATAATACTCTGTGTGTGTTGCTTTGTTGGTTGGGGGTATTGAGAGATGCAGGGCAGACATCAGCTAGAGGCAGAAGGAAGACTAGATTGGAAGAAAGCTTTTGAGTTCAACCCTTGCTCTTGCCTCGCTCCAGGGTTATGCTGAAGCCAGTAGGAATCCTGAACAGTCACCAGCTGATGACATCAACATCACTATTGTCAACACCGAGTAGTGGTGGGGCAATCAGAAGGTTTTGCTAAGTTGAAGAGATGGAGAAAAGTTGTGAACTGACTGTCTTCCCTTGACCAGTCTCTCCTTTACCTCCTCCTCCTCTTGGCACCCCTGGACTATTGGGTTAAAGTCTAAGAATAAACCTTTCTCCCAAACTATTTGTCTGTACTGAGTTTAAAAGAGAATCTATGTTCAGAGGAAATGCTTGATTTTGGAAACTCAGCCAGTAGTGATGCAGTGACTCTCCAGTGCTTGGAACTCTCTCTATCTTCTGTCTTCTTAACTTCATTGACTAAGGTTAGGACTTCAGTTCTTCCCTTTTGTACATTACCAGAGAAAGCAGTTGTTGCCCCAGGAGTTGAGTTCGCAGGCTAAAATCACCAGATAGTCACAGAGTAAAATCACAGAGTATAAAGACAACACATGGAGTGACATGCTAACCAAAACAGAATCATCAGGATGGATGACAGTCTGCAGCCTGTCTCTAGAGTAAGAGCTCTTAATAACCACATGTGCCGATTAGTGTCTGTCTGCTGCTCCCTCTCCATGGCAATTGACTGCCTGGACTTCTGGGTGCAGCCAGCCCTGGATACTGGTCTCTGTTCCCCATTCTCTACCTGATACCCTTAATACATGGTCTTAGATTTACAACCCTTTCTGGTGACTCTTTGCCCAGACTTGATATGAGATGTGTTTGACCTGTGCTTGCCCCCCCAATGGACATCACTCTCAGTACCTGATGCCCGGAAAGCAGGTTCTCATTACCTGCCCTGCTTTATTGGAGAGTCTAGGGCAAGGTTCTTCTCCTTCTACTTCTTCCTGTGGCACTGTCTGGCCTTGTCACCATCCCTCATCCTCCAGTCTTGAGGGACAACAATCTTGTCTGCCAAGGACATGAGCTTCTTGTAAACCAGGTCAATGCCAGCTGTGGTAAAGCCTATATCGCACTCAATCAATCAGAAGCCACATAGCGACATGGTAAATAAAATGCATTCATCTTGCCTAAAACGAGAGCAAATCCCCCCAAATGCCAGAACTGAGCATCTTCCTAGACACCCTTCTGATGGTCAGAGATCAGTAAACCCAAGTCAAGGATGAGAGTCTCCTCCTATTTTCTCAGTTTTCCTTCTCTTCCTTTTTGTCTGGTAGCCCTGAGTGCAGAGGTTGGTCTGGTGGGTTAGCACAGAATATGGGGCCATCTGGTCACCAAAAGAGTAAAGTCAAAACAAAGCGTTGGAACTGGTAGCAGAGGAAAAGGGGAAGTTAGGAGGGGTAATCTGGGGACAGGCAGGTGGAATCAGCAGGGGTGCAGAAAGTAAGCTTTTAGCTATCTATCTATCTATATCTATATCTATCTACCTATCTATCTATATCTATCTATCTATCTATCTATTTACTTACTTGGCTGTATTGGCTCTTAATTGTGGCATGTGGGGTCTAGTTCCCTGAACAAGGATTGAACCCATGCCCCTTGCGCTGGGATCATAGAGTCTTAACCACTGGGACAACCAGGGAAGTCTCAGTAAGCATTCTTTGATAAAACTTGACCTTCTAAGAAATTCGGTCCTGGATACTTCCTCGGCTCTAGGCTTTACAAATTGGAATTCACTCTTGAGCAGGCTGGTTTCTTTTTGGAGAGCTTAAGCAGAGTTCACGTGATCAAATGATATTTCATGAATCTTTGTGGTCTTTTACATGAAGAGTGGGTCACTGTGATGAAGAAAAGATGTTTAAAGAAGTCAGGGAGAAGATCACTGGTGGGTACAGTGATGAATTACAGGGATGAGTGCTGGGCATTCTTTAAAGCTTGTCATGAATTAATTCTTGGAGCTGCTGCGAGATTGGTGACATTTCCAAAGAGCATAATTTGAAGGTGATTGGGTCTCTCACATCCTTTGAAGATAGACTCTGTTCTTAAAATGTTAAAAATAAAACACAGAGGAACTTACCCAGTAAGAGTGGCAAAACAGTCTGGCTGCTGACACGTCCATCTAACATCTCTCAGAAAGAGCAATGTGTCTGTTTGTATTGGTTTTGAGATGCAGACAGTGTGATGGCTAAATTGTTATTTGGCAAATTGGATAAGTGTGTGATTTCTGCCTCTTGGGAAAGATGACATACATTTTTGTACATCTAAGACTTGTTTTTTAAAGTCCTCAGTGCATTTAAAATATCAAACTGGCTGAGCTGCTCGGATTGCTTTGTGCTATGACCCACCATTGATCGCTGAAGAAGGCTTTCTTATCTCTTCTTGCTATTTTTTGGAACTCTGCATTCAGATGCCTGTATCATTCCTTTTCTTCTTTGCTTTTCACCTCTCTTCTTTTCACAGCTATTTGTAAGGCCTCCCTAGACAGCCATTTTGCTTTTTTGCTTTCTTTTCCATGGGGATGGTCTTGATCCCTGTCTCCTGTACAATGTCACGAACCTCATTCCATAGTTCATTAGGCACTCTGTCTATTAGATCTAGGCCCTTAAATCTATTTCTCACTTCCACTGTATAATCATAAGGGATTTGATTTAGGTCATACCTGAATGGTCTAGCGGTTTTCCCTACTTTCTTCAATTTGAGTCTGAATTTGGTAGTAAGGAGTTCGTGATCTGAGCCACAGTCAGCTCCTTGTCTGGTTTTTGTTGACTGTATAGAGCTTCTCCATCTTTGGCTGCAAAGAATATAATCAGTCTGATTTTGGTGTTGACCATCTGCTGATGTCAACAGAATGGGAAAGACTAGGGATCTCTTCAAGAAAATTAGAGATACCAAGGGAACATGTCATGTAAAGATGGGCTCAATAAAGGACAAAAATGGACTGGACCTAAGAGAAGCAGAAGATTTAAGAAGAGGTGGCAAGAATACTTGGATAAACTGTACAAAAAGATCTTCATGACCCAGATAATCATGATGATGTGATCACTAATCTAGAGCCAGACATCTTGGAATGTGAAGTCAAGTGGGCCTTAGAAAGCATCACTATGAACAAAGCTAGTGGAGGTGATGGAATTCCACTTGAGCTGTTTCAAATCCTGAAAGAGGGTGCTGTGAAAGTGCTGCACTCAATATGCCAGCAAATTTGGAAAACTCAGCAGTGGCCACAGGACTGGAAAAGGTCAGTTTTCATTCCAATCCCAAATAAAGGCAATGCCAAAGAATGCTCAAACTACCGCACAATTGCACTCATCTCACATGTTAGTAAAGTAATGCTCAACATTCTCCAAGCCCGGTTTCAGCAATACGTGAACCGTGGACTCCCAGATGTTCAAGTTGGTTTTAAAAAGGCAGAGGAACCAGAGATCAAATTGCTAACATCCGCTGGATCATGGAAAAAGCAAGAGAGTTCCAGAAAAAACATCTATTTCTGCTTTATTGACTATGCCAAAGCCTTTGACTGTGTGGATCACAATAAACTGTGGAAAATTCTGAAAGAGATGGGAATACCAGACTACCTAACCTGCCTCTTGAGAAATCTGTATGCAGGTCAGGAAGCAACAGTTAGAACTGAACATGGAACGACAGACTGGTTCCAAATAGGAAAAGGAGTATGTCAAGGCTGTATATTGTTACCCTGCTTATTTAACTTCTATGCAGAGTACATCATGAGAAATGCTGGACTGGAAGAAACACAAGCTGGAATCAAGATTACCGGGAGAAATATCAATAACCTCAGATATGCAGATGACACCACCCTTATGGCAGAAAGTGAAGAGGAACTAAAAAGCCTCTTGATGAAAGTGAAAGAGGAAGCGAAAAAGTTGGCTTAAAGCTCAACATTCAGAAAACGAAGACATGGCATCTGGTCCCATCACTTCATGGGAAATAGATGGGGAAATAGTGGAAACAGTTTTGGGGCTCCAAAATCACTGCAGATGGTGACTGTAGCCATGAAATTAAAAAATGCTTACTCCTTGGAAGAAAAGTTATTACCAACCTAGATAGTATATTCAAAAGCAGAGACATCACTTTGCCAACTAAGGTCCATCTAGTCAAGGCTATGGTTTTTCCTGTGGTCATGTATGGATGTGAGAGTTGGACTGTGAAGAAGGCTGAGTGCCGAAGAATTGATGCTTTTGAGCTGTGGTGTTGGAGAAGACTCTTGAGAGTCCCTTGGACTGCAAGGAGATCCAACCAGTCCATTCTGAAGGAGATCAGCCCTGGGATTTCTTTGGAAGGAATGATGCTAAAGCTGAAACTCCAGTACTTTGGCCACCTCATGAGAAGAGTTGACTCATTGGAAAAGACTCTGATGCTGGGAGGGATTGGGGGCAGGAGGAGAAGGGGATGACAGAGGATGAGATGGCTGGATGGCATCACCGACTTGATGAACGTGAATCTTAGTGCACTCCGGGTGATGGATGGACAGGGAGGCCTGGTGTGCTGCAATTCATGGGGGTCGCAAAGAGTCGGACATGACTGAGCGACTGAACTGAACTGAACTGAATGACCCACCAGACACCCCAGCTCTCGGTTACCCGGTCTCACGATAGATTGTAACACAGGCAGTCCACAGCCGTTCTAGACTTTTCTCTTCTCCAAAGGAGTGGGTCCACTACAAGGGCCGATGCAAATGTTGGCGTTCCTGGGACAAGGATTAAAAAGAATAACTAAATTGCCATTTCCCACTCAGAATGCCACAGGCCAGAATCAGTTCTCAGCATCCATTTGCCCAGTTGAGCAGTTTCATGATGACAACCTTCTGTCACCCTTGAAGGCTTTTAACCAAGTTAATGAGAGGATGGAAGTTTTTGCAATAAACTTTTGTTTTGCAGTGGTTTTAGATTTACAGAAAAAGTGCAATGATAACACAGAATTCCAGCATATCATTCACTCAGATTTTTCTAATGCAATCTCTTACATGGCTGGGGGTCATTTGTCAAACTTAAGAGATAATAGGGCTTCCCAGGTGGCGTTAGTGGTAAAGAATCTGCCTGCCAATGCAGGAGACATAAGAGACGTGGTTTCAAACCCTGGGTTGGGAAGATCCCCTGGAGAAGGGAATGGCAACCCACACCAGTATTCTTACCTGGAGAATCCCATGGACAGAGGAGCCTAGTGGGCTACAGTCCATGAGGTCTCAAAGAGTTGGACACGACTAAGGGATTGAGCACACACGACCAAGAGATAACTACTATATATAATATTGTTAACTAAACTCCAGACTTTATTGGGATTTTACTTGTTTTTCTGCTAATGCTCTTTTTCTGTTTTGGGCTCCCACCTAGGATGCCATGTTGCATTTATGTTGCATGTGTCCTAATCTCCTCTGGTTCTTTCTTCTCAGTCTTTCCTTGTTTGTTCTTTTTTTTTTTTTTTAAATGACTTAGAAAGTTTTGAAAAATAATTGTTGGATGTTTTCTAGGATGGCTCTTCACTTGGGTTTCTCTGATGTTGTCCTCACGTATACACTAGGATTATGAATTTTGCAGGAAGACTATCACCGAGGTGAAGTGCCCTTCTCATTACATCATGTCAGGGGTACATGCCAAGAACATGACTTATCAGTGAGATGGCAACTGTGAACACTTACTTAGGATGAGATTTTCCAGACTATTGCATTGGAAAGTTATTTTTTTTCCACTTTCTATAGTCTGTTCTTTATAAGTGAATCACTAAATCCAGTCCATATTTAAGGTTGTGGAGGAAATTAAACTTCAGTTTCTAGATAGGGGAGTATCTACATGGAATTAGATAAAGATGATATGCCCCTTATTTATTCAATTATTTATTTATATTAGCATGGAGTGGTGTATATTTATTTTATTTTCAGTCATGTATTTATTGGGTTGTATCTTGTTGATTAAATTGCTCCTATGTTCCTTTGACATGCTACCGTCCTTTTTAGTTTATTTTTGCACACTTCCTTGGTTTCTGGCACCATAAGATGCCCCGGGCTCATGTTGTACTTTATCTGTCCCAACCCTAGAATCAGTCATTTCTCCAGGAAGCCACAGTTCCTTTTAGTGGAGAATGGTACTAGAAACCAAGATTCAGACACAGGTGTGCTTGTTGCTCTTAGAGTGTTACTGCTTCTAGACCCTCTCAAGGACAGAGCTAGGAAACTTAGGTATGTGTACTCACCAGTGTGTACATATATATCCACAATTGTTTCTATGTGTGTCCATCAGTGTGTGTGTGTGGGTATGTGTGTGTGTGTGTGTGTGTATGTGTGTGTGTGTATTAAGCAACATATGAGTTCATAGTGGAGTCTGACCAATCAAGTACTAGAAAGTTCATTGTGTCCTTCCCCTCTTGCTGCTGCTGCTGCTGCTAAGACCTTTCAGTCGTGCCCAACTCTGTGCAACCCCATAGACGGCAGCCCACCAGGCTCCCCCACCTCTGGGATTCTCCAGGCAAGAACACTGGAGTGGGTTGCCGTTTCCTTCTCCAATGCATGAAAGTGAAAAGTGAAAGGAAAGTCGCTCAGTCATGTCCGACTCTTAGCGACCCCATGGACTGCAGCCTACCAGGCTCCTCCGTCCATGGGATTTTCCAGGCAAGAGTACTGGAGTGGGGCGCCATCGCCTTCTCTGCCTTCCCCTCTTACTTATTTGTAATGTCTTTCTCTGACAATAAGAAACATAGCTGAAAGGAAGAAAGATTTTGGTAGCTGTTATACCTTTAATTATTTGTGAATGGAAGAGTTTTGATTCTCCTGCACATATCTGAGTATTAAGGGAATTCAAAGCAAAGCCACTACTGGTTTACCCTAACTTCTGGCTCCACAGGAAAATGATAATCCACAGACATACTGATGATTGGAGGCCAATGTGTCCTCTAAAACATCACAGAAAAGTCTGTACTCTGTTCAGTGGAGTTTTTAGCTTATATCATTGTTTTCAATTTATCTACAAATTTAGTAAGCTCTCAGGGGATGTGTGAAAATTTCAGTCCAGCATGGTAGAAAGCAGGTGTAAATAATAAGTGAGTCTCCAATTTTTCTTTAACAGTTTTGCTGGCATGCAGTAAACTGCATGTATTTAAAGTGTAGAATTTAATCAGTTTTTACAGCGTGTATGCATCTGTGAAACTACCACCACAATCAAGATAATAATCACATCTTTTATTTCAAGCATTTTCTAATGGCCCTTGATAAAATTTTAGTAAGAAGGTGAACCTGCAAATACAAAATCTGTGAAAAGTGAAGATTGCCAGTATTTGTCCACTTTATACTAATTCTACCCTGTCTTAATATATCTGTGCCAGGTTTTATTACTTCTCCTACTTTGTTCTTCTTTTACAAAGCTTGTTTGCTATAAACTTCCCCCTAAGTTCTGCTTTAGCAGTATTACACACATTTCTATGTGTTGTTTTATTTTCCCTCAGTTTAAAATACTTTTTTACTTTCTATTTTGATTTCTTATTTAGTCTATGGGTTTTCTAGAAGTATGTTATTTAGTTTCTGAATATTTGAAATTTTTCAGAGATCATTAATTTTCTAATCTCTTTCTTTTTCTAATCTCTAATTCAGTTGTTTTCAAAGGATGTCCTTGATAGGACTTAAATATTTTATATTGATAGAGACTTTTTGTAATCCAGAATGTGGTCTTTATTGGTAAATGTTTCGTATACACTTAGCAGAATGTGTACTCTGCTTTTATTGGGTGGAAAATTCTGTGTCAGTTAAGTCAGGTTAATCGATAGTGTTGTTCAAATCTATACATTTACTGATTTTTGTCTGATACATCTATCTATCCATTACTGAGAAAGGCTATTGAACAAAGCCCCTGTATTTAACTATATAAACTAAAATTGTAGATTTGCTTACAGTCTATCAGTTTTTGCTACATAAGTTCTGAAGCTCTGTTTTTAGGTTCATAAGTCTTTAGATTAACTGATCTTTTAATCACGAAATGACCTTATGCATCCCTGGTAGTATACTTTGCTCTAAAATACTTTATCTGATATTAATGAGGATACATCAACTTTCTTTTGATGGTGTATCATCTCCCATCTATTTTTACTATGTCATAAAAACTATTTGTATATGTATATTTGAAGTTCATTTCTTGAAGGCAGAGTATAATTGGGTCTTGCTTTTTTAAAAATTAAATCTGATAATCTCTACCTCTGAAGTGTGATATTTAGTGTATTTCCATTTAATGTAATTATTATTATGATTAAGTTTAAATCTATTGTCTTCCCATTTGTTTTCTATTTATCCATCTATTTATTCCTCATTATCTTTTTGCTCTGTATCTTCTCTTTGTTTAATTAAATATTACTGTTTTAAAAAACCTCTTTTATCAACTGATTGGCTGTAATATTTTGTTGTTGTCATTTTAGTGGTTGCTTTAGGTTTAGAGTATGTCCTTTTAATTGACCACTGTCTACCTTAAACTGATATTTTAAAAAATATATATATTTATTTATTTTTTGGCGGTTCCTGGTCTTAGCTGTGGTATGCCAGATTTTCAGTCATCCTTGCAGCTTGCAAACTCTTAGTTACAGGCATGTGGGATCTAGTTTCCCCACCAGAGACTTAACCTGGGTCCCCTGCCTTGGGAGTGTGTAGTCTTGGCCAGTTGGACCATCAGGGAAGTCCCCTCAACTGATATTTTACTACTTCCTGTTAGTAAAGTGATGGGTACATTACAAATGCAGTCTAGTCAGCTGCCCACAAACTCCTTGTCACATCCCCATCTAAACAATGAAGGAATTGAAACTTAGAAGAATTACTTAGTTTTCTCAGGATCAATCAACCACTTTGACATATACCTAGAACTTAAATTTGGGCACAGGAGAATGATAAACTTCTACTATTTTTTACCTGGATGGGTTTATAGATTACTAAAGGGGAAATGACTATCTGTAGCATCTTAGCTAAGGAGACTTGGCCTTAAAGCCCCCCATCTGTTTCATAGATCCCAAATGTTCAGGGACCATCTGAAAGAGTTATGAAATGTGATTTTTATCGATTTTTAAAATTATATATAAAGTTTCTTGATTTACAAAGATCCAGCTAGAGATGAATGCCCTCATACAGCAAAAGAAGGGACTCCATGTGTCTGCAGCATCCTTCCCCTCCAAGAAACTCTAATTTTTTAAATTGCTTTTTCATCTAAGGGTCAGTTTTCTTCTCTATTATAAAGCTTCCAATCAAATCTGATGTGAAATACCTTCCATCCAGAAGACCCCAGGAAGATTTCACCAGGCTGGAAGGGCAGCTGTATGTGGGCAGAGATGACAGATACCAGGGTGTCATGTCATGATTTTTAGGGAAAGAGATATGGGCATTTCCCAATGTGGTTCCCTTTATAGGAAGGAAAATCTTGTCTTCAGTTAATTAAAGTGTGGCCTTGTGGCAAAATTCAATAGCCTGCAAAATTCAATTAGCCTAAGTTCAATAAGAGGGGTTTCTATGTGAAGCTTATAGATCTCATCCAAGACCCCTGCTTTTATGAAGGGTTTACTCAGTTGGCAATGAAAGAAAATCTAAACCAATAGTTATTAGCTAAGAGTACCTGAAGCCCCTAGGAGTTTATGGATAAGCTTTAGGCATATATATGTATAGATTTTTCAGGGTTGAAGGTCCATGGTTTTTAATCAACTTGTTAAAGGAGGCTATGACCCAATTTAAGAACTTTTACATGAATTATAGATAGAATATTCCAAATGAGTTAATAATTGGGGCTATATTTTTAGTTAATAAATGTGATTCAGGTACCACTTATGCCCATTTGGAACTCTAAAATGGTTGGAAAAACTTGACTGATGGTGGTTTTTGTATCAAGTTATCACCAGATTTGTATAAGCCAGTAAAATGAAATAAAATTTAATTAATTAGAATATTTGAATAGCCAAGTTGCTTCCTGGTACTCGATTTTTCATACCTCAAAAGCAGCTGGCAGAAAGAAAATTATTATTGATTAATCAAAACAATGCCTTTGGAGTGTTTGGAGGTCAGGTGACTTCTGAGTTATTGATCCACTTGCACAGAACTACCTGTGGTCAGAAAGAAGACTCTGAGGCATAATGTAATCAAAGTCTTCAAAAATTAAATTTTGCTTCATAGGCAGCAAGTTGGGCTGATACAGGTTAGAAAGATTTCAACCTTTCTAAGGGTGGAAATAAAGGTGAATTCTGGTTAACTTCCAAAGAATGAGAAAGCTGAGTCTTTCATTTCCTGAACAGCATTAGCTGGGGAAGTTTTCACAGTAAGAAGATTTATGTATGTAGCGGTTGATATTGCACTGGGCTCTCCATTGACTTTTTCCAGTTCTCATGTTGACCCTTTAAGAATGGAAGGCATTTAACAAGGAGGGGCTGATCTCATTCAGGAACTTGAGGGGAATTCTTCACGGTGGTCTCATTGTTAAGAGAGGAGGAAGTGGTTCCAGGCAGTAGCAGCAGCCACCAGCTCAAGAATAATTATCCCAACACGGCCGACCGCCATTTCCAGAGCACTCACGCCAGACACTGCAGAGCCCTTCTCCTTCAGCCCCTCAGAGAGGTAAACCAGCTCGGGCAGTGCCTCCTTCTGAGAAGGGAGATGAGGGAGTCATCCCACATTTTTCATCCCCATTTTCCAGTGGGCTTCACAACTGGGGCCTTGTATTTGAGTGATAAGTTTTCCCCTCAGAGGCACACACAACACCAAGTTTTCTGGGGTTTTTCTTCTGAGTATTTCTCTTTCTTAAGGTTTTTTACTTTTTATTTATTTGGCTGCAGCACATGGGATCTTTCATCTTCATTGCAACATGCAGATCTTTTTCTTTAAGTTGATCGAACGGACCAGGGATCAAACCCAGGCCCTGAGCACCGGGAATGCAGAGTCTTAGCCTCTGGACCACCAGGGAGGTCGCTCATCTGAGCATTTCAAAATAGGTTGATTGAGTAGAATAATAGCAGTACCGTGAGGTCATTTTGCCCCTGACGTGCTTCCTGGTCAACTAGAATTGGCCTGCTTGTCCTTTCCTGCTCTCTCTGGACATGGCATTTTCACAATAATAATGTAGTCACTAACATCTATTGAGCACCTACTGTATGCATGACATTGTCTGATTAAGTGAGTACACTTTCATCACATCTATGTTTACTTTTGGGCTTCCCTGGTGGCTCAGATGGTAAAGAATTTGCCTGTGATGACGGACACCCAGGTCTGATCCCTGGGTCGGGAAGATCCTCTGGAAAAGGAAATGGAAACCCACTCCAGTAATCTTGCCTGGAGAATGCCATGGATAGAGGAGCCTGGAGGCCTACAGTCCATGGATTTGCAAAGAGTGAGATACAACTGACTGCCTTTCACTTTCATGTTTAATTTAGAAGTAGATTTAATTTAGAAGAAGATTCCTTTTACTATGTTAGAGGAGAAAGTCAGGACCCTCAGAAGTTATCTGACTTGCCCAGTTAGATGGAGCCAGAATTTCTCACTTGAGAATCTTTGCTCTTTTTATTTTTAAGAAATATTTTTTTAAATTAATTAATTAATTAATTTTTAAAAATTACAATACTGTATTTGTTTTGCCATACATTGACATGAATCAGCCACAGGTGAACACAATCTCCCAATGCCGAAGCCCCTCCCACCTCCCACCCCACATCCTCTACTTGAATCATCCTGTGCATCAGCCCCATGCATCCTGCATCCTACATTGAAAATAGATTGGCGCTTCGTTTCTTACAGGAAAATATACATGTTTCATTGCCATTCTCCCAAACCATCCCACCCTTTCCCTCTCCCTCAGAGTCCAAAAGTCCACTCTATACCTCTGTGTCTCTTTGTTGTCTTTTTTATTTGTTGTAGGTCTTAGTTGAAGCATATGATATCTAGGCCCCTGACCAGGGATTGAACCTGGGCTCTTGCATTGGGAGCACAAAGTCTTAGCCACTGGACCCCTTTGAAAAAGTCTCTACTTTTAAAAAATTCTTTCACACTCATATTCCTTCCTCCTTTCCCCTCTTCCTCCCTCTCTCTCTACTTCTGTCTCTTCCTTCATTTCATTTTTCTTTCTTTTTCTGCTATAGCAAATATTAAGCATTTACAAAAGTAGGAAGAAGAGTTTAACAAACCCAACTCTTCTGGGTTTCTCTGATGGCTCAGTGGTAAATAATCTGCCTGCCAATGCAGGAGACAGGGGTCTGATCCCTGGGTTGGGAAGATTCCCTGAAAGAGGAAATGGCAACTCACTCTATCATTCTTGTCTGAAAAATCCCATGGACAGAGGAACCTTGTTGGGCTACAGTCTAAAGGGTCACAAAGAGTTGGGCATGACTGAGCAACTGAACACAGCACATTTACTTTTAACCCAGCTTAAACATTTATGAGTTTCATCTATAGCCTCATGTACCCTCTTCCCTATACCTAGAAGCCAATCACACACAGGCACAGAGCATGTCATCTGTAGATATTACAACATGCATTCTCATAGAAGCTCTTACCCAGTGTCACAGCTGCTTGTCCTCTGATTTCAGCTGCCGCTGCAGCAGAAGTCCCAGGGGAGCTCAGACTCTCACCAATAGTAAAAATGTCTGTCACTCCTCCAGCATGTGCTCTCTGTGTTTGCACATTCCTGAAATGTGGGGAGTTAGCACTGCTGGAGTTTTCAACTCATCCAGAAAATACTGGGAGTGGGAGATGCTGTCTTGTTCTCCTGTGGGCAGATGGACAGTTCTCGAGGGCGTTCTGTATCCTTCTCAGAGGTCTACATAGATGCAGACCCTCATGGCCCATAGCTATGACCTCGAAAACATACATCTGATTGACTTTTGCTCTTTCTCCGTCTCACTCTCCTGCATGCCTCATTCATGCATTCTGGGATCAGTTCAATTCAGTCACTCAGTCGTGTCTGACTCTTTGCGACCCCATGAATCACAGCACGCCAGGCCTCCCTGTCCATCACCAACCCCCGGAATTCACTCAAACTCATGTCCATTGAGTCAGTGATGCCATCCTGCCATCTCATCCTCTGTCGTCTCCTTCTCCTCCTGCCCCCAATCCCTCCCAGCATCAGAGTCTTTTCCAATGAGTCAACTCTTTGCATGAAGTGGCCAAAGTACTGGAGTTTCAGCTTTAGCATCATTCCATCCAAAGAACACCCAGGACTGGTCTCCTTTAGAATGGACTGGTTGGATTTCCTTGCAGTCCAAGGGACTCTCAAGAGTCTTTTCCAACATCACAGTTCAAAAGCATCAATTCTCCAGCACTCAGCTTTCTTCACGGTCCAACTCTCACATCCATACATGACTACTGGAAAAACCATAGCCTTGACTAAATGGACCTTTGTTGGCAAAGTAATGTCTCTGCTTTTGAATATGCTATCTAGGTTGCTCATAACTTTTCTTCCAAGGAGTAAGCGTCTTTTAATTTCATGGCTGCAGTCTCCATCTGCCGTGATTTTGGAGCCCCCCAAAATAAAGGCTGACACTGTTTCCACTATTTCCCCATCTATTTCCCATGAAGTGATGGGACCAGATGCCATGATCTTCGTTTATGAATGTTGAGCTTTAAGCCAACTTTTTCACTCTCCCCTTTCACTGTTATCAAGAGGCTTTTAGTTCCTCTTCACTTTCTGCCCCAAAGGTGGTGTCATCTGCATATCTGAGGTTATTGATATTTCTCCTGGCAATCTTGATTCTAGCTTGTGCTTCTTCCAGCCCCGCATTTCTCATGGTGTACTCTGCATAGAAGTTAAATAAGCAGGGTGACAATATAGAGCCTTGACGTACTCCTTTTCCTATTTGGAACCAGTCTGTTGTTCCATGTCCAGTTCTAACTGTTGCTTCCTGACCTGCATATAGGTTTCTCAAGAGGCAGGTCAGGTGGTCTGGTATTCCCATCTCTTTCAGAATTTTCCAGTTTATTTTGATCTATACAGTCAAAGGCTTTGGCATAGTCAATAAAGCAGAAATAGATCAAAAACTACCCACACCCAGACTCCTTTCTCAGGCTCTGCTTTTAGGAATAGCTCGATATTTCTTGGTCTTTTGGTCTTTGTAGTGAACAGAATTAGGAAATATATTGCTTTGTTTGCTTGTTTTTAATAAAATACATCTTGAGTTCATACTGAAACTTCTTTAAACTAGTTCTATCTTTCTTATGTCTCACACCTATATCTCTTTCTCCCACTCTGAGAATTTCCCAGTTCTCAAGGATACTTGAGAAAATAGAATTAGATTACTACATAATACTTGTTTGCTTTATCCTACAATACACACAAAAACCTCAAACTAACAATGTCTTCATCACTGAAAATAGTGTAGTGTAAACAGATTAAAATTTGGATTTTTGTTTTTTAGCATTTACTTTTGTCTTGAGGGACATACAACAAGGGATATATATACCTTATGAAAGGTACCTGGGTCATTTTTTTGTATAAGGGAAGGTGTGTAATGAAAGATCCTTACCAGAAAATATTTGTTACACATATGGCTGTGTCCATTTGAAGTTTAGGAGCTTCTATGGACATAGTAATGAACCAGAGACGCTTAAGTTGATCTTGAGCCAGGTTGAAGTCCCAGTCTTCAACTATGCTTATTTCACACATAATGAATTATTTCACACACAAAGAGTCTAAAGAAGTATACTTCAGTGGTGTGACAGCTTTGTCCTTCTCTTTGGTTGGCAACAGAAGCCCAACTCAAGGAATTAAGAAGTCCCTTGTATCAAAAGATGAGGGGATATTCTTTACTTATCTGTTAGTTTGGAGCCAAACTGCCCTTGGAAATAAAGACCCTCTGCTACGGTCTGAATAAAGACCCATGCCTCATACTCACCTGGTGGCTGCCGTGATGCCCCAGACACTTCAGGGACCAGAGTCGAGAAACTGCCTCCTGCGTTAAGTGGCCAGACAGCTCCAGGCGAAGGTCTATGCCACCATCGCCTCCTGTCTCACTGTCTTGGGTACGACCTCTAAGAGGCTGGCAGCTGTGCTGAAGTGGGTGAGACTCCAGAATTCAAGGACTGGTCACAGCTGCTGGTCACCTGAGCCTTAGGGGAGGAGGAAGTCAGAATCGCATGTGAGGAAAGGACTTGAAGCATCCAGTGGGGAATTCTGGACCTTATGAATTGTGAGCAACTGGATGGACCCTGTTTCTGGATCTCTCAACAGCACCCTTCTCCCTGCAGCCCCCTGTCTGTCACTTTTCTGTCATTGCATTGCTCTGGCAGGCCCTGAGAAGCTTTGTAGAGCTTCACGCCACGTGGCTCCAGCATCCAATACCTAGACAGTGCTGAGGGAAACACTGGTTGTGATCAACAGAACCTGCTTCAAGCCATGACATCTGTCAGCGAGAGCACGTAATAGAAAACAGGGCTGAGGAGGAAGGATAGGTGGATTAGGTGCAAAAAGAAAGGAGTTTTCTTTCTGGGCTGAGGTTTGGCCCATCTGGTCCATGAGGCTGGGCCAGCCCCCTCCCACGAGTACATGCTGGGTATCTGCAAATGTCCAGATGTGGCCACAGTTTCCTAGGCACTGTGATGTCTCCTGTTTTCTGGCCTGGCTCCAGGTAGCCATTCTGTCCAGACTTTGCATCAGGGATGGTCTTTACGTGACTGCTAAAATCCCTTCCCTAACTCTGATATAGACAGAACTAACAGAAAGACTGGACTTGCTCCCTTTCCCCTTCTCCCCTTTTGCATACCTTCTCTTGTCCTGTCTTGGCTCAGGAACCCATATGACCCTCCAGCTGCCCGGAGGATAGTCCAGACTCACAGTCAGGCACCGAGACTTTGCCATCTTGCCGGTGCTTGACTCCCCTGGATGATCTTTGTGGGGCAGCCAGATGGCAGGTCTGCCTCCTGAACACACTCTGTTCACATTTTCTTATACCACCCACCTTAACTTTGGCAGTGATCCTTCAGAATGCCATTTCAGTTCCATCCTTTCCAGACTACCCAGCCCCTAGGAATTTGTTTTCCTCTTAGCCACAACATATTCCTTTCTCCTAGGATTCCCTAAGAACTCATAGCCTAGAGATTTGTCCTGCTAACATTTCATGTATACGTGTGTGTATGTGTGTGTGTGTGTATGCACATATGTTTGCCTTGACTTTCAGATAACTTAGAAGCTCTCTTAGGTCAGAAGCTGTGTATCATATATTTTTAAAAATTCCTGCAATCAGTAAGACTATGTTCATTGTATAACAGGATGATAAATGAGACTTATTGTCTAGAAATTTACAAGTGTGTGTGGTCAATTGCTCAGTCGTGTTTGACTCTTTGTGACTTCATGGACTGTGGCCCACCAGGCTCCTCTGTCCATGGGATTTTTAGGCTGGAATGCTGGAGTGGGTTGTCATTTCCTCCTCCAGGGGATCTTCCCAGACAAGGGATCAAACCACGTCTCTTACATTGGCAAGCAGATGCTTTACTAGTGAGCCACCTGGACTTAAAAAAGGGAAAATGTCTGCCCCTCAAGTTCTGCAGTGAGTCAAAATATTTGGAAGGCAAATGCCTCTTGGGGACTTTAATAGTAATAGTTTAATAAAATTAATACTAATAAAATTAAGCCATTAATAATTAATTGCTATTAATATTGTCAATATTAATAATTAATAACAGTTGATAGGAATTAAATTACTTTAATATTCATAGCTCTCTGCTACATCTACCACCTGATCACCTCCCTCCATTTCAGATGAACTTATAGGGCTCTGACAACTGGGTGTAGGTGTGGGTTGAGCAGAAAGACTCAAGGAACACTATTGGAGGAGTAAGTTGTCAGCCTTTCTCCCCTCAGTGGGGGCGAAGAGGGTTGCAGTCACACCCAGAGTCATGCCAAGTTAGGGGGCGGCTGTGTTCCAAAGAACACATCCCTTGCAGGAGGGTGGTATTTCTAGGAAGATGGAGACAAGCATCACATTTCCCGATTTGGAAGTCTGCTTATTGCCGTTGATACCCTTCTCTTTGTGCCTAATTTGAGTAGAGGGAGGGGAAAGGTGGGTAACAGTGAGAGTAGGGAGGCGGAGCCGCAGTGGAGCAGCCAGCGTGGCCATGTGCTTGTGACTTAAATGTCAATCAACTAGACATTTACAGAAGGGGAGCAATGCGTGTGTGACTCAGGCTCCCACTCCTCCCTTATCCAGCAATTCCTAGTATTTATCTTTATTTTGATAAATGATTTTATGGCTAAAAATAATTAAAAACCCATTGACCCAATTTATCTGTCAACCCTCTGTACACACCTACCCATCCATGAAGCTTGTCGTCATTCAGAAAGACCCTCAGTGAGGAAAACAATCAGCTCCTATATGCCTGGCCCTATGCCAGGTGCTTGGAGACAGAGAATAATTAAGTACAATGAACAGGTTGATTCTTGTGGGTTTTTTTTTCTTCTTCTCTGCAATGATTACACAAGTTGTACAGGCAGTTCAAAGAAAAAAGCTTATAAAAATACTTGAAGCAGATCAGTGATTTCAGTCTCTGCTCTTGATCTTCAGAAGGGATGCTGTTCATGGGGTTGAGGGGAGGCCAAGACTACTTGAAATGATCCAGATGCCTGTGGCTTCCTGTCTTAGGTATGCCTCTGTAATTTATTTCAGACAAAGAGATAAATTGACAATTTAACACACTGCCTTAGGCCTAGAGGGGCAGGTAATCAATACTCATCCATTCTCACCACCAGGTGCAAATTCTTGGAGGCTCTCGTTGCCTCAGCTGCTGGCCCTGTTTTGGTGGACTCTCCAAACCCTGACAGAGCTCCTCTGGTAGTGATGGAAGTGCTTTTTGCTGCCTGGAATTTATGGCAGGTGAAATTGCAGGACATGAGAGAGTCTATCAGTTTAATTTCCCCCGAGAAACTAGTCCTGCTTGGTTGAGCAACAGCCAGCCTTGAAGCGGAGGGGCTCAAAATGGGAGAATAGTAAGATGCCCCAGTCACACATTCTGAACTGTAAAACAGACACACTGAAAAGAAAACAGAGAGCCTGTACTGGAAAGCAGACATATTGATCCATCAATGTGGTATTAAAAAAGAAAAAGAAGAAAGAAAGAAAAAGAAGGCTCTCATTTTCTCCTTGTCACATGGTGGTGACCTTGCCCAGGGGCAGGCAGCAGGAGATGCAGAATTTTAGGAAAATGCGCAATAAACTTTCCATCATAAACCTGAATTATCTCCTTTCTCCTTTTGCTTCTTTCACAGAAATTTAGAACATGTCCCTTAACTACTTTGCTGAGTCTTTCTTCTACCCCTCCTTGCACTGAAGCCCACACTTTAGACACAGTAACTCCCTGAAGCATCCCCCAAATTGTACCTTCGTCTCCACCTGGAGCATCCTTCCTGCTTCTCACCTGGCCAGTTCCCTCTCATCTTTTAGGTGTCTGCTCAGACATCACCTCCTCTTGGAAGATTTTCTCAGACCAGAGTGGCTGTCTTTTCTTGGTTCTTCCTTCACAAAAGTCACAACAAGATCGTTATCTGTTTAAGACTTTGCCTCCTTCTCAAGATCAAAGGCTCCTTGGGTTTCCCTGGTAGTTCAGTGTAAAGAATCTCCCTGCCAATGCAGAAGACCCAGAGTCTGTCCCTGGAATGGGAAGATCCTACATGTCAGGGAGCAACTAAGCCCTCGTGTCACAGCTATTGAGCCTGTGCTCTAGAGTCTGGGAAATGCAACTACGGAAGCCCAAGAGCCTAGAGCCATGCTCTGAAAGAGAAGCTGCCAGAATGAGAAGCCTGTGCACCACAGCTAGAGAGTGGCCCCAGCTCGCCACGACTAGAGAGATGCTCTCACAGCAACAAAGACCCAGCACAGATAAAAATAAAGACATAAAATTATCCTTAGGAAAAAAATAGTACAGGCAGGTGAGTCTGATGCTCCATATGCCCAGTGCAAAGTCCTGCCCCTGGGTCACAGGAGATATTTGGTGTTGTTGGATGAGAGGTGAATTATGACATCAGTGAGTACATGTCAGCTGTGAAGGTTCCCTGGAAACAAAGCCAGGGGACTATGATTTTGCCATCTTGCTTGAACTTCTTCCATTGTCTTTTATATATAATTCATCAAGCCACCCCATCAGGTAAGGTCTTCTAGGCGGGGAGCATTGAGCATTCTCTGGCAAAAACATAGTCAGTCCTCATCCATCTTCTAGGTTGGTTGGGTTCTCCTTGTCTTCAGCCTGCACCCCGTCACAATCTTTCTGATGTAGTCATCTGGCCATGTCACACCATAGCTTAGCATCCTTGCAAGGTCCCTCACAGCCAACTGATTTAAGGCTCAGTGTCTTAGGAAGTATCCAGTGCTCTCCACCCACCCCTTATGTGCAGCGACCTCTCCATTCTCCCTGAAATACACCCTCAGTTCAAGTTTTAAGTCTTCAGCTATTTCCTATGCCAGAATGCTGTGCTTTTCTCAGCCTGGAGAATTCCAACTCATCCTTTAAAATCCAGGGCAGACACCACTCTCTCTCTGAGAAGTCTTCTCTTCAGCTGCTTTCCTGAGCAGCCACAGCAGTTTCTCACATTCACCCCAGTCTAACTGGGAAAATGGAATCTAAGGAGGGGATTCTGCACGTGTGGTATGTGATGCTTGGGCACGTTCTGTGATTTTGCCATCAGCCCTGCTCCCACCTTACAAATAGTCTGTGCCACTCCCACCATCAGTGCTTGTATGCCCAAGTGCCAGCAACAGAGGCGCCAACTCAGGGCCCATTTTGAGGTCTCGAGTAGGGCAATTCTTGGTCCCCATAACCGTGCCAGAAATCACTGAACAGGAACAGGGCAAGGGCCGTTGTGCTCTGCTGTGTTTTGCCTTCAGACTCAGAGCTGCTGGAGGAAGAAACAGGGAAAGGAGGCTGGCAAGAAGTCTGAATGTCCCTTCCCTTGAGGTCATCAAGTGCAGATTAGAATCCTGGGAGAAAAAGATATATGTCCTCCCACTTTCAGGAAGAGTGCCTTATTTCCAGCTACTTACATTTAAAAGTTCTTTCTTGATTATAATGACACTATGGCATTTATTTTTAAGTTACTTATCTTATTAAATGCAGAATTATAAGGAAGAAAATAAAAGTCATTGGTACAGAAAGAAGCTAGATACAATAAATGTTGTTGTTCAGTCCCTCCATTGTGTCCGACTCTTTACAATGGACTGTAGCAGTCCAAGCCTCCCTGTCGCTCACGATCTCCCGAAATTCACCCAATTTCCAGTCCATCGAATCGGTGATGCTACTGAACTGTCCCCTCATCTGTTGCCCCCTTCTCCTCTTGCCCTCAGGCTTTCCCAGCATCAGGGTTTTTACCAATGAGCTGGCTCTTCACATTGTATTGGATCTGCAGCTTCAGCATTAGTCCTTCCAGTGAATATTCAGGACTGATTTCCTTTAGGATTTACTGATTTGATCTCCTTCCTGTCCAATGGACTCTCAAGAGTCTTCTCTAGCACCACAGTTCATATCTTTGGCACTCAGCCTTCTTTATGGTTCAGCTCTTACAACTGTATATGACTACTGGAAAAACCATAGCTTTGACTATATGGACCTTTGTTGGCAAAGTGATGTCTCTGCTTTTAACATGCTATCTAGGTTTGTCAAAGCTTTTTTTCCAAGGAGCAAGTGTCTTTTAATTTCATGGCTTTAGTCACCATCCTCAGTGATTTTGGAGCCCAAGAAAATAAAGTCTGTCATTGTTTCCATTTTTTTCCCCATCTATTTGACATGCAGTGATAGGACTAAATGCCATGATCTTCATTTTTCGAATGTTGAGTTTTAAGCTAGCTTCTTCACTCTCCTCTCTCACTTTTACCAAGAGGCTCTTTACTTCCTCTTTGCTTTCTGCCAAGACGGTGGTATCATCTGCATATCTGAGGTTATTGATACTTTTCCTGGCAATCTTGATTCCAGATTGAGTTTCATCCAGCCAGGCATTTTGCATGATGTCCTCTGCATATAAGTTAAATAAGCAGGGTAACAGTGTACAGCCTTCATGTACTCCTTTCCTGATTTGGAACCAATCTGTTGTTCCATGTCCAGTTCTAACTGTTGCTGCTTGACCTGCATACAGGTTTCTCAGGAAGCAGGTAAGGTGGTCTTGTATTCCCATCTTTTGAAGAATTTTCCACAGTTTGTTGTGATCCACCCAGTCAAAGGGTTTAGTGTAGTCAATGAAGCAGAAGCAGATATTTTTCTGGAATTCACTTGCTTTTTCTATGATCCAGTGAATGTTGGCAATTTGATCTCTGGTTCATTTGCCTTTTATACACCCAGGTTGTACATCTAGAAGTTCTTGGTTCATGTCCTGTGGAAGCCTAGCTTGAAGGATTTTGAGCAGTACCTTGCTATCATGTGAAAGGAGTACAATTGTGTGGTAGTTTGAACATTCTTTGGCATTACCCTTCTTTGAGATTGGAATGAAAACTGACTTTACCAGTCCTATGGCCACTGTTGAGTTTTCCAAATTTGCTGGCATATTGAGTGTAGCACCTTCACAGCATCATCTTTTAGGATTTTTAAAAGTATAAATTTATTTATTTTAATTGGAGACTAATTACTTTACAGTATTGTATTGGTTTTGCCATACATTGACATGAATCTGCCACAACAACTCACCTGGAATTCGATTACCTCCACTGGCTTTGTTCGTAGTAATGCTTCCTGAGGTCCACTTAAATTCACTGTTCACGATGTCTGGCTCCAGGTGAGTGACCATACTATTCTGGTTATCTGGCTTATTAAGACACTTTGTATAGTTCTTTGTATTCTTGCCACCTTTTCTTAATATCTTCTTAATGTTATTGGTAGTTATCTGTTAGAGAGATTGTCCCTTTTTAAACATGCTTTATGTATATATAATTTTTAATCTTGATTTATTCACTTCACACATAATTTGCTTTCTTCTCATGTCCTTAAATGCTCTTCATGAGCCTAATTTTTATTGACATCATCATCATTACTTAATGGACATATAATTTGCTACCTTATTTCTAACTTAGACATTTAAATTCTTCCCAGTGTTATGTTTCACTCAGTGCCTGGTAGTTGTGTTGGTGGTTTTGTTTTCCGCTGGGAGGCCATAAGTGTGTTAATCATCCTAAGGCCATCTTGAATAGCCATTCCATGTATCTGGGGTTTTGAAATACACGGACAAATTTCCATGCATTCTGTGTAATGATACCATGTGAGCACATGGGAAACTCCCCCAGGAGGTCATTAGAACTGAACAATGGACCACGAGGACTTTAAGCATAGTCTTTGGTGCATTTTTGCTTTCCAGGAAAGAACTGCACTCCCCCAACTTAATTTTCTGAACTAATGAAGTTCTCCAGGGAAGCCTATGGGGAAACATGATCTCTTATTTAATGATGTGCCGTCAGCTCACTTAATGCTGATTTCTGCATCACTCAGCAAAGGTTTGGAGATAATACTCCTCTGCTATTGTGTGTTTTCCTATGTATTATTCCTGTGGAATAATGATGTTAACATCTCCAGGAGAGTTGAATTCCAAGCCTGAAAAGTGAAGATTGACTGTCATTATTGAAAATATCTTGATTATGGAAATTTATTCAAACTTTCCTCTCTGGCAAAGTTTGTTCCCATCCTTTTAAATTCATTCAGTGCCTTATCCTTACTATCACCATCTCAATAGAGTAGGCTGGTAAAGCTACTGCAGTATTTTTTAAAAATGAGATTGAGACAGGGTGAAGAGGTAAGGAGATTGTTTAAGGAGACAGCCATGAGAGGGGCCGGGTTCAGCTGGAGTGCCCATCAGCCTTGTTTTGGGGCTTTGCTGGCAGCATCCCTCTGTCCTTTAATGCTTTTCTGATTTCCTGGAGTTGCCTTCTGTGGAAAACCACTTCACTGTCTGGATTTTCTCTACACTTTGTAATCTCAAATGGGAATTATGGAGCATTTTGAGACCTTGGAGCCAACAACAGAGTCAAGAGATGACCTTGGAGTGCTTTGGCTCCTCCTTATCTCCAAAGTCATCCTCAAATACTAACAGTTCTATCGGTGAGAAAATGACCGCAATGACGTGGCCAAGTAGCATTTTATTAGTCTGATGTAAAGTCTCTTTAGAAAATGTTGCCATTTTGATCTGTATCCTATGCTGTGCGTAACATGATTGTGCTTGCTGTGCAAACGCAGCTTCCAGACGATTATTTGCCAACCAGCATGCCACCACCAAGCCCCTCCTGTGTACAAATTCTGGATCTGCTTTAAGAAGTGGCTTTTAATTGACTTTTGGATTATGGCTCCCTTTGAGACTCTAATGAAAGCTGTGGATCCTCTGTTAGAAAAAGTGCACAGATCTACATTTGATAGACAGTTTCATGGGGTTTACTTTATCCCTGAAACCAGTTAAAATAAAACAATGCAAAACAAAACAGAAAATCCTTCTGAACAGACCCAGACACTCTCTAGGAAAGAAAACAGAAGTCCAGACAA
This sequence comes from Nanger dama, assembly GCA_917880005.1. Taxonomy (NCBI): domain Eukaryota; kingdom Metazoa; phylum Chordata; class Mammalia; order Artiodactyla; family Bovidae; genus Nanger; species Nanger dama. The sequence goes on from CAKJTW010000026.1 coordinate 15,897,943, forward strand.
TAAGACGTTCATTTGGGTCTGTTTCAGTAGGTATGTGACACAACTGGGACTAGACTTTAAGTTACTAAATACTGCTACCTCTGAATTTTAGTGACTTGTTTTTCTAGTGACATGTAACCAAAGGTGATAATCAAAATACTGACCAACCACTATAGCTTGGGAATACTAACTTGATGAATCAATTGATTTTCTCTGTCACCTCCAGGCTTTGTTCAAAAGTGCATGTTCCGTAAGATGAGAAAAGGCCTGATAACCAGCCAAAGACTTAACCACTAGGGGGGATTTCCAAGTACATCAGCAGGCTTACGTGGCATGTAGGGCCTGATCTGCCTCCTGGCCACAGCAGAAGAAGCAGGCATCCAAGATTAAATGTGAAACAAGGTCATCAGTGCACTGACAGTCTGACCGCCAATGACAAGAGTTCAGGGATGGTTCCTTGAGTGATGTGCAGTGTGAGGTTTGCTGGGAGATGGAGCAATCGATTCTGATTTCCTAGGCAAGAGCTTCACATTAGACAACTGAGTTCTGGGTATGGTTTATAGTGGAGATATGCAACATCATCAATCTTAATAATCAACCATGTGGACAATGCTGATGGGACAAGTCATTTGGCATAATCTCTTTCTTGGCAATATAAATCCCCATAAGCAATATTTCCCACCTTCTGTGGGTCAGCAAATGTTAAACCTGTGATGAGACATAGAACTCATCTAATGCAAATCCATGGCCACCCGCCCTATCTGCTGATTCTATTTCCATTTTACAGTTATAGAAACAGTTTTAGAGATGAAAAGTGATGGGCTCAAGAAGTGTGCAAATTTAGTACTGCAGTTCTGCCCCAAGTCCAGGATAATTCTTAATATTACTTGTTTATTGAGATTTGAAAACAAAATACCTTCTTTATAAATCTGTTTTCTTTAGCAATTTCCGAAAATATATTATTTTTGATCGTTTTATATATTTTACAGTAAAAGGTATTATCAAATGTTTCAAGTCAAAGCAGATTCAATGGGGCAGTAGCCTTTCAGGAAGTCAGACTGCCTCTTGCAAACAAACCTTTTGCAGTGAATCTTCCTGAATCCTCAGTGAGCAGAACTGCTTGCAGTTGGCCATGAGCAAAACTTCGGTACCATGAGGTCTCATTTTAGCAATGCCCAGGGAATCCTTGCATGGCCAAGTCCACAATGTGTCCCAAGATACATGAAACTCTGTGGGATTCTGGAGCCTTTGACTGTAGCATTTCATTGCCTTAACCTTTCCAAAATGGCAAAAGAGAAATTTCCCACACTTAAGTGCTTCTCAAAGCAAATATAAAGGCTTCCCTGGTGGCTCAGCTGGTAAAGTACCTTCCTGCCAGTGCAGGAGACACAAGACATGTGGGTTCAGTCCCTAGGTCTGGAAGATCCCCTAGTGAAAGAAATGGCAGCTCGCTCCAGTATTCTTGCCTGGAAGATTCCATGTACAGAGGAGCTTGGTGGGCTATAGCCCATGGGGTTGCAAAGAGTCAGACGTGACTGAGCATGCATGCATGTATGCAAGGCAAATATTAGCTTGCAGTACTTTATTCTCACTTACCTGCTAAATAAGTCTATTATTCAAACTTTGGAATCAAAGATAAATGAGATTTCTCTCCAACACGCTTGCTGCAATTTCCTTAATTGCTGACTTACCCCATGCTGTTTGTCTTTCTATGATATTTTTATGCTCCAGTTGAGCTCTGGTATAGGTAAGAATGTCTGGGTTGTGTCAACAGGACTATCACAAAGCCTCTTTCTAGTAGCGCTACATGCATTGGCATGCATCAAAGTACTAGTTTCAGCTGCCAGAGTCTCCATATTCATGAATGTCTGCACATAAAAACTAAGGCTTTATTTGCATATGGATTAAAACCTGAGGTAGGTTTTCTTATAACTCATGTTCCCTAAATCAGCTGTCCCCAACCTTTTTGGCACCAGAGACTAAGGTCATGGAAGACATTTTTTCCATGGGCCAGACGTGGGTGAGATGGTTTGGGGATGATTCAAGTGCATTACATTTATTGTGCAATTTATTTCTATTATTATTACATCAGCTCCACCTCAGATCATCAAGTATTAGACCCCAGAGGTTGGGGGCCCCTGCCCTATAGTAGAGGTATAAATAGGCCATGGTTTCCTTGCACTTTTATTTTTCACTTATGTTTTAAGGCATAGTTTAATTTTATTTACCTTTTCATGATTATAAAAATAGTATGTGCTTGTTGTGAAATGGGAAAATGCAAAATAATAATAAAAACAAAAATATCTTGTGCAACCTTATCACTCAGTTGCATTTTGATGTGCCTACATTAGGACAGGCTTTTCCACTAGAAGTTGTTAGCAGACTCAATATTCGATTTTATCCTTTTCTTTAAATTAAACATGACCATATTTGCATTTTACAATGTTTTCAGAAACTTTAAGATGGTATTTATATGCTGTTTTTAAGGGTTGGATTATACTTCATCCCATAGCTGCATCATAGTTATCCAAGAGCTACTTAAAGTGTTACCTCTTATTATTTTTATGTCTTTGATGGTGTAGATGATACTGCTTTGAAGATCTTTGTGCATTAAATGTTGAGTAATTATCATCAAATACTTTCAGAGGGCTTCCCAGGTGACTCAGTGGGTAAAGAATCTGCTTGCAATGCCAGAAACACAGGAGACTTGGGTGTGATCCCTAGGTTGGGAAGATTCCCTGGAGAAGAGCATGGCAACCCACTCCAGTACTCTTGCCTGGAGAATCCCACAGACAGAAACTTGGCGGGCTACAGTCCATAAGGTCGCAAAGAGTTAGACACGACTGAAGCGACTGAGCATGCAATTATCCACTTTATCAGAAGGGGCATTACTAGTTCAAAGGTTTTTTTTTTTTTTTTAAGATTCTTGATACAAATGACTGGTTTTCCATCTAAAATAGTCTAACCAATTGACACAGTCTCTAAACCACTATGAGAATGTTATTATATCCCAACTTCAGCCTCTTTAATACATACATATCCTATATTTATATCTTATATATATATGTATCTTATAGAAAAGTGTGATTTCTTATTATGTAAGCTTAAACATCTTTGATTATAAGAGCGATCATATTTTTTTCCATATGGTTTTAACTATTAATAACTATTTCTTTTTCTGTAAACTCTCCCAGTCTTTTCATGAGTCATGGTTGTAGTTTAACACTGAAGCTGACTACCATGAGAATGCCTTTATCCAAGGCTTGTCTGTTGAAAATATAACAGAAATACAAAGCCATGAATGGCTTTCTTCACATCCAGTGGACTCCTTTAGTCTTCTTTAGAGATGCTTGAGCTTGGGGGCATTTCCTTGTGTTTAAGATGATGTAAATTATTCTGCGTATGACTTGGGGAGTGAGTTTTAAATGAAGCCCTACAGAAATGCCATGTGTTGGTTGCCAGCAGTGGGAGCTCATTTGGAATAACTGAACTAATGTCTGTCATCAGCCCAGGGGTCGTTCTAAGAAGTGAACAAGTGCTTGAGAGGAGGTGTAGCACGGTGGAGGTGGTCCTGGGCATTTTCCAAGCAGCATAAGCCTGTAATGAGATGTCTGTGCCTCAGGGTTCAGTTTAATTGGTAACTTCCTCCTCCTCCTCTGCTCCTGTCGAAAGACAAGTCAACTGGGGACATTTAGATGGTAGCTTCTCTGAGGAATCCTGTTCAGGGTTCTCTCTGAGAAATAAAAGCTCCATCTTGCAGGGCTTAAGTGACTGGAGATATTTGACACTTGGCATTTTTCAGCTTCATGAAAAGGAATCAAAGAGAGATAAGGGTGAGGAGTGCTCATTTTTACCATAGCCCTCATCACCTCATGGGAACAGCCACTCTTTCCAACCCTGTGTGTGTATGTGTGTTTCTTGGTTGAATGAATTCAAATATTTTAGACCCCCAAAATGAAATTATTCAATATTAAAATCTTGTTAAACTTAATTCTTTTTATAAGAATTTAATTTATTTATGGCTGTGCTGGGTCTTTGTTGCTATGCATTGGTTTTCTCTAGTTGCAACAAGTGGGGACTACTCTCTAGTTGTGATGCATGGGCTTTTTGTTGCAGTGGCTTCTCTTGTTGTGAAGCATGAGCCCTAGGGTATGCGCTTCAGTAACTGTGGCATGCAGGCTCACTTGCCCTGTGGAATGTGGGATCTTCCCGGCCCAGGGATTGAACAGATTCTTAACCACTGGACCACCAGGGGAGCCCTCAGGATTAAAATCTTGAAAGTTCATGCAGTCATGTCATCATTTCATTGCATTCTGACCCATCCTGGGTTAAAAGCAGGTGTGTTTCCTTGTACCTATGCTGCCAAGACCTGACCCAGCTGTCTACTGTTCACCTTGTCCTGAGACACCTGAGACCTGGGAAGACAAGGAATTTGCCCATTCCTAAAGAGAAGTGACTGCAGATGGTGACTGCAGCCATGAAACTGAAAGACGCTTGCTCCTTGGAAGAAAAGTTATGAAAACCTAGACAGCATATTAAAAAGCAGAGACATGACTTTGCCAACAATGGTTTGCCAACAATGGTCCATCTAGTCAAAGCTATGGTTTTTCCAGTAGTCATGTATGGATGTGAGAGGTGGACTGAAGAAAGCTGAGCACTGAGGAATTGATGTTTTTGAACTGTGGTGTTGGAGAAGACTCTTGAGAGTCCCTTGGACTGCAAGGAGATCCAATCAGTCCATCCTAAAGGAAATCAGTCCTGAATATTCATTGGAAGAACTGATGCTGAAACTATTATACTTTGGCTACCTGCTGTGGAGAACTGACTTCTTTGAAAAGCCCTGATGCTGAGCAAGATTGAAGGTAGGAGGGAAGGGGACAACAGGGGATGAGATGGTTGGAGGGCATTACTGACTCAATGGAGATGACTTTGAGTAGCTCCAAGAGTTGGTGATGGACAGGGAGGCCTGATGTCCTGCAGTCCATGGGGTCCCAAAGAGTAGGACACGACTGAGTGACTGAACTGAACTGAAAGAGAAGTTGAACTGTTGGTCTCTAGATTTCTTTGCAAAGCATTTTTGTATACTCTTAGGCTCTCTGAAATGCCCTCAGGAAGAAGCATCCTTTGAATTGTTTTTGCATCTTAGGATCTCATCTCCTTGTAATGCATTGCCTCCTCTACTTGTGACCTAGGTCACTGCATATCTGAGATGGAGGGCTAAGTTAGGGGTATAATCGGTGACTTGGGAGCAGTTTTTCTCTTTATGAAGGCAACAGGCTTTTGTAAAGACCAGCTCCTGGGTTGTCTTCATTAGTTACACATGCTAACCATTGTGCTGTCCCAGGCAGTTACTGTCTGTTTTTCAGCTCAAACCAGAGCTGTACATCTGGGGCCTCTGCAGAGCTTCCCATCTGATTCTAGTTTAGATTGCTGCTATAGATGAAAAGAAATTGAGCTGTTCATCTAACAGCAGGAAGTCTTGGAGACTAAAACCCCTAAGGAGCTCAGACCACAAAGCCAAGTCAAAAATAAGAAAAGGAATTTTTTGTACTTATATTAATAGCTAGAAGCCACCATGTGCCTGGATGGTTTCTTATGGGATAAAGGATAAAGCAAACAACACAACTGAAAAGCAAAATATTGAAAACCAAAATTTCTAAGACATCCTTTAAAGCATGGAAAGAATGTGTGAAACAACATTTACTCACTCATCCATTCTTTCATTTATTCAACAAATGCCCAGTGATGCCATTTCATTTATTCAACAAATGCCCTCAAATGCCAGTCAGCAACTGGCCAGATACTAAGAACAGGAGGTAAGATGGTCACATGTGTTCTGTTTGGACTCAGCCAAGGAATCACAGATTTAAGATAAATGTTAAAAAGAATAAGCAGGAGAAGGAAGACCGGATTAGTTTGATGGTGAGGGAGGGCATATTCCCAGAGAGAACATATATATGTTAGCTTCCTATTGTGTCATCGATTGTTGCTGCTGCAAATTGTCACAAACTTAGTAGTTTAGAAACAACAGAAATGTATCCTCTTATAGTTCTGGAGGTCAGAAGTCCTAAGAGGAATCCACAAGGTTGCATTCCTTGTGATGAGCATCTTCCAGTCTCTCCAGTTGTCCTCTCCTCCCCATTTTACACTCTTCTCTGTTTTATAAAGACCCTTGTGGTTGCATGGAATCCACCTGGATAATCGAGGATCATCTCTCAAGATCCTTAATCCCATCAGCAAAGTCCCTTTTGCCATTTGAGAAACATGCCCACACGTTCTGAGGATTAGTGCATAGGCATCTCTAGCAAGTGTCACTAAGCTTACTGTAATATGGTAGCAAGGGAACTGGATATTTGGGGATGCGCTGTAGGTCACCCTTTGCCGTCATTTGTTTAGGAGTAGGGCCAGCGAGAGGTAGTGACTCCTCTCACTCTTCTTCTCGGTGTTCTTCCTCCCCAACCTCCTCTCCCTCTGCCAGCCCCAAGAGAGAACACACACTGTGGTTATTTCCAATAAGATTTTAGAAAGAATTACAAGTGAAGAGATGAAAGACAGGGAGAACCCTCGATCTATAATTCTTCTCATTGCAAATATCTTCCGTCAATGAAATTACAGTTTCAGGCAGCTTCCCTCCCCGACCCCCCAACCGCCCTTAACAAACTCCAAATTAATGTCCCTGTAGAAGAGGGCCTCATGCTGACTGGAGAGGATGGGCCTTTTCTTCAGTCTTGCCTTTTGGTCTTACCCACCAGGCCTGAGGTACAGGGGTGGGTGTGCTCAGATGTTCAGTCATATCTGACTCTTTGCCACCCTGTGGACTGTAGCTGGCCAAGCTCCTCTGGCCGTGAGATTTCCCAAGCAAGAATGCGGGAGTGGGTTGACATTTCCTTCTCTAGGGGATCTTCCTGACCCAGGATAGAACCCGCATCTCTTGTGTCTCTTGCATTGGCAGGTGGAGGCTTTACCACTTAGTGCCACCTGGAAGTGAGTCAATTAGGCCTCTAACCATTTGCTCTACGAGGCTGCTTCCATCACACCACATGTTCACACACGCATACACACAAATGCATATGCACAAATAAGCACACACACATATACACCCACGTATACACATTTACAATTTTAAAACTTTTTATTTTGTTTTGGGCTATAGCTGATTAACTGGCTTCACAGGCGAGTCAGTGGTAAAGAATCTGTCTGCCAGTGCAAGAGCTGCCAGAGACATGTGTTCGATCTTTGAGTCAGGAAGATCCCCTGGCGGAGGAAATGGCAACCCACTCCAGTATTTCTTGCCAGGATTGTCCCATGGACAGAGGAGACTGGTGGGCTACAGTCCATAAAGTCACAAAGAGTCAGACACAGCTGAGGGACTGAACACGCACATAGCTGATTAACAATGCTGTGATAGTTTCAGGGGAACTCCAAAGGGACTCAGCCGTACAGATACAAGTAGCCATTCTCCGGCACACTCCCCTCCCATCCAGGCTGCCACATAACACTGAGCTGTGTACACACTCATATTTACATATATAAACATGGTGATCTTTCTCTACAATTTTTTAATTAACAGACTATTTTTTTGAGCAGTTTTAGATTTAGGGAAAATCTAGTAGAAAGTACAGAGCTACCCCCTACTTTCATCTTCCCCCTGCTTCCCATATTAACAAATTCTTACTTGTGGCATATTTGTTAAAATTGATGAGCCCATATTTATATAGCTTTACTGTCTAAAGTCAAAAATTTATATTAATTCACTCTTTGTGCTATACATTCTGTTGGTTTTTGACAAATGTATAATGACATGTATCCAACATTACAATTACTTGGAATAGGTTTGCCACCATAGAAATGCCCTGTGCCCTACCCCTATCATTTAAACATACCATTTCCTGTGAATTTTATGAAAATTTCAGACCCTCTTGCACTAATCATTGTGTGCTGTTGCTGTTTCATCACTAAGTGACTTGCCACCAAGCCCTAGGGTCTAGTGTCCTTGGCTGTGCCATACCTTGTCGAGGTCCCAAATTTGCTCAGAGCAAAAGCTTTTGCCCTGGAGACAGAGACAGCTCCCTTGACCTGTGAGACTTCTTTGTATGCACACCTTTCCAACTCTCGAGTTCAGTGAGATCAAGTTGACAGTATCCAATCAACCAGGGTAGAGCCTGGAAATCAGTGAATACAACCAAAGAGTTTTCTTCTCCCCCAAGAGAGTGAGACATTATACACTGACCAGCACATCACTTTCTGGAGTTCTCCGATTGCCCTTTCTTCATGGCTGGGAAATGGTGCAACTATGGGATTTTCCTGGGATCCAGAGAAGGAAGCCCTAGGTAGGGCACAGCTGGGTCACCTCAGTAGTTCAGGCCCATGATTACTTTGTAGGGCAAGGGTCATCATAGAAACCCTACATTGCTCAGCTATGAACTTACATTAGATAGAGAGATAAACTTGTCTCTTTTCTGAACTACCATATTGTGAGATCTTGTTTTAGTAGCTTGTCTTATATGCATTTAACACAACCTGCTTACTTCTTTTTAAAAATATTTATTTATTCACTTTTCTTTGTGCTGAGTCTTTCTTGCTGTGCATAGGCTTTCTAGTTGCCACGCATGGGCGTCCCATTGTGGTGTCCTCTCTTTTTGCAGAGCATGGGCCCTAGGGCGCACTTGCAGCACGCGGGCTCCGTTGTTGTGAATCGTGGGCTCTAGAGGTCTGGCTCAGTAGTTGTGGCACACTGACTAAGTTGCTCTGTGGCATCTGGAAGGGAACCCATGTCCCCTGCATTGCCAGGCTAATTCTTAACCACTGGAACACCAGGGAAGTCCACTGCGTACCTCTTGCATGTTTACACCTGTTCAGCACTTTCTCACCTATCCCCACTCCAGGTTTAGAAGAATATACACACAAGATGCATCTTTTTTTTTAATACTTTATTCTACATTACAATACTGTATTTGTTTTGCCATACATTGACATGAATCAGCCACAGGTGTACACGATCTCCCAATGCCGAAGCCCCCTCCCACCTCCCACCCCATATCATCTCCCTGGATCATCCCGTGCACCAGCCCCAAGCATCCTGTATCCTGTATTGAACATAGACTGGCGCTTCGTTTCTTACATGATAGTATACATGTTTCAATGCCATTCTCCCAAATCATCCCACCCTCTCTCCCTCTCCCTCAGAGTCCAAAAGTCCGTTCTATACCTCTGTGTCTCTTTTGTTGTCTCACATAGAAGGTCATCATTACTATCTTTATAAATTCCATATATATGTGTCAGTATACTGTATTGGTGTTTTTCTTTCTGGCTTACTTCACTCTGTATAATTGGCTCCAGTTTCATCCCTCTCATTAGACCTGAGTCAAATTTATTCTTTTTAAGGGCTGAGTAATACTCCATTGTGTATATGTACCACAGCTTTCTAATCCATTCATCTGTTGATGGATATCTAGATTGTTTCCATGTCCTGGCTATTATAAACAGTGCTGCAATGAACATTGGGGTACATGTGTCTCTTTCAATTCTGGTTTCCTCGGTGTGTATGCCCAGCAGGGGGATTGCTAGGTTATAAGGCAGTTCTATTTGCAATTTTTAAAGGAATCTCCACACTGTTCTCCATAGTGGCTGTACTAGTTTGCATTCCCACCAGCAGTGTAAGAGGATTCCCTTTTCTCCACATCCTCTCCAGCATTTATTGCTTGTAGACTTTTGGATCGCAGCCATTCTGACTGGTATGAAATGGTACCTCATTGTGGTTTTGATTTGCATTTCTCTGATAATGAGTGATGTTGAGCATCTTTTCATGTGTTTGTTAGCCATCCGTATGTCTTCTTTGGAGAAATGCCTATTTAGTTCTTTGGCCCATTTTTTGATTGATTTGTTTATTAAGATGCATCTGTTTTATCCTTGGTAATTCATTTTCCAAATAGATGTCAGGGATCCTCTGTTGGATCATGTCTTTCTTTCACTTAAAGCCTTCCTATGGCTTCTCTTTGGACAGAGAATAAAGCTTGGAATTTGTACCTTGTCCCTTTCTACTTCACCTGTCTTAGGTCTTCTCTCCCTCACTACTAGGGTCTATTATTCTGGCCTGCCTTCTGTCTGGGCTTCCCCGTTGACTCAGATGGTAAAAAAATCTGCCTGCAGTGTGGAAGACCTGGAATCGATCCCTGGGTTGGGATGATCTCCTGGAGGAGGGCATTGCAACCCACTCTAGTTTTCTTGCCTGGGAGACTCCCCATGGACAGAGGAGCCTGCTGGGCTACAGTCCATGGGGTCACAAAGAGTTGGATATGACTGAGCAACTAAGGCCAGCACAGCCTTCTGCTTAGTGAACACACCAAGACTGTCTACCTATGGCACCTTTGTACTTATCATTTCCTCCACTAGGAATGATGCCTGATTCCTTATCACTTAGTTATCAGCTCTTGGAAGTCTTTCCCTCTTGTTGCCTTTTCTTTTTTATTTTGCATCTTGTTTTATTTCTTTATAGCATTTGTCATCATCTGAAAGGATCTTATTTATTGATTGGGTTACTTATAATCCATCTCTCCCTAGTTAGAGCATAAGATCCATGAAGTCAGGCATTCTTCTGCTTGATTCACTCTTAGGCACCATGGGTATGCTGGTGTACAACCACTGTGGATGCTGATTTATCAAGTGAACATGTGTTTATCCAGCAGAGCAGTATAAGCCTTGTTTCTGTCCTCAAAGAGCTTATAATCGATCTGTTGGTGCCCTTCAAGCCAGGCGGCCAGCCCCATTAAAGCACTTCCTTGTGGCACATCCTGGCACAATCTTCAGGGACAAACTCAACTTTACAAATCGAGGATTAATTACAATACTAAAGTAACCCAATGCATTTACAGAAATTAATTAAGTTTAACTTAATTTACAGCTAGACTGTAGTCCCTTTTTCCCCCTTTGGGAATTTTCCACTTCCTGAGGAAGGTGAAACAGAATAATTGTTCAGATTTTCATCAAGAGGTTTGTTAGAAACCAGGACTGGGTCTATAGCTCTTGATGTCAGGGTGGGAAACAAGGGCGAGAGAAGGATAATGACTTTTCTGAGCCTATATCTAGCCCACTCTGTCGACTTTTTCCAAATGTCTTTCTAGGTGATGCTGAAGGGGTCTTCTTGCTTTCATCGGCTAGAAGAGGTAGCTCATCAGCCAGAATGTGGAACTGCAGAGTTCCGCAGAAAACTCATCTTACATCTAAGACTTCCACTGAAACTTACAGAGTCAGGCTTTGAAAAAAGTGAAATGTCTTTAGAAATCTCTGCACTGTCTTTATTCCGGGGTTACTGCCAGTCTCTGGTATCCAAGGCTCAGATTCGCAGGGAAACCTCCCCTTCTCCTGAATCACTGTGCCTTTTCCATTAGATGGAAGATCCCCACAAAATGTGTGAAGAAGTTGACTCTTGCTCTGTTGTTTCTTCTCAAAAAGAAAACCTTCCCCAGCCCTCTCTCAAGCCGTCACTGAGAATAGGACTAGAGGAGTGGATTTGCCAAATGGCTGTCAGAGCTGACACCAAGGGCAGCATCAGCAGGGAGCCTGAGTTGCCTTTGGTGATGTGATCTTTTCTCCTGCGCATCCCCTCAGGTTCCCTTCGACTGCTCTGAACCAATGACACAGATCTCAAGCCGGAGAAACAGTTAAGTTACTCACTAGCTGGTTCTTCTAGTAATTAGTGAGAATGAGTGAGAGCTTTCTTTTAGGGATTCCTGAACCCACTTCCGGAAGGAGGGGGCAGGTCTATGAAGTCTGCTTCAAGCCAGTCTTACTCAGACAGCAGTAAGTATGAGCAGCGCTGGGATTAAAGTTTCCTCTCCTTTCTTACAAACTCCTCAACATAGACCCGTTGCTCTCACTGGCAAACCCAGTGAAAAGGGCTCTCATGAGAATGAACCAAGGAATGGATACGTCCACTGATTAGAAACTTCGAAATGAGTGCTTGACCTTGGATCTTCATACTGTTGATTTATGTAACCATGTGCAATAGGAAAGTTGTTGAAAATAATAATGCAACAGAATTTTATAGCTATGTGGATATTTCAGACAGAAATCCATCCCAGCTTTGTATTCTCAGATGAGAATGGTAAGCTGTTGGTATGTGGGTTTTACGTCCTCTACCGCGGCAGACATTACTGGATGATCACAGCATTCTTTCTGGTTGAAATGAAATGCAGTGGGAGAATCTTTCTGAACACAGTGTTCTCAGCAGCCAGTATAATCGATCAGTAATGTCATGCAAAGTGAAACTTCATTTGCCATCCGTGTTCTAAGTTAATGAGGTCTACTATACATGCGAGCCCTGGTGCCACCTGGGATGGCCTCAACTAAAATGCTCTCATGTTTTTAATTTCAATTCCAGACTCATTTTGTTTTGGAGACACAGTCTCCTGCCCAAAGTGAATCAACCTTCCCATTCTTCCTTCTCATCAGCATTTCTTTCTAGGCTCTCTTGAGTGTGGATCAAAAGGCAGCTCGAAACCTTGTTGGGAGCACTTCTTCCCATGGCCTTTAAAAGTCAAGTCCTGAAAGACATGAGTCCTCTCAAAGACATGAGTGTTGGAAGCTAAGTCTGGACCAAGTGTTCTGAACAAATCTCTGGTGCAGAAATCTGGCCTGGAGCCATTTTCTGTAATGGTCTCACTGCAGTGTCCCATGACCGATCTTATTTCAGGGAAGTGTATGAGTTTTGTAGCAAATTACAAGGATAGTCTAGTTCCTGAAATCAGCCGAAGGCCAATTAAGGTTTCTTGGGGCCTTTTTCCTCAGCTGCAATGTCATCATAAATGACTCTCCAGTACAATGGAGGGCTGATGTTTTATAAACCAATACCGTATTTTTGGAGTGATTAAAATTTTCATCTCTGTCACTTGCCTGGTGAACGACCAGTAGCTGTTGATTTCAAAGGATTACAATCAATTCATATCCATTAAGAAAATGACTTCAGGGACTTCAATGGTGCTCCAGGGGCTAAGACTCTGCACTGCCAATGCAGGGGGCCTAGGTTTGATCCCTGGTCAGGGAGCTAGATCTCACACGCTGAGACTACAACCTGGCTCAGCCAAAGAAATAAATGCTTAAAAAGAAAAGAAAATTACTTGAAATACTACCAGTTTGGGCTCAATGGGGCTTAATCTGATTTTGGAAAGATGGAAGAGATGTACAATTAAAGTAAATAGGAAAGGCAGAAAAGAAATTCAAATAAGAATCTTCCCCAAAGCCCAAGGCCTTTCTGGTTTATTCCTTTCCATTAGGATTAAGTATCTGTCGAATTCTTCCTCTGATGGTCAACTCTAAAAGGGCAGAGAGGAAGGAGAAAACACTAGCAATGCCGATTGTTGGAATTTGTAGCCTAGTAGGGGAGACATGGGGCTTCCCTGGTGGCTCAGTGGTAAAGAACCCGCCTGCCAAAGGAGGAGACACAGGTTTGATCCCTGTTTTGGGAAAATCCCCTGGAGAAAGAAATAATAACCTACCCCATTATTCTTGCCTAGGAAATCTCAGACAGAGAAGCCTGGCAGGCTACAGTCCATGGGGTCACAAAAGAGTCAGAGACATGACTTAGCGATCAAACAAAGGGAGACTTAGCACACCTTAAAAAAGCAGCCATGTTAGCAGAAATTTCTTTAACATTTTCTAGGTGACTAGCTCTCTTGGAGAAATAAGAGAAGGAAAATGAATAGTAATATTTGACATTTATGTGGCTCTTACTGCAGGCTTTTGCATTAAATGTTTTATGCATATTAACTCAGTCTTCACAACAGCCCTATGATGTGTATACCATTACTATCCCCATTTTGCAGATGAGGAAACTGAGGCCCAAGAAAGTGAAGAAAGAGCACACAATCAGCAAGTGGAGGAACTGGGGTTTGCACACCAATATTCTCACCCTTTAATTTGAGGTTTTAACCACTGTTCTCTGTTGCCTGCCAAGGAGAAGCGTATTCCTCTTTCTTGAGGGTTTTAATATTCTGGGGCTGAGGCCTGGGTCTATGGAATAGTTAAACTAGAGGTAGAGGATGGACTATGGAGGCAGGGATAGACAGTGATGACTCCAGGAAGGGTAGGAGTCTGAACTGACCTTTGGACATAGCTGTGCATGCATGGGGGAGCCTCTGCACAGAGAAGTAGAGAAGGTTCTGGAGCAGGAGCAGAAGTGACTGAGAGCATGGCTGCAATTAGTGGCTAAAGGGTTTGCATCTGCCAGAGGGAGAGGAATCATTAAACCAAAGGCTGTCTCTTCACATGGACAGGGTTATAGCACTGGGTACTGGGGATGGAGCAAAGACTTGGAATCTGACAGCTAAGGCTTACATTTTTTAAACTTAATTTTTATTGCAGTGTAGATGCTTTATAGCATTGTGTTAGTCTCTACTGCATAGCAAAATGAATCAGCTATACTTGTACATGTATTCCCTCCCTTTTGGACTTCCCACCCATTCAAGTCACCACAGAGCACTAGAGTTCCCTGTGCCATACAGTATGTTCTCATTGCATACGAGGGCTCAGTCGTGTCTGACTCTTTGTGATCCCATGGACTTGGGCCTACGAGGTTCCTCTGTTACTGGAATTCTGGAGTGGCAAGAATACTGGAGTGGATTGCCATTTCCTAGTCCAGGGGATCTTCCTGACTCAGGGATGGAACATGAGTCTCATGTCTCCTGCCTTGGCACGTGGATTCTTTACCACTACACCCCCTGGGAAGCCCATGTTCTCATTAGTTATCTATTTTGTACATTGTATCAATAGTGTATATATATCAATCCCAATCTTCCAATTCCTCTCAATCTCCCCACCAACCCATTTTCCCCTTGAAAGCCATATATTTGTTCTCTACGTCTGTATGTCTACTTTTGCTTTGCAAATATGTACCATATTTCTAGATTCCACATATATGTGTTACTGTATTTGGAAGGAATGATGCTAAAGCTGAAACTCCAGTACTTTGGCCACCTCATGCGAAGAGTTGACTCATTGGAAAAGACTCTGATTCTGAGAGGGATTGGGGGCAGGAGGAGAAGGGGACAACAGAGGATGAGATGGCTGGATGGCATCACTGACGTGATGGACGTGAATCTGAGTGAACTCTGGGAGCTGGTGATGGACAGGGAGGCCTGGCATGCTGCGATTCATGGGGTCGCAAAGAGTCGGACATGACTGAGCGACTGAACTGAACTGAACTGATGATACTTACTTGATTTTCTGTTTCTGATTCTTTCCCTTAGGATGACACTCTCTAGGTCCATCCACCTCTCTACAAATGACCCAGTAAGGAAGCCGTGGTACATATATATATATAGTGAAATATTACTCAGCCACAGATACATGGGAATATTACTCAGCCACAGATAGATTTAAATTGTGATTATGCCACATGATCCTCAAAGGACTCTGAGCAAAAACTGCTATTAGCTGAGCTTCTATTTCAGTTTCCCCAAATGCAAGATAGGAAGGAGGACTATGGAAGAGTAGGAAGAGTTGTGTGCTTTGTAAAGAATTCCTTTATTTATTTATTATTTTTCAGAAATATTCACTGAGTACCAATTATGCGCCATGTATTGGGCTAGGTGCTGGAACAATAAACAAAAGAAACCTGAGGGCTGCTCTCCTGGAGCTTTCCTGCTAACTGGGGAGGTAAAATAATAAATAAACAGACAAAATAGTTTCAGGTTACCAGAAGGGTTTTGAAGAAAACACATGGCTGGGCGGGGGAGTATAGTTAATGGTTTTGACTGTGCCAAGAACAGTTCATGTCTAGTAGCAAGCAATCAGTATATGGGAGCTTTCATTCTATGTAATAACAGGTGAAACTCTCTTAGAATTCAACATATGAGGGGAACCTATGTTGTCAAATACTCTTTGCTGCTCACTCAGCAGGTATTTCTCCTTTCTTCCTTGCTGACTGACCTCTGCTTAATCCAAGATTCATCTTCCAGCATAGGGAAGAATCACGGCCAAACATGGAACCTCCCTCACTTTGCCAGGGGCTGGATTAAAGGGAATCATGTGACTTGGGTCTGGCCGAGATATGAGGGCTTCTGGGAAAGGCTCCTTGTTCTAAAAATGACTGCCAAACCAAAAGCATGTAGAGCAAACAAACTGTGCTCTCTCTTCCTGATGCTTGTATGTGAACATTGAAAAGGCAGTAGACTTCCTGGGGCCGTGAAGGAGCTGGCCGAGAAGGCAAGCCAGGGTTTTGAATGTGGCAGAGAAGAAGGGGAAAAGAATATGGGTTTATTATGCTTGTTGGGTGGAGAAGACAATGGCACCCCCACTCCAGGACTCTTGCCTGGAGAATCCCATGGATGGAGGAGCCTGGTAGGCTGCAGTCCATGGAGCCACTAGGAGTTAGACACGACTGAGCGACTTCACTTTCAATTTTACCTTTCATGCATTGGAGAAGGAAATGGCAACCCACTCCAGTGTTCTTGCCTGGAGAATCCCAAGGATGGCGGAGCCTGCTGGGCTGCCGTCCATGAGGTTACACAGAGTTGGACACGACTGAAGCGACCTAGCAGCAGCAGCATGCTTGCTGGGACACTGAATTTGTTGCTTACGCATCATCCCATCACACATTCTTTTCTTAAGTTAATTAGTAACATGGTACTTATTGTTCAGGGCATTTGGGGCTGGATTTTTCGTTATTGACAGACAGGGTTGATTGTTAGAAGCAAAGCATGGTGACAATGCGAGATCTTAGGAATAGGCTTTCAGTTCTTCCCAAGGACTGGTGTGGTGATAAAGGAGAGGAAGAGAGTTTGACTCTGTTATTGACATGCAGCTTTGGAAGATCCAACCCCAGATTTAGCAAAACCATCCTGAAATTAAGTAGGGAAGTCTTTCCTGATTCCATGTCTCCTGGGGACGCCGCTCAAGTGTGGGGTACCTCCTCCTGGGAATCCCCACAGGCAAGGTGCTGAATAGGAAGCCCAGAGTGGATGTGCTACATTTTCAAGAAACTACCACTTTCTACCAATAAGCAGGAAGAAACTCCAGAATGGACCTTTATGAAGTTTGGGATCCTAGTATACTCACTGCTTTCCCCCAGTGCCCACGACAATTCCCAACACAGCATCAGTTCAGTTCAGTCACTCCGTTGTGACTGATTCTATCTGACCCCAGGAAGAACTGCAGCACGTCAGGCCTCCTTGTCCATCATCAACTCCTGGAGCTTGCTCAAACTCGTGTCCATCGAGTCAGTGATGCCATCCAACCATCTCATCCTCTGTTGTCCCCTTCTCCTCCTTCCCTCAATCTTTTCCAGCATCAGGGTCTTTTTATTTTTTAATGAGTCAGTTCTTTGCATCAGGTGGCCAAAGTATTGGAGCTTCAGCTTCAGCATCAGTTCTTCCCGTGAATATTCAGGACTGATTTCCTTTAGGATGGACTGGTTTGATCTCCTTGCAGTCCAAGAGACTCTCAAGAGTCTTCTCCAACACCACCAATTGATGCAAAAGCATCAGTTCTACGAAACTAAACCTTCTTTATGGTCCAACTCTCACATCCATACATAACTACTAGAAAAAACCATAGCCTTTGTTGGTAAAGTCATGTCTCTGCTTTTTAATATGCTGTCTAGGTTGGTCATAGCTTTTCTTCCAAGGAGCAAGTGTCTTTTAATTTCATGGCTGCAGTCACCATCTTTAGTGATTTTGGCACCCAAGAAAATAAAGTCTGTCACTGTTTTCATTGTTTCCTTATCTATTTGCCATGAAGTGATGGGACCGGAGGCCATGATCTTAGTTTTCTGAATGTTGAGTTATAAGCCAACTTTTTCACTCTCCTCTTTCACTTTCATCACAAGGCTCTTCAGTTCCTCTTCACTTTCTGCCATAAGGGTGGTATCATCTGCATATCTGAGGTTATTGATATTTCTCCTGACAATCTTGATTCCAGCTTGTGCTTCATTCAACTAGGCATTTCGCATGATGTACGTGCTGCTGCTGCTACTGCTAAGTCGCTTCAGTCTTGTGTGACTCTGTGTGACCCCATAGATGGCAGCCCACCAGGCTCCCCATCCCTGGGATTCTCCAGGCAAGAACAATGGAGTGGGTTGCCATTTCCTTCTCCAGTGCATGAAAGTGAAAAGTGAAAGGGAAGTCGCTCAGTTGTGTCCAACTCTTAGCGACCCCATGGACTGCAGCCCACCAAGCTCCTCTGTCCATGGGGTTTTCCAGGCAAGAATACTGGAGTGGGGTGCCATTGCCTTCTCCGGATGTACTCTGCACATAAGTTAAATAAGAAAGGTGACAATATATAGCATAGGGACTGAACAAATATCC
Organism: Nanger dama; assembly: GCA_917880005.1. NCBI lineage: Eukaryota > Metazoa > Chordata > Mammalia > Artiodactyla > Bovidae > Nanger > Nanger dama. The sequence goes on from CAKJTW010000026.1 coordinate 15,916,221, forward strand.
GTGAAATTAATAATGAAGTCAATTGTAATGATCCAGTGGCTAAGATTCTGAGCGAAGTAGGTGGTCTGGATTCCATCTCTGGTTAGGGAACTAGATCCCACATACTATAACTAAGACCCAGTGCAGCCAGATAAATAAATATTCTTTTAAGAAATAAACATGGATACATTTTAGAATTGCAGAAGCATGGCATGAATTTCTAAACTCCAAACATAAATATACCAAGAGTGTGTCTTTATATTTTTTTTTTTATCACTAATGACATTGAAAATGTTTAAGGAGCTCTTGCCTAGGAATATCCAACTGGACTTTCATTTGAGCCTTACAACCTATTGTTAAGACCTTTCCTTAATCCTCTTTCCTGGAACATGTTTTTATAATACATGGAAGGTCCCCAGTTCTCCAGGCCAGTTGCAAGCTTTTCCGTGAGCCACATTAGCATCCTTCATCCAGGAGAATGAGAAGAAAATAGGATCTTGAATGGCACAGCTGGGTGGCCTTCGCTGGTGTGATTGTTCTCATATAATTTGGTCTGCCTGTGCTCAGAGCATTCCTCTTTACCCTGCAAATCCTGACCAGAAGCCTATTAAGCTTTCCCCATTGCCTTAGCCTCAGAGAAGGCAATGGCACCCCACTCCGGTACTCTTGCCTGGAAAATCCATGGATGGAGGAGCCTGGTGGGCTGCAGTCCATGGGGTCGCTAAGAGTCGGACACGACTGAATGACTTCACTTTCACTTTTCCCTTTCATACATTGGAGAAGGAAATGGCAACCCACTCCAGTATTCTTGCCTGGAGAATCCCAGGGACAGAGGAGCCTGGTGGGCTGCCGTCTATGGGGTCACACAGAGTCAATACGACTGAAGCGACTTAGCAGCAGCAGCAGCAGCATTACCTTAGCCCACAGTGAGCTGACTCACACATCTCATAATCTGCATAATCTATTTCTTATCTATCACAGTCATTAAAACATCAAGTGGCAGCACAGGACAAAGCCTGGCAGAGTCTACATCCTGCTTCCCCAACAGAATGTGCACTCTGCCAGGCAGAGGTCACACCTTCTGCTTTTTCATACATTTCTGGGTCGAGTCCTGGTGGCGTCATATACTATTTTCTTTTTTTCTCTTTATATTATGTTGGAGCAGAGCTGATTAACAATACTGTGATGATTTCACCTGAAATCACACAGCATAGCGATTCAGCCACACATATACATGTATCCATTCTCCCTCAAAGTCCCCTCCCATCCAGGCTGCCACATAACATCAAACAGAGTTCCCTGTGGTATAAACTAGTATATTCTTAAAGCTTTTCAAGCCTCAGTTTTTCCAGTTGGAAAATGTGCACTGCAGTGGTAGCTCCTTCATAAGGTTATTGCAACTATTAAAGAAGAAAAAAAAATGTAAAGTGTCTCCTACAATATCTAACACCAGTTTGCACTCAGAGGTTACTCGCCTGTTATTAGGATACGAAAGTGCTCAATCCCTATTTGGGGATCTGATAACTGAGAACAGACTTGACTCTCTCACCTTATCTGGACAGTGACGCTCCTACTCTGTTTGAAACCTGAAGGTTCTCAAACCCTGCTCTGAACTTGTTATGGAAGAGAAGGCAGTGGTTTCAGGAATGGAAACCCAGGCAAAACTGGGCCAGCCTCTGCTCTCTAAGCGTGGTCACCAGCCCCTGGATTAACAAGAGCTATAGAACAAGAAGGGGCTTCCCAGGTGGCTCAGTGATAAAGAATCTGCCTGCAATGCAAGAGATATGGGTTTGATCCCTGCATGGAGAAGATCAGCAGGAGGAGGAAATGGCAAACTCACTCCAGTATTCTTACTTGGAAAGTTCCACGGACAGAGGAGCCTAGCAACTTATGGTCCCCTCTAAAAATCAGACACGACTGAATGACTGAGCTTGAAGAAGATAGGACAAGATGGAGACGAAGTTCAGACTTGCCAGAGGCTGTTGTGGGGTGGCAAGTTCTGCACAGGAGCAGCATCTTCTGGAAAGCAAGGTCACCAGAAGCCCACAGAGGGTCACGTGATGACGAAGACAGAGAGCCACCAGCCCTCTGGAGGGTATGTGGCTGATTCAGTCCACAGAAGCCAGCTTCTTCACTTTGGCTGGCCTTTGTGGCTGGCCTCACTGTGACAGTGTTTCAGTAAGGATCAGGCAGGAGACTCATGCTTGTTCTAATTCTGCTGTCTTCCCCAAGTCACAAATAAAACTAATGAGATGCCATTGGCCAAAAGGCATTTACTCTTTGCTAACCTCTCCAGCCTGGGTCCTGGGCCCATAGTGACTGCCAAGGTACCGCCCACTGCCAAAGTCCAATTGGGTCACGCCAAGTGGAGTATGAAGGTGGAGGATGGAGCATTGAGGCTGGGTGATTCTTTAGAGATCACTGACGCCACCTCCTCATCGTACAGAGGAGGAAACTGAGGCCCACAGAGGAGAGAGGACTTGTACTGTTGCATGGCCTATGGATGTTTAATTTCAGTCTGATTCTGCATCGTATACTCTTTCTAGTCCTGCATGTAGTCAGAAGCCCACTTCTGCTCTGGAAGACAGAAGGTGGCCTCTGATCATAAAGGCTAATTTTTATACAGCAAACCCAGAAAAAACAAAAGGCTTCAGCATGTCTTTGGCCTGGATCCAGAGAGATCCTAGGCTATGAGGGATGGGTATATTTCCTCTTACTGTCTTCCCATCCTCAGCCCTTTGCAGCTTTTCTATAAACTGTGAGGTCTGTAAACCCACACATTTGTTCATCTCCTGTCACATGGATTTTACAGGAACATAGGCCAGAAAGAGGCTGACACAGAGGGTTTGATTAATACTAGAAATAACGATAATTTGTAGTTAGCATGCTGTGCTCACAGCACCAGATGCTGTTCTGTTGATTGTACATATTAACTCGTTTAATCCTGACAACCATCCTGTCCCATCAGTTTATAAAGAAGGAAACTGAGGCACAGGAAGTAATTAGCCCGTGATCACTTGACTTACCATCTGTAGAGCCCGGATGTGGATTTAGCCAGGCTGAACCCTAAGCCCCTGCTTTCTCCCACTATTCTTTATTGTCCCAGGAGCAGCAAAGGCCACTTTAGGACATGGCTGCACTGTCTTTATTATTTATTTACTTGTATGCATTTATTTTTGGCTGCACTGGGTCTTCATTACTGCGCTGGGGTTTTTGGGGGGCGGGCTACAGTAGTTGCGGTGCTCGGGCTTCTCATTGTGATGGCTTGTCTTGTTGCACAGCACAGACTCTAGGCATGGACTCAGTAGTGCAGCTGGTGGGCTCTAGAGCTCAGGCTCAGTAACTGTGGCACTTGGGCTTTGTTGCTCTGCTGCATGTGGGAATCTTCTCAGACCAGGGGTCAAGCCCATTTCTCCTGGACTGGCAGATTGGACTCTCAACCACTGGACCACCAGGGAAGTCTTGCTGTTTAAATCATTGATTAAAAATTCTGTCTCCCTGTCCTCAGGAGCTAGAGATGGAGTGGGCTCAGAAAGGCAGCGACTTCCTTCCCGACCTCCCATCTCAGCTCTCAACCCCCATAACCAGAGGAAGTCGCCTGCCCCAGCCCTGCGCTCTTAGATGCTTGCTGGCAAAGGCAGGGGAGGTCAATACTGAATTGAGTTTTCATATTCCCTTTGGGTAAAATTTGCAGGTTCTCACTTGTGCACTGAAAGATAGCCATTTGATCTCTCTCAGTTCTATATGAATCTTGCGAACTGGTCTCTGGAAACCGCTCACATGACAGGTAATAAATGAAAGGGAGCCCATTCCTTCTCTCCAGAGGAGGGGTTAGGAGGCTGGAATAATTCATCAAGGCCCCCAACCCATCACACACACACATTCACACCCACCCACCCACACACACACACACACACCCAGCACTCCCCTCCACCAGAAGAGCACCAGCGTAGCCTCTGAATTATGTGCCTTTGATTAATTTCTAAGGAAGGAGATCAGCTTTGCCAGAGCCTATGTTGTGTTTTCTCTAAATCAGGGAAAATAACATTACTTCTCCAAATGTTGCTATTAGAATGAGATTTATATTTACCTAGAGAGGCAGCTCTGGAAAGAGATGCAGTGAGGAGTTTATGCTACAGACAGAATAATCTGCCCTGCTGAAATGTGATTTGCTGCAGAGGGCTGTTTGGAGTTCGGATAAATGAGAAAGATAAACACGATGACTGCTGGTGGTTTTCAGTAACATGATTACTGCTGGGGGATAGATCTCTTTCCCTCTTTCTGTGTCTCTCATCCTCTCAGCTTGTGAATGAGCCAAAGCACCAAATTTTCCAAAATAGAAGATTGAGCTGGCAAGAGTCTGACATTTGTCCACGTCTACATCATCCCATGTATCTGTGGGTACACACATGCCCTTATTTGCACATGTATGCACACACAGATGCACACAGTGGCATTTGGATTTCAGTTTGGGCAGCTTGTTGGGCAGAGGAGCGACACTTTCTGCCACAGTCATTTTTCTTCCACCCAGAGGAGGAGCACATGGGACCCTAAAGGTACTACCAATATACTGGCAGAAAGCAATTTATCCCACAAGATAAAGCTATGAAATTCAGACGTGGTAAAAGGAAATTCAGCTATAAACCCCTTAGGTGCTCAGAGCTTTACTACATGTGGTCTTAGGCTATGAAATAAAAGTCCCTTGGGTATAGTTGGCTTTGCATTACTCCCAGGTATTTTGCAGATCTAGGTCAGAATTGGAAAGGGGAATCAGGAATTTAGATTCAGGCTCTTTCCTAACATTTGTGAAGCTCTCACTTATGAACACAGAGAAGGCAATGGCACCCCACTCCAGTACTCTTGCCTGGAAAATCCCATGGACAGAGGAACCTGGTAGGCTGCAGTCCATGGGGTCACTAGGAGTCGGACACGACTGAGTGACTTCACTTTCACTTTTCATTTTCCTGCATTGGAGAAGGAAATGGCAACCCACTCCAGTGTTCTTGCCTGGAGAATCCCAGGGACAGGGGAGCCTGGTGGGCTGCCGTCTATGGGGTTGCATAGAGTCAGACATGACTAAAGTGACTTAGCAGCACTTATGAAAAAGGTTGTCCTGGATCTCTGAGTTGGAATCACCTATAATCCTTGCTCAAGGGACATCAAAGCATGACCCCAAATAGACTGAACACAAGCCTAGTAGTAAGAGGGACCAAGTGAGACACACAGAGGGAAATTGCTGCAAGAGAGGCATCACTTTCAGCTAGAAAAGGAGGGGAGGCTGGCCTTGTCCTTAAGTCATGTCATGGAGGAGATGTAAGATTTGGACTGAAGGTAGTGAAGGAGGGAGGGCATTTCTGGCAGAGAAGAGAGTCGTTAAAGACGGAGAGAGGTGAAAGTGCGAGACATATTTGGCAATAACCGTCAGGCTGCTCTAGGGCGCGAGGCCCATGTGTGCATATAGAAGAAAGAGGGTGGAAAAGAAAATATCTTTTCTGTGTTCTCTGTGATCCCTGTCTTTACCACATTGTCTTCAATCCAGTGGGATCATGCCCCAGGTTGTTGACCTAAAACCCCTTTTTCAGGGAGTGGTCACTCTTACTAAGTATCTGTAAGGGCTCTGTGTTTAGGCAGAACATCAAAATAGAAGGTTCTGGAGGATGCTTCAGGGAAGAAACCTGTCTCTACCTGCCTCCCTGCTGTCTTTGCCCAAGTTATTTCCTTTACTTGAATGCTTCCTCCCTTCCCATGATGATTTGTCTAAATTCAGACTCATCCTCCAAGATACAGCTCAAATGCACATTTCACAGGAAGCTCTTCCTTCCTGTCCCCAGCTAGAAGCAACTGTTCTTTCTCTGGAACCTTGGAATCCCATGTTCCTCTGGGATGTTACTGGGACTCTCCTGCCAACAGTGGAAAATCCCAAATGACTAGTCGTGCCCCACTCCCAATTCTGTATGGTCTCTGTGTGTCTATTCCTGTAAGAAGTTCTTATTATAGATCTGAAGTCAGTTGCCAGACTGGGCTTAATAAGCATAAACTGTCTAAAACAGAGGAGACTAAAGGGTTGAGTGCTGTAGCTCTGAACGTTGAATCCAATCAGCTCATCAAAAATGTGGCCAACAGGGTGAGAAAGTGACAGTATTATTCCAGTTCCTTTGATTGGGGTCTGGGAAAAGGCCAGTGAGTTCTAAAGCCCAGGATCCTCCAGGCAGGCATTGAGAACAGGCAGCACCCCCACCCAAAATACAAGACCCCCTTAGGGGTCTCTATCCATTGGTTAAAAGGCACAGCACATATGGCCCCAGCCTGGGTTCTTCCAACTTCCTCCCAACCAAATGAATTACCTTCCTTTTCCCCAAACCTGGCTTCCTCTCTGGATTCCAACAGCAATCCCATCCACGCAGCAGCACAGTTCAGAAAGTCAGAAAGCATCCTCCACCTCTTCTCCTCATCGTCCATTTCCAGTCTACCATCAAGTCTAGTGATTTTATACTTGCATCATGTCACTCCATGTCCTTCCTTCTACCTTTTTCTACTGCGCCCTAACCAAGCCACCATCACCCCCTCTCCTGGGTAACTGCAGTAGCTCCTAACTCTTTACGCCATGCTCTCTGGCCTCCTTCATGTCCGTTCCCACACATCAGCTAGTTTGACAGCAAATCTATAGCTGCTTCTTTCAGTCCTTGCGTCCTTTGCTGTCAGGTGGGATCCAGTCATGTAGCCTGGGTCAGTCATGGCAGGGAATTTGAAACCATTTCATCTCTTCAGTCTCATCTTCCCTGACTCTCTCCTTGTCTCTCTGAACTTCAAATGTGAGGACCTCTCCTCACAGCATTTGCAGATTGCCTTTCTCTCTGCCAAAGATGTGCACCCTCCTTGCTTTTGTTTTAGCTTTGCTTGGTTTTCAGTGTAATTGTCATTTCCTCAGGGAGATCGCCATTTATCCCACAAAGTGGACCATGTCCTTCTCTGATGGTTTTCTGAAGTACCCCATGCTTCTCGTTCAGCACTCTTATCACTGTTTATAATGAGATATCAAGCACTGACAAAAATATATCTTTTCTACTAGACAGAAACTTCCTTGGAAATTGAAAAATCATGGCTGATTTTTCATTATTGTATTGCTGGGATACGGCATAGTTCTGAGCACCTCAGTTCAGCTCAGTTCAGTTCAGTCGCTCAGTCATGTCCGACTCTTTGTAACCCCATGAACCGTAGCACGCCAGGCCTCCCTACCCATCACCAATTCCTGGAGTCCACCCAAACTCCTGTCCATTGAGTCAGTGATACCATCCAACCATCTCATCCTCTGTCGTCCCCTTCTCCTCCTGCTCTCAGTCTTTCCCAGCATCAGGGTCTTTTCCAATTAGTTAGCTCTTCACATCAGGTGGAGTTTCAGCTTCAGTATCAGTCCTTCCAATGAACACCCAGGACTGATCTCCTTTAGGATGGACTGGTTGGATCTTCTCACAGTCTGAGCACCTAGTGGTGTTCAAAGCACATTTATTGTGAATGAATGAATTTGTTGATAAATTAACAAGCAAATGAGGGCTTCCCTTGTGTCTCAGCTGGTAAAGAATCTTCCTGCAAGGCAGGAGATCTGAGTTCGATCCCTGGGTTGGGAAGATGCCCTGGAGAAGGGAAAGGCTACCCACTCCAGTATTCTGGCCTGGAGAATTCCATGGGCTGTATAGTCCATGGGGTAGCAAAGAGTCTGACATGACCAAACGACTTTCACTTTCACTTCTTAATAAGCAAATGAACCACCTGGCTATAAGTAAAGACTAGAAGCAGCTAGTCCCTAAGAGAAGGCTTCTTTGTAAGTCTAACAGTAAGGCTGGTCTCTGATTTATCTTCTTTTTCTAGAGCTCTCCTGACCAGCAAAATGTCACTACTACAAAGAATATGTACATATCAAACCCTGGGCAAGGGATTGGCTCCAGTTTGGGAGGTGTGGGGGTCTTCGTTTGGGAACAAAGCCTTCCCTAGATATTGGGACCTGGATTTTGTGTGTCCTGTCTCAGACTAACCTGTCTTCTTAGATCTTCATATCAGTAAAGTCTGAGAGAGTTAGGTCCAACTTTCAGCATTAGAAGCTTCCTAGACTCTGCCTTCAGAGAAGGCAATGGCACCCCACTCCAGTACTCTTGCCTGGAAAATCCCATGGATGGAGGAGTGTGGTGGGCTGCAGTCCATGGGATTACTAAGAGTCGGACATGACTGAGCGACTTCACTTTCACTTTTCACTTTCATGCACTGGAGAAGGAAATGGCAACCCACTCCAGTGTTCTTGCCTGGAGAATCCCAGGGACAGGGGAGCCTGGCAGGCTGCCGTCTATGGGGTCACACAGAGTCAGACATGACTGAAGCGACTTAGCAGTAGCAGCAGACTCTGCCTTAGAAAATGGCCTTCTATCTTGTTTCCTTGGCTTCAGTTTCTCCAAATACCAACCATCTTGACACTACTGCCATTTGCATTCTCCTCAAGCAGAACCTCCAGTCTTCTTTCTGTTGAACAAAACCCAACATCTTCTACCTAGCGGATGTATGTAGCCCAAGTGGTACAACTGAGGACAAGTGAATCTTCATCTAAAATATCCTCAAATATAAACTGATCTTTAAGGTACTTCCCAGCCTCATAATGTTATAATTCTGACCCCTGGGTGTGGCACTGAAGGCTCTTTCTGGCCTCATTCCACTTCTGCAATCCAACTGCAGCCAACACTGGATCCCAAAATACACCTACTGCTAGGAGGGTGGGGGAGGGCCCTGTTGGATAGTTCTTCTCTCTTCTGGCCCCACAACTTCCCATGTTCCTCTTTCCCTGACAGAATTACCAAGGCATCATTCAAATAAATCCTTGATGCATTCTTTGTTTTACATGGCATCAGGCCTCTGCATGGGTTAGGATAGGCTAAGTTAAGCTGCAGTAACAAATGTACCTCTATTTATAGTGTATTAACACACAACAAAGGTTTATTTCTCCTCCAGGATATATATCCAGTGCAGTTCAGAGGGAGGTTTTTCTCCTCAAAGAAACATAGGAACTGACAAAGGCTGCCAAAGTCTCCATAACCTGGACTGCTTCTGGAAAAACAGAATATGTAGAAAGTTGATGTGCTCTTCTTGTTTAGGCCCAGAAGTGATGCACATGACCCCCACTCTCAACGTGTTGTCCAAAAGAATCACATAGTTCTTAACTGCAAACAGGCAAGGAGGTATAGGCAGCATTTAGATATTCTTAAATGCAAACAGGCAAGGAGGTATAGGCAGTGTCTCCATATTCGATAAGTGGTAAATGCTTCTGCCAAAGCAAGGAAAACATGAGTGCATGCTAAATTCTCAATACCTGTCTGCTCATCATGGGATGTAGTGCTAATTGATTTTCTTTCTATTCTGAACACAAATGATGTTTTATGCCTGGACATCTTATTAATTGACTGAAGGCCAGACTTTGGCCTTGCCTTGATATTAGCTCTGTATTATGTTTGTCTTACTTTCCTCACCAGAAGATAAATGACTTTAAAACAGGAGCCCTTTCCAATGTTAATAAATAACTTCCCAAGCAGCTGGGGTAAAGGAAAGTGCTCTGGGTATGAGTGGAGCTTTATCTCTGGTAAGTAGCATGATCTTGGGCTAATTATTTAACCTCTGATGACAGGATAACATTGAATTTCAGAACAAGGGAACAGAATTTCCTTTGTTTCCATACCAACTCTCTCACCCACTATATGTGCAACTCTGGGAAGCTTAATCTCTCAAAGCCTCAGATTTCTCATCTTTATGATGGAGATGATAAAGTATCTACCTTATAGATTTGTGGTAAAAATAATGAGTGCAGACTTCTTGCCTGGTGCCTGACACAGTTTAAGCACTCTGTAAGTGGAGGCACTTAGTGGCTGGTCTCAGAACCCTGGTTTCCTCAACTATAAAACTAGCATAGTGAATTTGGCCATGCTTTATCCCAGGATATTGAGTACCATATCAAAATGAGCAGAAGTTATGCTGTGCTTTTGCATGCTTTTGAGTTCAATTATGTCCCATTTGTTTATTTTCATCATCCTAGGAAGTGGGTTAAAAAGGTCTTGCTGTAATTTATGTCAAAGAGTATTTTGTGTATATTTTCCTCCAAGAGTTTTACAGTATCCAGTCTAACATTGAGGTCTTTAATCCATTCTGAGTTTATTTTTGTATATGGTATTAGGGAGTGTTCTAATTTAACTCTTTTATGTGTAGCTGTCCAGTTTTCCCAGTACTACTTATTGAAGAGACTGTCTTTTCTCCCTTGTATATTCTTGCCTTCTTTGTCATAGATTAGGTGATCAGAGGTGTGTAGGTTTCTCTCTGGGCTTTCTGTCTCATTCCATTGATCTATATGGTAGATTCACTTTGCTGCACAGCTGAAACTGGCACAACACTGTAAGTTAGCACAACATTGACAACTATACCCCAATTTTAAAAAATGAGCAGAAGTTAAAAGCATATTGTGAAATGTTACATACTATTAGTGTGTTTCTGCTATTATTGTGTTAGTTGCTCAGTCCTATTCAACTCTTTGTGACCCCATGGACTGTAGTCCAGCAGGCTCCTCTGTTCATGGGAATCTCCAGGCAAAAATCCTGGAGTGGGTTGCCTCCCTTTTCCAGGGGAGCTTCCTGACCCAGGGATTGAACCTCGTTCTCCTGTATTGCAGATGGATTCTTTATCATCTGAGCCATGTAAATATAAAAGAAATAAACCTCTAATGCAGGTTTGGGCATTAGATATTTACTAGTAGATATTTACTGAAATGAACTAAAAACAGGAGGCTTTTCTGATTGTTTGGCCCCAGATATATCCTCTGCTGTTTGCATTTCAGGTGGGAAGTTCTCAGCATACTTCCTGGCACACAGGGTTGTGTCTACCAGTGGCTCAGGATGTTCTCTGTGCTGGGGAAACTGCAGGTCCCTCCCTCTTTTTCCCCATCCATCAAGCTTCTCACCCTCTTCAGGTGGTAGTTGAACCAGTGGTCCTGCTGCTTGCGTGGCTGCATTGAAATCGTTGGAGAGAAACTAGAGAGAGCATCTTCAAAAGGGAAAGTGATCCATTCTCTTTCTGGTCCTACTCATTTTTCACTTTAAGACAAGGCAGAAGGAGCCATATTTCTTCCTGAAGTCTTTATTTTCCTGTCAATAGAAATCTTGTTAACTGCCTGGCTGAGCAGGGTTTAACACGGACATGCTTATTTGGTCAATCCTCTTTCTGTTATTAACTCTGGTTCCGTGTTGAACAGTAGGAGTCCTGGCTCCTTCAAGGTCAGAGCTCTCAGGTAGAGTCAACTGTCCAGAGCCATTGGTTTGGAATCTTATCTTCTCCTTAATTTGATGAACATTCACCACCCCTCCTGCAAAAACTGTGAGAGACGTAAAGTATTAGAGGTCACTGTGATAGTGTCATGGAGTGGGGGTATTTGGGTAAATGTGGTCCCTGGATTGAGATTGCCTGGGTAGGAAGTGTGGCTTCATCAGCTGAGGACATTCTGCACCTATGTATGCTCCCGGGTCTCAGGTTCCTCATATGGTTGAAATAATGAATATAGAGTACTCAGCTTAGTGCCTAGAAGGGAAGAAATAGGCAGTACATTCTCAGGTTGATAATGATTATTCAGTGTTCACTGAAGATTGAAAAGCCCCTGCTATGTGCCAGGAGCTGTTTTGAATGCTTAGAATACATCAGGGAACAAAACAAAAATCGCTGTCCTTAGGGAGCTTAAATGATAAAGATGATGATAATGATGATGACTATATGGAAGATGGTTCCTGCCCTCTAGGAGCTTAACATCTGTTGGGGGAAATAAAGTGAATCCCTGTGTTGCCATGGCATAACCCTGGGATACTTGCAGCCCAGTAAATGTCTTTTATTGCAAGGAAGGGGGGCGTCACTGGGAGGCCGCAGAACACTCTATTCATCTCTGAGCCTCCACTGTTGGTTTTCTGAGTGTATTAGCGAGTCTCCTGTATTAAATTTTCAACATCACAATACGGTGTGTCCTATCCTGGGTGAAAAGGATGGCTCAGAGAAGCCCCTATAAAACCAAAGAAAATATTATAGGATTTTAGGGGACAGAGACTGTTCATTTATTCATCCATTCATTCAGAAATATTTCCCCAGCACCTAGGAGGTGGCTGGAACTTTCCCCAAACAGTGTGAGTGGCACAGAGACGAATGAAGCGCGGTACCTGGTCATACTTTACTGGAGTCGACGACGCACGTGCGTGGCTATTTCTCTAAGGTTGTTGTGAGGAACCTCACGCCTCCCTTTCAGGCTTCATCCCCTTCCTTGGTAATGGGATCAGGGGACAGGCTGCAACTGATGGAAGTGTGCGAGGGCAGAGAACCACCCACTGGAACACAGACCAAGGGAGACCAGAGGAACTGTTCTGTTCCTCTGACTAGGAACAGCATTGGTGACGTCAGTGTCTCGAGAGAAGACATTCACAAGTCATGTGAATAACTGATCTGTAATTCCGTGAAAAAGGTTCCACCCCTGAGTCAATATCTTCCACAGCTGATACTTTAAGAATTTGTCTTAATGACAAGAAAATGTTGATACTGCAGCCGTTTGAGGATTAACTGCTGCTGCTAAATCGCTTCAGTCGTGTCTGACTCTGTGTGACCCCAGAGACGGCAGCCCACCAGGCTCCCCCGTCCCTGGGATTCTCCAGGCAAGAACACTGGAGTGGGGTGCCATTTCCTTCTTCAGTGCATGAAAGTGAAAAGTGAAAGTGAAGTCATTCAGTCACATCCAACTCTTTGCGACCCCATGGACTGCAGCCCACCAGGCTCCTCCATCCATGGGATTTTCTGTTGGAGTGGGTTGCCATTGTCTTCTCCTAATTTTCTTATTTAGTTCCCTCTAAAAATCTCAGAGAGACACCTGTATGAACCAAGGAAGACTTGGGAATGGTAGCCCAGTGATTAGCAGCAAATTTGTTTCTACTGTGTGAAGGTGGCTTTCACATCCAGTGCTTTGTTCTTACTTGTGCGTGCCTGCTAAGTCACTTCAGCTGTGTCTGACTCTTTGTGACGCTACAGACTGTAGCCTGCCAGAAACCTTTGTCCATGGGATTCTCCAGGTAAGAATACTGGAGTGGGTTGCTATGCCCTCCTCCAGGGGATCTTCCTGACCCAGGGATCGAAACCATGTCTCCATTGACAGGCAGGTTCCTCACCACTAGCACCAGCTGGGAAGCCTGTTGTTATACAAATTGGTCCTTCAAAGGCTATCTCAAAATCTAACAATAGGACAGGGGGCTTTTCATGCCCAACCACATTCTTTCATGTCTGGGAGCTCATGTACACCCCTGGTGGATTCATGTCAGTGTATGCCAAAACCAATACTGTACTGTAAAGTAAAATATAGTAAATAATAATAAATTACAAAAAAAAAAAAAAGAGGAGGGCTGATCTGGAGGTCAGAAGACTCTCCTACCACCCTGTGGTATGACATTAGGCAAGTCAGGTTCCCACCTTGGACCTCAGATTCAGTTCAGTTCAGCTCAATTTCAGATTCCTGTCCCATAAAGGGTACAAGTCTCACTAGGGCACTTTGTTAAGACACAGAGTCTTGAGTCCCACCCCAGAGATTGCTGTTCAGTAGTTTTGGGGTGAGACTTTGGGATCTGTGTTTGTAATTCTCATGCCTGGTCATTTTGGTGTGAAAGTCTGTCTATACTAGCGCCCTGAAGAGATTTATTTATATCAGTGAGGACCACAGAGAGGCCCCTGAACATATGAAAGAGATGAGGAAGCCAACCTTACATACCAGGTGATGTGAGGTATACACATCCAGCTCTCTGCCTGCCTCCCTGAGAAGATGGCCAGCCCCGTCTACATTTCCTTCTTGCCTTGGTTTTACTATTCTCTCTTTACTCACTTCTACTTGGTAATTACTTACTAACAGCTCTCTTGAGGAGAGGGGAAGAATCCATTTATTTATCTACAATTCATTCTGTCTTACAAGGCATTAAGAAAACCATAAATTATATCATGCTTTTAAGTGTATATGCTGGAAATGCCACTAACAGTGGTAAAAATCCATTTACAATCTGCTTAAAAGCTGTTTTGAAATGATGGGTTCTAGAAGAGAAGTTGGCCCTTTTAGAAAAGTTTTCTGCTAAACGGAGAGTTACATAATTCCAAGCTCTGTTTGGAGGCAAGCTGCCAAGTTTTGGTTGCTAAAAGAACAATTATTTTCCAATTTAACTTCAAACCAGACATGGATAAGAAACTTTAAAATTAGGAAGATTTTCAAGTGAACATAAATTGCTTTAGTAATCAAACATACGTTATTTTAAAAAAGGCTCAGAGAAATGGAGTGGTATTGGGAATCTGAGAGTGTTGAAACCCTTCCCCATAGGCAAATTGGCAGAGGAAGTTATGGATATGAAAAAATTTTGGTGGTGGTTCCCACTTCTGACACTAGTGTGGTTTTCCTCCCCCAGTTTTCACAGCCATCAGTGGGAGAGACAATAGAAATAAGCAGAAACTATATAGATGTCCTTCTCTGGAGGAGGAAATGGCAGCCCACTCCAGCATGCTTGCCTGGAAAATTCTACAGACAGAGGAGCCTGGCGGGCTACAGTCATGGGGTCACAGAGTCGAACACAACTGAGCACCCACAGATATACTAGTTTCTCTGGCTTATTTTATAGATACTTGTGCTTATATTGTATACAGGCTTTTTACCATACTTTTCCACATGACATTTTAACACAGGGACTTAAGCTGCTATTATACAAATCCTTATAACATAACATATAAGATTGCATTGTTTTCCATCACACAAGTACACTCTAATTCATTTAGCCATTATCTTTTTATTGAACATTTTGATTACTTCTATTTTTTTCCCTTGTGTGTGAGGAACACTCAGTACACAAAGAATTTTCTGTATTTAGAATTATTTCCTTAGGAGAGATTCTTATATAGATTGAGGTCTGGTACCACAGCAGTGGAAATTGTCCTCAGTTTTTCTTTATTTTTTCAAACTGCTAAGAGGAGCTTTTGAAAACAATCTGGTTTGAAGTTACCTCCTGGGAGGGGTCTGATTTCAAAATAAAGATTTATGAAAAGAAAAAAAAACTATGCAAATCTAGCTATGAAATTAGAATGCTGCTGCTGCTGCTGCTAAGTCGCTTCAGTCGTGTCTGACTCTGTTCGACCCCAGAGACGGCAGCCCACAAGGCTCCCCTGTCCCTGGGATTCTCCAGGCAAGAACACTGGAGTGGGTTGCCATTTCCTTTCCCAATGCATGAAAGGGAAAAGTGAAAGTGAAGTCGCTTAGTTGTGTCTGACTCTTAGCGACCCAATGGACTATAACCCACCAGGCTCCTCTATCCATGGGATTTTCCAGGCAAGAGCACTAGAGTGGGGTGCCATTGCCTTCTCCAAATTAGAAGGCTACCAACTACTAATTGGTCGTGTTTATGAGATTTCAAATGTGGCACAGTGGTAAAGAATCTTCCTGATAATACAGGAGACATAGGAGACATGGGTTCAATCCCTGGGTCAGGAAGAGCCCCTGGAGTAGGAAATGGCAATCCACTCCAGTAGTCTTGCCTGGAAAATTCCATGGACAGATGAGCCTGGTGAGCTATAGTCCATGGGGTCGCAAAGAGTCGAACACAACTGAGCACGACCATGGTTTAATAGAAAAACTATAAATGGAGTTCTGTGTTTTTAATTCTTTAAAGCTTTTTCTGCATATGTATCATCTTCTCATTCATTTGTTACAAAGTCTGAGTTGAAAGCATAATCTGAATATTTAGCCAGAAAAATCTAATTCATGGTAGTAACAGTGATATATTTCATTATATTCAACTTAATGTCAGACATGAAAAGATTTTCAACACTTTTCATGTTGCTGCTGCACCCATCAGGAGAGTTGTGTGGCTAACATTTGACCATTGTTCAACCTGAAGAAGCAAAACACAGCTTGGAGAAGGGACTTGGTTTAGTTCACCAGGCTAAGTAGAGGCAACACTGATGCTTGGGGCTGTGTTTGCTGATCCCCAGACCTGTGGTTAATGGGAATGCTTTATCACACTAACATAAATCAGTCTTCATCCTTCCATTTACCTCTGCATGCAACAAATGGCATAATGGTTGTACGTAAGAGGGAGTCAATATCTAGATGCTGGAAATAAAGTGATTAAAAATGATTCTCTATTCTCAAGAAGCTACCATTATAATGGGAAAATCACAAATGCCAATAGATTACCTGCAATTTGATTATGTTTAACTCTGTTACAGCAGTTAAATATTGAAGGCACACAGAAAGCGTGTAACTAAGAAGCAAGGAAGTCTGGGAAGGCTTCACCAAAGCAAGGGCATCTGAAATCACCCTTAAAGGAAGACTGTCCTGAAGCTGGGAAAGACTGAGGGCAAGTGGAGAAGGGGGCGGCAGAGGATGAGTTGGCTGGATAGCATCACCGACTCAGTGGACATGAGTTTGAGCAAACTCCAGGAGATAGTGAAGGAGTGGGCAGCGTGGCATGCTGCAGCCAATGGAGTTGCACTGAATTGGACACAATTTAGCGACTGAACAACAACAACAAATGCTTGCAAGTCAGGGATTAAATGTTGTATTGAGGCAGGACATTCGACGTTTGATCCCTGCATTGGGAAGATCCCCTGGAGGAGGAAATGGCAAACCATTCCAGTATTCTTGCCTGGGAAATCCCGTGGACAGAAGAGTCTGGCAAGCTACAGTCCAGGGGGTCACAAAGAGTCGGACACGACTCAAGCGATTAACACTTTGATTCAAAGTGGAGCATGCAAGAGGAGGCTAGGCAGAGTAAAGGACGCAGACTCTTCTGGGAATGGTGGCCTCAGTTCAGTGCCATTGGCTCCTAAGTTTTGGAGGGTGGATGAATGGCAGGAGGCACCCCTGGGCAGTACCGGACATGAAAGGTCATCGTGGTAAGCTTGGGTGCAGAGGACCAGACTCTGGGTGAAGGGAGTCAGGAGTGTCTTGCAAGTTACATGGTGTGGTGGGGGGATGGGTAGGTGAGGGAGACAGAGAGACAGAGTGAAATAGACTTTGTGCCCTTAACTGTGGATTCAGGTGACAATCTTCTGAAGGGGTTGACACATGCAGACAGGAGATTGTTTATGAGGCTGTTGCAAGGAGGCAGGTGAAGGATGAGGATCCAGCTAAGGTGGCAATAGCCAGGCTGGAGAGAAGAGGACTCATGTAAGAGATATTGACAGAATCAAGCTTTAATTAAATCGTTGTTGTTCAGTCACTAAATTGTGTCTTACTCTTTGTGACCCCGTGGACTGCAGCACTCCAGGCTCCTCTATCCTCTACCTTCTCCCAGAGTTTGTTCATGCCCATTGGGTCGGTGATGCTTTCTAACTGTCTCATTCTCTGCTGCCCCCTTCTCCTTTTGCCTTCAGTCTTTTAATTAAATGCAGGAACTAAAAAGAATCGGCTACTGAGGATAATTTTAAGGCTTCAGTTAGGGAAAGTGAGTGGGAAAAGTAGAGCTGGAAGATGTGAGGAAGAGAAGCAGTTTGAGCAAAGAAAGTGAGTTACCTTTGGGATGTTTGAAGGGAATCCAGGTAAAAGTGTGGCAGTTAGAGATGGGAGCAGGCAAGTGAGAGCAGGGAGCAGAGATTTGGAAGGTGATGCAAGTACAGTTTGTGTAGGTGAAGAAGGAGTGGGTGGGTCATCCAAAGAGGATAGGCAGAGGAAATAAGGAAACAGGAAGGACCCACACCTGGGAAACGCTGACCTTTATGAAAAGAACCCAGTGATAGAGCCTGAGAAGGGGAAAAAAGGCAAGTGAGAGGCGTGATACGGAAAAAGGGAGTAGAATTTGTTTCTCTGCTTGAAAATTTCCTACTAGAAAGATGGTCAGTGTAGTCCAGCTAGAACTCTTTTTGCAGCAAATGCTAAAGTGGACAAGACACAGGGCCCTCAGCCTGCCCCAGGGAACCCAAGATGCATGGCCATCCTAGCTTGACAACAGCAGACCGAGGTAGACAGTGTTGCCCTGGGGAAAGTGTCTCAGGGAGCTTCTATGCAACTTGATCTTTCCTTATTTTCTAAAGTAGATTGGTGGGAAAGATGAAAGAAGGAGAGAAAATAACCTCGGGTGGTTCCTGGATCTCTGGCTCCATTTACTTCATCTCCTATAGTGACTTTACCAATCCTACAAGGGAGATGGGGGCTTCTCAGGTGGCTCAGTGAGAAAGAATCCACATGCCAGTGCAGGAGTTGTGGCTTCAATCCCAGGGTGGGAGAGATCCTCTCGAGTAGGAAAAGGCAACCCCCTCCAGTATTCTTGCCTGGAGACCCCATGGGCTACCGTCCATAGGGTTGCAAAAGATGACTTACTGACTAAACAACAAAAGAGATGGAGGTGGGGAACCCCTTCCTCATCCTTATGTTTCTCTCTCACACTCCCAACCCCAAGAAAGTGCTCCCTTTTTCCAATGGGTTGGATGCCAAGGGTCTGCACACTCTTTGACACATTATTCTTTTCCAGGTAAATTTTTAAATTTATTTGTTATTTGTCTGCATCTCGTCTTAGTTGCAGCCTGCAGGATCTCTTGCTCTGTGTGGGCTTAGTTGCCCCCCATGGTATGGGGGATTTTAGTTCTCAGACCAGAGACTGAACCCACATCCCCTGCATTGCAAGGTGGATTTCTAACCACTGAATCCCCAGGGAAGTCCCTTTCCAGGTAGTCTGAGACCATAGCATGCCGTTTCCTCTTGTTCTGGAAGTGATCTGATTCTCTGTCCGATCCCCACTATCCTCTGCTCTGTTGCCAAGAGTGATCTTTGGGGAAAGTGGATGGTTATGGCTGTCTATTTTGCCTGAATTTGGTTCAGTTTTTGGAAAACTGGAAATATTAGAAATATTAAGAATTACTGGCTGTGGATCCAGGCTGCACTCTTGAATCCAGATGTATCAAATTCAGTTATTAAGGTGATCTTTACTTCCCTCATGGCTCAGCTGGTGATGAATTTGCCTGCAATTCAGGAGACCCAGATTCCATCCCTGGGTTGGGAAGATTCCCTGGAGAAGGAAATGGCAACCTACTCCAGTATTCTTGCCTGGAGAATCCTATGGACAGAGGATCCTGGCAGGCCACAGTCCATGGGGTCACAAGAGTCGGACACAATTTGGCAAACTAAACCACCATGGTAATGTTTAGCCCTCAGTTTGACTCATGGCTACTTTTAAATTTTATCCAGGTTCTTATTTGGAGGAGGAGAAAACATTTACTGACCTGTTCAAATCCTGACATAGGCCTATTTTACATAGGAGGAAATTGAATTCATGCAGTTTATAAATGTCAAAGCAGGGATTAAAACAGAGTTAAAAACCAGAGTTGACCCCAACTCCTTGTCCTGTTTCTGTTTCTCCATGTTCCCTCTTCAGGCTGACATGCTGATGAGAAGAAAAAGAAGCCTCACAGTCAAATGATGTGATTCCAGTTACAAGGATCCACTTAAGCCAGCTTTTGATGTCCTGCCTCCTCCCAGGCTATCAGTTCAGGAAATGCTGTGTGGTCTATTCCCATGAGGCACATTCTGAGATGGTCTTCTCATCAGCGTGCTGGGAAAGACACTCTTCCTTTCCCTAAAGATTTCACTTCTCTGGATGGCGCCAACTTTCCTAATGGGGGACAGGAAAAGGGTCCAGTTTTTCTGCAAGAACATTCAAGCCCTTTCCCAGGGCAGGATGATCTCTGGGAAAGTTATAGGAATTTCCCTGCAGGTTCTGTTACGCTCTAGGCTGCAGAGAATTCTTGCCTGGTTTTCCCTCCCCGCTAACCATCACCTCAGACTTCCCACGTAGCTCAGTGGTAAAGAATCAGGCAAAGAACACAGGAGAAGCAGGAGATGTGGGTTTGATCCTCCAGAAGAAGTTGGGAAGATCCTCCAGAAGAAGTGACAATCCACTCCAGTATTCTTGCCTGAATAATCTCATGGACAGAAGAGCCTGGAGGGTTACAGTCCATGGGGTCACAAAGAGTCAGACATGACTGAAGTGACTTCTCATGCAATATTTGACTTATAATGTTATGTAATGTCTTCTGTATAGCAAAGTGATTCAGTTGTGTGTGTGTGTTTTGGGGAGGGGGGTAACTGCTCACTTGTGTCTGACTCTTTGCAACCCCATAGACTATAGCCCTCCAGGCTCCTCTGTCCATGGGGTCTCCAAGCAGGAATATTGGAGTGGGTAGCCATTCCCTTCTCCAGAGGATCTTCCCAACCCAGGGATCCAACCCAGGTCTTCCACACTGCAGGCAGATTCTTTACTCTCTGAGCCACTAGGGGAAGCTCTTGATCTCACAGGGACTTGGTGAAGATCATAAGAAATGGCATGTGAAAACTTTGAAAAATATTAGTTATGTACATGTGTGGCTGTTACGTGCTTTTGCTATGGCCACTTCTGTCCTTTGAAGCGGCTAAGTTGCAAGAACTTACAGGCACCACCTTACATCATATAGGGTCTTCTGCTGCTGCTGCTGCTAATTTGCTTCAGTCGTGTCCTACTCTGTACGACCCCATAGATGGCAGCCCACCAGGCTCCCCTGTCCCTGGGATTCTCCAGGCAAGAATACTAGAATGGGTTGCAATTTCTTTCTCCAATGGGTCTAGCAACATTAAACTGGCAGCTAGGTTATAGGAGAAAGGTGTTGATATGGAATTTTATATGAGGTAATCAATGTAACCTTTAAAATTTTACTTTTAATGGCTATATTTTTCTGGGCTGGATTCCATATGGAAGTGCTTGAAAGATAGTACATTTGATGGGGAGGTAATAGGTAAGGTCCGTCTAGTCAAAGCTATGGTTTTTCCAGTGGTCATGTATGAATGTGAGAGTTGGATTGTGAAGAAAGCTGAGTGCTGAAGAATTGATGCTTTTGAACTGTGGTGTTGGAGAAGACTCTTGAGAGTCCCTTGGACTGCAAGGAGATCCAACCAGTCCATTCTGAAGGAGATCAACCCTGGGATTTCTTTGGAAGGGATGATGCTGAAGCTGAAACTCCAGTACTTTGGCCACCTCATGGGAAGAGTTGACTCCTCGGAAAAGACTCTGATGCTGGGAGGGAATGGGGGCAGGAGGAGAAGGGGACAACTGAGGATGAGATGGTTGGATGGCATCACGGACTCGATGGACGTGAGCCTGAGTGAGCTTCAGGAGTTGGTGATGGAAAGGGAGGCCTGGCATGCTATGATTCATGGGGTCGCAAAGAGTCAGACATGACTGAACAACTGAATTGAACTGAATAGGTAAGGATTTTGTTAGATTCAAAACCTACATTGTAGAATCCTTGGCATCCTGGCTCTTGTTCAGATGAAAATGTATGGCAGAACGTGTTTTTCAAAGTGAGTTTTTGAAAGAACAGAAACCTGAAATGTAATGTTTCCTGTGGAGAATAAATGGTTTAACAGGTTTGAAAATTAATAAAATAAACTTGATTATTAGGGATTACTCATTAGGATGATTTAAAATAAAAAGAAAAGGGAAAAGAAAAGAAAAAGTCTCAAACCATCTACAGATGCAAGCAGACAGGTCAATTTTGGACTTTCTGAAGCCTTGTTAGTATCTTTCTAACAAGGATGTTAGTATCTTACATCCCAAAGCAGGATGGGAGGACCAGCCTCAAAGAATCACCCAGGAGTTGTTAGAGATGCTGAAATCTTTGGCTCCACCCCAGACCTTCTGGACCAGAAGTTGCATTTAGCAAGATACCTAAGTGACTCTTGGGAATACTACAGTTTCCTTGGTTTTGGTACTTTTAGTTCTCAGGGCTGAACTTTGGTAGCAGTCCTAAACTAAACGCCGGGCTAGCCCGCTAGAGTCCTAAGGAGCCAGATTGCTGACGTTCAGAGTGACAGTTTAGTTCCCAAACACAATGAGAGACAGAATTCTGTGAGTGACCATCTGTCCTTTTGTATAAGTGGCTGCCTCTGGCCCAGGGCTGTGGGTGAATCAGAGCATGTGATTTATCAGACATATATTTAGAAAGTAAACAATTGCCAAAAGAGAAGAGGGCGTGAAGAAATAATATCACCCATATCTGTTTCTCATTATAAAATAATATTGCTGGTTTGCATGCTTTCTAGATTCCTTAGGGCATTCTATTGCCACTCTGGGTTTGTTTTTCTCTGTTTTTTTTTTAAATTTTTACATATTTAGAAGACATTTAATAGAAATGTTGCTGCATGGGAACAAAAATATTTTTCTCACAAAATGTTCCCATTCAATAAGTTGCTGCATATTTTTGTTCCATATGGTGCTTAAGCTGACAGTGTCTGTAGGCAATGCAATTGACAGAGCATCAGAGAAGTAGGCTTATACATTTAAAGTGGGTATATGATTTCATGTCCAGGGATTTTTTAGACAAAAATCTGTGATGGTTAATTAAAAAAAAAAAAAAAGCATAATGTTAAAGAGGAGTTCAAACTAACTTCAAAAAAGGACTGCAGAGGAAGTAAATTCATTCATTCACTTTATTCATTCATCAAATTTACTAATCTTTCTGGGGGAATTCAAAGATAAATGCAACATTGTCCATGACACTGAAGAACTCACCCTCTAGTGGGAGAGAAAGAAGGAAGACCTCAAAGGGTGATAAGAGTTATGTGGGTACTCTGGGAACACAAAGTAGAGTTCTGAGTGATACTGATGGGTGGGGCAGGAGGTGAGGGAAGTCTTCCCTGAAAACGTGACTCAAAGATGGAATTCACAAAGTTACTCCCTCAATTCTCCTTCAGGTCTTGGCTCTGTATAAGTAAAGCCCTTCTGACCGTCTGTCTCAAGAACAACAGTCACTCCAAACTCTGTCATCTGGAACTTTTACCCTGCTGTGTATCCTCCATAGCATTCATCACCACCCATATAAGCCAGTCTCCAAGACATCCCCGAAGATCTCTGCATGTTGTTATCCATGCCCTCTCTCATATTTGATCAGGGTTACATGTGTGTGTGCTTAGCTGTGTCCAACTCTTCACAACCCTATGGACTGTAGCCCTCCAGGCTCCTCTGTCCATGGGATTTTCCAGGCAAGAATACTGGAGAGGGTTGCCATTTCCTTCTCCAGGGGATCTTCCCAACCCAGGGATTAAACCCCATTCTCCTGCATCTTCAAATGCAGGTAGATTCTTACCACTGAGCCACTTGGGAAGCCCCAGTCAGGGTTAAGAACAACAGAACATGGTGGAGGCAAAGATATGCCTCTTCCAAGATTAAATTGTAAAGGATTCTACGGCTTCCATCTTGACCACTGTTTCTCTGGGGGAAGCTGGCTACCAGGGGTGAGTAGCTCTCCTAAGAGATCCACATGGTAAGCAAAATAGCCTCCTGATAACGCCACATGAATGAACTTGAAAGCAGATCCCCCAAAGCTAGACACATCTTCAGATCAGCCTTCAAGACAGCTTGACTACAAGCTCATGAGGGACTCTAAGCGAGAACTACCCGACAGACTCCTGAATATCAGAAGCTGTTAGATAATGTAAGTTTGTTTTCAAGGTACTGAATTTGAGGCAATTTGTTACACAGGAATATCTAACTAATACGCTAAGTTTACTTACAGTACAAGTTTACTTATTTACTTGTATCTGTCCTCTGTAGTTCAGTTCAGTCACTTCAGTTCAGTTGCTGAGTCATGTCTGACTCTTTGAGATCCCGTGGAGCGCAGCAAGCCAGGCCTCCCTATTCATCACCAACTCCTGGAGTTCACTCAAACTCATGTCCATTGAGTTGGTGATGCCATCTAGCCATCTCATCCTCTATCATCCTCTTCTCCTCCCATCTTCAATCTTTCCCAGCATCAAGGTCTTTTCAAAAGAGTCAATTCTTCATGTCAGGTGGCCAAAGTATTGGAGTTTCAGCTTCAGCATCAGTCCTTCCAATGATTATTCCGGATTGATTTCCTTTAGGATGGACTGGTTGGATCTTCTTGCTTTCAAGGAACTCTCAAGAGTCTGCTCCAACACCACAGTTCAAAAGCATCAATTCTTCAGCACTCATTTCTTTATAGTCCAACTCTCACTACTGGAGAAACCATAGCTTTGACTAGATGGGCCTTTGCTGGCAAAGTAATGTCTCTGCTTTTAATATGCTGTCTAGGTTGGTCGTAACTTTTCTTCCATGGAGTAAGCATCTTAATTTCATGGCTGCAGTCATCATCTGCAGCAATTTTGGAGCCTAAAACAATAAAGTCTGTCACTGTTTTCATTGTTTCCTTATCTATTTGCCATGAAGTGATGGGACCAGATGACATGACCTTAGTTTTCTGAATGCTGAGTTTTAAGCCAAATTTTTCACTCTCTTTCACTTTCATCAAGAGGCTCTTTTGTTCTTCTTTGCTTTCTGCCATAAGTCTGGTGTCATCTGCATATCTGAGATTATTGATATTTCTCCCAGCAATCTTGATTCCAGTTTGTGCTTCATCCAGTCCAGAGTTTCTCAAGATGTACTCTGCACATAAGTTAAATAAGCTGGGTGACAATATTCAGCCTTGACATACTCCTTTCCCAATTTGGCACCAGTCTACTGTTCCATATCCAGTTCTATTTGTTGCTTCCTGACCTGCATACAGATTCCTCAGGAGGCAGGTCAGGTGGTCTGGCATTCCCATCACTTTAAGAATTTTCCAGAGTTTGTTGTGGTCCACACAGTCAAAGCCTTTGGCATAGTCAATAAAGCAGAAGTAGATGTTTTTCTGGAACTCTCTTGCTTTTTGATGATGCAGTGGATTTTGGCAATTTGATCTCTGGTTCCTCTGCCTTTGAAAACTAGCTTGACCATCTGGAAGTTCACAGTTGAAGCCTGGCTTGGAGAATTTTGAGCATTACTTTGCTAGCATGTGAGATGAGTGCAATTGGGTAGTAGTTTAACATTCCTTGGCATTGCCATTTTGGGGATTGGAATGAAAACTGACCTTTTTCAGTCCTGTGGCCACTGCTGAGTTTTCCAAATTTGCTAGCATATTGAGTGCAGCACTTTCACAGCATCATCTTTCAGGATTTGAAATAGCTCAACTGGAATTCCATCACCTCCACTAGCTTTGATTATAGTGATGCTTCTCAAGGCCCACTTGACTTCACATTCCAGGATGTCTGGCTCTAGGTGAGCAATCACACCATCGTGGTTATCTAGGTCATGAAGACCTTGTTTGTATAGTTTTTCTGTGTATTCTTGCCACTTCTTCTTAATATCTTCTCTTTCGGTTAGGTCCATATCATTTCTGTCATTTATTGTGCCCATCTTTGCATGAAATGTCCCCTTGGTATCTCTAATTTTTTTGAAGAGATCTCTAGTCTTTCCCATTCTGTTGTTTTCCTCTATTTCTTTGCATTGATCACTGAGGAAGACTTTCTTATCTCTCCTTGCTATTCTTTGGAACTTTGCATTCAAATGGGTATATCTTTCCTTTTCTCCTTTGCCTTTCACTTCTCTTCTTTTCACAAGTATTTGTAAGACCTCTTCAGGCAACCATTTTGCCTTTTGCATTTCTTTTTCTTGGGGATGGTCTTGATCCCTGCTTCCTGTACAATGTCACAAACCTCTGTCCATAGTTCTTCAGGCACTCTATCTACCAGATCTAATCCCTTGAATCTATTTCTTACTTCCACTGTATAATCATAAGGGATTTGACTTAGGTCATACCTGAATGTTCTAGTGCTTTCCCCTGCTTTCTTCAACTTAAGTCTGAATTTAGCAATAAGGGGGCTTCCCTGGTGGCTCAGAGGGTAAAGCATCTGCCTGCAATGTGAGACACCCAGGTTTGATCTCTGCATTGGGAAGATCCCCTGGAGAAGTAAATGGCAACCCACTGTGGTACTCTTGCCTTGAAAATCCCATGGATGGAGAAACCTGGTAGGCAACAGTTCATGGGCTCGCAAAGAGTGGGACACGACTGAATGACTTCACTTTATACTTTGGCAATAGGGAGTTCATGATCTGAGCCACAGTCAACTCCTGGTCTTGTTTTTGCTGACTGTATAGTGCTTCTCCATTTTTGGCTGCAAAGAATATAATCAATCTGACTTTGCTTTTGACCATCTGGTGTTGTCCATATGTAGAGTCTTCTCTTGTGCTGTTGGAAGAGGGTGTTTTCTATGATCAGTGCATTCTCTTGGCAAAACTCTATTAGCCTTTGCCCTGCTTCATTCTGTACTCCAACACCAAATTTGCCTGTTCCTCCAGATATCTCTTGCCTTCCTACTTTCGCATTCCAGTCCCCTGTGATGAAAAGGACATCTTTTTTGGGTATTAGTTCTAGAAAGTCTTGTAGGTCTTCACAGAACCCTTCAACTTCAGCTTCTTCAGCATTACTGGTCAGGTATAGACTTGGATTACTATGCTATTGAATGGTTTGCTTGGAAATGAATAAAGATTAGTCTGTCATTTTTGAGATTGCATCCAAGTACTGCATATCAGACTCTTTTGTTGACGATGATGGCTACTCTATTTCTTCTAAGGTATTCTTCCCTACAGTAGTAGATATAATGGTCATCTAAGTTAAATTCACCCCATTCCATTCCTATGTTCGCTGGTTCCTAAAATGTCATATTCACTCTTGCCATCTCTTGTTTGACCACTTCCAATTTGTCTTGATTCATGGACATAACATTCCAGGTTCCTATGCTATATTGCTGTTTGCAGCATCAGACTTTACTTCCATCACCAATCACATCCAGAACTGGGTGTTGTTTTTGCTTGACTCCATCTCTTTACTCTTTCTGGAGTTACTTCTCCACTGATCTCCAGTAGCATATTGGGCACCTACCAACCTGGGGAGTTCATCTTTCAGTGTCCTATCTTTTGCCTTTTCATTCTGTTCATGGGGTTCTCAAGGCAAGAATACTGAAGTGACTTGCCATTCCCTACTCCAGTGGACCACATTTTGTCAGAACTCTCCACCATGTCCCATCCATCTTGGGTGGCCCTATACAGCATGGCTCATAGTTTCATTGAGTTAGATAAGGCTGTGGTCCTCTGTAGGCTGTGACCTGAATAAGGACAATAAATTTGCTTTGTTCACTGCTATATCTCTAGTGCCTGGGACTTTACCCAAATCATAGTAGATGCAGAGTTTACATGTGTTAAATCAATGATTAGAAGCTACTGCCATTCATTCTAGTGATTCAAATGAAGATTTATCATGTCTCCATGTATGTGGGAGGTCCTCAGGATGGGAGGGACTAGCTTTATTTCTCTTCTGAACCAACTTATTGGATGTTTTGTAGGTAATGAATCCCACAACTAACTGAAAGAACTCAGTCAAGCTCTCCAGAGAACAAAAGCAGAGACATGAAAGCTGATGTTTCACCCAGTCACAATGCACAGGACAACTGGCATTTCCTGTCTAGGTTCTCATCAAAGCCAAGGGCAACAGACCATTGTTGGGACTGACCATTAACACAAAATGGTAACTGACTACCAGAGCTAGCTGCTTCTGGGAAATATGGCCCCTGAATTATGAGCAGAAAAAGACTCCATGGAAATCAAGGGTCTCCTGAACTGCAAGCTGATTCTTTGCTATCTGAGCCACCAGGAAATCCCATAAAAGGGTAGATTTGAAGTAAGAACTATACAGCTATCTGGATTCTCCCATAACCAAGTTGTGATTTATTTGGTGCACTGATATTGGACATAGGGCACCTTAAAATGTCTACAGATGATTTTAATGGACAGCCAGAGTAGAGAACCACTATACTAGACCTTTCTTATGAAATGACCCAACTGACTTAAAGATAGAGCATCCAAAGCATGCTTCCAACTCCTTGGCAGGTGATGCCTACCATTTGGGCTGATTCCACCCTTTGACTTCCATATTTAGAACGTCCCCGGACTTTAAAATAGCTCTGGATATCTGACTCCTAACTGAGGTGGAACATTACTGAATGGATATTTCTCTTTCACTAGAAGTAAAACAAGGGACAGTTCTTGGGTATTTGTAAAGTTTCCAATGTTCACAGCAGCATTATTTACAATTGATAAGATATGGATGTAGCCTAAGTATTCATCGGGCTTCCCCAGTGGCTCAGCAGTAAAGACCCAGCCTGCAATGCAGAAGATGCAATTAGGGCTGTGGGTTTGATTTCTGGATCCAGAAAGATCCCCTGATGAAGGAAATGGTAACGCACTCCAGTATTCTTGTCTGGGAAATCCTATGGACAGAGGAACCTGGAAGGTTACAGTTCAAAGTGTCACAAAAGAGTCAGCCATGACTTAGTGACTAAACAACTAAGTATTCATTGATAGATGAATGAATACAGAAAATGTGCTGTGTGTGTGTATATATAAATATACACAATGGAATACTACTTGGCCATAAAAGGAAAGAAATTTTTCTATTTGCAACAACATGGATGGACATCGAGGGGCATTATGCTAAGGGAAATAAGTCAGACAGTTCAAGCCAAGTACCATATGATATCACCTACATGTGGAATAAAAAAAAAAAAAAACAGACTAGTGAAGATAACAGAAAAGCAGACTCACAGATACAGAGAACAAACTAGTGGTTACCAGTAGGGGCGCATTATAGGGGTGGGCAGTAAGAATTACAAACTACTAAGTATAAAGTAAGCTACAAGAGCATATTGTACAACATGGGGAATATAGCCAATATTTTGTAATAACTGTAAATGGAAAGTAACCTTTTAAAGAGAGAAGGTCTTTAGAAAAAATAGCAACACACTTGCGTTAGCATTCAGAGAATATCCATCTTACACAGGTTCTTTGTGTGCAAAGTCAACTCCGTAGCTTTTGATTTTCATTAAATATTTCATGTATGTGGGGAATATTGTCAACATTACTAATGGGGTTTCTGTTTAATTTCTTTATATAATTCATCACCAAATTAACTCCCGGAAAGGAGTTCTGACCAACTGGATGGGACCTCACAGAGAAGGATAGGTTGTTTCTGCTAAGGGAATGATTTCAATTGTGAAAAGCAGAAGTTTGAGAATGTATGGACTTGGTGACATGGCAGGAAACATTATGGAATGCAGTTAAATGAATGTTCCCAGCACAGAGGCGCCCTGTTTTGGGTTTCTGCGTAATGCATCTCCTTGAATCAGACAGGGAGAAGCACCTTATGGAAATTACCACCTTGCTCTCTGCCTGGCTGTCTTGCACTAGACTGTGAAATGATGCTGATCTCAGATGGCATACATCTCAATAGATAGGAAGAGTATACCCCTGCCTCACTCCCTCTCAAATAACCACATATCAGTTCAGAATAAAACACACAGTGAAAGGGAAAAAACAGACTCACAGGAAATTGGTAAAATGACAAAAGAGAGAGACTTCAAATCATGCCACATGATTCGTATCTTTGGCTGGCTTCTGCTCTCATCTCAGGGAGAAGCCTTGGTGCAACAACTGTTCTACCTGTTATTTCTTTAAGGAAATGAGATTTTTGAGGCATAATGGGCTATAAAAAAAAAAGGATGTTTAAGCAAAACTACTTACAACTTTTCAAGTATGTCTAGCTTCTGCTATATAGATAAAAGTGGAGGAAATACTAACCAATAAAGGAAAAAACATCTTGAAATGAATTGGGGATGAGAGGACTCTTTTTTTCTGTTGTTTGTTTGTTTGTTTTTTTGATTTTCAAAATGCTTTCTTTGGTTTGTTTATGGTTTGGGAGAAGTAGCCTTAAGAGGAATGAGGTTGTCGATTTCTAGAGATGGGAAGAGTGGTTGAACAGATCATTGATTTTTGTTTGTATGTTTGTTTTACTAACATCAATTTGTTTATTAACTATTGCTATGGTGAAAAGTGACTTAGCAAAAAAATGGTGACATAAATATAAAATTAATCATGAAAGCTTCCACCATGTTTTGCTTCTCAGAAGCCTTCCATGATTCTCTAGTGCCAACAGGAAAAATCCTTGAATTTGGATCCCACCACAACTTCCTTTTTGTACCAACTTCCTTTTTTGATTTTGGTCACCTAGACCTATGCCATGAAAATGTTCCATTTTAGCTTAAGGACTAATGTCCAAGGAGGCCTGATGTGCTGTAGTCCATGGGGTTGCAAAGAGTTGGACTTGACATGACTTAGTGATTGAACAACAACAGTTCATGTCTTGCACTAATAATTAAGAGCACTTTTTGTCAAATCTCGGCTCCCCATATAATAGCAACTATACCATCTTGGATAAGTTCCTCTGCCTCCTGACCATCCATCCCCTCCTCTGGAAGCTGAGAATGATAGTAAGGTGGATCTCATAAAGTCATTGTAAGGAATGCATGCAGATTAGCAATAGGCCCAGTCTGTCCAGGGAGAAGGCAATGGCAATCCACTCCAGTACTCTTGCCTGGAAAATCCCATGGACGAAGGAGCCTGTAGGCTGCAGTCCACAGGGTTGCTAGGAGTTGGACACGACCGAGCGACTCCATTTTCAATTTTCACTTTCATGCATTGGAGAAGGAAATGGCAACCCACTCCAGTGTTCTTGCCTGGAGAATCCCAGGGATGGGGGAGCCTGGTGGGCTGCCGTCTCTGGGGTCATACAGAGTCAGACACGACTGAAACGACTTAGCAGCAGCAGCAGTCCAGGACTGAGAGGCAGGGATCCTAGTATGCAGGACTCAGGGCTCAGACAGGAAAGAAAAATGCCCCCCACCCCACTAGGATGAGTTGGTCATTTTACACAATGCATTGCACATGAAACCTTTAGCACCACGTCTGGCACTGAATAAATGTGATGCTAGTAATCATTATTTATATTTACCTCTTCTTTTCTAGGGCTTCCCTTGTGGCTCAGTTGGTAAAGAATCCTCCTGCAATACAGGAAACCCCGGTTTGATCCCTAGGTTGGGAAGATCCCTTGGAGAAGGGAAAGGCTCCCCACTCCACAATTCTAGCCTGGAGAAGTCCATGGATGGTGTGGTCCATGGGGTCGCAAAGAGTCAGACATGACAGAGACTTTCACTTTCACTTCTTTTCTAAACACGCCTATATTCCCACTCTCTAAGCCTTTGTCCTATTGACTAAAGAAAGATGTACAACTTGAGAGTTGTGAATTAAGTTTTATTGGGGGCAAAATGAGGACTGCAGCCCGGGAGGCAGCATCTCAGATAGTTCTGAGAGACTGCTCCAAAGCGGCAGTGGGGGAAAGCCAATAGATAAGGTTTTAGTGAAGGGGGAGTTCAGTGCCAGGAAGCGCTCATTTTACAAAGGGCTTTTTGTTAGTCACGAGGATCTGATGTCACCATGAAGGGATTTAGTGCGTCTCTAGATATGAGGAGATGCAAGGATTGAGATCATAAAATCTGTTCCTAGAAACGTGGAACTATCTAAAGACCTGTCCCACCAGATTCCCTGGAGCACAGAGCGCTTCAGCCCACCCTGAACTCACTTGGAGGTTGTTGAAGGTCAACAGCTATGGCAGCATGGGGTTCAGTCTCTGCAGAGGAGATGGCTAATGCCTTTGTTGTTCGGTCATGGGCAATGCTCT
Organism: Nanger dama; assembly: GCA_917880005.1. Classification (NCBI taxonomy): domain Eukaryota; kingdom Metazoa; phylum Chordata; class Mammalia; order Artiodactyla; family Bovidae; genus Nanger; species Nanger dama. The sequence continues at coordinate 15,947,694 of CAKJTW010000026.1, forward strand.
TGGTAAGTGCCTGTTTGTAGCTGACAGTCCCCTCCTTTCCTCTATAGTCCCATTGTCCTCCACCGGAATCTCTTTTTCCCCCTCCTTTTGCTTGTCCAAGTCTTATTCATCTCATTTCACTGATCATTTCACTGAGGGTGGGGCTTGTGTTTCAGACTTGTGTCTCCTGCAACACTTGGCCGAGTGCCTGTCACCTGGTCAAGGGGTGACTGATGCGTGTTTGTTGGTTTATTAATTAATGTCCACTCTTCACCTTGGGAAAGAATTTATATAGGTAACTCTATCAGATGATCAAAAAACACGTTTCCTGCAGGCATTTGTTGCCTAAGAGACAAACTCATGCCACGGTGGCAAGATCTCAAATCAAAGTATCAAGTACTAAAAATTATACTTGCTGTATATTCACTTTCACAGTCGTTGTTGAGTTGTTTGAATATTTCCTCAAGGATCACACTTAAAAGGGGCAGGGCATATCATTCAGAGGAATCAGACTTTCTCTTTAGTTCTTTGTCAAATAGCTCAAGGAGTCTTTGTTGGCATTACCAGAAGAAATTCTGACACTGCAGGGTCACGCTTTTGTACTCACTGGAATGTTTTAGAATGTTCTTTTGGAAGAGCTTGTATTTCACTGTTTCCTTTGTGTAAATATAACACTTAATTATCAACACAAAGAAACTATTCTCTGAGAACCAAATTGCTTATTAAAAGATTTGAAATGGACTTGAGTTTCAAAAGGAAACAGAAGAAATTGAAGACATGTATCTTTAAACAGTAATTACACAGTTGAAAATCATATACTGGACATAATTTTGCAGATTCAATTTACTTGTCATTAGAGGGAAGATCGATGCTTAATCTTACAAATTTAAAAGTGTCTGGATTTTTTTTTTTTTTCCAAAACTTGACTTAAAATGTGATACTTCAAATTGGGGAGTTGTGTTCTTTATTCCACAGCTCAGCTGGCAGTTCTCTGAAGAGAGAAGCCCACTTTTATGGTGGCAGTCCCAGACAAGTTTAAGAGCAAACAATCCTTTACTTTTATCTTGCCATCCTTACAATTGGATCCCTGTGGAATGCCGATTATTCAATTTTCAGAATCATGCTTATTATATTTTTCATCTCATTCCAGAGTTCATTGAATCTGAGACCCAACCATAATATGCAGAAGCAATTGCTATTGTTGTCTCCCATTAATACAGCATATGTTATTTTCCTCTGTTCCAATTCTTAAAATAAAATTTGCATTAATAAGATCTCCAAAGCTGAATCCAGAATGACTGACAGGGTCTGAATCCGATTTAGAGGAATGATAATTCTTATCAGGACAGGCTTAGGGGAAGAAGAGTTTAAGGTCATCATGGTCTTTGTCCCTTTAGTGCAAAACAACCAGGTCAAACAGCCTTGCAAGGATCCTTTAATACCAAATCTTTTCTCAAAGGAGGCAGGTAGCCACAGGCTCCCTGGTTCCAGAAATCTTGATTACAGAATCTGTAGTAATCATCAACCACTGAAGATCTAAATAATGAGGACGTTCTATGATTTGAAAACTCCCCCATCTCCTACGCCATTCCCATCTCTGTCTAGCCACACACACTTGCATGCATGCTCTATTTCAAGATAAAGAGGTAAAGCAAAGCAAATCAAACAAAACAAAACAAAAACAAAAAACAAGAAAACCCCACATAATAAAAAAAAATGAACTTTTGTTACACTGAATTAAACACATTTTGTGTAACTGACACATTTTTCAATAATGTATGGCAGGACTGAGTACTTGACTGATAGCAAAAAGGTATTACAGATTAGTGTTTAGGAATATAGGCTTTAGCACCATTTACAACAGCCAGGATCATGGAAGCAACCTAGCTGTCCTTCTGTAGGCAGATGAATGCATAAAGGAGTTGTGGTACATATACACAATGGAATATTACTCAGTCATAAAAGAATGAATTAGAGTTGATTATAGTGAGATGGATGATCCTAGAGCCTGTTATACAGAGTGCAGTAAATCAGAAAGAGAAAAATAAGTATCATATATTAACATATATATATGAAATTCAGAAAAACAGTACTGATGAACCTATTTGCAGGGCTAGAATAGAGACACAGACATAGAGAACAGACTGGACACAGTGGGGGAGGAGAGGGTGGGGTGAATTGAGAGAGTAGCCCTGACATATATGTCACATATACACATATACAATATTGACACATATACACTACCGACACATATGCACTACCATGTGTAAAATTAGATAGCTAGTGAGAGCCGTTATATAAAACAGGGAGCTCAGCTGGGTGCTCTGTGATGACCTAGACACAGGGGGGTATGGGAAGGAGGCTCAAGAGACAAGGGAAATATGCACATTTATAGCTGATTCACATTGCTGGACAGCAGAAACTAACACCATGTAAAGCAAGTACCCTTCAATTAAAATTTTTCAAAAGAGAATATGGGCTTTATAATTGGACAAACCTGTTTTTTAAACCAGGGCCTGCCACTAATTAAGTCAGTGGTCTCGTGAACTAAGAAGATGCAGACACTGCGATTAAAGATTGAAGCTGATTGCACATTTCTGCCATTGCTTTTTATTTATTTATTTTTTAAATGTATCCCAGCATTGTTTATTTATTTTTTAAAAATACTTTATTCTACATTACAATACTGTATTTGTTTTGCCATACATTGACATGAATCAGCCACAGGTGTACACGATCTCCCAATGCCGAAGCCCCCTCCCACCTCCCACCCCATATCATCTCCCTGGATCATCCCGTGCACCAGCCCCAAGCATCCTGCATCCTGCATCGAACATAGACTGGTGATTTGTTTCTTACCTGATAGTATACATGTTTCAATGCCATTCTCCCAAATCATCCCACCCTCTCCCTCTCCCACAGAGTCCAAAAGTCCGTTCTATACCTCTGTGTCTCTTTTGTTGTCTCACATAGAGGGTTATCATTACCATCTTTATAAATTCCATATATATGTGTCAGTATACTGTATTGGTGTTTTTCTTTCTGGCTTACTTCACTCTGTATAATTGGCTCCAGTTTCATCCATCTCATTAGAACTGATTCAAATGTATTCTTTTTAAGGGCTGAGTAATACTCCATTGTGTATATGTACCATAGCTTTCTTATCCATTCATCCGCTGATGGACATCTAGGTTGTTTCCATGTCCTGGCTATTATAAACAGTGCCGCAATGAACATTGGGGTACACATGTGTCTTTCAATTCTGGTTTCCTTGGTGTGTATGCCCAGTAGTGGGATTGCTGGGTCATAAGGCAGTTCTATTTGCAATTTTTAAAGGAATCTCCACACTGTTCTCCATAGTGGCTGTACTAGTTTGCATTCCCACCAACAGTGTAAGAGGGTTCCCTTTTTCTCCACACCCTCTCCAGCATTTATTGCTTGTAGACTTTTGGATCGCAGCCATTCTGACTGGTGTGAAATGGTACCTCATTGTGGTCTTGATTTGCATTTCTCTGATAATGAGTGATGTTGAGCATCTTTTCATGTGTTTGTTAGCCATCCGTATGTCTTCTTTGGAGAAATGCCATTGCTTTTTAAAAATCATTATTTTAAAAAGAATTTATAGCTTTTCAAAATTATTTCTTAAAATGGTAATTAGTTACCTTTAACGAACTCTATGAAACTATTAGTTTCATTTTTGCCTCCTCTTCTAATTTGTATTCATCTACACAGTCATACTGATATGGTTGCAATCACAATTCCCATATTATTTTCTCACTTTATACTTTAGTTTAAACATCTTCCATGTATCCAAATCTTTCTAATTATCATTTCAATGACTGCATTATCTTTCATCATAGTCCATACACCATAATTTACTTAACAATTTCCAGAGTGCTGCACATAGAGATTGCTTCCAATTTCTTCTTGCTGGTATTGATAATGCTGTTAATTAACATGCTTATGCATACTGCTTTTTTCCCCTAATGAGTTATTGACTCTAACAGGAGGAAAAGAAGCCATCATATGTTTTGAAACTGACTGCTGGAGTCCATGAAACAATGTTTACATCCTTTGAAATATGGCTATGTGTAAGCTGCAGAGTTCTCTCTGGTTTCCAGCTAGAAAGGAAGGCTTGGGACCCAGTTCTTATTTGCTGTCCCTTTTGGAGAGACCTGTGAAAGCTGTCCAGTGGCACTTGTTGCTGTTCAGTTGCTAAGTCGTGCCCGACTCTTCATGACCCCATGAACTGCAGCGCCAGGCTTCCTTATCCTTCACTATCTCCCGCAGTTTGCTCAAAATGTCTATTGAGTCAGTGATGCCATCCAACCATCTCATCCTCAGTGCACAGACGCACTTGGGCAAGCCCATATATTAGCTTCCTCTTTATTTTCTTTTAAACATTGTTACAGGAGTTTGAGGGCAAAGTAGCTAGCTTTTATATAATTAGGTCCTTATAATGGCAGATCCTGGAGGCAAGATAGAGTGGCCCCTCCCTTTCCTATATCAATCCTTTACAGGCCAGTGTTTTCTTATAATAGTATTGCTTGAATAACCACCCATTCAATTTAAAACTCAATTGCAAAGCAAAGAGAGCGCCTTTTCTGTTGAAATGCAGAACATCAGGCAGCAAATAGGACACTCCAAATCAGAAAGGACTATGAACAATTTCAACCACATTTAGAAACATCATTTTTTAACATTGTGGCAAGTGTTGCCAATTTCAGCCCCAGGATAGATAAGTCCTTAAAGTCTGTATTGTTTTAAACTAAACTTCATAAAGGGTTCAATGGTTTTCATCTTTTATGGGAAATGAGTTATTACAAATGCAAAAAAGTTCAATTTAAATTAAATTTCAGCCACACCTGCAATAATGCTTTAAAAGGGAAGATGGAGTCTGATGCTATTTACCAAAGACATCACCAGGCTTGGGCAGCTGAGCCAGTATAGCCTGAAAATGTCTCACGAAACACAATTTAGGTCATTTTTATTCATTGTGCTATGCAGAGTCACAGACCTCAGAAAAACACACTAATAAGACATCATACTCTGCTTAATGGTCTCCCCTCATTCGACACCATAATGATAAATGAAATGCCATTAGCATAAGGCAAGTCCATTTCTTGTAGTCTGTGGAGCCCAGGACTGTGACAGAATTGGAATTCAGAGAATTGATTGTTCACAGTTCAAAGAAAAACTGTACTGTGTTTCCTAACTCCATGCCGAAGCCTGCATTGAAGTCCGAGCTCTGAGAAGGCTCGTGATCCCCAGGCTGTGAACACGGAGCACTCAGACTGAGGTACGTGGGCTGGAATGTTGCTTCAGAAGATTTTTTTCAAAAGTAGCATTTGACAAAGACCAGAAAAGCAGAAAGTTGGATGCTTCCAACAGCCCTCCCTTGCTCTGCAAGGATCGCTTATTCAGTTATTCTAAAAACATCTTCAGTTACGTTCCATTCTTACCATGGGCCATGTACTCTGCTGAGCCCTGGCAATACAGATAGATAAAAGATAGACAAGATTCTGCTCTCCTGGAGCTTACATCCTAATGAGAAAGACATTAGGGTAAACAAGTTTAAAATGACACTTTTAAAATACATTTCATTGCCTGGAATTATTTAGCAAGATAAGGGATGGGTAGGTTTATTAGATTTACCAAATAAAAATATAGGATACCAGTCAAATTTGAATTTCAGATAAACAGAAAATTTTTTTTCAGTGTAAGTATATCCCAAATATTGCATGGGATATACTTGCCCTAAAAATGATTCATTATTTATATGAAATCTTAATTTAACTAAGCATCTTGTATTGTATCTGACAACCCATGGAGTGGGTAGTGAGTGAGTGCAACATGAAATCGGATTGTCTGGGAGAATCTGTCTTCCAAGATCTTTTCAAGTTGGGAGCAACTTGCATTGTAAATGTCTATGTGATAATAACAAATAGCAAATCAGATATAGAACTTGCTTGTGTCAGGCACTGCTCTAGGTATTTATATATTATTACCTTAGCTAATTTTTCACAACACCATTTAACAGATAAGAAAACTGAGGAACAGACAGGGTAACCAACTCACCCAAAATCACTTCAGTAAGTCCACCATTGAGAGCATGTCTTTCTTTCTTTTTGTGACAATTTAGCTATAATGCTATTCTCTCTGAAAAATTTTTTAGTATAGTTGATTATAGTATTATGTAAGTTTCAAGTATGCAACATAGTGATTCATGATTTTTAAACTTTGTATATACTTATTATAAAATATTGGCTACAGTGCCTATGCTGTGCAATACATCCTTATAACTTGTTTATTCTGTACGCAATTGACTGCACCTTATCTGCTGCCACCAACCTTTCCTCCCCTTTCCGCTGCCCCCACTGGTAACCATTAGTTTGTGAATCTGATTCCTTTTTGCTATATTCACTAGTTTGTTTTATCTTTTAGGTTCCACATATAAGTTATGTCACACAGTACTTGTCTTTCTCTCTCTCTGACTTATTTCACTAAGCCAAATAGCCTTAAAGTTCATATCTAGGTCATTCATACATATGTCATATATCCATTCATTTGTTGCTGGGCACTTCTATATCTTGGCTATTGTAAATAATGCTCCTATGAACGTGGGGTGCATGGATCTTTTAAAGATTAGTGATTCCTTTTTCTGTGGATATATACCCAGGAGTAGTATTGCTAGATCTTTTGATTGTTTTATTTTTAGTTTTTGAGGAACCTCCATACTGTTTTCCACAGTGGTTGTACCAGTTTACATTCCCACCAATAGAAGTTGACCCTTTCTTTCACATTCTCACTGACAACTGTGATCTTTTTGATGATGGCCATCCTGAGAAATGTGAGATGTTATCTCATTGAGGTTTTGATTTGCCTATCTCTGATGTGGTGTGTTTTTTTGATTGTGTAGTCACTCAGTCGTATATGACTGTGATTTTTTGGACTGTAGCCCTTTAAGCTCCTCTGTCCATGGGACTTTTCAGGCAAGAATACTGGAGCAGGTTGCCATTTTCCTCTTCCAGGGCATCTTTCAGAGCCAGGGGTGGAGCCCACATCTCCTGTGTCTCCTGCATTGCTGGCAGATTCTTCACCCGCTGAGCCAGCAGGGAAGCCCTACTCTCTGATGGTTAGAGATGTCAAACTTTCCTCATATACTTGTAGGTCATTTGTAAGTCTTCTTCACCAAAATGTCTGTGCAGGTCTTCTGCCTATTCTTGAATCTGGTGTTTGTTTTTGGATGTTGAGTTGTATGAGCTGTTTATGTATTTTTGATATTTATCAGTCATATCATTTGTGAATATTTTTTCCCTTCAGTAGGTAGTCTTTTTGCTTTGTCAGTCATTTCCTTGGTTGTGCAGGAGCTTTAAGTTTAATTAGATCCCTCTTGCTTATTTTTGCCTTTGTTTCTTTTTTGCCTTAGAAAACAGATCCAAAAAAATAATGCTACAATTCATGTCACTGAGTGTTCTGCCTCTGTTTTCTTTTAAGGTATTTATGTTTTCTGGGCTTATATTTAGGGCTTTAATCCATTTTGAATTTATTTTTATATAGGGTATTAGGAAACATTTTAGGAATTAACCTGCCTAAGGAGGTAAAATACCTATACTTGGAAAACTATAAGATACCGATGAAAGAAACTAAAGATGACACAAAGAGATGGAAAGATATACTGTACTCTTGCACTGGAAGAATTAATACTGTTAAAATAACCATATTACCCAAGACATATTACAGATTCAATGCAATCTCTGTCATAATACCAGTGGTATTTTTCACAGAATTAGAACAAATAATTTCAAAATTTATATGGAAATACATGCATGCATGGGGCTTCCCATGTGGCACTAGTGGTAAAGAATCTTCCTGCAATACAGGGACATAAGAGACTCAGGTTTGATCCCTGGCTTGGGAAGATCCCCTGGAGGAGGGCATGGCAAGCCACTCCAGTGTTCTTGCCTGGAGAATCCCATGGACAGAGGAGCCTGGTGGGAAACTGTCCATAGCGTCATAAAGAATTGAACACAATGTCTCTTCAGTCATGTTTGACTCTTTCCAACGCTATGGACAGTATCCCACCAGGCTCCTCTGTCCATGGGATTCTCCAGGCAAGAATACTGGCCAGGGTTGCCATGCCTTCCTCCTGGTGAACCTTCCTTACCCAGGGATCGAACCTACAACTCCTGCTTTGCAGGTGGATTCTTACCACTGAGTCTTCAGAGAAGCCCACGTAGAAAAACAAATGACTCCAAATAGGCAAAACAATCTTGAGGAAAAAATAGAGCTGGAGGTATCAGACTCCCTGACTTCAGACTATCCTACAAAGCTACAAGTAAGCAAAACTATGATACCAGCAAAAAGCAGACAAGCAGATCAATGGAACAAAATAGAAAGCCCAGAAATAGAGTAACACATTTATCGTCAGTTAATCTATGACAAAGGAGGCAAGAAAATACAATGGATAAAAAGACAGTCTCTTTAATCAGTGGTGCTGGGAAAACTAGACAGCTACATGTAAAAGAATGAAATTGGAAGCATTTAATTTTACTAATATCATGGAGGGTTCTCAAGACACTCTGTCATTCTGGATAGCCGAGGAAGAGGCGGTCTTCTCCCCTATCAATATACTCTTCCAGCTCCTGCTGCTGACATATATGGGATTATTTAACAAACGAATGCATTTTTATTTAAAGTCACTTTCATACAGGTTTTTCTTGGAATGCCATCTAAATCCTATGAATTAAATGTTATCATTTTCTTCATTTTACAGATGAAGAAGCTGAGGCTTCTAGAAGTTAAGTCACATACATGATTGTGATCCCATGGTATTATAATAGGCAACAGAATGAAGTGTTGACCTCAGATCTGTAAGATCATCCTCCTGGCATCAAGCCTGCATCTAGTAGGTGCTCAATAAATACATGTTGAATTGCATTGAATATAGTGTACTTGTGGTGTAAATACCTAATAATTAACTTTTTCAATTGTAATGTAAGTGCTTGATATCAAGCCTTTGATTGCTAAGCAACCACTCCAAAGACATCCATCTGGAAAAATATATTTGCATCTATACAGCTAGATAAAAAACCAAGCTGCCCCATCTCTGAAGTTCCCTTTTAGAGACTTAGATAAGTGACCTTTTGACTACCTGCTTTTCCCTTCCTGTGCTTCAGTTCCCACTCTCACATTTTAAATTCACCAACAGAGTGAACACACAAAATCCTAGGCACCCCACCTTTGACTTCAATAAAAGTAGGACTGCAGGTCTACACTTTTCTCTCTCTACCTACAACCTCACTGTGTGTCTCTGGGCATGTCATGTACCCTCCAGGCCTAGAAAAGCTTATCTTTTCAAAGTTTCCTGATGATTGTTGCTGAGCTGTATCTTACAATCATAATAAAATTCACAAAGGCTGGTCTAGCCACAATGCTGGCTCTGGCTGGAGAAGGGTCTTTAGGGGCTCCCTGAAGTAGTATGGAGCCTTGGTGAGCACCGACAGGCGTTTCTAGCTGATTGCATCACTTATCAATAGGCTGTTACTGTTGTTCAGTTGCTAAGTCATGTCTGACTCTTTGCAACTCCATGGGCTGCAGCACACCAGGCTCCTTTGTCCCCCCTCCACTGTCTCCCAGAGTTTGCTTAAGTCCATCGAGTTGGTGATGCTGCCTAACCATCTCGTCCTCTGCCTCTCTCTTCTTCTTTTGCCTTCAATCTTTCCCAGCATCAATTTCTTTTCCAATGAGTTGTCTTTTTGCATCAGGATGAGACTGACATAAAAGAGTGCTTTAACAGCCCTTCACTGGATGTTTTCTTTGCAGAAAAGCTGGGTATTTCTTGTAGAGAGAATATGGTGTTGGCCCGGTGAAGACCAGTTCCTCAAATGACTTCACAAACTCAGGTGCAGGTGGTCCAGAGGGCTGGATGCCCAGACCTCCCACAGAGGTTTAAACATGTTAGTCAGGGCAGAAGTGTTACTGTTACTAGTTTTATAACTATATGAATAATGTAAGCCCTTGCCCTTTCTCAACCAAATCGCTTGAGGACTGCGAAGTATAATGCCAAGAAAATCACCCAGATGCGAGGCTGGATTTATATCCATCATTAGCCCAACTCCTAAGGTGATGAGATTTGTGATGATGGTAGTCCTCTCCCATTTCCCTCCACAGATGTCAGCCTTGGTCTCACATGGGATGGGTTAGCTTTTTGGTCATTGAAAAAATGCACCTGATTTGTGTGGCCTTTCTGGGTAGACGAATTTATTTGGCAGAAGAACCATTTTCATTGCTTCCATACTGGATTGATTTCTTTCCCTTAGAGGCCTATGTGATTTCAGCAGCCCAAGGAGGTCTTCTCCCCTGAGTAACAGTACTGTAATTAGTCAGATTCCAGATGAATGAAGAGGCTGAGGGAAGTTTGTAGAATGGGTGGGGCAGGAGGTATGGCCCAGGGCCTTTAGAGGGGGTGGGATAAGTGATAGAAAGTCAAGAACAGCAAGATGGTGTTGAAAATCCAAAGTCCCCATCTTTGCCTGCCCCACCTCTGCCTACGTGTTCTCTGCATCCTATGGTTGAAATGCAATGTGCAGTTTACTTTAAGAATCACAATAACAATTGCTTTCTCTTGCACAGATCCTGTTCTATCAACCACAAAAGCTCTGGGGTGAGCAGGTTGGGGCACTGAGCCCACAACCACATGAGATGAAGATTCTGAAGGACAGGACTTGCTCAGGACCTTTCAGCAAGCAAACCGCAGACAAGGCTCAAAGATAAGTCCTCTAACTCCCAGGTCAGTGCTATTCATTCCTACTTCAAGAAGGTGAGTACAGTTTGTATACAGGTACTGATTGTCTCAAGTCACACACTCAGTCTGCAATACAGAAACACTGGGCACTCCTCACAGGCATGTTCATCTCCCCTTTATGAGTTCTCTGTGCAAAGGGCACCAGGCTCTCACCCCAAATCAGTCCCCTGTTTCTAGCTCTCGCAGCCCCACTCTTAGACTTTGAAGCTGTTTTGGTGCCTCCGTTCCAGACAGTTTGGTCAACTGGTCCTGGGTGGCAATCTTCACTGAATCTTCCTCCTGGAGAGAAATTCCCCACCCATGTTCTAATCTACAGTGCATCAGACACCAATTTTCTGTAGGGATGGTGGACAGAAATGCCAGATGCCTGATGAGTGATGGGCATCTCTTATAAAAGATAAAGGATGATGGCTGGATTTGCTTTGAATAAGTGTTTCCTATTGGTTTAGAAGAGGCTTCAGAGGTGGCTCAGTGGTAAAGAATCCACCTGCCAATGCCGGAGATGCAGGTCCAATCCCTGGCTCAGGAAGATCCCCTGTAGGAGGAAATGGGAATCCACTTCAGTATTCTTGCCTGGAGAAATCTATGGGCAGAAAAGCCTGGTGGGCTGCAGTCCATGGGGTTGCCAAGTGTTGGACATGCTGAATGACTAAGCACGCATAAGTGTTAGTTTAGAAAAGCAGCAATGAGGGGGACTTCCCTGGTGGTCCAGTGGCTGAGACTCTGTACTCAAGGTCCAGGGTTCAATCCCTAGTCAGGGAACTAGATCCCACATGCTGCAACTGAGCTCATGTGCTGCAACTAAAGATCTCAGATGCTGCAATAAAGATCGAGATCCCACGTGCTGCAACTAGGAGCTGGCACAGCCTAAATAAATATATTAATACTTTTATAAAAAAAAGGAAAAGAACAAAAAAAGCAGCAGGGGCTGAAAATGCAAACATTTGGGGTGTGAGCAATAAAGCACTGAAGAAAACAGGAGGCTAAGGCTTGAGGTCGTGTTGGGGCATTTATCACAAACATGCAATGTCAAGTAAGACTGCATTAACTGCTGAGGGCAGAGGGAGGGAAAGAGCAATGAATCATGACTATGAGGGTAGGAAAAGCATTTGCTTTAGAGTAGTAGAGACTAAGGTTGAGGCTCTGTGAGGTGAAGCTCTGTGGCACATTGGATATCATTCAAGTCACTTGAAAAAAACAATCCGGAGGATGCTCCAAAACTTTTGTCACCTGATGCAAACAGCTGACTCATTGGAAAAGACCCTAATGTTGGGAAAGATTGAGGGCAGGAGGAGAAGGAGGTGACAGAGGGTGAGATGGTAGGATGGTATCACTGACTCTGTGAACATAAGTTTGAGCAAACTCTGGGAGATAATGAAGGCAAGCCTGGTGTGCTGCAGTCCACGGGGTCACAAAGAGTCAGAAATGACTGAGCAACTGAACAACAAGAACAACATGTCACCTGATCTTTCTTGGTTTATTCTTGTTTTATAGATAATTGTTATGAATATTCATTCACTCATCAAATACATTGGGCATCCATAATGTGCCAAACTCTGCTCCAAGAAGTAAAATACAGAGAGAAAATACCTTCTTCAGAGAGCTTCTATTCTAGGCAGGAGAGACAGATTAAAGAAACACAGAAAATTATCAGACATTCAGTTCAGTTCAATCACTCAGTCATGTCCGACTCTTTGCGACCCCATGAATCACAGCACACCAGGCCTCCCTGTCCATCATCAACTCCCCGGAGTTCACTCAGACTCACGTCCATTGAGTCCGTGATGCCATCCAGCCATCTCATCCTCTGTCGTCCCCTTCTCCTCCTGCCCCCAATCCATCCCAGCTTCGGAGTCTTTTCCAATGAGTCAACTCTTCACATGAGGTGGCCAAAATACTTGAGTTTCAGCTTTAGCATCATTCCTTCCAAAGAAATCCCAGGGCTGATCTCCTTCAGAATGGACTGGTTGGATTTCTTTGCAGTCCAAAGGACTCTCAAGAGTCTTCAACACCACAGTTCAAAAGCATCAACTCTTCGGCGCTCAGCCTTCTTCACAGTCCAACTCTCACATCCATACATGCCCACAGGAAAAACGATAGCCTTGACTAGATGGACCTTAGTCAGCAAAGTAATGTCTCTGCTTTTGAATATGCTATCTAGGTTGGGCATAACTTTCCTTCCAAGGAGCAAGAGTCTTTTAATTTCATGGCTGCAGTCACCATCTGCAGTGATTTTGGAGCCCCCCAAAATAAAGTCTGACAATGTTTCCACTGTTTCCCCATCTATTTCCCATGAAGTGATGGGACCGGATGCCATGATCTTCATTTTCTGAATATTGAGCTTTAAGCCAACTTTTTCACTCTCCTCTTTCACTTTCATCAAGAGGCTTCTTAGTTCCTCTTTACTTTCTGCCATAAGGGTGGTGTCATCTGCATATCTGAGGTTGATGGGATACTAAAGTTAAAAAGCTGATGTGATAGAGAACAGCTGAGAGGAGCTTGGGTTATATTGGTCAAGAAAGGCTTTTCCGAAGAGCTGACATTAAGAAAGCTTCTAGTCATGCTGAGAGCTATGGAGTAGGTGCTAGGCAGAGTCCGCAGCTAATGCAAAAGCCCTTGGGCTTCAGAAAGGGGGTGGGGGGCGTGCGTGGATCAAGTAGGACATTGGAGCATGAGGTCAGAGCAAGAGGTTTGGACTAGATTCTAAATGTGAGGGGAGCTGTTGGAGTGTCTTGACTAGGAGAGTAACCTGATCTGATTTGCATTTTCTTTAAAGATCTCTCTGACCCCTGTGTGGAGGACAGATCAGAAGAAGCAGAGTCAGGCTGGGAGGTGACTGCAGGTGACTTGGTTGTGATTGTGAAGACAGATGGACAGATCATGTTTTGAAGGTGAAGTCCTCAGGACATGCTGATGGATTGCATGTGATGGCTGAAGGCAGAGACATCAAAGATGGAATCTGAGGTTTCTTTTCAGTTTAAACAATTGACAGTTGATGATGCCATGTGTTGAGGAGGAACCGAAATAATGTACGTAAAAGCAGTCCTGAGAATGTGTGACATAGTAAGTGCCTCAGTTAACATGGACTGAGTGAGTGGGGTGAGTATTAGGGTAGGGAGGAGACTAGACAAACCTGAAAGGAAAAGGTACGCAGGTGCATGAGAATACACGGAGAGATGCTGCCTTCAGCTAGCTGAAGAGGTCCGCTTGTTTCCGCAGCCTGGCTTGCTTCCCTGCAGCACAGGACTCTGGGCAAAATTCTCCAGGGAATCGGGAGATGGCCTAATCAGTGAAAAGCAGGACAGGCAGGGGGATTTCTGGAGCTAGGGATCCAGCTGAACATAGCTATGCACATAAGTAATGTCAGGTGGAGGTTTTTCCAATACAAAACAGCCACCTGCACCCGTACAGCCAACTCCACACCCTTTCAGTGGGGACAGAATGCTGAGTTCCAAATGGAAGAGAGCAGTCACATGACTCTGGCTCATAGTTCTAGGCCCTTTTTTCATCTTTACCCTGCCTTAAGGTGCAGCAGGGCTGTCAGTGGGGGCAGACTAGAATCCGGGGCCGGGCTCATCTGGAGAGACTGACTTTCCAGTCCCAGCTCAGCTCTGTGCTGGGCAAAAGTACTAGATGTTTATGTCTTTTCTCACATTTAATCTTCACTACAACACTGTGAGACTTGTTATTCCCATTTTATTAATAAGCACTCTAAGCCTCAGAGAGGTCAACGCATTTATCCAAGGTCACACAGCTTGAGTGCATGGTTTCTGCCCTCATGGAGTTTACAGCAGATCATCCTGTCTCATTCCTTATTGAATCCCCACTGGCTTGCACACAGCAGGGGCTCAGTGAACATTTGTTGATTGGATAAATAGTGGCCCCAAAGCTGGTGTTTAATCACAAAGCCACACTGTTCCCTTTGAAGTGTAGATCGAAAAACTGCCTTCACCCCAAGTTCCTCTCTGGTAATGAGATAAAATCTGCTCTCTAGAAATCCAGAGCACAAGTCTTAGGAAACTTTGGAAAGACAGCCTACCTTGGGGCTCATTCTCACTGGCCTCACCAGGTGAGTCATTCTGGAGTGATGATGTCTTATGAGAAAGGCAGGGGCTCCCTAGTTCCCCAAAATCACCAGGGGATTGGCACCTGCAGTCCTGGTGTTTGTATTTGGATTACATTTGATGGCATGCTGAATTGGTGACTAATTACAGCATGCCCAAATAAGGTACTTTAATTATAGCTTCTTTAATTCCAAGGAGAGCTCTGCTTAGAAAACAGAGGGACAAATTGGATGCAGATCTGCTTGTTCTGATCCTAAGCATGGCTTGGAAAATGAATTACCAGGCAAGTCAGTGGTTCATTCCATTAGCTCCTCATAAGACATTGCTTTGTAACTGCCTGCTGGGGAAGCCTCCCAAGGGAGAGGCTTTGCAATCTTCACAGTCTGATTACTAAAGTTGGTGGCCTGGTCAACCCTGGGGACAAACGTGGGTGTTCCAGGAGGCTGACTTCTGGCCTGGGTTCAGCCTCCTGTTTCTTTTCTCTGGGAACATTTACCCAGCTGTCGTGGACATTTTAGGAGGACTTTGCTCAGTCAGCTTGAAAAGGCGGACTCTGATGTTTTCTGTTGGAAATCATTTACTTATCTCTGTTACCTCTTGAACTGTATAAATCCAATTCAGAGCTTTTTACAATTTATTTTCAAAATTTTTAATTGGAGGATAATTGTTTTACAATATTGCATTAGTTTCTGCCCACCATGAATTAGCCATAGATATACATATGTCTCCTCCCTTTTGAACCTCCCTCCCACCTTCCACCCCATCCCATCCCTCTAGGTTGTCACAGAGCTCTAGGTTTGAGCTTCCTGCATCATATAGCAAATTCCCACTGGTTATCTATTTTACATATGATAGTGTATATATATAATGTTACTTTTTCAATTTGTCTCTCCCTTTCCTTCCCCCTGGTGGCTCAGAGGTTAAAGTGTCTGCCTGGAATTCAGAAGACCTGGGTTAGATCCCTGGTCAGGAAGATCCCCTGGAGAAGGAAAATGGCAACCCACTCCAGTACTCTTGCTTGGAGAATTGCATGGAGGGAGGAGCCAGGTAGGTTACAGTATATGAGGTTGCAAAGAGTAGGATAAGACTGAGTGACTTCACTTTCTTTCTTCACTTTCCTTCCCCCATTTGTCTAAAAGTCTGTTCTCTATGCTAAACTACAAATGCTGTAAGGAAAAGTAGGTCAGCTTGATGGTTAAAGATAAATGTTAGTAAATATATTATTTAAATCACTGTGTATTCACAAAAAACTGTGGAAAATTCTGAAAGAGATGGGAATACTAGACCACCTGACCTGCCTCTTGAGAAACCTGTATGCAGGTCAGGAAGCAACAGTTCGAGCTGGACATGGAACAACAGACTGGTTCCAAATAAGAAAAGGAGTATGTCAAGGCTGTATGTTGTCACCCTGCTTATTTAACTTCTATGCAGAGTACATCATGAGAAACACTGCGCTGTAAGAAGCACAAGCTGGAATCAAGATTGCCAGGAGAAATATCAATCACCTCAGATATGCAGATGACACCACCCTTATGACAGAAAGTGAAGAGGAACTAAAAAGCCTCTTGATGAAAGTGAAAGAGGAAAGTGAAAAAGTTGGCTTAAAGTTCAACATTCGGAAAACGAAGATCATGGCATCCAGTCCCATCACTTCATGGGAAATAGATGGGGAAACAGTGGAAATAGTGTCAGACTTTTTTGGGGGATCCAAAATCACTGCAGATGGTGACTGTAGCCGTGAAATTAAAAGACGCTTACTCCTTGGAAGAAAAGTTATGACCAACCTAGATAGTATATTCAAAAGCAGAGACATCACTTTGCCAACTAAGGTCCATCTAGTCAAGGCTATGGTTTTTCTTGTGGTCATGTATGGATGTGAGAGTTGGACTGTGAAGAAGGCTGAGTGCTGAAGAGTTGATGCTTTTGAACTGTGGTTTTGGAGAAGACTCTTGAGAGTCCCTTGGACTGCAAGGAGATCCAACCAGTCCGTTCTGAAGGAGATCAACCCTGGGATTTCTTTGGAAGGAATGATGCTAAAGCTGAAACTCCAGTACTTAGGCCACCTCATGTGAAGAGTTGACTCGTTGGAAAAGACTTTGATGCTAGGAGGGAGTGGGGGCAGGAAAAGAAGGGGACAACAGAGGATGAGATGGCTGGATGGCATCACTGACTCGATGGATGTGAATCTGAGTGAACTCCTGCTGGGAGCCAGCATGAGGAACTCTGCCCGTTGCAAAGGTCATGAGGAAGGAGGCTCAGCATACGCAAAGGTGGGATCATGCCTCAGGAGACCCCCTGTTCCCAAGCATCTACCCCCCAAACCAGAGTCGGCCTACTTTACTGTTTTATGCTCTCACCTACACCTCTGATTTTATGGGGGGCTATCCCCTACCACCTCTCTCTGTAAAGGATTTAACTTAGGACTCCAGATAATAAATCTCCTGGGCGTGACAAGGGTGTCTCAGGTCAAACCTCTGCTGGCAGACTAGCTTGTGTGAAGGATTACCCACACTCCTGCCACTACGCACATGATTGTTTACTACCTCTCAACCATAAACCGCACAGAGAGTTTGGAGTATTTTGAAAGTCTTAATTAGCATAGGGCTTTTCTCATTGTTGAGTCAATGATTGCTGCCAGGCCTCCATATCCTTAAGCACCTCAGTTCAGTAGAGTTCAGTAGCTCAGTTGTGTCCGACTCTTTGTGACCCCATGAATTACAGCACTCCAGGCCTCCCTGTCCATCACCATCTCCCAGAGTTCACACAGACTCATGTCCATTGAGTCAGTGATGCCATCCAGCCATCTCATCCTCTATCGTCCCCTTCTCCTCCTGCCCCTAATCCTTCCCAGCATCAGAGTCTTTTCCAATGAGTCAACTCTTCTCATGAGGTAGCCAAAGTCCTGGAGTTTCAGCTTTAGCATCATTCCTTCCAAAGAAATCCCAGGGCTGATCTCCTTCAGAATGGACTGGTAGGATCTCCTTGCAGTCCAAGGGACTCTCAAGAGTCTTCTCCAAAACCACAGTTCAAAAGCATCAACTCTTCGGCGCTCAGCCTTCTTCACAGTCCAACTCTCACATCCATACATGACCACAGGAAAAACCATAGCCTTGACTAGATGGACCTTAGTTGGCAAAGTGATGTCTCTGCTTTTGAATATGCTATCTAGGTTGGTCATAACTTTTCTTCCAAGGAGTAAGTGTCTTTTAATTTCACGGCTGCAGTCACCATCTGCAGTGATTTTGGATCCCCCAAAATAAAGTCTGACATTGTGTCCACTGTTTCCCCCTCTATTTGCCATGAAGTGATGGGACCAGATGCCATGATCTTCGTTTTCTGAATGTTGAGCTTTAAGCCAACTTTTTCACTCTCCACTTTCACTTTCATCAGGAGGTTTTTGAGTTCCTCTTCACTTTCTGTCATAAGGGTGGTGTCATCTGCATATCTGACGTTATTGATATTTCTCCCGGCAGTCTTGATTCCAGCTTGTGTTTCTTCCAGCTGAGCATTTCTCATGATGTACTCTGCATAGAAGTTAAATAAGCAGGGTGACAACATACAGCCTTGATGTACTCCTTTTCCTATTTGGAACCTGTCTGTTGTTCCATGTCCAGTTCTAACTGTTGCTTCCTGGTCTGCATACAGATTTCTCAAGAGGCAGGTTAGGTGGTCTGGTATTCCCACCTCTTCCAGAATTTTCCACAGTTTATTGTGATCCACACAGTCAAAGGCTTTGGCATAGTCAATAAAGCAGAAATAGATGTTTTTCTGGAAGTCTCTTGCTTTTTCCATGATCCAGCATATGTTGGCAATTTGATCTCTGGTTCCTCTGTCTTTTCTAAAACCAGCTTGAACATCAGGAAGTTCATGATTCATGTATTGTTGAAGTCTGGCTTGGAGAATTTTGAGCATTACTTTACTAGCATGTGAGATGAGTGCAATTGTGCGGTAGTTTGAGCATTCTTTGGCATTGCCTTTCTTTGGAATTGGAATGAAAACTGACCTTTTCCACCTTGGAGTATGTTAATCAATATAATTGGAATGTAGTTTTGATTTAGCAATACTAGACTTTTTGAGTTAATGAATTTTCTCCTGTGTTATAGATCACCATACTCCTCTTTCTTTGTTATAAATCACTGTGTTGTTGCTTGTAAAAATATAACTTTATCACTATCTTAAGATTAAATAGATTAAATAGATCTTAAGGGGAACAAGTTTCCTGGTTGATTAACTTTTGTCAATAGAAATTAAGGTGGAGCCATAAAATGTTAATCGGTCTCCAGACCAAAAGATATTGTAAAGCAAATGTAAGACCCTTGTGAGAACAATGATATGCAGAGGACACATTTATCTCTATGTATAACTAAAACTAGAAAAGTGGATTTGGAAAATAAAGAAACGGTCCATTTTCTGGAAAGACCTGTTTCCCCCTTGTGGACTTTTTCGTTCTCCTATTTTCTGGCTGAATTCCCATCTGGAACGTGGAGGCTCACCATGTCTACTTACTTGCCCTGGCTTCCAAAACCCACAGGAAAGGGAGCCCAACGTGGGGCACCCTCCACTATTCAAGCAGGCACCAGTGGCCTACATAGATGGTGCAAACTCCTTGTCTTGGAGTTTTATTGGTTTTCCACGTAAACCAAGTTATTCAGCATCTTTTCTCCACTAATTTTCCTACTACACTATTTCTTTCTAATCTCCCTCCATATCTTTAATTAAGGAATTAATTCCTCAGATGCTGACTCTGTCCCCGCTTCAAATTCCCTGGATCCACCAGGGCTGGACCCCAGCAAACTCCAGGAGTTGGTGATGGACAGGGAGGCCTGGCATGCTGCGATTCATGGGGTCGCAAAGAGTTGGACATGACTGAGCAACTGAATTGAACTGAACAAGATGAATTTGGAAAGGCCAATATTTCAGTCACTTCTTTTATCTGTCTCCCACAGTAGCCTTAAGACCTAAAATCAATTAATTATAGATTTTCATTGAAGACAAAAAGTCATTCCATAGCCCCAGCTCCTTCTTGTCCCATGCTCTTTCCTCCAAAGCAGAATTATTTGGAGCTCTCTTGGGTCTTTTCTACCTGTCACTATGACTGTGATGCCAATGATGAGAAAACCTTGGTATGTACCACAACTACAATGCCAGACAGGTTCATGTAAGTGTTCTCACTCCTCATAGCCTCACTCCTCTGAAAGCCCCACTAGGCAGCTGTTGATACTCTCCTATTGCAGCTGAGCGTAGTTTAAGACAGGGTTTGCAAGATCAGATGCCATCCCCAGATTTTTACTACTCTACCAGTCAACACCTTGGTTTGAAAACAGCAGATTGTTTCATAGCAGCTCACAGTGTGTGTGCCTCAAGCCAATATTCATAGAAGGCCTCCGGCTAATTCTTCGTGTTTAGATTAGGTTAGAAATCTAGACCAATTTAAATGAACAAATATCTAAGTGCCTTATGTGTGTCTAGCCTGGATATATGGTGGCATTCAGGGCTCAGAGAGTAGCATGCATATCACCTATGGATTTAGATTCTGGACAGACCTGATTCAAATCACAGCTCTTCTGGGGACTTTGAACAAGCTACTTAAACATTCAAAACCTTACTATTAAATGAGATAATGTAAAGTGGCCTGTACCTTGAAAGTGCTTAATTTATGGTAGTAATGTTTTATGTACATCATCTCTTTCATCCTTACAGCACTCTTTATGTGGTAGACACTATTCTCATCCCCAGTTTATAGACTGATAAGCTGAATTGATTGGCCAGTGGGTATACAACTGCATTTTGCCTCCAAACACAGCTGGGGCTGTTAATGGCTTCTTGTGATTAAGACAGGGGCTGTCCTCTTGTGCTTTTTAGGTGTACAACACTGTGGTGTGAGTTGGGCTAGGGAGAGGGATCTTTGACATTGAGACTCATTCCTGGCCAATTAAAGTATACTGGTTGGGAATAGAGGGTGAAGGAAAAGAGCAATATTTGTCACAGTCACTTACTCCTGTTTACCAAAAGCATGCGGATGCTGGTACAGTTGGTCCATCGTATCTGCAGTGTTCTGAATCCATGGATTCAATGAACCATGGATCGAAAATATTAAAAACAAAAATCCAGAAAGTTCCAGAAAGCTGAACTTGAATTTACTGCACTCTGGCAACTATTTACATAGTATTTACATTATATTTACAATTATTTACATAGCATTTACATTGCATTAAGTATTACAAGTAATCAAGGGAGAAACTATACTGTAGATTATATGCAAATGTTAGACTTTTTATATAACAGACTTGAACATCAGCAGATTTTGGTGTCTGGATTGGGTCCTGGGACCTGTCCCTCTTGGCTGTGGAGGGAAGACTGTATAATGATTAAAACACAGATTCACTTGAAAACAGGCCTGAATTCAGAGTTCCTTTTGTTGTTATGTGTTTTTCAGGGAATAGACTCTGAAACCCCAAATGTCTCATGAGGGGATGGTTGAAAATTTTGACTTTAGAAACTAAAAAGACTGAGAACCACTGCCCCAGGGCACTTCTTTTTCAGGTGAAGGATCTATCCGGGGAGCTGTTACCTTCTGGGAGAATCACAGGGGCCTTTGAGAAGCTGAGGAAATATAGTTATTCTCTCCACACACAAAAAGGCTATATGCACACACTCACACACAGCTTTGTATAATTTCATGAGATTCACAGATATCTTCTCTCCCCACATTCCCCAGGCCATTTCTGGATCAGAATTTGGACACAGGCATGTGATTGACTCTGAGTTATTGCCTGCTTAACTTGTCTGATGTGCAGCAGCCTCCTCTATCAGCCTGGGTAGGAGGAGGTGACCCCCGAGAAGGCATGCCTTAGCTGCTCAATGTGCACCAGCCCAGCACTGGGACAGCGAGACAGGAAAGCAACCAAGGAACCAAGCCAAGGGGAGGGAGACTCCCATGCCCAAATGAGCTCCCAGGCCCTGAGTAAGTGCCATTTAACTGCTCTTTTTATAGGCATTTTCATTACCCTCAATAACACACACTTTGTAGTGCCCTTGAGTGAGTGTGGGAAGGGCTATTGGAGCGACTTGTAAATGTTAATGGCTCCTCAGACCAGCTTGCCTCTGGCTAATTGCTGGTGGGGATGGATGAGCAAGCAGGCTCCCCACCCTCCTATTAGGGCAGAGCAGAAGCTGTCACACTGGGCTTTCAACCCTAAGTGGTCCTGCCCATTTCTCCTGAGGCAGGGAGGCTGCCCACCCTGCTTTGTGGACCACACCTTGATTTAGAGCCTAAGAGGGCGCTTTGCATGGGAGGATGGGGAAAGACACCCTCCCTCACCCCACCACCATGAGCTCTAAGAGCTTTAATACCTTGCTAGAAAAACTGTGGTCTGTGAGTTAGCAGGGGCTTCCCTTGTGGCTCAGCTGGTAAAGAATTGCCTGCAATGCAGGGGACCTGGCTTTGATCCCTGGGGGTGCCTATTAAAAATACAGAATCTTGGGTCCCCCTCCAGACTTATAATTTGCATTTAAGAAGATCCCTGGGGTGATTTCTGTGTGCCAGAAAGCTTGGGAAGGGTGGAGAAGCAATGTTCTAATAATGGAAGTCCCCCACACGCTTGCCCGAGGAATTCAGAGAACTTCAAAGGTCCCTTGGGGGAAGATTTGACTCTAAAAATAATGAAGTAGGAATAATGAGGACCAGCCCATTTCGTGTGTTAATGCTTTGCTATCCACAAAGCACTCTGGCGGAAGCAGGACAGACTCTGTTACATGCTTCTATTGCAGCTCCATCCTCCTTGCTAAAATCCATCCCACCTGGATGCCAACTGTTTTAAGAAGAAAACAGTTGTGGGTTTGAATCCCAGCTCTACCATTCACCAATTTCATAACCTTTGTAACCTCCTTATCCTGCTAAGTTTCCAGATTCTTATCTATAATGGGAATGATGATAACTATCTTCTTCCTCTTAGAACTATTGTTAGGATGAAATTGGATAATGCATGTCAAGAAAATTAGAGATATCAAGGGAACATTTCATGCAAAGATGGGCTCAATAAAGGACAGAAATGATCTGGACTTAACAGAAGCAGAAGATATTAAGAAGAGGTGGTAAGAATACACAGAAGAATTGTACAAAAAAGAGCTTCACGACCCAGATAACAACGATGGTGTGATCAGTCACCTAGAGCCAGACATCCTGGAATGTGAAGTCAAGTGGGCCTTGGAAAGCATCACTATAAACAAAGCTAGTGGAGGTGATGGAATTCCAGTGGAGCTATTTCAAATCCTGAAAGATGATGCTGTGAAAGTGTGCACTCAATATGTCAGCAAATTTGGAAAACTCAGCAGTGACCACAGGACTGAAAAAGGTCAGCTTTCATTCCAATCCCAAAGAAAGGCAATGCCAAAGAATGTTCAAACTACTGCACAATTGCACTCATCTCACATGCTAGTAAAGTAATGCTCAAAATTCTCCAAGCCAGGCTTCAGCAATACGTGAACCATGAACTTCCAGATGTTCAGGCTGGTTTTAGAAAAGGCAGAGGAACCAGAGATCAAATTGCCAACATCCACTGGATCATCGAGAAAGCAAGAGAGTTCCAGAAAAACATCTACTTCTGCTTTATTGACTATGCTAAAGCCTTTGACTGTGTGGATCACAATAAACTGTGGACAATTCTGAAAGAGATGGGAATACCAGACCACCTGACCTGCCTCTTGAGAAACCTGTATGCAGGTCAGGAAGCAACAGTTAGAACTGGACATGGAACAACAGACTGGTTCCAAATAGGAAAAGGAGTATGTCAAGGCTGTATGTTGTCACCCTGCTTATTTAACTTCTATGTAGAGTACATCATGAGAAACATTGGGCTGGAAGAAGCATCAGCTGGAATCAAGATTGCCAGGAGAAATATCAATAACCTCAAATGTGCAGATGACACTACCGTTATGGCAGAAAGTGAAGAGGAACTCAAAAGCCTCTAGATGAAAGTAAGAAGAGAGTGAAAAAGTTGGCTTAAAGCTCAACACTCAGAAAATGAAGATCATGGCATCTGGTCCCATCACTTCATGGGAAATAGATGAGGAAAGAGTGGAAACAGTGTCAGACTATTTTGGGGGGCTCCAAAATCACTGTAGATAGTGATTGCAGCCATGAAATTAAAAGATGCTCAGTCCTTGGGAGAAAAGTTATGACCAACCTAGACAGCATATTCAAAAGCAGAGATATTACTTTGCCAACAAAGGTCTGTCTAGTCAAGGCTATGGCTTTTCCAGTAGTCATGTATGGATGTGAGAGCTGGACTGTGAAGAAAGCTGAGTGCTGAAGAATTGATGCTTTTGAACTGTGGTGTTGGAGAAGACTCTTGAGAGTCCCTTGGACAGCAAGGAGGTCCTACCAGTCCATCCTAAAGGAGATCAGTCCTGGGTGTTCACTGGAAGGAATGATGCTAAAGCTGAAACTCCAATACCTTGGCCACCTCATGCAAAGAGTTGATTCATTGGAAAAGACTCTGGTGCTGGGAGGGATTGGGGGCAGGAGGAGAAGGGGACGACCAAGGATGAGATGGCTGGATGGCATCACCGACTCGATGGACATGAGTTTGAGTAGACTCTGGGAGTTGGTGATGGATAGGGAGGCCTGGTGTGCTGAGATTCATGGGGTCGCAAAGAGTCGGACATGACTGAGTGACTGAAATGAACTGAACTGAACTGAACTGAGCTGAACACTTAGCCCAAAACCTGGCTTTGGGTGAATCCTTGATAAATGGCAGTCCATGGTTTTGTTTCTCTTGTTGCTATTTTTGTGTCAATTCTCACAAAACCAAACTCTGCAAGGGCAAAAGCTGAGGTTTTCTTCTGACTGCCCACCAGTTTCTTACCAGCAGTCATAGATTTCTTAAAACAGAATGAAAGTTTGATCTTCACAACACCTAGGAAGGTGAGCCAAGCAATATTTTCCCCAGGATATGCCTTAATAATCACAAGAACTCTGAGAGCCAGGTTTTTTTCACCTAGCTTTTGGATGATGGAGACTCTGGGATAGAAGGAAATTTGCCCCGCAGTCACACAGCTAGTTACCATCTTACGCCACTTAATTCTTTAAGGAAAGTGAAAGTCACTTAGTTGTGTCTGACTCTGCGACTCCATGAACTATAACCCACTGGACTCCTCTCACGGACTGTAACCTGCCAGGCTCCTTGTCCATGGAATTTTCCAGGTAATACCGGAGTGAGTTGCCATTTTTCTTCTCCAGGAGATCTTCCTGATCCAGGGATCAAACCCAGATCTCCCGCATTGTGGGCAGAGTCTTTACTGGCTGAGCTACCAGGGAAACCCCAGTTCTTTAAGAAAAAGAATTTATCATCAATCCATGTCCTACTTGCTACCCTGAAAACTTATCTGTATAGACTATTGTTTCTCAAATTCTAGTCTTTGACCTACTGCTCGCACCTATTTGAATACCATCCAAGCTATTTTCTGTTTTACCACATCAACTCACTTTTTTACTTGAATGTATTTTAAAAATAAAACAATGGAAATCTAGCATTACTTTGACTATACAGTCCGTGGAATTCTCCAGGGCAGAATACTGGAGTGGGTACCCTTTCCCTTCTCCAGGGCATCTCAACCCAGGGATCAAACCCAGGTCTCCCACATTGCAGGTGGATTCTTTACCAGCTGAACCATAAGAGAAGCTCAAGAATACTAGAGTGGGTAGCCTATCCCTTCTCCAGCAATCTTTCCAACTAAGGAATTGAACCAGGGTCTTCTGCATTGCAGGTAGATTCTTTACCAACTGAGCTACCAGGTAAACCCTTTCAATCATAGAAAGTAATAATAATACATACAAGGCAAACAAAGCAGTGTTCTTTACTTCTGGGTAGATGCTGTTGCTCACAGAAGACTGTGCCCAAGGGAGACCTTTGCTGTTTTCCTCCAAAGTGAGATTAACAAGTGATGGTTAGTGCTAGCATGTCTTTGACATCTGAGTCTGCTCTCTGACATAATTAGGAGGATTGGGAAACAAAGAACAAAGCCATGAAAAAGAAATGCACTTATAACCATGTGATTCAGTGCATTTTAACGCTCTCAAGATATCAGTAAATCATTTCATATGCAAGAGTACTGGAGTGGGTTGCCATTTCCTTCTCCATGGAATCTACCCAACCCAGGGATCGAACCCAGGTCTCTCACATTGTAGACAGACGCTTTACCATCTGAGCCACAAGAGAAGTCCATAACCATGTGATTCAGTGCATTTCAATGTTCTCAAGGTATCAGTAAATCATTTCATATGCCCCCAGGAGTTCCACTACCTGGGAAACACCATTTTATTTCATGCTATGCCATTAGATGCTATGGTTACCCAATAGCGAGGGGAAGTCCAGGTGGCTCAGTGGTAAAGAATTTGCTGCCAGTACAGGGGATACGGGTTTGATCCCTGGGTCAGGAAGATCCCCTGGAGGAGGAAATGACAACCCACTCCAGTATTCTTGCCTGAAAAATTCCGTGGACAGAGGAGCCTGCTGGGCTACAGTCCACGGAGTTGCCAAGAGTCGGACACAACTGTGTGACAACAGTGACCTGACGGCATCTCTTGTTATCCAGTAGCATCCAATGGGATCAGGAGAAGTATATCTTGATCCCCCAGTCAGTTAGTCTAGATATAAGTAAAGAACCATGGACTCTGGGGCAAACTGCTTGGTTTTGTATCCCTTGGGCTTCCCTAGTAGCTCAGATGGTAAAGCATCTGCCTGCAATGCAGGATACCTGGGTTCAATCCCTGGGTCCAGAAGTTCTCCTGAAGATGGAAATGGCAACCCACTCCAGCATTCTTGCTTGGAGAATTCCATGCACAGAGGGGCTGGGTGGGCTACAATCCATGGGGTCATAAAGAGTTGAACATGACTGAGCGACTGACACACAACCACCACTGACTTTGGGGATGTGACTTTACCACTTTAGGCACAGTTTTCTCATCAAAAAAAAAGGACATTCAAAGTATCCCTTAAATAACTGTTGTGAAGATTAAATACGTCATGAAGCCCTTTTAACAGTACCGGGCCCTTAGTAAATATCATATAAATAAATACTAGTTCCACTGCAGCTGCGTCTTCTGCCATTGCTGATGTTTGATGTACTGGGGCCAGAATGTAACAAGCAAGTCCTTGCCCATGATTCATGTTATAACTCTTCACCTGTTTGAGGACTACTTTTCAGGTTTCTTCCCCTCCTGAGTCCCCAGGCTAAACAGCCTCCAGTGCTGGAGTCTTCTGGAAAGGAAAGAACAATGGAGCTGGGAGGGAAGAACTTTAAAGGAAGGTGACATTTCTCCAGAGGGAGCTGGCTTCTGCTATGCACCAAGCACTTGGGCATGCTGGCTATGGGCTCCCTTCCAGAAACCTGTAGTTGGTGCTATTCTCCAGATAGTTCCTATTCTCTCTTTTCCATGAACAAGGTAAGAAATTAGGTGTATCCATAAGAAATCAGGTGGAGCCATGTGAATGTGATTTTCTGTGGCTAATGAAATGTAAGTAGAAGTAATGAGTGTCAGAGCAGGAACAAATTTCAGAGCTAGTGAGTGAGTCACCATATCCCCTTTTCCCCTCTTCAGTGATCTTGGGAATTTGGAGTTCTAGAGTAAGTATGACATGAGTGAGCTCCCAGCCAATACATGATGTAAAGTGTGGCAGAGGGAAAAAAAAATAAAACTAACTTTGTTGTTTTAAGCCATGATAATTTTAATACTCCAGCAAAACCTACTTTATCCTGATTGAGACAAATCTCTATGTGCTGACACATAGAGCAAGAATTATCTGTCTTGAGTCCAAACTAGAACCTGAGTCCAGGTTTCAGTTGGCAGGGAGGGAAGGCATGTAGTACCTATAACCACCCGGACTTTTTCCTCTCTCTCACTTCTCCCCTGATCAGGGTGTAATAAAGTAGGTGAGGAACTTGTGCTTAGAACCCTTCCTCAGCTGCCATCTCCTTGCAGAAACCTGAGAAACCATTTTCCCTCTGAGGATATTTCTTGCTAAACCTCTGATTTTTGCTGAATTTCAGCCAAAGAAAGAACCCCTTAATCATTATCTTAGGCTCCTGCTTGCCATCTGAATCTCCTTTACCTCATCTCCTTATCTGGCTTGTGCCTGAAAAATTCTAGAGACAGGAAATTTACCAGCCTCATCATTAGTGAACATAAATCTGGGCTATAACTTATGAGACTTCCTGTGTTATTGGACTGAGTGCTTGGCTTACCTGAAAGGTGACCAATTTTAAAGATCCTTATTTTGTTGACCATATAATTTATCATCCTAACCAGGAAATGTTAAGAGTGAAAGGGAAAAATAGTAACAATTATGCTGGACAATAGTTTTAAATGGAATTCTTGGACAGACCAGGATGGATGGTCTGTCTTGGCTTCTGTGATTCAGAAAATGGTGCACATTAAATTCCATGGGTAAGACTGGACCCTGTCTTTGGTGACTAACCTTGACTTTTGGTCTACCTCTCTCCAAAACTGTTGACTATCCATCTCTTTGGAATAATCTCTAGTTGTCTAACTAACTCTCCTGTGAGAATTTTAGTCCCAAAGTCATTTCAGAGGGAAACCGTGTACATATGGCTATCATTTCCAGCAATTTCCCCCATTCCTAACTACTGTCTTGATCAGATGCATATTTAATGCCTTGTGATGGAGACACAGATGCAAACTGCTCAACTTTTCCTGGAGCTTTTGAATGCTGCCAGGTCCCAGTACAGTTGCTGTGAGAACTACCGGACTGCCTGAAGCTACTCTCTCCGTGTCCCCATAAGACCCGGACTCTCAGGAAACTTACTCACAAGGTAATAGAGGGAGAGGCAGGGCTTATTAAGTTTCCTTCCACAGGCTGTTTGATTGCAATTCTGCCCTGGGCATAGGCTCATTTGCATAGTTGATTTATAGCTTTCATTTGAATATTACAGTTACTTCACATAAACCATTACTTCGGTCTCTCTGGATTTTTATTTTAACAGCCCACTCAGTACCACATGGAACTCATCGAGGCCAGGAGCCTCTAATATGAGAAAATTTACCTTCCTCTTTCCACTGGGACAGAGGGATATGGAAGGTGGAAAATGAACAACCCGATAAGTTTCAGAAAGGCTTGACTCCTGCTCCAGGGCAGTCTGACAGTGACACTCGAGTCAAGCACATTCAGCTTCCAGAATCTTTGATAACTGTGGTTTGTTTTTCATTGTTGCTTCTCTAAGGAGTGCTTTCTCTAAAAGAAGCTTTCTCTTCTCTTCTTTCTTTTGTTTCCAAAAACTAGCTAAAATTTACTGAATGCCTACTCTATGCTAAGCACTGAACTATTAATATTTAAGCAGATTACAGTAGTGCCAAAGGCAACCTTTTCCCAGCCCTCAGGGAGGCTATATTATTGTCAGACAAATTGATAGCAAGGAAGAATCACACATTTAATTCATTGTGCTAATGTGCTGTGTTCTAAGTGGCTTTAGTCATGTCCAACTCAGCGTGATCCCATGAAGTGTAGCTCTCTAGGCTCCTCTGTCCCTGGGATTCTCCAGGCAAAGATACTGAAGTGGGTTGCCATTTCCTCCTCCAGGGGATCATCCCAATCCAGGGATCGAACCCCTTTCTCTTATGTCTCCTGCATTGGCAGGCAGGTTCTTTACCACTAGAGCCACTTGGGAAGCCCTTTATGCCAAACATCTACTTTTCTGACCATCAGAAATCAGAGCCTCAGGATATAGTGTGAACCATTTTTCTGTGCCACACAGCCTGTGGGATGTTCCCTGAGCCCTCCACAGTGAAAGTGAGGTCTTAACCACTGGACCACCAGGGAATTCCCAGAGAGGTTTTGATATTACATCTCTTCTGTGTGGTGCACATGAAAGTTGTTGTTCTTTTTAACATAAGAGATTATGCTTGGTTTCTCCCATGTCTATTGTGTGACCCTGCTCAATTTATAGCCTTTCCTTAGAACTTTGGAGAAATACCTCCTCAGTAGGAGGCTATGCCCTCTTCAAATGTACTGGAGACCAAAGTATCCTTTTGCTTTGTTGCTCAGTCTTTTAAATCTTCCA
Source organism: Nanger dama (assembly GCA_917880005.1). Lineage (NCBI taxonomy): Eukaryota > Metazoa > Chordata > Mammalia > Artiodactyla > Bovidae > Nanger > Nanger dama. The sequence goes on from CAKJTW010000026.1 coordinate 15,977,622, forward strand.
GTTTACATAGGTCTGGAATTTTTACTGAAGATTTTGCTGAACATCTACTTTTTAGATGATTAAAAAAATGTGGTATGATGGCTATTTATATGACTTGTGACAAATCAATACTCTCACCAAGAATGGTGGGGAAAGTTGTATAATATTTTAAAATATCTATTTGAAAGCACTGGGGATATTCTAAGGTTATAAGAGTTTGAGAGGTCAAGATGTAGGAATGTGAATCTGACATAGTTTTTCCCCTGAGGCACTTCCTTTTTTTTTTTTTTTTTTAAGCTGGAGAGAGTACTTCAGGGACACAGCACAGTGCAGTTGGAAAGCGAAGTGGCACTTTCAGCCATCTAACACCACAAAAGAGATTTTAAAAATGAAATTCAGGACCCTCTAAAGGTGAGGCATCATGCAAAGTACCCAAGGTCTTTAGGTAGGACTCTTCAAGAACTGCAAGATAAAAGTAGCATTTAATTAAAGCTAGACCAAGCCTTACAGAGTCTAAAACTGAGCCTCACAGAAGTGTTAATAAATTCCCCTTACTGGATTAAGGCATTATGCCACTGCTCCAGTTACCTGCCAAGAGGAAAGGGTGAATATATTAGTAATTAGTGAACTGGAAGGAATTTTAATAGCAAGCATCCATTCAGGCCATAGAAAAATAAAACATAGAGCATAAAAATGGAATAAGAGACATAAAGGGCATGACATATAGTCTAACATTCATGTAACTCAAGGTAGCAAAGGGCAGAAAAGAGAAAATGGGGGAGAAGCATTATTTAAAGAGAGAATGAAGGACAACTGATCAAAGTTGATGAAAGACAGCAAGCCATAGTTTAAAGAATCTCTACTAACCCCCAGCAGGATAAAATTAAGTGAAACCACGTATTATAGACACAAGACAGTGAAAAACCACCGAAGACTAAAGGAAACAGAAAATATTAAATGTGATCAGGAAAAAGTCACCTTTTAGGATCAACAAAACATGACAGCAAATGTCTCTACTGAAACAATGAAAGTCCCCTCAATACAGAATAATATTTTCATCTTGATCATTCATCTGAACCATATTCTTCTGCTGTGTTATTTTTTTCTAAATTTCTGTATTTTTATGTACATAGAAGGTTAGTTATGTTTCTTGACCCTGGAGAACTGGCTGTCTGTGGGGGATGTCCTATATGTCCCAGCTGTATACTCCCCGGAAAGGTTCTGGTCTGCTTTTGTGGACTCGATTCATTGGGCTGCCCAGATTGCAATTTCCTTCCTGCTGACATAGGCCTGTGCTTGGGAAGGCTGGTCTAGAGGCTTGTGTGGGCTTCCTGGTGGGAGTGACCAGTGGTGGGTGGAGCGGCGTCTTGGCTATCTGGCGAGCAGGGCCAGCCAGGTCAAGGGGCATTTCTAGAGGGCTATCTCAGAGAGTCTTTGGGCAAGCTGTCTGCTGCTGGGTGAGGCTGTGTTCCTGTCTTGTTGGTTGTTTGGCCCAAGGTGTCCCAGCACTGGAGCCTCCTGGAAAGCTCAAGCTGATGATTACCACCCAGGACTTCTGCTGCCAGCATCATTGTCCCCACAGTGAGCCACAGCCACCTCGCCCTTCCAGAAGACTCTCCAAGACCAGCAGGTAAGTCTGGCCCAGGCTTCCCTGAGGTCAGTGCTTTTGCCATCTCAGTGCACCCAAGACCTTGCGTGCACCCACCAAGAGTAGAGTCTGTTTCCTCCAGTCCAGTGGAGCTCCTGTGCTCAAGCCCCATTGGCTTCAGAGCCACATGTTCTGGGGGCTCCTCTTCCTGATATCAGACCCTCCAGGTTGGCGAACCTGCTGTGAGGTTCAGAACTCTCTTGTGGGAGAACTTCTGTGATGTAATTGTTTTCCAGTATGTGGGCTGCCCACCTGGGGGCATGAGGTTTTGATTATATCCTGCGTGCATTCCTCTTCCCATCTCACTGAGTTTCTTCTTTATGTCTTTGGATGTAGAATATATGTTTGGTAGGTTTTGGTCGTTTTATTGATGGCTGTTCAGCAATTAGTTGTGCTTTTGGTGTGCTCACAAGGACTGAGCTCAGTCCTTCTACTTTGCCATCTTGTCCCTACGAAGAACCCGAGGTCAAGGTAAGGGACAGGCAGAGTGCAGGTGAAACTGCCCAGCTCAGATTGAGACTTGACCTCACTGTCTTTTAATTGAAATCACACACCTGAATCCAGGACTTAATGAAGCTCAGGTTCTGTATGTCTTGTTGCAGAAAGAAGTCTGTAAGAAAAAAAGTAATGGGTAAGAAGTGGATTTATTTAGAGTGATATACTCTCCAGAGACAGAATGCAGTCTGTCTCAAAAGACAAGAGGACTTGGAGAGGAACACACTCCACAGACAGTGTGTGGGCTATCTCAAAATGTGAGAGTCCTCAAAATACAGGGCAGTTAGTTTTTGTGGGCTGGGTAATTTCATAGGTTAATGAGGGGAAGGATTATTCCAACTACCTTGGGGAAGGGGTGGGGATTCCCAGGAATTGGGCTACTGCCTGCTTCTTGGCCTGTTTTGGTTACCCTTGAAGCTGTCATGGCACCTGTGAGTGTGTTGTTTAGCATGCTAATGTATTACAATGTGTGTATAATGAGGCTTGGCCGTCCCAGGTGACGTTAGTGGTAAAGAATCTGCCTGTCAATACAAGAGATGCAAGAGAGGCAGGTTTGAGCCCTGGATCAAGAAGATTCCCTGCAATAGGAAATGGAACCCCACCCAGTATTGTTGCCTGGCCATGGGCAGTGGAGTCGGTGTTGCCTGCATAGGAAATGGAACCCCCCCCCAGTTTTGGTGGGGGGGAAAATTCCACGGGCAGTGGAGTCTGGTGGGAAATTCCATGGGCAGTCCATGGAACCACAAAGAGTCAGACATGACTAAGCAACTGAGTATAGAGCATAATGAGGCTTAAATTAAGGTCTGCTGGAAGATGAATCTTTCACCATGTTGAGCCTAATTCATTCTAACCCATTATGTCATATCCTCAATGCTATGCCACTCTTTTAAAGGTTGTTCCCTGCCCCTTTCTGTCCTGTTTCACAGGTAATCTGGATATTGCTTGACACTCTACAGACTCTACAACAACCATAAAAAATATCCCTAAAAATGATTGGTGACATGAAGTAAAATTTGCTCAGCTGTGTCTGATTCTTTGTGACCCCATAGACTATACTGTCCATGGAATTCTCCAGGCCAGAATACTGGAGTGGGTAGCCTTTCCCTTCTCCAGGGGATCTTCCCAACCCAGGAATCAAAACCAAGTCTCCTGCATTGCAGGTGGATTCTTTACCAACTGAGCTATCTGGAAAGTAGTAAGTCTAAATAAGAGCTAACTCTACAATACAATAATAATGTATTGTGGAGATTTTACAAACACACACACACACACACATATACACATATACATCATCACCTAGAAAGTGATAAAAAGAACAACTTGGAATGTAAGAAGCCAAAGATAATTAGAATATCTGGACGGAATAATCACTCAAAATTGACAAAAGAAGGCACAACTAAGAAGCTAATAAAGAAGGGAAACAGAATTGTGAGTAAATGCTTGGTTAATCCTAAACAATGTAAGATAGGAAAGGAAGAGAGACTTGAAATAGGTGGGAAAGATAAATATAAATCCAGAAATATCAATAATTATATACTTACTGTATCATGTAACTTTTTTTTAGAGTTGGCATATAAGTGAGATCATACAGTGTTTGGCTTTCTGTGTCTGACTTATTTTACTTAGCATAATGCTCTCAAGATCCATCCATATTGTCTCAAATGGCAGGATTCCTTTTCTTTTTAATGGCTCAATAATATTCCATTGTATATAAATGCCAAATTGTCTTTATCCATTCATCTGTTGATGGACATGTACATTATTTTCATGTCAGGATTGTAAACAAGGCTGCAGTGATCATGGTGGTGCAGGTATCTGTTCATGAAGAGTTTTTGTTTTCTGCAGATAATTAGCTAGAAGTAGAATTACTGGGTGCCATTAATGGATTTACTTTTAGTGTTTTGAGGTTCAGTTCAGTTCAGTCCCTCAGTCATGTCTGACTCTCTTTGCGACCCCATGAATCGCAGCACGCCAGGCCTCCCTATCCATCACCAACTCCCGGAGTTCACTCAGATTCATGTCCATAGAGTCAGTGATGCCATCCAGCCATCTCATCCTCTGCCGTCCCCTTCTCCTCCTGCCCCCAACCCCTCCCAGCATCAGAGTCTTTTCCAATGAGTCAACTCTTCGCATGAGGGGACCAAAGTACTGGAGTTTCAGCTTCAGCATCAGTCCTTCCAATGAATATTCAGGACTGATTTCCTTTAGGATGGACTGGTTGGATCTCCTTGCAGTCCAAGGGACTCTCAAGAGTCTTCTCCAACACCACAGTTCAAAAGCATCAATTCTTCGGTGCTCAGCCTTCTGTGTGTTTTTGAGGTGCTTCCATACTATTTTCCATAGTGACTGTGCTAATTTACATTCTTGCTGTATCTACTGAGTTCTTAATTTCAGTTATTGTATTTTCCAGTTTCAGAATTTCCATCTGATTCTTTAAAAATTTTCTAGTTCTTTATAAATTAGAAATTATAAAATTTTATCTTTTCGTCTAAGTTCTGAACGTATTAATCAGGATTGGTTCAAATACTATGGTAATTCAAGTATTTGTATCTCATGGTAAACTTCTATTTTTTTTTTTTCTTTTAGTTTTTGGTCACTTGGGCTTTTTTTTTTTGTCATTTGGTTTGTCCTCTTAGTTAGTAATTTTTTTTGTCAGACATTTTGTGTGAAAAATTGTAGGGATGTGCTGCGACTCTAGATATCTTCCTCCAGAAGAATTTGATTTTCCTCAGACTGATACTTAACGTCAGAGGAGATCATCTTAATTCAGTCAGAAATTAGGTTGATTCAAAGCTGGAGTTAGTGAGGGCCATTCTCTTTTCAGTTTTGATGGTAGATCTTCCTGGCTTGTAGATGGCTGCCTTCTCTGCTGTGCCCTCACAGGGTGGAGAGAGAACTTGGCTATCTCTTGCTCTTCATGGAATGGTACCAGTTCTATCAGAACACATCTTATAAACCCCCTTACCCTTAATTAGCTCTTTAAAGGCTGCATCTTCAGTACAGTAGCTTCAACACCTGAATTTGAGGGGCATGCATTTTAGTTCACAGCATCTGCCCATTTCATGATTTAGCAATTCCACTGCTCCAACATACCCAGTGTAAATGTGGCACCAAAAGACAGTTAAGTATGTTCATAGCAGTAGTTTGCATATTAACCACAAGCTGGAAGCAACCAAAGAGTGCATAAGCAACAGTGCATTAAATTATGTTGGTCATTTGCTACAGTGGTATTCTGTTCAGTAACTGGAATGAGTGAGCTACTGCTACATGCAACAATATGATGACTCTCACAAATAAAAATTTCAGCAAAGGAAGCCAGACCCCAAAGAAAACATATAATTCCACTTAAACAATGTTCAAAGACAGAAAAAAAAAAATCTATGGTGATAGAAGTCAAGATTATTATCATCATGTTTCAGAACTTTAAACATTATTGAATCATGATTTCCATAGTTGCCATTACATAGGCAGCTGTGAAATTTAATACACCTTTGGAGGTAATGCTTCTCTTTCTACTTTTACGATTTTCTCTTTGTCTTTCACTTTTGTCAATCTGACTTTGATGTTCCTCACATGTCCACTGTGCTTGGTAATCCCGTAGCTTGTCCTCTTTTTCCTTTCTTCCAGTTAAACTAGTCTATCTTCTCTGGATCCAGTATTCTGTTAAATCTATTCCTCAAGTTTCCAATTTTATGTACACTTGGTTCCTTTTTAATTGATTCCAATTCTCTGATGAAATTATCTACCTTCTCTGTTTTTTTTTCTTTATACTTTTGAACGTATTAATGATAGTCATTTTGAAGTCTTTGCTCACACCCAGAAAGTACATCTCATTATTCGTGGATTCCTTCTGTGAATCTGCTTACTTTCTAGAATTTATTTGTAACCCACCAATCAATACTCACAGCACTTTCATAGTCATTTGTGGATATGTGCAGAGGGGTGAAAGGTTTGATTCATTCGGTGCACATACTCCCAGATAAAGTAGAAAAAGGTAGTGCCTTTTGTTTTACTTCTCATACTGTAAGCAAGTGTACTTTTTGTGATTTACTTGCTACATTTATTTTTGTGCTTTTGTGCTTTATTTGGTGACTTAGCAGTTTCAAATGATCCCCAAACATAATGCTAAGGTGCTGTCTAGTGTTTCTAAGTGAAAAGGTTCTGATGTACCTCATGGAAAAAATGGGTGTGTGATACAAACTTTGGGAATAATACGTGTAGTACGTGATGGCAAAGAAGCTAAAATTGTGTATTCAAAAGTATAGTGAAAAAGTATAGCGCTATTGTGATGCTGGATACCAGTGAAATTTACCATCATGTTCAGTTCAGTTCAGTTCAGTCGCTCAGTCGTGTCTGACTCTTTGCGACCCCATGAATCACAGCACACCAGGCCTCCCTGTTTATCACCAACTCCCGGAGTTCACTCAGACTCGCGTCCATCGAGTCAGTGATGCCATCCAGCCATCTCATCCTCGGTTGTCCCCTTCTCCTCCTGCCCCCAACATGGTGTAACAATTAGCTAGATATGAAACACTTAGCTACTCCTGGTGGCTCACACTTTTCAAAAGGCAATGTGGCATGAAAAATGTCAAATTTGTAGGCGAAGAAGTTCTGTAGATAAGGAGGCTGTGAAAGAATTTTAAGACACTTGCTAAATCTTATACAGGAAAAGAGTTCTATGGAAGAGCAAGTTTTAAATGCCCCTGAGGCTGGCTCATTTTATAAGGCTATTGTCCATCAAACCAAATAATGTAAAAGGCATTTTTGATTGAAAAAAATTAACAGAGGCTGGAAAAGAACCTATCTGCATGTTTTCACTTGGAGAAACAGTTCAGTATTCAGCACTCAGTGTTCATGGCAGCTTTATAGGAACAGAACTGTGACAAATAATGAGGATTGAGTGTTTCTGAATCATCTATGGATCTACTTTTATAATTTATTTTTCCCCTTGGCTATTGGTCACATGATTCTATTTCTACATGCATAGTAAATTTTAATTAAATATCTTAAAATACGGTAGAGTTCTAGATGACATTGTCTTTGACAGGTAAATTTACCCTTTCCTTTGATAGGTGACTAGTGGGGTGCTGATCTACTTAATCTAGCCACAGGTCACACAGTTCAAGCTGGGTTAGTTTTGTTAAGTCTAAGCCTCAGTCTGATTTCCTTCTATCAGGAATTTCAATCAAGAGCCTAACTTTTCTTCAACTCATTAATGGCAGAAAATTTTACTCCACTCTGGAGATTTGTGGCTTGGCATTTTGATTCCCCACCTTTGAAGCTTCAGACTTGGCATGTCTACTGACAAGTAGACTGGTAGTCATTTGAGGCTCCATGAGTCTTAGACTTTGTCACTTTGGCCTAATAATAACCACCAAGACTTAGTCTACTAGATTATCTGTCCCACAGAAGTGTTCCTCTGCCAGATACCAAGGCTGGATTTGCAGACTGTAGAGGTGTCCAGATAAGTAAGTACTCTGGGAAAAGCAGTTGCAGATAATCAGCATTGCCTTGCCAAGGCTGCTATAACAGAGTACCACACATTGGGTGACTTAAATAAAAAATCTATTTTTTTGGTCACAATTCTGGAGTCTGAGTCTCAGATGAATGTGTCAGCAGCATTGGTTTCTTCTGAGGCCACTCTCCTGGCACATAAATGGCTGCTTTCTCACTGTTTCTTCCTATGGTCTTCCCTCTGAACTTGTCCATCTCCTAATTTCCTCAACTTATAAAAACACCAGCTACAGGATTTTCCTGGTGGTCCAGTGGTTAAGATTCCACATTTCCAGTGCAGGGGGCATGGGTTTGATCCCTGGTTGGGGAATGAAGATCCCCCTTGCTTCAAGGCGGGGGGGGAAAAAAAAAAAAAAAAATTAAACACCAGTAACGTTCAATTAGGCTCCCCAAATGACCTTATTTTAACTTAATTACCTATTTGAAGACCCCATATCCAAATACAGTCACATTCTATTCTATTAGAGCCTAGGACTTGAACATATGAATTTTAGGAGGGTGTAATTCAGCCCATGGGGTTTTCCAGATTACATTAGTGGTAAAGAATCCACCTGCCAATGCAGGAGATGAAAGAGACACATGTTCGATCACTAGGTCGGGAAGATCCCCTGGAGCAGGAAGTGGCGACCTAGTCCGGTATTCTTGCCTGAAGAATCCCAATGACATTGGCGCCGCGAAGAGTCAGACATGACTGAACAGCTGAGAGTAATTCAGCCCATAACAAGGACTTTCTACTCCTGTCCATATTTCTCAGGACCCTTCCCCAGACTGACTTTTTGTCTCCCAGGCAGTGACAGACTATGGGAAATTCCGCTGTGCTTTTCTGATTTGAGGCTCCGGTCTTCTATCCCTGCTTTATGCATCTTCAAAATTCAGTAGATGTTTCAGTAGAAAAATGTCATGTGTTTGGAGCCCCTCGGTGTTCTGTTTCTGTTGCTCCCTGCTTGGGTGTCTGCCCCAAGCTCTGTCCCACCAGTTTTCCTGCACTTGCTCAGCATCAGCCCTCTTCCTGGGTCAAAGCCAAGTTATCAGCCTCTGGCCAATACCCAGAATTTGCCAGTGTCCTCAGGGGCAGCTGCAAAACCTAGCTCAACTCTGCCATATATGACCCCTTTGAATTTCACTCCTTCCAGTCTTCATGGTTTCTGCAGTTCTTGAATGCCTTTAAATGTATGACTTTTACAACAAGCCTGTCAAATTTTTCTTATTTTCCATGGGATTGAGGGCTTGTATGAATTCTTTTATCCTTTTAGGAGGCCAGGTCAGTGGTTACCTTCAAGGAAGGGATGGGTTGTGACTGGTAGGTGATAATGGGAACAGTGTCTGACCAAACATGGGAGCTGGAGTTACAGAGGTATATTCATTGTAATAAAATTAATTGAGTTGTATAATTAGGGAAATATGTTCTGGCATGTATATTTCCAATAAAATATGTATTTAAAACAAAACAACAACAATACACAGAAGGAAAAAAATAAGTTATGTGCTGAATAGGTTTTCAAAACTCCATGGAAAAGTAGCTTTAAAGGCAAGTGAAGTGAGTGTTAGTCAGTCACGTCCAACTCTTTGTGACCCCATGGACCACCAGGCTCCTCTGTCCAGGGAATTCTCCAGGCAAGAATACTAGAGTGGGTCACTATTTCCTCCTCCAGGGGATCTTCCTGATCCAGGGATTGAACCAGGTCTCCTGCATTGCAGGTGGATTCTTTACTATCTGAGCCACCAGGGAAGCCCCTTCCTAAAGGGGTTCTGGTTCTTCCCTCTGTTTCTCTGCTCTTGGATTCCTACTCTTTCTCTATCTTTTCCTATGAGAAACTCCATTCCTCTTAATGTTAGGTGATTGGCAACCTGATTGCCTCTGTCTTATGGCAGAATTTCCAAAGCCTGAGTCCTTTTGTCAGGAATGATTTGCTAGAAACTTGGTGGGACAAATGGAGATACCTGCTGACATTCCAGGATGGAATGGGAAGAGAAGGAAGCTAGAGGTTCTTGGTCTCACAGGCTTGGGTGGGGACAGATGATATGTTCCTTCATGCTTTTCCTGGTAGGATGGTTTGCAGATACATCTGCTTAATTAACTTCATATGTGTGGATCCACATGCATACCTCCATCTCTGAGGACATTATTAGTTCTCAAGGACTGTACATTCTCAAGTTATGAAAGGAAAAAAAGTAACTTCTGCAGTACCTGTAAGCTGCACAGTCCTTCCTTTCCTGCAGTTAGTAAATCCAATTATGATTCTTTCCTCCTTTCAGGTGGAAACCTTTGGGGCCTGCTGAAATAAGGAAAATAACAAATGCTTCTGCATAAAGGCTTTCTTAGTTACACAAAGAAACACTGTGAAATGTCTAATCTAGAAAAGATCCTCCACCCCAGTCTCCATTTGGGGATGGTTTAGTTACGACTATGGTAAGTGCAGCATAGGTGAAATATGAAGTGTCATGGGAGTGAATTAAAGGGCTACGCTGGAATTTCCCTGGTGGCCCACTGGTTATAACTCCATGCTTCCGCTGCAGGGGGCATGGGTTCCATCTCTGGCTGAGGAGCTAAGACCCTGCATGCTGATGCTAATCCCTCATGTCCCATCCAAAAAAAAAAAAAAAAAAAAACAGTTACAAAAAAGGGATGCCTTGGTGGGAGACTCTCATGCTGGGCCCATGTGTGACCTCCATCTCTGCTCTCAAGGCCACTCTGTTCGAGTGCCCATCATCCCAGGTCTGGAGTGGTTAAAGTGGAAGTCTGGCTGATGTTAATGGCTGAGTCATTTTGTCTACTTGGATGCTCAGTGCCTCTTCCATGGTGTATGCTTTCTATTTGGCTTCAGTGTGACATGCAGATTTCTTTGGTTCCACACCAAGAGGTCTACATATCTCTACTATGGATATCCTTGTTATCAATCTTTCCTCTTTTTTCCCTTTTGTGCTTCTGAGCAGCCATCCAAGAAATATGTCCTAATCTTGAGCTGCTTCTTTTTCCACACAAAGGGGGTAACCAAATACATTGATCACAGTTTCACTCAGTGAGAAAATTTTCACTCTTGGCTGTCTTTCAAGGCCACTCCTGTAGTGTAGCAATTGCCCGTTGTTAGCATGCACCACATACAAGCTGACCCACTTGGAATCTAAGCCTGGGTTTTTGCTGGCTATAAAGGACCTTCTCTGTGGCCATATGTGCAACTAGAGGTGCCACTTACCCAACTGTGGTAGGTAACGTGGGACTTTGGACTACCTGCCTATGAAGATGATTTGTGCTCCTTGTCCTGCTCTGTCTGATTTAGTCTAAGACGTGTCACTCCTGTATTACAGATGGGCTGCTGCTGCACCGATCTGACTCTATGACTTATTGGACTAGCATAATAAGCTCATAGTGGACAGTTATGAATACACGGTCATTTGGTGCCTCATAGTCAAGCATCTCATCTCTACCAGGACCCAGTAATGTGAGAAGAGAGGTTTATCCTAATGTGTTTGTTTCCCTATGGTTGTCATGTTCCCAAACCCTAGGGCCTGGATTGTGGTTTTCCCACTAATTCCTTCTATAAAATCCACACAGCATGTTTCCCTCTACATAGATACATCTGATTCCCTCAGGGTCCATGGGGCCATGTAGTTTAATTTACAGGGATTTTTTATTGCAGCCTAGATATGCTGCAGGGCTCTTTCCTCTCTTGGCTCTACTTAAAGTTGGCATCTTTCCATGTCATCCAGTCTACAGGTGGAGAAATATGCTTGGTGTGGAATGTACTTTCTCTGGAAATCAAAGAGGTCTACCAGATGCTGTGCTTCTTTGTGGTAGGGGATGCAAGATGAAGCCATTTGTCTTTTACTTTGAGGGAAAATCCGAAAGTATACTCTGGATCGTTAGACACCTAGAAACCTTTCTGAAATGGAAGATCCTTGAAATTCATAGGGTTTATCTCCCATCATCCCTAGCAATATATCTTGCCACCACCTCTAGCTGTCACTTCTTGCTTGTACTGCTCAGGCAATGTGATGACGTCAATGTAATAGATCAATGTAACATTCAGTAGAATATCCCGAGTCCAGCTCTCCTTGGACTGTATCATTACAGAGGGAAAGAGTTAATATAGGCTTAGGGCAAAACTCTGAGTATCATTGTCTGTTTTTCCTCTGCATATAGCCCTTTTGACTCTTACACTCAACCCTTAGCTATTTGTTGGCCACTTTTAGTTTCTCTTCACCCCCAGCAGGATATCAGTACAACTTCTTGGTGTCTAGCCAACTCTGCTGCCTTTGTAGGTATTGGTTCCCCCATATCTTTGAAGTGCTGGGATTATTACACTAGCAAGGGCATCCTTCTCCATCAAGACATTTTCTCAGGTTGCCATGATGAATCTTCAACAATTGGGCCACTAGCGTCTGCCAGGGACTATTCACATCTCATGTCCCACTCAGGATGAGATCCTCATTATCAGCTAGGTAGTGACTGTGCCCATCCCCAGCTTTCTCAGATCACTTCCAGCACCACCCGGGTCAGTTAAGGTTCTTTGAAAATAAGATACCAAGATGGGATTAGATGTACACAAGAGCTTTGTTGGAAGAAACAATTGGGAAGGATAAAGGAGGAAGGAGCAGCAGAGAGCAGATTGAGACTTCAGACCTCAATACAGGGCTGACATCTGAGAAAGAAGAGAGTAGAAAAGAGGATTAAGGCAAAAGAGTGCCAACAGTGACATTCTGGCCAGACCATTAAGGAGTCCCTGAGCAAGGTTACCCACTGGAAGAATCCTTGCCTAAGGCCATGCAGCCAATGATCTTGAAGTTGAGATTTGAACTTGGAGTCTCCAGAGTGCATGCTGTTCTCACTCCACCATAGCTGCTGTAAGTTTTCTTCCACTAGTTAGAACTGGCAGTTCCCTGCCATTTGGGGCTTCTCTCTGTGGTTTCCACAGAGCTAGACTCAAGGTTGTATCTTTTTCAAGTTCACAACTCCTGGATCTTGTGTCTTAACCAACTCTTATCACATATTCAGCTCTTCTGCTCTCCTGCTGTGAGGAGACTCTAGAAAACTTGGAAAAAGAAGATTGAGGAACATGTTGTTTAGTTGCTAAGTCCTATCCAGCTCTTTGTGACTCCATGGATTGCAGGATGCCAGGCTCCACTGTCCTGCACTATCTCCCTGAATTTGCTCAAATTCATGTCCATTGAGTCGGTGATGGTATCTAATCACTTCATCCTCTGCTGCCCCCTTCTTCTGACTTCAATCTTCCACAACATCAGGTTCTTTTCCAATGAGTTATTTCTTCTTACCAGGTGGTCAAAGTATTGGAGCTTCAGCACAAGCCCCTTCAATGAATATTCAGGGTTGATTTCCTTTAGGATTGACTGATTTGATGTCCAAGGGATTCTCAAGAGTCTTCCCAGCACCATAATTCAAAAGCATCAGTTCTTTGGTGCTTGGCCTTCTTTATGGTCCAACTCCATGTCCATACATAACTGCAATAGCTTTGACTATATGGACCTTTGTAAGTGGGGTGGTGTCTTTGCTTTTTAATATGCTTTCTAAGTTTGTCATAGCTTTCCTTACAAGGAAGAAGTGTCTTTAATTTCATGGCTGCAGCCAGCATCTGCAGTGATTTTGGAGCCCAAGAAAATAAAATCTGTCACTGCTTCCACTGGTTTAACTCAGGTTAGTGATAAGGACTGAATTGACACTGAGGAGAGGAAATAATACAGAACTTGAGTTTTATACTGTCTGTTCCAACACACACATATCCATCCTATTATAGACATCTCTGCTCATTCTTGACTCAGTGAATGTAAGATCTGGCAGCATCATGGATGAAGATAGGTGGTTCTATAGGGTCTATTGGTTCAAAATCTCTCAGCAACCCTGTAGGATGGAAATGATGTTTTCAGAATCACAAAAATAGTTACAGATGGGGAAACTATTAGACACATTAAGTAACTTGTCATTCACTGAACTACTCAATCAGTGGTGGTTTCTAAAATTTAGTGCAAATGAAACAACATTTAAAAAGTCACCCCAGACCTACTTTCATAAGCCTGCCTCTCTTCACATCCCCTTCTCTTCATGGAATGCAGTCTTATAGAGAGGAAAAAGCATAAGCTCTGAGTTAGGCAGATTTGGGTTCAAAATGACTGTCAATTTCCACACATATGTCCTTAGGCAAGTTAAGTTCTCTGAACATTAGTAAAGAGAGTTAATTATACCTAATCTATAAAATTGACAAAATATTTAAATTTGTGCATGCAAAGGGATCTACTACAGGCTGAGTGGATGGTAGGGGCTTAACAAGTATTCATTCCCATCTTTGGGAGAGTTTGTTATGACAGACAGATCTACCTCCCTCCATCTCCCAAGTCAGTGAGCAGCTTATCAACAGAGGCCTTCCATGACCTGATTTCACAAAGTGCTTCTGTGAATCTGAGAAATTGAGGACTCACTGTGTGCCAGCTTTGAGGTTGCCACTTGGAAGGCAGTTGTATCAGTGTGTGTGAGTTGGTCAACCATGTCTGACTCTTTGCAGCCCCATGGACTGTAGCCCACCAGGCTTCTCTGTCCATGGGATTCTCCAGTCAAGGATATTGGAGTGGGTTGCCATTCCCTTCTCTGGGGGATCTTCCCAACCCATGGATCAAACCTGGGTCTCTTGCATTGCAGGCAGATTAATTATCAGTTTAGCCACCTGGGAAGGAAGCCCCAGTTTTATCAATAGCAATTAATTTTCTCAGTCCTGGCTTTCCTGTTAATTATTCTGAAAATGTACTCACATTCTGTCAACAAGACTGTTTTCAAAATCACAGCCATTTTTCATCCTTAATAAAGTCTCCTTCCTGTCTTCTCCCTTCTGTTTCACAGTTGCAAACATCTTAATCCTAAAGAATTGAAATATGAAAAAATAGAAAGTAGAGAGCTTCTTTCTCCATGTTCTCTAATCATAATTACTTCCTAAGTGAGGAACTGGCCTCTCCTTTATCCTTGAATACAGCAACTTCACATTCTCTGCCTTGTTCCATCTTCACACACCAAAGTTCCATATCAGCTGTGATGAGGTTATTCCCACTTTAGATGTGAAGAAGTTGATGCTGAGAGAGGTTACTTACTTTGGCCAAGATCATACAGTAAATTTTACCAGAGTTAATCTTTGAGCCCAGTCTATCTGATATAAAAATCCAGCCTAAAATCACACACACACACAGAGGTCTGCACCCACAATTTACTATAACCTGTGTCTGATCTGTTGTGTGGAGAGGAAAGAACCTCTCTTCTCTGTCAGCTCATGTCCTCCTTGTTCACCATCTCTCACTAATTCTAGTAAATGCTCAGGAAACAGTAGTTGTGAATTAACTTTATTTCTTTGTAGACAAGAAAGGTTTTGTGTCCAACACAATCTAAAGAGATCAGGTCAGTGGCCTAGCTCAAAAACAATAATGAAATTTCTTTAGTATGATTAGAAGAATTATTTCTGTTTGTGAGTGGGGACCATGCCATTTACTTTCTCTGGATCCCCAAAGAGCTGTGCCCTCACAAATTAATGAAATAAAATGCAATGAATTAGGGAGCATACTGGTGCTGAGAAGGTTCTTTGCAGCAGGTTAGGGGCTCATCTCAGCACTACCACTGAGTAGTTATGTGACTTAGCTTTACTCATCTCTAGAATGAGAAGTTGAGCAGGACAGCCCTCCAGGTCTTGCAGTCTCTGGGTCTATGGCCTTCAGCCATGCCTCTGGGACTATGGTATCTTCTAGCATGTCTCCATGCTTGGGGACAGGCTCTTGGCATGAGTATGCATCTCTCATTAGACATCCCCACTGGAGGGCAAAAGCACCTTTTCTTTTCTGCCATTTCTGATAGTGCAGATTTTAAAATCTAAAGGTGTCTCTTCTCCCATTTATTCTTTTTGTAAAGAAATAGGTTCTTCTATACAAAGAAGATGAAGTCTCTTCATTTCAAAACATCTTCCCCAAAGATAGCAATACATATTACTTTTTCTAAATATTTCAGAATCCTATTTCTGAGGGAGATTCTGAAGGTTACTGCCAAGTAACCCTTCCTTCAAAGAACTCTAATGGGCAAGGTAGAGTCAATACTACTTCAGTCAGAATGAAGTCTGTTCTGGGGTTTAACTGTGAGGGAAATTATGTTGAGAGGCAACCTTTAGTTATCCTCTAAAGAAAAGTTAAAGGATTTTATTTTATTTCTGAGGGTGAAGGAAGTTATTGTTGGTATCATGAAGCCATCTTTGTCCCAGATGAGAGTCAACTCTCTGACCAGTCAAATGAGCTTTAATTACTAGGAATGTATGCAAACATTTCTTAAGTGCATCTGTTTAAAGAGCTTTTGATAAGAGACAGAGCCAAACTCTGCAAAAGACTAATATATTAAATGCCTCTTTTTCCTGAAGGGGAGAATAACTGATGATTCTTGATGTACATCATGAAGGCTGTTCTCTAAATGGTAATGAGGCATCACTAGGTAAATGTTGGCTGGAAATCATTGGGAAACAAAACATTTCCATGCAGTCCAATCCAAGGGCATGGGTGACTTCAGGGAACAGAGACTAATCTGAAAAAAAGGGAGGAACCAGATATAGCTAGTAGAGGCAAAGGGCTGGGGAAGAAATTCCAGATTTGGTCAGATCTGGTGAACCTCAGGCTGGGTAAAGGCCAAGGATATCATGCACTTCCCCGAACAAGCAGAGAAAGATGCTTGACTCTCCTGCTTTGCTGTTCTTGTCCCAATCTTTTGCCAACATATGAAGACTAACAGTGGAAGAATCTGACATATCATTTCTATCAATATAGGAGACAAACACAGGAGGCTCACTGTGAGAAAGGGAGGTCCTTGCTCTGGGATGGCTCTGGGACCTGGTGTCCTGTGCAGGATGCAACCTGCACAACCATGCATGGCAGCCCTGGTGCCTCACAGCCCCTCAGGGATGCTATTTCTTTACTCATTTATTTGACTGTGTTAGGTCTTAGTTGTAGCACGTGGGATCTAGTTCCCTGACCAGGGATTGAACTGGGCCCCCCTGCTTTGGGAGTACAGAACCTTGGCCCCTGGACCACCAGGGAAGTCCCTGACATGTTTCTCTTGAATCGGGAACTTATCCTAGCCTGGAGCACTCTCCACCCACCCCCTCCTGCACTCTGCTAGCCTGCTGCACATTCACCTCCCTAATGTCTGCTCAGACATTAAGGAAATGGCAACCCATTCCAGTACTCTTGCCTGGAAAATCTCATGGATGGAGGAACGTGGTAGGCTATAGTCCACAGGGATGCAAAGAGTTGGACATGACTGAGCGACTTCACTTTCACTTCAATGTCTGCTCAGACACCACTTTCTCAAGCTGCAGCCTGGATAGGTGCCTGGTTTAGGTGTCCCTGCCTTACCACTTGTAACTGAATGCATTTATCTATTCTTTGGATCTTCCCTGTGAGCTGGGAGCTTTTAGAGACTGCTGATGGTGTGGTTCCATCTCTTCAGGGCTATCCACAGGGCTGCTCACAGAGGGGGCACCTGGCAAATGTTTGCTGAAAATTGAAGGGAAAGGGGAGTGGGGGAGAGAAAGAGAAGAAAAGGTAGAGGAGACAGAGAAAGGGAGAGAGAATGAGGAAAAGGAAAGGGGACACGGGAGGGAGAGAGACAAGAAGAGAGAAGTAAAAAGAGAAGAGGGCAAAGGAAAGGGGGAGAAAGAGGAGGGAGAAATGGAGAGACAGAAAGACTAAACAGAGCTGGGTTGCCCAGGAAGTGGATCAGGGCAGCCCTGCTGGCTGCCTGTCAATGTCCTTCTCTTCCTTCACCCCTTCTTCCCCCATCATGACACCCCGTTTAATTAAATTCTGTCTCCAACAGAACTAGCTTGGGCCAAACCTCCTCATCTACAAGAAAAACACCAAGCCAGGGCCCTGCTTCTCTCCTCTCCCAGAACTAAGATCTAGGATTTCCAGCAACAATGTCAACGTCCAAACTGATGGCAGTGGGTTTGAACCAGCTAACCAGCTAAGACCCCGGGTCGTGGGGGGCTCCTTATTTGAGTTTCGCAAGATCCTTTTAATCCATGGAGAGCTAGGAGACTGCTGCAGGCTGTGTGGGCTGCAAAGTAAATTGTTTTTCAAGCTTATCGAAGGCACTTCCTTGGGGAAATATCCTTTTTCTGCCAAAGCTGAGCCTCACAGTCTTTCTCTGGGGCCTCCTATTTGGTGGAAAAGGAAGGGGTTTTTGGAAAAGGGTTTGGGGTCAGGGGTTTCCTATCAGGCTGATGAGAGAGAAATTCACTTGGTTGCTGGGAGGGTTGAGAATTCTATTTAAGTTTTCATTTAAACTTGTGACTATTAACTGGTAACAGCATTACCTGGGGAGCTGGTTTAAAAATGAGCAGGTCAAGGTCCTGGCTCCATGGACTCTGATTCACTGGGTTTGGAGGGGTCTCTGTGGTTCTGCCTATTGAACAGCCCTCTTCCTCCTGCTTAATTCTACTTTAGAGCCTCAGGGAGGGCCTGGCCTGGGGAGGCTGTGGGCTGCCAGCTCTCAGTGCAGTGAAAACTCGGTGGCTGACTTGGATCCTGTAGGAGCAGAAAAGGGCTGGTGGCATCTCCAGCCACATAGCTTCTGGGGAGTGGGGGGACACTGACCATTTTTTACTTAGTAGGTTAAAATTCTGTTTGCACCTGAGTTTTCTTTTCCCTGGGACTGTTCCTTCTTGCTGGAAACACTGACACTGGCCACACCACATCCCCCTTACAATTTTTTTTTTTTCGTGTCGTTTATTTATTCGTTGGCTGTGCTGGGTCTTTGTTGCTTTAAGTGAGCTTTTTCTAGTTGTGGTGCACAGCCTTTTCATTTTGTTGGCTTCTATTGCTGCAGAACATGGGCTCAGGGTGTGTGTGAGCTCCAGTGGTTGTAACACACAGGCTTAGTTGCCCTGAGCCATTTGGGATCTTCCTGGACCAGGGGTCAAGCCCGTGTCCCATGCATCGGCAGGGGGATTCTTCACCACTGGACCACCAGGAAAGTTCCTCCTTCTGTTCTAAGGTGGCTCCATGGTGGGGTCAGATGCAGCTGCCTCCTGTACAGGCACTTGGAGGTGTATGAAGTAACAACTCCACACTAAGCCGGTTTCTCCCAAGGACCTCGTAGCTACTTAGAAGCTTTATTGGAGAAGAGGGTGGGGAGTAAGGGGCTGAAGACCCCTCTGGTAGTTCCTAAATGTGCACCAGCCAGGACACACTGAGAGTAAGGGGAGTGGCAAGGAAGGAGAGAGGAGGAAAGCAGGATCTGGGACCCTGTGTCCTTATCTCTCTCAGCGGGTAATCAGCTGTGGGACTTGGGACCAGGCTTTCATTTACTCCTGCAAATGAAGAACCTGCTGCCGGTGAGTGCTCAGTGTTGAGTTCCTTTATTCCCCACACGTGTGTTCTCCGGAAGCAATGCCCTTTTTTTTTTTTTTGTGGTTGTTTTCTCCCATCCCACATTCCCTACCCCTCCAGCTTTGTTTCCTATTTTCTTAGAAACTACAGGAGAATTAGTGAGTTCTTTTTAAAAAGACTTTTTAAAAGTCGTGTGCCCTTCTGTAAGCAGAATATTCAATCAGTTATTTATTGCTTTGCCTCTCTACAAAACCCAAGTGAGACGACAGATAAACCAGATCAACCATAAGACCTTGACTCTGGGAACAGAAGTGAACAGAACATTCTTTCCAGGCACTGCCTGCATGGTCTGGACCATTCCTCCAACGTGTCTTCCTCCACATCTGCTCCTGCCACCCAAGCTTCCTCTCTGCCTCTGGCCTCAGAGTCTTTTCACTTGCTTCCCTCTCCTGTTTAAATGACACCAAGGTTCAGGGGTTTTTCTTGGTTCAGTTGGGTTTTAACTTGAAGGTTTCCTCTATAGAGAGAGCCTTTCCTCGGTGTCTACATCTTAACCATTCTCTCACTGCTCTAGGTTCCTCTTGTTATTCATTCACTAAGTCGTGTTTGACTCTTTGGGACCCCATGAACTGCAGCACACCAGGCTTCCCTGTCCTTCACTATCTCCCAGAGATCACTCAAATTCATGTCCATTGAGTCGGTGATACCATCCAACCATCTCATCCTCTGTCAGCCCCTTCTCATCCTGCCCTCACTCTTCCCCAGCATCAGAGTCTTTTCCAATGAGTTGGCTCTTCACATCAGGTGACCAAAGAATTGGAGCTTCAGTTTTAGCATCAGTCCTCCCAATGAATATTCAGTGTTGATTTCCTTTGGGATTGACTAGTTAGATCGTCTTGCAGTCCAAGGGACTCTGAAGAGTCTTCTCCAGCACCACAGCTTGAAAGCATCAGTTCCTCAGTGCTCAGTCTTCTTTATAGTCTGACTCTCATTTGGGAAGCTGCTAATCATGTGGAATCCCAAGTTTTAATCCTTGACTTAATGGGTCTATGCTGGAGGGTCTGGTAGTTTTTTGAAAAGCTCTCCAGGTAATTCTTATGTGGAGACAGCACTGAGAACTTCTAAGCACAGTGGGTTCTTGTTGTTAGTATTTTTAGATATAATTGACATTTGAGCTTCAGGTGTACAACATAATGTTTTGATATTTGTATATATTGTGAAATGATCACAGTGTGTCTATTAAGATGAGCATTGTTATATATTGTCTCACCCATTCCAGTACACAGTAGATTGCAATAAAATGGCCACACATTCTTCTTCCATGCCATTGGCAATGTATCTTTGAAGCATCTTCCATCCAGAGATGGAGTAATCCTTATCTCTGGGCTGGCCTTGTGACTGACTTCAATCCACAGGTGTTACAGACACCACACTGTGGACCGTCAAAAGCTAGTCTAGTGGGAGGAAGAGTGGACAGGCAGAGCAGACAGAAGTCATTCCCGCTGAAACCTTCTAGACAAAGCAGCTGGTAGCTGGCACCACCTTCCAGATGGGAGGCAAGCCAACTTCGTCCTAATTGAGGTCCCTAATGATTACAGTTGTATGAGTGACCCCAGATGAGACAGGCAGAACAGCCCAAGTGAGCCCTACCCAAATTGCTAACCTGCAGAATTTAGGGGAAATGGTTACTGCTTTAAGCCATGAAGTTTTAGTGCCACTTGTTATGAAGCAATAAACAACACAGAATGTAAAGCTTCATAAGGGCAGAGACTTTGTGGATTTATTGTTATGGTCATTTTCTCAGTACCCTCTCCCTATTACCTAGTTCAGAGACTGTCCAGGCTTGTGGTAGAAGTGAAGTCGCTCAGTCATGTCTGACTCTTTGTGACCCCATGGTCTGTAGCCTACCAAGCTCCTCTGTCCATGGGATTTCCCAGGCAATAGTACTGGAGTGGATTGCCATTTCCTTCTCCAGGGGATCTTCCCTATGCAGGTATCAAACCCAGGTCTCCAACATTGTAGACAGACGGCTTTACCGTCTGAGCCACCAGGGAAGTGGTGCTCAATAAACATTTTCTAAATGGGTCAGGGATATCTGATAGGACTTTACAAAGAGCTGGTTTGCACTTACTTAGAATCCAGCTGGCAGCTAGGGACATTTTCCTCAGTATTTAGAGTCAGCTAATGAGGCAGAATATGAGTCCTTTCTCCTCCTCCAAGAAAGCTCTTAAAGTGCTACAGTGAGACTCCTTTCTCAGTAGGTCATTTCATAAAAAGATTGTTTGGCATAAATCTTTGCTGATTCAGGAAATCCATTTTCTTTTCACATCCTCAGATTAAACATTCCTTCAGTTCAGTTCAGTAGCTCAGTTGTGTCCGACTCTTTGCAGCACGCCAGGCCTCCCTGTCCATCACCAACTCCTGGAGTTCACTCAGACTCACATCCATCGAGTCAGTGATGCCATCCAGCCATCTCATCCTCTGTTGTCCCTTTCTCCTCTTACCCCCAGTCCCTCTCAGCATTAGAGTCTTTTCCAATGAATCAACTCTTCACATGAGGTGGCCAAAGTATTGGAGTTTCAGCTTTAGCATTATTCCTTCCAAAGAAATCCCAGGGCTGATCTCCTTCAGAATGGACTGGTTGGATCTCCTTGCAGTCCCAGGGATTCTCAGGAGTCTTCACCAACACCACAGTTCAAAAGCATCAATTCTTCAATGCTAAGCCTTCTTCACAGTCCAACTCTCACATCCATATATGACTACTGGAAAAACCATAGCCTTGACTAGATGGACCTTAGTCGGCAAAGTAATATCTCTGCTTTTGAATATGCTATCTAGGTTGGTCATAACTTTCCTTCCAAGGAGTAAGTGTCTTTTAATTTCATGGCTGCAGTCACCATCTGCAGTGATTTTGGAGCCCCCCAAAATAAAGTCTGACACTGTTTCCACTATTTTCCCATCTATTTCCCATGAAATGATGGGACCGGATGCTATGATCTTCATTTTCTGAATGCTGAGTTTAAGCCAACTTTTTCACTCTCCTCTTTCACTTTCATCAAGAGGCTTTTTAGTTCCTCTTTACTTTCTGTCATAAGGGCGGTGTCATCTACATATCTGAGGTGATTGATATTTCTCCTGGCAATCTTGATTCCAGCTTGTGTTTCTTCCAGTCCAGTGTTTCTCATGATGTACTCTGCATATAAGTTAAATAAGCAGGGCGACAATATACAGCCTTGAAGTACTTCTTTTCCTATTTGGAACCAGCCTGTTGTTTCATGTCCAGTTCTAACTGTTGCTTCCTGACCTGCATACAGATTTCTCAAGAGGCAGGTCAGGTGGTCTGGTATTCCCATCTCTTGAGGAATTTTCCACAGTTTATTGTGATCCACAGAGTCAAAGGCTTTGGCGTAGTCAATAAAGCAGAAATAGATTTTTTTTCTGGAACTCTCTTGCTTTTTCCATGATCCAGCAGATGCTGGCAATTTGATCTCTGGTTTCTCTGTCTTTTCTAAACCAGCTTGAACATCAGGAAGTTCATGGTTCACATATTGCTGAAGCCTAGCTTGGAGAATTTTGAGCATTACGTTACTAGCTTGTGAGATGAGTGCAATTGTGTGGTAGTTTGAGCATCCTTTGGCATTGCCTTTCTTTGGGATTGGAATGAAAACTGACCTTTTTCAGTCCTGTGGCCACTGCTGAGTTTTCCAAATTTGCTGTCATATTGAGTGCAGCACTTTCATAGCATCATCTTTCAGGATTTGAAACAGCTCAACTGGAATTCCATCACCTCCACTAGCTTTGTTCATAGTGATGCTTTAAAGGCCCACTTGACTTCACATTCCAGGATGTCTGGCTCTAGATGAGTGATCACACCATTGTGGTTATCCGGGTTGTGAAGATCTTTTTGTACAGTTCTTCTGTGTATTCTTGCCACCTCTTCTTAGTTCAGAGTTATTAGACAAATTGACTGCTTCATCCAGGCTTCTGCAGAGAAGAGCATCCAGGTAACTGAGGGTGTGAGGACCCCATCATGAGCAGGTGGTCAGGTTGATGTTGGAGCTGGGGCCAATGGAGAACAAGGTGATGCTGCAAAACCAGTAAACTGGCTGGTGACCCTGATGTAGTTCCAGTCCCTGTTATCAGCAGACTGGGCATTTGAGTAACAAGCTGCCTTGTTGCTAAGTCATGTCTGACTCATTGTAACTCTGTGGACTGCAGCATGGCAGGCTTCCCTGTCCTTCACAATCTCCTGGAGTTTGCTCCAAGTCACGTCCATTGAATCACTGATGTGATCCAACCATCCCATCTTCTGCATCCTCTTCTCCTCCTGCCCTCAATCTTTCCCATCATCAGGGTCTTTTCAAACAATTCCACTCTTTGCGTTAGGTGGGCAAAGTATTGGAGCTTCAGCATCAGTCCTTCCAATGAATATTCAACGTTGAGTTCCTTTCAGGATTGACTGGGTTGATCTCCTTGTTGTCCAAGGGACTCTCAAGAGACTTCTCCAGCACCACAGTTCAAAAGTAACAGTTGTTAGCACTCAGACTTCTTTATGATCAATTCAAAACTCCCAGGGCTGTCATTATAAGACTAAGTGAGGGATAATGTAATGACCTAACCTAGAATTGTGTGCTGAGTTAGTGAGCTGGGTTCCCACTGAAGCAGACCTGGAAACTGGGATTCATGTGATCTCAGGAAGCACAAGTAGGAAAGTTGGGGTGTGAGAGAGGAAAGGGAATAAGGAAGGACATGTTAGCTGATTACTTATGGGCACCTGGAATTCAGTCCTGTGGGGACCTCCAGTGCATAGCAGAGGCCATCTGTGCTTCAGACCTGCCCTGCTCCGGGAAGCGAGGAAGCTGGAGGTGACATCTACCTGCTTCAGGCTCCTCAATGTAGAGCCTCCCCTGCCTCTCCAGCCAGAATAAGCCCTTAGGCAGAGCATGACAGGGCTGAACATGGTGAGCTCAGTTATAAGGACAATTGTTTCTAAGAGTCCATTCTGAGCAGGGAAACCAACTAGCTGGTGGGTGGGATGTGCTGGCCCTGGGAAGTATCCATCTAAGCTTGGGCCCCAATCTCCTCCCCTGCCCCCAAAGCCACTAAGCCTTCCTCCTTAGGTGCCACTTTGGCCTCAGGGTTCTAGTCTTTGGGTCTCAGAGCTGTCTTAAGGAGGCAGCGCAGAGGAGAGTACCCTGACATGGAGGGGGGACACCCTGGCATCATAGTATTCAATATCATGGCCAACACTTATGAGTGCCACTTGTGTGCTAAGCAAGGATTCAGTTCAATTCAGTTCAGTCGCTCAGTCGTGTTCGACTCTTTGCGACCCCATGAATCGCAGCATGCCAGGCCTCCCTGTCCATCATCAACTCCTGGAGTTCACTCAGACTCCACGTCCATCGAGTCAGTGATGCCATCTAGCCATCTCATCCTCTGTCATCCCCTTCTCCTCCTGCTCCCAATCCCTCCCAGCATCAGAGTCTTTTCCATGAGTCAACTCTTTGCAAGACATGGCCAAAGTACTGAAGTTTCAGCTTCAGCATCATTCCCTCCAAAGAAATCCCAGGGCTGATCTCCTTCAGAATGGACTGGTTGGATCTCCTTGCAGTCCAAGGGACTCTCAAGAGTCTTCTCCAACACCACAGTTCAAAAGCATCAATTCTTCAGTGCTCAGCCTTCTTCACAGTCCAACTCTCACATCCATACATGACCACAGGAAAAAGCATAGCCTTGACCAGATGGACCTTTGTTGGCAAAGTAATGTCTCTGCTTTTCAATATGCTACCTAGGTTGGTCATAACTTTCCTTCCAAGGAGTAAGTGTCTTTTAATTTCATGGCTGCAATCACCATCTGCAATAATTTTGGAGCCCCCCAAAATAAAGTCTGACACTGTTTCCCCATCTATTTCCCATGAAGTGATGGGACCAGATGCCATGATCTTCATTTTCTGGATGTTGAGCTTTAAGCCAACTTTTAATTCTCCTCTTTCAGGTCATTAATTCTCAAAACATCATGAGACATATGTTGTCATGAGACATATTAGTGTCTGTGTGTTCCAATAAAACTTTATTTATAGAAACAGGTAGTGGGCCAGATTTGGCCATAGTTTGCTAACCTCCAGTCTGCACACTTCCAAATCACCCTTTAACCCACTATCATGTGGTTTTCAACACTTCTTCTCCACTACAAGGGCTCTGGAAATGTTACCAATGGCCTCTGTCAGGAGACATATTCTGTATCTGAGAAAACAGGCATAAGGAAATAAAATAATTAGCACACATCACACATTTAGATGAATTAAAATCCCAGCTCTGTCTGCAGACCCCTCCACAGTCTCAATGCTACCATATATTGCCTCCTGTAATAGGGAGAATAACAAAAGTTATATGTCAGATGCGAATTGGTATCCTGGGGCACTCTCTGAGTATCTGATGACTTTGATCCAGTCATTCAACTTCTCTGAAACTTGGTTTTCTCATCTCTAAAAGGGACTGAAGAAAGTATCCCAACGGGGCATGTGGGAGGAGTAAATGACTAGTGCGTTTTGGTGGCTGGCACTTAGGAGGCACTCTGCAAAAGTATCCTCTCTTCTTGCTATGGCCCAGTCTTCTCTTGAGGAAATAGCTTTCTTAATCTCCTCCATGATGCTAAGGGCTTCCCTCATAGCTCAGTCAGTAAAGAATCTGCCTGCAATGCAGGTTCGATTCCTGGGTCGGGAAGATCCCCTGGAGAAGGAAATGGCAACCCACTCCAGTATTCTCACCTGGAGAATCCCATGGACAGAAGAGCCTGGTAGGCTACAGTCCATGGGATTGCAGTAGTTGGACACGACTTAGCAGCTAAACCCCTGGTGGTGCTTAAAAGGGAACCCAAGACTCGCGCTGATTCTGTGCTGCTTTGGGAGTTTTTACCTAAGAGTTCATATAGATCTCATTTCATGTCTAGGTGGTGAGCATCTTGAAGCAGAAAGCAGAGTTAACCTTTTGTTATTGCTGTGCTTGCATTCTCTAGAACATGGGGCTGGTGCTGGCAACTGGTTAGAGTTTGATAATGGCTTCTGATGCTTTCTGTTAGTGAGAAAATTAAACGAGAAGCATTTTGAATATAGAGAAATGTACAGACAGCCCAATTCTGGTGTCTTTAGAGGACATTTTCTAACAATGCCTGGATAAGCTGAGCTCCATACAAACCCTCAACCTAAGGGTTTGGGGCTTGTGATCAGAAGTAAGGACCAGTGTCACCCAGCTGGACTTTTGTCATAAGTGTTAGCCAATCTTTGCCATCAAATAATGAGTTTCCATGATTCTCCTAGAGGCAGTAGCCTCATCAGTAGGGACACAATAAGACTGATAGCAAGTAACATTGGCTCACCATGGTAAATATTTTGTAGTATCTTTTTTTTTTTTAACCACTCTGCCCCCTTAAAGAAAATTTTTTTTTTTTTTTTGGCTGCACTGGGTCTTCATTTCTTTGTTGAGGCATGCAGGCTTCTGAGGTTGTGATGTGTGGGCTTAGCTGCCCCCTGGCATGTGGGATCTTAGGTCTCCAATCAGGGTTTGAACCTGTGTCCCCAGCATTGGAAGGCAGATTCTTAACCACTGGACCATCAAGGGTGTCTCAGTAGTGCCTTGCTTAATGCAGACCCAAATTCTAAGATACAGGTGGGATGATTATAGTTGAGGTAGCTGAGGTACAGAGAGGGTAAATACCTGGCCCAAAGTCACACAGCTAGAAGGGGGTAGAACTTGATTTGAAACATGTTTCATTTGCAGGTTTCTTTCTTTTTTTTGTTGTTGTTGGCTCTGTTCATATTGGGCTCTTATAACTTTCCATCCTTCTATAGCTCTCCAACCTCCTCCCTTCCTGTTGGGTGACACATTAAATCCTGTAGGTGAAAATGTGAGCTTGTGGAACTGGTTTATATCCAGTCTTCATAGGATGACCTTGCAGGTCTTGGCTCAGAACCACTGGGTTAGCTACTAATTGTCTTTATGGTAAATATATATTCATATATTTACTTATTTTCTTTCTTGCCTTACTAGAATGCATGCTCCAGAAAATGTTTATAGCGTTTACTACTGTATCCCTTGTGTAGAACAGTTGCTGCTACACAGTAGGTGCTCTGTAAATATTCGCTCACTGAATAAATTCACTGTTTGCTGATTTCATAGCTTAATTATCAGAGATATCTTGTTTCTAAGATAATTGGAAGCACCTCCCTCCTCCCTCTTCTCTTCCTGTAAATATACATTACTATACTTTATCCTCATGAGATTATTGTGCTTAACTGGTTAGATCGCATATGTGAAACCATAAAGCACTTTAGATGTGTAATCCTTATAAAAGTGGAGTCCTTCTATGTCCCATGCTCTATGTAACTGTGATCTGAGAACCCAGTCCAAGGCACTGAATATTATAAAAGAAACCTCAATTTTTACTTGTGTCCCTTGAAGAACATTAAATTTGATCCAATTCATAATCTATAACAATGTTTCTGGAAAGTATCTTTTCTTTCTTTAATTCCTTCCCACTTGCTATTTCTCTGGTTACCAAAGTCTTTCTTAATGTTTAACCCATCTGGGCTTTTTCTTTTCTTCCTTATGGTTACAAAGGGGAAAAGGCAGGAGGGATGAATTGAGATTTTGGGACTAACAGACACACAGTACTAGTAAATATAAAGTAGATAAAAAATAAGGTTCTACTTTATAGCACAAGGAACTATATTTGATATCTTGTAATAACCTATAATGGGAAAGAATCTGAGAAGAAAAAAATTTATCTACCTATATATATGAATCACTTTGCTGTACACCAGAAACATAGCATTGGAAACCAACTATGCTTCAACAAGATGAGAAACAAAAAAAAAACAGTGCCTGGTACACAGTAAACACTCAATATTCTTAGTTGCTTCTGTTGTTATTATGGGCAGCAATCATAGTAATATAATCTAATTCCTAATTGTACCCACTAAGTATCTGAGAATCAAGAGACTAGAAAGGAAACTCGCGAGACAGCAAAGGGAAGGAATGAATTTTAGTGGACAAGATCAAGTCTCTCTCTATTTCATAGGCATATAGGAGAGTGATGAACCAGGGGAAGTGGGGGAAGGTAGAAATTTCATTACAGAACCCTGCACTTGTCAATGAGACACTAAATATTATAAACATTTATTTATTAGAGAATTCTCTTCTCTTTGCAATGCAGTTCACGGTACATATTTTCCGTATATTCTTACAATGATGCTGCTTTTTTGGACCAGCCACCTTCAAGTATTTTAAATTTTCATCTAACACCACCTTGAGACTCCCTGCTTGTACTGTCTGACCTTCTCTTTTGATTTTCTTCTTCCATTTTTATAGCTTTCCCACTGATCACAGTGTTAAGTCTCTCAGAGACTCTTCTGAAGGTCTCCTCTTGGCAATTTTCTTGCTATGTGGTACCAAAAACATCTTTTTTAAGCCCTCTTTGGCATTGAGGAGAGGCAGGTTGAGGCCAGTTCAGTCTGTTTTTCTATTTTACCTGGAGTTTTCAAACTCCAGCAATGACAGGACATGGGTTAAACTGCGCAGAGATAATTGCCAGTACTGGGGGAACCGCCTAGGTCCAATATCCTCCAACACAGCCGTGAAGCCCACCAGAGAACTGGGGTGATTGCTGTGAGCATGGGGCGGTCAGGGCAGGGCCAAGAGACCTAATTTCATCTGAGCCCAGGGTGACTAGATGATCCTAATTTGGAAAAGACTATAATTGAGTCTGTCTGGACTCTGTTTCCAATGTATAAAATGGAAGCAATTTAATAAAATTTAGCATTTCAGGGATAAAAGATAACAGTCTGGAGAGGGACTAGGGTTTTCGCATTATAAGCCTGGAATATCCTTTTTCTTTACCTATAGGATCTCCTTTTTCAATTATATTTTTATCATAACACAATTGTGATCTGATTTCTAAAGGAGTCCCGAGTTAAGAAAATCCAAACTTACAAATAAGATACAATCGGAAAGTGTTGATTTGCTTCTTCATTTTATTCTCGATTTTTAAAAGTAGCTTTTAAAGTTGTGAATTCTCCTGGGTGCCCTGTGTATCTGTCTCGGAGCATTAACTTTCTGCTCAAGTCTTGCAGGAGTTGGGGTGATGAGAACAGAGAAAGAACAGAGAAACTGAAAGCTAAGGCAGTGGGAACCACTGCCAGTAAAGCTCAAGGTGAAATGAAGATGAAAATGTGTCTGCATTTTAACTTAATGCAAAAGGGAAACACAGTGAGCTCCTCGGGAGGAATTTAACATGCATCCTTGTTAATTCTGCAAGGAAAGGCCCATCCATAAGGCCGGTCCCTGCTAATCTGGTGATCTTAGACAAGAACATTTTCTAGAGGTTTGACAAGTAGGTAGGAGGAGATGGAAGGGATGAAGATAGAGAAATAGTTCTTGGTAAAATGACCCAAGGACACCAAACTAAATCCCTATCCAGGGTCCTTAATGTAATGGGCAGTATCATCCATCCTTAATTTGACAGTTCCCCAGGGATCTACTGACCCTTTCATGGCAAGAGGCAGTACAGGGATGTGGTTAAAACTCAGGTTATGTAGGCTATCAACCAGGATTTGAGTCCTGCATACATAGATTACAGGTCATATCAGCTTGGGTGAGTCGTTGGTAAAATGGAGCTTTTAAATACTGCACACCATTCTTCTGAGAATATAAAGCACTTAGTATAGAGCCTGGTACTGGGTAACTGCTGCCATTATTATTTATTATTATTATTATTGTTGTTAATTTTCCCTGGGACACATAAGAGGATTTCTCTTCGAAGAGTGGAAGTTTCCATGACTATTTCTAAGTATGGACTTGGCTTGCAATTCCATTTACCTCAGCTGGTGCTCCTGCATCACTGGAAATCTGAGCTGCAAAACCCCGGTGCCTCAGTCTGCATCTGCCTTCTGCAGGAAGAGGATCTCTGCTGAGATAATAGTGCCACCGGATGAGAGGCAGGTGATTCACCACTAATCATCCGCTTCTTACTCACTTTCACTAGAGGAGCCTGGCATCCCACACACAGTGGGCTCCAAGCACAGAGCCACGGGGCCTCGCTGGGGAGGGAGGTTAGAGTGGGGTTAGAGCCGAACACTGAAGCCCAGCCTAGGAAGAGCCACTCCCTACCCTCCAGCTCAGTTCTCGGCCTGATGTCCTGCCCCTGCTTGTGTCTACCCTAGAGTCAGACAGTCAGCCAAGGCCAGGAGTCTACTTCCTAGATCTTTGAAAGTCATGAGCTCATCTGTGAAATGCAGGTAATAATGGCATTTACCTTAATGGCTTGTAATGAATAGCAAATAAGATCTTGGCCTAATGTAAAAATTCAGTTAATAATGATTATTGTTGTGTTGGTCCTTTGATTTAGAACTTCCCCTTGCCTCCCCTCTCCCCATCCTCCTTGCCTGGCTTGTCCTCCCTGGATGACCCTGGTCACAGTAAACACCTTTCCCCTCACTTCATTCCATTTTCTTTATGTTTCTCATTTCTCTTTATGTTTCTCTTGGACCTTATGGCAAAAGTGCTCTTGTCTATGAGCTTTATTATTTTAAAGATTATTAAAATTTGCATTGTAAAAATATTCATTAAGTAATGAATTTATTTATTCAAGATATTTATTCATTTATTTTTTAAAGATATGTATTTAAATATCAGCTATATATAAATACTTCCATATATGCTGATGATCTGGCAATAGACAACAGAGGTAACAGGTAGAACACTGCCTTCATGGGACTTGCTATAGAGGATGAGCTAGATACATGCACACATATAAAAATGTGTGCAAAAGTAGATGTGAAGTTTAAAGAATAAGGCAGACCACTAACTCGAAAAGATACCTGCACCCCCTGTTCACTGCACTGTTTACAATAGTCAAGATATGGAAGCAACCCATGTGTCCATCAACAGATGAACGGGTAAAGATGTGGTATATTTATACAATGGACTATTAGTCATAAAAATGACTGAGATAATGCCTTTTGCAGCAACATGGATGGACCTAGAGAAAATTATGTTTTGTGAGCTAAGTCAGAGAAATGCAAATACGATATCACTTATATGTGGAATCTAAAACATTGTACAAACGAATGTATATAGCAGAATAGAAACAGATTCAGATATAGAAAATGACTTTGTTACCAGAGGGGGAGGGCAGTGTGGAGGGGCAGGATAGGGGTATAGGATTAAGAGATACAAACTACTAGGCATAAAATGGATCAGTAACAAGAATGTATTATACAGCGAGGGGAATTATATCCGTTACCTGAAACATTTACTGGAATATACTTTATAAAATACTGAGTCACTGATGCACACTTGAAACTAACATAATACTGTAAATCAACTATACTTCAATAAACAGAGAGAGAGAATATGACAGACAACTTGGTACCTACCTCTCAAGTGAAGACATAGATTGATTTTCCCTTAGAAGGACCTCAGTGTGCCTTCTCAGTCACATCTGCTCTAGTTCCCCCAAGCCCAGAGGGACCAGTCATCCTAGCCAGTTTGCTAATCATGTGTCTGCTTTTCCTTACAGTTTTACCATCTACATATTGGACTTGATCCTATTTTAATTCAGTTGTCTATTTCAACACCATATTTTCAATGTAATATGGATGTATTATCTGTATATTTTCTGTGACCCCTTGCACTCCACATTATGGCTTCGGAGATGATCTTCACTGACCCTAGGGTTGTAGTTAACTCAGCTGTCATGGTTGGGTCATGTTACATGTATTGTTTTCTTGCACTGAATGTGTGCATTCTATTATTGGTATATATAATTTGGGCTATTTCATTTAAAAACATCACTTTCATGCTCCACTGGCAATTCTTGACACTGTCTCCTGCTTCCCACGTGGAAGAGTTCCTACTGGAGTGGAAATTCTGGGTGTTTTTTCAGCTACTTGAAAATGTCTAGAGGATATAGCCTCTTCTTTTGGGTCCTTATTGATGCTTCTCACAGACAGGATGGTCAAGTTGGCTTAAAGGACACGGATAAGTGGATCCATGTAGTTCAAACCTGGAATTGTTCGAGGGTCAACTAGAATTTGAGTAGCCTGGTGCTGAAGTTTAAAGATGAAATTAAGTCCCCAAATATCTCAAAGTCACTGTTGTTGGGAGGAAGCTGTGGGAATCAGCCAAAGAGCTGAAAGAAAACGTTTTTCTTGCTTCCACATCAGTGCAGGCTATCAGGTGCCAGTATATATACTGATACATTGACTGATTCCTTACTGTTGGGCTATTGAAAAAGATCTTCAATTTTCTCTAGGTCAAGAAGTGCAATGCCAGGAATCTCTTTCTCATCCCCTTGGTACTACACTGAGGCTTCTGGCACCAGTTCTGGCAGCAGACTGTAGGCTTCGGGCAGCTCAGAGGCAACCGAAGCCATCCGTGCAGCCAGGCAACAAGGGAGGGATTACAGGGCTTGATGAGCTGTGCAGAGAAGGCCTCTGGCAGAACAAAGTGGGATCTAGAGGCCTCGCCAGGTCATGCAGAGCATTTCACATCTGTGATCCAGGTCAGACAGGGCTGCCAAGGTACGCTGTTGTCCTGGCTGTGCCAGCACAGAGGAAATGAGCCTGGCTTGCTGGCTGCTTGCGCCCAGTGGAGTACCCACTCCCGACGTGCAGGGCTGATCAACTCTAAAGTCTTCACTGCCCTTTCAGGGAGGCCAGCAAATCCTTTCCTCCCTTGCATGAGATTTCTTCAGGGGAACTGTGTCCCTAGCATCTCACAGAAGGTGATGTTCACTGGCCAGGCTAGCAAGAAAACTGCATGTTGGCATGTTGAACAGAGGGATTGTTCCCACTTCAGAGCTTAGAGGATAGGTCAGAAGAGCTCTTCTTGGTCTCAAAGTGTCTTGGGAGCATCACAGATGGGACATCTTGGCCCACAGTTGCTCTTTAAGCATTCTCCCCATTTGGAATAAACAATGGAGCAGCTTGGCTTTCAAAGGGCAGCCAGACCTGGTGGAGAGGCTCTCCAGATGGTGGGGAAAAAAGCCAGGAGTGCTCCAGGCATGGGACTCTGGTGGTTCAAGAAGCTTGGACACGCCAGATCACAGGGCACCAAGAACCCCAACATTCTGCTGCCTCTGCTCTCTGGAAAGTCTGGATGAGTTCTCCCTTCAGGATGGAGGAGCTTCTCCTCTGGAGCTACTACAGAGAGATGGGGTGATCACATTCAATGAGAGAGGGAGCACTCCTGCTCAGCTTCAAGGCCTTCTTGGCCTTGAGTCTGCTGTCTATGGTGTCTCTCTTACCCTCAGAGCTCTTCTCAGCAGGACTTGACTCCCTTAGTCCAAAATTTCCATTCCGTAACCTCTCTCACACTATGAGGCACAGGTGAGAACCTCAGCACCCAAACTCCCAAGCCTTCTCACTCTAGGACAAAGCCCTCTCATGATGCCCTGGTCCTGTAAGAGCAGTTAATAATAAAGAGCATGTTGGCATCCTTAGCCATGTGCGTCTGACCTCAGGGGAGAGGGTGGGGCATGATCTTGGTGGTTAGAGAGCATGGTGAGAATCCCTGCTCTGCCATTTCCTCACCGGTGTCTTGGACAAATCGCTCAATGATACGATAGAAAAAGACTCTTGAACTTCCTGTTGTGAGGTCAATGAGATTTTTCTAGAGAGAGAGTGGGAGAAAGAATGAGCAAACTAAGCACAACACCTGAGTACCTAGTTGATAGTGTTTTTCTAATGGAAAATGTTCATATGCACAGTTTTTTCAAAAATTTTACATAATTTCAAGAAAACTCTAGGTTAAGATGTTTACATACAGGTCATTATATCCAATGACATTTTTTTAGATTAGGAAAATGGGACTAAGGCCCAAGAGAAGTGACCCCTTATGGTCACTTAGTCACTTAGGAGCAGAGCCAGAGCTGGGAACTGGGACTCCCATCTCCAGTGCTCTCTGCCTGGCTGTTTGCCTTACAAGGAGCCAAACAGGCCTCATGGTATCACCTACCATCTGCTAAATAAGAGTGGTTGGCAAGAGATTCTCCTTACGCTGCAGGGAACAGAAAATTGCTCAATTCATTTCCTCATAGACAGTGGTGAAAATCTCATTCAGGAGAAAAATGGGCGTGTGTGGGTGATCAATCTGGTGCCACCCTGAGGTTTGTCCTCATAGAGGACAGCCTCAGTGTAATGAGCTTTCAACTCCTTTGGGCTCCATTTGTGCTGGACATCTTCTCTTTGTCCCTCCAGATCTGGTATCTTTCATCCCCACTCTGCTCTCTGGCCTGGAGGCTGAAGTGTAGGCCACACCAATAGGCTTCCTTGCCCATTGGCTTATGGTTCAGTTCAACCAGTCAAGAGCCCCGGGGAAATCAGAGAGAAGAAGGAAGGCGAGAACAGCGAATGGTTTCTCTCTCTGTGAGGTCGCCTCCATCTAGCCATGTGGCTCAACACAAGGTCACTGCTCCTCACAAGGTGACCTTTTCTAGATGACTCTGTCCTTTGGAGCCAACATAACCCTTCCTCTCCTTTCCCCTTTGGGCTCTTTTCTTTTTAACCTTGGGGTGTTGTAACATCCTCTGTGGGTTTTCTAGATCCTGTCCACATCTTTGTAAATACTCCCTTTGTAAATGAACTATCCTTGGAATTATCCTGAGTGGGCCATGTACTTTATTTTGGGACTCTAACTGATACACTAGTCATCACCTTGTGTCAAACCAAGATCTAGCTAGAGGTAACCTGTGTTGATTAGGAAGAAAATCCTGTATAAAATAACAATGTCTTTCTGAATATGCCTCCTTTCTTGCTGTATTTCCTTCCTTAGCCCTCTTAGTATTCTGGCTAGAGAGATTTGTTGATGATTGGAATGGTGTCTTATTTATCTTCCATGCTGTGGGAGAAGTACATGACATCAGAGATAACAGGTGAGATCCATAGAGCGGGGATGTGGTCATCTGGTCAACCTCAGTCCCCCTCTCTCTCTCTCTCTCTCTCTCTCTCTCTCTCTCTCTCTCTCCTTTTTTATCTTATAAATTTCATGGGACTTCTTTTCAGTTTCTGACTGAACTTTACAAAAGCAACCTGAAAAGCTATCAAGTACTGTGACTTATAACCTAACCCTAAACCTAACCTTAGTAGTTACGAAACCTGAGTCTTTAAGATATGGAGACATGATCAGTTAAAATATAAACTGTCATTATAGTTGGTAGAATTGGTGAGTCAAATAGCTTAAATTTACAGTCATACTTCTTCTTCTGTATTTTCTTTGTTCTCTATAAAAAAACTAGATAGTAAGCTCTTTGAGGACAAGAAATATATTTAAAAAATTATTAATTCATTTTCATATTTACAAGTATTTATTTGGCACCTGCTATGTGCCAGGCACTGGAGATGCAATGGTTACATATCATAAAGAAAGATATCACTATAGTTAAAGAATGTACAGTTTAACCCAGGGCAAACTTTGACTGTTGGCTGTCTGACCATTTTGTTAATAAAGTTTTATTGGCACACAGACATGCCTATTTATTTACTAGTGTCCATGACTGCTTTCAAGCTACAAGACAGAGTTGGGTAGCTGCAAAAGAGATTGTATATCTTGCTAAGCCCATAATATTTACTTGTAGCCTTTTAAAGAAAGTTTGCTGACTTCTGGCCTAGTCATATACCTTCCCAGTACCTGGTGAAGAAAAAGCCATAGTTTTTGTCCCACTCTATAAATACTTTATGGTTAGAGCAACAGATTATTCACAGCTGAAAAGCATCACCATTGTTATGACAGTAGGAAATAATCATTAGTGGATTATTTTTAATCTTTGCATTTTAAAGAATTTGCTGAAATTTCTAGATGCTGTTGACATACGGACAATTTTCTTGCCTTTTTTGGTGGATCAGTGTGAATTCAATACACCTGTGCAACTGTGCAAGAAGTTTCAAAGAGGAAAATATTCTGCTGCATGAGGTGGGGGGAAAGGATTGAATAGAACCTTGATTGCTACCATTCCAGAGTGTGTCATCTGGTTTTCTGCTGCTCTTAGTCTTCTCTAAACACACTTATGCTGTGAAATTTTTTCAACTTTTGTTCATAAATACTTGAAGAAAAGCAATGAACTCAGAAGTCCCTTTTAACCATTTCCTTCTCGCTTGTGTTGAACAACACAAATGTGCGGCTACGGGATTCTCTGGGATTGAGGCACAGTTAGGAGGAAGAGGGTAAAAGCCGTTGGCCTGGTCTGGTGTGTCCATGGATAGCATGTCTGAGTAACACCCAGAATGACATTTGAATAGGTGCAAGGGGTTTTCTCTGACTCCTTGTGGGTTTAGGATGTTTGTCTTGTTCTTTGAACTGCGTATTGTACTGAGTATTATTAAAATTTGAAAAGAAAAGAAATGCAACCGATTCTCCAAATGAATAGTTGTTGTTTTTAAATTAAAATTAGAATGCAGATGAAAGAAGCTGTGGTATTCCCTAAAGATGAGGGAAGGACAATGTTGTAGATATTCTAGGAAAAAATAAAGGAAAAAGAAAGAAACAGGATTGGTCCAGGCACATTGTAGGAAAAGTTGACAATTCTGATTTTGAATTACTCAGTGTCTAAAACTGGCTTATATATACTCTTCTGGAGCACAAACACAAAATCTTATGAATGGAAATTTACCCAGTCCAAGGTAGACTAGACTTATGGCCACTTATCATCTCAGTTATTATTTAGCATGATTAATTCAGTTCAGAAGGAATTTATTACTTT
The DNA here is from genome assembly GCA_917880005.1 of Nanger dama. Classification (NCBI taxonomy): domain Eukaryota; kingdom Metazoa; phylum Chordata; class Mammalia; order Artiodactyla; family Bovidae; genus Nanger; species Nanger dama. The sequence goes on from CAKJTW010000026.1 coordinate 16,014,365, forward strand.
GTGTTCTAGGTACTGTGATCATCCTAAAAATATGGTAGTGGTGCAGTTAATAATTTAATTGCCACACATAGTTAAAATGGGCTGTAAAATGCAGTGAAATGTGGAATTACTGAGAGATGGAAATAATACAGAAAATATTTTTATCTTAGATTAGTCATTAGAATGATTTAGTTGAAAAGTTTCATGTGGTTAGATCATAGATAACTAGCTCTTAATAAGGAGGTGGAAAGGCCACCAAAGATTTTAAAAATCAGTATGATACTGAAGACAGTGGGGAACCATTAAGGTTCTGAGGAGTAGATTGGGATGCTTGTAGCTTCTCTTTAACATTGAATGCTAGCTGTGTTTGATGGCTTGGAGACATGAGAAATTGGAGGTGGAGAGGCCACTTAGATGGGGACTGCAACAATTCAGGTGAGGATAACTGTTATTATAGAAATAAACTTTCTATTGCGATGTCCTAAGCAGGCTGGATGGGTACCTGTCAGAATATGAATGCGAAGGAGATAAGAGTATGGGACTAAGTGTTTGATTATGTGAAAGTGGTTTACAGAGAGGGCTTTAATATGGAGAGACATGTATATAGTAATGTGTATCCCAGTCAGATTGTAGCCAAGACACACTAATGAAGATAAAAACTCAACACATTTCCAGACCTTCTATACTGAACTAGGTTGGTTTGGCTCTTTAGGATGTAATTCAAGAATGCCCCTCTTCCAAGAAGAATTTTCTAGCCACAGAAACAGGTCTTACTTGCCTTTTTAAGCAATTGTAGAAAAATTGTAGAAAAAGGGCAATGTCTTTATGTCTTTGTTACCCACTAAATATTCTAGTGTAGTATCAGGCATACAGTGAGTGATGAGATATGCATGCAGAATGAATCTCCCTGATAGATAACTTGAAACAATAGGTCATGTATACATCAAAGCTAGCTGCCTAGAATGGTGAGATGTGAAGACCAGAGATTCTCCAGAGTCAGGGAGATAACCATCAGGTCTATCTGGATGCAGCTAGGAGAGTTCTTTAAAAATTCAAGTCATAACAGTTGTGGAGGAGGGATTCTTTGGAGACTGAGAATGGTGTCTGGAGGGCCCCTGCAATGATGCCATCAGAATGCTTTGAAGCATTAAGTTGAAGTGCTAATGGACCTGAAATATAGACGGAACAACATATGAGGTCAATTCTGGTGATTTTATTCAAAGAGGAATGATGCTTATTTGTCCATGGGTTCATAGGAAAATAATTTAGAACATTAAGTGGTAGAATTTGTTAATGAGGGCTCTCTTCACAAAGTGCTGAAAGGATGTAGCTGAAGATTGGGAAACTTTCCAAAATTAATTATTTTCCAATATTGCCTGTGAGACTGAAGCCAAACTTCCTCTCTCCCTCTGCCCCCTCACCCCCAGTACAGGGTTGCCTTCATTTGTGGGACACAAACTACACAGACTACTGGACCTTTAGCACACATATCACTTAATATTGAAATATTAGAAGCATTGTTATTAAAATCAGAAAGAAGAGAAGTTTGGCTAGTCAACATTATAATGGAAGTTCTAGACAATACAATAAGACATGGAAAATAGGTAATAATTACTGAAAAGAAAGAGATACAACTGATACTATCTGGAATTTATTTGAAAATCTAAGTAGTTGTTAGGTAATTTTGACTCTTCCATTAGAACTGAGGAAAATTTAGCAAGTTCAGTGGATACTGTTCATTTATCATCTATCTAAATATCTATTTCTATACATTGGTAATAGTTATAAAGTATACTTTTCTAATATGTACTTGAGGGCAATTATAAAATTTATTGAAGGATGGAAAAGAAGACTTGATGAAAGAGAAATATGCCATGTTTGTGCTTAGGAAGACAAGACTAAAATAAATTCTTCATAAATTAAACATTTAGTTTATTCCCAATCAAATTTCTACACAACTCAATGAATTAATTTAACATCTTTGTGGAATAGAAAATGTATGAGTTAATTTTTTTGAAAAAGGAAAACGGTGATGGGGATATGTCTTGTTAGACATCAAAATATGCTATCAAACTATAATAATGAATAAGATATAGAATTGGGATGGAGGTAGACTTTTTAAAAGTTCAGTGGAATACAGAAGAATCCAGAGATTAATTAAACTAGGGATAAAGATATTCTGGAGATAATACTTCACATAACTGAGAAAAAAAGAAAACTAGATCCATATCTAAAACAGTGTGCAAAATTAATTCCAGATAAATTGAAAATAAAAATTTATGAGCATCATTATAAGAAAATATAGGAAAGAGTTAAAAATAAATATTGGGGCATGGAAGATTTTAAGGTAAACACAGAAGTTCATTAATTTGACTTTATGTGGATTAACTAAACAAAATTCAATACTGTATATGCTGCAAACATTATCTCTCAGTGTTGTGGGCAAATACCTGAAATATATAAAGAATTTCTATTAATAAGAAAAAATGATGAAGAGGCAAAGAAATATGAGCAGGTAGTACACTGAAAAAGAAATTCAAATGACCAGAAACATGAAAGGATAGAAAACTTCACTTATCACTAGAAAAATACAAATTACACAGCAATGAAACGTCAGTTTTACCCCACCAATTTGGAAAACAAGGAGGTAAAGAAGTAAGATAGGGAGAAAAGAAGACCATGAAGATTTTTGTATACATTGTTGTTGGTGCTGAAATTGACTGCCATAACCTCTTGTGGAGAAAAAGTTCACAACCTTTTTCAAAACTTAATATGTATTTCCTCTTATTTGGCAATTTTAAATCTAAGGATTTTCCTAGAAAAATATTCCCACATGTACACAACGCAAGATATACATTGCAATATTCCTTATTATAGTGACAAATTGTATATGATTAAATGTCCCATCAGGTAGGGTACAGTTAAATGAAATATAACACATCCATTCCATGAAGCATTGTACAGTAATGAAAAAGAATGGGGTATCTATGTATACTATCATAGAAAGATCTCTTAATACACATAGTCATTTGAAATAAAAGCAATTCATAAAACGACTCTCGATATAATGCTGTCTATATAAAAGCAAATGAAAATACCTAATTCTAAGTTGAAGCATATCTACATATGAATGGGTAGAACAAGGTATTCATATATATGTGTACATACATACATTTGGTGATGTTTAGTCTCTAAATAGTGTCTGACTCTTGTAACCCCATGGACTGTAGCTTGCCAAGCTCTTCTGTCCATGGAATTTTCCAGGCAAGAATACTCGATTAGGTTGCAGTTTGCTTCTCCTATGTATATATATACCAAAGTGCATAAAATTATTTCTGAAGAAGACTGTGAGATTGGAGTAGCAAAGACGATCTTTTGGTAGAATTATTTGTTTGAGTTTTTGTAAGAAAATTGACCCAGTCTCCCACATTGAAGGCGGCAGAATCTTTACTGTCTGAGCTACCAGGGAAGCCCACTTGTATGATTAACAATAATAAATTGCTTAATCAAAAATCTAAGCACACAAGTATACAAGATTATGGCTCATGCCTACAAAGAGACTGATCTAAGCATTTGTTAAAACATTATGTAATTGAGCATTCCTCCTTTCCAGCAAACTTCTTATTCCCCTTTTAGGATTTATCCTTGGAAATGTCAATGCCAGAGACTGATCCGTTAGTTAATTAGGTACATTTCTGAGTATACAATTACTTGAAAGGATAACAGATGTTGCATCTCACATCCAGACCTTGGCTAATGTGTAGATCATTAACTCAGGTCTGACTCACATTCATTTTTATGAAGATATAGTAGAGTTCTTCTTATCTTTTTAAATTAAAAAGATTTTAAAATCTTTTAAAAGATTTTTAGGTCTCCTAAAATTACTAAAAATGTCAGTTCTTCAGAGATTTGAATTTACTATTCCACACTGATTTTTCACCAGATTTTTACATTATCCTGAGTTCTCTAATATTGATCAGATCACTGAATAGAATCTAGCCTTTGGCCAAAATAATTGGACTTTTAATTATACAATCAAACAAATAAGCCAGAATGACCATACCTAAAAACTGGTTTTGCTCAGCATTTTCTTTACAAAACAAAAACGTTGTGCAAAGTCAATAATGGCAAAATTTATCTGTGGGAAAGGGCACTTTTGTATGGCTGTCTCTTTTAAAGCACCTCCTCCCTCCCTTTCTGTGGGCTTCACCAGACCTGGCGAACCAGGCGCAAACTGTCCAGAGAACTTTGCTTTGTAATCTTTGGAAAATCTGGCGTTTGAATTTTAAAAGGAAAAGGAAAGTAGGTAGTCAACTGCCAAAGTTTGCCCCATCACATCCTTGAGCTGCCACAAGTTCAGTTTGGCTCAGCAACATCGCTGAGTACCTGCCAGGTCCCAGGAAGAACAGCAGGAACTCGGGGGTGAATATGAGTCCCATAAGACCTCCCCCTTGGGCTGCTCACACCCTTGTGGTCACAAAAGTGGGTTATAGAGAGAACGAGTGAGCTGCATAAACCACTCCACTTAGTCAACACGTATTTCTTAAGCCCTTATGTGTCAGGCAATGTGCTAAGCCCTAGGGGACACATGTACAAGACCCTCATACTCTTATGAGTTCACAGTCGAGAGAGGATGAAGGACGATGAAAACATGAAGATACTGTGTGAAAGGCGCTGGACATGTGCTGTGAAGGCGCTGGACATTCAGCATCCTAGTAGGGACTTAAGGGGGTAACAAGCCTATTCCTGGGGGTCAGAAAAGACTTCTTTAAGGAAGAGAGAAGTCAAACATGCAACCAGATACTTGAATGATGAGTAAAAGTTTTAAACCAAGAGACAGAGGAGGGAGACAAGGGATTATGGTGGGAATGACCTTGTGCCCAGCACTGTGATGGGCGCCTGGGAGACCCGCCTCACAAAGGCGTGCATCCCTGTCTTCATCCGTTCCCCTCTCAGACTAGAATTCGTCAGCCTGTTCTCTTTCCTTTGCCTCTGACCATCATCCCTGACTCCTTTGCCTGTTCCCTAGAGGCTCCCTCACTTGTCCAATGCAGCAACAGACCCTGGACTCTGCCCTCTGTCTCCCCATTTCTACTCTTAGTGACTTGGTCCTCCTTTCATATCCCATCACCATCCAAAGACAGCAAAATGAGTGACATTACTCCATATTTAGGTAATTTCTTTTTCAGTGGCTGATTCTTGCGTGCCAATCCATGCCCTTGTAAAAGCAAGGGTGCTAATCTTCCCCAGGCTGCTCTGGGATGCTAAATCATCATAGTAGCCCCACTTACTGTCCTTGCTTTCTGTAATGATGACAGTTAGGAAAACCTTTCCCTACCCCCAGCAACATCTTTTCTCCTGTGGCCTTATAGACACTTTCCAATTTGCAATTGAATTTGGCATAATCTGCACTTCTTAAGGGCTATACTTCACTAGGGAAAGCTTCTGAGCTTATTCTAATAACCTCTTATTATGAATAGCATCTATTATTCTAAGGAGTTTTCCAGAACCTTTACTTAGATGATGAGCAGACCTCCCAATCACCCTTCTCACATTCACCCTCTCCCAATTAGAAAAATATGTAATCATATATATATATATCTATCTATCCTGGGATTTGGCATCTGCTTCATAATTATTTAGGAACATGACTCAGCAGTTTGGAAGGAGGTTGGAGGAGGGGAAGGGAGGAAATTTGCCCTTGACAGAAGAGAAGAAAAGAGAAGGAGAGGAGAAGTGAGGAGCACTATGAGTTCTCTGCAATCGTTTCCCCAGTTTTCTTCCTTTATGTCAACTAAACATTAAGTTCTTCCAGGCTGGTGGCTGCATGATATATTGAACTGTCCTCAAGTTGCATCATCCATAAAACCTTGCAAATAGTGGATTAGCAAATGATTTTTGTTCACGATGATAAGAAAAGTAGAGGAAAAAAAAATCCTAAGTAAAAGAGATAAAAGTATGTGTGGGAGGAAAAGGCCAGTGCTGATGCTGACAACTTAGGTCAGAATATATATATTTTTAATAAATAGCAATACCCAGAAGTGGGGTTGCTGGTTGATATGGTTGTTCTATTTTTAATTATTTGTATAATCTTGATAATTTTTTCCCTCAGTGGCTGCACCAATTTACATTCCCACCAACAGTGCACAAACGTTCCCTCTTCACATCCTCACTAATACTTGCTATCTTTTAAAAAAAGTTTATTTATTTAATTGAAGGATAACTGCTTTACCAAATTGTGTTGATTTCTGCCAGACATCAACATGAATCAGTCACTGGAATCTTTTGTTTTTGTCTATAATAGGGATGGGGTTCGGGACACACTACCCCAACATATGGTACCTTGGCAGAGTCAGTATTTTAGGCTGAAAGATTTTGAGAACTGGCATGGACAGGAAGGATTTCCTGACCTTCCCCTGAAGCAGGTTGTAAAGTCCTCATGTGATAGCTGCCCTCTTATATTCAGAGACGCAGCATCCTTATCTTTGAAGATAAAGGGACACAGAGAGGAATCTGAGTGAATGGTCTTTGCTAAATTTTCTTGAGTTTACTATACTGAGCTCACCTCTGTCCTTTATCATCTGTTTCACGGCTCTTCACCAAACCTAAGCAGAAAAACGCTCACATTTAACCATTTCTTTAGGTCTTCATTTCCTCATGAAATTTCCCATGTCACATAAAGCTTACTATAAAGTGGTACAGTTTTCTCTTGTTAATCCGTCTTTTTTTTTACAGAGGTCCCAGTCAAGAATTTAGAAGGGTAAAGGAAAAAGATATTTTCCTTCCCTACAATAGCCATCCTAACAAGCATGAGGTGGTATCTCATTGTAGTTTCTTTTTCCTTTTTTTTTTTTGGCCACACTGGGTCTTCCTTGCTGAGCACAGACTTTCTCTAGTTGGTGCAAGCAGAGGCTACTCTTTGCTGCTGTGTGCAGCTTTCTCTTTGTGGTGGCTTCTCTCTCGTTGCAGAGTACAGGCTTGAGGCATGAGTAATTATGGTAATTACTCAGTAATTATGGTACACGAGCTTCGTTGCCCTGCAACAAGTGGCATTTTCCTGATCCTTGTCTCCTGCAGTGGCAGGCAGATTCTTGACCACTGGACCCCCAGGAAATCCTCCTTGTGGTTTTGATTTGTACTTCCCTGATCATTTGTGATGTTGAGCACCTTTTTATATGTTTGTTGGACATCTGTGTGTCTTTAGAGAAAAGTCTATTCAAGTCCTTTGCCCATTGTAAGATGAGGTTGTTTCATTTTCTTTCTTTCTTTCTTTTTTTGCTATTGAGTTGTAGAACTTCCTTATATATTTTGGAAATGAACTGCTTATCAGAGTATGATTTGCAGTTATTTTCTCCCATTCCACAGGTTGGCTTTTCACTCTATTGATTATTTCCTTTGCTGTGCAGAAAGTTTTTAGCTTGATGTGGTCCTACTTATCTATTTTCGTTTTCGTTGCCTGTGTTTTGGGTGTCATTTTCATGAAATTATTACCAAGGTCCATGTCATGTAGATATCCCCCTAGGTTCTCTTCTAGGAATTTTATATATTGGGATCTTGTGTTTAAGTCTTTAATCCATTTTGAGTTGATTTTTGTGTGTGGTTTAAGATAGGGGGCCTCATTGTATTGTCTTTTATGTGATTATCTTCTGGATTTATAGTCAAGAGAGTCAAAATCAGGATCTCAAAGAGATATTTGCCCTTCAAGGTTCATTATAACATTATTCACAATAGTCAAAGATACAGAAACAGTCCAAGAAATATTCTAGTGTATGTGTATGTCACATTCTCTTCCTCTGTTGACAAGTTAATAAACAAAATATGGTATATTCACACAATGGAATATTATTCAGCCTTAAAAAGAAGGAAATCTCCCATTTGCAATAATGTGACCAGACCTGGGAGATATGCTAAGTGAAATAATCCATCACAGAAGGACAAACACTGCACGATTCCACTATATGAAGTTCAAATAGTCAAACAAATAGGATCAAAAAATCTAATGGTGGTTGCCAGGCGATGGAGGGAGCAGGAAATGGAGAACTTTTGTTCTGTGGGTATAAAATTATAGTTTTGCAAGATGAATAAAGTTCTAGAGATTTGCTGTACCACATCATGCCTCTAGTTAACAGTATGGCATTTAAAAATTTAAGGGAGTAGATCTTAGGGTATGTATTCTTGAAAGTCAAAGTCATTCAGTCTTGTCCAACTCTGTGACCCCATGGACTGTATACTTCATGGAATTCTCCAGGCCAGAATATTAGAGTGGGTAGGCTTTCTCTTCTCCAAGGGATTTTCCCAACCCAGGGATCGAAGCCAGGTCTCCTGTATTGCAGGTGGATTCTCTACCAGCTGAGCCACAAGGGAAGTATTCTTATAGCCCACAAAAAGCAAAGGTATGCAAGGAAATATTTGGAGGTGATGTATAGGTTTATTACTTTGATTTTAGTGAGGGTATCAAGGATTATGTGTATGTCTAATTTATAAAACTGCATACATAAAATATGTCCATTTTTGTATATCAATTATTCTTCATTTTTGTTGTTCAATCACTAAGTCATGTCTGACTCTTTGTGATCCCATGGACTGCAGCATGCCAGGCTTCCCTGTCCTTCATTATCTCCTGGACTTTGCTCAGACTCATGTCCATTGAGTCAATGATGCTATTTAACCATCTCACCCTCTGAAGCTCTCTTCTCCTTTTGCTTTCAGTTTTTCCCAGCATTACAGTCTTATCCAGTAAGTTGACTCTTCACTGTAAAAAAAAAAGTTACTTTTTTTTTAATCAGTAATTTAACAGATGGGAAAAAAGTATATTAACCTAAACTTTGATGTAGACACACATTCTGTGAAATGGACATTTTGATTCTTAGCTGGGAATATAAATGGGTATTATTTTAATGCTTTGGAAGCAAATGGCAAATCGCATTACATTTTTCATGTTCTTTAATCTCCATAGAATTATATTTCTATAATTTATCTTATGGAAAAGTTTGATTAGTATTAGTATTAAGAAAATATTACCAGTCCTAAAATATTTATTTCACTGTCATTTGTAATAAGCAATGTTAGAAACAATCTGAATGTTAAACTCTGTGGGAATGTTTGAATAGACCAGAGAATATCCTCATGATTCTATATTATTTAGGAGAGTGAGGTTAGCAAAACCCTGGAGGTTGAATTCTACAACACCCTCTCCTGCGGGGAGGTGACTGTCTTATTTCTTTAATGATACAACTCTTGCCTAATTAGGTCATTGTAGTTTCTATCTGTGGCTATAGCATTGTGCCTGGAATATGATGGACATTTCAAAAATGAGTGCTATTATGGTACTATTAATATTTGTGAAATCTGTATAAAAGCAAAAAGTGTTTATGCTATGCTAAAAGTGAAACAATACTGTAATTTCACTTTTGTTGTTGTTAAGTTGCTAAGTCATGTCTGATTCTTTGCAACCCCATGGACTGTAACGCTCCAGGCTCCTCTGTCCCTGGAATTCTCCAGGCAAGAATACTGGATTGGGTTGTCATTTCCTTCTCCAGGGGATCTTCCTGACCCAGAGATCGAACCTGGCTCTCTTGCATTGGCAGACAGATTCTTCACAACATTTAGCCACCTGGGAAGCCCAGGATGTCACTAAAAAAAAAAAAGTTGTAAATAGAAAAATGGACTGAAGGATATGTAAAAAATACAAAGTGAAAATGTATTATTAAAAGAACTATAGTGATTTGTATTTGTCTCTCATATTATCTAATAATTTTATAATTTTATTGAGCCATAGTTGATTTACAGTGCTGTGTTTAATTTCTACTGTAAAAAAGTGACTCAGATATACATACATACACACATACATATATATATATATTCTTTTTCACATTATTTTCCATTATGGTTTAGTACAGGATATTGAATACAGTTCCCTGTGCTATACAGTGGGCTTCCCTGGTGACTATTCAGTAGGACTTTATTGTTTATCCATTCTGTATGTAATAGTTTGCATCTGCCAATCCCAAACTCCCAATCCTTCCCTCTGCCATCCTCACCCCCCCTTGGCAGTCCCAAGTCTGTCCTCTGTTTCTGTGAGTTCTTTTTGTTTTATAGATATGCTCATTTGTGTCATATTTTAGATTCCACATATAAATGATATCCTATGGTATTTGTCTTTGACTTAGTATGGTTAGTATAGTAATCTCTCAGTTCAGTTCAATCGCTCAGTCGTGTCCAACTCTTTGCAACCCCATGAATCGCAGCACGCCAGGCCTCCCTGTCCATCACGATCTCCTGGAGTTCACTCAGACTCACATCCATTGAGTCCATGATGCCATCCAGACATCTCAGCCTCTGTCGTCCCCTTCTTCTCCTGCCCCCAATCCCTCCCAGCATCAGAGTCTTTTCCAATGAGTCAACTCTTTCCATGAGGTGGCCAAAGTACTGGAGTTTCAGCTTTAGCATCATTCCTTCCAAAGAAATCCCAGGGCTCATCTCCTTCAGAATGGACTGGTTGGATTTCTTTGCAGTCCAAGGGACTCTCAAGAGTCTTCAACACCACAGTTCAAAAGCATCAATTCTTCGGCACTCAGCCTTCTTCACAGCCCAACTCTCACATCCATACATGACCACTGGAAAAACCATAGCCTTGACAAGACGGACCTTAGTCGGCAAAGTAATATCTCTGCTTTTGAATATGCTATCTAGGTTGGTCATAACTTTCCTTCCAAGGAGTAAGTGTCTTTTAATTTCATGGCTGCAGTCACCATCTGCAGTGATTTTGGAGCCCCCCAAATAAAGTCTGACACTGTTTCCACTGTTTCCCCATCTATTTCCCATGAAGTGATGGGACCGGATGCTATGATCTTCATTTTCTGAATGTTGAACTTTAAGCCAACTTTTTCGCTTTCCTCTTTCACTTTCATCAAGAAGCTTTTTAGTTCCTCTTCACTTTCTGCCATAAGGGTGGCGTCATCTGCATATCTGAGGTGACTGATATTTCTCCCGGCAATCTTGATTCCAGCTTGTGTTTCTTCCAGTCCAGGATTTCTCATGATGTACTCTGCATAGAAGTTAAATAAGCAGGGTGACAATATACAGCCTTGACGGTCAATCCATATTGCTGCAAATAGCATTATTTTATTCTTTTTAATGGCTGAGTAATATTCTGTTGTATAGATGTACCATATCTTCTTTATCAATGAATTGACAGATTAAATTGCTTTCATGTCTTGGTTTTTAAAAAAACATTACTGCTATGAACATAGGGGTGCATGTATCTTTTCGAATTACAATTTTGTCTGGGTGTGTGCCTAGGAGTGAAATTGCTGGATCATATGGCAACTCCAGTTATTTGAGGATCTTTCATACTGTTTTCCCTAGTCCCTGAACCAATTTACATTTCCACTAACAGTGTGTAGGAAGATCCCCTTTTCCTCCACACCCTGTCCAGCAGGTATTATTTGTAGACATTTTAGTGATGGCCATCCTGAATGGCATAGGTGGTACATTGGATTTCTCTGATAATTAGTGATGCTAAGCATCTTTTCATAGAGAAATGTCTTCATTTCTTTCTTTCAATAAATGTCTATTCAGGTCTTCTGTCCATTTTTTGATTGGGTTATCTGTTTTTTGGTTATTGAATTGTAGGAACTCTTCATGTATTTTGGAAATTAGGCCCTTGTTGGTCACATCATTTGCAGATATTTTCTCTCAGTCCATTAATATTTCTTTAATAAGTATACAAAATTTTAACAATAAAGACAAACCATTTAGGTTATTGAAAATGATTATTCCTACATTTTCTCATGCTTTTAACAGGTTACTTTTCTGGGTATTCATTAAATTAGTCCTACTGGTAGAATAAAAACTGTACAAATCTGTTATGGGTGGTAGAAAAGGCACAGAACTGAGAGCTGGGGGATTTGGGTCTCTTCCTTCCCTGTGACCTTGGAAAAATCACTCAACTTCTCTGATCTCTGATTCTTCCTGGAAATGGCAAGAGCAATATTTGACAGATCATCTCATTAACTAATAACATGTAAGACTGAATAAAGACTTTGAAACTGTAAAGTGATTTACAAACATACATTACCTTTATGTTTCAAGTTTTTACCTTATTAAAGCTTGAACTGTCCCTTTTAACTCCTTCTTGCAGATGAAGCCAATTGAGTTGGACACTAAGATTCATTATGAACTATAACCCCTTTCAACCTTATTTCTTATTTGTCTCTACTCTTTACAAAGAAAATCAATATATAGATCTCCCATAGCATTTATTTTCTCCTTTTTTCTTCTTTCTAAATGAATTTCAACTAGGAACATCTGCTGTCATGTTAGGAGTGACTAAGCTTGATGTGACTTTTCTCAATTTAGATATTTAGGCTGATCAGTTCTCGCTTTTTTATCATTTGCTGTCAACTGGTCTTACAAACCAAAGCAAAGAGGCAGGAAAGGAGACAAATTTCCTACACTCTAATGGCCAAAGGATGACATTACCCATGAACTCAGATGTCCAGGCAGGAAACTGCATTTATGTCATGGGTAAAGCAGTAAATAGAGTCCTTGATGATTGGCTGATCATTTCCAGATGTTATGTTAGTTTATCCACACTCAAAGCTACCATATAAGTCATTTGGAAGTGATGGTCATCTCCATAAGCTGGCACGTAACTTTGTTCACCAATAAAACATATGTCTTTATTCTTTTAAAGGAATTCTCATTACCACATCAAAGCTACTGCAGTTTGGAGGACTTTGAGTATTATATTTTTATTTCCTCTGCCTGGTACAACTGCCTCCCTTTAATATCTCTGCCCATATGAATCCTAATGCTTTATCCAGGTGAATTTACTGATGTCAGATTCTTTTAACTGAAATCATACTTGCCTCCATCTTTGAATCCTCAACTGAGGCAGTCTGACTTTTTCTAAATTTTATTTAGAAAATGTGTAACTTTTAAAATATTAAAATTTTATTATATTAAAAATAATCTCTGTATATATATATACATATATAAAAATATATTGTATTTTTATATACAATGTGTGTATGTATGTATACATAAGTATTGTGTATACTGTAAAGGTATAATATATACATGGATATGCATATTGTGTATACTGTTAAGGTATAATATATACATATATATCATAATATATTTATATGTCTCTATATATTATATATTTGTCTTTATGTGACATATTTCTTTGAATTATCACCTAGAAAAGAGATGGCTAGTTCATATTTGAGTCCTTATGAAGTCTCATGTTAGAATGTTTGTCCTTCTCCCAGTTATTTTATTTTGAATAACAAAGGATTGTTTGAGGAAAACAAGGCACCTCAATCTTGTCTGCATATTCAGATCACTCAGAGGACTTTAAAATTTCCAGTGTCCAGGCTGCATCGCAAACTATTGAATCAGAATCTATGGAAGTGTGTCCTGGCACTAGTGGGTTTTGTTGTTGTTTTTAAATTTTTATAGGAGTATAGTGTTATGTTACTTTCTGGATAAAGTGCATCAGCCATGCATATACATATATCCCCTCTGTTTTGGATTCTCTTCCCATTTAGATCACCACAGAGCATTGAGTAGAATCCTGTGTGCTATATATAACAGATTGTCATTAGCAATCTATTTTATACATAGTATCAATAGTGTATATATGTCGGTCTTAATCTCCCAGTTCATCCCACCTCCCTCTTCTTGGTATTCAAACATTTGTTCTTTATATCTGTGTCTCTATTTTTGTTTTGTAGATAAGATCGTCTACACTAATTTTTTTCAGATTCCACATATATGTGTTAATATATGGTATTTGTTTTCCCTTTGACTTTCTCCACTCTGTATAACAATCTTAGATCCATTCAGGTGTCTACAAATGACCCAATTTCATTTCTTTTTCTGGCTGAGTAATATTCCATTATATGTATATGCACCACATCTTATTCATCCGTTCTTCTGTTGATGGCCATTTAGGTTGTTTCCATGTCCAGGCTATTGAAAATAGCGCTACAGTGAACACTGGGGTACATGTGTCTTTTGAATTATTATTTTCTCTGGGTATATGCCCCATAGTGGGATTGATGTGTCATGTGGTAGTTCTATTTTTAGTTTTTTAAGGAAGCCCCATACTGTTCCCTGTAGCGGCTGTACCAATTTACAGTCCCACCATCAGTGCAAGAGGGCTCCCTTTTCTCCCCACCCTCTCCAGCATTTATCGTTTGTAGATTTTGCAATGATGGCCATTCTGACTGGTGTGAGGCAGACTGTAGCTTTGATTTGGACTTCTATAATAATTAGTGATATTGAGCATCCTTTCCTCTGTTTGCTTTGTTTGCCATCTGTATGTCTTCTTTGAAGAAATGTCTATTTAGGTCTTCTGCCCATTTTTGATTGTTGGTTTTTTTTTGTTTGTTTGTTTTTAATAGAGCTGCATGAGCTATTTATATATTTTAGAGATTAATCCTTTGTCAGTTGCTTCATTTGCAAACATTTTCTCCCATGTTGAGGGTTGTATTTTCATCTGAAGAGCATTTAAAAACACTAATGCTGGGGCTACAGTAATTAAGACAGTGTGGTACTGGCATTGTTGTTTTTTATTTGCTAAGTCATGTCTGGGTCTTTTGTGACTCCATGGATGATAGCCCTCCAGGCTCCTCTGTCCGTGTGATTTTCCAAGTAAGAATACTGGAGCGGGTTGCCATTTCCTTCTCCAGGGATATCTTCTTGACCCAGGGATCAAACACACGTCTCCTGCATTGGCAGGTGGGTTCTTTACCACTGTGCTACCTGGGAAGTCTGGTACTGGTATTAGTGTTTTTAAATGCTCTGCAGGTGACTGAGTAACAGTAATCCTGAAAATTACTGTTAACCTGAAACAAACATAGTGCTTGAACTTGATGTTTATAAAGGTCATCTGATGGAAGCAGGGATTCAACACAGGTTTAGTGAGTATTCCTGAGGAGAAAGTCTCCATCATTGCAAATGGTGGCTATCATTACTTTTTCTCTAAAAAAAAAAAGCTTTAAAAAATCATTTTGATAAGAAATATCATTATTATAAGTTGTACAAATCTCAAACATACATCAGCAGGATAAATGAAAAGTACATTCTTATATTATGCTAGATTGGCATAGGATAAATCTCCAGTGGCAGAATTATGCATGGAATCAGAAAGTGCCATAGTTGGAACAACTTAGGCAGTAGTGAATATGATGTGTGTGAGAAGACTTCATTAGGTGATTCAAAAGGGATGCTAGTGATGATTAAGACAATGATGTCAAGGGTGCATATGAAAAGTTTGAATAGAATTGTTCCATGAAGTTTGAGCATAGAAAAAGAACTATTTCTGGATCACTGTATAAGTTAACATGAATTTAAATATCTATTGTAAGTAAAATTAGAAATGAAATATTGATCATTTCAACCATCCCTCTAAGCATTTAAAGATTAAAATTCATCAGACATTGTCAGTGGGAAAATGGAAACATTGCCTTATACTTGGGGTCCCCTTATTTTGTTGCACTCATGATTTCATTTTTCACTTGCTAAAAGTAAGCTCCTTAAGAATGGAGACTACCTCTTATTGATTTGATTTTACACATACCTAGATACTGGAGAAGGCAATGGCACCCTACTCCAGTACTCTTGCCTAGAAAATCCCATGGATGGAGGAGCCTGGTAGGCTGCAGTCCATGGGGTCGCTAAGAGTTGGATATGACTGAGTGACTTTATTTTCATTTTCACTTTCCACTTTCATGCATTGGAGAAGGAAATGCCAACCCACTCCAGTGTTCTTGCCTGGATAATCCCAGGGACGGAGGAGCCTGGTGGACTGCCGTCTATGGGGTCGCACAGAGTTGGACACAACTGAAGTGGCGTAGCAGCAGCAGCAGCAGCAATCATAGACACAGGTTTTGTGGAAACAGAAGCACATTTGTGGATAGCCTTATTTTGAGAGAAAATTACATAGTGACTTTGAGATATTATTAGGACTTCTCCCAAGACTACTCAAGTGAGGGGTGCTGGGGTGTAAACCTTATGAGCTTCATGGGAAATTCATGCCCTCATCTACTCTAGTGCCTAGCACTGGTGTCTGGCTAACCAGGCACAGGCATTACACAGCCACTTAAGTTGCATTGCTTTCCTTATTCAAACAACCTATGAAATCCTAAGATGGTTTCAGAGCATCCCATGTTGGTCTCTATTTTTCTAAGAAAGCAGAAGCAATTTTCTGTTCTGGAGCAGAGTGGTCGGGTAGCACAACATTGCTTAGTCTTAGATGACAAAGATGAATGCAATTTCACTCTGGAAAACTGAGATAGGGCAAATGTACCGTATCAAATTTGAACCTAGAAGCTCTTAGGATGGAGGCGGGAGGCATGAGGCATCAGGCATCTGACAATATAAAAATAATGTGATCCAGCAGAGGGCTTTTCTTTCTACAGATTCCTATCTCTTGTACACCCAAACAGACTTAATAAAAAGTTTTAGAACTCTTATTGTCAAACAGGGGATGGGTGAGTTATGTGTGGACACTCTACAGGCAAGGGCTCCATCCCATTCATCTTGGTGTCCCTAGCATCAGTATCACACTGGCTGGCTGGTGCTAGAATGTTTATTGAAATTGCACCAGAAACTTTAATGCAGTCAGTGAACATAGCATCAGTATGAATAATCAGGTTCTGCATTTTAACATGACACATAAAATGCATACTTAGGCATTCATTTCCGTATTCTCTCTTCAGCCTGGAATTCTACAGATGAGGATGAGGTAGGAGGAAAAATAGCCCCTGAGAATGGGCTGCCCTAGGATGCTAGCTGGAATCCAAACCCAGGAATATAGAACCTGGCTATATTCTCTGGGCAGGAGAATTAGCTGAAACTTCAGAAAAGTTTTTTTTTTTCCTATTTTTTCATATCATTGTTTGACACTTGGAGCCTCTTGGTCTTTGGCTAGAAATTTAAATTTCCAACTCAGTAAACTGAAAGTATAAAGACAGAAAACTTTCAGTCTTTCATACACACTAGATGTTTACCTGAAGTCAGTATCTGAAGCTGCTTAAAGATGACTAAAGGGATTCATGGCTTTCCTGGTGGCTCGGATGGTAAAGTGTCTGCCTGCAATGCAGGAGACCCGGGTTCAATCCCTGGGTTGGGAAGATCCCCCAGAGAAGGAAATGGCAACCCACTCCAGTACTCTTGCCTGGAGAATCCCATGGACAGAGGAGCCCGGTAGGCTACAGTCCATGGGGTCGCAGGAGATTCATGCTGAAGATAGAAGTGACCATGAGGACCAGCTGGTGAGGACCCTGACATCCCAGAGAGGAAGAGGGGAAGCAGAAAAACGGCAGCACAAGAAGGAAGATCAAAACACGTGGCATGGAGAGTGGCAGGAAACAGAACATCCAGATCCTAGCAGCCCTCTTGATATTTCATGGTGGTTCTGAAGCCAATTCGAGCATCGTCCTGGGAACAATCCTTGTGACAACATCAACACGAAAAGGACACAAATATTCTCTATTCTGGTGAAAGAGACTTTAGGGAGGTCTGGGATATATAACTTAAATCCCATGATTGTCATTCGCGTGCAGGCAGAGAGCAGTATCTGCACCAAGGAAATGGCTGAAGTTTGGGTTCTATTTCAGTCTCGAGTGATACAAAGTCTTAGAATTTCTGTTTGTGTCTTTTTCTAGTAAGGGTGACTGTAGGGAGTACTTTCATGGTCTCCTTCTTGGAGCCGAAGTAAAAATAAAATCAGCACTGGAGATTTCACATGTATGCATCTCATCTGATTAGGCAGGGAATTCTTGAATTCTAGAATCTTGCTCTTGTAAAACGTCAGTGACAGTGACAGCTGCTTCAAAACCCTTAGTGACATTTCCTGGAACACAAACTACACTGAGTTGAAATTTCATTTGACACATTTTAGGCCTGGTGGTTTTAAATGAGGGAGAGAAAAAAACACGTTGTTAAATATTACTGCAAAATTTCACTTTGCTTAATGGGCAGTAAAATAATACAATGTGTTCAGGTGGCTCAACCTTCCGGTTTGACCATCTGGCCTGATGAAGATACTCAGTGTGTCTTGTCTTTTGCTGGCTTTCGCTCCACTATCTATTGATGAGTAGGTGACTGCCGGCATAATTAGCTCCTACTTGAAACCTGCTTAAAAGAAATGTCCTGATATCTATCCAATGATACCGAGATCAAAACAAAACACCGCAAGAGAAAAGGACTCCAATTAGTCCAGAATATTGTCCTTATTCTTATAGTTTGAAGAGATACTTCAAGAATATTGGTATTTTTTTATTTAAACAAAATGCTCAAAAGAAATAGCCACTCATTCCTTTTCCTACAACATTCTGGATAAGGCTTAGGAAGGAGCATTGACATCTCAAGGAAGAGGGCCCTGAACTATCAAAAGGGAAAATGCTACTGAAAATCTAAAATAAACTACCAAAGCAGTAAATCTGTCCTGCTTAGACCAATAGACTCTTAGAATTTCTAGAGAAGACTGACAACCAAAAATTTAAAAAATGAGTCATTGTATGGAAAACTTACAGATTCTTTTGCTGCAGAGGATGGGGCATACATATAGAAACATAGTCATTTTGAGGTTATAAGCTAAAAACATTTCTTGGTTTTCCTTTTCTCTTCTCATGATAAGAACACTTTGGCCATTTTATCTTATACTTTTGAGTTTACATGAAGATGATTTGAAGAACTAGATAGCAAATGAATAAAGGTTTTTATTTGGGACCTCTTCTCTAGGCAGTTTGATTTAAAACCACACACACACACATACACACACAGAGAAACTTAACACTTGGATATGATGGACTAATTTGACACCAAATTAGTCCCCATAAACTAACCAGCGCACACACAGACACAGATATACACACAAAAATTGAATAACATATACAAGGCAATTGTTTTTAAGTATTGGATGCCAGGCATGGAAAACCACAGAAAAAATAAACTGCTGAGGTGAGAATTTGGGGCAGCTTAAGAGCCGTATTCTCTAGGGTTTTCGCTATAGAGAAGAAAGCTGCACCTTGGCGGGTGTGTGGGCTTGGGGGTGAGAGTTTGTTTGGATAGGCATTCCTTATGAATCCTTGCTTGAAGACAGGGTGAGATTATGTGGTGGGCCATATGTAAAACTGGATGTTAACGGCATTGAGAAGAGAATAGAGATTCTAGATATCAAGCAGTGCTGGATAACACTGGAGTTTCAGCCCAGTTAGAGTGGAGAAGTCTTGTCATACCTTACATATTTTAAAATAAGATTCATTCTAGATCTGCCTTCACAGAATCTAAAAGGAAAGACTAAAACAAAATTAATGAACAGTAGGAACTTTTGGAATAATATTGGACACTTTATCAAACATGTAATTAACATCTCAGCAGCAGTGAAACTTTGAAAATTAGTGGTAGATTTTCTATATTTGTTGGAAAACACTGGTTACAGATCTATGATGCCTGATGGACTCACAACAAGAGAAATACAAAGTGACACGTAAGCACTCAGACTCAAACAGCTGAAATTAAAAAGTAAAGAACCAAAACATCTTGAAAGGAGACAAAGCAAAATACACACAGGAGAATGATAAGAATAAATGAAAGCTGATCACGTTAGAAAAAATAGAAGTAGGAAGGTGAATCATATTTTTTAAAAGGTGAAAATAGAAAAACCTGACTTCACATATTCTATATACGGAGAAAATGTCCTTCATAAACAAGGATGAACTATAGATATTTTCACAAAAATAAAGGCTGCGAGAATTGATCATCATCAAACCTGAAAGATACTCTTCAGGCTGTCATTCCAGTATCTTCCTAAATAATCTTAAAAAAAAAAATAGGTATGTGAATGAAGGAATTCAATGACACCACAGGACATAAAGTCATAAAACAAAAATGAACCGTATTTCTAATATTCACAATAAACAAAATAAAAATTTTTAATTTAAAAATTATATCATAAAAAATCCCAATATGTACAAAAACTCTATAGTAAAAATATATAGATTGCTGAAAGAAATTAAAGAAGAGTAAATAAATGGAGGATTATATCATATTCATGGATTGGACAATACAATATTATTGTCAATTTTCCTTCAAAATTGTCAATCATCCTTCAAAATTAAAGGAGAAGTAGATATTTTCTTTTCTTTTTTTTTAAACAAAGTGACATGCAGATTCAACAAAATCACAATCAAATATCAGCTTTAAAAAAAGTTGACAAGTTAATTTAATACCAATGCAAAAGATCTAGAATAGCTAAAATGACCTTGAGAAGTAAGTTGGAGTGCCTATGTTATCTGATTTTAAGACTCACTAGAAATCTATGGGCTTCCCTTGTGGCTCAGCTGGTAAAGAGTCTGCCTGCAATGCAGGAGACCTGGGTTTGATTCCTGGGTTGGGAAGATCCCCTGGAGAAGTGAAAGGCTACCCACTCCTGTATTCTGGCCTGGAGAATTCCATGGACTCTATAGACCATGGAGTTGAAGAGTTGGATGCCACTGAGTGACTTTCACTTTTTTTTAAGGGCTTCCCTGGTGGCTCAGATGGTAAAGCGTCTGTCTACAATGCGGGAGACCCGGGTTTAATCCCTGGGTTGGGAAGATCACCTGGAGAAGGAAATGGCAATCCACTCCAGTACTCTTGCCTGGAAAATCCCATGGACAGAGGAGCCTGGTAGGCTACAGCCCACGGGGTCACAAAAAGTCGGACACGACTGAACGATTCATGGATGGAGGATCCTGGTAGGCTAGTCCATGGGGTGGCAAAGAGTTGGACATGACTAAATGACTTTGTTTTCACTTTTCACTTTCATGCATTGGAGAAGGAAATGGCAACCCACTCCAGTGTTCTTGCCTGGAGAATCCCAGGGATGGGGGAGCCTCATGGGCTGCCATCTGTGGGGTCGCACAGTTGGACATGACTGAAGTGACTTAGCAGCAGCAGCAGCAGCAGCAGAGATTGATAGTAATCAAGGCAGTGTGATATTCTGCAAATATACATATTTAGTTTTAAAAACAGTATAAAATAGATAATCAAGCAACTCATGAGACATAAGTAGAATTTTAGAAAATCCTCTAATATGTCATGAACATCTTTAGAATTTGTGAATTCTGACAATGTAGGATTTGTATTCCATATGTTAAATCACTGGAATAAAAGTTTGCTCTTTTTGGGTTGAGATGAAGAAAAGACAAGTTAGAAGAGTGACCGATGGGTAGGGAAGAAGGAAGAAAATTTCCACTGTGATTTTAGTACTTTAAAAGCAGAACAAAATATAAAAGAATGGTTTGTATTATAAAAGTCAATAAACCATTATTGCAATGATCTACAAAAATAAATACACATTTAGATCAGTGGAACATAATAGACATTCCAGAAATAGACCCACACATATGGTTAATGTATTTTCAGCAAAGGTACTAATATAGTTCTACACAGAAGGAAAATGTTATTTATTCCTATGGGAAGAAAATGAACCTTAACCATGCCCTCACACCATGTAAAAAGATTAATTCAGAATAGAACATGGACTTAAAATCAAAGCTAAGCAACAAAATCAAGCATTATGGTGAGTCATGATATAAGACAGTATATATTATATGATTTCATTTATATAAAATGGGCGCCCAGCAAAACAACAGGCTAAATATTCAGTGGAGACAGAATTTAGAGTAGCAGTTCCCTTTGGGGGTAGACACTGACTGGAAAAGGACGTCGGGATTTTCTGAAATGATGGGAAATATTTTTTATCCTGATTTTGCTGGTGGTTGCTTAGATTTATATATTTTTCAAAGCTCACTAAATTGAATATTTCAAATACAGGCTTTTTATTGTTTGTAAATTGCATCTCAAAAGTGTTGACTGATGGCTCAGATGGTAAAGAATCTGCTTTCAATGCAGGAGACCTGGGTTTGATCCCTGGGTTGGGAAGATCCCCTGGAGAAGGGATTGGCTACCACTCCATATTTTTGCCTGGAGAATTCCATGGACAGAGAAGCCCAGTGGGCTACAGTCCACGGGGTTGCTAAGAGTTAGACAGGACAGAGTGACTTAACACTTTCAATGTTGATTTCAAAATGTGGTTTAGAATGTTTCTTGTGGAGGAATATCAGAGGACTTTCTTTCCACAAAGCTTTTTGACACTTCTAAGTTCATCCTATATTGACAGCAGAATTCATTGAGATCATTGAGCTGAATTCTGTGTTCAGTGTAGTTTTCCCAACACACCGTCAATGACTATTAACAAAATGATAGATAGGAAGATAGATAGACTGATTCACAGTGGATTGCTGTTAGAAAAAAACATTGTGAAGAAACCAGTGGCACTGGATTTATTTGCTAGAAATTATTGATAGGCATTTCTGCTGACCCAGTGCTATGAAATGCAGTTCAATACTTTTTATTAGAGGTTTTCTATGGATCCTCTTTGGTGGAAACATAAAAGAGAGATAATTATGTTTTAGAAATGCCAATAAAAATATAGCCATAACATAGAGTTATACTGTGACTGTAATTATTGTACAGCAGTATGAAAAATGGCCGTTCAAAGCTAATTTGATACCACAAGAAACTGTGGAGGCAAAATACATTCTAGTTGGTGATATGATATGTAGCAAAGAAGGGGAGCAGACTGGGAGTGGCTTGAGGGATTGATCAATTCCCGATAGTGTTGATATTGTCCTTTTTGTTCAGTGACTTCAACTTTACCACTCACCTATTGTTTCCAAATGACTGAAATGAATCTGGACATGGGATCATGGTGACTGAAATTGTCCTGTGGTCAGCGGCTGGGCTGTTTGCACTTGAATGTCAATTCAATTCCCACCAAGGCTTAGGGAGATGTGGATTTAATGACGGATGCTTCATCTTGGGAACAGACAATGGCAAATGACAGTAACAAATAGCCAATAAAAGTTCAGTTTGAAAGGTTTCCATTCGCAGAGGGAAAGAAGGAAAAAAAGCAGGTTGTTTTTGTTTATTATTTGAACTGTGGTCAGGTCTCCAAGTGTAAGACAGTGCAGAGTTCTGTAGCTGTAAATGACTGGTGCCAAGTGACTCTCAGAAAGCATGGATTTAGGCTGGCTTCAGTAAGGGAGAAGGCCAGATGTTGACTTTGCAGATTATTTGCCTCATCTCAAACTCTGAAGCCCAGAAAGCTGGCCAGGATTGCTTTAGAAGAATGGCTTGCAGCTGAGATTTTTCTGGCAATCAATATTGCAGTTCATGTCACCATTTGGACTAATGCTGAATGTGGACAGAGAAGCTGCTCAGATGAAGGAAGATGAAAAAATGCAGTCTTGTAATGAATAATTCTTCAAAGGCACATGCTTGCCCCTCAGTGGGGTATGAATATTTTCACAACTGTTTCTTGGTCAATTTTCAGGGGGATAAAGGTTAGGTATATGGAGATGTGATCTGAGCTTTGCCTTGGAGCTTGTTTCTCTACATTGTCTCTTGGACCAGATTCCTATGAATATATTACTATGTGTTTTGAGAGAAAGGCTATCAGGGTGAGTAAATATGAGAAAGCCAACCTGTGCTCCTCTTTTTGGCCTGTTGTAAAATAAGTTGGCAAGAAGGCTCTCTTTCAGAAGTCCTGTAGTAGAGAAATCTGTTTCCTTA
Source organism: Nanger dama (assembly GCA_917880005.1). Lineage (NCBI taxonomy): Eukaryota > Metazoa > Chordata > Mammalia > Artiodactyla > Bovidae > Nanger > Nanger dama. The sequence continues at coordinate 16,037,981 of CAKJTW010000026.1, forward strand.
ACTCTTGTCACCCTTCCTGAAGGCCCCAGGGTCTCTGATGCTTGTTTACCTAACATCTGTGCTCTTTAGTTTCTTAACCTTCCAATCTCTAGTGATCTTTTTTTCTGTTTGTCCTCATTTTCTCATGCCTAAACTCTTTGATTCCCTATTTCAAGCATATTGTTCTCTGACCATCACCTCCTAGCCTCCCAATTTGCCTGCTTCAGAACTTTGACTCCAAAAATTGTGAATGAGGCTGTATTATTAGCAGTACAATGGGGGGCTTGAGACCTGGTCTGTTAAGCTTCAAATTCCAGCACTGAACAGCAGTGGTTGTGTATACAAATTCTTAGTCTCTCTTTCCTTCAGTTTACTCCCTGATAGCTCAGTTGGTAAAGAATCTGCTTGCAATGCAGGAGACCCTGGTTTGATTCCTGGGTTGGGAAGATCCACTGGAGAAGGGATAGGCTACCCACTCCAGTATTCTTAGGCTTCCCTGGTGGCTCAGTTGGTAAAGAATCCGCCTGCAGTGTGGGAGATCTGGGTTCAATCCCTGGGTTGGGAAGATGCCCTGGAGAAGGGAAAGGCTACCCAACCAGTATTCTGGCCTGGAGAATTCCATGGATTATTTATCCATGAGTCATAAAGTGTTGGACATGACTAAGCGACTTTCACTTTCACTTTCAAGAGGTAAACAATAATAATAACTACCTCTCAGGGTTACTGAAACAATTCAGTATGTTAATTCATATAAAATGCTTCAAACAGTGCCAGGCATGTGTCATTTGCTCAGCAAATGTGGAGGCCACCTCAAGTTCTCCAGTTCATGGAGGTAGCTAATACTTCTCCCTCTCCGCAGCCTTACTCTTGTATGTCCATAGTTTAGTTCTTAATAGTGTAAATTGCATTGTCCATCTTTGTAATTATTTCTTTCCAAACACCTTAATCCCTTTGTTCTATTATCCCTAATATGTATGTGTGCGTATATAGCAAAGCTCCAAGCAGGTTAGAACCAAACACCAACTTTATGACTTCACGTGAACAAGGCAGACTGCTGGTGGAAACCACCAAGAGTGCTGACTCTATTCAGTTGCAATTCATGAATTAACATCTCTAACGAATCCATAACACCACTTGGCAATCTAACCGCACTTTCTTGTTTCCAAATTATCTATTTCATACGTGTTTTCTTCTTCTCTTACCCTCACTGCCATCATAGACTATTCCTTAGCTGATAACTTCACTTCATGGATCACTGAGAAAGCAGAATCAACATGGGGGAATTGTATCTTCTTTTTCACTACCAAATCCATTGCTTCACTTGCCTCTGTACTTACACTGACTCTTTTCTATTCTCAAGATTGAGAGGCCAATTTGGCATGTCAGCCTGATTGAATCCCCTCTAGTCTCCTTAGGCACTTGGAACCATAATAGTTCCCTGTCTTTGCTATATCATCAATTTCTCTTTCTCCCTCTCACATAATTGTCATCATGGAAATAGCCTAGTGTTTCTTCTTTAATGCACAATTAAAAAAAAACTTCTTACAAAGCCCCAGATGGATTTCCTGGTGACTTCTACTAAATATTAAAGGAAGAATTATACTAATTCTCTTTCAGAAGATAGTAGGATAGGTAACACTTCCTAACTCATTCTAAGAGTCTAGCATTACCCTAATATTAAAACTGGAAAAAGACATTAAAAGAAAGTAAACTACAGTCTAATATCTCTCAAGAATATAGATGCAAAGATCCTCAACAAAATATTAGCAAATCCCATCCAACAATGTGTAAAAAAATTATACACCAGAGTTCAGTTCAGTTCAGTCACTCGGTCGTGTCTGACTCTTAGAGAGCCCATGAATCTCAGCACGCCAGGCCTACCTGTCCATCACCAACTCCCGGAGTTCACTCAGACTCACGTCCATCGTGTCTGTGATGCCATCCAGCCATCTCATCCTCGGTTGTCCCCTTCTCCTCCTGCCCCCAATCCTCCCAGCATCAGAGTCTTTTCCAATGAGTCAACTCTTCGCATGAGGGGACCAAAGTATGGAGTTTCAGTTTTAGCATCATTCCTTCCAAAGAAATCCCAGAATTGATCCTCAGAATGGACTGGTTGGATCTCCTTACAGTTCAAGAGACTCTCAAGAGTCTTCTCCAACACCACAGTTCAAAAGCATCAGTTCTTCAGTGCTCAGCCTTCTTCACAGTCCAACTCTCACAACCATACACAACCACAGGAAAAACAATAGCCTTGACTAGACGGACCTTAGTTGGCAAAGTAATGTCTCTGCTTTTGAATATACTATCTAGGTTGGTCATAACTTTCCTTCCAAGGACTAAGCGTCTTTTAATTTCATGGCTGCAGTCACCATCTGCAGTGATTTTAGAGCCCCCAAAATAAAGTCTGACACTGTGTCCACTGTTTCCCCATCTATTTCCAATGAAGTGATGGGACCGGATGCTATGATCTTCATTTTCTGAATGTTGAACATTAAGCCAACTTTTTCACTCTCCACTTTCACTTTCATCAAGAGGCTTTTTAGTTCCTCTTCACTTTCTGCCATAAGGGTGGTGTCATCTGCATATCTGAGGTTACTGATATTTCTCCTGGCAATCTTGACTCCAGCTTGTATTTCTTCCAGTCCAGCGTTTCTCATGATGTACTCTGCATAGAAGTTAAATAAGCAGGGTAACAATATACAGCCTTGACGCACTCCTTTTCCTATTTGGAACCAGTCTGTTGTTCCATGTCCAGTTCTAACTGTTGCTTCCTGGTCTGCATACAGATTTCTCAAGAGGCAGGTTAGGTGGTCTGGTATTCCCATCTCTTTCACAATTTTCCAGTTTATTGTGATCCACACAGTCAAAGGCTTTGGCATAGTCTATAAAGCAGAAATAGATGTTTTTCTGGAACTCTCTTGCTTTTTCCATGATCCAGCAGATGTTGGCAATTTGATCTCTGGTTCCTCTGCCTTTTCTAAAACCAGCTTGAACATCAGGAAATTCACGGTTCAGTATTGCTGAAGCCTGGCTTGGAGAATTTTGAGCATTACTTTACTAGCATGGGAGATGAGTGCAATTGTGCAGTAGTTTGGGCATTCTTTGGCATTGCCTTTCTTTGGAACTGGAATGAAAACTGACCTTTTCCAGTCCTGCACTGCTGAGTTTTCCAAATTTGCTGGCATATTGAGTGCAGCACTTTCACAGCATCATCTTTCAGGATTTGAAAGAGCTCCACTGGAATTCCATCACCTCCACTAGCTTTGTTCGTAGTGATGCTTTCCAAGGCCCCCTTGACTTCACATTCTAAGATGTCTGGCTCTAGATGAGTGATCACACCGTCATGATTATCTGGGACATGAAGATCTTTTTGTACAGTTCTTCTGTGTATTCTTGCCACCTCTTCTTAATATCTTTTGCTTCTGTTAGGTCCAGACCATTTCTGTCTTTTTCTGCTTCTGTTAGGTCCAGGCCATTTCTGTCCTTTATCGAGCCCATCTTTACATGAAATGTTCCCTTGGTGTCTCTAATTTTCTTGAAGGGATCTCTAGTCTTTCCCATTCTGTTGTTTTCCTCTATTACTTTGCATTGATCGCTGAGGAAGGCTTTCTTATCTCTTCTTGCTATTCTTTGGAACTCTGCATTCAGATGCTTATCCTTCCTTTTCTCCTTTGCTTTTCACCTCTCTTCTTTTTACAGCTATTTGTAAGGCCTCCCCAGACAGCTATTTTGCTTTTTTGCATTTCTTTTCCATGGGGATGGTCTTGATCCCTATCTCCTGTGCAACGTCACAAATCTCATTTCATAGTTCATCAGGAACTCTGTCAGATCTAGGCCCTTAAATCTATTTCTCACTTCCACTGTATAATCATAAGGGATTTGATTTACGTCAAACCTGAATGGTCTTGCGGTTTTCCCTACTTTCTTCAATTTGAATCTGAATTTAGTAATAAGGAATTCATTATCTGAACCACAGTCAGCTCCTGGTCTTGTTTTTGTTGACTGTATAGAGCTTCTCCATCTTTGGCTGCACAGAATATAATCAGTCTGATTTTGGTGTCGACCGTCTGGTGATGTCCATGTGTAGAGTCTTGTCTTGTGTTGTTGGAAGAGGGTGTTTGCTATGACCAGTACATTTTCTTGGCAAAACTCTGTCTTTGCCCTGCTTCATTCTGCATTCCAAGGCCAAATTTGCCTGTTACTACAGGTGTTTCTTAACTTTCTACTTTTGCATTCCAGTCCCCTATAATGAAAAGGACATCTTTTTTGGGTGTTAGTTCTAAAAGGCCTTGTAGGTCTTCATAAAACCGTTCAACCTCAGCTTCTTCAGCATTACTGGCTGGGGCATAGACTTGGATAACTGTGATATTGAATGGTTTGCCTTGGAGACGAACAGAGATCACTCTGTTGTTTTTGAGATTGCATCCAAGTACTGCATTTCAGACTCTTTTGTTGACCATGATGGCTACTCCATTTCTTCTGAGGGATTCCTGCCTGTAGTAGTAGATATAATGGTCATCTGAGTTAAATTCACCAATTCCAGTCCATTTTAATTCGCTGATTCCTAGAATGTCGACGTTCACACTTGCCCTCTCTTGTTTGACCACTTCCAACATGCCTTGATTCATGGACCTGACATTCCAGGTTCCTATGCAATATTGCTCTTTACAGCATCAGATCTTGCTTCTATCACCAGTCACATGCACAACTGGGTATTGTTTTTGCTTTCGCTTCATCTCTTCATTCTTTCCAGAGTTATTTCTCCAGTGATCTCCAGTATCATATTGGGTACCTACTGACCTAGGGAGTTCCTCTTTCAGTATCCTCTCATTTTGCCTTTTCATAGTGTTCATGGGGTTCTCAAGGCAAGAATACCGAAGTAGTTTGCCATTCCCTTCTCCAGTGGACCACATTCTGTCAGACCTCTCCACCATGACCCGCCTTTTCTTGGGTTGCCCTGCAGGCATGGCTTGGTTTCATTGAGTTAGACAAGGCTGTGGTCCTAGTGTGATTAGACTGACTAGTTTTCTGTGAGTATGGTTTCAGTGTGTCTGCCCTCTGATGCCCTCTTGTAATACCTACTATCTTACTTGGGTTTCTCTTACCTTGGGCGTTGTGTTTCTCTTCACGGCTGTTCCAGCAAAGTGCAGCCACTGCTCCTTCCATTGGACAATGGGTATCTCCTTACCGCCACCCTTCCATACCTTCATCATGGTATGGCTCCTCTATGTCCTCCTGTGCCCGGCGTAGCCACTGCTCCTCGGGTGCTCCTCCCGGCCGCAGCCCTGGCCTCGGGTGCAAGGTGGCTTCTCCTGGCCATCCCTGACCTCGGACACGGGGTGTCTCCTCCTGGCTGCTGCTGACCTCAGACGTGGGGTAGCTCCTCTCATCCGCCACCCCTGACCTCCAACAAAGGGTGTCTCCTCCCAGCCGCCACTGACCTCGGACGCTGCGACCTGGTGCACTAAGCATGGCTGAGAGGAGTTACCCCACGTCCGAGGTCAGGGGCAGTGGCCGAGAGTGCCAGGCTGCAACTGTGCCAGAATGGCCAAGAGAAGCTAACCAAGTCCGAAGTCAGGGGTGGCTGCTGGGAGGAACTACCCCACGTCCGAGGTCAGTGGCGGCTGAGAGGAGATGCCCCGCGTCCAATATACCCACAACCAAGTGGAATTTATCCCAGGGATACAAGACTTTCAACTTTGGAAAAATCAGTTAATGTATCCAATCATATCAACAGACTAATGAGAAAGAGTCACATGGTCATAACAATAGATGCAGAAAAAGCATTTAAATAAAATCCAGACCTATTCATGATAAAGATTTTCAGATCAACTATACTTGAATAAAATTAAAATATTAATAAAGGCTTTCAGTAAATTAGGAATAGGGATGAACTTCTTCAAGCTGATAGAGTATCTACAAAGAAATCTACAGCTAACACTATACTTAATGGTGAAAAACTTGAAGATTTCCCATTAAGATCTGGTACAAAGCAAGCTTGTCCCTAAATCATATTGTAAGCCCTTGCTAATGCAATCAGATAAGACAACAAAGCAAAGGAAGAAAAGCAACAACAATGATATATCATTACATACCTATTAGAATGGCCAAAATCCAAACACTGACACCAGCAAATGCTGACAAGGGAGGGATTAGCATGCACTCTCTTTCACTGCTGGTAGAAATGCAAACTAGTAAAGCCACTATAGAAGATAGTGTGGAGTTCTTAGAAAACTAAACATCTACCATAGGATCCAGCAAATCGTGCTGCTTGTAGTTACCTAAAGGGATTGAAAATGTATGTCCAAACAAAAAACCTACACATGGATATTTATAGTAGCTTTATTCACTACTGGCAGAAAAGTGGAAGCAACCAAGATGCACTTCAGTAGGTGAATGGATAAATAAAAACTGGTACATCTATTCAATGAAATGGGTTTAGCATTAGAAAGAAGTGAGCAGTAAAGAGCAATATTGCATAGGAACCTGGAATTTCAGGTCCATGAATCTAGGCAAATTGGAAGTGGTCAAACAGGAGATAGCAAGGGTGAACGTCGACATTCTAGGAATCAGCGAACTAAAATGGACTGGAACAGGTGAATTTAACTCAGATGACCATTATATCTACTACTACAGGCAGGAATCCCTCAGAAGAAATGGAGTAGCCATCATGGTCAACAAAAGAGTCTGAAATGCAGTACTTGGATGCAATCTCAAAAACAACAGAGTGATCTCTGTTCGTCTCCAAGGCAAACCATTCAATATCACAGTTATCCAAGTCTATGCCCCAGCCAGTAATGCTGAAGAAGCTGAGGTTGAACGGTTTTATGAAGACCTACAAGGCCTTTTAGAACTAACACCCAAAAAAGATGTCCTTTTCATTATAGGGGACTGGAATGCAAAAGTAGAAAGTTAAGAAACACCTGTAGTAACAGGCAAATTTGGCCTTGGAATGCAGAATGAAGCAGGGCAAAGACTAATAGAGTTTTGCCAAGAAAATGTACTGGTCATAGCAAACACCCTCTTCCAACAACACAAGACAAGACTCTACACATGGACATCACCAGACGGTCGACACCAAAATCAGACTGATTATATTCTGTGCAGCCAAAGATGGAGAAGCTCTATACAGTCAACAGAAACAAGACCAGGAGCTGACTGAGACTCAGATCATAAATTCCTTATTACCAAATTCAGACTCAAATTGAAGAAAGTAGGGAAAACCGCAAGACCATTTAGGTATGACATAAATCAAATCTCTTATGATTATACAGTGGAAGTGAGAAATAGATTTAAGGGCCTAGATCTGATAGATAGAGTTCCTGATGAACCATGGAATGAGGTTAGTGACATTGTACAGGAGACAGGGATCAAGACCATCCCCATGGAAAAGAAATGCAAAAAGCAAGATAGCTGTCTGGGGAGGCCTTACAAATAGCTGTAAAAAGAAGAGAGGGGAAAAGCAAAGGAAAAAGGAAAGATATAAGCATCTGAATGCAGAGTTCCAAAGAATAGCAAGAAGAGATAAGAAAGCCTTCCTCAGCGATCAATGCAAAGTAATAGAGGAAAACAACAGAATGGGAAAGACTGGAGATCTCTTCAAGAAAATAGAGACACCAAGGGAACATTTCATGTAAAGATGGGCTCGATAAAGGACAGAAATGGCCTGGACCTAACAGAAGCAAAAGATATTAAGAAGAGGTGGCAAGAATACACTGAAGAACTGTACAAAAAGATCTCCAAGACCCAGATAATCATGACGGTGTGATCACTCATCTAGAGCCAGACATCTTAAAATGTGAAGTCAAGTGGGCCTTGGAAAGCATCACTACGAACAAAGCTAGTGGAGGTGATGGAATTCCAGTGGAGCTCTTTCAAATCCTGAAAGATGATGCTGTGAAAGTGCTGCACTCAATATACCAGCAAATTTGGAAAACTCAGCAGTGCAGGACTGGAAAAGGTCAGTTTTCATTCCAGTTCCAAAAAAGGCAATGCCAAAGAATGCCCAAACTACTGCACAATTGCACTCATCTCCCATGCTAGTAAAGTAATGCTCAAAATTCTCCAAGCCAGGCTTCAGCAATACTGAACCGTGAATTTCCTGATGTTCAAGCTGGTTTTAGAAAAGGCAGAGGAACCAGAGATCAAATTGCCAACATCTGCTGGATCATGGAAAAAGCAAGAGAGTTCCAGAAAAACATCTATTTCTGCTTTATAGACTATGCCAAAGCCTTTGACTGTGTGGATCACAATTAGCTGGAAAATTGTGAAAGAGGTGGGAATACCAGACCACCTAACCTGCCTCTTGAGAAATCTGTATGCAGACCAGGAAGCAACAGTTAGAACTGGACATGGAACAACAGACTGGTTCCAAATAGGAAAAGGAGTGCGTCAAGGCTCTATATTGTCACCCTGCTTACTTAACTTCTATGCAGAGTACATCATGAAAAACGCTGGACTAGAAGAAATACAAGCTGGAGTCAAGATTGCCAGGAGAAATATCAGTAACCTCAGATATGCAGATGATACCACCCTTATGGCAGAAAGTGAAGAGGAAATAAAAAGCCTCTTGATGAAAGTGAAAGAGGAAAGCGAAAAAATTGGCTTAAAGCTCAACATTCAGAAAACGAAGATCATGGCATCCGGTCTCATCACTTCATGGGAAATAGATGGGGAAACAGTGGACACTGTGTCAGACTTTATATTTTTGGGCTCTAAAATCACTGCAGATGGTGACTGCAGCCATGAAATTAAAAGACACTTACCCTTGGAAGAAAAGTTATGACTAACCTAGATAGTATATTCAAAAGCAGAGACATTACTTTGCCAACTAAGGTCCGTCTAGTCAAGGCTATGGTTTTCCTGTGGTCACGTATGGATGTGAGAGGTGGACTGTGAAGAAGGCTGAGTGCTGAAGAATTGATGCTTTTGAACTGTGGTGTTGGAGAAGACTCTTGAGAGTCCCTTGGACTCTAAGAAGATCCAACCAGTGCATTCTGAAGGAGATCAGCCCTGGGTGTTCTTTGGAAGGAATGATGCTAAAGCTGAAACTCCAGTACTTTGGTCCCCTCATGCGAAGAGTTGACTCATTGGAAAAGACTCTGATGCTGGGAGGATTGGGGGCAGGAGGAGTAGGGGGATGACCGAGGGTGAGAGGGCTGGATGGCATCACGGTCTCGATGGACGTAAGTCTGAGTGAACTCCGAGAGATGGTAATGTACAGGGAGGCCTGGCATGCTGCGATTCATGGGGTCGCAAAAGTTGGACATGACTGAGCAACTGAAGTGAACTGAACTGAACTAGGGTAAACTATGGCCTTTGGGCAATTATGATGTGTCATTGTATGCTTATCCGTTGTAACAAATGCATTACTCTGGCAGTAGGGGAAGGAGGTGGAATGTTGAAGATGGGGGAGGCTATGCATTGAGGGGATAGGTGTATTTGGGAAATCTCTGTACCTTGTTTTTAATTTTATTGTGAGTCAAAATTTTCTCTGTAAAAAGTCGTTAAAAAGAAAAACCCAAACGTCCTTTATCTACATTTTCTGCTAGCTACTGTCCTATTTGTTTTCTTTCACAGTACAACTGTTTTGTAACCTGTATTATGAAAACTTTCATATATATATATATATATATATACATATATATATATATATATATGAACTACAAAATGAACCTGTGTGTACTCTCCATACATACTTAAAAATTTAAAACTTTTGGTCATATTTTCATTATTTTTGCTTTAACACTTTAAAACAAATATCAGACCTTATGACATTTCACTTATAAATATTTTAGGGTATCTCTTAAGTGCATTTTCTTACATAACCGTGATTACATCATCATACCTAATAGAATGAACAAAAATTCCTTACTCTCAACTAATATCCAGCTTAGATTCATATTTCCTCAATTATTGCCCAAATAGCTTATGTTGGTTTAGTTGAAAAACAATTTAAGCAAGGTTCCTACATTGCATTTGATTTTTATCTTTTAAATAAAATTCAGTCTTAAATAAGTTCAGTCTAGAACATATATTGTTTTCCTATGCTATGGTTGGTTGTCCTGTAAAATGCCCCATGCATGTGTGCATGCTAAGTCTCTTCAGTTGGTTCTGACTCTTTCTGACGCTATGGACCATAGCATGCCAGGCTCCCCTGTCCATGGGATCCTCCAGCCCCATGCAGTGTAATTCCTAAGAGAACTCCACTTCCTCATCTGTCTTTTTCCCTCGAACTCTCCCAGTTGGGTTTCCTGCTCCCACATCCTATGACAACAACTCATGTGATGCACATGTTACCACTGCCAACTGGCATGTCTCTTTTCTCACTTTTCTTGGTGTCTCAGCATCATTTGACAGCTGACCTTCCCTGCTTCTTGAAACTCTGTCTTCTCTTGGCTTCTGGGATCCATATTCTCCTATATTTCCTCCCCTCTCAGGCATAGCTCTTCCTCAGTCTCTCTCTCTCTTTTTTATTTTTGCTGTGACTGACCTCTACATATTGGAGTGGCCACTATTTAGAGCTTCAGCCTGGGTCTCTTCTTTTCTACTGCCTTGTGTGCTTACCTAATCTCTTGTTGCTGTTCAGTTTCTCAGTCATGTCTGGCTCTTTGTAACCCCATGAACTTTAGCACGCCAGGCTTCCCTGTCATCGCCACCTCCCGGAGCTTGACTCATGTCCATCGAGTCAGTGATGCCATCCAGCCATCTCTTCCTCTGTCCCCTTCTCCTCCTGCCCCCAATCCCTCCCAGCATCAGAGTCTTTTCCAATGAGTCAACTCTTCCCATGAGGTGGCCAAAGTACTGGAGTTTCAGCTTTAGCATCATTCCTTCCAAAGAAATCCCAGGGCTGATCTCCTTCAGAATGGACTGGTTGGATCTCCTTGCAGTCCAAGGGACTCTCAAGAGTCTTCTCCAACACCACAGTTCAAAAGCATCAGTTCTTCAGTGCTCAGCCTTCTTCACGGTCTAACTCTCACATCCATACATAACCACTGGAAAAACCATAGTCTTGACTAGACAGACTTTAGTTGGCAAAGTAATGTCTCTGCTTTTGAATATGCTACCTAGGTTGGTCATAACTTTCCTTCCAAGGAGTAAGCGTCTTTTAATTTCATGGCTGCAGTCACCATCTGCAGTGATTTTGGAATTCAAAAAAATAAAGTCTGACGCTGTATCCACTGTTTCCCCATCTATTTCCCATAAAGTGATGGCCCGGATGCCATGATCTTCATTTTCTGAATGTTGAGCTTTAAGCCAACTTTTTCACTCTCCTCTTTCACTTTCATCAAGAGATTCTTTAGTTCCTCTTCACTTTCTGCCATAAGGGTGGTATCATCTGCATATCTGAGGTTATTGATATTTCTCCTGGCAATCTTGATTCTAGCTTGTGTTTCTTCCAGCCCAGCGTTTCTCACGATGTACTCTGCATATAAGTTAAGTAAGCAGGGTGACAATATACAGCCTTGACGTACTCCTTTTCCTATTTGGAACCAGTCTGTTGTTCCATGTCCAGTTCTAACTGTTGCTTCCTGACCTGCATACAGATTTCTCAAGAGGCAGGTCAGGTGGTCTGGTATTCCCTTAGGTTTTTAGGTAGTGAGAAATGTGCTAGATTCTATGGGAGATGTCAAGAGATGTAAGAAATGTGACTGTCCTTTGGGGTTCACACCCTTGAGATAAGAGTCTGAGAGAGCAGAATTTGCTAAATGCTGCAAAGGCAGCTCACAGTAGAGTCATACGGGGGAATAACAGAGATTTTATTTAAAGTTCCGGGCAGATTAAATGATGGATCAAGGTGAATGTGTGTGAACTTGTTAGGTGGGAAAGGGGACGGTTGAAGAGAGAAAGTATTTCATGAGTGGGAATAATGTAGAGTACAGAGGTAGGAAAAACTACAGAGAATCTGCAAGACAGTGATATCCTAGGGGCAGGCGAGGAAGTGGGGTGGTTGAAGCCTGAGTCACAGGACAGACAGAGGGTGCAATTCAGGAAGGAGAAGTTTATAAAGGAGGAAGTTTATAAAGAGGTGGGATTTCAACCTTGAAAACTTTACAGGTTGGAAGGAAGAGTTGAGCTTTTATTCCATTTACAGTTGAGAATCACTATAGGGCACAGAGCTGACCACTTTGGAGGCTCTGCAGGTGCATCTGTGTGGTGCTTGAAGGCGTAGATCTTGATGGGACCATATCCTCTTTGGGACCTCTTACAGTTATGCTAAGACAAGTGTGTATAGTAGCTGGGAGATGCTATGGATATTCGTTTTGCTTTTAGTTTCTTTACCCAAGTATCTTCCTTGATAGTTTCTATAGAATTTGCTGGTCTGCTAGGTGGCCAGTCTTTGTAGAGAGACAATGATTTCTGAATGTTCTACATTAAGTCTAACGCAAGGTTTTTTCTCTTAAAATACTGCACATTTTAGCATGTCTTGTCTAAAAAAAAACATTTTATTCATTTATTTTTGGCTGTGCTGGGTTGTCATCGCTGCATGGGGTTTTCTCTAGTTGCAGGTGGTAGGGGCTAATCTCGAGTTGCAGTGCTCAGGCTTCTCTTGTTGTGGACCATTGGCTGCAGGGTGAGCAGGCATCAATAGAAATGGGCTCAGTAGGTGTGGCTCCTGGGCTCTAGAAAACAGGCCCATTAGGTGCAGTACTTGGGCTTAGTTGTCCCGTGGCATGTGGCTTCTTCCCAGATCAGGGATTGAACTAATGTCTCCTGCACTGGCAGATGAATTCTTTACCACTGAGCCATCAGGAAAGCCCCTTACAATGTCTTTTATCAAGATATTTTCCCATTTCATTTAGCTTATGCTTTCCAATTTCTCTTTTTATATTTTTAATGTTCTTTCTCAAGACTTTCTCAAGCATAATACAAAAGCTTTTATATACACATATTTGGTATGTATTATATATATATATATATATATATAAAAAGAAAATTTGTGAATTTTTGCCTAACCAAAAATTTTTTTCCCTAAAAACATGATACTGTAAAAGTGCTGCACTCAGTATCCCAGCAAATTTGGAAAACTCAGCAGTGGCCACAGGACTGGAAAAGCTCAGTTCCCATTCCAATCCCAAAGAAAGGCAATGCCAAAGAATGTTCCAACTACCACATAATTGTACTCATTGCACACACTAGCAAAGTGATGCTCCAAAATTCTCCAAGCCAGGCTTCAATAGTACATGAACTGTGAACTTCCACATGTTCAAGTTGGATTGTGAAAAGGCAGAGGAACCAGAGATCAAATTGCCAAAATCCACTGGATTATTGAAAAAGCCAAAGAGTTCCAGAAAAACATCTACTTCTGCTTTATTGACTATGCCAAAGCCTTTGACTCTATATCACAACACACGGTGGAAAATTCCAAAAGAGATGGGAATACCAGACTACCTTACTTGCCTCCTCAGAAATCTGTATTCAGATCAAGAAGCAACAGTTAGAACTGGACATGGAACAACAGACTGGTTCCAAATCGGGAAAGGAGGACGTCAAGGCTGTATTCTGTCACCCTGCTTATTTAACATATATGCAGAGTACATCATGATAAATGTTGGGCTGGATGAAGCATAAGCTGTAATCAAGATTGCTGGGAGAAACCTCACATATGCAGATGACACCACCCTTACGGCAGAAAGTGAAGAAGAACTAAAGAGCCTCTTGATGAATGTGAAAGAAGAGAGTGAAAAAGCTGGCTTAAAACTCAGCATTCAGAAAACTAAGATCGTGGCATCTGGTCCCATCATTTCATGGCAAATAGATGGGGAAACAATGGAAATAGTGAGATGACAGGCTTTATTTTCTTGGGCTCCAAAATCACTGCAGATGGTGACTGAAGCCGTGAAATTAAAAGACACTTGCTGCTTGGAAAAAAGCTATGACCAACCTGACAGCATATTAAAAAGCAGAGGCATTACTTTGCCAACAAAGTTCCATCTAGTCAAGGCTCTAGTTTTTCCAGTAGTCATATATGCATGTGAGAGTTGGACCATAAAGAAAGCTAACAGCTGAAGAATTGATGCTTTTGAACTGTGGTATTGGAGAAGACTCTTGAGAGTCCTTTGGACTGCAAGGAGATCCAACCAGTCCATCCTAAAGGAGATCAGTCTTGGGTGTTCATTGGAAGGATTGATGCTGAAGCTGAAACTCCAATACTTTGGCCACCTGGTGGGAAGAACTAACTCATTGGAAAAGACTCTGATGCAGGGAAAGATTGAAGGTGGGAGAAGAAGGGAATGACAGAGGATGAGGTGGTTGGCTGGTGTCATCGACACAATGGCCATGAGTTTGAGTAGGTTCTGGGAGTTGGTAATGGACAGGGAAGCCTGGCATGCTGCAGTCCATGGGGTTACAAAGAGTCAGACATGACTGATCAGTTGAATTGAAGGAGAAGGGTAGATTTGCTCTCTTGTTTATTTTAAAGATCTCTTTTCTGGAAGTTCAGTTCAGTTCAGTCAAATTAAACTCTCATCAAAGATACTTGACTGGAAATCTCACTCCCAGGACAGAGCCTGCTAAGGGGAACCCTTGATCCCTAATTGTCTGGATTCCAACTCTAAAGTGTTTATTTCTGTTTTGGACTATGAGCATGTTCCTTTAAGAAGTGGGTCAGGCGTAGAACACTCAAAGGCTCAAATAAGTGACTGAACCAGAATAACCATGAAATCAGGTCATTAAGTCACTGTGACACCACAGCAGGCCAGAAGCAGCAATTTTGTAAATTAATACCTGGAGATGAGCTGAGATGGGTTAAAAGCATTGATGTGATCTGATCTAAAGTGGGAAAATGAAGTCGTGTTCAGGACTCCAAGAAGAAGTAAGACCTCTAGACTCAAAACCATCCTAGGGGCAGGCATGGGTCTGACATATTTCTCAAAGGTGTTGGGTGGATGTTGGCTAGTTCTTTTGGCTTAATGGATGAAAGAATTTCAAGAGAGAAGGCTAGAAATTTTCTACTTATGAGAAGCCATGTGTTTAAAAGTACAGAATTGAAAGACATCTATGTCTGGGTGTGCTGTGGATGGTGGGTGTCCCTGCGCATTTTGTGTAAATGCTCCATGCTTCAGTCTCCTATCCCCAAGGAAAGGAGAAACATGCTGACCTTGCAAGTCTTAATGCTACGAAGTTTTATTTATTTTTTCCCTTTGTAAATATAAGCTCCACAAGGATGGGGACTTGGCGTGATTTATGCAGTGTTATATCACCACAGCCCAGAACAATTAACATTGCCTATAGTTATGTTGAATGAATAAATAAATGTATAAATAGGGTTATCACAAGAAACTGTGGAAAATTCTTAAAAGATGAGAATACCAAACCACCTGACCTGCTTCCTGAGAAATCTGTATTCAGGCCAAGAAGCAACAGTTAGAACTGGACATGGAACAACAGACTGGTTCCAAATCGGGAAAGTAATATGTCAAGGCTGTGTACTGTCACCCTATTTATTTAACTTGTATGCAGAGTACATCATGAGAAATGCTGGGCTGGATGAAGCACAAGCTGGAATCAAGATTGCCAGGAGAAAAGCCAGGAGAAATATGAATAATCTCAGATATGCAGATGACACCACCCTTATAGCAGAAAGTGAAGAAGACCTAAAGAACCACTTGATGAAAATGAGAAAGGAAAGTGAAAAAGTTGGCTTAAAACTCAACATTCAGAACACTAAGGTCATGGCATCTGGTCCCATCACTTCATAGCAAATAGATGGGGAAACAATGGAAACAGTGACAGACTTTATTTTTTGGACTCCAAAATCACTGCAGATGGTGACTGCAGCCATGAAATTTTTTCCTTGGAAGAAAAGCTATGACTAAACTAGAGAGCATGTTAAAAAGCAGAGATGTGACTTTGCCAACAAAGTTCCATCTAGTCAAAGCAACAGTTTTTCCAGTATTCATGTATGGATGTGAGAGTTGGTCTATAAAGAAAGCTGAGCACCAAAAAATGATGCTTTTGAACTGTGGTGTTGGGAAGGACTCTTGAGAGTCCCTTGGACTGCAAGGAGATCCAACTTGTCCATCCTAAAGGAGATCAATCCTGAGTATTCATTGGAAGGACTGATGCTGAAGCTGAAACTCCAATACTTTGGCCACCTAATGTGAAGAACTGACTCTTTTGAGAAGACCCTGATTCTGGGAAAGACTGAAGGCATGAGAAGAAGGGAATGACAGAGGATGAGATGGTTGGTGGGGCATCACTGACTCAATGGACATGAGTTTGTGTAGGCTCCAGGGTTGGTGATGGACAGGGAAGCCTGGTGTCGCATGGGGTCGCAAAGATTCAGACCCCACTGAGTAACTGAACTGAACTGATAAATAGGATTATTCTTTGGGCTCAATGAACCCACTTTAAAGTGTCTACATACAAATGTCCAAAAATTTATTGAACTAAACTTCTTCACCCACTTCTTTCTTTTCAACTGGGGAAGGGGCCCAGATTGCAGCTAAATACTGGAGGAGGAGATTCATATTTGCCCTTCTTAATGGTAACTATGAATTCTCTGATCAGAAGTGAGGACAGGGACTCAATATTTTCTAGCCTCATTTAGGTAGATACATATTTCTATTTCTCTTGAATCTCATTCACTCATAGCCTGTTCATCTTTTCCTTACTTACATACTCTGCTTAGTCCTACTCCTTACTTTTAATCTAACTGCATCCAACCAAGAATCATTTACCTTCTATCTGGCCTCCCAGGTCCTACCTAGCTCTCTGGCAGGGCCCATTTCAATCTCATCCCCTCTGTGAAGTCCTGCCTGCTACTTCCCACCTCTGGCAGCTTTCCCTGACTTAGTTTGTTCTCTTGCCATACATTCAGTGCAGACCTTACACTTCCTGGATCCTTCAGGGCAGAGCAGCACAGGCCATGAGGACAGAGGTCTGATCTACTTGGATGGGAGATTCTTCTACTGACTTTTGTTGTTGTTCAGTTGTGTGGTCATGTCCAACTCTTTGCGACCCGTGAACTGCAGCACACCAGACTTCCTTGTCCTTTACTATCTCCCAGAGTTTGCTCAAACTCATATCCATTGAGTTGGTAATGACATCCAACCATCTCATCCTTTGTCACCCACTTCTCCTCCTGCCCTCAGTCTTTCCCAGCATCAGGGTCTTTTCCAGTGAGTCAGCTCTTTGCATCAGGTGGCCAAAATATTGGAGCTTCAGCATCAGTCTTTCCAGTGAATGTTCAGGGTTGATTTCCTTTAGGATTGACTGGTTTTTGACTAACATGTTTTGAATTCCTACCAAATGCCTAGCTCAGTGCAAAGTGCTGGAATAGACACTAACAATGTGTTAGGAACAACTTTGAAAAGACCAAACACAATGAGAACTCTGCTGCTCTAGGTTTTGGCTTAAAAGAAGAGGGGGACCTTCAAGTCCTAGAGATTTATCTGGATCTGTATGCATCTTCATTTTTCTATTGCAAAATCTTTAGGAATACATTAGTCCAGACAGGTTGTGAGATTTCCCTGCATACATGCTGAGGAGCTTCTGCCCGCTGGTATGGTCAGAGTACATTGCAGTGTGATGGGAAATGGGGATTTTACTTGAATCTTGTGGACTTCATGAATATTCTAATAGAATAATCATAGTCAGTATTTTTCAATGTAGTGTAAATTTTTCTAAGTAAGAGTTACATAGAACCTTGGTATATAAATGGATAAGGAGTGAGCTGCTCCAGAGAGTGTATGTTCTAGGAAAGGTTGGAGATATCAGAGTCCTGCCTCTTCAGCCTCCTTTTTCCTTCAGAATTTTGTTAATGTTCTTTCATAGATTTAGAGGTCATGATCGATAGTGGAAAATGCAAGGCTTAAAAGCCTGCAAGGCCAGGTGTTGGGTTGTTATTATTTTTTCAGATGACTTCTAGTTGAGCTATTTCAAATGCTGGAAGATGATGCTGTGAAAGTGCCAATATTCTAGTAAATTTGGAAAACTCAGCAGTGGCCACAGGACTGGAAAAGGTCAGTTTCCATTCCAATCCCAGAGAAAGGCAATGTCAAAGAATGCTCAGACTACCACACTATTGCCCTCATCTCACACGCTAGTAAAGTAATGCTCAAAAGTCTCCAAGCCAGGCTTCAGCAATACGTGAACTGTGAACTTCCTAATGTTCAAGCTGGTTTTAGAAAAGGCAGAGGAACAAGAGATAAACTTGCCAACATCCACTGGATCATCGAGAAAGCAAGAGAGTTCCAGAAAAACATCTATTTCTGCTTTATTGACTATGCTAAAGCCCTTGACTGTGTGGATCACAATAAACTGTGGAAAATTCTGAAAGAGCTGGGAATACCAGATCACCTGACCTGCCTCTTGAGAAACCTATATACAGGTCAGGAAGCAACAGTTAGAACTGGACATGGAACAACAGACTGGTTCCAAATAGGAAAAGGAGTACGTCAAGGTTGTATATTGTCACCCTGCTTACTTAACTTATATGCAGAGTACATCATAAGAAACACTGGGCTGGAAGAAGCACAAGCTGGAATCAAGATTGCCGGGAGAAATATCAATAACCTCAGATATGCAGATGACACCACCCTTATGGCAGAAAGTGAAGAGGAACTAAAAGGCCACTTGATGAAAGTGAAAGAGGAGAGTGAAAAAGTTGGCTTAAAGCTCAACATTCAGAAAACGAAGATCATGGCACCCGGTCCCATCACTTCATGGGAAATAGATGGGGAAATAGTGGAAACAGTGTCAGACCTTATTTTTGAGGGGCTCCAAAATCACTGCAGATGGTGATTGCAGCCATGAAATTAAAAGACATTTACTCCTTGGAAGGAAAGTTATGCCCAACCTAGATAGCATATTCAAAAGCAGAGACATTACTTGCCAGCAAAGGTCCGTCTAGTCAAGGCTATGGTTTCTCCAGTGGTCATGTATGGATGTGAGAGTTGGACTGTGAAGAAAGCTGAGCACTGCATAATTGATGCTTTTGAACTGTGGTGTTGGAAAAGACTCTTGCAAGTCCCTTGGACTGCAAGGAGATCCAGCCAGTCCATTCTAAAGGAGATCAGTCCTTGGTGTTCTTTGGAAGGACTGATGCTAAAGCTGGAACTCCAATACTTTGGCCACCTGATGCAAAGAGTTGACTCACTGGAAAAGACTAATGCTGGGAGGGATTGGGGGCAGGAGGAGAAGAGGATGACAGAGGGATGAGATAGCTGGATGGCATCACCATCTCAATGGACATGAGTTTGAGTGAACTCTGGGAGTTGGTGATGGACAAGGAGGCCTGGTGTGCTGCAATTCATGGAGTTGCGAAGAGTTGGAGATTACTGAGCGACTGAACTGAAGTGAACTGAACAATCCCTTCAGGGAAAAAGAAACTCACACCGAGTGAACTCTTTTCTTATGCCCATTCCTTTGTACACTTTATTTCATTATGTTTTTATGCTTACTCTAGGAAGTAGGTTTTGATATACCCATTTCACAGATGAAGAAAATGAACCAAGAGAGAGTCAGAATTTTGCCCACAATTATCTATGTTTTAATGGTTTGAGCCAAGATTCAAACCCAGTATTTCTATTTAAGAAAAAAATATTATTTATTGATTTGGCTGTGCCAGGCTGTAGTTGCAGCATTTGGAATCTAGTTCCCTGACTAGGGATCGAATCTGGACCCTCTACATTGAGAGTGTGGAGTCTTACCCACTGAAATAGAATACCAGGGAAGTCCCAAATCCAGGTCTGACTTCAGCATCAGAGCTTGTCATTACTTCCACCCTAGCACTCTATTTCTCTTGGAATGGTCAGTGACAAAGCTCTTCTCAAGAGCATGGAAGACAGAGGACATTTCTAAGATCACAGCCCTTCCTATTAGTCTCTTTTGTTCCTTGGTCTGTGCCAAAAATGAAGGCCAATAGTTTTGGAAAAGAACAAGTCCAGTGTCACACACACACACAGTGAGTAGGACACTGGTTGGGGTGAGGGGTGGGTAGAAGAGGAAAGAGTTAGAGAGAGAAAGAGAGGCTCCAGGACTTGCCTAAGTTTAAAAGATCAGCATCAAAGGATATTAGATTTCCTACTTCAAAAATTTGCTTGTAAGATTGACTTCAGTGAGAGTCCCATGTTTCTGGGGGAAATTGGATATTTTGCCTGCTCCACAACCTGATGGGGTTTTTTTTTTTTTCATTTTTTTAAATTTATTTTTTAATTACAATACTGTATTTGTTTTGCCATACATTGACATGAATCAGCCACAGGTGAACACAATCTCCCAATGCCAAAGCCCCCTCCCACCTCCCACCCCACATCCTCTACCTGAATCATCCTGTGCACCAGCCCCATGCATCCTGCATCCTGCATTGAACATAGATTGGTGCTTCGTTTCTTACAAGAAAGTATACATGTTTCAATGCCATTCTCCCAACCCATCCCACCCTTTCCCTCTTCCTCAGAGTCCAAATGTCTGTTCTATCCCTCTGTGTCTCTTTTGTTGTCTCACATATAGGGTCATCATTACTATCTTCTAAATTCCATATATATGTGTCAGTATACTGTATTGGTGTTTTTCTTTCTGGCTTACTTCACTCTGTATAATCGGTTCCAATTTCATCCATCTCATTAGAACTGAGTCGAATTTATTCTTTTTAAGGGCTGAGTAGTACTCCATTGTGTATATGTACCACAGCTTTCTTATCCATTCATCTGCTGATGGACATCTAGGTTGCTTACATGTCCTGGCTATTATAAACAGTGCTACAATGAACATTGGGGTACATGTGTCTCTTTCATTTCTGGTTTCCTCGGTGTGTATGCCCAGCAGTGGGATTGCTGGGTCATAAGGCAGTTCTATTTGCAATTTTTAAGGAATCTCCACACTGTTTTCCATAGTGGCTGTACTAGTTTACATTCCCACCAGCAGTGTAAGGGGGTTCCCTTTTCTCCACATCCTCTCCAGCATTTATTGCTTGTAGACTTTTGGATCGCAGCCATTCTGACTGGTGTGAAATGGTACCTCATTGTGGTCTTGATTTGCATTTCTCTGATAATGAGTGATGTTGAAGATCTTTTCATGTGTTTGTTAGCCATCCGTATGTCTTCTTTGGAGAAATGCCTATTTAGTTCTTTGGCCCATTTTTTTATTGGATCGTTTATTTTTCTGGAGTTGAACTGCATAAGTTGCTTGTATATCTTTGAGATTAGTTGTTTGTCAGTTGTTTCATTTGCTATTGTTTTCTCCCATTCAGATGGCTGTCTTTTCACCTTGCTTATAGTTTCCTTTGTTGTACAGAAACTTTTAATTTTAATTAAATCCCATTTGTTTATTTTTGCTTTTATTTCTGTTATACTGGGAGTTGGATCATAGAGCATCCTGCTGTGATTTATGTCGGAGAGTGTTTTGCCTATGTTCTCCTCTAGGAGTTTTATACTTTCTGATCTTACATTTAGATCTGTAATCCATTTTGAGTTTATTTTTGTGTATGGTGTTAGAAAGAGGTCTAGTTTCATTCTTTTACAAGTGGTTGACCAGTTTTCCCAGCACCACCTGTTAAAGAGACTGTCTTTATTCCATTGTATATTCTTGCCTCCTTTGTCGAAGATAAGGTGTCCATAGGTGTGTGGGTTTATCTCAGGGCTTTCTATTTTGTTCCATTGATCTATATTTCTGTCTTTGTGCCAGTACCATACTGTCTTAATGACTGTGGCTTTGTAGTAGAGCCTGAAGTCAGGCAAGTTGATTCCTCCAGTTCCATTCTTCTTTCTCAAGATTGCTTTGGCTATTCGAGGTTTTTGTATTTCCATACAAATCTTGAGATTATTTGATCTAGTTCTGTGAAAAATACTGCTGGTAGCTTGATGGGAATTGCATTGAATCTGTAGATTGCTTTAGGTAGTATACTCATTTTCACTATATTGACTCTTACGACCCATGAGCATGGTATATTTCTCCATCTATTAGTGTCCTCTTTGATTTCTTTCATCAGTGTTTTATAGTTTTCGATATATAGGTCTTTAGTTTCTTTAGGTAGGAATATTCCTAAGTATTTTATTCTTTTCGTTGCAGTGGTGAATGGAATTGTTTCCTTAACTTCTTTTTCTACTTTCTCATTATTAGTGTATAGGAATGCAAGGGATTTCTGAGTGTTGATTTTATATCCTGCAACTTTACTGTATTCATTGATTAGCTCTAGTAGTTTTCTGGTCGAGTCTTAGGATTTTCTATGTAGAGGATCATGTCATCTGCAAACAGTGAGAGTTTTACTTCTTCTTTTCCAATTTGGATTCCTTGTATTTCTTTTTCTGCTCTGATTGCTGTGGCCAAAACTTCCAGTACGATGTTGAAGAGTAGTGGTGAAAGTGGACACCCTTGTCTTGTTCCTGACTTTAGGGGAAATGGTTTCAATTTTTCACCATTGAGGATAATGTTAGCTGTGGGTTTGTCATATATAACTTTTATTATGTTGAGGTATGTTCCTTCTATTCCTGCTTTCTGGAGAGTTTTTATCATAAATGGATGTTGAATTTTGTCAAAGGCTTTTTCTGCATCTATTGAGATAATCATATGATTTTTATTTCTCAGTTTGTTAATGTGATGAATTACATCGATTGACTTAAGGATATTGAAGAATCCTTGCATCCCTGGGATAAAGCCCACTTGGTCATGGTGTATGATCTTTTAATGTGTTGCTAGATTCTGATTGCTAGGATTTTGTTGAGGATTTTTGCATCTATGTTCATCAGTGATATTGGCCTGTAGTTTTCTTTTTTTTGTGGTGTCTTTGTCAGGTTTTGGTATTAGGGTGATGGTGCTCATAGAATGAGTTTGGAAGTTTACCTTCCTCTGCAATTTTCTGGAACAGTTTCAGTAAGATAGGTGTTAGCTCTTCTCGAAATTTTTGGTAGAATTCAGCTGTGAAGCTGTCTGGACCTGGGCTTTTGTTTGCTGGAAGATTTCTGATTACAGTTTCAATTTCCATGCTTGTGATGGGTCTACTAAGATTTTCTATTTCTTCCTGGTTCAGTTTTGGAAAGTTGTACTTTTCTAAGAATTTGTCCATTTCTTCCAAGTTGTCCATTTTATTGGCATATAATTGCTGATAGTAGTCTCTTATGATTCTTTGTATTTCTGAGTTGTCTGTCGTAATCTCTCCATTTTCATTTCTAATTTTGTTGATTTGATTTTTTTCTCTTTGTTTCTTGATGAGTCTGGCTAATGGTTTGTCAATTTTATTTATCCTTTCAAAGAACCAGCGTTTTGCTTTGTTGATTTTTGCTATGGTCTCTTTTGCATTTATTTCTGCCCTAATTTTTAGGATTTCTTTCCTTCTACTAACTCGGGGTTCTCTATTTCTTCCTTTTCTAGTTGCTTTAGGTGTAGAGTTAGGTTATTTATTTGACTTTTTTCTTGTTTCTTGAGGTATGCCTGTATTGCTATGAATTTTCCTCTTAGGATTGCTTTTATAGTGTCCCAAAGGTTCTATGTAGTTGTGTTTTCATTTTCATTCGTTTTAATGCATATTTTGATTTCTTCTGTGATTTGTTGATTATTCAGAAGGGTGTTGTTCAGCCTCCAAATGTTGGAATTTTTAATAGTTTTTCTCCTATAATTGAGATCTAACCTTAGTGCATTATGGTCAGAGAAGATGCTTGGAATAATTTCTGATTTTTTTGAATTTATCTAGGTTAGATTTATGACCTAGAATGTGATCTATCCTGGAAAAGGTTCCTGTGTGCACTTGAGTAAAAGTTGAAATTCATTGTTTTGGGGTGAAATGTCCTATAGATATCAATTAGGTCTAACTGATCTATTGTGTTGTTTAACGTTTGCGTTTCTTTGTTAATTTTCTGTTTAGTTGATCTGTCCATAGGTGTGAGTGGGGTATTAAAGTCTCCCACTATTATTGTGTTATTATTAATTTCCCCTTTCATGCTTGTTAGCAATTGTTTTACATATTGCAGTGCTCCTATGTTGGGTGCATATATATTTATAATTGTTATATCTTCTTCTTGGATTGATCCTTTAATCATTATGTAGTGGCCTTCTTTGTCCCTTTTCACAGCCTTTGTTTTAAAGTCTATTTTATTGGATATGAGTATTGCTACTCCTGCTTTCTTTTGGTCTTTATTTGCATGGAATATCTTTTTCCAGCCCTTCACTTTCAGTCTGTATGTGTCCGTTGTTTTGAGGTGGGTCTCTTGTAGGCAGTATATATAGGGATCTTGTTTTTGTATCCATTCAGCCAGTCTTTGCCTTTTGGTTGGGGCATTCAACCCATTTACATTTAAGGTAATTATTGATAAGTATGCTCCTGTTGCCATTTACTTTATTGTTTTGGGTTCGGGTTTATACGTCCTTTTTGTGTTTCCTTTCTAAAGTCTATCCTTTAGTATTTGTTGGAGAGCTGGTTTGGTGGTGCTGAATTCTCTCAGCTTTTGCTTGTCTGTAAAGCTCTTGATTTCTCCTTCATATTTGAATGAGATCCTTGCTGGGTACAGTAGTCTTGGCTGAAGGTTATTATCTTTCATCACTTTAAGTATATCTTGCCATTCCCTCCTGGCCTGAAGAGTTTCTATTGAAAGATCTGCAGTTATTCTTATGGGGAGCCCCTTGTGTGTTATTTGTTGTTTTTCCCTTGCTGCTTTTAATAATTGTTCTTTGTGTTTGGTCTTTGTTAGTTTGATTAAAATATGTCTTGGGGTGTTTCTGCCTTGGGTTTATCCTGTTTGGCACTCTCTGGGTTTCTTGGACTTGGGTGATTATTTCCTTCCCCATTTTAGGAAGTTTTCAACTATTATCTCCTCAAGTATTTTCTCATGGTTTTTCTTTTTGTCTTCTTCTTCTGGGACTCCTATAATTCAAATGTTGGAGCGTTTCATATTGTCTTGGAGGTCTCTGAGGTTGTCCTCATTTCTTTTAATTCGTCTTTCTTTTTCCTCGCTGATTCATTTATTTCTACCATTCTATCTTCTATTTCACTAATCCTATCTTCTGCCTCCGATATTCTACTATTTGTAGCCTCCAGAGGGTTTCTGATCTCATTTATTGCATTATTCATTATATGTTGACTCTTTTTATTTCTTCTACGTCCTTGTTAAACCTTTCTTGCATCTTCTCACTCCTTGACCCCAGGCTATTTATCTGTGATTCCATTTTGATTTCAAGATTTTGGATCATTTTCACTATCAGTATTCGGAATTCTTTCTCAGGTAGATTCCCTATCTCTTCCTCTTTTGTTTGGTTTGGTGGGCATGTCTCCCGTTCCTTTACCTGCTGGGTATTCCTCTGTCTCTTCATCTTGGTTATATTGCTGCGTTTGGGGTTGCTTTTCTATATTCTGGGAATTTGTGGAATTCTCTTTCTTATAGAGCTTCCTCTCTGTGTTTGGGCTTATATCAGTGGCTTGTCAAAGTTTCTTGATTAGGGAGGCTTGTGTTGGAGTTCTGGTGGGTGGAGCTGGATTTCCTCTCTCTGGAGTGCTGCAATAAAGAAGATGCAGTTTTGATCCTTGGATCAATCGTGAAGATCCCCTG
Source organism: Nanger dama (assembly GCA_917880005.1). Classification (NCBI taxonomy): domain Eukaryota; kingdom Metazoa; phylum Chordata; class Mammalia; order Artiodactyla; family Bovidae; genus Nanger; species Nanger dama. The sequence goes on from CAKJTW010000026.1 coordinate 16,063,441, forward strand.
GAGAAGGAAATGGCAACCCACTCCAGTATTCTTGCCTGGGAAATCCCATGGACAGAGGAGTCTGGTGAGCCTTCTTACAGCCTCAAGGTGCTGGCCTCCATCTTCCAGCAGGATATCCCACTGAGAGATGGCGTATGCGTATACAGTCTTCCCAGGGCAGCACAGGGGCAGGGAATGCATTTCAGGTACCGGTGTCCAAAGGAAGAGGAAAGAAGGGACGAAGCACCCCGCCCCCTGCCCCCTGTGCAGCCATCTCTCTTCAACCTGATGGTTTATATGTGTCCCAGAAATGGAACCCATGGGAGGTCTGGAAGATGGAGGAGGAAGTGGCAACCCACTCCAGTATTTTCGCCTGGATAATCCCATGGACAGGGGAGCCTGGTGGGCTATAGTCCATGGGGTTGCAGAGGAGTCAGGCATGTCTTTGCTACTAAACAACAGAGGTAGAACCCATGGGAGGTCTGGAAAATAACCTCCTGTTAGAGCTCTCTCTACATGCTCAGTCATTTCCAAATCTGTGACCCCATGGATTGTAGCCCGCCAGACTACTCTGTCCAAGGAACTTTCCAGGCATGAATACTGGAGTGGGTGGCATTTCCTCTTCCAGGGCATCTTCCCCACCCAGGGATTGAATCCAGGTCTCCTGCAAGGACAGGCGGATTCTTTTCCACTGAGCTGCTGGGGAAGCTCCACCTGTTAGAGCTGGTCATCTACTGAAGAAAACAGAGGGTGCAACGTTCTGCTCTCCAGACTGTCATACCTGCCAAGTACAGAAGCTGTTCTCGAGTGAGAGCCCTGAGGAATGGCATCAGTTGGGGCCTCCAGTAATGCAATCACTTTTAATCAGCCTTTAATGAGGATATAAGCAGCCTCCGCTTACCTCTGTGGCAGAGAGGCAACTACACATAAACCTCAATTACTCAGACATTTAAAAATCAATTTCAAATAAAATGTCCAGGTGATGGAACTAAAGGGATTAGAAGGCTCAGGATGTGTGCACAGGCCTGGCACGACTTGTCAGTGCAATGGAGGTAGACAGCTCCTGTAACTCAATAAAACTGGCCGGCTTTGTGCCCCGAGGGGCTTAGGGGAACAGGCCTTATCTCCCAGCTCCTCCCAGAAGCAGAGGAAGATTCCATTGACAAAGAAGAGAACAGAAAATGACTTCTGCATGCTCAGACTATGGCAAATGTTATCATCATTTTACATTATAGTTGTGAAGAGGAAATGTAGCCTTAGGCTACCACTGAAACCCCCTCCTCCTAACCTGGCCTCCAACTGGCCTACCATATCAGATATATTATTATTTCTGTAGACAATCTCGACTTTTTTTTTTTTTTTGCTGGTCATATCTTCTTATCATCCCCATCAACCTGCTGATAATTTAGCTCAATAAACTTTTATTGAGCGTGTACCATGTAGCAGGCACTGTGCTGAGAAACACGGGGACACAAAGGTGGGGACATTAAAGTGTCTGCTTCACTTTCCAGGGTGGAAGAAATGAGGCCAGCTCCCTATCTGATCAGGGTTTACAGTCCTCCAAAACCAAGTTGCTTGTATATTTAGACATGGTAGGCTCTTTCATGTCTGAGTCTCAGCCCCTGGACAGGACGGAACCCTGGGGATCGGCTCCTTAGCTATTCTTTTGATTCTGTGTGTTCAAGATGTTTATTCTAGTTACTTTCTTCTTCTTTGTTATTTGCCTTAATTTCTCCATGTTGTAAGGTAGCATGCTTTTTGGACTCTTGTGTGGATTAAATGAGCTACAATATTGTTTTTGTTGTTCAGTTGTTAAGTCATATATGACTCTTTGCTACCCCATGAACTGCAACACACCAAGTTTCCTGTCTTTCACTGTCTCCTGGAGCTTGCTCAAACTCATGTCCACTGAGTTGGTGAAGCCATTTAACCAACTCATCCTCTGTTGCCCCCCTTCTCCTCTTGCCCTCAATCTTTCTCAGCATCAGCGTCTTTTCCAATGAATCAGCTCTTTGTATCAGGTGGTCAAAGTATTGGAGCTTCGGCTTATTGTAGTGGATACAAATAGGGTTGGCTGTGTGGTAGTACCATTCCTGTACTGAGAATTATCACCATTCATATTGTATTCAATGGTGTCCCTTGGAGTTGTCAAAGTATAATGTTACAAAAGTTAAAAACATGACTCACACCAAATGGAATGAATCTGAATCAGAAATCTATTCAGCTTATTAATTCATGAGGTCATTAGGATGGGAAATCTGGTTCAAATGAGAATCAGGAAGGGAATTTATACAGTCAGTCGAGGGGATACTGAAATGAGTTTGTTAATAAATTATAAAACTGGTTAATGACTTACAGAGCAATAAAACTATAGCCTTCTGGTTTCTTATCTCACAGAGATTGACCAGTCAGTGAACCTAGGTTTCTTGCATTGTAGGTAGACGCTTTTACTGTCTAAGCCACCAGGAAGTCAATCAAATACTAGTAAACAGCAAATTCAAACACAGGCAAATTCTCCCCAGGTCACAGATGTAGCAAATATCTTAAAGGTCTAGAGAGCAAGTATTTTTGGCTTTCTAGATCATCCAACCTCTACTGAAGCTACTAACCCGGATACTCTAGCCTCCAAACTACCTTAGATGATAAACAAATTGATGTGGTTGTTCCAGTAAAATTTTATGTACACATATATATGGCTGATGTTCATAGCTTGCCAACTCCTACCCAGATGATTAAATAGCCAGGGAGATAATGCCTAAGTGTGACACTGAGGGCACATGAAGTTATCTATTAATAATTTTGGTTCATTTTTCTTAACAGAATCAAACTGTGAATGGGGCCTCCTGAACTTGCTGCTGTACCCCCACCCCTCGACCACCTATGTGGATTCAGCAGAGCATTTATGTTTATTCAGGTGGACCACATTCTCTGCCTCCCTGTCCTCATCAGTATTGTCTGGACCATGGTTGGCACCTGACCCAAACTCAAAATCTGAAATGGAAGTAAGTAATTCTTATCCAAGGCTGGTTGCTTTATTTATTTGGCTGTGCTGCTCTTAGCTGCATCAAGTGGGATCTTTAATTGGGGCATGTGGGTATAATTCCTCAACCAGGGATGGAACTTGGGCCCCTCACATTGGGAGTGAGGAGTCTTAGCCACTGGACCACCAGGGAAATCCCTAGTTGCTTTCCTGAGTGAAAGAAGTATATACTCTGGGGATGATGGATGAAGTAATTTTCTGCCACCTAATCCAGAAAGCAAAGGAATTGAGGTCAGAAGAAACCTACTCACTGACTCTCTGTGCCTCAGTTTCACTCTCCACACAGTGAGGGTAACAGTGGAGTAAATAGCTGAATAAATCCCTACCTCATGGGATGGTTGTATAGTTTAGGTGTGATACTGTGAGTAAAGCACCCAGCTTAGAGCACAGTTGTGTGCTGTAAAAAGTGACTTCTCTGGCCTTTGATCCCTTTCCTAACCTCTCCTTTGGCTCCAATGCTAAACGGCTTTAGTATCAATACAGAAATTTTGCTGATACCACAGCTCTGCCTCCTCTCTGCTTGAGTTCATGCCCTTTCTTCTTGACATTGATGTTTTATTTCACCATGGAGATCTAACTTTTAACTTTACTCAGACTGCTTCTTGTAACTTCCTGCTTTGGACTTGAGTAACTATCCCGACTTCTCTTTTCTTCGGTGAGTGAGGAGGAGCAGAGAGGACCAAGCAGAGCAAGAGTGTGGCTGAATGCTTTAAATAGATGATCTCTAATCCTCCTAACTATTCACTTTTAGGGACATATTACCTATTTTTACTTTATTTACATAAAGTCAAACTTATTGAAATGAAACTTATAAAGGCGAAATTCAAAATTTGGGGTGTGCAGTTACATAAGCTTTGACAATCACTTATGTAACTAACATCACCCTGAAATATTTCCATGTGCACCTTTGTGCTCAATCCTGTATCCTCTCCTTCGATTCTGCCCCTGTAATTTTGTCATTTAAAAAATTTCATATAAATGCAATTTTGTATCTGGCTTCTTTCACTTAGAATAATGTTCTTAATGTTCACCCACCCATGTTGGAGCAGGTAAAGTAGCTCATTTCTTTTTATTCTTGAATAGAAATCTACTGTATGGATGTATAAATGTTTTATTTTTAAATGGAAATACAGTTGATCTACAATGTTGTGCTAATTTCAGCTGTACAGCAGTGACTCAGTTATATATACATTCTTTTTCAAAATATCCTTTTCTATTATGATTTATCCCAGGAGATTGAATATAATTCCCTGTGCTACACAGTAAGGCCGTTGTTTATGCAGAAACAACGTAATAGTTTGCATCTTTCAACCTCAAACTCCTAATCTATCCCTTACATACCACCCCTCTCCCGCTTTGCAATCACAAATCTGATCTCTATGTCTGTGAGTCTGTTTCTGTTTTGTTTGGTTTCATTTGTGCCATATTTTATTATTTCATTTTTTATTGACGTATTTAACTTACATTGTGGTGCCAATCTGCTGTGCAGCAAAGTGAAAGTGACTCAGTTATAAACATATATACATTCTTCTTTAAAAAAATATTCTATTATGGTTTATCCCAGGAGATCGGATATAGTACCTTGTGCTATACAGTAGACCTTGTTGTTTATCCATTCTAAACACAATAGTTTGCGTCTACCAACCCCAAACTCCCAGTCCATTCCTTTCCCTCCCTACGTCCCCTTAACGACAAGTCTGCTCTCTATGTCCATGATTCCATTTCATAAATAGATTCATTTGTGCCATATGTTAGATTCCACATATAAATGAAATCATATGGTATTTGTCTTTTTCTTTCTGACTTACTTCACTTAGTATGATCGTCTCTACTTGCATCCATGTTGCTGAAAATGGCATTATTTCATTCTTTTTTTTATGGCTGTAGTATTGTATAGCTGAGTATCCCATTGTAAACATGCCCCACGTCTTCTTTATCCGTTCATCTGCTGGTGGATATTTCGGTTGTTTCCATGTCTTGGCTTTTGTAAATAGTGCCACTGTAAACATAGGGGTGCATGTATCTTTTTAAATTATAGTTTTCTCCACATATCTGGCCAGGAGTGGATTTTCTGGATCACATGGAAACTCTATATTTTTAGTTTTCTGAAGAACCTCCATACTGTTCTCCACAGGGGCTGCAGCAACTTGCATTCTCAGAAACAGTGTGGGAGGGTTTCCTTCTCTTCATACTCAGTTTTTTGATGACAACTATTTTGACTTGTGTGAGATGTTTATCTCATTTAGTTTTGATTGCATTTCCCTAATAATTAGTGATGTTTCGTATCTTTTCATGTTCCTACTGGCCCTCTGTATATCTTCTTTGGAGAAAGGTCTGTTAAGGTCTCTGCTAGTGTTCTGATTTGATTTTTGTTGTTGAGTTGTATAGGCTATTTGTATATTTTGGAGATTAAGCCTTTGTCAGTCATTTTGGTCAAAAGGAAAAAGTAATTACTTATGTCAAATAATGCAAATGAGTCAAAGGGATTGGTTTAATTAAAACCAAATTTTGTTGCAAAAGAATTATTTTAACAGATATACAGCATGCCTATCACATTGTGGTTAATAAAAATGTAATTGGATTAAGTAACTTCTGACTGGTTAAGTGGGTAATAGATGGGTAATAGATATAGGAACAAACAATCCGGGCTTTTTTGTGGTATTTTTGATACTTTTCTATTTATTTTGCTGCTTGGCAAAAATAAAAGTCCAAATTCTTCCTGGGCTGTTTCATAACTGATAGATGAACTTGGCCTAATTGTTGATCCATAGAGAATGGTTGGAAATACCAATACCCTCAAGGTTAAATTTCCCAACTTTTGTTGTGGAAATATTTAGTCAACTAATGATCCCCTCCTGCTGTTAGCTTTGGCAGAAACTGTACCCCTTGTTCTGAAAGGAACACAAAATAATCCTCAAGAGGAACACATACCTGTGGAAGCTCTCAAAGAACTAAAATGAGGATTGCACAACATGGAGGAGAGATTTTAAACTTCTTACTGAAAGAAAAATGAATAACCTGCAAAGACAGGGATACGCCTCCATGATTTAAATGAATTAAGCTGAAAGAAAACCTCACATCCTGAGATCCAAAGGACTCGCTGGAAATCTTAATGTCTCTCTTCCAAGTAAACTCTAGGTAGCCTGAAGAAACTTTTATTTGAGGTCAGTCTCGTCCACCCATCCATCATCCATCCACCATTCATCCATCATCCCCCTATCCATCTAGCCATCATCCATCATCCATCCATCTCAGTATATACTGGACATCTACCGAGGAGAATACAAAGATGTCAAGACAGGCTGTTACCTTCAAGAAGCTTAATGGAAGCACCGCAGTCTGGTGTTTATAGGTTTGTTTTATTTTTATTTTTTTAGCAAAGGAATTTAGTTTCTTCACTTTATTTAAATTGGAAGCTAATTACTTTGCAATATTGTAGTGGTTTTTGCCACACTTGATTGTTTTAGCTAATATTTATTGGGGTGGCCAAAATGTTCATTTGGATTTTTACATAAGAGGGAACAGAAAAAGCCAAACGAACTCTGTGGCCAACCCAATGCTTAGAGTTAAATGTGCAACAGGCACTCTTCCCTAATGGCTCAGTTGGTAAAGAATCCACCTGCAATGCAGGAAATCTAGGTTCAATCCCTAGATTGGGAAGATCTCATAGAGAAGAAAATGGCAACCCACTCCAGTATGCTTGTCTGGGAAACCCATGGACAGAGGAGACTGACGAGCTATAGTCCATGTGGTTGCAAAAGTATGACCTGATTTAGCAACTAAACCACCACCACATGTAACAGGTACTATGCTTAAACAGCAGGAAAAATATCTCATTTAGTTTTTACAACTATTCTATGAGAACACTGTATCATTTTCCTTTCAGGAAACTAAGGTATGGAAAAGTTCTATACTAGTGTGTACATATACAGTAGCTAGCAACAGATCTAAGCCTCTAATGAAGTCCATGTGACTTTAAGGTATCATGCTTTTGTCAGGGGCTTCCCTGATAACCCAGTTGGTAAAGAATCTGTCTGTGATGCAGGGGACCCCAGTTTGATTCCTGGGTCTGGAAGATCCACTGGAGAAGGGATAGGCTACTCACTCCAGTATTCTTTTAGCTTCCCCTTGTGCCCAATGTGAGAGACATGGGTTCAATCCCTGGAGAAGGGAAAGGCTACCCACTCCAGTATTCTGGCCCAGGGAATTCCATGGACTGTGTATAGTCCATGGGGGTCACAAAGAATCGGACACGACTGAGTGACTTTCACATGATGCTTTTAAATTTTAGATTACGAAACTAGTTTACATAAGACACAAATTTAGACCATGACTGTTCTTGTCCTAAAGTCTGGCAAATAGTGATAGTTATATTTTTAGAATGTGAAAATTATAATCATTATGTGTCTTTATGTGTTCCTTGAAGTGTCTTGAGAGTTTATGAAGAAGTGTGCCATATAGGCAGTATTGGTGAAGAATGTGTATCTTGCACTCAAATAGCTCACTTTTGGAGAAGGCAATGGCAACCCACTCCAGTACTCTTGCCTGGAAGGTCCCATTGGCAGAGGAGCCTGGTGGGCTGTAGTCCATGAGGTTGCTGGGAGTTGGACATGACTGGGCAACATCACTTTCGCTTTTCACATTCATGCATTGGAGAAGGAAATGGCAACCCACTCCAGTGTTCTTGCCTGGAGAATCCCAGGGGCCTGGTGGGCTACCGTCTATGGGGTTGCACAGAGTTGGACACAACTAAAGCGACTTAGCAGCAGCAGCAGCTTACTTTTAGTTGCAAAAAGCTGGTAAGTCCTCCATTTGAAAGCTATTCTATTTGGTCATCAAGGGTTTTCAGTCTTTATGCTATCAACAAGAATGTACTATTAAGTGTCTGAAATCTTAGGAGTAGTAACAAATTTATTGAACAAGTTCTCAACCACACGGTTTGTGAGGATCCTGACCAGAGAGTGATAGTGTGATGGCACACTCAACTGGGAGTTATTACAAAGGTGTGAGCAAAGCTAAGAGGAAATGATAAGGATTGGTTAAGTACCCTGGGCTTAGTAAGAGGGAAGTCTCTTTTCCATGTCCTCCCTTTGCTCCCCTGGAATGAGGAGGGAGGAAACCATGCCTGGATCCCTGAGAGAATTATAGCTGCAACTCAGGCTGCAGATATGGAAGAGGACTGCCTGCCAGAAGTTGGGTGGCTTTGGGAAGAGGAGCTCAGGTAGCAAAGAAAGAATGACAACAAATACAGTCTCTTTTCTCCTGCCCTCCAGTACCCTGATGTCTCTATTGCCTAGAGGTCAAGGTTACATGGGTGAAGTAATCCAAAGTGCCCCTTCCCAGAGCACAGAACAGGACAGGGAAGAGTGGACAGAGGATCTGGAAAGGCAGATGGAGATAGTCAGCAGGAGGGCTGAGTCAGGAGTAATTTGTCGCTAATCACATTTAAAGTAAAGCAGTTTGCAAATTACTTTCTTTTGTAAATTAAAGCAGAGTCAACATTACTCCTGCAATAGTTTTCTCTTATTCACTTTCATTTAGATTTTCTTTTATGCTTCTGAGATAAAAGGGAGGACTTACAGCTCCCTAGTGGGCTGAAGATTATGTATAGCCCTTCTTATCCTCAGCAGGGTGTGTCTAATCTGGGAATGTCATCGCTGGGACCTATGACAGGAAAGGGTACTTGAATAGACTCCTAGAAATAGGGGAAAGGAGAGTGAGGATGTGTATGCTCAGAACACTGGGGAAGAGAAAGGAGCAGAAAAAAAAGGAAAACAATGAAAATGCAATGGCATTAATATTTTGCCTAGAGCTGATGCTCCAATGATTATGAAGCCTCCCTCCCTCTCACCCGGGAAACTGGACCCAGTTGTAATGGGAAGAAGAGAGTAACATTACACTTTTTCATTTTGCGCAGAGGCTAGTCACACACACATGCTTCTCAGAGTAGATTATTAAAGTGAGTCCAAGCTGCTATTATCATAAACAGAAGGTAGAGAGAGGACTGCTTGAGGAAGGATGTTTTTCCTTATCCCAGAGTCTGCCTGTTAGTAGAGGGCATGCTGAGTGGGGGGTGACAAAAATCTCCCTCTTGGGCTTTGAGAACAAGTTTCAGGGTATTTGAGAGAAGGAGGTCCCACAGTGCTATAGATATGCTCATAATTATCTATTTCCCTGTCAAGAAATTGGCTTCCATCCTTCATTTCTGGCTGGATGTTAAGCATCTTCTCAAGGCAATTTTGAAACCTCTCTGCACACACATGCACACACACAGAGCTAACAGGGCACTGTGCATGATGGGAAACTTGAAAACTGAATTGAGGAAGATTGTAGTACGTTAAATAAAGCAAATATATCCTTGGCAAGACTTGGGAAAAAATGCTGGATTTTCCCCAGAAATAATTTCTTTATAACAGAAGTGAAAAAGGAAGGAAAAAGTAAACTAAATAAATGAAAATTTCCAAGCCCATCTCAGTCACAGGGAAAGTCCACTTAAGTTTTTCAAGAACCTATTACCAAAATCCTAAAATCCATGCTGAATTCCAGTGAATCTCTTTCCATCCCAAGTCGCTACTTACTGGTAACAGCATTTCTATTATCCATGTTGAGCGATGGCTTATAGAAGAATAAGGGATTTAGAATCCAGTATCTGAATTCAGCAGGCTGTTTCCAGTAAGTAATCTGAAACACCAAGAAATGCCAAAAACATAATTACTAATCCAAATAGGCCTTTGTATTTGCATAAATAGAAATAGAGATCAAACTCTGGTTAATAGAGATCATTTACTCTTATGTTCATATTTTTAATGTGACATGAACTGTAATGATTGCTTTTTACATTACACTGTCACTGTCATTGGAAACATTCTGAAAAGAGAGAAGATGATTGACTTGAAACGTAGTAGCAAGGTAGGGGTAGTCTTTCTCTGCAAATCCTTGGCTTGAAACTTGGGGAACATGCAGGAAATTGTTGAAAGAATTTCACCTTAGCTTTTCCTGAGGTTTTCATTCAAATGTCAGTGCTTTTATATAAAAGAGGCATAGCGTTTGTCAGGACTCAAAGAGTTTGGGAGGGAGGGCATGAAATCTTGCTGTATCTCTTGCTTGAATTAACACAGTGATCACTCCCTTGGTGGCTCAGATGGTAAAGAATCTGCCTGCAATACAGGAGACCTGGGATTGACCCCTAGGTCAGGAAATCTCCTGGAGAAGGGAATGACTGACTACCCACTCAATATTGCCTGGAGAATTCCATGGACAGAGGAGCTTGGCGGGCTACGGTCCACAGAGTCGCAAAGAGTCAGACGTGACTGAGTGACTAACACTTTCACTACCAATTCTGGTCCATACATTTTCTCCAATTTTTCCAAGGTAGGGGTCATTTTGTCCCCTCCAGATGACTTGCAAAGTTCTTGAAAGACCCAGAAAGACTGAATTGTATTACGATTTCAAAATCCTAGGAAACACTGAAAAGACAGTGGATCAAAGAGGTCAGGTTCTGCAAAGAATGTTTGCAGAAACTAACCTGGCTCTGTACCTTTCCCACCAATGTCACCTGTCTCTAATAACTCAAGCTCAGAACTTAGGTCTGCTCTAATTTTTCCTATTTTCTTCAAAGGAACTTAGTTATGAAGTCCCTATCATTGCATTCAGCAGCTTGCAACAGAGCTAACCCAGTGAAACGTGGTATAACAGAGAAGCATTACTGGTTGTCCAACTAACACTCATTCCATTTCCCTTCTCTTTTGCTGGAGAAGCCTCCCCCACTCTAGAGACTGAAAGTACCATGACTTGCTAAGGTGTAAGCATGGGACTTAGCCATGGTCTATACAGCAAGTCTGCTAGGAGGTCTCTGGAAACAGTTTTGTCCTCCTAAGGGAAAGAGACATACGACACACATTTAAGAATGGTTACGTTTAGAAGAACTGACAGTACCAAGTGTTGGAGGGGATAGAGAACAACTGGACCTCTACTACAATCCTTTTGAAGATAATCAGTTTCACATGCAGAGAAGGCAATGGCACCCCACTCCAGTACTCTTGCCTGGAATATCCCATGGACAGAGGAACCTGGTGGGCTGCAGTCCATGGGGTCGCTAAGAGTCAGACACGACTGAGCGACTTCACTTTCACTTTTCACTTTCATGCACTGGAGAAGGAAATGGTAACCCACTCCAGTGTTCTTGCCTGGAGAATCCCAGGGATGGTGGAGCCTGGTGGGCTGCTGTCTATGGGGTCGCACAGAGGCAAACACGATTGAAGCGACTTAGCAACAGCAGCAGCAGTTTCACATGAAATATGAATATATGTTCATCAAAAGTATTGGCCTGTAATTTTATTTACTTGTGATGTCCCTGTTTGGTTTTGGTATCAGGGTGACTTTGGCCTTGTAAAATGAGTTTAAGAGTGTTCCTTCCTGTTCAGAATTCTGGAAGGGTTTAGTAAGTACTGACTGGCATTCATTCTCCATTAAATGTTTAGCAAAATTCACCAGCAAAACCATCTGGTCCTGGGCTTTCTTTGCTGTGAGGTTTTTGATTATCAGTTCAGTCTCCTTACTTGTTGCCAGTGTGTTCAGATTTTCTATTTAGTGATTTAGTCTTGGTGGGTTGTATTTTTTTTTTTTCAAGAAATTTGTCTACTTCTTTTAGGTTATTTAACTTGTTGGTGCATAATCATTTATAACAGTCTTTTACAATCCTTTGTATTTCCATGGTATCAGTTGTAATGCATCCTCTTTGAGTTTTTATTTTATTTGAGTCTTCTCTCTTTATTTCTTAGTCTAGCTAAAGATTTCTGAATTTCATTTATCTTTTCAAATAATCAGCTCTTAGTTTCATTGGCCATTTCTATTTCTTTCCTGGTCTCTATTGCATTTATTTCTGTGCTAATCTTTGTTATTTCCCTCCTTCTACTGACTTTGGTTCAGTTTATTCTTCTTCTTCAAGTTTTTTAAAGTGTAAAGTTAGGTTGTTTATTTGAGATCTTTTTCCTTAATTCAGGCATTTACTGCTGTAAACTTCCCTTTTAGAACTGTTCTGTAGAATCCCATAAGTTTTGGTAAGTTGTGCCTTCATTTTCATTTATTTTTGATTTTCCTTTTGATACTTGGTAGGGTTTCAATCTTAAAGTTGCTAAGACTTGTTACCTTCATGTGATCTATCCTGGAGAATGTTCTGTGCGCTCTTGAGAAGAATGTGTATTCTGGTACTATTTAGTGGAATGTTCTATACATGTCGGTTAGGTCCAAAAATGGTTCAAGTACAACATTTGCTATAGATTTTCAGTATGAATGATCTACTCTTGAAAATGGGGTGTTGAAGTCCTCTACTTGTTCTTAGTCTCTTAGTCATGCCTGACTCCTTGTGACCCCATGGACTGTAGCACACCACGCTCGTCTGTCCATAGGGATTCTCCAGGCAAGAATACTGCAGTGTGTTGCCATGCCCTCCTCCAGGAGGTCTTCCCAACCTACGGATCCAACCCAGGTCTCCTGCATTGTAAGTGGATTCTTTACCATCTGAACCACTAGGGAAGCCCCAGACTACTGGAGTGGGTTGCCTAGCCCTTCTCCAAAGGAATTTCTTGACCTAGGAATAGGAACTGAACCAGGGTCTTCTGCATTGAAGAAGGATTCTTTACCAGTTGAGCTACCAGGGAAGCCTGTTAAAGTCCTCTACTCTTATTTTATTTGTATATATCTCCTCTCTCAGATCTATTAGTTTGGCTTAATATATTCAGGTACTCTGATGTTGGGTGTGAATATATTTATGATTGTTACATCTTCTTGATGAACTGACCCCTTTAATACCACAATGGTTTCTCATTACCATGTTTGGCTTAAAGCCTCTTTTGTCAGATATAAGTATACCTACTACTGCTTTACTTTGGTCTCCACTTGCATGAAATACCTTTTCCCATTTCTTCATTTTGAGCCTATGTGTATTTTTAAGTTGAAGTGAGTCTCTTATAGGCAGCATTTAGTTGTTTCTTATTTTTTACCCATCCATTCACTCTGTATCTTTTGATTGGAAATGTTAATTTAGAGTAATTATTGTCAGGTAAGGACTTACTCGAGGCATCTTATGAATTGCTTTCTTGCCAAGAGTGCACTGATGCTTATACCCATTATCTAGTCCTCCAACTACATGAAATAGTAGGTAGCTCTTTGCTATTGGGTTCTTTGAGCTCTTTGACATTGGGCTTAACAATATTTTTGGATCTGTCTCCAAAGGCAAGAAAAGCAAAAATAAGCAAACTAGATGACATTAAACTGAAAAGCTTTTACCTAGTAAAGGAAATCATTAACAAAATGAAAAGGCAACCTACTGAATGGGAGAATACATTTGCAAATAATATATCTAAAAGAGGCTAATGTCTAAAATATATAGAAAGGATTCATGCAACTTATTATCAAAGGAAACAAGTCAATTTAAAAAATGGGCAGAGGACTTGAATAAACATTTTTCCCAGGAAGACATACAGATGGCCAGACACATGAAAAGATGTTCAGCATCACTACTCATCAGAGATATGCACACCAAAACCATGGTGAGGTATCACCTCACACCTGTCAGAACTGCTGTCATCAAAATGATCACAAGTAATGTATTGGGGAGGATGCAGAGAAAAAGGGAACTTTTGTGCAACGTTGGTGGTAATGTAAACTGATAGAGTCACCATGGAAAACAGTATAGAGGTTCCATTTTAAATAAAATTACCACTAACATATGATCTAGCAATTCCTCTTCTGGGTAATTATCCAAATAATATGAACAAGCTAATTTAAAAGCATGCACACCCTATGTTCTCTGCAGGGTTAGTTTTAATAGCCAAGATATGGAAGCAACCTAAGTATCCATTGGTGGATAATGGATAAAGAAGATGTGGTATGAGTGTCTATATAATACATATATATATGTATAGTATAATATAGATAATGTGCATACAAAAATGTTTTCAGACACTGTCCCTAGAATGGGTGGGCTTCGTTATTGCACCTAGTTGAACACTGTTGCATTAGACAGAATTTACAAATAAGGGGCCCAAGGTTTGAAGAAGTCAATTACTAGCACAAAGGTACTTTGCTGATAAAGGACAGTGCCGAGATACAAGCCTAGATTTGTTTATCTTTAAACTCTTGAATTAATATTCTTTATTGCATATTCAAACTTGACTCCTTCCCTTCCCCACATACATCATTTGGACTAACAGGCTGAGATCCTCCCATCAGAAGCAGGAGATGTACTGATTTCTCATTCACCTCATTGCACAGTCACTTGTCAGGAATGCCTCTCCCCAACTCAGCCAGCCTTTACCTCTCTGCCAATTCACATCTTGTGCTGTTCTGGATTAATGCATGGACCAGTTTAGCCAACCCTGCTAGAGAATGAGGGGGTCATCCTTAGAAATATTTGATGAGTAGATCCTCAGAAAAAAATCTGGATTTCTTACCAGGCTTGCCATGTGAATCTTCAGAGTCTCTGCCACTTTATTTGTAAAGGAAAAATGTTATTTCACACCCCACTCTCCCTAAAGATATTCTCTAAAGATGAATAGTAACTCATACCAGTTACAGAATCATAAGTAGTTAGGGCTCCAGGAGCTTTAAAAACTGTCAAGCTGAACCATCTCAGTCTACAGATGTAAAGTTTGAGGCCCATTAAACAAAATGAGAAACTCAAAATCATACACCTTGAAACCCCAAATCCAGGGTCTTTTCTATTTTGTCCTTCTCTTTCTAGAAAAGACAAAACTCAGAAGTATGAAACTGTTTCAGAGGTGGTTTGAATTATTGGTGAATGATACATAGAACTATATTTAATGGCTCTATTTCTGAATAATATTTTATAGGCAAAATTCATTATTTTAAAAATTACTCTTCTAAAATGACAAAATTCATTAATGGCTCTGCAGTTTCTTTTAGCACTGTCTGTGTTTTAAGCACTTATAGGCTGAGCACTCTCTCTCTCTCATTTAACTCTTACAGTGAAGAGTAGGTACAACGGACATTATATCAGCTAGGAAACAGGAACCACTTTAAGATTCTGAGCAGAAGGAATTTGACTGGGGAAACTGGTTCCATCAGAGTGGGAGAGCTAAGAAAGTATTAAGGGGGCAGGAAGTCAACTCAAGAGATGATCAACAGCAGGAAGCTGCTACTCTACTACCTTCAGGGCTGGAGGCGCAATAGGAGGTGGTGTCACTGAGTTCAAAAGTGGGGACCTCTGAGAGGAAGGGGCCCTCTATGCACTGATACTGGAAGAGATACTGCTATTTCCAGAGATCCAACAGGAAGTGGAGAGACAGAGGGGGAGAACACCTTGACATCTCTCCAGCTCCCACCATCCAGCCCTCCACCAGTGCCTCTCATTAACTGGACCTACCTAGAAGGCTTCCCTGGTGGCTCAGAGGTTAAAGCATCTGCCTGCAATGTGGGAGACCCGGGTTCGATCCCTGGGTGGAGAAGATCCCCTGGAGAAGGAAATTGGCAACCCACTCCAGTATTCTTGCCTGGAGAATCCCATGGACGGAGGAGCCTTGTGGTCTACAATCCACGGGGTAGCAAAGAGTCAGATACGACTGAGTGACTTCACTTCACTTCACTTCACCTAGAAGCCAGGGAGCAAGGGAACCTGGGAAATAAGATTCCCTGAAACACAGGGCAAATGAAGCTCAGAGACTGGATTTGAGGACAGACAGGCACTGACCCTATACAATTATCTTCACCAACTTCTTTGGTTTTGTGCCTGTCAACTCAACAGGTCCCCTAACAAAGAGAGGCAACTGGCAGGAAGACTCTCTGAGGGGAGTGATATTCCACATTGCTGTTTTCTCTGTGTTTTCTCTGTCCCTTTCTTTATCCTAAAGAGAAAAGGAGATTTGAGTCAAAGCAATAGAAACAAGCTGGGGCTTATGTTTTGAAGATGTAATTGAGGTGGAATCTATCAACCAACCCACCTAGGAGTCTACCAGCCAACAAGTTCGGAAGTATGGGAAGCAACAGGCACTAGACTCAGGTATTTTCCGAAAGGAAACACTAACCAGTCATAGGAGTGACGAGGGCACAGACAGAATCATGTTGTGGACTGAGTTGTGTCTCCAGAATTTATATATTGAAACCCCAGCGCCCTATGTGAGGTCATAAGTGTGAAGGCCTCATCCAGTATGTCTGGTGTTTTTATAAGAGAAGGAAGAGGTGCCTGGGATGCCTGTACACAGAGAAAAGGCCATGTGAGGACATAGAAGGGGGCCATCTGCAAGCCAAGGAGCGATGCCTCGAGAGAAACAAACCTGCCCACACCTTGGTCTTGGACTTTGAGCCTCCAGAACTGTGAGAAAATAAGCTGCTGTTGTTTAAGCCACCTGGTCTGTGGCATTTTGTTATGGCAGCCTGAGAACACTACTCCAAGGCACCAACACAGTATATCAAATAAGAATCAATGCTCATTGCTGCTTTCAAAGACAGGGGCAAGAGGTCACCTGCTATGAGCTGCCTACTCCCTGAAATTATTTGCTAAGCAACCAAGTCCTTTTTAAAACAAACCTTTTTTATTTTATATTGGAGAATAGCCTATTAACAGTGTTGTGATAGTTTCAAGTGGACAGCAAAGGACTCAGCCATACATACACAAGTATCCATTCTCCCCTAAATTCCACACCTCCCCCATCCCCAACATTGAGAAGACGTCCCTGTACTATACAGTAGGTCCTTGTTATCCATTTTATTTAATTTTTTTTAACCCAATCCCAAACTCACTAACCCTCTCCTCCCACCCCACATCCTCCCCTAGTCTTCTGCCCTGCTCCCCCACGTTGCGCCCCCCCCCCCCCCAGAACCATAAGTTTCTTCTCTCTAAGTCCAAAGCATATACCCGGCCCCCCCCAACACCCCGGCCCCCGCCCCACCCCAGCCTTTTTTAAGTCTGATTTGTAAGTAAATTCATTTATATCATTTCTTTTTAGATTCTGCAGATAAGGGGTATCATATAAGATTTCTCTTTCTTTGTCTGACTTCACTCAGTATGGTAATCTCTGGGAATCATGTCCTTTCTATAGTCAGAGGTGAAGTTTAAACACCCACCTGCAGGCGAAAAACAAAGAGCAATAGTTCAAATTCATATGCAGGTATAAATGATTTTCTTGAGAGCAAGCTGTAAGCAATGGGAGAAAGGATGAGACACTGAGTATTGGTAAAAGAAGGGATTCTGAAGAGGTGTATGGTAGGGGGGAGGGAACTAGGGCACTGAAGGTGACATTTTCCACATTTCAAGACTTGGTTGGCTGAAGTCCTGGTGAAAGATTTATTTCCTCTTAAAATCTGATTTTCAGAAAGTATGCAATGCCATATATAGAAGCTGGAAAATCTAATTTTTGGATTGTTTCTCCAGACCACTGTGCTTAGGAAATTATTAAAACTGTCTAATTTGGATGCATTTCCTTAAAGTCCTTGATTCATCAGGACCTAAGAATTCTGTGTTGGTTTAATTATGGGTGTATTGTTTCATTGAAGACGTTAAACTGAAGTTCAAATAAACCCCAAGTGGTCAGTGCCATTCCAGTGTGGGATCCCGAGAGCTGCTGTGTGATTGGTTTTGGGCAAAACAATTTGAAGAGGTAAATTGACATTCTGGGATTGGCATTGCCCTGGGGTCCTCCTGGAGACTGGGCAGCAATCTGGGATCAGCTTGGGATTAACTGTTTTCACATTTTTTCCCAGAGTCCTGCCCCAATCCTATGAGTCATAATTGAATTCCAAAAATATGCTCTTCCCTGGAGAATCAGACAGGGAGGTGGAGAAAGGGTCAGGGGCTATCTAGGGAAGAGAAGTTGGTATTGCAGGTGGAGGTCATCTGAAGAGTAAACAAAGGAGAGAACAGTAGCAAGGCTTGCAGTTCTAGGGAAGAGAAATCTATGCACACAATTATCAGGCCACTTCGAGTTCCAGAAACCAATCTAGGGAGAGTCTGTGTGGCGATTTGTTAACATCTTTGGAAGCCCTGCCACTCAGAGTGGGCTCTCAGACCAGCAGCATCAGCAAACCTGGGAGCTTATCAGACATTCAGACTCACTGAATCCAGAATCTACATCTTAACAAGACCCCCAGGTAATTTCCATGCTTGAGAAATTTTGAGATGCGCTTCGCAAAAGCCTTGCTTAGCCAGATGGATGTTTAGGGAGGATGAAAACATTCTGCCAGGGCTTGAGTCTACACTTGGGGCTTCATTTCCCCCATGAGTAACAAAGCCGAGGGAAAAGGATACAGAGAACAGAAAGAGGTTTGGGCTTGTCACAGACTTTACCCTAACCCTTTACTAGCGACAGTAGACAGTACCCATTGTGGTTGTAAACTGTGTCTGGACTGAAGGTGGCAAAGGTTGCCAGGGCTGCCTCAGCTGCTATTGTCAGAAATCTGCCACTCTGGGGCTGGCTCCATTGAAGCTCCCTGTTCTCCCTTCCAGTGCTGTTTGTCCGACTTCTCTGGCCTGTAAGAGGTGGGCTCCAACCCACTGCTGCAGGGCAACCATTCCTGGTGTTGGGGAACCTGAAGCCAGAAGCTAACACCACCACATAAATTCACAGGTTGCAGACTTGATGTGATCACCACTTAGAAATATGGTAGCATTTTTGCTATATGTTGAAGCCTTACTCACCCCCATGTAACTGTATTTGGAGATAAGATCTTTAAGGAGATAATTAAGGTTAAATGAAGTCACAAGGGTGGGGTCTTAATCTGATAGGATTGGTGGCTTTATAAGAAGAGGAAGAGAGAGATGGATCTCTCTACACACATGCACTGAGCAAAGGCAGGTGAGGACTCAGTGAGAAGGCAGCTATCTGCAAGCCAGGAGAAGAGTGCTCACCAGAGCCTGACCCCACTGAACCTTGATCTTGAACTTTCAGCCTCCAAAACGGTAAGGAAATTAATTTCTGTTGCTTAAATCACAAAATCTATGATATTTTGTTATAGCAGTCTAAGCAGACTAAGACATATTTGTCCAAGGAGAATGGACTATTGGAAACTAGAATCTTGATAAGAAAGGGGATGTTTTTGAATTCAAAGCTTGTCTGCTGACACTGGACACGTTGATTATCCGTCAATGATCAGTTGCGAGTTATGGCTTCCAAGGACATATCCATCTCAGTCAATTTGAGCACACATGTCCTAGGTTTTTATTATCCTACTTGTAGTAACACATACACCTGGAAGAAGGAAGGATATATCAACACACACCCTGGCCTCTTTAAGGTGGCCAAGCATGTGATTTTCCCAGGACTCAGGGTTTGTCCTGAGACATAGAGCTTTCAGAGCTAAAACCAGGAAAGCTCTGGGCAACTGGCACAAGTGGATCGCCCTAAATGGGCCAAGTTTCACCTATTGAAAGACCAAAGGTGACATGCAGTAAGGAAATAGATAAGTTATTGAAAGGTAAGTAAAGCCTGACTAGTTTCACCATTGTGACGTCAACTTTTGATGCCTAAATTTCTCTCCCTATGAGGTGAGGGACCTGATTACCTCTAAGGGATGTTCTAGTGCTAATATAATTTCTGTTTTGTGGGTTGTTCTTTCTTGGAGAGTTGGAGAGATTGTATCACTCCACAAAATAAACAAAGAAGAGGGACAAGGCTCTCTGAGCTTGGTGCAAGGATATATGTGTATATAAGGCACTGTCTTCATGGAGCTTACTGTCTGCTGGGAGTGAGAGATAATGAATTAACAGATGCAATGAGAGCTGGGATGGAAATAAGACAGTGTTGTGATAGGTAATGATCAGGCATCTTCTCAGAAGCAACAATGTTGTTTCAGCTGAGATTGAAAGAGAGAGATAGGAGAATAAAGGAAAGACTAGGGAACAGTAAGGGCTTCCCCTTCCCTAGTGGCTTAGACAGTAAACAATCTGCCTGCAATGCAGGAGACCCAGGTTTGATCTCTGCATCAGAAAGATCTCCTGGAGGAGGGCATGGCAACCTACTCCAGGATTCTTGCCTGGAGAATCCCACAGACAGAGGAGCCTGGCAGGGTACAGTCCAGGGAGCCACAAAGAGTTGGACACAATAAGCAACTGAGAACACAGGGGACAGTAAACACATAACGATCTGAGATGGGAAAGAGATTACAAAATTAAAGAAACAGAAAGGGACTGCAGTATGAGTAAGCCGAGTGAGTCAGAGGTAGTGGAAAGAACTGACATTGGAGAGCCAGGCAGGGGCTAGGTCCCACAGACTTATCAGCCATGACAGGGAGTTCATTCAGACTTTATTCTAAGTGTCAAGAGAGATGAGCAAAGGGCCTGAAATTGTATGAGTTACACCAAATGGCTAATCTTACAGAATTATTATTCTATAATTCTGAATTACACATATAATTACATGCAATAAGAATATAATAAAACAGGAAGCACATAACATTTCTGTTCTGTATGTCTGGTTTTAATTAATGGAAAGAGCCTTCAATGGATTGACATAAGCTCAGGATCTATATGTTTGCCTCATTACTTCGAATGTTAGAATCCACTTCAGCATGACTTTCATGGGAAATGACAAAATGAATCTTAGGCTTAAATTACCCAAGCCTGGTCCTTTGGGAGCAGAAGGTTTCTTGGCACATATCTTTACAGTTAAGATCTAATTATTATTGATGCACAAATGGTTTTATTGGCTGCATCTCTAAGAAAGTAAAACAGTTTACTTTTCCCCAATGCCAAATAGTGTTTGAATAAGCACTCAAGGAGATATTACCCCTAATGTTGGTTCTTTACAGAAGCTTGAATTAATGCAAGAAGGATCAGAAATTGTATCTGTTTTGGTTTAAAGTTTATCCCCCACATATTACAGAGGCATTTGAGACCCTTCAAAAATTAAATACTGCACAAAGTAAAGCAATAAAGGGGAGGGAAAAGAGGGCACAAATCTCTCTGTCCCTCAGAAGGAAGTGACTTTACAATAGGCAAATTCATTGACTGAATTCTGTCCCTGAATTTCCTGGAAACTGAGGAAAGAAGAGGAGTGGTGAGTCATGTGACGCTTATTATCTGATTACAAGAAAATAAAAGAATCACTCTGCAGAGACATTCTTTCGCTTTGAACCCCACTGAAAGAGGAATTCATACTGTAGATTTTTGTATAAGAGACATTGGTTATCTAACGGACAATGCCATCTGTAAAAATGTTAAAGACAGAAATGTAGTTTAAGAAATGTTTCTTGGGCCTGCTATCTGCAGAAGTTAAGAGTTGTATAAATCCACAATGCCATTTTTATAGGAAGCCAAGGTATTGTGGTCCCCGTACTTTTGCTTTATGATAGGGAACATACTTTATTATAGGGAATCCACTTAAAGGACCTGGAAGAAAGAAGACATTTCTTACAACCATTAGGCACTTTCTAGCAAATTACAGCTCCTTAAAGCAAGCTTTTGGTAGGCACTGACTTGCAGTCAATTTCAGAAAATACAAATCTCAGAGAACGCATGAGAGTGGAGACTATTAGCCAAAATGTACTCTGAATGGCCGGTCATGAAAGAGGCTGGGTTGGCCCTCTGGGGTAGGAGGTTAAGATGTGGAATTGTTGTCTTGTTCAGAGACCATCTTATTTCAGCACAAACTTGCTGGAAAAGCAGTGTATCTTTTTCTTGGAAAAGAGCTGTGATTATTCTCAAGAATTTGAACATATTCTTTGTGGTGAGTTCAAATTTTGATCCTCTGGCCCATGAAGAAATGCGGTGTGGGCAGATGTAAAGGAGAGTATGACTTTCTGCTAGGTGGAGCAGGGGCGGGGGGTGGGGGTGGTGGTGGAAGCATTCCCTGGGGATATCTGCCTGACTGTACAACTCCTACCACAACTATTTAAGTCTAGCTTACATAGTAGAGCTACAGTTTTGCCTTTTTATATGTTCTTATCCATTGACTTCTAATTTGTCTGTGTGGCTTCTTTAACTCAAGGGCTATTTCCTCTTTTCATTAGAATTTTTACTATTAAAATTAAGATGCATTAAGTATTTATTTTCTCAGATTATAATCTGATATATATGTGTGTGTGTATACATATCTATATGTATGTATGTGCACAACCATCTTATACATTTACGTCATTAATGCTGTGCTAATTCCTGACAAATAGATTAGCTATTTGGTTAATCAATGAATGGAACTTAACACAAGCTTAGTGCTGAGGGGCTGTCTAGTTTTACTTAGTGCAAGAAGGCCACGATGCACCTATGTGGCCAAGCTTCCTCCCCACCTCAGAAGCCTGGGCTGAGAAACAAGACAGTCTCTCCATCTTCTAGTCTCATGGAGTGCCTAATTTCCTGGCCCTAAATTATTGGCTTTTTAGTATAGTTGATCTCTGTTTCCTTCAGGGAGAAAATGCCATCTCTCCCTATTTTTCTGGTCTCACCCTCAGGGATTCATAAGTTGGAAAATCACAGACCAGCCAGGAGTGACTGGTTTTTCAATGTCTAGATAGCTTGGTATAATCCTTGCAGAGTACATCATGAGACATGCCAGGCCGGATGAAGTGCAAGCTGGAATCAAGATTGCCAGGAGAAATATCAATAACCTCAGATATGCAGATGACACCACCCTTATAGCAGAAAGTTAAAGAGGAGAGTGAAAAAACTGGCTTAAAATTCAACATTCAGAAAAGGAAGATCATGGCATATGGTTCCATCATTTCATGGCAAATAGATGGGCAAACAATAGAAACAGTGACAGACTTTATTTTCTTGGGCTCCAAAATCACTGCAGATGGTGACTGCAGCCATAAAATTAAAAGATACTTGCTCCTTGGAAGAAAAGCTATGACAAACTTAGACAGCATATTAAAAAGCAGAGACATGACTTTGCCAACAAAAATCCATCTAGTCAAAGCTATGGTTTTTCAGTGGTCATGTACGGATGTGAGAGTTGGACCATAAAGAAGGCTGAGAACTGAAGAACTGATGCTTTTGAACTGTGGTATTGGAGAAGACTCTTGAGAGCCCCTTGGACTGCAAGGAGATCAAGCCAGTCAATCCTGGAAATCAATCAATCAAGGAATTCAATCCTGAACATTCACTGGAAGGGCTAATGCTGAAGCTCCAATACTTTGGCCACCTGATGGGAAGAGCCGAACTCATTAGAAAAGACCCTGATACTGGGAAAGATTGAGGGCAGGAGGAGAAGGGGATGACAGAGGACGAGGTGGTTGGATGACATCACTGACTCAATGGAGATGAGTTTGAGCAAGCTCCAGGAGATGGTGAGGGACAGTGAAGCCTGGCGTGCTGCAGTCCATGGGGTTGCAAAAAGTCTGATATGACTGAGCGACTGAATAATAACAAAAAGCCACTTGGGTAAAGTTCTGTGGCTCTCTGCTGGACACCAGTGATCTCTAACTTGATCTGTATGATCTGGTGGACCTATGCATATCATTATGCCCCAAGAACCCTAGAGAGTAAGATGGTGCCCTTAGTTCCGTCCAGCCTTGCCAGGGTCATCTATCCTGCAGCTCTGCCCTGTGCTCCTGGAGGTGACCTGACAAAGAAGAAATGTCAGCATCAGTTGCTGGGGTTGGGGGATGTGTCTGTAAGTCTCCTCACTCAGCTGTCTTAAGTGAAAAGGGGAAACACTTCAGCAGGGTTGAATGAGTGAATGCTGGGTCACATGTAAATTTCTTAGCTTCATAGTATCGAAAAGAAAAGAAAAAGGCATTTGCAGAAGTCTCTCTCAAATGATCATTTTTCCTTTCATTACTTCCCTTTCCTCCCTTGGAAATGCCCTCAATGTCTTTCTAAAGCATAGATAGAGAAAAATAATTTTTTCTTCCTTTCTGATATATTATAACTGATTTTAGGGTTCTCCTAGGACTCACAGAGGTGAATTTCTCTAGGTAGCATAAAAGGAGACTTTCAGAAAAGGCACTTATAGATGTTCCAGTGAAATCAGACACCTTTGCAACTGATTTATCAAAACCCTTGAAGGGCCATTTCAAGGCAGGTGGCAGAGGCAATAATGCTGAACAAAGGGAGTACTCTGGAGGTAGAACTGTATTGCATGTTCTAAAAAAATAAAAGTAGGAAGCCCATGAGGAACCATTTTGTTCCTTTTGGTTCTGAGCATGAACCAATACAATTTTTATAGAGCCCATTCAAAGCCAGATGGAGATAAATAAAGGCGCTCACTTTTTCAGTTTTCATAAGGTAGAATTCTCTTCTGAATTTGAAGGTAATTATGGAGAGCAGCTTTTCTGTACCTTTAAGTGGGCACCATCAAAAAAATCGCCTTCTATAAAATCACGGTTTTTTGACCGTTAACCAAAGGAAGCATCGTCTTGGAATAAATGCACGCATCAGTGAAAGCATAAACAGCAGGCATTATACTTTATATTAAAATCTCTCGTAGTGAAAAGAGAGAAAAGGGGGGCTTGTAGCCCAAGAGAACAAAGATACCTTCCACTAGGACATCCAGTCCCAGGGAAGGACTGAGCTGTGGCAGCCTGTTTAATCAATGTAGTGAGTCAGCACCTGGGAAGGAAATACGAGTGAGAACAGAGGGCTCCAGAAAAGCTGCCTGCCTTGGTGGAAATGGACAGCTTTTAGAGAGACAGGGCATTGCCCAGTTCTGTAGGGAGCTATACCAAGAAAAACTGGAGTCCTTGAATCCTAGAGTGTTCAAAGTGGGCGGGACACCCAGAGCTCATGTAGTCCAACTTTCCCATTATATGGTCCAGGAAACTGAAGTGATGAGACTGGAATAATGGAAGCTGAAATGATGGGCTCATTATATTCTGGGCCCTATTCATACCATTCTGCATATAATCATACATCATTTAATATTGATACTACAATAACTCATTTAATCTTCACAGTATCCTAACAGTGCTATGATTTCATTGTCTCCATTTTACAGATGAAGACTTTGAGACAAAAGGAAATTAATGTCTTAGTCCATTACTTCAGTGGACTGGATGGGGCTCACTCACGATGGGGAGGGGGGATCTGTTTTACTCAATTTACCGATTCAAATGTGAACCTCACCCAGAAACACCCTCATTGACATAGCCAGAATAATGTTTCACCAAATGTCCAGGTATCCAAGTTAACAGGTAAAATTAACTGTCACAGAGCCCTCATTCAAAGTTTCTCCATTCATCAAAAATTTACTGAGTACTTACTGTGTTCCAAGCATTGTTTAATTATGGAGGATATATCAGTGAATAAAATCTGAAAATATGTTTGTGCTGCTGGTATTTACCTTCTAGTGGGGCAGGAAAGAAAAAAGCCATTTTAAATATACCAATTATATTACATGTTAGAAGGCAATACAAGTAAGAAGGAAAGATAGAGTTGGGAGAACCAAAAATAGAGCTTGGAAATGCTGGTAAGGGGAAGAGAAAGGCTCACCATTTTAAACAGGACAGTCAGGGAGAAGGTGAAATTTGATAAAGACTTGAACAAAGAAAGGGAGGGAGCTATATGGATGTGTGAGGAAGAGCATTCCAGGCAGAAGGAACAGCATCAACCCAGAAGAAGTTTTACATGAAGAGTTAAGAATGTTCCCTAATGTCTCAGAAGGTTGCTCCCTGGGTCTGGAAGATCGCCTGAAGAAGGGAATGGCTACTCACTTCAGTATTCTTGCCTGGGAAATCTCATAGACAGAGGAGCCTGGTGGGCCACAGGCCATGGAGTCACAAGAGTCGGACAGGAGTGAGCACACTTTTACTTTTTTCACTTAAGGAGGTGAGTCTGCCTGGAAGAGAGGGAGTGAGGGGGGGAATAATGGAAGAGACACTGGAGTCCATCATACCTATTCTGTCCACAGGTTCAAGATATTCACAATTTGTGACTGTCTGGGAAGCTTCTGTGCTGCTTGACTTGGTCTAGACTTGAAACTGAACGGTGCACTGATGGCAGCTGTCACAAGGGGCCTTCCCACTGTTCATGAATTCTGATCAACAACCAGAAATCACTTTATCTGTTAATCTTATTAAGCCCCTTCCATGCACAGGATTCCTTATGGTATGGTAAGTGTAAGACCATCTCAGCCTCCATTAATTGGATATAAAGGATTTAAGAACTGCAGTTAAATGACCATATGAATCAATACCTGAATTAATTGACAGTTATAAGTATATAATACATATACTTGCAAAGAAAGATATTGTTAACAAGTACAAGGCAATTTGGAGGCAATTCAGATCCCTCTGTCCCTGGGCAATCTGGGGGGAAGCTTCCTAAAAGAGGAGAGCCTTGAATACTATGAAGCAATTATGTAGAGAGGGAGAAGAATAGCATTCTAGAAGTAGACAAGTGAGGCTGCAAGTCAGTGTTTGTAAGGTAAGGAGGAGAAAAATATGGGGAGAAGGATGCATTGAAGCCAGATCATTAAAGACGGAATTTATATCCCATTGAGATATAGGAAATGAAGAATCATTGAAAATTTTGGAACAGGAGACTAAAAAGTTGGCAGTGCTCTTTATGAAGGCTACCATGACAATAACTCCAGAAAGAATGAAGGGAGGAGCCAAAGCAAAAACAATACCCAGTTGTGGATGTGACTGGTGATAGAAGAAAGATCCGATTCTGTAAAGAGCAATATTGCATAGGAACCTGGAATGTCAGGTCCATGAATCAAGGCAAATTGGAAGTGGTCAAACAGGAGATGGCAAGAGTGAACGTCGACATTCTAGGAATCAGTGAACTAAAATGGACTAGAATGGGTGAATTTAACTCAGATGACCATTATATCTACTACTGTGGGCAGGAATCCCTTAGAAGAAATGGAGTAGACATCATGGTCAACAAAACAGTTGGAAATGCAGTATTTGGATGCAATCTAAAAAACAACAGAATGATCTTTGTTCGTTTCCAAGGCAAACCATTCAATATCACAGTAATCCAAGTCTATGCCCCAACCAGTAATGCTGAAGAAGCTGAAGTTGAATGGTTCTATGAAGACCTTCAAGACCTTTTAGAACTAACAAACACCCAAAAGAGATGTCCTTTTCATTATAGGGGACGGGAATGCAAAAGTAGGAAGTCAAGAAACACCTGGGGTAACAGACAAATTTGGCCTTGGAATATGGAATGAAGCAGGGCAAAGGCTAATAGACTTTTGCCAAGAGAACACACTGGTCATAGCAAACACCCTCTTCCAAGAACACAAGAGAAGACTCTACACATGTACATCACCAGATGGTCAACACCAAAATCAGACTGATTATATTCTGTGCAGCCAAAGATGGAGAAGCTCTATATAGTCAGCAAAAACAAGACTGGGAGCTGACTGTGACTCAGATCATAAACTCCTTATTGCCAAATTCAGACTGAAATTGAAGAAAGCAGGGAAAACCACTAGACCATTCAGGTATGACCTAAATCAAATCCCTTATGATTATACAGTGGAAGTGAGAGATAGATTTAAGGGACTAGATCTGATAGATAAAGTGCCTGATGAACTATGGAATGAGGTTCGTGACACTGTACAGGAGACAAGGATCAAGACCATCCCCAGGAAAGAAATGCAAAAAAGCAAAATGGCTGTCTGGGGAGGCCTTACAAATAGCTGTGAAAAGAAGAGAAGTGAAAAGCAAAGGAGAAAAGGAAAGATATAAGCATCTGAATGCAGAGTTCCAAAGAATATCCAGGAGAGATAAGAAAGCCTTCCTCAGTTATCAGTGCAAAGAAATAGAGGAAAACAACAGAATGAGAAAGACTAGAGATCTCTTCAAGAAAATTAGAGATACCAAGGGAGCATTTCAGCAAAGATGGGCTCAGTAAAGGACAGAAATGATACGGACTTAACAGAAGCAGAAGATAAAACAGTTCTTCAAGACTAAACAGATCTTCAAGACCCAGATAATCACGATGGTGTGATCACTCACCTAGAGCCAGACATCCTGAAATGTGAAGTCAAATGGGCCTTACAAAGCATCACTATGAACAAAGCTAGTGGAGGTGGTGGAATTCCAGTTGAGCTGTTTCAAATCTTGAAAAATGATGCTTTGAAAGTGCTGCACTCAATATGCCAGCAAATTTGGAAAACTCAGCAGTGGCCACAGGACTGGAAAAGGTCAGTTTCCATTCCAATCCCAAAGAAAAGCAATGTCAAAGAATGCTCAAACTACCACACAATTGAACTCATCTCACATGTTAGTAAAGTAATACTCAAAATTCTCCAAGCCAGGCTTCAGCAATACATGAACCATGAACTTCCAGATGTTCAGGCTGGTTTTAGAAAAGGCAGAGGAACCAGAGATCAAATTGCCAACATGCACTGGATCATCGAAAAACCAAGAGAATTCCAGAAAAACATCTATTTCTGCTTTATTGACTATGCCAAAGCCTCTGACTGTGTAGAACACAATAAGCTGTGGAAAATTCTGAAAGAGATGGGAATACCAGACCACCTGACCTACCTCTTGAGAAACCTGTATACAGGTCCGGAAGCAACAGTTAGAACTGGACATGAAACAACAGACGTTCCAAATAGGAGAAGGAGTATGTCAAGGCTGTATACTGTCACCCTGCTTATTTAACTTATATGCAGAGTACATCATGAGAAACACTGGGCTGGAAGAAGCACGTGCTGGAATCAAGATTGCCGGGAGAAATATCAATAACCTGAGATATGCAGATGACACAACCCTTATGGCAGAAAGTGAAGAGGAACTAAAAGCCTCTTGATGAAAGTGAAAGAGGAGAGTGAAAAAGTTGACTTAAAGCTCAATATTCAGAAAACGAAGATCATGGCATCTGGTTCCACCACTTCATGAGAAATAGATGGGGAAACAGTGTAAGACTTTATTTTGGGGGCTCCAAAATCACTGCAGATGGTGATTGCAGCCATGAAATTAAAAGATGCTTACTCCTTGGAAGGAAAGTTATGCCCAACCTAGATAGCATATTCAAAAGCAGAGACATTACTTTGCCAACAAAGGTCCATCTAGTCAAGGCTATGGTTTTCCCAGTGGTTATGTATGGATGTGAGAGTTGGACTGTGAAGAAAGCTGAGTGCTGAAGAATTGATGCCTTTGAACTGTGGTGTTGGAGAAGACTCTTGAGAGTCCCTTGGACTGCAAGGAGATCCAACCAGTCCATTCTAGAGGAGGTCAGTGT
Organism: Nanger dama; assembly: GCA_917880005.1. Taxonomy (NCBI): domain Eukaryota; kingdom Metazoa; phylum Chordata; class Mammalia; order Artiodactyla; family Bovidae; genus Nanger; species Nanger dama. The sequence continues at coordinate 16,092,552 of CAKJTW010000026.1, forward strand.
TCGGTGTTCTTTGGAAGGACTGATGCTAAAGCTGAAACTCCAGTACTTTGGCCACCTCATGGGAAGAGTTGATTCATTGGAAAAGACTTTGATGCTGGGAGGGATTGAGAGCAGAAGGAGAAGGGGATGACCGAGGATGAGATGGCCGTATTGCATCACTGACTCGATGGGAGCGAGTCTGAGTGAACTCCAGGAGTTGGTGATGGGCAGGGAGGCCTGGCGTGCTGCAATTCATGGGGCTGCAAAGAGTCGGACACGACTGAGTGACTGAAGTAACTAACTTTCTGAGCGTGACAGCAGTGTGCTGGCTGAGCTGTTAAATGGAGGTGGAGTGGGTGGATGAGGGGTGGGAAGGGCAGGGAGGAAAATGAGAGGTGATAGTTTCATCAACATTTAAAGAATCTGAATTACATGGCATTTCTATAATCATTTTCTCTGAATTTCCAAGAAAAAGGCAGGTTTCTGAATAAGGAAAAGTGAATGATGGATTTTCAATGCCCTCTTAGACCTTGATTGTCTAAAGTATTGCTCCAGGCCACGTTGCTTTTTATTAAAGTGTAAGTTGAGTTACCCCAAAGAGATAATAAGGTTTCAGATTGAAATGGAAAACAGGAGAGAAAAATGGGATGCAAGAACCATATTTTCTGTTAGATCCATGGTCCCAGATAAAATTGGAAAGTGTATACCCTATCAAATTTTTGAAGTAAGTACATTGGTTTCTGTTCCTTTAGCCTCTCTTAAGTTCTTCCATCCACTTTGTTCATCTAGAGTCCCAATTTGTATCTTCTTATAGTTCAGAGATCATTCCCCCAAATCTATTCAGTTTTAAATGTGGCCTTTTAGGGAGGCTTTTATTTCTATATTAGATTGAGGGGAAGATTCAACAATAATTAATCAAAACAAATAGGAACAGAATATTAGGTCCCAGGAATAGACTGTTTTGGGGATAAAACATCATCTATGGTCTCACTTAGGTGATTACAAAACCATCTATGGGCTCCAATTGTCTCACTTTGGTGAGCATATATATACAGCATTATTCTATAAAGAATGAAAAAAATTGGCTTGGATAGGGAATAGATTATCTCTAATCATATGCAGTTTTATATATGTAGTGAGCCGTTTTTACAATGAAATTAAAGGGTCTAGATTCAACTCTCATCAGGAGTAGGGAGGGAAAAATCTGTTACCAAAATAAAGCCCTGAGAAGCACTTTTTGAATCTGGCAGAAATAAGGAACTCCAGAAATTTTCTCTTCCATAAAGCAATAGGAACACTGACAAAAATGATCGAAATCAAAATGTTCAAAACTCTGGAAATTAATAAAGGACTTTCAAACATACAAGGAATGTTTATCTAAGAAAAATGACTAGATCTTATTAAGAACAATGAGCTTTGTGACATTTTATCTTACCCTATTTCCACCTCTCTCTCTCTCCCCCGTCAGTTCCATGTTAGCCTTGAAGACCGATAGCCTTGTAACCATAGGAAGAGGCATATCAGGGTTCAGTTCAGTTCAGTTCAGTCGCTCAGTCATGTCCGACTCTTTGGACCTCATGAATCGAAGCACGCCAGGCCTCCCTGTCCATCACCAACTCCTGGAGTTCACTCAGACTCACGTCCATCGAGTCAGTGATGCCATCCAGCCATCTCATCCTCTGTCGTCCCCTTCTCCTCCTGCCGCCAATCCTTCCCAGCATCAGAGTCTTTTCCAATGAGTCAACTCTTCCCATGAGGTAGCCAAAGTACTGGAGTTTCAGCGTTAGCATCATTCCTTCCCAAGAAATCCTAGGGCTGATCTCCTTCAGAATGGACTGGTTGGGGCCCCTCAAAAGTCCCATCCTCACAGCACTGTCACTATTTGACCTATCTGGAAGCTCTTCAGGAAAGTCCCATGCCATAGACTAATTTTTATGACATTTGAATCAGAGGTCATTTAGTGAGGAAAGCCTTTCAATCTCAGGGTGTTTGTAAAAAAATGGTCAGCATCAGTGGTTTAACACTAAAATCTACATGAGGAGTCAATATCAGCTTGGGGGTAAACAAGAGGTGGTGAAAAAACTTGAAAGGAAAATTGGAGGAATGAGATGTCCGGAGAGGGATTTGAAAAAGCTCTGAAAAATCTTAGGGTCTTGAAGGCTATGCATATGAGCTGGGCTGTATGGATGCCCAGGAAAGACCGGAGAAAGAGGTATTCTCTCAGTCCCAGCGTAAGCAGAAGTGAAGGGTAAGGCAGAGTTGTGAACTGCCAGAGCAGTGAAGACACACCTCAACACATCACACATCACACACACACACATACACACACACACACACACTCAAAAGAGGATGGAAGATGGCAGACTTATTGGTTAAAGGCATTGAAGGAAATCTCTGTCCAGTCATTAGCCAGTCACTAAGCACAGACTCCAGCGGCCACACATGGTAAATAAAACAGACTTCCCAGAATTAGTCCAAGGATGTCACTAAATAAGCACACAAAACAGACATCAGCAAGAACAACAACAATGAAATGGGGGAAAATGTAATTTCTAGGGTTGCACATTATTTAAAATGTCAAGTTTTCAACAAAATAATTATGAAATGTGCAAAGAAAACAAAAATATTTTTAAACACAGGGACAAAAGCAGTCAGTAGAAACTACCTTGAAGAAAAGCCAGATGCTGGGCTTACGTAGACTTTAAATCACCTATTCTAAATATGTTCATAGAACAAATTTTTATTATCTCTGATGATCAAAGGATAAGGATGATGTCCAACCAAACAGAGACTATCAATAATGTATTTGTTTCCTACTGCTTCTGTAACAAATTATCAAAATGGCTTAAAACAAGAAAAACATCATTTTACAGCTCTAGAAGTCAGAAATCTAAAACAGGTCTACAGAACTTCTAAAAGTAGTAGAGGAGAATCTTTGTCTTTTCGAGCTTCTAGAGGCTGCGCACATTCTTTGTCTTGTGGCCCTGTATCTAGCATCTGACCTTTTTTCCATAGTCCTATCTCCATTTCTGACTGTGACCTCCTACCTCCTTCTGATAAGGACTCTTGTGACTTCACTGGACGCACTTGGATAATCAGGATATTCTCCCTAGCACAAACTCCTTAATCATACCTGCCAAAGTCTCTTTTGCCATACAAAGTACCATAAAATAGGACATGAACGTCACTGGGGGAAGAGGAATTATTCTGCTTATAGCAAGTAAGTGATGCAAATTTTAGGAAGAAAAGAAGTCAAATAGAAATTCTGAAGTTGAAAAGTATACAATTGAAATTTTAAAAATTGCTAGACAGATTCAACAGCAAATTTGAGCAGGCATGATTAAAAATTGGCACACTTGAAGATAGGTCCATTGAGATATCTATTCTGAAAAATAAAAAGGGAATTATTTTAAAAATTTAACAGACCCTCAGGAATCTTTGGGAAACCCATCAAGTGTACCACCTTATACATAATGGGAGACCTAGAAGAGAGGAGAGAGAAAGGGGCAGAAAGAATACTTGATCAGTAACAGTCTACGCATTTCCACAAATGGAGTCCAAACATCACATAGTCCCCAGGGACTGTACTGCCGTGTGCCTTGAGAGGTAGAACAACAGAGTGATAAAAAATATATATATTGGGCTCAATTCTATTCTGCAAAATGGAATTAATAGGGATATACTCTTTAGAATATAGGGTATACCTCACCTTACCTCCTAGGGGTATACTATAAGAATTACATTAGGTAATGTAAGTAAGGAGTTTAGCAGAATGTCAATTACAGGAAATTCTCAATAAGTGTTGACTTTTTAATATCTACCAAGTTATTATTATTTCTTATGTACTGAGCATCATGCCAAGCACTTTATACTGTGTCTATTTTCAATTCTCATAACAGTCCAGTGAGTTAGGTATTATCATTCCCACTTTCAGATAAGAAAAGTAGACTTCAAAGATACTAAATCAAGTCCTCAAAGTCATGAGCCATGATTTGAACCTGAGTCTAACGAGGTTGCAAAGAGCTGGAAATGACTGAATATGCATGCTAATGATATAGTTGGTTCCTCAAATCACCGGACTCAATTGCTGCTCTGGTAGGACAACATTTCTGTGAATTAAAGATATGTTGGGTCTCTGAGTCCTTGTGAAACAAATGTAAAAGACTTAAAAATTAAAGTCATCAGAAGTCTCCAATATTGAGCATTCTGGTTTTAGACCAATTATGATAATACATGAGGCATATTGTAGCTTAAGCTTTGGTACTCAAAAATGGTGAGATGATTTGGGAGAATGACATTGAAACATGTATAATATCATATAAGAAACGAATCACCAGTCCAGGTTTGATGCAGGATACAGGATGCATGGGGCTAGTGCACTAGGATGACCCAGAGGGATGGTATGGGGAGGGAGGTGGGAGGGGGGTTCAGGATGGGGAACATGTGTACACCCGTGGCAGATTCATGTTGATGTATGACAAAACCAATACAATATTGTAAAGTAATTAGCCTCCAATTAAAATAAATAAATTTAAATTTAAAAAATGACACTCAAATAACTAGAATGATGGATGGTTGCATATGTTAATGCTCTCATCCCTAATGTGACCATATTGGGAGGTAGGGAACTTAGGAAATAATTAAGATGAAGTGAGGTCACAAACATAGCACCTTCATCCAACAGAGCTCTCTTCCCACCATGTGAAGACACAGTGAGAATGTGCCTGCCTGCAAAGGCAGAAGGAGAGTCCTCACCGAGACCCAACTATGCTGCTACCCTGATCTCAGACTTCCTGTCTTCAGAATTTTAAGAAAATCAGTTTCTATTGTTGAAGCCACCCAGAGTATGAGCATATTTATGGCAGTTGAGGTAATTAATACAGGAAGGCAGCTGGAAAAATGAAGGGATTAGTCAAGTCAGATTCTTCTTTGAAGAACATGGCCATTCACATGAGTATGGATATGTTAGCAAAGAATGTGAGTAGTCGACTTTATATACAAAATATGTATAAGTATGAATCATCACAAATGGAGTTTCCGGCCAAACAGAATTCCTAAGCATTTGGGAAAATGAAAGTACTAAGTACAGCTGCCTCATTCCTTCTGTATGTGTTTGCTGATAGTTGTGGCCTACCCAGAGCAAGGCTAACAATTGATCATTACTTTGGTTGGGGCAGAAATATCTGTTGGGGTAGATTGGGAAGACTGATTGGATGGGAAGAAAGAATTCCAATGACAGAGCTTGCCAGACTTGGCATTTCTGAGTAATTCTAGACAATGAGGAATTTGGGGTTGGGTAGAAAATGATTTAAAATATGCAGAGCAGTCCATAGGACACTCTAAAAACACAGAGGTCTAGAGTAGGCCAAAGCTGGATGAGATCTCAAAAGCCCAAGCTCAGCCGGTAAGCATCTGGATTAGAAATGGAATGATTTTGAAAGAAGGGGTAAACCTGTACAACAATTGAATCTGAGAATGAATGAGAGGAATGATGCATAGATTTTAGCCACCTTTGCCAAAATTTAGGAAAGACCAGTGTATTTATAGCACTCATTCATTTGCTCATCTGCTCTAGGCCAGAACTTGTGTTGCTGCTGCTGTGCTAAGTCGCTTCAGTCACGTCCGACTCTGTGCGACCCCACAGACGCAGCCCACCAGGCTCCCCTGTCCCTTGGATTCTCCAGGCAAGAACACTGGAGTGGGCTGCCATGTCCTTCTCCAATGCATGACAGTGAAAAGTGAAAGTGAAGCCGCTCGGTCATGTCTGGCTAGTAGCGACCCCATGGACTGCAGCCCACCAGGCTCCTCCATCCATAGGATTCTCCAGGCAAGAGTACTGGAGTGGGGGTGCCATCGCCTTCTCTGCAGAACTTGTGTTAGGTGTTACTAATACAATTATAAGTAAGCTAGACATGGCTTGTCTTGGAGCTTACGGTACAGTGATAATTTTTCAACATCTTCAATCAACGTATCCTGTGATTTCTTCTTGGTGACATGTACTGTCTGTAAAACCACATCCTAACAAATTTCCTCACAACTTATGCATAGACACCTCTTATCCAATGCAAAGAGAGATTTCGCCCTATGTCTACTCCATAACATTCAAACCCTCTGGGTGCCAGCCTAGAAATTTAATGTATTGTTATAGAATCACAAGCACATGGTGTTTCTACAGCTATTCTCCCTGAGTTTCTGGAAAAGGGAATGTAAACAATAGATATTCAGTGTTCTCTTAGACCTTGAGTTTTCTAAAATCATTTCTCTAGACTGTTTTATTTTTAATTAAAACTTAGGTTGAACTGAATGCATTAACTTTTGGAAAGTCACTCACAAGGTGCCTCCCGTGCAGTAGGCAGTAATGCCAGTTCGTGTCATTTTACTGAAAATACAGATAGTTCTGTTTCAGCGGTGTTAGTACTCCCAACTCTGCTGATCCGCAGGGGACCTCTCCAAATTATGCAGGGAAAGAAAATTACAGACACTATCTGAATGTGGACTTTTCCCCATGGATCTGCTTATATGTGACTAGGTGACTTTCTTTTAACCCACATTACAGAATTTCATATTTTCATACTCGAGACAAGGTAGCTGATGTTCAAAGCAGAACTGAGAACAAGTAGAAACATGTTTGCATCTGATGAGATCCCTGAGATTTGGCTGTGACTTGAGAAAGGCCAGAAACCAGAGTCTTGTATACTTTTAACCAGTGAATAAATTCATTACTAATAATGCTTGATCATTCATTCACTCAGTGGCTAGAAACCATCTCCCCACAGACACCTAGTGTTAAACCACAGCTTTATTTTCCAGTTCAAAGGAAAAGGGCAAGATTTATGAACAAAATGGTGGCTGTTCGCTTCCAACATAAAATCCTCAGCCAAAGTCAGTAGCTCTGGAACAGATTCTAGAAAAACACAGTAGGAGATATTATGGAAAGAACATTAGATTTGGAATTAGGATTCTAATTATAGCTCTGTTCCTTATTAGCTGTGCTGTGCTAAGTCATTTCAGTCATGTCTGACTCTTTGCAACCCAATGGACTATAGCCCACCAGGCTTCTCTCTCCATGGGATTCTCCAGGCAAGAGTACTGGAGTGGGTTGCTATGTCTTCTTCAGGGAATCTTCCTGACCCAGGAGTGAACTCGCATCTCTTACATCTCCTGCATTGAGAGGCGGGTTCTTTACCAACTAGTGCCACCTGGGAAGCCCTCCTTATTACTTGCTGCTGCTGCTAAGTTGCTTCGGTCGTGTCCGACTCTGTGTGACCACATAGACTGCATCCCCCAGGCTCCCCCATCCTTCGGATTCTCCAGGCAAGAATACTGGAGTGGGTTGCCATTTCCTTCTCCAATGCTTGAAGGTGAAGTCGCTCAGTCGTGTCCAACTCGCAGTGACCCCATGGACTGCAGCCCACCAGGCTCCTCCATCCATTGGATTTTCCAGACAAGAGTACTGACTGGAGTGGAGTGCCATTGCCTTCTCCCCTTATTATCTACATTACCTCAAATCAATACTTGAATTCCAATTCTGTCATCTGGGTGCTGAGAATCCTCACAAGGCCACGGTCATGTTTTTTCATAAATAATTTCAGGCATATATGAAAGAGATAAGAGTGTATCAAACACCCATAAACTACACCCCGGTTACAATTTCTTAGATTTTGCCATCCAAGCTTTATGTAGCACCCCTTCCTATTTTGACAAAGTATTTTATAGCAAATCTCAGAACTCAAAGTCATTTCACCCCTTTATACACTTCAGTATGCATTAAAATTTTTTTCTTATGTATCTTGAATGACATTAACAATCCTAACAAAATTAATAATAATTCTTTGATTTCTTTTATGATCCATTACATTCATAATTCCTGATTATATGAAAAATGTCTTTTGATAGTTTAATTGTTCAAAACAATGGCCAAATAAGATCTACACAATGCATTTGGTTACGTCTCTCAGAATCTTTTAATCCAAAGCACTGTCCCCTCCATCACTCAAATTTGTAATTCTACTGTCTTACTGAATAAAATGATTTAGAAACTATCACAGTATCAATTTTTCTGCTTGTTTCTTCACGGTGACATTTGTTTCTCTAAATCTCATATTTTTTGTAAACAAAAATTTAGCTCTAAGGGTCAACTATGTTCAGATTTGGCATTTTTTCCAACTAATATCTCATGGGTGGTACTGTGTATATTTCATCTTGCCTCTGGAGGTAAGATTGTCTTATTTTGCTGCTAGGAGTAATGCTTTAATGAATCATGGGTTCAAGTGGTTAAGAACCTGATACCTCTTTCACAAAATTCTCTGTATATTTTAAAAATGTTATTGCTTATTGATATTCTTTACCTAAATCAATCATTTCATCATTAGAATTTTTTGAATGTTGGTTTCTTACTTCTGTCATTTTTTTTCCAGTCTTTTCAGATTCATTAGCTGGAATTTTCTTCTACAAAAGTACTTTCTTGTTCAACGAAGGCTACTTAATGACCCTGAAATACTGCTTCTCCAGAAATGCAGAATGAATGTTTAATTATCTCCCCTTACTTGGTGATTTTCAGAATGAGGAGTTACTTCAAAGTTGACCAACGAGGCTTTTGGGATTTTTTTGGTGGGGAGAGCTATACATTTTTAAAAACCTTTAGATTTTTATAAGTTTATTGAGGTTTATTTGTTTGATGTTCAGATTGTCTCAGCAAGAGACCACTGAGGCTGGTTCCTGGTTCCTTTAGTTCTGACTCCATTACTCTTTGATGGCTTTTTGCTGTTTGGTATGAGAAAAGTGGCCCAGGCTCATCTTGTACATTTCCTGCCCCAGACCTGATATTAGTCATTCCTCCATGGAGCTGTGGTTCCTTTTAAAGGGCACAGTCAATTTTTACAAAACAGGATTATGAATGAAAACTTATCATGAGAGTGCCTGAATCCTTGTTGATATTTGCTTCTACCATGGCATACTCTGTCCACTAGATCATGTCTTTCCACTGACTGTAAAAAAGTTTTTTTTCTCTGATTTGCTGTATCTTCTGCCTTGATCTTCAATGCATACTATGAATATTCCTTATGATGATGACAGTCTGATTTGCTATGGAATCTCCAAGGTTTAGAACAGATTCTAAGGCAGGCCAGGGTGCCAATAAATTTTTATTGCATGAATAGGTTTGTTAATTCTCAGATGACTTTCCCATCTCCTTCTTTCCTGAACCAGAATTACTTTTTATTTTTCATTGTGATTTATATCTCTATTAATGTCTGGCACCTGGCATACTGGCACATATAGGCATGCAATAAATACTGCTGAGGAAACAAATGAATACATAATACTATAGCACTCTTCTTTTAAAAATGCATCATTTGCTTTACTGAATTCAGTGATGGAAAACTGGAAAGCCACATGTAAGAGAATGAAATTAGAATACTCCTAGCGCTATACATAAAAATAAACTCAAAATGAATTATAAGCCTAAATATAAGGACATACACTATCAAACTCTTAGAGCAGAACATAGGCAGAACTCTCTGGCATAAATCATAGCAAGCTCTTTTGGACCCACCTCCTAGAGTAATGAAAATAAAAACAAAAATAAACAAATGGGACCTAATTAAACTTAAAAGCTTTTGCAGAGCAAAGGAAACCATAAACAAGATGAATAGACAGCCTACAGAATGGGAGAAAATATTTGCAGATGAAGCAACTGACAAAGGATTAATCTCTCAAGTATGCAGTTCAATATCAAAAACCAAACAACCAAATAAAAAATGGTGGAAGAATTAAAGGAACATTTATTCAAAGAAGACATACAGATAGCCAACAAACACATGAAAAGATGCTCAATATAACTGATTATTAGAGAAATGCACATCAAAACTACAAGGGAGGTATCACCTCACACCAGTCAAAATGGAAATCATCCAAAAAATTTACAAACAATATGGGCTAGAGAGGGTGTGGAAACAAGGAATCTCTCTTACACTATTGGTGGGAATGTAAACTGATACATTCACTTTGGATAACAGTAGGGAGGTTCCTTAAAAAACTAGAAACAGAACTACCATACGACTCAGCAATACCACTCCTGGGCAGAGAAAACCATAATTCAGAAAGATACATGCACCCCAATGTACCCTGCAGCACTATTTGCAATAGCCAGGATATGGATACAGCTTAAAAGTCCACTAACAGAGGAGTGAATAAAGAAGATATGGAACATACATACGATGAAATATTACCCAACCATAAAGAGGAAAGAAACTGTGGCATTTGCAGCAACATGGATGAACTTACAGATGGACATACAGCATGGTTAAATCAAAAAGAGAAAAACAAATATCATATATTAATGCATATATATGGAATCTAGAAAATGGTATAGATGATCTTATATGCAAAGCAGAAATAGAGACACAGACATAGAGAATAAGCGTACAGATACCAAGGGGAAAGCGTACAGATACCAAGGATGAACTGGGAGATTGGGATTGACATCTATACACTACTGATACTATGTATAAAGTAGATAACTAATGAGAACCTACTGTACAGCACAGGGAACCCTACTCCGTGCTCTGTGGTGACCTAAATGGGAAGGAAATCGAGAAAGGAGGGGATATATGTAAACATGTCACTAATTCATTTTTTTAAAGTGAAATTGTTAATTGCTCACTCATGTCCAATTCTTTGTGACTCCAAAATCACTGCAGATGGTGACTGCAGCCATGAAATTAAAAGACACTTACTCCTTGGAAGAAAAGTTATGACCAACCTAGATAGCATATTCAAAAGCAGAGACATTACTTTGCCGACTAAGGTCCGTCTAGTCAAGGCTATGGTTTTTCCTGTGGTCATGAATGGATGTGAGAGTTGGACTGTGAAAAAGGCTGAGAGCCGAAGAACTGATGCTTTTGAACTGTGGTGTTGGAGAAGACGCTTGTGAATCCCTTGGACTGCAAGGAGATCCAACCAGTCCATTCTGAAGGAGATCAACCCTGGGATTTCTTTGGAAGGAATGATGCTGAAGCTGAGATTTCAGTACTTTGGCCACCTCATGGGAAGAGTTGACCCATTGGAAAAGACTCTGATGCTGGGAGGGATTGGGGGCAGGAGGAGAAGGGGATGACAGAGGATGAGATGGCTGGATGGCATCACGGACTCGATGGACGTGAGTCTGAGTGAACTCTGAGAGATGGTGATGAACAGGGAGGCCTGGCGTGCTGCGATTCATGGGGTCGCAAAGAGTCGGACATGACTGAGCGACTGAACTGAACTGAACTGAACTATGGACTGTAGCCTGCCAGGCTCTTCTGGTCCATGGGATTCTCTAGGCAAGAATAACTGGAGTGTGTAGCCATTTCCTTCTCCAGGGGATCTGCCCAACCCAGGGACTGAACCTGAGTCTCCTGCATTGCAGGCAGATTCTTTACCACTGAGCCACCAGGGAAGCCCCCTATTCACTTTGCTGTAGAGTAAAAACTAACATAACACTGTAAATCAACTATAATATAAATCAATTAAAACATTCGTAAGTGGCTCCCATTTCTCTTGAATACATTTTAAATTCCTTAAAGTGGTCCACAAGGTCCCGTGTCAATCTGGCCCCAACTATCAATCTTTTCAGCTCCATCTTCTGCCACGTTTCTCCCTGACCACTTAGCTCTAGCCCCTGAACGACTTTCCTTCCTCCTTTCCTTTCTTTCAAGGCACCTTATCCATCCTGCCTTTGGACTTTCCAACAGACTCTTATCTCATATGATTCTCTTCCTTCTTCCCTTCTCCGTTCTTTCTATCAACTCCAACTTATCTTTGGATCCCCTCTTAAAATAGCCTCACCTAGGAGACCTTGCATGGCACACTATCCGCTGGAGTTCCTTGCTATATGTTCCCATGCTGCTGCTAAGTCGCTTCAGTCGTGTCCAACTCTGAGCAACCCCACAGATGGCAGCCCACCAGGCTCCCCCGTCCCTGGGACTCCCCAGGCAAGAGCACTGGAGTGGGTTGCCATTTCCTTCTCCAATGCATGAAAGTGAAAAGTGAAAGTGAAATCGTTCAGTTGTGTCTGACTCTTCATGACTCCATGGACTGCAGCCTACCAGGCTCCTCTGTCCATGGGATTTGCGAGGCAAGAGTCCTGGAGTGGGCTGCCATCGCCTTCTCCAATATGTTCCCATAACATTTGTTAATTTGCTGTTCTACTGGCACCTGCTAGTGCTGTGTCGTTACTTGTATAATGTCTGTGTTCTCTCCTAGGCTGTGGGCTCCATCATGGTGGGAATCATATCTATGTAATCCAGAGCTCTGCTCCCAGTTATTCAGAAGTGCCCAATCAGTACTGGCTGAATAAATGGGCATTAGTGCTGCTAAACTCCTGAAATATAGGAACCATGTTTTTTCCACATTTATCCCTTGCTTAGCTTTTTCAATCATTTGGGTTCTTAGAAGAGATTCAGGAAATGTTGGTTGAATGGCCAGACACTATCTCTAATCAAGCCCTTCTGCTGCCTTCACTATACAGAGAAAAACATTTCCTGGCATAGACTACCTCTCCAATCCAGATTTTTGTGAGTTTGAGGGAATTTTCCTCCTAATGTCTTGAAATGCACTTGTATCTCACCTCCCCAGCGTCAGCTTTAAGCAGCACACAGTGCCAGCAAGCCAGCAGCTGGAGGAGTGGGCTATGGGAACTGCTGCCACATCCCTCTCATGCACCCAGGTACTGGTACTGCGTCTGTATGACCACACTCTATGGTGGGGATAAAGGTGAGTGGAAGTCAAGGAAGAGTCCTGCTCTATCCAGGATGATTTAGCTTTCAGGAAGCAATCAACAGCAGCTGCTTAGTAAGAGAACAACTCCATGGTCCTTTTCAGCCACACCGGGGAGAGGAAGGTCTAGTGACATCTGCTGGATACAAGTCAGACTGCCAAGTTTAAGTAAGAAAGAGCCAACACGATCTCCATGAATGACATGCATTTTGAAAAATAATGTCAATTATAGTGTGAACTTTTATTACAGAAATAATATTCCAGTCCATTAGGACAAGGTTCTCATGGATGGATCAGTTGCAAAGTAGGAAATAAGGATGCTTTAAAACATGGCACAGAAGATACCTCAACACTTAATCTATTGCTGTGGAGAATTCCATATCCCAAAGCAGAGTCTATTGCCAGTAGGGACAGAATGGGGTGGTGGGGTGGGGGTAAGAGGGGGAGAGTGGTAAATCTTTGGGGCATTCATTGATATCTGAGCAGTCATCCATTTGCAAACACCATTTAAGGCTAAGGCTAAGAGGCAGTTTGCATGGTGATAAACACCTCAGACTTTGGAATCAAGCAGATCCGGGTTAAAATTCCAGCTTTACCCCTTATTATCTGGGTAACTATGGGCAAGTGTCTTAACTTCGATGGGCCTTAAGTTTCCTCATCTGTAGAGTGGTATAATAATAAATTGTGCCTACTTTAGAGGATTTAGTGAGCCACAAATGAAATAATGTATGTAAAATAGCCCATTTGCTAATTCCAAGTGAGCTAATTAAGGTAATATTGAAAATAGTTACCTCCATAAGAGAACCTCATAAAGTGCTATTTTGATATGACTTTATCAGTTAATTATATAAAGATGCAAAAGACACAGCTCAGAGTCTCCAAGAACAGGCAGACTAGCCGGGAAGCCAGTGCATAAACACTTAACTAGAATATCTCTTGACCATTACTCTAGTTAGTCTATGAGAAAATAGAGGGAACACTGAGGTGTGCCTATTTGGGGCAGGGATCCTCCCAAATTAGCAGCAAGGCTGACAGCTAGGTTGGACCTTGAAACATGAAGAGGACTACAACCAAGTTGGACAGGGAGGAAGGAGGAGAGAGCAGATAGTATGAGTTTGGGGATGTGAACACGAGGGCTTGTCCAGGAAACGTGGAGTTGCCCTATACAGTGCAAGTGAGGAGGGTCTTAGCTGAGACGAAGCTCAGCACGTTGAAGGCCCTACAAGAAGGCCAAGTGGCTCAAGCCCACCTGGCAGGGGGAAGAGGGGGACGGATACTCTGTAAAGAAGGGTCCTCAGATGCTCTCTGCTACCTACAAGCAATGTACACTGATGGTTTTTATCTGTCCTGGGTCCATTTTTCTATCTTTTAAAGATGACAACTTCATTTTCCTTTGAGAAACAATCCCTCCTGAATGCTGTTTGTACCTTGAGTGGCACTGATCAGCCAACCTCATACCCATATTCAGGTTCAAGGACAGTCACGTGATCCAGGCCTGGAGAATGAGCATATTCCACTTGCTTGACCATGGTGATTGGCTCAGAGATCAGCAATGCTGAAGCTAGGTTAGTCTAATCAGAGTGAGTCCTAGAGCCCAGAAAAGCTACGGCTGCCACAATCAACTGCAAGGGTGTGCAGATCTGAGCCACAGAGACACCACATGTCCAGGCAAGAAAAACAGCAAACGAAGACTAGTGGAGATATGGGAAAAGAAGGACTAAGACCTGATTATGTGATCTGGACTCCTGGATCCAGCCATTCCTGACAGAAACTTCAACCCCTGGACGTTCCAATAAAGGTATATTTTGGTTCAGGCCATATTTATTGGCTTTCTGTCACTTTCAACCAACAAAATACTGCTGGCCTGATTTTTGTTTTCAAGTGTTTGCATTTTATAACTCATAGGCCTATCTCTTTATAATTGACTCATAACTTCTAGAAACTACTAACACATTTCACAGAAAAATCATGGTTTCCTCTTGTGCTCCAAGCTGAAACAAGTCTTTCAGCTCAAAACTTGTAAGCCTGCAGAGGGAGAGACCAACAGACTCAACAGATAGGTAAGAATGTTACTGTAACTAACTTGCAGCCCTGAATCCAATATTTAAATCAATAATGCATGACATCTTCAGACAATTAAGACCTGAAAGCCATCTTTCTGAGTTATAAAGACTGGTATAGGGCTTCTGCCTTTTGTTGGTCCTGTTTTCACGGCTGAATCCCCACTGAATGTACAAGAAGAGAGAAAAGAAAGATGAAAGAGCTCTTTACTACTGACAGCTTTGATTCCAGCCCCAGCAAAGCATTGTATTTGGGAAATCAGCACGCCCTCTTGTTGAGTCTGGCAGCCAGCCAGTTAACAAGAAAGAGCAGTTGCTCTGGACAAGGCCACAGAACAAGGGCTGGTATGCCCTCTCTCTGCAGCCCCAGCTGGAACTGCACCATTCAGCAGGAAGCATGTGTGTATGGAATGCACAAAGGCTTCAGTGTAATAAAATATGTTCATCAAAAGAAGTATCAGACATGATAGCATTTTCCCTATCACTGTCAGCAGTATTATTTTACAGTTGCAAAGTTTCAAATATTAAGTTACCCACCCCCAGAACAGACCTCCCTCCCCTCCAGGGGTAGTAGAGGAAGAAAGGTCAACTCTAGGAGACCTCATCATGAATCATGAAACCTGAAAACTGAGACACCCAAAAGGAATCAAAACATCACACCATCCACTGTGCTTAGTGCGACTCTTTGAGACCCCATGGACTGCGTGGAGTCGCAAACATCAATGTAGCCCTCCAGGCTCCTCTGCCCATGGGGATTCTCCAGGCAAGAATACTGGAGTGGGTTGCTGTGCCCCTCCTCCAGGGAATCTTTCCAACCCAAGGATTGAAGTCAAGTCTCCTGCATCACAGGCAGATTCACACCATCCACAGAACCCTCCAAATGTGCAACACATTCACTCCATCTACCCTTTTGAGTCATTTTTCTAACTTTATACTATAAAGAGTTAGATTCCACAGCAGATAACAAATACTCTTTTCTAGGCTGAGCAAATGGCACACATACCTATCATAGGTTTAAGCTCTTTTCATCGTCTTACAAAGTTTTCTAACAGTCAAGTTGCTTTATTGGGTATTGGACAGCAAAGAAGTCAAACCAGTCCATCCTAAAGGAAATCAGTCCTGAATATTCACTGGAAGGACTGATGCTGAAGCTTCAGTATTTGGTCACTTGATGCAAAAAGCCAACTAATTGGAAAAGACCCTGATGCTGGGAAAGACTGAGGGAAGAAAAAGGGGGCAACAGAGAATGGGATGGCTGGATAGCATCACCAAATCAATGGACATGAGTTTGAGCAAACTCTGGGAGATAGTGAAGGACAGGGAAACCTGGCATGATGCAGTCCGTAGGGGTACAAAGAGTCAGACACAACTTAGCAACTGAACAACAATTTCCTTTAAATCAAATGTGAAAAAAATAGCACCATTTTCAACTTCTCCCTAAACATTGAAAGAAGGTATTTTAGGACCCAGGACAACCCCATGCAGCTGACAATATTCCTTGATTAACTACATACTCAAACATCATCCAGTGTTTAGGTCAAAGAGATCCTCTTCTCCCTACAAGGCTACAGAGACTGGAGAAGGAGATGGTTCCCACCAGCATGTGGTTGTGTTTATTTGTGCATGACCCCCTTGGTATTTGCTGCTATTGAACACACCACATTTTCCTCTTCACAGCACTTCCACAACTGTAATTATAGTATGTGCTGTGAAATGCTCTTCTGTCCTCTGCTGATGGATTAGCAGCTCTGTGCAAACTGGGGGTGAAGTCTGACTTCTTCACTCTCATATATCCCTGTGCTCATCATGGAGCTGGAAGCACTAGACCAGGCCCTTGTTAAATGTTTGCTAAATGAATGACTGAGGGAAAGAGATAGTGGGAAAGATAGAGGAGAAGCCCATTTCAAAAATGGTTGAGAATATGATTAGAAAATTTAATATATTACAAATTATATGCATATATATATACACACACATATTCACAGTGCATATATTTTATATGCATATATAGTGTGTGTGTGCTAAGTCACTTCAGTAGTGACTGATGGGATCTGCACAACCCAGTGATCGAACCTGTGTCTCTTACGTCTCCTGCGTTGGCATGTGGGTTCTTTACCACTGGTGCCACCTGGGAAATCCATGTGCATATATAAGTATATTTTATAAAACCTTCTTCATCCTGAAAAAAGAAAACAAATGAAGGGTATAAACCCATAGTTTATAGGAGCCATGGTTTACAGGGGCAGCAAATATTGATCAAATACCACCCTGGAACAAGAGACAAGAATGGAGCTAGGCCTGTAAGAAATTTACTCCTTGTCCAGGAAATTGTTTAAAATACACACACAAGGGTTGGAAAAACTGAATCTTAAAGCACATTTTTTTTTCAGTGAGTCCCCACACTGTCAGGATGCAGGCACCCATTTGCAAATAGCAGGACAATACCGGCTCCTTTAAAACTGTCTCAGACTGGGATCTTTGCAGCTCCTGAATCACACTTTCTTTGAGAGCTTAATAAAATGCAGAATTTTAGGCCTTACCTAAGACCTACTGAATAAGAATCTATAGGACTGGATATTAGGGTTTGTATTTTATTTTTTTATTTTTAGAAACTTTCTGATTTTTTTCATACCTTAAATTTTGGGACTCATTGGCAAGTCCAGAAAGGTGCCTTGCCATAAGACTATGGCTGTAAGGTATAGTTCGAGATGAGGCAAAGAAGAAAGGATGACAACCTCAACAGAGACAGGTTACATTTATTCGGGCAAGGAGGGGCGACTGTTGGTCTTAAGACCAGACCGAATGCAAGAGGGATCAGGGAGGCTTCATATTTAAGGGGAGGTTTGTGGAAGCAATGGTTTTTAGTCAAGTAGGGTGTTTTAGGTAATCTTTAGCTGAGATGGCAGTTGTGGTTGAGCAGGGGGCAGGAAGGTCAGGCAGAGGGTAGAGGGTCCCTGGCTGATGCAATCTGCCCAGAGCATTGGGCTGGGGTTTAAAGTTCAGTTTTGTTATCCCCAAAGTCAGGTGGTTCAGCAAGAGCCCTTGTGGTCGTCTTCTTTTCCAGGCCCGAGAGCCAAGGCCTTTGAGGTCTTTATCTTCTTTTCTAGGCTGCAGGACTCCTTCAACGGCTTGAGGAACCATAGCCCTTAAAATGCTATAGTTTAATAAAATTTGATTAAAATGTTTTTTTAATGTGCTGTAAACTTTGATCAGGGCTTCCCAGGGGCTCAGTGGTAAAGAATCCATCTGCTAATGCAGATCCCTGATCTAAGAAGATCCCACGTGCCGCAGAGTAACTAAGCCCAAGCATCACAACTACTGAACCTAAGCTCTAGAACCTGAGAACCCCAGCTACTGAGTCCTCACACCTATAGGCCGCGCTCTGCAATGAGAGGAGCCACTGCAGTGAGAAGTAGGCACACCTCAGCTAGAGAGTAGCCCCCACTCTATGTAGAGAAAAGCCCGCACACCAGTGAAGAACCAGCACAACCATAAATAAATAATTATTTTTTCTTAAAAAATGGCATGTCACCAATCACTTTTAAGCAGGGACAAGGAGGCATCTACTTTCCTTCTTGAATTTGTGAAAGCTTTTTCTGGAAGCAGCAAAGAGTATAGTTGGAACTGGGGACAGGAAGGAATGATAACCCTGAGAAGTGGTAACAGTGGTAGGTTCCTGAAGAGCCACAGGAGAGAGAAGATGATGGCTTTGGATTAATGTATTGGTAGGAGAATGCAGACATGCATAACCTGAAGTGAAATACAGAAAGCAGAATTTACATATGACTGATTGGATGTAGGAAAAAAAGCAGTAAGAAATGACTTTCAGGTTTTTCACGTGGGCAACAGGATGGTGATGACCTTTACTTAGACAGGAAAACCAGGATGAAGAGCGGGTTGGTGTGGTTTTGCAGAGATGGTGAGAATTTGTTCATTTAATTTTGGATATTTGGAGTTTGAACCGGTGACCAAAGATCCAAATAGAGAAATCTGGTTTAAAAAAAAGTATATATATATACATCTAGTCTTTGGGGAAAAGACTTAAGTAGGATCAGAAACAGTTTTAGGAACCCCCAGAAAATGAATGATAATTAAAAACATAGGCGTGAATGTAGTTATATAGGGACAGTGTGAGAACCAAGGTGAGAAGCGGGGCTAGGACAGTAATCTGATGAACAGCAACCTTTAAAGAAGTAGATGAAGAGGAGTATAGAAAAGGGATGGGAGAAAAGATCCAGAAACATAAAGGACAATAAGGAGAACGAGGTGGTTAAGAGAAGAGACTGTTTTCCAAAGGAAGGCATAATCTGTAGGGGTGATGATGCTCTGTGGTCAAGTCAAGAATGACTGTACCAGCAGGTATACATAATACACCCTCTCAAAGAAGAGAAAGATCTCATATTGTGAAGGACTGAATTACATAGTAAAGCCAGTGCCTGTAGTGACAAAGTGCAGAACACTATTCAGTTAAAAGTTGAAAAGAAGAGGTGGGGTATGAGTTAATCCTTGATGAAAAATCATGGTTCAGTTAACAAACTTTAGGTTAAATATGAAGTCCTAATGTTTTGTAACCCCAGTTCCTTTATGACAATGTATAATAGTGTAATATGGGTTTTAATCATGGTTACTAGTACATACTGGCCTTTTTTTTTTTTAAGTGAACTTTTACTATTTTTAAGCTGTCCAGGATTTATTCATCAAACTTCTGTTCACAGTTTCTAATTTGGTCTGATAACTTTCCCTAATTTCAAGTCCTTTTAGGTCAAGCTGCCCTTCCCTTCCCTCTTCCCTATAGTCCCATGAAAAAATCTGTAACTTCTGCTTATAACCCTTCTTAGATTATTTTGCAGTCCCACTCCTGGGCATATATCCAGAGAAAAACATGGTTCAAAAGGATGCATGCACCCCAATATTCATTGCAGCACTATTTACTGTAGCCAAGACAGGGAAGCAACCTAAATGTCCATCAACAGAGGAATGAATAAAGAAGATGTGATACATAAATATAATGGAATATTACTCAACCAAAGAATGAAATGCCATTTGCGGCAACACAGAAGAGCCTAGAGATTATTATATTGAGTGAAGTGAGACAGAGAAAGAGAAATATCGTATGATATTGCTCACATGGGAAATCTAAAAAGAAATGATACAAACTTATTTACCAAACAGAAACAGACTCACAGACTTAGAGAATGAATTTACGATTACCAGAGGGAAAGTAGGAGGGAAGGGATAGTTAGGGAGTTTGGGATCAACATGTACACACTGCTGTGTTTAAAACAGATAACCAGCAAGGACCTACTGCATAGCATGTAGGTCAGTGTTACATGGCAGCCTGGATGGGAGAGGGCGTCTGGGGGAGAATGGATACATGTGTGTGAATGGCCAAGTCATTCTGCTGTGCACCTGAACTCTCACATTGTTAACTGGCTATACTCCTATCAAGTAACTCTAGTCAAAACCTCTGGTTGCCTTCTAGTAAATGCTCTATTTCCTCACTGTGTTTCACCACTGGTCTTCCAGAAGGAAAGACTTGATTTAGATTATAAGCACATGAGACTCAGTTCCAGGATTTTATTTGTTCTTCTGGGGGACCTTCTGCTTCCCCAGGAATAATGCTCCTTTCTCCCATTGTTTTTCAACGTGAGCTGCTACCATCCCTTTAGTGTTGAAAGGGAAGAATTCATCTGAAAATGCAGCTAACACAGTGAAAGATAAAGGAAAAAAGGCCGAAAGACATAAACTTGCCAAGCCATGCCCTGTGATGAGCCCTATCCTTGAGGTGAAGGTGTTATCACTTCAGTCGTGTCTGACTCATCCATGAAATTGCAAAGAGTCAACTCCATGGACTATAGCCCACCAGGCTCCTCTGTTTATGGGATTCTCCAGGCAAGAATACTGGAGTGGGTTGCCATGCCCTTCGCCAACGGATCTTCCCAACCCAGGGATCGAAATTTTGTCTCCAGCATTGCAGGCAGATTCTTTACCATCTGAGCCATTCAGCATGCCCCAATCCTAGAAGGTTTCTCCTAAGTGAGCCCTGAAATCTCTTTTTGTATAAATGAGTTTATAGTGCATTTTCCTCTGCAGCTGAGAAGGTTCTGATTAATACATCACTAACTCTTTCACAGTTCTTTAACTGTGAAAGTCAGGGTGACCCTAATAAAGGTGAGATGGACTGATTACAAGAATTCTGAAGGCTGTAGCTGTAGGGGAATCACAGGCCATCTTTTGTTTTGAACCAAGTTTCCCATGCTCACACTACATTCTGAGAAAACTGGCTTGAACAAGCATGCTTCTCAGCTCTGCCTCATCCTTTGTTTCATTATGAAATCTTGGTGAGGAGGCTGCAGTCCTTCTGATTTTTGAAGAGAGTAATCAGCAGATCTTGGTGTCCATGCTGGGAATGAGCTGACTCAACTATCCCCAGAACTGTACCAAGAAGGCTTTGAACTCAATTTACCTTCATCCCACTGTATAACCCAAAGAGAGTTTTAAAAATAAAGAATTGATGGCTCAACAAGACCCCCAAAGTTTTGGCATTGTTTTATTCATACCAATTATAGATTTGAAATGAGAGGATTAATATCAAACATCTCCAAGCAAAGGATGAAGATAAGGAAATGATTTGGGGGTGGGAAGGGCATGAGTCTTGAGATGGGAAAACCTGATTCTAGGCTGAATTCCACTTCTCACTGGATATATTACCTTGCCATCTCTGGACTCTAGTCTCTACTGTTTCTGTGGACTTTATATCTGACAGAATAAAGGAGCTGGACTATTTTTTTCTTTGGCAGCTACCTAACTAATAATGGGGGCTTCCCTGGTGGTTCAGAGGGTAAAGCATCTGCCTGCAATGTGGGAGACCTGGGTTTGATCCCTTGGTTGGGAAGATCCCCTGGAGAAGGAAATGACAACCCACTCCAATACTCTTGCCTGGACAATCCCGTGGACCGAAAGGCCTGGCAGGCTACAGGCCGTAAGGTTGCAAAGAGTCGGACATGACTGAGGCACTTTGCTTTCACTTTTATCTAAGAATAGTACATAGAGTTACAGAGATGATGCAACTCGGAGTCATAATCCCGGATTCTCACATCGTAATTCACTGCTGTGTTACTTTAAACAAGAGCTCCACTACTCTCATCATCCGTTTCCTAAACTAGAATTTGGGGAAATAACTGATATTTCCGATCTATTGTAGGAACTCACTAAGATTATAAACACAGAGTTTCATCACATCACAAATTAAACAAACAATTGCTACTATCACTGACATATTTTTATAAAGGTCTCTAAAGACATAGGAAGCCGACTAAAAGAGTTAATTCTTCCCTATGTCTTTAGTGATGAAGAATCCACCTGTCAATGCAGGAGACACAAGACACACGGGTTCAATCCCTGGGTCAGGAAGATCCCCTGGAGTAGGAAATGGCAACCTACTCCAGTATTCTTGCCTGGAAAATTCCATGGAGAAAGGAGCTAGAGCTGGCAGGCTCAAAGAGTCTCAAAGCTGGGGTCTCAAAGAGTCAAATGTGGCCGAGCAGGCACACACGCAGTCTTTAGCCAAGAGCCCTGCTGTTTCCTATGCTTCAGGCACTACTCAATACAGAGCCTAAGATGAGTGTAGGAGAAAGGTGGGGAGCAAGGATGGGCATCTTCAAATTCTGTTAGTTCTTCACTGCTTAAGCAATTTTACTGAGAATGTGGATGAATAAAAGAAAATTTAAGGAAATATCACATTAGAATGAAGAGCTCATTCCTGAGCAGAGTTTCTTTCATAGGTGAAGTCGCTCAGTCGTGTCTGACTCTTTTTGACCCCATGGGGCCTGCCAGGCTCCTCCGTCCATGGATTTTTCTAGGCAAGAATACTGGAGTGGGTTGCCATTTCCTTCTCCAGGGGAATCTTCCTGACCCAGGGGTAGAACCCAGGTCTCCCGCTTTGTAGGCAGACACTTTTTACCATCTGAGGCACCAGGGAAGTCTTCTTTCATAAGGTATGTATTAGTAAAAAAACAGAAGAAAAGAAAGTATTCTGGTTGTCTCCTCACCACCCAGAAACTGACCTCAGGTTAGTGAGTTTGACACATGAACCCTTTCGAAATACCTGGGAAATCTGTCGGGAGGCCAGCCTGTTTCCGTATGCTAGGTTTTAAAATCACCCTGCTGACTGAATAAGTGCAGTTCAGCTCAAACTCCTTTTCCCCTCCAGGGACCCTGGTCAAAGCACCAAAGTGGTTGAATATCTTAGTTTAAAAAAAAAGAAAAAGTTTAGTCTTAGTACAGCATTGTCTGAAAATGCAGATTTCTGCACTAAAAGACTTGAAGGTGTTAGACAGTGAGACAATATATCCTTTAAAACGTATCTGTTTAGAGCAGGTAGAAGAAATCCAATTCTTGACATCTGCAAAGGTTTCCATATTTTTTTACAGATCAATTTTCAACTTGCTTCTTCAAGAAATATGACAGAAACAATTGCTTTAGAGAACAGTGAAATTATACTTAATATAGCAATGAGAGTAAATCTCTCCCTTGCAGCATTTCACTTCTAATCAGTCTGAAGTAATAGTGAAAAGATGTTTATTGGGAGCATAATTTGCTCTTCACACAAAAGGAAAAAAAAAGACTCAAATAATTTAGCGCATTTACATCTCTAACCCAAACAAGAAATAGGAGGGAAACCAATTTTCTTATCTTCGGAGATGATGATTTATAGAAGAAAAAGGAATAATTCGTTTATCTTTTTGTAGGACATGAAAATATCCTAGAACAAATTATTGTGATTTTTTTTTTTAAGTGTAAAAGGAGAAACAAGCACAATACAAATACCTTTGATCTCAAAACCTTTCTTCGCTTATGCCTTGAAAAAGTAAGGCACTACTCTCCTCTCAGTCAGACAGAAAGAGCATAGATGATTGAAAGGGCTGTAGCCTCAATTTGAGCTGTAATGGTCCCTCCTGCTGGAAATATTCTGTATTGGACCTTCGTTCCACTGCACAGTTTTACATTTAATTACTTCCTTTACACACAAAGGAAATAAATGCTTCCAAAGTGCACTTCAAAAAATGCTGAGCGGATGTGGAACCTTAGTATGGGGCCAACATTTTGCCGAGAGTTTCCCCAATTCATCTCAAAACTTTATTTCTCTGAAAAAGATGTTAGCTTCCCCCTGCCAAGGCCCATATGAAATGGGAGTTCATGTCCTAAAATTCATTCGTTCAGGAACATTCTGAGCTAATTTCAGCCATGAGTGCTTTCCTCAGATGGTGTTTTGGGGAAAGTATATCACTCTTAGACAGGGAGTCCCCATGAAAGATAGGCTATATTCCAGAAGTCAGTGTGGCAGCCCTTTGTTTCTCAGTTTATCTTTCCTCATAGGTATAATATTTAAATGGTGATTGGCTGATTCTAAGCTTCAGAGCGTATTTCAGCTACATTCATTTCAGTTCAGATGCTCAGTTGTGTCTGACTGTTTATGACCCCATGAAACACAGCACGCCAGGCCTCCCTGTCCATCACCAACTCCTGGAGTCCACCCAAACCCATGTCCATCGAGTTGATGATGCCATCCAACCATCTCATCCTCTGTCGTCCCTTCTCCTCCTGCCCTCTATCTTGCCCAGCATCAGGGTCCTTTCCAATGAGGCAGTTCTTCACATGAGGTGGCCAAAGTACTGGAGTTTCAGCCTCAACATCAGTTCTTCCAATGAACACCCAGAACTGATCTCCTTTAGGATGGACTGGTTGGAACTCCTTGCAGTCCAAGGGACTCTCAAGAATCTTCTCCAGCACCCCAGTTCAAAAGCATCAATTCTTAGGCACTCAGCTTTCTTTATAGTCCAATTCTCATATCCATACATGACCACTGGGAAAACCATAGCCTTGACTAGACGGACCTTTGTTGGCAAAGTAATGTCTCTGCTTTTTAATATGCTGTCTGGGTTGATCATAACTTTCCTTCCAAGGAGTAAGCGTCTTTTAATTTCATGGCTGCAATTGCCATGTGCAGTGATTTTGGAGCCCAGAAAAATAAAGTCAGCCACTGTTTCCACTGTTTTCCCATCTATTTCCCATGAAGTGATGGGACCAGTTGCTATGAGCTCAGTTTTCTGAATGTTGAGCTTGTTTTTAAGCCAACTTTTTCACCTTCCTCTTTCACTTTCATCAAGAGGCTCTTCAGTTCTTCTTCACTTTCTCTCATAAGGGTGGTGTCATCTGCATATCTGAGGTTATTGATATTTCTCCTGGCAATCTTGATTCCAGCTTGTGCTTCCTCCAGCCCAGTGTTTCTCATGATGTTTCTTATGATGATGATCCCAAAGAAAGGCAATGCCAAAGAATGCTCAAACTACCGCACAATTGCACTCATCTCACAAGCTAGTAAAGTAATGCTCAAAATTCTCCAAGCCAGGCTTCAGCAATACGTGAACTGCGAACTTCCAGACGTTCAAGCTGGTTTTAGAAAAGGCAGAGGAACCAGAGATCAAATTGCCAGCATCCACTGGATCATGGAAAAAGCAAGAGAGTTCCAGAAAAACATCTATTTCTGCTTTATTGACTATGCCAAAGCCTTTGACTGTGTGGATCACAATAAACTGTGGAAAATTCTGAAAGAGATGGGAATACCAGACCACCTGACCTGCCTCTTGAGAAACCTATATGCAGGTCAGGAAGCAACAGTTAGAACTGGACATGGAACAACAGACTGGTTCCAAATAGGAAAAGGAGTATGTCAAGGCTGTATATTGTCAGCTACATTGGGTTTTATGTTTTTATAGGTTTTGGAAAAAAAAATGCTTTCTGAGATCTTTTTAATAGTAAACCTCTGGCATTGTAAGATAGTTCAGTGACTTTGGCAAACAGTCCAGCAATCCCTCAAATGATTAAATGTAGAGTAACCTGATGCGATGAGCCCACCCATTAAAAAGACCTTTATACTGGGAAAGATTGAAGGCAAAAGGAGAAAGGGGTGGCAGACAAAGAGATGGTTAGATAGCATCATTGACTCTGTGGACATGAATTTGAGTAACCAGGAGATAGTGGAGGACAGAGGAGCCTGGAGGGCTGCTGTTGGGTTGCAAAGAGTCAGATACCACTGAACAACAACCACCACTGCCACCACGTGACCCACTGATGCAACTCCTAGTTATATGTCCAAGAGAAATGAAAACGTACGTCCACACAAAAATTTGTACTTGAATGCTTAGCGCAGCATTACTCACAACAGCCAAAGGTGGAAACAATGCCACTATCTGTCTGTGGATGCATAAACAACATGGAGTATCTATATAATGCAATATTATTAAGTAAGAGAAAGGAATGAAGTACTGAGGTAGCTAAACTTGAAGGAAACTTCAAAACATGCTATATGAAAGAAACCAGTCACAAGAGTCCACATATGTTTTGGTTCAAAGGAAAGTCTAGAATTGAGAAATCTCTAGTCAGATTTGTCATTGTCTAGATTGGGGGTGATATTTGACCAGCCTGTGCTAGTCATTAGCAGGGCTAATTTGCAACCTCTTACCTTACCTGGATTGTAAAGCAAAATCTTTAGTCTGAATTAACATTGTATTATATCTAAAGCCCTTGACAGTTGGTCAAGTTCACTTACAACTCAGGCCAAAGTGAGTCAAGGTTATGACAGGTTATAACAGGCCCCATGTTTGCTGTTCAAAGAACGTGGTCTCTGATAGGACATTTAACTTGAGTTACCATTTTTCTTTCCACTAAGACATTTTTTACAAGCTGTATAATTCATTTTTATATGTGTATCGAATATAGGCATCAAATTAGAAGAAATCAATTAAATTTTTTATTTTTTAAAAAAATTTTGACAAGGAGAGATGATATGGATTTTGCTCTTTGCTATACCTCCATAGACCCAGCAAGTGCACAGAAAATAGATGAACTGGACTTTCTAAGTAAAGTTAATGGGTAAAGTGAGTGATTTTGAGACATTACTCAATTGATTTTCAAGTTCATAGAAGTCAGATATTCAGCAAAGTTATAGATATACATATATATCCTTGTAACACAAATATATATTACATATACATTACGTATGTATATACTACATACATAGAACTAGACAAGATGGTAGAGTTAGAAGGACGTCTCATCTTCTGTGAAAACTCCAAAATTGCAACTAACTGCTGAACAACCATTGATAGGAGAATGTTGGGTCCCACCAAAAAAAGATACCCCATGTTCAAGGGTAAATGAAAAGCCCCAACAAGATGGTAGAGGGGTGAAATTGCATTTAGACGCAAACCCCATACCCACCAGAGACACTTGGAGGGCTCAAATAAAACCTTGTGCACATGAGTACCCAGGGACCCTGCAAGAGACTGAACCAGACCTGCCAGACATGCCTTTGAGTATTTGAGTGCCTCCTGTGGAGCCAAAGGTCAGCAGTGCTGGCCACAGGGACGAGGGCTCTGGTTGCAGCAGACCTGGGAGGCGTGGTGTGTGACATAAGTCTTCTTGGAGAAAGTCACTATTAACCCCACCATAGAGCCAATGAGCAGATGGCCCACAAACCGGAAAACAGCTATACCAAAGAATCTCTCACACTGTCGCAGACGTTCTAGGGCCCACAGCATAGTTGCCAACCTGGGGTCCAGCAAAGGGACTGAGAACACCCAGGGAACTTGACTTTGAAGGCAAGTGGGGTTTGATTACAGAACTTCTACAGGAATGGGGACACGGATTTTTAGAGGTACAAACAAAACCCAGGAGAAAGGAGCAGTGACCCTACAAGAGACTGACCCAGACTTACCTGTGAGTGTCCAGGAGTCTCTAGCGGAGGCACGGGGTTGACAGTGGCCTGCTGTAGGGTCAGGGGCACTGAATACAACAGTCCTGGCATATGTCCTTTTGAAGGAGGTTGCCATTACTGCCGTTACCCCACCATAGTTTGGCATCAGGCCAGACTACAGGGAGGGAACACAGCCCTACCCATCAACAGAAAATCGGAATAAAACTTTACTGAGCATGGCCCTGCCCATCAGAGCAAGACCCAGATTGCCCCACAGCCAGTCGCACCCATCAAGAAGCTTCCATAAACCTCTTATCCTTATCCATCTGAGGGCAGGCACAATGGAAACAACAATTACAGAAAACTAACCAGCTGGTTAAGAATCCGCTTGCAATGAAGGAGACCCCAGTTTGATTCCTGGGTCAGGAAGAACCCCTGGAGAAGAGAAAGGCTGCCATGCCAGTATTCATAGGCGTCCTTAGTAGCTCAGATAGTAAAGAAACTGCCTGCAACACAGGAGACCTGGGTTTAATCCCGGGTTGGGAAGATCCCCTGGAGGAGGGCATGGCAACCCATTCCAGTATTCTTATCTGGAGAATTCTCATGGACAGAGGAGCCTAGTGGGCTACAGTCCATGGAGTTGCAAAGAGTCAGACATGACTGAGTGACTAAGCACAAACAAACCAAACCCATCACTGGGATCACAGCCTTGTCTAACTCAATGAACCTGTGAGCCATGCTGTGTGGGGCCACCCAAGACAGGCGGGTCATGGTAGAGAGTTGTGACAAAATGTGGTCCACTAGGGAAGGGAATGGCAAACAACTTCAGTGTTCTTACCTTGAGAACCCCATGAACAGTATGAAAAGGCAAAAATATATGACACTAAAAGATGAACTCCCCAGGTCAGTAGGTGCCCAATATGCTACTGGAGAAGAGAGGAGAAATCGCTCTGGAAAGAATGAAGAGACTGAACCAAAGCAAAAACAACACCAAGCTGTGGATCTGACTGGTGATTAAAGTAAAGTCTGAGACTGTAAAGAACAATACTGCATAGAAACCTGAAATGTTAGGTCCACGAATCAAGGTAAATTATAAGTGGTCAAACAGGAGATGGCAAGAGTGAACACTGAAATTTTAGGAATCAGTTAACTAAAATGGACCAGAAAGGGTGAATTTAATTCAGATGACCATTATATCTACCACTGTGGGCAAGAATCCCTTAGAAGAAATGTAGTAGCCCTCATAATCAACAAAAGAGTCCAAAATAGAGTACTTGGGAGATATCTCAAAAATGACAGAATGATCTCTGTTCACTTCTAAGGCAAACCATTCAATATCACAGTAATCCAATTCTATGCCCCAACACTAATGCTGAAGAAGCTGAAGTTGAATGGTTCTATGATGACCTACAAGACTTTCTAGAACTAACACTAAAAAAGATGTCCTTTTCATCACAGGGACTGGAATGCAAAAGTAGGAAGTGAAGAGATCCCTGGAGTAACAGGCAAGTTTGGCCTTAGAATACAAAATGAAACAGGGCAATGGCTAACAGTGTTTTGCCAAGAGAACGCACTGGTCATAGCAAATACCCTCTTCCAACAACACAAGAGAAGACTCTACACATGGACATAAGCAGGCTGTCAATACCAAAATCAGATTATATTCTTTCCAGCTTAAAAGGGAGAAGCTCTATACAGTCAGCAAAAGCAAGACTAGGAGCTGACTGTGGCTCAGATCATGAACTTCTTATTGGAAAATTCAGATAGAATTGAAGAAAGTAGGGAAAACCACTAGACCATTCACATATGACCTAAATCAAGTCCCTTATGATTATATAGTGGAAGTGACAAATATTCAAAGGGTTAGATCTGATAGACAGAATGCCTGTCTACCACTGATGGAGGTTCATAACATTGTACAGGAGGCCATGATCAAAACTGTTCCCAAGAAAAAGAAAAGCAAAGAGACAATATGGTTGTCTGAGGAGACCTTACAAATAGTTGAGAAAAGAAGAGAAGCTGAAGGCAAAGAGAAAGGTAAAAATATACCCATCTGAATGTAGAGTTCCATTGGATAGCAAGGAGAGATAAGAAAGCCTTCCTAAGTGATCAATACAAAGAAACAGAGGAAAACAATAGAATGGGAAATATTGGAGATCTCTTCAAGAAAATTAGAGATACCAAGGGAACATTTCACACAAGATGGGCACAGTGAAGGACAGAAATGATACAGACCTAACAAAAACAGAAGATATTAACAAGAAGTGGCAAGAATACACAGAAGAACTACACAAAAAGATCTTAATGATCCAGATAACTCTTAGTGATCACTCACTGAGAGTCAGACATCCTGTAGTGTGAAGTTAAGTGGGCCTTAGGCAGCATCACTATGAACAAAGCTAGAGGAGGTGATGGAATTCCAGCTAAGTTATTTCAAATCCTAAAAGATGATGCTGTGAAAGGACTACACTCAATATGCCAGCAAATTTGGAAAACTCAGCAGTGGCCACATAACTGGAAAAGGTCAGTTTTATTCCAATCTCAAAGAAAGGCAATGCCAAGGAATGTTCAGACTACCACACAATTGTGCTCATCTCACACACTAGCAAAGAAATGCTCAGTATTCTCTAAGAAAGGCTTTAATAGTATATAAACCAATAACTTCCAGATGTTCAATCTGGATTTAGAAAAGGCAGAGGAACCAGAGATCAAATTACCAACATCTGTTGGAGCACAGAAAAAGCATAGAGTTCCAGAAAAACATCTACCTCTGCTTCATTGATGATGCTAAAGCCTTTGACTATGTGGATCACAACAAACTGTGGAAAATTCTTAAAGAGATGGGAATACCAGGCCACCTTAACTGACCTTTGAGAAATCTGTATATAAGTCAAGAAGCAACAGTTAAAACTTGTCATGGAACAATGGACTAGTTCCAATCTGGGAAAGACATATGTCAAGGCTGTATACTGTCACCCTGCTTATTAACTTACATGCAAAGTATATCATGCAAAATGCCAGACTGGATAAACCACAAGCTGGAAACAAGACTGCTGGGGAGAAATACCAGTAACCTCAGATATGCAGATGACACCACCCTTATGGCAGAAAGTGAAGGGGAACTGAAGGGCCTTTTGATGAAGGTGAAAGAAGAGAGTGAGAAAACTGGCTTAAAACTCAACATTTAAAAAGGAAGATCATGGCATCCGATTCCATTACTTCATGGTAAATAGATGGGGAAACATTGGAAATAGTGAAAGACCTTATTTTCTTGGCCTCAAAATCACTGCAGGTGGTGATTGCAGCCATGAAATTAAAAATGCTTGCTCCTTGGAAGAAAACCTATGAGAAACCTAAACAGCATACTAAAAGCAGAGACATTGCTTTACTGACCAAGGTCCGTCTAGTTAAAGCTATGGTTTTCCAGTAGTCATGTATGGATGTGAGAGTTGGACTATAAAGAAAGCTGAGTGCCAAAGAATTGATGCTTTTGAACTGTGGTGTTGGAGAAGACTCTTGAAAGTCCCTTGCACTGCAAGGAGAGCAAACCAGTCCATCCTAAAGGAAATCAATCCTAAATACTCATTGGAAGGACTGATGCTGAAGCTGAAACTCCAATAATTTGCCCACCTGTTTCGAAGAACTGACTTCATTGGAAAAGATGCTGCTGCTGGGAAAGATCAAAGGCAGGAGGAGAAGGGGACAACAGAGGATGAGATGGCTGAGTGGTGTCACTGGCTCAATGGACATGAGTTTGAGCAAGCTCCGGGAGTTGGTGATGGACTGGGAAGCCTGGGCGCTGCAGTCCATGGGGTTGCAAAGAGTTGGTCAGGACTGAGTGACTGAACTGAACGAGTACTACATACATTGTTGCCCCCTGCCCACCCCATTCCACACCCACAGATCAGAACCTGTGATAAACTTAAATTGGTAACAGTTAAGAAACAATTTAACTATGATGTGCTACACTCTAGATATGATTTACTTTTATGTTTTTACACTGTTCAGGTGAGTAAAGTTGAAGAAGGAAGACATTTGATGCTAGGAATAATTAGGTTACTAGAGAACTGAGCCCTAGGGGACCTGCAGGCTCCTCTCTTGATGGGGATTCTTGTATCTGTCATTTAAATATAGTGGAAATTAAAAGCCAAGAAGTCTCAGTTCTGTACTGAAGGAAATAGAGCCTCAATGAGATAAAGAGTTCACTGAAGTCTAAGGTGATAGAAGTCATATGAAAAAACATTTTTCTCTTTACTTCACAAACTTGAAGGGCAAGAAGCCAAGGGAGGTAGGTTATAGTACTTTGTAGATAGATTTTCTTTTCTCTTTCTCACAACAGACCTAAGAATGGGTGTATGCTTGGAAAATTTTCATGACCTAAGTGCATTTTATTGCTTGGTTGACCCTATAACATCAGAAATGTTTTAAAGGAAGTAGTATGGTATAGCCAACAGGAGAGCACAGAGGCCTAGTGTGGTGAGATGTCAAATGACCTTTCATTTTTGTATTTAATAGTTTACATTAACTGATCCAAAAACCCAACCTGCCAGGTCTTATGCTAAGCACTTAATAAATTGTTTTACTATATTCCAATAGTAATCTCTAAAATAGGTACCACTGTTTATTATGAAGCTTTGGCTATTAATACACTGGCATAATCATAGACAACTAGACCAATGGGCTGAAATAAGACTCCAGAAATAGAACAAGATGACAAAGATGAAACTTCAGTGTAGTGGGGAAAGAATGGTCTTTTCAGTTAATAAGTCAATTGAATATACCCAAGGGACAAAAAAAAAAAAAAAAAATCTGACCCTTATCTTAAATGATATACAAAAATCAATCCTGAGCAGATTGAAAAGCAAAATATGAAAGAATATAATATGATCTATGGCTAGGGAAAGAATTTTTAAGTTGGATAAAATAGCACCAATAATGGAAAGAAAGATTAATCTGATTACACTAAAATTAAGAAATCTGTTCTTCAAAAGATACCATTAAAAGTATAAATAGGCAAAGAAGAAAGTGAAAGAAAATATTTGCAATATATTTTTCCAACCAAAGAAAATATATACAAACTCCTCCAAAGCAAATAGGAAAATACAATTGACCCAATGAGGGAGGGATGAGTAAAAGATACCTCAAGATATTTCAATAAGGAGGATTCCCAAAGGCCAATACACATATCTTGTTTAGTCTTCAGAGAAATGCATATTAACATCACAACTCGATACCGTGACGTACCCACTTGAAGAGCTAAAATGAAAAGACAAAGTGTTAACATGGAGCAACTAGTTTACCTCCTATCAGTGGCGTGAGGAATTTCTAATTGTTCCTTATTTATACTAAAACCTGTCTTTGGAAGACTGGTTGGGGTTCAGCAGCTTCTAAGGTTGAACCCTATGGCCCATTAATTCCATTTCAAGGTATATGCCAACAGAAACCTGTATATATACCTGCAACAAACTACTGCCATAGGCCACAACATGAATGAATTTCAGGAACATAAGAAGAAGAAGATGGCAGACCCAGAGAATGTATACTGTATGATTCTATTTATACAAAACTTCTCAAACAGACAAATGTTAAGTCAGGATATTGGGTGGAGGTTAGAGATTGGGAGGGACCTGAGAAAACTCTGGGGATGCTGGCAATATCCTGTGTTTTATCTATGTGCTGGTTGCATGGATGTGCACACTTTATGAAAATTCATTGATGTATGCACATATGATTTGTGTGCTTTTCAGTATATTTATTATAAAAAGGTATAAACACAAAGTATTAGGACCCTATGGATAAATAAATTATCATTTACCTCAGAAAAATTAAGACTCTTGAGGGGCAGATTATGTCTCCATCTACGGTCTTGTGTCCTGCTGAGTATTAAGATTAGTGAGTGAGTTCAGCGGATTCAGTACCTGGATCAGACGGGAAGGCAGTACACTGTATCTCCCTTTAGTGGAGCATTACTTCGTGGGTTTCAGTTCATTTGCACCGTGTCTATGAGGGCAGTGATTGTTTGCCTTGGCTAGGATCACAGCTGACCACTTGAGAAGGCTTGTCTCTATCTTAGCAGGACACACCTGTACAATTTTCCCTTCTTGTCACTCCATCCTTTGAGAAGTTTCAATATCACTTTTACTGACTCTCCCAGGCTACTACAGGACTCTTTCCATCAACAAAAAAGTTATATAGAGGATAAATAGACAGAACACACTTGGAAAACTCTCAGCGATTGCCTGGTCTTTCATTTCGTTTCTCTGGCTATCCATTTTTTGAGATAGGGTGAAAGAGGAGCAAAAGCAAAAGGAAGAAGCAAAAAAGGAAGATAATGTATCAAATCCATAGAGCTAATTAATGACAGTAATTCAGATTAAAACCCAATTCTTGTGCTTGCTAGTGTGTGCTCTCTTCACGGCACTGGGTTTCTCCATGATCTTGTAACAGTTATTAATTTCCACTATTCACTGCTGTTCACTCCTATTAAAACTTTACTTTTTGCTCTGCAACACAGTCTTCTCCAGATCAGAGATTATACCTTAACCTGACTTGGGGCCTGACACTCATAGGCTTTTCCATAGTTACCCTCTAGCTGATTCAGTTAACCTCAATCACTCTACACTCTATGCAGATTCCATTTTATCAGGCCATGTAAGGAAGAAACAATGGCAGCATGGAATAAAGAGGGATGACTCTTGAGGGTAGAGTTTATGCCAATCGAGGCAGTCATGGTCAGGTTAACAGACCTTAAATTCTCCAGGTCTCCCTTAATCCCTGAACAAATGTAATCTGCTTGACACAGCTGAAGAACTCTACACTGAAGAATTTGACAAAAGGCACTTTTGCTGGCTCCTACTTCAATCCTTCACTTACTTGGAGCTGAAAAATCAAAGGAGATGATATTCTCATGTTATTCAAATGCACATTCATTTTCCATCAAATTTCCATTTTTTCCCTTAAATGGGTGTATTTTCTTTTTTGGCTCATTATTTATTATCATTTCATTTATTTTGAAATGGAAACTTCAAGCAGTTTGATTAAGAGATTAAATAACTGGACTTTAGAGAGCTAAAAATAATCTAGGTATGGGTTGCATTAGGTTTCAAAATATTTGAGGTTTTGATCAAATCTCTAAACACATTATTGCCAAAGAGCCTCTCTTTCTTTTCAAATTTTAAACACATGTATGTTTTAAGGAAAATCCAATTCAGAGTTTTCAGAATCACTACTAAAGATACTTGAGATTTCTTTTTTAAATATAAATTTATTAATTTTAATTTGAGTTTAATTACTTTACAATATTGTGTTGGTTTTGCCATATATCAACATGAATCCACCACAGGTATATACGTGCTCCCCATCCTGAACCCCCTCCTTCTTCCCTCCCCATACCATCCCTCTAGGTTGTCCCAGTGCACCAGCCCCAAGCATTCAGTATCATGCATTAAACCTGGACTGAAAATTTGTTTCATATATGATATTACACATGTTTCAATGCCATTCTCCCAAATCATCCCCTGAACATGCCCGATCTTATCTGATCTCAGAAGCTAAGCAGGGTAGGGCCTGGTTAGTACTTGGATGGGATACTTAAGATTTCTAAAGAGACTTTTCTTTAAAAAGTAAAATAAATCCTCTGTAAGTAAAACTAGAGGTTGAAGAAATTCTAACTAAAAAATTCTGTCACTTAATCTTCATGTCTTAAGCAACCCCTCAAAAGTCGTATCAATTCAGTCAAATACCTTCAACTTTTCCCAAGAAAACTTTCGCAAGAAACCAATACAACTTGACCATTTACAAGATGCATGTATTTTATGTCTGGTGCTTGATTTATTTTTGGAAAACAGCTCTTAGATGAAGAAATGATTAGTTCTTGAGAGGTTGAGCAACTTGCTCAATATTTCAAAGGAAGAAAATGTCAGAGCTGAGATTTCACACCAACTCTGCCTGATTCTGAAGACTGTCAAGCTTTCAGTAGAATTATCATGGAATGTCTTTGAGCTGGAGCAAGGTAAGAGATAAAAGATAAATAGCATGAAAACATAAACTTTCACTACTTTATCTTGGACTGAGAAGAAAAATAAAAGAAAAAAAGAAAAGGCACCATTAAATAAAGCTTTCAAAGCCTGTTTTATATCATGAAAGTTTTTAGCCTTCAGCATACCTAGTCAGGACCACCTAGTGGTAGCTATAAAAAAATACTCTCTGGAAGCTGACAACTAATTGGCAAAATTAAGTAAACGAACAGAAATTACCACAGCAATAAGTACTACCTTTTACTAAAAGTGGCACAAAAGTACATTTTAAGCACTTCATAGAGAAAGGATGCCAGAAGAAGGAAGAAATGCATGTGGGTTAAAAATGATTTTCAGGAAATGATTGAACAGGGCTCCCCTGGTGGCTCAGTGGTAAAGAATCTGCCTGTAATGCAGGAGATGCACGTTTGATCCCTGGGTTGGGAAGATCCCCTGGAGAATGAAGTTGCAACTCACTGGAGTATTCTTGCCTGGGAAATTCCATGGACAGAGGAGACTGGAAGGCTACAGTCCATGGGGGGTCACAAGAACTGGGCACAAGTGAGTGACAAAACAACTGCCCTCCCCCATCTTTGCTGGCACCCCAAATAAAGCACATTTTCCTTTCAAAAAGAAAAGAAATGATTGAAGTATCAATAGATCAAAGACAGTGTGTTAGAGAATGATGAGTCTCAATAAATTGTATGATTTCATTTCAACTCAGCATGCCTTTTTCTGGCCATAACATGGTGCTTCCGAGATCTTAGTTTCCTAATCATCAACCTGGGCCCACAGTAGTGAAAGTACTGAGTCCTAACCACTGGATCACCAGAAAATTCCCTTGACATGCAATCATTGGTCATCATAGAGCCCTTTGAAAAACTCATCCATAAAATGGGCAGTCCATTTGAATCTGAAAATCTACCATGAAAGACACCAATGACTAGAAGCATACAAGCAGTTTTTGAGAAGATTAAAGCACCCATGATTATTTCAGGGTCATGGTGATAGGTCAGAACAAGAAATTACTATCATCTCCATTTTTGAGGCACAAAAACAGTCTTCACAAGAGCAAAGGTCCACCCAAGGTCATGTGACCCCTCAGAAAACACAGCTACCCATTCATGTCCTCCCTCCCACCCCAAAGCTCCTTGGTTGGACAGATCACACAAATGAGAAAAATGCAAACAGACACAGTCTTATGATAGGTTATTTATGGTGCTGGCCAGTATTCATTGTTAGGTTCTGGTAACACAGACACTCTGAAGGAGTGCAGAACTGAGGATCCAACCTCTTGTCTTCCAGCTTAAACAAAAGCAACAGAAAACAGTATCTCAACCACCATTCATCTCCCAGGGGAGTCACCAGGGGGACTGAAGAATGTTGTAATCTGGAGAAGGGTTGCGTCTAATGATCAAGGAATTTCAGGGCAATCTAGTGGCTACTCATAGCTTTCCTGCATGTATGATTTCATGCTAAGATCTTAAATTGGTCAAAAATTTTCTAGGGAGCTGGAAAGAAAGGAAAGTACTAGGTAAATAAGCAG
Source organism: Nanger dama (assembly GCA_917880005.1). Classification (NCBI taxonomy): domain Eukaryota; kingdom Metazoa; phylum Chordata; class Mammalia; order Artiodactyla; family Bovidae; genus Nanger; species Nanger dama. Next base: position 16,129,665 of record CAKJTW010000026.1, read on the forward strand.
AAGAGATTTTCATTTCTATGCCTGGTCTTAGAGGGTACTAGGAAGCAAGTAATCAATTCCAGGGATTCTACACTCCAGACATGGAAGTGAAAAGTGAAAGTGTTAGTCAGTCATGTCCAACTCTTTGTTATCCCATGGACTGTAGCCCACCAGATTCCTCTGTCCATGGGATTTTCTAGGCAAAAATACTAGATTGGGTTACCATTTCCTTCTCCAGGGCCTCTTCCTGATCCAGGGATCAAACCAAGGTCTCCTGCATTGCAGGCAGATTGTTTACCATCTGAGCCACCAGGGAAGTAGAAGTCTACGGGATAGCTAGAGAAACTCCTCCTCGTTAAAACAATGGGTATTATGCAATGCCACTTGGGAATTTTTCTGTGTGTTCAGTCAAATACACTTTATAATTAAAATAATGGTAGTATAATGACTAACACTTGTTGAACAGCTATCATATTCTAGGTTTTATAGAAGACGCTTACTCCTTGGAAGAAAAGTTATGACCAACCTAGACAGCATATTCAAAAGCAGAGACATCACTTTGCTGACTAAGGTCTGTCTAGTCAAGGCTATGGTTTTTCCTGTGGTCATGTATGGATGTGAGAGTTGGACTGTGAAGAAGGCTGAGCACCGAAGAATTGCTGCTTTTGTTGTTGTTGTTGTTTTTATTATTTTTTAATACTTTATTCTACATTACAATACTGTATTTTTTTTTGGTATACATTGACATGAATCAGCCACAGGTGTCCATGATCTCCCAATGCCAAAGCCCCCTCCCACCTCCCACCCCACATCCTCTCCCTGAATCGTCCTGTGCACCCGCCCCATGCGTCCTGCATCCTGTATTGAACATAGACTGGCGCTTCATTCTTACAAGATAGTATACATGTTTCAATGCCGTTCTCCCAAATCATCCCACCCTCTCCCCTCTCCCTCAGAGTCCAAAAGTCCGTTCTATACCTCTGAGTCTCTTTTGTTGTCTCACATAGAAGGTCTTCATTACTATCCTTCTAAATTCCATATATATGTGTCAGTATACTGTATTGGTGTTTTTCTTTCTGGCTCACTTCACTCTGTATAATCGGCTCCAATTTCATCCATCTCATTAGAACTGAGTCGAATTTATTCTTTTTAAGGGCTGAGTAGTACTCCATTGTGTATATGTACCACAGCTTTCTTATCCATTCATCTGCTGATGGACATCTAGGTTGTTTCCATGCCCTGGCTATTATAAACAGTGCTGCAATGAACATTGGGGTACATGTATCTCTTTCAATTCTGGTTTCCTCAGTGTATATGACCAGCAGTGGGATTGCTGGGTCATAAGGCAGTTCTATTTGCAATGTTTTAAGGAATCTCCACACTGTTTTCCATAGTGGCTGTACTAGTTTACATTCCCACCAGCAGTGTAAGAGGGTTCCTTTTCTCCACATCCTCTCCAGCATTTATTGCTTGTAGACTTTTGGATCGCAGCCATTCTGACTGGTGTGAAATGATACCTCATTGTGGTCTTGATTTGCATTTCTCTGATAATAAGTGATGTTGAGCATCTTTTCATGTGTTTGTTAGCCATCCGTATGTCTTCTTTGGAGAAATGCCTATTTAGTTCTTTGGCCCATTTTTTGATTGGTTCGTTTATTTTTCTGGAGTTGAGCTGCATAAGTTGCTTGTAGATCTTTGAGATTAGTTGTTTGTCAGTTGTTTCATTTGCTATTGTTTTCTCCCATTCAGAAGGCTGTCTTTGAATTGTGGTGTTGGAGAAGACTCTTGAAAGTCCCTTGGACTGCAAGGAGATCCAACCAGTCCATTCTGAAGATCAGCCCTGGGATTTCTTTGGAAGGAATGCTGCTGAAGCTGAAACTGAGGTACTTTGGCCACCTCATGCAAAGAGTTGACTCATTGGAAAAGACTCTGACACTGGGAGGGATTGGGGGCAGGAGGAGAAGGGGGACGACCAAGGATGAGATGGCTGGATGGCATCACGGACTTGATGGACATGAGTCTGAGTTAACTCTGAGAGATGGTAATGAACAAGAAGGCCTGGCATGCTGCGATTCATGGGGTAGCAAAGAGTCGGACACGACTGAGTGACTGAACTGAACTGAACTGAACTGAACAAAAAAATAGTGAAAAATATGTCATAGAGCAGCAGCAGCAGCAGCTGTGAAACTAGCTTGTCCCTTGTCAAACATTAACTGTAGAATGGGAATTTGAACCTAGATTGGTCTGGCCAAAACTCATTTGGGTTTAGGACCACATCACCCTACATTCCACAAAACAAAGTCTCCACCATTCTTCTTGATGTGTGTTTATAAGAAGAAAGGTATAATGCTATACCCATGCTCTCCTGTGACTCTGGGTAAAGAATGGTTTTAAAAGATAGGTTTTTTCCTTGCTTCTACAGTGAACCATAGCCTTCAGCAATTGGACTTAGGGTATTTTAAAGGCATGAAAAGTTCTGGAAAAGGGAGATCAGTCATTAATTAAAGTAGTTTCCTGGGCGAGGATCCACAAGAAGTGAGAAACTGGGTGCAAGCTGGTTGCTTTAAATGACCATCCCATTTATTTGGCTGCAGAGATACTCCTGGACCAATTAATCAATTCTCCATTTCCTTTTCTATTCAAACTTTGAGCAGACCTTACTTCATCTAAAGTAATTGCCTTGCAAGTCTGCAAAACATCAGGATGGCAAAGTCACTTCTTGAGCAAAGCAAAGACTAAGGCTTTCCTTCAGATGTTCCTGAAGATGGATAAGAAGAAGCTGGGATATAATTTTACTCATGACCAGCGATGAAATGCTCAGCCAAGTAAATTACTAAGAAAAGTCAGACAAAAGCTGGAACATCAAGGGTATGATTATTTCTCATCTCTTCCATTACCTTCAATTTAATCTCTAGTTTGCTTGGTAGCAGCAAACTAGCCAGAACAAGGACAAGGATGGTTTTGGCAGCAGAACTATCTTGGGTCAGAATGACTGAGTTGGTCACACAGGTACGCAAAAAGGACGAGACAAGAACAAACCTCAGTGTAATGGTGCTTCCACTTAATTGACATTATCACTTTCTGTTAGGCTTGATCTGTGAGTGGTGAGCAGAGAAATGCTGTTTCAGCTAATGTGATCAGTGAAGGAAGAAGTTTCTTTTGGAGAGACTTTGATGATTTTTCTAAAAGAAGCTGCTAGAAAAAGCAAATGCACCATCCAGTTGGTGACTCTAAACAAATACTCCACTCACAGATCAACAGAGAGAAAAGCACACCAGTTTAGGTCCTTCCTAAATCAGAGGCCACTCCTTTCTCTGTCTTGGACCCAATTCTGATGTCTCAGGAGGAGCAATGAAGCTGAATCATGAATCTGAGAGACTAAGAATGAGCAGCAGAATGGAAAAGCAAAGGGGACACGCTTTGGACAGAAGTTTTTAATGGGAACACAGTAGTCATTATGTGTTCCATTTGCCACCTCATGTGAAATGAACATTTTTGAGAAAAATAACATACACATCTCTGTGCAACATTCTTTATGTTCCTTTTTGTTGCTCAGTTGCTAAGTCATGTTCGACTCTTTCTGACCCCATGGACTGCAGTTCACCAGGCCTCCCTGTCCCTCATTATTTATTTCCCAGAGTTTGTCCAAATTCACGTCCATTGAGTGGGGATGTTATCCAACTATCTCATTTGAGTTCCTGAATCCACCTAAAAGTCAAACCAGTTGGCTTATGGGCTGTGCTGTTGACTTAAGTTATTTGCAACAGATGAAGTTCTGTCTATTATTCCACCGCAAGTACTAATATTTCGGTTGGGTTTTCTCTTGCTGAATATAAAGTGAAATGTTAAGTAAAAGGAAATATGAAAAGTCAAAGTGATCAAGCATCGCTATCAGTCTCATCAGGGCATCCCTAACATTTCTCTTCATTATTTCAGCCTGACCACGTCCTTGCAGTCAACGGATCCTAATTGAGAAAAATTTACATGAGGCTTGTGTTTCCAAATTTCGTGAACTTATATGGAAACTTAAAGGCAGAAAAAAATACTGTCTTCAAATCAACATGCTGCAAGTTGCTGGTAAAAAGCTGCAAGGCTTGCTTCAGAGTTTGAGATGAAATGAAGAAGACTGTGAGCATAGGTAGCACTTTCTCAGTACGTCACTCTGCACACGGTTCTCCCGTGCTGCCCAGGAACTACAGTTGTATGATCCTATGGTACTGAAGCCACCAGTGGCCTTAGCTTTAGTCTTTGGGACGTATACATGGCATTAACTTTACACAGGTTCTTCCATGATTACTATCGGAATACTATAGTGTCCTGAGACCACCTTCCTGTCACCTACCACACTATAATCAATATCTTTTCAAAGTACACTTCTGACCCTGGCTCGCTCCAGGGTAAACGTCAAACTCCTTAATAGAGTCGGTGATCCTGTGTGCAGTCTGGCCCCCACCTGCCCCTCCAGTCCTGCCTAGGACAGTTCTCCGCCTTTGCCTGGCTCCACATTCACTGACCCTCTGTTCTCCAATGTGTCACACTCTCTCCATCCTCGGGGCCTTTGCATATGCTGTCTCTTTTGCCTAGGATGTTCTTGCATTTCAAGTCTAGGTCCAGTTCTTTTTGTCATATACTATCCTAGCACTCTATGCCTTTCCATCAAGGCATTTGGCTCATATCATCATTAAATGCTCACTGGGTGGTTCTGGGCTCCTGTGTCTCCAACCAGAGAGTCTATTCCAGGAAAGTAGGAGTGTGGCTCTGAGCTCCCTGTCGCCCACCTGGGTGCCTACTGCAGGATCTGAAATTCCCAATGGTCAGTTCTGTCCTCCTCCCTTTCCACTCAGCAGCATTTGACAAGGTGACCACTCTGTACAGGACACCCTGTGAAACTCCACTTCTGGGCTTCCAAACTCTCAGGCTAACCCCTACTCCTGCTCTCAGCTGCTGTGTTTCTGCCTCCTTCACTGAGTCCATCTTTGTTTCCATCCTTCTAAATAGTCCTATATTTTGTCTTATTATCCAGCTGATGAAATCTCTCCCAAAGAAAGAGCCTAAAGGCTATAAAAATGACATTGAGAAAGATGCCCATTGCCACAGTAGTTACAATAACAAGCAATTTGGAAGCAACTTCAATGTCCAATACTAGTGACCAGTGCAGAAAACTGTGATGACATCCACTTCATGGATTATTATGTTGCTAACAAAATAAGAACTATACCACCTGTCTGGAAACATGACAACTTTTTACAATGGAATGTTCTCTGAAAGTTAGGGTACATGAAATCACGCTTATAACCGTAAAAATTTATTTTAAAAAAGATCTGGTGAACGTTGGGACTTCTGAGGTGTCACTAGCAGTAAATAACCCACCTACCAACGCCGGAGACATAAGATATGCTGGTTTAATCCCTGGGTCAGGAAGATCCCCTGGAAGAGGAAATGGAAACCCACTCCAATATTTTTGCCTGAGAAATTCCCAAATCGCCAGGCAGAGGAGCCTGGCGGGCTATAGTCCATGAGGTCACAAAGTGTCAGGGTGAACACTGAAAAATACTGTATTGAGTCTTAGAGTCATGGGATTTGGGACATTTCTTCCTCTTATTTTCCAAATATTTCTATTTTATAAAAAGGTGTGTGTGTGTGCACACGTGCGTGTGTGTGCATGTGTCTGATTGTGTAGAGACAGAGAACAGAAAGAAAATAATTGTAATTTAAAAATATATATGTAGAAATGTGTATATTTATAGAAATGTTATTTAAAAATGAAACCACTGAGAGCCATCCTGCAAGAAATCCCTGTGAATTGCAGTGCTGTGAGAGATTACACCTCTGTGATACACACAGCAAGCTCTCAGGAGGCAATGGCTTCTGCAGAGTAGCAGATGGCTTTGCAGCAAAGCTTTTCCTGTCTCAACTCATGAGCTATGCCATCCTCATCCTGAAAAGCAGAGAAAGGGGCTGGCCTCTGCAGACCATCAAAAGCTCCAGCCTCCTCCTCAGGTTCTTTCATCTTCTTTGCTTCAAGAAAACCATTTTAAGTCAATGAATTCGAGGAAGCAGGGGTACAAACATTCACCTCTTTACTCTGCCCACAGCAGCCCTATTAACCACAGGTGCTCCTCAGATTCTGCAAAGAAGACCAATTTAATTGATTTCCAGTGGCCTGGAGGATGAATCGGTACTGCCAATTCCCTTGAAAACACCCTCCTCTCCAAACAATGTCATCCTGCAGCAGCAGTAAGGAATGAATAGACTTCTCACAAGAGTACTTTGTTGGAGAAAATACACTGGATCACTAGGGAGTAAATCTTGCAGCCATAACTAAGGAAACTTCAGAGCAGTGAAACGCAGTTGATAAGTTCCTGAGCATAAGAGACTCCAGTTGTATGCAAATAAACTGATGTATTTATGCAAACTACAGTACAATCTGTGGATGATAGAAGGCTAGTTTACGTAGGTTTAGCCAAATAGTTGTGTTCAGTCTCTCAGTCATATCCAACTCTTTGCAACCCCATGGACTGCAGCACGCCAGACTTCCCTGTCCTTCACTGTCTCCTGGAGTTTGCTCAAATTCATGTCCATTGAGTCAATGATGCCATCCAATCATCTCATCCTCTGTCGTCTCTTTCTCCTCATACCCTCAGTCTTTCTCAGCATCAGCATCTTTTCCAACATGTTCTGACAAAACTTGGTCCATTGGAGAGGGAAAGGCAAATCACTTCAGTATTCTTGAGTTGAGAACCCCATGAAAAATATGAAAAAAGCCAAATAGTAATAATGTTAATAATACAGCTTGCGTGCATGGAATGAATACCATGTGTCTGGAACTGCAACATTTATTCCTTGCTACAACCTTGGGAGTCACATGCTATCTCAGTTTTACGGATGGTCACACTGAGGCTCAGTGAGCCTAGAGAGCCAGATCTTAATCTCTGTCTCTCCTCTTTTTCCAGTCTCCCCACCTCCTAGGATCCCGTAGCATTTTTTTATGTTGCTTCCCCCTGTCACTGGACTGAGGAAACTTAAATATTGATACTTTGCCAATAATAAGGTGCCTTTCATGTTTGGAAAATCATTAATATTTTCTCATCTAAGATGACTCAGAACACACTCTATAACTTAATCCATCTTCGTTTGTTCTAACCATCTCATGATGGCAACAGTTTTCCCTGGAGGCCTGAGGACTTAGAGCCACCAAGATTGACTGCGCCTGTTGACCATTTTTTGAGAAGGATCAACGTCCTGCAGGAGGAGAAGGGGGCAACAGAGGATGAGATAGTTGGATGGCATTGCTGACTCAATGGACATGAGTCTGAGCAAATTTCGGGAGATAGTAAAGGACAGGAAAGCCTGGCAGTGTTGCAGTCCATGAAATTGTGAAGAGCTGGACACAACTTAGCGACTAAACAATAACAGATTTCCTGCAGGTCAGTCGCTGGACAGAGGTATCGACTGAACTTATAAACTTCACTTATAAACACAATCTGATATTGCCGACAAGTAAGCCCATGTATGAGAGTCATGTAAATCTTTCGGCAAACCTGTGACATAGTTATTATCACCTGATTTTACAAATAGCAGCATCGTGCTGCACAGCCATGCACCTAAGACTTCTCTTCTTGATGCTAATTCAGGACTGCAGGCACCTGGTGGCCTGTAGCCACTTCTCTGCTTTGTGTTCAAGTCAAGCACCACAAATGATATTTGTCTTAGGTTAGGAGAATATCTTCTCCCCCAAAAAACAAACAGTGAGAGGAAGATAAGAGCACAAGAAATTGATCTGGAGTTGATCCCATTGTGGAAAGGAAATCGGCAGTCCAGGCAGAGAAGGGAAGGCAGCCAGTATTTTGTGTCTGACTATTTGTGACCCCATGGACTGTAACTCACTAGGCTCCTCTGTCTATAATATTTTCCAGGCAAGAATACTGAAGGGGGTTGCCATTTCCTACTCCAGGGAATCTTCCCTCTTCCAGGGATCAAACCTGCAACTCCCACATTGGCAAGCAGGTTCTTTACCACTGTGCCACCTGGGAAGCCCAAAGGCAGCTAAGGCATGGAGCATTCATAAGCAGGTTAGTTCAGTGGCCAGGTCAGGCTTGAACCCTCTGGGAGGGCACACTGAGAAGGCTGCAGAATTGTCCTCTATGAAGGTACTTGCACCGAATCCCTGTCAATTCTCCTCTGTTTCTAGGGGTAATAAGGGCCAAGCACTTTCTGCCTTCCCTTCTTGCCTGGCCCACACCAACTACCAAGCACCAGAGGCCACAGAAAACTGTCTGCATTTGGAATCTACAAGCACCAAGCTATTGAGAGCTGAGGGGCTATGGCGAGGAATTGGCAGGGTTGGCCACTGTAGCCTTTCCTGTAATAACTGGAAGCAGTTCTCCACCAGCCTGCCAGGCAGCCACCACCACTCAAGGGGGATTAGGAAGCCAGTTGAAGCCATTTTGAGTCTGACTTTAGTGATTTATTAAGGTAGATAATTTCTTTTCTGATTGGGTGACAGGTAGATTATAAATGTTGATGGTATGGAGTATAGCCTTGCGTGTTGCCCTTATAGTTTCTAACAGACAAAGGCCATGTGGTGTAGTGGTTAAAAGCACAGACTCTGATTTCCCTCCCAGCTGCACAGCCAGTTTGTCACATGACCTCACACATATTACTTAATTGTTCCATGTCTCAGTTATTCACTTTATCAATAACTTGGGAACAGAATAGTGTCCATCAGTTCAGTTCAGTCACTCAGTCATGTCTGACTCTTTGTGACCCCATGAATCACAGCACGCCAGGTCTCCCTGTCCATCACCAACTCACGGAGTTCATTCAAACTCACGTCCATTGAGTTGGTGATGACATCAAGCCATATCATCCTCTGTCATCTCCTTCTCCTCCTGCTCCCAATCCCTCCCAGCATCAGGGTCTTTTCCAAGGAGTCAACTCTTCGCATGAGGTGGCCAAAGTATTGGAGTTTCAGCTTTAGCATTAGTCCTTCCAATGAACACCTAGGACTGATCTCCTTTAGAATAGACTGGTCGGATCTCCTTGCAGTCCAAGGGACTCTCAAAAGTCTTCTCCAACACCACAGTTCAAAAGCATCAATTCTTCAGTGCTCATCTTTCTTCACAGTCCAACTCTCACATCCATACATGACCACTGGAAAAGCCATAGCCTTGACTAGATGGACCTTTGTTGGCAAAGTAAGGTCTCTGCTTTTCAATATGCTGTCTAGGTTGGTCATAACTTTCCTTCCAAGGAGTAAGTGTCTTTTAATTTCATGGCTGCAGTCACCATCTGTAGTGATTTTGGAGCCCCCCAAAATGAAGTCAGCCACTGTTTCTCCATCTATTTCCCATAAAGTGATTGGACCAGATGCCATGATCTTGTTTTCTGAATGTTGAGCTTTAAGCCAACTTTTTCACTCTCCTCTTTCACTTTCATCAAGAGGACTTTTTAGTTCCTCTTCACTTTCTGCCATAAGGGTGGTGTCATCTGCATATCTGAGGTGATTGATATTTCTCCCAGCAATCTTGAATCCAGCTTGTGCTTCCTCCAGCCCAGCATTTGTCATTATGTACTCTGCATATAAATCAAATAAGCAGGGTGACAATATACACCCTTGACATACTCCTTTTCCTATTTGGAACCAGTCTGTGGTTTCATGTCCAGTTCTAACTGTTCCTTCCTGACCTGCATACAGGTTTCTCAAGAGGCAGGTCATGTGGTCTGGTATTCCCATCTCTCTCAGAATTTTCCACAGTTCTATTTATCATGTATCTACAATTACTTAGTAACATAAGTATAATCTATCCATATACTGCATATAATTTATAAAACATAAATAAGCAGATTCAATTTTCAAAAGGGAATCTGGTTACTTTTTAGTAATTTAACTTCCCATTATAAATGGTGATTCATTTACTGGGTGACCCAGAAGCTACGCTCATGGAGCTATACTTGATAATTCATGCAGGAAAAAAGATTGAGAAACAATTTTCCTTTTACCTAAAGGAACATGGATCCAATTTCTGCAGGCGGGAAAAAAATATGTGCTCTGTTTTTCAACATACATAAAAAGAAAAATCTCTTGAAAATGGAACTATGAATCTTGTCCCCCAGTACCTTCCAATCTGAGAGTGGAAACACCTCCCTTTTTATTGATTTCATCTACTAAGTGGATCCTGGGCTTCTTAAATAAGACAAAATTGAACCTCAGATCTTCAGAGCATGTACCCTGTAGGAACACTCTTGGGACCTAAATTCACTGATGTTATAGGAACACATGTAAGAAAAGAAAATCCACCATTTAAATTACCCCTTTTCTCCTTTGGGAGATAAATCAGGCCAATGGGGTCCGTGCCTTTGCAAGAATGTGTGCTTTATTCTATCTACTGACTCTGGTTGGTGCGGGTTGGCTAAAGGGACCAGTTAGGCAGCCTTGCAGGACAGAATGTAGATAAATCATGAGCTCTGACAGCCATGCCCAATACATCATTACACATCACTGGACATCTAATTCCTTCTTTCCGTGTGAGGAAGTTTCCAGGACTCTCTATATGTATTGGTCAAGAAATATCCAGATCCTGAAGTTAAAATCACTGGGAAGGTATATTTTCATACCTGCTCTCTCCCCTTCTCTTTCCTCTGATCAGCAAAATCCGTTGCATAACTTACAGCTCGATGCCCATAGCAAGGCAGATGATAGGATCTGTAGCCACGTAACGCAGCCACTGTTTCAAGAGGGGACTCTGTTTTACTTTCATGTTCTCCAAGTTTTAAATCAATTTCCCTTTCTAAGTGGGGTTTCTGTGACAAAAAAGAAGCTGTAAAACTTAAGGTTAACTGCATCTGTTATGAAAAAACAATAAAACTGAGGGAGTCCATTTTGGCTTTGAAATTCTATGGTGCTACAATTCTAAGGCTCTGACAAGAGACAGAGAGAAACTTAGAATTTGTTAGAAGCTGACTACAAGGAGAAAGCCAATTGAAAAAATAAAAATTATTTTTAAAAGGCAAGCAACATGAAGCTACATCATGAATTTTTCTCCTTTTATAGGGAGATGCTTGGAACTTATCAGATTCTCAAGACACTGAGCAGTAATGCCACAAGCCAGTGCAGTGTCTTTCCTGTTGGGTCACCCTGAAGGTCAGCTGCAGCTAAATGGACCATTCCTCTATAGACTGATGGCTCCCTACCTCAAGCACCAGTGTTACTCTGGCTGAAGGCTTTCTTCACCTGTAAAAAGTCAGAGAGGGAATTAAAGTCTCAGGGACGATTCACAAATGACAAGGGCCAGAATGTAGAGGGTAAATAATATCTCAGGCTCTTTATTCTCAGTGGGACAGTCTTTTTAATTTTTCAAGTTTTAAAAGTTCTTAGGCCACATTTTGGGGCATGCAGGATCTTAGTTTCCCAACCAGGGATCCAACCCATGCCTTCTACATTTGGAGTGCATAACCACTGGAATGGCAGGGAAGTACTGGGACAGTGTTCAAAGAAACTGGACTGAGTCCCTATTACCAAGTGATAACTGTTCATCATCACAAAAGCTTTGTCATTGTCTCTGACTCACTTTCCCGCTCTCTCCCAGTGCTTCCTGAGATTACCTCTCAATTCAGCTGTCTAAACCCAAATCTTGTCTTAGGATATACTTTCGAAAGACCCAACATGAAGATTAAAAGTATAGTGAAAAAACAGTGAACTATAACTAGAACTTGGCAGCTAGCACTTTACACAGTGAAGCTCCCTAAAGCATCAGCACCTATTTCCTGAAGAGCCCTTGAGACTTAGGCAGAGCTCCGGATAAACTGGGAGGTAACATGGGACTGGATCAAACAATGACATTAAAATTTCATGCAGAAGTGTCAAGTTAGGCCAAGTGGTTCATAATTATTACGAGAATCAAATAACACATGTAAACATACTTCAAAAAGAAGAAAGCATGGTTGGGATATGAGATGGTCTGTTTCTTTGTGATCTTGCTCTAAAGCAAGGAAAGGCAGATATTTCCTATGAAGGGCCAGACAGTGAGTATTTCAGGCTTTGCAGGCCTTACAGTAGTTATGCCACTCACTCAGTCCTGCCGCTGCAATGCAAAAACAGCTAACGGTGAATGGATGACGATGCGTTCCCAAAAAATGTTATTTTCAGACGTAGGTGAAGAGCCAGATTTAGTGGTAGCTGTGTTTGTTTAGTTTTCAGTAGAACAGCGGACAAAATGTCCACTGAGCTTTCTGGAATTTTTTTTCAGTTTTATTGAGGTATAATTGACAAATAAAATTGTAAGGTATTCAAAGCGTTCTTCTATGAGCAGTGGCTGAGTGACCTTTGCTGCAAAGCATTATTTATTTGTAATGTATTTATGTTGATGCTGCTACTGCTGCTAAGTCGCTTCAGTCGTGTCCGACTCTGTGTGACCCCATAGACGGCAGCCCACCAGGCTCCCCTGTCCCTGGGATTCTCCAGGCAAGAATACTGGAGTGGGTTGCCATTTCCTTCTCCAATTTATGTTGATAGTGATTCATTATTCTCCAACATTGCCTCAGTTCAATTCAGTTCAGTTCAGTCACTCAGTCATGTCTGACTCTTTGCGACCCCACGAACTGCAGCACGCCAGGCCTCCCTGTCCATCACCAACTCCCAGAGTTCACTCAGACTCACATCCATTGAGTCGGTGATGCCATCCAGCCATCCCATCCTCTGTCATCCCTTTCTCTTCCTGCCCCTAATCCCTGCCAGCATCAGAGTCTTTTCCAATAAGTCAACTCTTTGCATGAGGTGGCCAGAGTACTGGAGTTTCAGCTTTAGCATCATTCCTTCCAAGGAAATCCCAGGGCTGATCTCCTTCAGAATGGACTGGTTGGATCTCCTTGCAGTCCAAGGGACTCCAATTGTTTTGGATAAAGCAGGAACACGTGGCAAATCATTCCAAGTGATGAGGAGCTTTATGAGTGTTAAGGAAGTCTGTGTCTGTTCACCAGGAGCTCACAGTTTCCAATTTCCAGAGATATTTGACCAGTTTGAGGAAGAGGCATCACTAACGAAGGCTCCAGAAAGCCAGGCTTGTAAATCTCTGACTATAAAACAGCATCCAGAATCCCAGCTGTGCAACCATGAGTGGGCACCTGGCAGACCTTCTTCTACAGGAAGTGTAATTGATCAAGGACCCCAGCTGCTATGCTCTGAAATCCCATCTCCATGTGTCACACCTCCCACAGGCTCCTCCCTGCCAATATTAGAGTTTGTGGGTGGAATACAAGGGCAGACCCATTCCTGGAAAATGCAGAGAAACTCCACTGTGGGCTAGTTTTGACTCAAGGACACCCTGATTGCTTTGCTGAAACTTCCTTAGTCTGCATGCCATCTAGGATGCTTCCCCCAACCCTCTCTCCCTCTCCCAGGGTCAGACGTGCATCACAGTGACAATGCTGAACCTCACCTGAGCCCCATGCTTCTAGAAACCAGTAATAGTTAAGAAATCTACTCCCTACCCTTTAGTGTTCTGTGAAATAGCTTACTGTAAAGAGCCACCCTTCCTCTATAGAAGGCAGGAGGAGAATGGGATGACAGAGGATGAGATGGTTGTATGGCATCATTGACTCAATAGACATGAGTTTGAGCAAACTCCAGGAAATGGTGAAGGACAGAGAAGCCTCGCATGCATCATGGGGTCACAAAGAGTCGGACATGATTGAGCGATGGAACAACAACATAACTTAGACAAGATTTACGGGCGACCGCCTTGTTTATCAATGACAAGACCAGACACAGACTTCTCAGATCTTGTTTCATATACGGTTAGCTGAACAGTTTATCCTTACTAACCAATCTGAATGTCATGCCTGCTACCTTAATTTGACCCAACTTTTATGAAGCATTTTTCCTTCTCATAGGATCCTGAAATTTGGCCCACTTGGACAAATGCTGGTGGCTCAGATGGTAAAGAATCTGCCTGCAATGCAGGAGACCTCGGTTCACTTCTTGGGTCAGGAAGATTCCCTGGAGAATGGAATGGCTACTCACTCCAGTATTCTTATTTGGGAAATCTCATGGACAGAGGAGCCTGGTGGGCTACGGTCCATGGGGGTCACAAAGAGTCGAACGTGACTGAGTGACTAACATTAACTAACTGAGCATTAGGAAACAGAACACCTTCTCCTTAACTGCCCCTCCTAAGAATCTGCTGACCTCAGGAAGGAACATCCCCTGTCAATGATTTCATCAGGCCCTCATTTACCCCACTCTCCACACTCCATCTTTCTAGCCTTGTTTTCTTTTCCCTGCAAAAGACAAGTCCTTAAAGATCTGGTGACTGGCCCCTCTTACTGTTGAAGGAAGTCTCTTTTACCTACATCCAGATACATTTTCAACAGGGTTCTGAGGGCTCTCCCAGTCCTCTCTGACTCCTCCCTTCATTTTTCTCTCTCTTTCCCTTAAGAACATTCTTGCATGTTTAATACCATCTTGGCATCTGGTTCTCAGAGGGCCCATACTAACACACAAAGCACCAAGAGTTAAAATGGGATTTGGTCCTGGCTTGCCCTCTACCCAGCAGGTCAAGAGGGTGCTGTCCTGAATGGTAGGTGGGGCATGGATATATCTTGGGACAAGGATCATACAATTGCAAAATATTTCACCTGTGATGAGCTGAGAACATTTCCCAGTGCAGGGAAGTTCTGGGCAGGTATGATGGTGCAAGCATTTGAAATATGGAGAGAAAAATGTTCTAAAAATAGAGAGGTTGGCTGATTGTTGCTAAATTGTATCAGTAACCTAATAAAGATAATGAGAGATGGAGAGCTGTTAATAAGCCATTAATAGCCAAAGTGAGAACCAGATGGCTTCTATGGTATTAGAGAGTCCCTCATCACCTGTATGGAAGATGGAAGGTTCAGTGATTCATCACCACAGGGACAGAGATCTTTCCCAGGTATGGGTTTGCCTTTCCTGCTCACACAGCCTCAGCCAAAATCACTGTCCAGGGCTTAGGAAATAAAATCCTCAACAGCATAGCATCTGACCAGGGCACACATTTTACATGGAAGGAGATGCAGGAATGGACTCATGACCCTCAGATCCACTGAACACACCATATACCACAAACACATCATATCCACTGAACATATACCACCAAAAATCAGTAGGGCAGATTTTTAGGAGGCACAACTGAAATGCCAACTCAGAGGAAATATTCTGAGAGGACGGGGAATGCCCTTCAGGATACAGTGTGTGTGTGCCTGCTAAGTCACTTTGGTCATGTCCGACTCTTTGCAACCCTATGGACTGGAGCCCACCAGGCTCCTCTGTCCATGGGATTTTCCAGGCAAGAATACTGCCATAGGTTGTGATGCCCTTCTCCAGGGGATCTTCCTGATCCAGGGAGCAAACCCAAATCTCTTTTGTCTCCTGCACTGGCGGGCAGATTCTTTACCACTGCATCACCTAGGAAGCCCTCAGGATACAGAACATTTATTTTAAAAAAAGAAAGAAAGAAAACAGGGAGGACACGGGTTCAGGAACCAAAAGATGAAAGCAGAAGTGGCCCACACCACAATGGCCGCTAGTGGTTCTCAGGACTGGAGGAGAAGTCCTCTAAGAGGGCAGTCTAGAAAGGAGTGAAGGGTCCAGTGGACTGCAAATTCTGGCTGTCACCTGGGTACTTTTGTGCTCAGGAATGAGGACATAAAGAAGAGTCACCATATTGATGGGAGTAATAGATACTGATCAGCAGGAGGAAGGAAGGTTGCTTTTACAGAAAGGATGCTGGGACGATACATAAGAAACCCAAGTAATCTCTGCAGGTGTCTCCTGGTGTTGCCTGGTAACTGTGGACCAATGTGTGCAATGTCCCCAGACAAGAAGGATGTGACTATCAAGCTTTCAAGTGGTTCCGGGTATAATGGTTTGGATCATACCATCAGATAAACCGCAATCAACTGCCGGGACTATAGATCAGGATGACGGGAGTTTAGAATAAGTAGTAGGTAAGGGAGAGGATGAGAACCAACTGCAGCCGGAAGGTACACAGCAGCCATGGGGTCTATAGTTCATCCTGCTAACTACCTCCTGAAACTCCCTTGGGAAGAAAGGCCCATAAAATCATGGAGGAGTTGCTCCCTGACCCTGTATGCAGAAGTACAGCTTTGAGGGACAAGGGAAGATTGTGGAAGTCAAGCAAGTATGTCTAATGCCCAGGAAATGTGGTCTCTGAGCACTCTGGATGTTTCACTTTGAAACTCATTGTCAATGTATGACAAAAACCACCACAATATTGTAAAGTAATTAGCCTCCAATTAAAATAAGTTAATTAATTAAAATAGAAAAAGAAAATTATTGTAGCATTCATGAAAGACTGAAGGTGGGGATGATACTAAGGCGGGCTCCATCCTGTAGGACAGGGAGATGTCTTTGTTTGCCAGCGCTGGCTCAAAGACACCCCCATGACTTTGTCACACCTTCCTTAAACTGCAGAGCCGTTTAAGACACTTGCGTCCCACCTCCTCTTCCTCTCTCCTTCCCTAAGGGTCATACTCCTACAGCAGTCTGAAGGCTCTTTGATCTTCTCTAGCTCGCTATTAACTTTCTTTCACATGAATATTCTAATGGCATAGAACTTTATTAGATGGTGTTTATCTAAAATTACATCTGTTTCAACCACATGCATGCACATGAACTCGAGAAAAGGAAATTGATTCTATGTGTGCTCCAAGCATTCTCCAAGAAATAAAAATAAACAAAAACTCTGAAAAAGATTTATCTTTGTAGTTGAGAAGGCTTATAGATAGAAGGCATAAAACATACATTTCAAATAAAGCAATAACCTAACTCACAGGGCACCAGATTCATCTGTCTTTGGCAAGAGGAAATAAAATGTAGGCTAGAGAAATGAAATGAACCTATCAGTAAATAAAGGAATGGGGGTGATTTGCATGGATGTCTTGTTTTATGTAAAGTAGGAAAGTAGGGTGGAGAACAGAGAAGAGAAAACAAAGGGAATACTCAACTGGCAAATTGAACATGTGCTTAGGGTCTCAGAAAGGCAGGAGTTTCAAAAATAGAAAATGAAAGAATAGAAAAATATTTTAATATTGACTTACATATGCATTTAATATTAATATTCTGAAAAATTACATTTAAAAACTGTTTTGTCACTTCGTACTATTTTTAATTTCCATATCACATGGCTATGCACAGCCATCTTTGCTGTACTCAGGGTCTTTAAAGGTTTTCATCTGGCCTGGGTTAGGATGATGTGCCTGTGTGTATATGGACAGAGAGTCTAGAGGAAGAGCACTCTACAAAGTTAAAAAAAAAAAAAAAAACTTTATAAGGGATTCAGGACCACAGAACAATGGTCTTTCACACTTGTTTCCTTTCAGGTTTGTTAGTGGCCCTTCTGCTGAAGACAAGGTCTCTAACTCTTTGTTCTTGAGCCTTCCATTCTTTTCTATTTCATTCTTGCATCTCATTTTGTTGCTTCTATAGGCTCATTTGCAATTCTGTCATGTTCTTTGAACAACAACAACAAAAAAGACATTTAAAAATGCTGAGATTCTTTTTCCAAGAAGTTCAAATGTTTAACAACCCATTAGGCTCTGTGATGTCCTGGAGGGAAAAAAAGGAAGACAAGCAGACAGGAGAAGGGGAGGAGGGTGAGGACTCAAGGGTATGCTAGACTTTTCATTCCAGATGGTAGGAGGTGTGTCATCTTAGCTTCTTATTTGACTTATTTTCCAAAACTTCCTAACCATATTTAATTTAAAAACATTTGGTCCAAATCTCTGCTCCATCTAATAACTGTTCTATCAATATCTGCAGCCAATTCTAATACATGGTACCAATTAGCTCCTTTGTGGGCAATGAATTTCTTGGTGGCAGTGACCATGACAGAGACCAGGCCAGTCCAGAGTGAGTGCTCAGAAAATATTGGGTGGATATTCTCATGTCATTTGAACAAACATTTACTTAGTACACCCTTAAGGCAATGCATTGCACTTGCTGCATGATCCCTATCTTTAAGGAGTTCACAATCTCATGGAGGCTAACCCATTAAAAAAAAATGCTACAAGATACTAAAACAATCAACACTCTCTCCTTGCTCTCTCTTGTCTTCAAGGGCAACACTGAACTTTATTTCTTATCAGAATTCCTCCCCAGCCAATTTCCCCCACACCTTCAACCACAATGCTAGGACTTACCTGCACTCTCTTAGGTGACTCTGCTGCTGCTGCTGCTGCTGCTAAGTCGCTTCAGTTGTGTCCGACTCTATGTGACTCCATCTATCTTTGGAGAAATCAAATGAGGTGATAGGCATCTATCTTTGGAGAAATCAAATGAGGTGATAGGGACCGAGACAGCCCTTTTGTTTTAGGACTTCAGTCTCACTCATGAGGAAACATGTCAATTGTATTCATTGAGCTCAGCATCATATGAGGCACTGTGTGCTTTCATTCCACATTTGCTGTACATCGACTGTATGCCTCATTGCACATTTACTGTGCACCTACTGTATTTTGGGCTTGGTGAAAGGCACTGAAATACAGCCCCTGCATTTCTGGGACACACAGTAGTAATGAAATAATGAATGAAATAATTCAGTCAAAACAGAAATGTGCTCTCTCAAGCTTTTAGGTTTGCATACTCCCGGTGATGAGGTGTTCTAAGAGCCTAGTAATAGAAACCTGGAGGAAAGCAATTAAGTCTATATTAATTGATACTGGCGGGAGAAGAAAAGCACAATTTTACCCAGTGCCCTGTGCAAAATGCCATTGTAATCACATGTAAATGATAGTATATTCCAGGTATAAGAGCAATATGATTCATCACAATCCTCAGTGGAATCAAGAGAAAATTTCTCAGTCACAAAAACTGATTAAATGCACTTTCTGTCAGCTGCCCCAAATCAACGCTTTTGTGGTGTGCTCTACTCTGCCTTCTTGGGTCTTGAAGAGAACAAACTCAGCTCCTAAATCTGGCCATCCAGTCCCAAACTCCAAGTTGAGGTCAAGTCTGCCCAGATGGAGATCTTCTAACCATGAGCATGAAGATCTGAGGCAAATCCCTTCATAGCACCAGTTCTCCAGCTATAAAATTGTCTTTTTCATAGGCTTAATATGTGTAATAATGAAACAAGATAATGTATGCAAAGTGCCCAAATCATGGCCACGTGCTCAATACTGATAATTGATACTATGATCATAACAATCATTTTACTGCCATTGTGTTTCAGCAGTAACATTTTACTGTTATTATCAATGCTAATACTCTCAGGTTTACGTGGAGATGATTTCAGGCAATGGTGCACCTTTCACGTCAGGGCATGCATACCATCTACTGTCTCCTGTGACATCAGTCCCCTATGGTACAGGGACCACACTGTGGTACAGGGACCACACTGTGGATGTCTTTCTGTGCCCAAGCTCTTTGAATAGGGCACTGCCTCAGATAATAAGGAATCCACCTGCAATGCAGGAGACCCAGGTTTGATCGCTGGGTTGGGAAGATTCCCTGGAGAAGGATATGGCTACCCACTCCAGTATTCTTGCCTGGAGATTTCCATAGACAGAGGTGCCTGGTGGGCTACAATTCGTGGGGTCACAAAGAGTCAGACACGACTGAGCAACTAACACTACAAATGTTGGAGATGAGCTTTGGAGTCACCCTCCACATAAATTTTCCTAATATTTATTGGTCTACCAGGTTGTCTAATTTTTTTTTTTTCTGACTTATCTTTTGTTCTGGCTTATCTTTTCTTTTTCTGACTTATCTTTTGTTATCTTTTTTCTGATTTCATTTCTTTTAGGAAATTGTCCACTTCATCTTAATTTTTTAAAACTGAGAGGTTTAATTTTAAAAATATGTTATTCTAAAACATCTCCTTCATTAAAATTACATCTTCCTTTTTCACGATCCATTTTCTTTGCTGCATTAGTTGTTTCTTGATAAGCCATGTGAGGGCAACACCGCAAGGCCAACACAGACTAAAAGTAACAAGACAAGCAGAGGGAGAAAGTGGGTCCAGGAAGGCGCCTGTTCTCTCCCAGGCGGCAGTGTTAGTCACTCAGTCGGCCCCATGCACTGTCGTCTGCCAGCTTCTCTGTCCGTGGAATTCTCCAGGCAAGAATACCAGAGTGGGTTGCCAGTCCCTTCTCTAGGGGATCTTCCAGACCGAGGGATGGAACCTGAGTCCCCTGCACTGCAGGCAGACTCTTCACCATCTGCACCACCAGGGAAGCCCAGGCAGTAAGCTATTCTCAAACATGCCATCTCTCACGCCTATGGTAGGTTCTTGTTGAGGCTGTTTACTGTTATCAGTTTGAAGGGGCTTCAGACAGGAGCACACAGCCACGGAGATCCAGTGAGGGGTGTGTGCTGAAGCCATGCCTGCTCTTCCCCCTTCATCCTCCCTGCTAGCATTACCACTTATTTCAAAAATGCAAAAGCTGGAATGTTTAATGTGCAAATCAAAGGCCACAGAGATACCCAGAGCTCCATGGAGTATCCTGATGAATGTGTTAAAGGGAAATGTGATTAGAGAAGTGAGGGAGTTAAGGAGAAAATTATGCAGCCCACTCATGTTTTATGGATGCTGATGGAGTGGGGGATGGGCAGAAACAGCGCTCTTCTGAATGATAATAGTCTGAAAATCACCAGCTGCTTTGACATTATTATTATTATTTTTTTGGCTTGGGGAGTTTGTTAAAGTGTCCCTAACCTGTGTTGGAGATATGGATAATATTTTCAATTAATCTTACCTTTTGTTACAAAAATTAAAGGAGAAATTGGTTTATTTGCACAAGTGGAATACTGAAAGACCTCTGTCTGTATATGTAGAAAGGAAGAACCCTGGAGAAAATCAGTTAGAAGGTCACCAACAAAGTCAGCAACATTAACTCTAAAATGTTTAATTCCTACGCTATGCAAGAAAAACATTTCATTTCAGCCAGGGGATAAGCACTCTATGCAGAAGGAGATAAAATGTTTAGTTATCCTGCTGGTGGTATCTGTTTGGGTGGTTATAAAGATTCTGGAATCTATCCTGCCTGGAGATTATGTATGCCCTTGATGCTTCCATTCTAGTGATACCTCCCAGTCTATAGTACCATGAAATTATAAAGTGATTCCCCATTTCAATTGCTTTCTGTGTTTACCCAGGAAAATAAACAGCACAAGTCTTCTTTCCCCATTTGTACAGATGGAAAAATTGAGGCTCAGAGATTCAGAAATCTTTCTGGAGTTTGACTGGTGGCAATTCTGTGGTTCCCCTGGAGTAGGAAATGGCAACCTGCTCTAGTATTCTTGCCTGGAAAATTTCATGGAGGAGTCTGGTGGGCTTCAGTCCATGGGGTTGCAAAGAGCTGGACATGACTGAGTCTGCACACACACAACTCCATGGTAAGACTTAGAAGAACACACGTGACTGGAATCCTAGCTTTGCCAGTTTGCCAGTGGATGACTGTGCTAAAGAATTTGCATAATCTGAGTCACAGTTTCTTCTTCCACAACTGTGGATGATCATATACATTTGGCCTGATTGTGATAAGCAACAGATGTAACACACTATATTACCTAGCTCTGTGTCTCATGGGGTTGGAATCTCAGCACAGAGTAGCTCTCATCATTAGCCAAATCGAATACAGCCTTCCAGCAGGCCTTGAGTCTGCCCCTGATATCATTAACCAAGATACCTAACAGAGTAAATATCACAAATGCATTACGAATGATGCCAGAAAGACAGTATAAATTAATGAAATATGTACAACCATGAAATATTCAGAAGAGTAGATCCAAAAGGAATTTACAAAGGGATTAAGATGGGATGTCTGTTGAAAGCCAGAGAATAATTCCCTGTATTTTCTCTGAAATGTACTCGTGTTCAGAACATGATCACTTGGGTGTTCATAGGAAAACATAGCATGGGTCATTTCCAGAGGATTAGTAGTTTTCTCTTCCTAATCACCATGGCAGTCTGCGCAAAAGCCAAAGCAAAGCAAAGGCTACATCATCCCATCCCCATTTTGCAGCCAAAACTATGGATATCTATTGCCCGGCCGCTTCTGCTGCCTGATGAGTATCCTGGTTTCAGGCAGGGAGGGATAAGTAGCAGTAGTTTATGAAACCCAGTCTAATCTCCATGCTCCAGGCCAGAGGAAGAATTTGAAAAATATGGTCCCATATACTGGCAGATCCAAAGCAGACTGTGGTCCAGAATCTTCCTAACAATATGAGCAGATCCACCAACAATAAGCAGATAAAAATCTGAACTGTTATTCATGGTCTTCCCGAGGATACGCCTATTGCATGTATTATTGCACCTGTGTTCCAGGCGATCACTTGCAAATGAAAAACAAATAAAATTCCACATACCCACAACTGGAAAATCAAAACAGAATCTTTTTATCAGCTGGGTAGAATGCAGCACTGTAAGCAAGAAAGTGCTATCACTCCAGTAAAAGCCATGGAAATATTTCTCCACAAGTACTTTCTCATTCTCTGGGTAAGATTACACTCTTGACTAGCCCCTCATTAAATCAGATGACACTAACTGGGAAGAGGCCTCAGCGAGAGTTTCGATAGAGAGATATGTACAATACCATATCTAAGGTGTGTTAAGAGTTCTAGCAAGCCATGCATTTACCAACAGCTAAATCACATAATCTGCACTTCTAGGAGTTACCAATCTGGTGGCCATCAGTCTCAGGGTTCTGGCCTGCCTCTGGGAACATAAGATAGTGGAGAAATTAAAAACTAAACAAAAGCAACTGGATGGCACCTGCTGATTCATTATATAAACACACATCCAAGTGGGATGAATAGGGCAGAGGGTCTGGAAATATGCTTAATTAGAAACAGAAGAGGGCCTCTTGGTAATACCTTTGCCTGGACAACCAGCCTTTGTGTTTGGACCATTGCATTCAATAATTGGGACTCAAGATTTTTATTGGAAGCATTGATTTTACCTGCTGAACCAGGAAAGCTGCTTTTCATCCTGCAGACGTGTGATGTGATTACAAAACAGACTTTCCATGCAAGGAACACAGTGTTGGGGACTGAATTAGCCCTCCTGGTTTCACAACAGAGAAAGACTCTCTGGCTAAGGTGTGCATTCAGGGATGAACACCTGTTCCAACAGGGTTTAGGGTCACCTGACAGGATGCAGGGCAGCCCTGACTGATTCCCTTGGCTTGTTGTTTAGTGCTGTGTTCAAATGCCACACCTGACACCAGCTGAATGATTCAGAGACTCTGAAAAGCCTCATTTTCGCAGTCTCTAATGACCTCTTAGGGTTGTGGGGAGGATTACACAAAACAAAGAATGCAAATTGTTTGGAAGGGTGCCTGGTATTTTAATAAGTTCTCAGTAGTTGTGGCTATCTTAAAAATCATCATTATCATCACTAGGAATTGTGAGACTACAGATGAAGATAAATCTATAGTTTCTACCTGGGGTGAATTAATGGAGATCCAGAGAAATTTCCATGGAAAAGACAAGTAAGTATAGAAAAATAGACACACTGAGTAGGGAAATGAGGCTGAAGCTGGAGGCTTAAGTGAGGATGTCTCTTGCATGGAAGGACATTAACTACAAACGTGTATTGAGGGTCTCCTATGTGCCTGGCAGTGTGCTGGGGCAGGTACACCTACCTCAGTGATTTTACACATGCCAGGCTCAGTGGAAGGGCTGATTCAACAGGGTACAAATAGAAAGAAAAAAATTCCCCTCATCATTGTCCTTTAAACCTGCACATTAGAATTAAGCTTCAACAAAATCTCAAGTGGATTCTTCATCTTCTCTTGTTACCCTCACATAGAATGAGTCTCATGTAAAGGAGGCTTTCGACAAATCCTGTGTTTTCAAAGATCAAACTATTGTTCTCTCAATAGAGTTATGATATTCTTTTAAAATAATTTTATTGAAGGTTATCTGATTTGCAATGTTGTATTAATTTCTACTGCACAGCAAAGTGACATATGTACATACATATATATATATCCTTTTTCATATTCTTTCCCATTGTGGTTTATCATAAGATATGGAAGATAGTTCCCTCACTAGATTTAAATTCCCTGCTCTGACCTTGCACTGGACTCAAGCTTGGAACCCACAGTGGGAAGGTAGTGGTGAGGTCAGTGTTCTCACTGTGTCCTCACTTTCTCTTCCACTCTTTCATGGTCATTAACCAGCTCCCTTTCCTCCAAGGTTGGAGCCAGAGGAGGAGGAGGTCTCACAGGAAATGTAGTTGTAATCCAGCCTGGTACTATGATATCCCTTTCCCTGGTCACTGACCACTCCTAGGCCCCTCTGACTGCACTCTCACTCCAGAGGCTGTCCTCCTGGTGGGACACTTTCTGTGACCACCCAAGCCAGTGACTGCCTTCTGCACACACACAGCCTACATACCTGTCCTGACTGCCCTATGCACCGCCCATCCTCAGAGCCTCTCATACTGGCTTGTCCCCTTGAGAGAGGGTCCCTTCATTGCCCAAACTCTGAGGGATTCTTGGAGGTCCTCACAATTTAGTTCACCTCAAGAATGTATGGAGCCCCTCCCACTTGCCAGGCACTGTTCAAAGTGCTCAGATGAGAGCAGTGAAAGAAATAAGGGCCCCTGTCTGCAGGGAATTTGCATTCTTGAGTAGTGAGACAGACAGTTAACTAAAGAACTAATAAATTATGGAATATATTAGACAATAATGGATGCCATGGAGGAAAATGAAGCAAGGGAGTGAAATGGAGAACACTGAAAGAGAACTGCAATGTTCGGCAGTCAGGAAAGTGTCACCAAGAACACCTGGAGGAGACAGGCATATTGGACGAAGACTCTCTCCCCACATCCAACCCTAGTATCCTAGTGGCGTTGGGGCCCCGTCTCCACAACATCTAGGTGGGCTGAGGGTTAATCTCCCTCTTGGAAACATATTTTTTTCTACAAGCAGTGGGCTTGAAGTGGGGAGAAAACTACTCTTCTGCTCCCCCTTTTTCAAAGAAATTCTATTTATCTTGCATATTCTGTTACATATATTTGAAGCAGATGATGAACTATTTTTTAATTTTTTTCAATTATGAAAGTATGATAACACATTTATAGGAGACTTGGAAAACGCAGATGAACTACTAATTTAAAAAAATAATTTCTTAGCAAATTCTAACTATATAGTCTGGGCTTTATTTTTTAATATGCATAAGCATTTCATATTTTTGTGTCCCAGCTACTGGACCTCAGCGAAAATGTCATGACAATAGGAAAGATATGCTTAACTTCCCAGGAACTACAGTGAAGAGATAGCCATCACATCAAGGTCCCATAGATAAGAGGTTATGGAACTTTGAACCTAGTTTTACTATACAATATATATTTACATATCTTGTATATATGTAATATATACAACATAATATATATTACTATACAATATTTCTTCCATTAGACTATGCTGGAATCCTAAGGAATGAAGATTGTTTGCAACAAGTAAACAATCAAAGTAAGCAACACCTATGTTGATTACCTCAGTGATTACACTTACCTCAGTTTTCCTAGAACCCTTAACATCCAGGTGGTTCTGTGTTACACAAACTGTGTTCCCAATTTCTCTGCCTTGATGAAAGCATTAAAAAACAAATCTCTGAAATGTTCTTGTAAAGGGTTTGATGAATCACTAAACAGATAGTTCGATTCCTAGAACCACTCGCCGTAACAGAATAATAGCTACTGCTATCCACTTGTTGGAGTGATATCTTTCACCAACAAAAGAAAAAGTTCCTATATTCTTTTAACATTGACTTCTTGTCCTCATTTTTGTATAGGCACATTCTAGTTACTAAATCAGATTTTAGATATTCCTCCTCTTACTGAATTGTCCCAAATGCCCTAATGGTGTTACAGGATTTTGAAAGAAACATAATGTTTATCTAGATAATTAGTTATAACTAGAGTTTGGAAATTAAATTATTCAAGATCACTTTAACCAGTTGTATTCAAGATCATTAACAGAGCTGCAAAAGACACCTCTTTTGTCTCATCTTTCCTTGAGCTAGTTCCTATGAATTACTATTACTTGGAACCAGCAGAATCTGAATTGGAACAATCCATATTACTGACAGCTTCTTCCTAACTGCATATAGAATAGAAGCCAAAGTTTTTATCATAGCTGAAGCACCTCTCAATAGAATCTTGAAGAGGGATCACGATGATGGGGATAGGAAGATCCTGAGCTCATCTTCTCCCACAGACACACCAAAATTACAATTACACATTGAACAACTCTATCTGAGAACAACAAGACTAGCAGAATAGCTGTTCTACAGCTAAGGCTATATAGAGGAAAATGCCTCATAGCAGGTAAGAGGTGCAGAGATGCAGGCAGGATCCACATTTTTGATATAGTGACCCCTAAGCAAGAAGAGATATCACAAATGTCGAGGTCCTTCCTAAGGAGTGAAGGGTTTGAGCCCCACAGGGGGCACCTCAGTCCTGGAGACCTGCACTAGAAAGGCAAATCCCTATAACATCTGGCTTTAGGTCCCAGTGGGGCTTACATTCAAGAGAGCCAGAGGACTGTGGGAAACTAGGACTCTGCTCTTAAGGAGCTTACACACAAACTAGACTCACTCTGAGTACCAGGGCAGAAGCAGCAGTTTGGAAAGTGTCTGGTCATACAAGGAGAGGCACTGATTAGATTTAGGATGAATACTGAAGGGGCAGGGATTGGAACTGTCTCTGCAGATTCAAGCACTGGCAGGTACCATTATTTTTCTTTTCCTGCTATCCAACTGGCCTGGCACTGGTGAGCACCATTTCTGATATTCACCATCTACTTGCTAGCACTGCTCCTCCTGCCAGGCATTTACCTGTCCTACCCAACTTGCCCACCCCTAGTGGGGCCCCTCCAAAATGACCTGTCCTGCCACACTAGGTGGGTGACCTTGGCCTGAACTGGTGTCCACACCCCACCCAAGTGGTTCCTACGCCAAGGAACCAACCTTTCCCACCAGCACACCCAAAACTGTTGTTTCTGGGGCTGGTTAAACTTGCAGCAATGGATAATTATATAGACAGAAAATAAATAAGAAAACACTCGCCTTAAGTGATACATTAGGTGAGAGTGACTTAGATATATACAGAGCATTTAATCACCAAACAGAATATACATTCTCTTCAAGTGCATATGGGACATTCTCCAGGATAGGTCACAAAACAAGTCTCAGTAAATGTAAAAATAGTGAAATCATATCAAGTATCTTTTTAGCCACATTGGTGTGAAACTATAAATCACAGGAAAAAACTGAAAAGTGCAAACCCATGAAGGCTAATGGCATACTACTAAAGAACCAATGTGTCAAAGAAATCAAAGAATAAATAAAAAATACCTTGAGACAAATGAAAATGGAAATGCCACATTCCAGAATAGATTAGACACAGCAAAAGCAGTTATAAGAAGAAAGTTTATAGCAGTATGGACCTATATCAAGAAAAAAAATTAATTAAGCAATCTAATAGTATACCTAAAGGAACTAGAAAAAGAAGAACAAATAAATCCCAGAGTTAGTAGGAGGAAACAAATAATAAAGACAATGGTAGAGATAAATGAAACTGAGACTAATAAACTAACAGAAGAGATCAGCGACACTAAGAGCTGGTTCCTTGTAAAAGCAAACAAAATGGACACAAACTCATCAATAAATAAAGCGAAAGGGCCCCAATACAATCATAGATATATGGAGAAATTACATGCAATACTACAGATACAAAAGATCTTATGATACTACTACAAATAATTATATGTCAAAGAATTGTATAACTTTCAGAAGAAACAGAATTCATAGAAACATATCAGCTTCCAGACTGAATCAGACAAAAAATATATAATATTTGAATCAATCAATTGCTAGTAATGATATTGAATCAATAATCAAAAAACTTCCAACAAACAGAAGTACATGACCATATAGCTTCCCAGGTGAATTTTACCAAACATTTAAAGAATTCATACCTATCCTTCTCAAACTATTTCAAAAATCTAGAAGAAAGCTTCTAATTTCACTGTACCAGGCCTGCACAACACTGATACCAAAATGAGGTAAAGACACTAAAACAAAATTGCAGGTCAACATCCCTGATGAATATAGAGGTAAAAACCCTCAACAAAATATTATACCAAATTCAACAGTACATTAAAAGGATCATACAAAATGAGCAAGGTGGGATTTATTCCGGAGACATAAGAACGGTTTAAAACACAAATCAGTCACTGTGATGTACCACAGGGGTCCCCAACCTTTTGGCACCAGTGACAAGTTTCAGGGAAGAGAGTTTTCCAGGACTGGAGGGTTGGTTTGAGAATGATTCAAGCACATTGCATTTATTGTGTACTTTATTTCTATTACTATTATATCAGTTCCACTTCAGATCATCAAGCATTAGATCCTGGAAGTTGGAGACCGCTGATAACATAATGAAACGAAGGAAAAAAATCATATGATCATCTCAATAGATGCAGAAAAGCATTTGACAAAATTCAACATACACTTATGATAAAAAATGTAAACAAAGTGAGTACATAGGAAGTATATCCCAACACAATAAAAGCTATTTATAACAAATCCACAATCAACATCACACTCAGTGACGAAAACTGTAAATTTCACCTCTAAGGTTAAGAATAAGATAAGGAAACCCACTCCTGTCTCCTTTATTTACCACACTATTAAAAGTCCTAGCTGCAGCAATCAGACAGGAAGTAAAAGGCATCTGAATTGAAAAGGAAGAATTAATACTGCCACTATTGCAAGTGGCATGATATTATATAGAGGAAACCCTAAAAATGCCACCAAAACACTTAGAACAAATAAATGAACTCAATAAAATTGAAAGGTGCAAAATTAATAAACAGAAATCTGTTGCATTTCTATTTACTAATAATAAATTATCTGAAAGAGAAAGTAAAGAAAATCCCATTTACTGTTGCATCAAAAATAATAAAATACCTAGGAATAAATTTAATCAAGAAAGTGAAAGATTTGTACTCTGAAAACTATAAGACATTGATTAAAAAAATTAAAGTTGACACAAATAAATGGGAAGACATACCATGCTCACATACTGGAAGAATTAATATTGTTAAAATGTCCGTACTCTCTAAAGCAATATACAGATTGAATGTAATCCCAAACACATACCAATAGCAGTTTTCACAGACCTTGAAACAACAATTTGAAAATTTGTATGGAACCACAGAAGTCCTTAAGTAGCCAATGCTGTCTTGAGAAAGAAAACAAAACTGGAGATATCATGCTGCCTGACTTCAAATTCTGTTACAAAGTTATGGAGTGAAAACAGTGCAACTGACACAGAATCAGACACACAGAGATTAAAGGACGAGAACAGAGAGCCCAGAAACAAACTCAGGAATATATGATCAATCAATCTACAGCAAAGGAAACAAGAATATATAATGAGCAAAGACAGTCTCTTTAATAAATAGTGTTGGGAAAACTAGAGAACTACATGCAAAAGAGTGAATCTGGATCACGATCTTATACCACATGCAAAAATAAACTCAAATATAAAGACTTGAAATAAAACCTGAAACCATAAAAATCCCAGAAGAAAGCATAGCACATTAGCTCTTTAAAGTTGGTCTTAGAGATATTTTGGGGATCTGTCTCCCCAGGTAAGTGCAAAAAGGCAAAAATAAGTAGGCAGAGGATCTGAATAGACCTTTTCCAAAAGACATACAGATGGCCAACAAGTACCTGAAAAAATGTTCAATGTCACTAATCATAAGGGAAATACAAATCAACACCAAAATGAGATATTACCTTATACCTGTCAGCAAGGCTATTATCAAGTATTAGCGATGTGGAGAAAAAGGAAATCTTGTGCAATGTGTTGGAAATGTAAACTGGTGCAGCCAGTGTGGAAATAGCGTAGAGGTTCCTCAAAAATTAGAAAATAAAAATGCCATCAGTCAGTTCAGTCACTCAGTCGTGTCCAACTCTTTGCGACCCCATGAATCACAGCACACTAGGACTCTCTGTCCATCACCAACTCCCGGAGCTCACTCAGATTCATGTCCATCAAGTCAGTGATGCCATCCAGCCATCTCATCCTCTGCTGTCCCCTTCTCCTTCTGCCCCTAATCCCTCCCAGCATCAGAGTCCTTTCCAATGAGTCAACTCTTCACATGAGGTGGCCAAAGTACTGGAGTTTCAGCTTTAGCATCATTCCTTCCAAAGAAATCCCAGGGCTGATCTCCTTCAGAATGGACTGGTTGGATCTCCTTGTAGTCCAAGGGACTCTCAAGAGTTTTCTCCAACACCGTAGTTCAAAAGCATCAATTCTTCGGTGCTCAGCTTTCTTCACAGTTTAACTCTTGCATCCATACATGACCACTGGAAAAACCATAGCCTTGACTAGATGGACCTTTGTTGGCAAAGTAATGTCTCTGCTTTTCAATACGCTATCTAGGTTGGTCATAACTTTTCTTCCAAGGAGTAAGAGTCTTTTAATTTCATGGCTGCAGTCACCATCTGCAGTGATTTTGGATCCCCCAAAATAAAGTCTGACACTGTTTCCACTGTTTCCCCATCTATTTCCCATGAAGTGATGGGACCAGATGCCATGATCTTCATTTTCTGAATGTTGAGCTTTAAGCCAACTTTTTCACTCTCCTCTTTCACTTTCATCAAGAGGCTTTTAGTTCCTCTTCAATTTCTTCCATAAAGGTGGTATCATCTGTATATCTGAGGTGATTGATATTTCTCCCAGCAATCTTGATTCCAGCTTGTACTTCTTCCAGCCCAGCATTTCTCATGATGTACTCTGCATAGAAGTTAAATAAGCAGGGTGCCAATATACAGCCTTGACATACTCCTTTTCCTATTTGGAACCAGTCTGTTGTTTCATGTCCAGTTCTAACTGTTGCTTCCTGACCTGCATACAGGTTTCTCAAGAGGCAGGTCAGGTGGTCTGGTATTCCCATCTCTTTCAGAATTTTCCACAGTTTATTGTGATCCACACAGTCAAAGGCTTTGGCATAGTCAATAAAGCAGAAATAGATGTTTTTTTCTGGAACTCTCTTGCTTTTTCCATGATCCAGCAGATACTGGCAATTTGATGTCTAGTTCCTCTGTCTTTTCTAAAACCAGCTTGAACATCTGGAAGTTCATGGTTCACATGTTGCTGAAGCCTGGCTTGGAGAATTTTGAGTATTACTTTACTAGCATATGAGATGAGTGAAATTGTGTGGTAGTTTGGCATTCTTTGGCATTGCCTTTCTTTGGGATTGGAATGAAAACTGACCTTTTCCAGTCCTGTGGCCAATGCTGAGTTTTCCAAATTTGCTGGCATAGAAATGCCATGTAATCTAGCAACTGTACTTCTGGGCAATAACACAAAGAAATCAAAAACACTAATTTGGAAAAGATATATGCACTCTTATGTTCATTACAGCACTATTTACAATAGCCAAGATATGAAAGCAACCAAAGATTCCAATAGTTGAGTGAGTAAAGAAGATATGATACCTACACACACATGATGGGATATTACTCAGCCAATATAAAAGAATGAAATCTTGTCATATGTGACCACATAGATAAACTCAGAGGTCATACCAAATGAAATAACAGACAAAGAGACAAATGCTGTATCATTTCATATGTGGAAATTAAAATACAAAACAAATCCAATTCATAAATTCAGAGAGCAAACTTGTGGTTGCAAGAGAAGAGAGGAATTGAGGTGGGCAAAACAGATGAAGGGGATTAACAGTCACAAACTTCCAGTTAACAATATCAAATAAATAAGTCATGGGGATATAATATACAGATTAAGGGACAGAATCAACAGTGTAATCATTTTAAATGGTGAGACACTGTAACAAGAATTATCTTGGTGGATCATCTCATAACATATGTTAATATCAAATTATTATGATATACACCTGAAACTAATATTTTATTTCAACTCTATTTTAGTTAAAAAATAACAACAAAAATGCCAAAAGCACCTCTCACTCCAGATTTCTACTATGACTTCATCTTGTGCTATTTCCCAACATGTTCACTCCATTACAGCCAGTTTAATTTTTTTAGTTCTCTAAAATATTAAGCTTTTTCCCATAGTGTAGAATGCAAGTTCCATAAAAGGCAGGGACCATGTTGTCCTGTATCATTTTGTGTTGGTAGAGTTTAGCATAGTGCTTGGTGCATAGCAGATACTCAATAAATACTTGTTCAGTAGCTAGTAAGTGACAGTCAAGAGCTCAAACCTATATCTTTTCATGCTCTATTCATTATTCTATATTGCTTGGTCAATCAATATCTAATTAAAAACTTTAATTTCTAAATTATGAAATCTATGGTTATCATGGACATCCACAAACCTATATGTATTTAGTGACCCCTGAGAGAAGGCAAAGGAATTACAGTCATTCTGCTGTTATCACATGATATGCCATAGGGTTATGTAGAAAACATTTCTGGAATCTCATGAAAGGAAGAGAGAAGGACAGCGTTAATGTATTTAGCAAAATGTGGGTAATAATATCTCCTTTTCTTGAGTTTTTGAAAGTGTTAAACTGTAAGATGCACAAATTAGTCAATTTTAAGTAGAAAATGCAAAACAAGTTAATACAATAGTTTTTCTTTGATTTAAAGGCCTAGAGAAACATTTTGGATCTGTTCCTGTGAACATTAATAATAGTCTAATAACATAAAATTACACCATATGCTTCCAAAGCTGAAGTCCATTTTTCCCCCTTTTAAGTCAAGAAATACACTCTTGTCCAAGAAGAAGCTGGCAATTGGCCAAAGGAAAAAGACTCCTGGAGTTCTGAGGATTAATTTTCCTCCTGGTGCCTCAAGAACAGAAAATTGCCCAAGTACCACAAGCCCTTACCTGGCTGCCTGTGCAGGTACAAATTGGATTAAAATGTCTGCCTGGTGACATTCTCCCATAGCAGGACATATATCCTCCTGCTGGCCTGTTGTACATCCCATCAGGCAATAAATGCCATCTCAATCTTCAGTTTAGGGCCTGATAAGATTTTTGCCTGAACTCCCTATCCAGTTGTGAAAGTTGCTCAGTTGTGTCTGGACTCTTTGCAACCCCATGGACTATACAGTCCATGAAATTCTCCAGGCCAGAATATTGAAGTGGGTAGCTGTTACCTTCACCAGGGGCTCTTCCCAACCCAAGGATCGAACCCAGGTCTCCTGCATTGCAAGCAGATTTTTACCAGCTGAGCCACCAGGGAAGCCCAAGATACTGGAGTGGGTAGCCTATCCCTTCTCCAGTGAACCTTTCTGACCCAGGAATCAAACCAGGGTCTCCTGCATTGCAGGCAGATTCTTTACCAGCTGAGCTAAGGAGAGGCTCTGAAAGACCAGAGTTTGAAACTTGGTTGTCTTGGAATCCTCAGCATCTCATCTCATGTTTGGTACAAGGTTGCCTATACGAAGACCCAGGAGATGCAAAATTGCAACCTGGTTAAGAGTTCACGTTCAAACCATAGCTTCACAGCTTCCTATGTACATGACGTTGGCAAAGTTGCTTCACTGTACTGTGCCTCGGTTTTCTCAACTATATGAGAGCATATTAATAGTAACTACTTCATAAGCTCATAGTGAAAATTAAGTGATATAACTCAAGCACTCAATAGATGTCAGTTATTTTTATTATTATTAAATTATTGTTGAATGAACATCCTTAGAGATTGATTTCCCAAGTCCCTGGTTTCCTGCCTTAACCACAGAGTTCTCAAGAGCTTCTCTTACCATAGCCTCCAGGGCTGCTGAAATCCAATGGAGAAAGCTTCAGAATCACAAATGGGAAATCTGGAAGCCACTGAGGCTTCTGATAAGAGTAGGCGAGAATAGCATAGAAAACACAAAAAGGGAAAATCTCATCCATTCTCTGCTCTGTGGGCACTGACCCTTGTTCTCCATCCTACAAGACAGAAGAATTGATCTGAACACTGTTGTCACCACTGGAGATGGGATGAGGGGAATAGAGAAAAATAAGGAAGGACCTGGACTTCCCCAATCCTCACCAATGAGCCAATCTGTAATTATTGAACACCACTCAGATGGTAAAGAATCCGCCTGCAATGTGGGAGACCGAGGTTCAATCTCTGGGTTGGGAAGATCCCTTGGAGGAGGGCAAGGCAACTCATTCCAGTATCCTTGCCTGGAGAATCCCCATGGACAGAGGAGCCTGGCAGGCTGCAGTCCGTGGGGTCGCAGAGTCAAACACGACTAAGCAACTAAGCACAGCACACCTATGTGTTAGGTCCTCTGCCAGAGGCATCAGCACAATCTCCATCCTCAGGGAGCTCATAGAGCAAGACAGATATTAACAACTGAGCAAGTGGATACAACAGCATGGGATGACAGAGTCAGTGCCCAGTGCTCTGGCAGATCTCAGCAATGAGACCTGACCTAGTTTAGGGCATCAGGAAGGTTTCTAGAAGAAAGTGATATTTTAACTGATACCTGAGGATAGAATATTAGTTAGATGAAGAGTGGTAGGGAGACTGTTCCAGGGAGGGGAGGAAAGAAAGTACAAAGGCCCTAACTGGGGAATGAGGATGTGAAGAACTGAAACAAGGCCAGTGTGGGTAGAAGGCAGAGAATGAGAAGGACTATGACAAGCAGTGAGGCCATGACGATGACTGTCTTGCTCCTTGTCCTTTTTCACAGCCCCTCCTGCACTCAGGTTCTGCCTTGGACATTCTCATCACCAAGAATCTCCCCCACCTTTTTTTTTTTTTGCCTCTGTCATTTTTATTTTTGAATATTGAATTTTGGCATTTCTCATCAACTACACAGCTCTTATTGAGACAGGAAGTAATTTTCCCATTTTAATTGAGGTCACCTTTACTTGCTAGCCACAGCTGATCAGATAAGGATTATCAGTGTTATCATACAAAGCTGATGAAATTATAGTGAACAATACATAAATGTGACAGTCTGTTTAAATAGTACTAGTCATCACTAACTTGGTTGAATACTTGCTGTAAGTCAGACACCATGCTAAACGCATTCTGTGCATTTCATTTCACTTTCACTTAATCCTCCTCACTGTAGGAAACATCCCACTTTCTAAGAGGCAGCTGAGATTTGGAGAGGCTATGTAAGTTGTCCAAATTCCCACAGGTAACAAAGAGTAAATCTGGGATGCATATTCAGGTAGAGTAACCTCTGATTCTGCACTTTTCATCACTTCACATATAGTTTCTGGTCTTGCAGATGTTTTATAAGTAGGTCCATTTGATTTTAAATAACTTAAAAATAGCCTTAACATTGATCCTCCCCATTCCCTCCAAGTTATTATCTTTGAAGACAGGTCAAGAGTTCATGAGGGTTTTCATGCCCTTGGGTGACAGATCGTGCTTTCAACCCTGGGCTGCTGCTGCTGCTGCTAAGTCGCTTCAGTCGTGTCTGACTCTGTGCGACCCCATAGACGGCAGCCCACCAGGCTCCCCCATCCCTGGGATTCTCCAGGCAAGAACACTGGGGTGGGTTGCCATTTCCTTCTCCATAACCCTGGGCTACTCAACTTAATTACAAGATTCACAAAGCAGGGACCAGATTTTGGCACTCTCCTCGATCCACAGGCATGGGCAGAAGTGGTTCTTTCAAGTCCTTTGGCTTGAATTTTTACTTGTACTTGAGAGACGTGTTTATTTATCCCACTAAGTTAATTGGAAAAGCTTTACCAGTATGTTGGAGATCCTCTGAGATTTTGCTGAGAAGCTCCTACTTTTTTTGTACTTATACGTAGTGCTTAAAATACATCTTATCTAGAGAAGTCATCTAATTACCATGAGATTCGTGAGAAAGGAAATAAAACATAAGTGCTCTATGCACAGCTCTGGCTGCTTGTCCATGAATCAAGGTTAAAATTTCCAAATATCTCTAAAAATAATGATAGATGGATTGCGTAATGTTAAAATTATAATATTTAAAGTTGGTGGGAGAATTCTCATCCTTTAATTTGACAAATGTTTCATTCTCAAGTGAAAAACAATACATCAAAGAAATTATTTTCACCATGCTCAGACAACTGTATTAATCTATTTGCTCCTATGGCGGCAGAAGATGAAACAAGCTGAGCCTATGTGGTTAGGTAGAAAATAAACTTGCTGAAAGCAATTATTTTGAATTAAAAGTGAATATCAGACTTACTTCCAAAACAATGATTGATATCAATAATGGTGTGATAATGGCTTTCATCTTCCACAGCATTACATTAGTTCTACACTGAGAAAATCATTATTCCTTTCATCTCAGGTTCCTGTCCATGGCTGGATCTTGCTGTTGCTGCCTAATACATGTTTTATTGATGTAAATTCCAATTAATTAATTTGAGTGGAAGTTGACTACACTGACTGAATCAACTACTTATTCAAATAGGTAGAACCAGCAAGGAGGTAACATAGCTCAAGGAAAAACAAACAGGCATTTATAACTTAGCAGCACTGAACACTGAGCCAATCAACTGATATGGCAATACTGCCTAAGGGGGGGAAAAAAAAATACAAGGGAAATAAAAGAATTCAAATAGGTAAACCTCATCAATCGACCACCAAGTACTTGGCAGGCTATAAGATCAGGAAGATAAATTATGCCTTGTCTTTAACATCAAATAACTTTTAGCTTTTAAAAGTGATTTTTTTTTAAGAAGGGGTTCCCTGTCCTCCTTCAGTTTTTTATTTTTTTATTTTATTTTTTTAAATTTATTTATTTATTTATTTTAAATTACAATACTGTATTTGTTTTGCCATACATTGACACGAATCAGCCATAGGTGAACACAATCTCCCAATGCCGAAGCCCCCTCCCACCTCCCACCCCACATCCTCTACTTGAATCATCCTGTGCATCAGCCCCATGCATCCTGCATCCTACATTGAACATAGATTGGCACTTCGTTTCTTACACGAAAATATACATGTTTCATTGCCATTCTCCCAAACCATCCCACCCTTTCCCTCTCCCTCAGAGTCCAAAAGTCCACTCTATACACCTGTGTCTCTTGGTTGTCTCACCTACAGGGTCATCATTACTGTCTTCTAAATTCCATATATATGTGTCAGTATACTGTATTGGTGTTTTTCTTTCTGGCTTACTTCACTCTGTATAATAAATACTAAAATATTTTGATGAAAAATATTCTCATTTATTGATGGTAGGAATGCAATATGGCACATCTACTTTGGAAGATAGTTTGGCATTTTCTTATAAAACTGAACATACTCTTACTATACAATCCAGCGATCACACTCTATTTACCCAGAGGAGTTGAAAATATGTCCACACAAAAGTCTTTACACCTATGTTTTAGTAGCTTTATTCATAATGATCAAAACTTGAAAGTAAATGGTTTTCAAAGGTGAATGGAAATACACTTTGGCATAGCCTGACAACGAAATATTATTTAGTGTTAAGAAGATATGAGCTAGGAAGCCACAGAAAGACATGAAAGAAGTTTAAATGCATATTACTAAGTGAAATGGCTACATCCTGTATGCTTCCAACAATTTGACATTCTGGAAAAGGCAAAATTACAGAGGCAAAGAAAAGATCAGTGGCTGCCAGGTGCTTGGGGAGAGAAGAAAGAATTGGTGGTGCACAGGGTTTTTTTAGGGCAGTGAAAGTGTTTGGTATGATTCTAAAATAAAGACTACATGTCATTGTTCATTTCTCATAACACAGAGAACATACAATTCCAAGACTGAACCCAAAGTGGGCTCTGGGTGTTTATGATATGTCAATGAATGTTTATCAGTTGTAATAGATTTATCCCACTCAGATGTGGGATACTGATGGTGCGGGAACTTTTGAGTGTGTGTGGGAGGGGATATATGTGGACACTCTGTACTTTCCACTCAGCACTCTGTGAACCTAAAACTCTAAGTAATAACCTTATAATTAAAAAAAAAAATCTATTTCAGCACAGGGTTTTCAGAGCAAAGATTTTCCATAAAACAATGAGACAAAATGAAAATTACCATGGAAATGAGTCATAGGGAAGAAAAATATTAACTCATTTTAGAATTGTAAAAGAAAGCTTTTGACTCAAAATCCTCACATGAGTGAGCTTGGCTCACTTAACAGTAACTTTGCACACACAGTACAATGTAAGCGAGGAGGAAGGTAGGCCTCCATGCAGCTAGAAATAGAACATGCAGAAAAGATAAAGGAGGAGGTGGAAGAGGACAATGATGATTATGAAGAAATGACTAAACTTAAATTTTCCATTGTTCTTTAAATTTATCCCTTCATTCAGCACAAGTTTTGAGGGCCAGATGTGGGGATACTGAATCCAAAAGTCAATTCTTGTCCCGAAAGAACTCACATAGCCATTGACAAGCATGATCATTAGTTTCTTTTAGGACATCAGGACGTTTCCCACCGGTGTTATCCTGGTGATCTAGCTCTACCTTTCTTCCCTAAACCCTCATCCCTTCCCTGGCAGGTTGGTCTTCTCTATTTAGTAAACACTGACCAGATTCCTTCTTGCTTCTGGGTCTGGCCTGTCATCTCTCCCCTTTGGGTATTCCTTCTCTTCCTTATGCTACTCCAAATTTCATTTTCTAGCAAATTCCAGCTCATATTTCTTTTACTCTTAAAAGTCTTTCTTGGGACTTACATGGTAGTCTAGTGGTGGGGAGTCCACCTTCCAATGCAAAGGACAGGGGTTTGATCCCTGGTCTGGGAACTAGAATCCCACATGACACAGGGCAGCTTAGCCCATGGGCGGCAACTGGACAGTCCAGGAGCTGCGGAGAAGACACAGAACAGCCAAAGTAAAATAATAATGATAAAAATGTAATAAAAAGTCTTTCTCAACTACTCCAGGCAACCAGCTTGGCAATTTCTTCTCTGGACTTAAAATATATATATATTTATTTATTTTTGCTGGGCCAGGTCTTATTTGTAGCACATGGGGTCTTTGTGGTAGCATATGAGCTTAGTTGCCCCGAGGCATGCAGAATCTTAGTTCTGCAAACAGAGATGATCTCATGTTCCCTGCGTTGGTAAGTGGGTTCTTAACCACTGGACTGCCAGGGAAGTCACGGCTGAACTATTTTTACTGCTGATCAGTGTCCTGAATAGTTAATCATTTCATGTGTGTATTCCTTATCTCCAAACTCAGGGTGTGAGCAATGGAACATACCTCATGTTATGCATATTTCACACAGATCATCAGCATGCAGGCACAGAAAGAACACTCATGTGTCTGT
Organism: Nanger dama; assembly: GCA_917880005.1. Classification (NCBI taxonomy): domain Eukaryota; kingdom Metazoa; phylum Chordata; class Mammalia; order Artiodactyla; family Bovidae; genus Nanger; species Nanger dama. The sequence goes on from CAKJTW010000026.1 coordinate 16,168,890, forward strand.
TAATTATTTTATATAAAATTTTATTTTTGCTAATTAAAGTATAACACTTGAAATTGGCATGTTGCTTTTCAAATGAAACCCATGTAACTATTATCTTAGAAACTCATGATTTTAATAATAACCTTTGAAACAAATTCCATTCTCCTGATCAGATTCCAAATAGTGGCAGATGAGGCAATTCCATGATGTTAAAATTAAAAACAAGAGCCATTTGTGTTGGGGGTTGTCAGGGGAGAGATTTTATACCTAATTAGTGCCTTAGGACTTATTTAATAATTTTTTTCACATTGATGAGTGTGAATAGGAACTTGTTGATAATTCCATTTGGTTTAGAAGAAATTAAACATCTCTGAAATAACAAGAAATAGCCTTGTCACCAGCACTGTCTAATCAAGAAAATGTCTACATTTTAATGAAATGATTAATGTATTTCATTCATGAAGAAGGGAAAGACACCTTATACTCTACAATAATAACAACTATTCATTAAAGAGTGGCAGTGTTAGTCACTCAGTTGTGTCCAGCTCTGCAACCCCCATAGCCTGCGAGGCTCCTTTGTCCATGCAATTCTCTAGGCAAGAGAATACTGGAGTGATTAGTCATTTCCTTCTCCAGGGGATCTTCCTGACCCAGGGATTGAACTTGGGTCTCCTGCATTTGCAGGCAGATTCTTTACCATCTGAGCCATGAGGGAAACCCATTCATTAAAACATCATGCAGATCTACAACCATTTGTTCTCAAGCAACTCTAACATGAAAAAAAAAAAAAACCCACTAGAAAAAACTCACAGTTCTCAAATGGAACCAACCCTATCAACACTTTGATTTCCAGAATTCTAGCCTCCGTATGTGAAACAATACATTTCTTTTGTTTAAGTCACTCCCTGTGTGCTGTTAGGCAGCCCAAACAAACTAAAGAAACAGAAATCACCCACCTGAACAACAAAGAGAAAAGAAATTGTAAAAAATATAAACAGTGCTCCATGGATCTGTGAAACAATAATACAAATCCAACTTTCATGTCACTGGAACACCAGAAGGTATAACAAAATTGAGGCTGAAAAACACTTGAAATATTAAAAATTTCCCAAATTTAGGATGAGGCATAAACCTATAGGTTCAGTAAGCTAAGTGAACACCAAACAGAATAAACTCAAAGAAATCCAAGCTTGTACACATTGTAATTAAACTGCTGAAGTCTAGGTAAAGAAAAAATATTGAAAACAGTTGGATAGAAAAGATACCTTCTGTACACTGGAACGGAGAAGGCAATGGCACCCCACTCCAGTACTCTTGCCTGGAAACTCCCATGGACAGAGGAGCCTGGTAGGCTGCAGTCCATGGGGTTGCTGGAGTCAGACACGACTGAGCGACTTCACTTTCACTTTCATGCATTGGAGAAGGAAATGGCAACCCACTCCAGTGTGCTTGCCTGGAGAATCCCACGGATGGTGGAGCCCAATGGGCTGCCGTCTGTGGGGTCGCACAGAGTCGGACACAACTGAAGAGACTTAGCAGCAGCAGCAGCAGTACACTGGAAAACCAATTCAAATGACAACAGATTTCTTATCTAAAATCTTGGAGGCCGAAAGGACTGAAAGAGAACTTTCAACCTTGAACCCTAAGGCTAATAAAATACTGTTCATGAATTAAAAGGCAATAAAGATAACCTGAAATAATGGGAAAAAGAAGATAGAATTTGTGACCACATGGACTGTAGCCCACGTGGTTCCTCTGTCCACTGGATTTTCCAGGCAAGAATACTGGAGTGGGTTGCCATTTCCTACTCCAGGAAAGATAACCTGAAAGAAAGGGAAAGAGAAGATAGACTTTGTGTCAGCAGATATATCTTTAAAGAATGGCTAAAAGAAGATGGATCTGAACTCCAGAAATGAAGAAAAATAAAGCAATAAGTAAAATATAGGTAAACAAACTATTTTCTTACTATGATATTTTAAAATCATGTCTGATAGTTGAAGCAAAAATTAGGACATTATTTGACAGGATATATTATCAACATGGAGAAAATACTCAAGTAAGTTTTACTTAAAAGTAGGTAAGGAAACATATATAAATGAGGTTTCTGTAGTTTGTATGAAGTAGAATAACATGGCTACTAGGAGGCACTGATAATTCATATATTTATATATATATATATATACACACATATATATGCAATAAATTTTTAAAAGATATAAAACAATATACTCTATGACATTACACATAAATCAAAATTAAATCCTAGAAGATGTTTAAAAAACCAAAGGAGGATGAGAGAAGATAAACAGGAATGACAAATAAAACAAATACATAATAAGATAGCAGGCCTAAGCTCCAGCATACTAACTAATAAAATAAATGATGTATGATGATTTTGGCAGAAACCAACACAATATTGTGAAGCAATTATCCTTCAATTAAAAATAAATAAGTTTAATTATAAAAATCAATGATGTAAATACAAAAATATATATGTAAAATATGTATTATATATATTTAATATATGTAAAAATACAGAGGTAAGCAGAATGTATTAAATACAACCCATCTATGTGCTAGCTATAAGAAACTTACTTCAAATAAAATAAAACTGGGTAACAAGAGTTGAAATGAAGTCCACAGGCGTGGGATTAGGAGTTGCCTGCAATATGGGAGACCCGGGTTTGATCCCTGGGCTGGGAAGATCTCTTGGAGAAGGAAATGGCAACCCATTCCAGTATTCCTGCCTGGAGAATCCCAGGGACAGAGGAGCCTGGTAGGCTACAGTCCATGGGGTTGCAAAGAGTTGGACAGACTGAGCGACTTCACTTCAGACCAAACTATCATGGGGTTGTTACTCCAAAAGGCAGCATCATGAGCGCTGAATTAGATGAGCCGTCAGTGGGGAGAGGGAATAGTAACTGATGCTGCCATAGAGCTGGTAATAGCTCTGGTTCTCAGTAGCCAAACTGGAAAACTGAGAAACCATAGGGTGGAGTAATCAAAAGAATTTTGCCTCAGGGTTCAGGATGAATTAGCCATAGAAACAACTTTTATTTCTGTCCTGCTAGCAAATCTTAGGAGAAGGGAATGGGCTACCCATTACAGTATTCTTGTCTGGAGAATTCCATGGACAGCAAATTATAAAGGGAAACTCAAAAGGACTAAATTTTCTATGTAAATTAAGTATACCCCAGAACAAGTGCAAGAATATTGAGAGTAACAGAAAAATATTCAGCATTAAATAACTTAAAATTCATACTCACTAGCAGACCAAACAGGCAAAGAAGCCAGAAAATATGACCCATAATAACAAGAAAAATCAATACATCACAAACATTTCATATGTTTGGAAAAGTTAACAGGGAAGATTTAATCTATTAAGTGGAAACTTGGACAATACAAGATTTGGAATAAATTTCTAACAATAAATATACCATTGAGGGAAAAATACACTGGACAGAATTAATGGCACACAGACATTGGGAAAAAAAGATGAGTGAATTTAAAGATTTAGTAATAAAGATGAAACACAGAAGGGAAAAATGCTGGGGGGGAGGGCGGGGACCATGAACAAGAGTAAGCAGTGGGACAATTTCAGGCAACCTAAAATGCACATGCAATTGGATGCCCCCAAAGGAAAAAGACAAATATTTAAAGAAATATTTGCTGAAAACTTTCTAATTTTGATGAAAACAATAAACTCACAGATCTGCAACAAACCCTGAGGATTAGAAATACAAAAGAAAATTACATTTAGGCACATCATATATACATTGCTCAAAACTATTAATGAATAGAAAATCTTAAAAGATATAAAGAAAAAAATGCATGTTACCTGCAGAGGAATGAAGATAATGATGACAGATTTCCCTTTGGCAATAATTAGAAGGACAGCGGAATGCCATCTTTAAAGTATAGGGAAGGGGGCAATCTGTCAATCTAGAATTCTACATCCAGCAAAAATTCTTTCACAACCAAAGTCAAAATAGAGGCTTTGTTAATACAAAAAATCAAAATATTTAATACCAGCAGGTGTATATATAAAAATGATTTTAAAAGTCCTTGAGCCACAAGGAAAATAATATCAGAGGAAATCTGGACAAAAACCAAAGATTAAAGAGCGTTAGAAATGGTAACTACATGGCTAAATATAGGAGTTTTTCTTATTTAAAAATAAAAATAATAGTTTACTTGAAATATTAATATAGCATGGAGTTCATAACATGTTAGAATAAAGTTTGTGGTAACACAGCATAAAAGCAAGAAAGGGAGAAATGGAAGTAGGCGAATATAAAGTTCTTATAGGTGAAGTGGTACAATATTACTTGAAAGTAAAATGATAAGTTAAAGAGAGGTGGTGTTTAGTCATTCAGTTCTGTCCAATTCTTTGAGACCCTTTGGACTATAGACTGCCAGGCTGCTTTGTCCATGGGATATTTCAGGCAAGAATACTAGAGAGGGTTGCCACCATTTCCTCCTCCAGGGGATCTTCCTAAACCTGGGAATCTGCATCTTCTATGTCCCCTGCATTTCAGGCAGATTTTTTTACCCACTGAGCCATTGGGGAAGTCAATTAAAGATGTATACTGAAAATGCAGCCAGCAATATAAAAGGCTAGACTTAATAAGCCAATAAAACAGGTAAAATTGAATCACAAATATTCAATTGATTCAAAATAAGGTATAAAATGAGAAAAGATGGAGCAAATACAATGAATTCAGTTCAGTTCAGCTCAGTTCAGTCGCTCAGTCGTGTCCAACTCTTTGCAACCCCATAAATCGCAGCACGCCAGGCCTCCCTGTCCATCACCAACTCCCGGAGTTCATTCAGACTCACATCCATTGACTCTGTGATGCCATCCAGCCATCTCATCCTCGGTCGTCCCTTTCTCCTCCTGCCCCCAATCCCTCCCAGCATCAATGTCTTTTCCAATGAGTCAACTCTTCTCATGAGGTGGCCAAAGTACTGGACTTTCAGCTTTAGCATCATTCCTTCCAAAGAAATCCCAGGGCTGATCTCCTTCAGAATGGACTGGTTGGATCTCCTTGCAGTCCAAGGGACTCTCAAGAGTCTTCTCCAACACCACAGTTCAAAAGCATCAATTCTTTGGTGCTCAGCCTTCTTCACAGTCCAACTCTCACATCCATACATGACCACAGGAAAAACCATAGCCTTGACTAGACAGACCTTAGTTGGCAAAGTAATGTCTCTGCTTTTGAATATGCTATCTAGGTTGGTCATAACTTTTCTTCCAAAGATTAAGCGTCTTTTAATTTCATGGATGCAGTCACCATCTGCAGTGATTTTGGAGCCTCCCAAAATAAAATCTGACACTGTGTCCACTGTTCCCCCATCTATTTCCCATGAAGTAACAGGACTGGATGCCATGATCTTCGTTTTCTGAACGTTGAGCTTTAAGCCAGCTTTTTAACTCTCCACTTTCACTTTTATCAAGAGGCCTTTTAGCTCCTCTTCACTTTCTGCCATAAGGGTGGTGTCATCTGCGTATCTGAGGTTATTGGATAGGGACGAATAAGTGAATGGTGAGATGGTAGATTTAAAATTGGAGAAGGCAGTGGCAACCCACTCCAGTACTCGTGCCTGGAATATCCCATGGACGGAGGAGCCTGGTAGGCTCCTCACTAGGAGTTGGACACGACTGAGCGACTTCACTTTCACTTTTCACTTTCATGCATTGGAGAAGGAAATGGCAACCCACTCCAGTGTTTTTGCATGCAGAATCCTAGGGACGGGGGAGCCTGGTAAGCTGCTGTCTATGGGGTCGCACAGAGTTAGACACGACTGAAGCAACTTAGCAGCAGCAGCAGCAGCAGATTTAAAATTAAGTAAGTCAATAATCATGTTATGTTATTATAGGGAAGGAGATTATCCAAGGCTGAATTTCTGTTTATTTGGTATAAGTAATAATATGAATAATAATATCACTTAATGAGTTCGTAAGGCTCATAAGACAGAACAGAGTAGTAAATTTGATGGAGAGACAACAAAATTCTATTTGTAGTATTAAATCGAGGAATTAAGTAGCTTTGTGCATCCATAAGGCTCGAGCTCACAGGGAGAGGACTAGATTGGACAGAATTTCGAGTCAGTAACAGATGGTATTTAAGCTGCAAAAGAAGTTGAGATCATCTAGGGAGTGGGTGTAAACAGAGAGAGAAGACAGTCACAGCAAGTCCTTGGGTACTGCTATTCAAACGTCTGGTAACCAGCAAAGACTGTGTAGCCAAGCAAGCAGACTGAGAGTTGACAGTGAGAATACAAGAAAACACAAGGAAGAACGGCATCTTGAAGTCTAGAAAGGAACATGTTTCAAGTAGGTGGACAGGACTAGTCATGTGTAATGCTGCCTAGAGGTCAAGTAAGAAAAGGTCAAAGACTTGACTGTTAACTTTGTCAACATATAGCAAATGGTTGACCTTGATCTTGAAACTTTCCAATGGAGTGGGAGAAATAAAAATCACGTGCAGTGGGTGTGAAGATGATGGCAGGAAGAGAGGACTGAATGGTGGAAGGAATGAATGGTTGTTCATTTGCTCTGAAATTCAAACTTGAACATGACATTTTTAAACGTAGCCAGCTAAATCAGTTACAAATGAAATGTGCATGATAGAAAAGACAGTTATCACAATAAAACTCTAAACTCAAAAAGAAAAATACTTCAAATATCCAGTTCACTCTGTTCCTGAATATATTAAAGGTTAACACAAATATAGTTAGCTTAATAAATAAATCATCATAGCTTTTCATCTGGGACATTTTTCTGAATCATAGGTACAAAGCCACGTAAACATAGATTATACACAGAAATAGACTACTTCTTTCATTTGAAAATCTTAGCTCTCCCCAACTGCATGGTGTAACTATAATTAATGGTTCTTACAAGCTCATTTTACCAACATTATCTATTTACACAATCATTCATTGGAACTCTGTAAAACAAAGTATATCACTGTCCAAAATAGAGCAATAAGCCTGAAATGCTGAAGAATAGCTCCAGTACAATACTGCTTTTATGACTCATGTCTAGTCCACAGTCGCAGACTGACATAACAACAAAGTTCTGGAAGCCATAGACAAGGCAAGATGGCAAAGTACAGGGAACAATAAAATCTTGTTGGCATTTCAAATAAAGAACTAAAACGGTGGTCAGGAACAATACATGCCAATAGCATAAAAGCCATAACTCCCCACAAAGAGACAGTTTGTTCTCTAATAAATTAGAATATTGTTGGAGCAGAAGGAAGACAAGTATTACATATGCAACATTTGCAGACTCTAGATATAGAAACTATAATTGCAAAAATCTTCAAGGTATGTCCTAAGTCCTAAAGTTGACTTGAAATAAAGCATTGATGACAGTTAATTGTTAGTCAAGCTAACTTAACTACCCACATTTAGAGTCTGGACCTGAGTGTATCAGAAACACTCATTAGATGTTTCTGTGTTCAGGTACTACATAAATACATACATCATTTCATTTACTTTTCATGACATTATAAAGCAGATCTTCCCAACCCAGGGATCGAACCTGTGTCTCCTGCATTGTAGGCAGATTCTTTACCATCTCAGCCACCATATCACCCCCCATCTCCCAGTTCAAGAAACTAAAGATCAGAATATTTATGGGGCTGGATCAAGATAATATCACTAGAAAATAGTCTATTCTTGGTCCTCTTAACCTCTAACTTCTTGACAAAAGTCTAGTTACTGGAATTTGCAAAAATGGCTACCTTGGCACGGTGCTCCAGAAAGTAGAAGACTTAAATTCCAGCTGTGTCTCACTACTGGTTCTTTGGAAAGTTATTTAATCCCAATTAAACTCAGTTTCCTGACTGATAAAATGGGTATAACACTCCTGCTGCTACTGCTAGGTCGCTTCAGTCGTGTCCGACTCTGTGCGACCCCACAGACGGCAGCCTATTGGGCTCCGCCATCCCTGGGATTCTCCAGGCAAGCACACTGGAGTGGGTTGCCATTTCCTTCTCCAATGCATGAAAGTGAAAAGTGAAAGTGAAGTCGCTCAGTCATGTCTGACTCAGCGACCCCATGGACTGCAGCCCACCAGGCTCCTCTGTCCATGGGAGTTTCCAGGCAAGAGTACTGGAGTGGGACACCATTGCCTTCTCTGGGGTATAATACTAACAGACTATATTTTATAGCAAATGAATGAAAAAAACAATATGGATGATCACAGCTATTATTTTTACCTGTCTTCACCTATTCCCAAAGTTTTCATCCGATTTTATCTATAAAATCTAGATCTCAAAGTGCTGAGAATGACCACCTCATCCTGGAATCCTGACTGAGGGAGTCCATTCCATTCTAGCAGGATATACAAGAAAACAGATTTATTTTTTCCCTATTATTCTTTTGCAGGAGAATTTAGATACACATATGAAAATCACAACTGTATTTCTAAATGTTGACCTAGAACTTCCTTCCCTAAAATTCTGTCTCAAGAAAATCATTCAAAAGAAGAAAAGAGAAAATATAGTAAAAGAGAAAACTCCAAACAATAAAGCCAAAAATTTCCATGTGCAGCAAAGGACTGAGGGTTAAGAAAATCGTTAAGTTTAAAATGCTGAAACTTATGAAATTATTAAGTGAAAACTGGACCTTAAAATATTAAGGGAATTTAACAAAATAATATTAAGTAGGAAAAGTAGAATAAAAAATAAAATATATGCAATGATGGGGAATGAAATGGCAATCCACTCCAGTATTCTTGCCTGGAGAATCCCATGGACAGGGCAGACTGGTGGGCTATGGTCCATGGGTCACAAAGAGTCAGACATGACTGAGCACACAGCATGCAATGATAATGATATATGTGTGGACAAAATTGAAAAAGAACCCACAACACATAAAATCTCTTGTAGTTTTGTGGATTTTTTTGTATTTAAAGACACTCTCTTAAAAATGTAGTACATTTATTTAAGACTATACTAATATAAAAAAATGATCAACTAAAACAATATTTCTTTCATACCCTCCTCCCAAAAGAAAGGAAGAATCCTCAAGTCTTATTTCTAGACCTTATGTTGGAAAGGCATTGCCTCCTCTTTTTCACAAATCTGCCTTGGGTTACACAAGGTCAAACAGCTCAGCTCATCCTGAAGACACTCAAATTCAAGCAGATTTGGCTACCTGTCTTTGGTTTGGTACTGAAGCCCAGTTCTGACCCATCTGACACCATGTTGGAATACCACCAGCAATTCTTCCAAAATACTTCAGAACAGAGTCCATCTTTCATTCATCTGAAAAGTATTTATTCAGCCTTCACTTTGTGCCAGGCACTGCAGATTCCATAATGAGCGAAACCTCATTCCCTCGGCTCACTGAAGTTACTGATATTGTCCCTCTGTTTAACTACTGTTTGTTTGTTTTTTTCAAATGAGAAGATATTAAACAGCATTTTTGAAAACAGAAAATAAAACTCAGCCATACGCTACCATCTCCTAACACAATGTTCTTTTTGATATGTTTCCCTCCTATCTTTGTCTTCATGCATACATATTTTATAAACTTATAATTACAGTGTGAGTGGTAAAGTATGATTTAGTCTTCTGAATTTTTTCACCAGAATCATAAAGATGCTTTCAGTTTCCTACAAAGTCTTCATAATGATCATTTAAAAAAATACTTGCTATAGTCAACCAAATTTCCCATTCTTTATTTATTCATCTCTAATCTCTAGGTATTTGGATTATTTTCATATTTTTTCTTTTTATTTTATAATATGGATAATATACAAGAGTCAGTGAATCTAGCTTCTTGCAAGATGGCGCTTGTTTACATCTCCAGATTCTTCTCTTCCTTGCCCTGACCTGAAACTCTATGCTCAGGGTGTGCTAGGATGTACGTGGAGGATCCGAATTCTCTATTCTCTCTCCCTTTACAGATTGTTTTAACCCATCCACTAGCACCTGATTTCTCAATCTCCCTCCCTCTTTGCCTGGCAAATTATTCTTCATCTTCTAAGCCTTAACTTAGATATCATTTCCTCCAGGAAGCTTTTTGGCATATTCAGATTGGAGCTTAGGTATCAGGACTGCTGTTCCCATTCACCAATGCACCGTTCATGGTATATAGTATACAGTGTTCCAAGTGCCAAAATGACTCACTGATATCCCCTGCTAGAATATTAGAATTTCCGTGAGTGATAACAACTTTCCTTCCACTTACTTTTCCTTCCTTTCTATTCTTTATCAAGTACTTGCATTTATTTTTATAATAAAATAAATGCAATCAGTGCATTTCTATGCACTGAAAATAGCACATACAACATAGATGCAAATGATAAAATATAATAATAAACGAATGTTCATGTACTCACTGCAAAGTTGTCTTGCGTTTTTGCACTGATTAGGATCTATAGCAACATTTTAAATAGAGACAGTGATGGTAAGTATTCTTTTCTTGTTCCTCATTTTGAAAGGAAGGCTTTTAAAATTTACCTTTAAATGTGATGCTTCTAGCAGGTTTTTGGCAGTAACATTTTAGATTAAGGAATTTTCTTTTTCACTTAGTTTTCCCAGAGAATCTTTATAATAAACTGATATTGAATTTATCACATGGTTTAGCTATATCTACTCAGATGAGTATACAGGCTTTTTCCTTTAATCTGTTAATTTGGCAATTCACATCTTAATAGACTCTACTATTAAAATAATCTTGCATTTCTAGGATTTGAACAATGTGTTTAACATTTGTTATTTTTCTCAGTATGCTGCTGCATTCAAGATGCTAATATTTTGTTTAAAATATTTCATGCATGTTCATAAGCTAAATGAGCCTGTAATTTTCCTTTCCTTTCCTATCAACTATTTCTGGTTTTGGTATTGAGGTCATGGTCACCTCATAGAAAAAGAACGAATGCTCCCTAATGCAGTCCAATCTTTGGAAGAATTTAAGTACAATTGATATAAAATTCCTTCAAATGTTAAACAGAATGCATTTGCAACTACTGTTTTCTTTGAGAGAAGACTCAATTACTAATTCAAATGGTAAAATATTTTTCTAGGTATTTGTTCATTCCATTTAAGTTTTCAAATTTATCAGCATAAAATTTTCCACAATACTTTTATTATCTTTTAAATCATTGCTTTATCCATAGTCATGTCTTCATTTTCATTCCCAATAGTCTTTGTGTCTTTTTTGTTATTTAGTCAGTCTTGTTAGATATGTGTTGATTTCATTAGTCTTAAATTTGAAAAATGACTGTTAGCTTTATTAATTCTACTTGTTTTCTATTTTATAATTTTTTACTTGTCTATGTTTGCAGGCTTATTTTATCGTTCTTTTTCTAATTTTGTAACCTGAATCTTTAGCATGTTAATCATTAGCCTTTTATTTTTTTAAATAAACACTTCCTTCAGGAAGTCTTCCCTGAACCCTCAAACTAAGTTTTACATCATTTGGGATCCTATTTCCATGATGATTGCTGCTTTGACCCATGAGCCTTTTTAGAGCTACTTTATATTTGATTTTTGGCATCATTAATAAATAAATGAATTTTACTCTACCCAGAACACCATTTTTGGAGTTTGCTGTTAATATCATAAATATTTCCTGTGTGCTAAAAACAACATTGCATTCTCTGATTGTTGTGGATATGTTACAAACGTCCATCAGATCAAACTTAGTAACTATATAATTCAAATCTCCCATATCCCTCCTAATTTTTTGTACTTGATACATCAATTATTGAGAGAAAGAGGTATTGAAATCTACATATTTTGAAGCCAAGTTGTTAGCTTGTATTACCTCCTGGTTCAGTTCAGTCACTCAGTCGTGTCCGACTCATTGCGACCCCATGAATCACAGCATGCCAGGCCTCCCTGTCCATCACCACCTCCCGGAGTTCACTCAAACACATGTCCATCTAGTCGGTGATGTCATCCAGCCATCTTATCCGCAGTCGTCCCCTTCTCCTCCTGCCCCCAATCCCTCCCAGCATCAGGGTCTTTTCCAATGAGTCAACTCTTCACATGAGGTGGCCAAAGTATTGGAGTTTCCGCTTCAACATCAATCCTTCCAGTGAAGACCCAGGACTGATCTCCTTTAGGATGGACTGGTTGGATCTCCTTGCAGTCCAAGGGACTCTCAAGAGTCTTCTCCAACACCACAGTTCAAAAGCATCTGGCAAATTGACATTTTTATTATTATATAATGACTATCTTTATCTATAGCAATGCTTTTTGCTTAAAAGTTTATTTTGTCTGTTAGTAACAGACACAGTAACCTTTCAGTAGTATTGGCCTATTATCTCTCTTTACATTCTGTTCAACCTTTTTATGTTTGATGTACCTTACTTCTCTTGTAAACATGTAATTGATTCCCATATTTTTTATCTTCTCTGATAATCTCTGTGTTCTTACTGAAAAGTTCAATTTATATTCACTTGTTATATTAGTCTTACATTCAGATGTTTTCTGCCATTTGTTTTGTGATATTTGCCCTGCTCTTTCACTCTTCTATTTTTCTTCCTATTTTCCTTGTGAAGGCATGAGTTTGATGGCGTTTTCCAGAAATTTCATTTTTGTCCTGTAAACTTTTAAAAGTTTAAAGTCTTTATTTTACTCTTGAACAATAAAAAAAATCTTAGAATACATAAATCCAATCATGTGTCACACAAACTATACCATCATGCTAATTTTGCTTGCTTTACTTAACTCTCAGTATTTAACATTAAAATTATTTAATTCTTAGTGTTTCCTTTATTAGAACGTTTATTCTGTAATACAGTCAACATTCCTTATATTTTCGACCTTCTGTCTGGGGTCATTTCCTTCTTTGTGGCAGAGTTCTATTACTGGTTTCAGTTTTAGTTTTTCTATAATGACTGTATTATTGATTTTGAAAGGATGACTGTCATTGTTGAGTTGCTCAGTCCTGTTCTGTCTGACTCTTTGCAACACTATGGACTATAGACCTCCAGGCTGCCCTGTCCTTCACCATCTCCCAGAGCTTGCTCAAACTCATGTCCATTGAGTCAGGACCACCTGTCCTGTCCTCTGTCATCCTCTTCTCCTCCTGCCTTCAAACTTTCCAGCATCAGGGTCTTTTCTAATAGTCTGCTCTTCCCATCAGGTAGCCAAAATATTGAAGCTTCAGTGTTAGCATCAATTCTTCCAATGAATACTCAGGATTGATTTCCTTTAGGATGGACTGGTTTTATCTCCCTGCAGTCCAAAGGACTCTCAAGAGTCTTCCCCAACAGCACAGTTCAAAAGCATCAATTCTTTAGTGCTCAGCCTTCTTTATGGTCCAACACTCACATCCATATATTACTAGTGGAGAAACCATAGCTTTGACTAGATAGACTTTTGTTGCCAAAGTAATGTCTTTGATTTTTAATATGTTGTCTAGGTTTGTCATAGCTTTTCTTCCAAGGAGCAAGCATCTTTCAATTTCATGGCTTCAGTCACCATCTGCAGTGATTTTGGAGCCCAAATAAAGTCTGTTGCTATTTCCACTGTTTCCCCATCTATTTGCTATGCAGTGATGGGACTGGATGCCATGATCTTCCTTTTTTGAATGTTGAGTTTTATGCCAGATTTTTCACTCTACTCTTTCACTTTCATCAAGCGGCTCTTTAGTTCCTCTTCACTTTCTGCCATATGGGTGGTGTCATCTGCATATCTGAGGTTACTGATATTTCTTCTGGCAATCTTGATTTCAACTTGTGCTTCATCTAGCCCAGGATTTCTCATGATGTACTCTGCATGTAAGTTAAATAAGACCCCTCGTTCAAGGTAAGGAACAGCAGCTGTGCTTTGCTGGAGCAGCCGTGAAAAGATACCCATGCTCAAGGTAAGAGAAACCCAAGTAAGATGGTAGGTGTTGCAAGAGGGCATCAGAGGGCAGACACACTGAAACCATACTCACAGAAAACTAGTCAATCTAATCACACTAGGACCGCAGCCTTGTCTAACTCAATGAAACCAAGCCATGCCTGCGGGGGAACCCAAGACAGGCGGGTCATGGTGGAGAGGTCTGACAGAACGTGGTCCTCTGGAGAAGGAAACGGCAAGCCACTTCAGTGTTCTTGCCTTGAGAACCCCATGAACAGTATGAAAAGGCAAAATAATAGGATACCAAAGAGGAACTCCCCAGGTTATTAGGTGCCCAATATTCTACTGGAGATCAGTGGAGAAATAACTCTGGAAAGAATGAAGGGATGGAGCCAAAGCAAAACAATACCCAGTTGTGCATGTGACTGGTGATAGAAGCAAGATCCGATGCTGTAAAGAGCAATATTGCATAGGAACCTGAAATGTCAGGTGCATGAATCAAGGCAAACTGGAAGTGGTCAAACAAGAGATGGCAAGGGTGAACGTCGACATTCTAGGAATCAGCAAATTAAAATGGACTGCAATGGGTGAATTTAATTCAGATGACCATTATATCTACTACTGTGGGCAGGAATCCCTCCAGAAGAAATGGAGTAGCCATCATGGTCAACAAAAGAGTCTGAAATGCAGTACTTGGATGCAATCTCAAAAACAACAGAATGATCTCTGTTCGTTTCCAAGCCAAACCATTCAATATCACAGTTATCCAAGACTATGCCCCAAGCAGTAATGCTGAAGAAGCTGAAGTTGAATGGTTCTTATGAAGACCTATAAGACTTGTTAGAACTAACACCCCAAAAAGATGTCCTTCTCATTATAGGGGACTGGAATGCTAAAGTAGGAAGTCAAGAAACACCTGGAGTAACAGGTAAATTTGGCCTTGGAATGCGGAATGAAGCAGGGCAAAGACTAATAGAGTTTTGCCAAGAAAATACACTGGCCATAGCAAACACCCTCTTCCAACAACACAAGAGAAGACTCTACACATGGACATCACCAGATGGTCAACACCAAAATCAGATTGATTATATTCTATGCAGCCAAAGATGGAGAAGCTCTATACAATCAACAAAAACAAGACCAGGAGCTGACTGTGGCTCAGATCATGAACTCCTTATTGCCAAATTCAGATTTAAATTGAAGAAAGTAGGGAAAATCGCTAGACCATTCAGGTATGACCTAAATCAAATCCTTTATGATTATACAGTGGAAGTGAGAAATAGATTTAAGGGCCTAGATCTGATAGATAGAGTGCCTGATGAACTGTGGAATGAGGTTCGTGACATTGTACGGGAGACAGGGATCAAGACCATCTCCATGGAAAAGAAATACAAAAAAGCAAAATGGCTGTCTGGGGAGGCCTTACAAATAGCTGTGAAAAGAAGAGAGGTGAAAAGCAAAGGAGAAAAGAAAAGATAAGAAGAGATAAGAAAGCCTTCTTCAGTGATCAATGCAAAGAAATAGAGGAAAAGAACAGAATGGGAAAGACTAGAGATCTCTTCAAGAAAATTAGCGATACCAAGGGAACATTTCATGCAAAAATTGGCTCGATAAAGGACAGAAATGGTATGGACCTAACAGAAACAGAAGATATTAAGAAGAGGTGGCAAGAATACACAGAAGAACTGTACAAAAAGATCTTCATGACCCAGATAATCATGATGATGTGATCACTCATCTAGAGCCAGACATCTTGGAATGTGAAGTCAAGTGGGCCTTAGAAAGCATCACTATGAACAAAGCTAGTGGAGGTGATGGAATTCCAGTGGAGCTGTTTCAAATCCTGAAAGATGACGCTGTGAAAGTGCTGCACTCAATATACCAGCAAATTTGGAAAACTCAGCAGTGGCCACAGGACTGGTAAAGGTCAATGTTCATTCCAGTTCCAAAGAAAGGCAATGCCAAAGAATGCTCAAACTACCGCATAATTGCACTCATCTCACATGCTAGTAAAGTAATGCTCAAAATTCTCCAAGCCAGGCTTTAGCAATACGTGAACCATGAACTCCCTGATGTTCAAGCTGGTTTTAGAAAACGCAGAGGAACCAGAGATCAAGTTGCGAACATCTGCTGGATCATAGAAAAAGCAAGAGAGTTCCAGAAAAACATTTATTTCTGCTTTACTGACTATGCCAAAGACTTTGACTGTGTGGATCACAATAAACTGTGGAAAATTCTGAAAGAGATGGGAATATCCATACCACCTGACCTGCCTCTTGAGAAATCTGTATGCAGGTCAGGAAGCAACAGTTAGAACTGGACATGGAACAACAGACTGGTTCCAAATAGGAAAAGGAGTACGTCAAGGCTGTATATTGTCACCCTGCTTATTTAACTTCTATGCAGAGTATATCATGAGAAACGCTGGACTGGAATCAAGATTGCTGGGAGAAATATCAATCACCTCAGATATGCAGATGACACCACCCTTATGGCAGAAAGTGAAGAGGAACTAAAAAGCCTCTTGATGAAAGTGAAAGAGGAGAGTGAAAAAGTTGGCTTAAAGCTCAACATTCAGAAAATGAGGATCATGGCATCTGGTCCCATCACTTCATGGGAAATCGATGGGGAAACAGTGGAAACAGTGTCAGATTTTATTTTGGGGGCTCCAAAATCACTGCAGATGGTGACTACAGCCATGAAATTAGAAGACGCTTACTCCTTGAAAGAAAAGTTATGACCAACCTAGATAGCATATTCAAAGGCAGAGACATTACTTGGCCGACTAAGGTCCGTCTAGTCAAGGCTATGGTTTTTCCTGTGGTCATGTATAGATGTGAGAGTTGGACTGTGAAGAGAAGAAGGCTGAGTGCCGAAGTATTGATGCTTTTGAACTGTGGTGTTGGAGAAGACTCTTGAGAGTCCCTTGGACTGCAAGGAGATCCAACTAGTCCATTCTGAAGGAGATCAACCCTGGGATTTCTTTGGAAGAAATGATGCTAAAGCTGAAAGTCCAGTACTTTGGCCACCTCATTCGAAGAGTTGACTCACTGGAAAAGACTCTGATGCTGGGAAGGATTGGGGGCAGGAGGAGAAGGGGATGACAGAGGATGAGATGGCTGGATGGCATCACGGACTCAATGGACGTGAGTCTGAGTGAACTCCGAGTGATGGTAATGAACAGGGAGGCCTGGCGTGCTGCGATTCATGGGGTCACAGATTCGGACATGACTGAACTACTGAAATGAAATGAACTGAACTGAACTGAACAATATACAGTCTTGACATACTCCTTTCCCTATTTTGAACTAGTCCATTGTTCCATGTCCAGTTCTAATTATGCTTGCTGACCTGCAAACAGGTCTCCCAGGAGGCCAGTAAGATGGTCTGTTATTCCCATCTCCTTTAGAATTTTCCATTTTGTTGTGATCCACATAGTCAAAGGCTTTAGCATAGCTATTCTTCTGGAATTCTCTTGCTTTTTCTATGATCCCACGGATGTTGGCAATTTGATCTCTAGTTCCTCTGTCTTTTCTAAATACAACTTGAATGTCTGGAATTTGTCGGTTCACATACTGCTGAAGCCTGGCTTGGAAAGGATACAATCAAGGATAGAATCATAAATGTTCACTACTTTTTCTCAGTACTTTGAAGCTAGTTGTCAGTCTAATAGATATTTAATCTTTTTCTCAAGCTACATTTAAAATGTGTGTTTTTTTTAGTAATGAAGTTGCAAAATTATCAAAGATGATGTGCTTACAAGTGGACATGTTTTTAATTATTCTGCTTGGGATCCACTGGGATTCCTGAAGTTGAGTACTTATGTCTTTAAATAATTCAGGAGAATTCATAGCCATTATTTCTCAAATTTTGACTTTTTATTATCTCTATAATCTCTTTCTAGATTCCTTAATGAATGTATATTGAACCTATTCCCTCTACTCACCTTATATTTTAATCTATTTTTCTTAGTTTTTCCTTCATCTACATTCTATTCTATATAATTTTCATATCCTTCTGTAGTTGATTTGTTTCAGCTTTGTATAATCTGATGTTTAACCATTCCACTTTAGTGTCATACATTTATTTTTAGAAGTCCTAGTTAGTTCTTTTCTCCCAATCTTTCTGGTCCCAAAAGAATAATATCTAGTTCCTGATCTTGTTTTTTGATTTGCTCTTTTATTTTTATCTATAATAGATTAAAAACACTTATTTTACTTTCTGTGCCAAATAATTAAATTTTATGGGTCTAGTTATAGTTCATTTCATTATTTTCAATCATAATATCTTGTTTCCTTTTGTGTAGGATTTAGTATTAATATTATTAGCTCCTACTTTTGGAACTCTACTTACAGAAATCTCTAAGAATTTCATGGATTCTTAGTTCTTTCAGAGATTATCTGCATTTATTTCTGCCAGATGGCTGGGAACAATATGATGTTCATCTATTTTAAAGTAAAATTCTCAGGTTATGGCTTTTCAGGCCCCAAATGGATGAATTCATTCCCCATTCCCACATGAGGGCTGACACAAAGGCCATAGATTCTCAAAGAAAACTTTTTCTTCACCTCCAGTCAAAATTAATGCTAAAACAGGAAATGCTGTATTTCTCTTTTCTGTCTTTGTTGGGGAGAGGTTTTAAAAAACTAGGTTTTTCCATGCATCTCTTGTGGTTTCAGACTTTACCTATGGAGGAAGATACCCAAACTGACTCTATGCCCTTTACTGGACCAATTTTTTGCTTACTTGTTTCTTGCTAAAAGATTGTTAAAACCAAAAATAAAACCCTATAACATGCATTGGTATATACCTCGGGGCAGCCTGCAGACTTGCTGCTTTCTCACCTCTACCAAGTGATGATCTCATTCCTTTCCTGACTTTTCTGCCAGGCTCACTCATTTATTTAAACAGTTATCTTAAAATTTAATTTTATGTGGCATTTTTTAGTTACTTTGTAACAGGAGAGTGTCTGGGTCTCTAGAACTGTCACATTTCCAGCATGGAAGCCATTAGCACTAGTTTTCTTGCTCTTCATGGAATCCAAGCACCTGGTACAGTGTGTGGCAGGAAAGCAGACAGTACATAAACATGTGCCCCATAAATAAGTTAATTACAATGGATGATATTGTGTATGCAAGTTTTTTTGCCTCTGCATCATTGCTTCAGGATAAATTGGATTGCTCAGTTCAAGATATAAACAGTGTGCTGCTGCTGCTGCTGCTGCTAAGTCACTTCAGTCATGTCCGACTCTGTGCAGCCCCACAGACGGCAGCCCATCAGGCTCCGCCATCCCTGGGATTCTCCAGGCGAGAACACTGGAGTGGGTTGCCATTTCCTTCTCAATGCATGAAAGTGAAAAGTGAAAGTGAAGCCTCTCAGTCGTACCTGACTCTCAGCGACCCCATGGACTGCAGCCCACCAGGCTCCTTCCTCCATGGGATTTTCCAGGCAAGAGTACTGGAGTGGGTTGCCATTGCCTTCTCCCACACTGCTATATTATTAATACTTTTCAGAAAGATGCACAGTACACACAATAGGTTAGTACACATATATTCAGTATGCTGAAAGTTTTTTTCCAAATACTAATTTGTTTCTTTTCACCTCTGAGGCATAGGAACATCATCATTCAGTCTTGTCTATATAATATGTGCTCCCTAATGACCTCTAAAGCACTGAACAGAATGCTGTGGAAACCAAAATGTTTGCTTTACTGCCAATCCTGAATATTACAGGAGATAGAACATTCATTTGGCTTTTACTTGTGATGCAAGACTTTCAAAGACAGGTTAATTAGTATGAATAAAGCATATTTTCTCCTCATGAGACATGACTTCATTGCTTAGCTAAGGTCACATCCTCTTCTCAATTTCTCTTCTACCCAAATCTACACTTAAAGAATTTAGATAGAGAAAACACAGTCTTCTTAATGTTCCTTGTAACAATTTTACCATGAAAGGTTAAGTATTTCCATGGGACTAGAATTTACACACACAAGATCACTATTCTTATCTGCACTAATGGGCTGATATTTTCCTAAAGAAGGAATGCTCTCCAGTGCATTAATTAGCTTTGGTACTGGCTGATATAGACAAGAATGTCTCCAGGGCCTGATGTGTTCTTCATTACACAACTAGAGTCTAGAAAATCAATTTTAGGAAAACCACACTCTGAGAATATCTTCCCTAGGGTTTTAGAAAGATTTAACTGAAGCTCTGAGAAAAAAAATAATTCTGGTGTGTGTGTGTACAGTGATACAAGAAGAGGTGGTCAGTGCATGTTTGCTGAATGGAATGAAATATTTTAACTTACAATGAAAGTGTCAGTTGCTTAGTCATGTCTGACTCTTTGAGAGTCTGTGAACTGCAGACTACCAAGCTCCTCTGTCCATGGGATTCTCCAGGCCAGAACACTGGAGTGGATTGCCATTTTTGATTCCAGGGGATCTTCCCAATCCAGGGGTGGAACCTGATCTCCTCCACTGCAGGAAGATTTTATACCATCTGAGCCACCAGGGATGTCCCATACAGAAAAGGGGTTTTTCTTTCTGCTTGGTATAGAGGAATATGATGGTTCTTAGGCCATGCCCTCTCCCTCAACGTTCCAGGTTTCTGGGGAGAAGGAACTACTACAGCAAAGATCATTCTCCTTTTCTAATTGCTGTGATGATCCAGCAGACCAGACAACTCAGAATGCCCTATTTTTTAGCAACTGTACTCTTGTTCAATTCTCATCCAAGAGTCTGAATCTAGCTCATTATTCAGTTTATCACTCTTCTTCATGTTTGGGCTATTAATCATGGACAGAATCTGAATCCCTTAATAGAGTTATTTGATAAATTGTTTGTCAAAAGCTTTCATATCAGTCACCAATTGCTGAAACAATCTCAGAATCCCAGTGGCTTACCAAAGTAAAACTATCATAATCCTCAGATTGGGCATCTCTCCTTGGTGGCTCTGGTCTGAAAAATAAACAGGAAACGAAGTCCCTAGCCTCATGTGGCTCTACACTCCCTGTAGGATTTTCTCAAAGTGCTTGGTTGGATTTTCTGTATTCAGCCAATAAGCAAGGGAGAAAGGAAGTGAAGAGGATCCTGAAGGTGACTGTATGGCCAGGCCTAGAAATGGCCTACGTTAATTACATCTGCTCATATTCTATTGGCCAGAAGGAGTCACATGACCTCAATCAAATTGCAAAATGGCTAACACATGTATATAGGGGGAAGAAATACTAGTGACCATCTAGTTCATCTATGACATAGTTCATTTTTATGACCAATACACTCCTCAAAATAGATATGGGCCTAATATTGAAAACCCACGATCACAGAGAAGGTAAAGAGTTGTTATTTATTACAGTATTATAATTTGACATTATATTTTAATATTCAAAACATTGCAATTAACTGAAATTGTTAGCATTCCACTATACCAGGGATAACCAAATTCAATAATATGTTAAAGAAGAAAATATTTCATTCAAAACCTACAAGATAATTAGGAATAAATCTAATAAAAAATAGAAACTTTATGGAGAAATTTACTGAACCTTATAGAAGGACATAAAAAAAAAACTTTAATAAAATGAGAGACAATGTGTTATAAAAATGAAGACACTACATGCTAAACATGTCCTTTAATCTCCAATTAATCTTTGAATTGGAGAAGGCAATGGCAACCCACTCTAGTACTCCTGCCTGGAAAATCCTTTGGGAGGAGCCTGGTAGGCTGCAGTCCATGGGGTCACTTAGAGTCAGACACAACTGAGCGATTTCACTTTCACTTTTCACTTTCATGCATTGGAGAAGGAAATGGCAGCCCACTCCAGTGTTCTTGCCTGGAGAATCCCAGGGATGGGGGAGCCTGGCGGGCTGCCGTCTATAGGGTCGCACAGAGTCGTACATGACTGAAGCTACTTAGCAGCAGCAGCAGCAATCTTTGAAATCAGTACAATACAAAGTATGACATGTAAATTTTAAATTTCATATAAATAGAGGAATGGATTAGCTAAAACAATTTCATAAAAGAATGACAAGGAGAAAGATTTCTCTACCAGATATCAAGTGTTGTTATAATGTGATAATTATGAAAAGTGTGTGAGACTTATGGAAATTAGATGATAAATGAATAGAAAGAATTTAGGAACAGGCTTATACATTTATGAGATCTATAATAGTACATAACAGAGATGCTATCATAAATCAAAGAAGGTAATTAGGAATGGAGAGGTTACTTAATGGTTTTCTAGTAGGGAAAAATAAAATAAGAATCTCGCTTAGAGTAAATAAAAAAATAATGTACAGATACATTATAACATAAAAGTAATTCTTTAAAACTTTTATAGAAGACAATATAGACTGGTCAAATAATTTCTGGTAGTTACTTAATTCTTGGAAAACACTAAGCACTTACCAAAGAAGGAAACAGATGAAAATGACCACATCAAAATTAAAACTGTCAGTTTGAAAAAGTTCACCTTTAACTGGATTAAGTGCCAAGCAACAGAACAACAGAAAATTTTGCAGTAACTATAAGAATACCTAGAAGAGCTAAGGAAATTTTAGAAATTATTAAGAATATAATCAAGTAGCTCAAAATAAATATGGGCAAGGAATATGAACAAGCAATTCACAGAAACTGAGTATCTAATAAGCTTATGAAAAGGTGCTAAGCTTCACTAATAACCAGGGAAATGAAATTAAAAGAATAATAATAATAAACATGTCACTCATCAGAATGTCGATATTAAGTTTAACAAAAGCAAATGATGTGGGTGTAAGTAATTGTCTTTTGATATCCTGCTAATCCAAAGTCAAACTGGTAGAATTGCACAAAAGATCAACTTGGTAATATTTATGAAATTGATATAGGTAAATAAGAGTTGTGATAAACTGAGACAGGCTGGGGCTAGGACTTAGAACCTTCTACTTGCCCCTGGACAGACATCTCCTTAAGCAGCAGACTACAGAGAAACTATAAAGGACTGAAAATAACTACATGCACATGCAGCTGGGGCAGTTACGGACAGAAAGATAACAGAAAGCTCACAGATCACTTGTCATTTCTGAGAGCAAAGCGGGTATGGTGCTCGATCTCTGCACACAGCTCAGCCAAGAGGCTGGCCTGGTTCAAAGACCCACCCCTATCATGACTCCACTTAAGGAGCCAGCCGCCCCTCTCTGAAGAGCGAACAAGTGCACCTGTTACTTGTTTTTGCTCCTTGTGCTGCAACACACGGGGAAGGCAGTGGCACCCCACTCCAGCACTCTTGCCTGGAAAATCCCATGGACGGAGGAGCCTGGTGGGCTGCAGTCCACGGGGTTGCTAGGAGTTGGACACAACTGAGCGACTTCTACTTTCACTTTCATGCATTGGAGAGGGAAACGGCAACCCACTCCAGGGTTCTTGCCTGGAGAACCCCAGGGACAGGGGAGCCTGGTGGGCTGCCGCCTCTGGGGTTGCACAGAGTCAGACACAACTGCGGTGACTTAGCAGCAGCAGCAGCAGCAGCACAGGTTGCACTAAAGCTCTGCCTGAATTTCTCATCTGGCCTCTTATCAGTTCCTATAGATTAAAGAGTTCTAGGATCCAGATCAGTATCAAGCTATTTTGGATATTTTAATTAATAATTACTGACACGAAAAAGTACTCATAACAAGCTTCCTAACCTAAAAGGATCTTGTGTACTTTTGCTGCTAGTCATAAGGAACACACTCAACAACTGCAGAATACACATTCTTTTCAAACACACATGAACACTCACCATGACAGACCATGTTCTGGGCCATAAACTAGATCTCAATAATATCAAAAGAGTGAAACCTTAGATAATACATTCTCTGACCAATACAAGATTAAATTAGAAACTAATAACTAGTAATAATCTTATAAACTCTTCTAATATTTAAAAATCAAGGACATATTTGTAAGTAATACATAGGACAAAGAAGAAAAATGAGAGAAATTAGAAAATATTTCAAACAGTGACAAAAAACATGGGATGAACAATACTGCACAATGCTTAGAGGGAATTTATAGCTTGAAATATATTTGAAGAGAAAAAAGGCTTAAAAATAAATTATCTAAGTTTCTACCCCAAGAAGCTGTAAAAACTAGAGCAAGCTTACAATAAGCAGAAGGGGAAAACAAACAATCAGAGCAGAAATCAATAAAATATAAAATAGACAAATAATAAAGGAAATTAACAAAGTCAATTTTTCCTTCTTAAAATTACTTAAAAATTCAGAGCTATCTAGCGAGAACACTTTTGAAAAATAGAGAACACAAATTGCCAATGTCAGAAATGAAAATGGGGACAGCACTAGAGATCGTACAGATACCAAAATATAGTAATATAAAATTAGGGAAACTATGACCTGCCTTTTGAGAAACCTGTATGCAGTTCAGGAAGCAACAGTTAGAACTGGACATGGAACAACAGATTGGTTCCAAATAGGAAAAGGAGTACGTCAAGGCTGTATACTGTCACCCTGCTTGTTTAATTTATATGCAGAGTACATCATGAGAAATGCTGGACTGGAAGAAACACAAGCTAGAATCAAGATTGCCAGGAGAAATATCAATAACCTCAGATTTGCAGATGACACCACCCTTATGGCAGAAAGTGAAGAGGAACTAAAAAGCCTCTTGATGAAAGTGAAAGAGGAGAGTGAAAAAATTGGCTTAAAACTCAACATTCAGAAAATGAAGATCATGGCATCCGGTCCCATCACTTCATGGGAAATATTTGGGGAAACAGTGGAAACAGTGTCAGACTTTATTTTGGGGGTTCCAAAATCACTGCAGATGGTGATTGCAGCCATGAAATTAAAAGACGCTTACACCTTGGAAAGAAAGTTATAACCAACCTAGATAGCATATTCAAAAGCGAGACATTAGTTTGCTGACTAAGGTCCGTCTAGTCAAGGCTATGGTTTTTCCAGTGGTCATGTATGGATGTGAGAATTGGACTGTGAAGAAAGCTGAGCACCAAAGAACTGATGCTTTTGAACTGTGGTGTTGGAGAAGACTCTTGGGAGTCTCTTGGACTGCAAGGACATCCAACCAGTCCATCCTAAAGGAGATCAGTCCTGTGTTTTCACTGAAGGACTGATGCTAAAGCTGAAACTCCAGTACTTTGGCCACCTCATGTGAAGAATTGACTCATTGGAAAAGACATTGATGCTGGGAGGGATTGGGGGCAGGAGGAGAAGGAGACGACCGAGGATGAGATGGCTGGATGGCATCACCGACTCGATGGATGTGAGTCTGAGTGAACTCCAGGAGTTGGTGATGGACAGGGAGGCCTGGCATGCTGCGATTCATGGGTTCGCAAAGAGTTGGACATGACTGAACGACTGAACTGGACTGATATGCTAATAAATTTAACTTAAATGGAAAAATTCTTTTAAACAACTTACCAAACCTGACACAAGAAACAATATCTGAATAGCACTATATCTATTAAAGCATTTGAATCAGTAATCAAAGAAATTTCCACAATAAACAGGTCTTTCAGACACTTGGAAGTCCTGGATACAACAAAAATAATGGTTGAATATGTAAGCCAGCTTGAAATCTCTCAAGAGATTGAAGATTCTCCTCTTCAATATGAAGAGGAATTTCAGAGTATTGACAGGCAAGGAAGTCAAGGGGTTATGGGAGCCAGATGGAGGTCTTAACTTCCATGCAAAAACCTCCATTGTTGATTAGGTACTGAACTTGGAAGGAGAGTATGAGAGACAGATCTCAAGTTCTTGGTAAACTGATGATGAATTCCCTCCCTAAGACCTGGAGCCTTGAAGAGCTATCCTACTCCTATTCCAGAAACAAGAATTAGAAATAGCTCATTCAGCAGCCAAGTAAGAAATAAGAAACACAGTAGGGACCCTAGGGCCCACAATCCTAAATATTTTTCTCATGTTTCTACCCTTTCTCTTGCCCCGGTTCCTTACTTATTACTGTTTTTAACAAAGATATATATAAATAGTAAAGTATTAAAGAACCCCTCAGAATACCAGACAACCTCTCCACCCCCAACCCTTCCCATCACCCTTCTCCCAGGGAAAGAAATCCTACTAGAAGTGTTTTGGAGCTTTGAGGGAAGCTCCCTGGTGGCTCAGATGGTAAAGTGTCTGCCTGCAATGCGGGAGACCTGGGTTTGATTCCTGGGTCAGGAAGATCTGGAGAAGGAAATGGTAATCCACTCCAGCACTCTTGCCTGGAAAATCCCATGGATGGAGGAGCCTAATAAGCTATAGTCCATGGGGTCACAGAGAGTCAGACATGACTGAGAGACTTCACTTTCACTTCTGTGAACTCACTAAGGAATGATTAAACCTTGTTTTATATTCACATCACAATGTTCACCACAGGAATGAGTGGTAAGCATTGTATTTCTACAAGGTCTAATCAATCTTTCTTCTTCATAAAAATCCAAAACTAACTCTCTCAATCTCTGGCTCTCGCTCGCTCGCTCGCTCTCTCACTCGCTCTCTCTCTCTCTCTCTCACAAACACCTGGAAAAGTAAACAGGTAATTTTTGTTTCTTGCAAGGCCACTGAAAGGGAAATGTTACAAAGAGGAGCCTTGATTCAGAGAAGGAAGAGACACCGAGAAAGGAATGGAAGTTTGAGTATTTCTGAGAATGGCAGCAGAAATGCAGGGCCAACCAGCAGTTTCCCAGATTGGGCTTAAATGTGGGGTGCCTTTGGATGATGAACTTTTTTTTTTAAAATTTATTTATTTATTTATTTAAATTACAATACTGTATTTGTTTTGCCATACATTGACACGAATCAGCCATAGGTGAACACAATCTCCCAATGCCGAAGCCCCCTCCCACCTCCCACCCCACATCCTCTACTTGAATCATCCTGTGCATCAGCCCCATGCATCCTGCATCCTACATTGAACATAGATTGGCGCTTCGTTTCTTACACGAAAATATACATGTTTCATTCCCATTCTCCCAAACCATCCCACCCTTTTCCTCTCCCTCAGAGTCCAAAAGTCCACTCTATAACTCTGTGTCTCTTTGTTGTCTCACATATAGGGTCATCACCACTGTCTTCTAAATTCCATCTATACTGTCAGTATACTGTATTGGTGTTTTTCTTTCTGGCTTACTTCACTCTGTATAATCGGTTCCAATTTCATCCATCTCATTAGAACTGAGTCAAATTTATTCTTTTTAAGGGCTGAGTAGTATTCCATAGTGTATATGTACCACAGCTTTCTTATCCATTCATCTGCTGATGGACATCTAGGTTGCTTCCATGTCCTGGCTATTATAAACAGTGCTGCAATGAACATTGGGGTACATGTGTCTCTTTCAATTCTGGTTTCCTCGGTGTGTATGCCCAGCAGTGGGATTGCTGGGTCATAAGGCAGTTCTATTTGCAATGTTTTAAGGAATCTCCACACTGTTTTCCATAATGGCTGTACTAGTTTGCATTCCCACCAGCAGTGTAAGAGGGTTCCCTTTTCTCCACATCCTCTCCAGCATTTATTGCTTGTAGACTTTTGGATCGCAGCCATTCTGACTGGTGTGAAATGGTACCTCATTGTGGTCTTGATTTGCATTTCTCTGATAATGAGTGATGTTGAAGATCTTTTCATGTGTTTGTTAGCCATCCGTATGTCTTCTTTGGAGAAATGCCTATTTAGTTCTTTGGCTCATTTTTTTATTGGATCATTTATTTTTCTGGAGTTGAGCTGTATAAGTTGCTTATATATCTTTGAGATTAGTTGTTTGTCAGTTGTTTCATTTGCTATTATTTTCTCCCATTCAGAAGGCTGTCTTTTCACCTTGCTTGTAGTTTCCTTTGTTGTGCAGAAGCTTTTAATTTTAATTAGATCCCATTTGTTTATCTTTGCTTTTATTTCCAGTATACTGGGAGTTGGATCATAGAGGATCCTGCTGTGATTTATGTCGGAGAGTGTTCTGCCTATGTTCTCCTCTAGGAGTTTTATAGTTTCTGGTCTTACATTTAGATCTTTAATCCATTTTGAGTTTATTTTTGTGTATGGTGTTAGAAAGGGGTCTAGTTTAAGTTGTGAAAGCAACACCAAGAGACAGATTCTCTGTGTTAAGGGCCTCACAAAAGGCACATGAGCATAATGGAGTCACCTGACCATACTGCGTCGACATCCACTGTAAACTAAGGCCCAGGCAGATCATATCTTTTCTGAGCACTGTGTAAGCCCCTCAGAACTGCCATACCAAGAAACTAAACTTCCCAAAACACAAACACAACTTCCCTAAACACAGGGGATACCCAAAACACAGCAGACATAGAAACTTTTGAATGTTCTAGTGGATGGGAACTCAAGGTAGGTCTTATTAAGGAAAATAATGATATTGGTTCTTTAATTAACTACAGTCAGGAATGATGCAGCTAACCCCTGTGGAGAGACAGAATTCACCAATATTCTCCCTTGTCTTCCCCCACTCCTAAAAGGAACTTAGAAACATTCAAAAGAATGACCTCGAGCATCCACATCTCGACTGACTGCCATCTCCTGAGAAGGTGACATTCAGGTAAGCAAGACAACTTTCCTGGCTATGATTCTGTGGGTTCCTGCTGAGTTTTGTTTGTTCTTACCCTACCTACCAAGGGAAATAATTCCAAAACTTCTCTGAAGAAGGAAAAAAAAAACAAACAAACTGAATCTCAATGTGAACCGAGTTCTAGACTTGAGTTCCTCTCCTGAGAATTAAGTGTAGACGGGGAAACAGAAATGGGTCCACCTTGAGAAAGGAGCTTCTAACACAACCTGGGAGGAGGGCTTCTTCAGGCCCCTGAGAACTCTGACACCTGAGGGCCTTGAAGGTGGAAACCAGAAAAGGTGGGGAAATGAAGCAATTATCCAGATGATTCAAGTAAACAACCTCAAATCAAACCAAACTAAGGGGTAAAAAATCCCCCACGCACCGCACCGCTTCCATGAACAATTGGGATTTGTCAAGTGAATGTGAGTTTTACAGTCAAGATTTTGGGGATAATTGCCGTAATTCTTCACTCTGCATGCATATGCACTATGCAAGAAGCCTCAGCTATGCAACACCTTCCCACACGGGTTCCCTAAAGGAGGTGCAATCATTTACATTGGCTGCCTCCACATCAACAAATATCAAGTACAGGAAATTGGGACTTTATGCCTCCTAAGAGCGGCCTTTGGGGCATGTGGGTGTAAACAGATTGATCTTCTAAAAGCTCGGTTTTGATCACCTCATTCCTTTGCTCAGAAACCTTCCACCTCCCCATTATCTAATAAATCTTGTTTCTGCTCCTTCTGCTATCCAGGTCTCGCCTTTTGTACCTGTTTTCTAACAGCTGTCCAAAATGCTCTCTGGTTCCAAAAAAACCCAGCCATCTCCAGTCAGTACACTGTTTATGCTTTGCTTGTGCTCTTCTGGCTCCAAAATCCCCTTTTCCCACCCTTGCTATTACTGTGTTCATGCCTATTGAAAAGCGTTTTCCTTTTTTTTTTTTTTTTTAATTTTTCACTGCGCTGTGCAGCATGTGGACCTTAGTTTCCTGACCAGGGATCGAACTGATGCACCCTGCATTGAAAGTGTGGAGTCTTAACCA
The DNA here is from genome assembly GCA_917880005.1 of Nanger dama. Classification (NCBI taxonomy): domain Eukaryota; kingdom Metazoa; phylum Chordata; class Mammalia; order Artiodactyla; family Bovidae; genus Nanger; species Nanger dama. The sequence continues at coordinate 16,198,281 of CAKJTW010000026.1, forward strand.
CTGGACTGCCAGGGAAGTCCCAAGCTTACCTTCTTTGGATCCCCTAAAATGTTTTGCTTTCATTCTCTTGATATTTGCCAATTTTACTTGCTTTAGTTGATAACCACTATTTGAGCGAGCATTTTAGCTCCTCCACTAAATTTTTCAGCCCCTTTGAGGCTCTCCTCTAACAAATGTAAATAAAATGACTTAAAAGGTCCAGGGCACTAGCTTTTCTGGGTTATGTCCCTTCCAGGGAGATATCGGTTCATAAAATTCCAGCTTTTCTAGGATGGAGCCTGATAATCATGTGAGTGATTCATGATTTCTTCTGGCCCTAACTGATTATTTGTTTTGGTTGACACCTAAACCATGTATTTGATCTTGTGTATCTTAGAATTTTAACTAAGAGACATAAGAATTAGAGGCTGATGGTGACTAAGTCTTATTAATGGTAGTTCCCTAAAGAGACAGTTTGTAAACTTCTGCACCCAAGTTGCCAAATATATCTTGTTTTGTCCACTCTAATGACATATTGTTTGACTCTTCTTTGAATGCTATGAAGACACTCATATCCTTCCAAAAATTTTCCTTGTTGCTTAAGCTAGCTCAAATTGACTTTCTTTACTTTTGTCAACAGTAACAACAAGAAATTCACTAGTATATTTAGCTCTTATTGTAGCAGTTCAAAATCTATTGAATAAAGAATGATAGGATTGAGTAGAGGTTGTTGGTAGTGATGAAAACATAAGAAAATGTATCAAGAGATTTGAGAATATTCAAATTTGGGAATCAGGGGGAGATAAAGTCATTTTGGCCTTTGGATATGTTATTGGGGTCTCCCAGTAATCCAAAGGGGAATCATGGTATATTTGAATTTCTTATAAATAGTGTGTGGTCTTCTAAAATCTGAGTTGTCATATATTTCTGGATATCAATTGCTACTTCAGTTTAATATTTGAGGACCTAAAACGTGGAAGGAAATAGAGAGGTACCAGATGGAAAAAGGGAGAGACCTTGCTTTTAAGCAGTTTGCAATCTCTTCTGACACTGCAAGATACATAATTATGATAAAATCACTTCTCCAGTCTTAGGTCTAGAAGCAGGTTCTGAGACAGAGATTTGGGCATGTAATGTAATGATGGAATGTTCTGAGGAGAACCTAAGCCAGGAGGAAAAGAAGATAAGTGTTAGGTCGGTAGAACAGGGAAAAGGAGTCCAAAATGGCAGTGGCTACAAGACAAGGAAGGGAAAAGCCCACGAAAATGAAACAAAAGAAGGTCCGAGGAGTGAGGACCTCAGGGAAAACAAACAACACTCCTGGCTGGCCCAGTTTACACAGGACAAGCCCAGGGAGAGAGAAACATATAAATAGAAGAGTCAAAGCTAGCTCTCTCTCTCTCTCCCATGCGCTGGGGCGCTCTTCTCCTCGTGTCTTTAGATCGATGTGCCCTCACGCCTTGAAGATGGATTTTCCTGCTATCTTCTAAATAAAATAGAGCTGTAACACTGAGCTGTAACACTGACTTCTCTAAGAGCTATAACACGGTCCATTCGAGACCTGAGAGCTATAACACAGTCTATCCAAGACCTGAGAGCTGTGACATGCTGAGGGGGCTTTAATGTCCGTCACCCCAAATCTTTGTTGTGACGAGACAAAGAATCGAGGAACATACACTCATGTGACAATAGGAAACAAAGAGCCCGGCACTCTTCTTTGAATACTATGAAGACACTCTCATATCCTTCCCCAAGTTTCCCTTGTTGCTTAAGCTAGCTCAGATTGACTTCCTTTACTTTTGTCAACAGCAACAACAGCAAATTCATGTGGTTTTGTTAGGGGAAGCACACTGATTGAAACCGTCCACCCTGGCTAGGCACCATAGTAACCATGTGCATGAGTATTTTATGACAGGAGATCCTGATAAGGAATACGGAACTAATAAGCCACCACTAACCGGAAGAGTTCGGGAAAGGTCTAAAGGAGACACCGCGTGTCCGTCCACTTCCCAGACTCCCTCTCGCTAGCACCCATCTTGGCTGAGTGATGCGTGCACCACGAGGAAAGACTCTGAATTAGAATGATTGGCCAAAGATCACCTGGAAACTAATCCCATCACCATAAAACCCGAAACTGCGAGCCATGTGGCAGAGCAGTTCTCCTGGGTTCCCTTACCCTACTGCTCTCCACCCGGGTGCCCTTTCCCAATAAAATCTCTTGCTTTGTCAGCACATGTGACTCACTGGACAATTCATTTCCACGTGTTAACAAGAACCCAGTTTCAGGTGCTGGAAGGGTCCCACTTCCTGCAACAGTTTCAGCTACAAACTGGTCCTGGTCCAATCTACTGGGGGACAAGGGAGATGTTGGTGGGCTCTGGAGCATAATCCCTACCACAGATACATTCCTTCTAGAGGCAAAGGGGCTGCTTATTTATCCCCTTATTATCAGGTATGGGCTATGGGCACGCTAGGTGGGTGGCAGGTCTCCTCTCCCAGGATAGGAGACTCCCTTTACAGAGGACAGTTCTTTGGAGAAGATGGATAGTCATGAATCCCTTAGCCAAAAATACTCCAGAGCAGCCAGCTATGGGGCAGGTGTAGGGACCAGTTAAAGGGAATAAAGAGAATCTGAAATGGTGAGTGACAGTATCTACTGCCTCTCACTTGGAACGTACTCAGTGCTTTTGGAGTAGGGCTCAAGGTCTCCTATGAAGTATCTACAGCACAAAAGCTTGGAAGCCAAGGTAAAGTGAAAAAGTGAAAGTGTTAGTTATTCAGTGGTATGTGACTCTTTGTGACCCCCTGGGCTATGGCCCACCAGGCTTCTCTGTCCATGGAATTCTCCAGGCAAGAATCTGGAGTGGATATGCCTTTCTCCAGGGGATCTTCCCAACCCAGGGATTGAACTTGGGTTTCCTGCATTGCAGGCAGATTCTTTACCCTCTGAGTCACGATGAAAGCCAAGGTAAGTACCCTCAAAAAGTATGGTGGACAAGAACTCCATTCTTTTCCTAACTATAGACTGTATCCATTTGTGAAACTCATGAGATCCATAAGAATCTGGTATAAACCTTGAATAACTACACCTTGCTGAAAACACAAAGAGGCTGAAAAGTGAGTTCAGCTAAATGCTCTGGTCACTGTGGTGGTTGTGGTGAAGAGAAGTTCTATCTGGATGCCACCAGCTGGAGTGTCTCATGCCATGAAGCCTAAAAATGCATATTTTCTACTTTTCTCAAAGGCCTTATATATCTCATCCCACACTGGGATTTTAATCTGTAGCTGTCTTTTCAGGAGGAGGTTGGATATAATCTCAAATCAAATAAATTCAGAGTTTTAATGTGACTCCTTTGTCACCTTGCTTCCCGATATTTTTCCGTATTCTGTTCCCTTTCCACTCTTTAATCTAGATTTTTAATATAGATCTTTCCCTTCAGAAATCACCCTTAAAAGGAGTCCTGATATACACAAGTGTGTCTTAATTTTCTTTTAAACTGAAAGTGATGCTCAGCTTTCCCGGCTCCCATAGTCCCTCAAATTGATGTTCCCTCCCTCTTCTCCCCTGCAGTTATCTCCATCTCCCCATCGGATGTAAACCTGAGGTCAAACCATTTTGCTGGTTTTTCCATTTGGCAGTAGTCATACATTCCCCACTGCTTTATTAAGGACATCTATGGCCTCAAGAAACTCTCTTTATTCATCTGCAATAAGCCCATTATTTAAAGACGCTGAAGAAAGAATAATTTATAGACACTACCAATTAGAATAATGTCTGGTTTGAGAATTATGCCTTAATTCTTTTGGCTTAATGCCTTTGGCTTGATTTGGCTCTTTCTTCATGAACTTCGCTTGCCCCTGACCCAGCATGAGTAACTGGATAGCAATATGAAGGCAGATTTTGGAAAATTCCACCTGTTTAAGATCAACTCGATTTGAAATGAACAAATATTTTCAGACATGGAGCTGGTGGATCAGTGAGGTGGTATGAGACACAAGCGATTGCCCCTTCAGCTGTGTAATAAAAGCAGAAAGGTGAAGATCTGCATTTAACTTCACTGAGCTAGCTGCTAATGTTTCTTAAGAATTCTTTCTCTAGAACTCTACTTCCTAATCTGGGCTTCTCCAGTGGCTCAGCTGGTAAAGAACCCACCTGCCAAGGCAAAAGATGCAAGAGACGCAGGTTTAGTCCCTGGGTCAGGAAGATTCCCCCTAGAGGAGGAAATAGCACCCAACTCCAGTATTCTTGTCTGGGAAATCCCATGGACAGAAAAGTGCTACTGTCCCTGGGGTTACAAAGAATTCGACACAACTGAGCAAATGCATGTGCGGATGCACACACACACACACACAAATGTACTTATACACACACACACTGCTTCACACACAATCTAAAAACTCTGCCACATATCACTCACTATTCCACATACCACTCTAAAGAAATATCTTTTCTTTAGAGAAGAACCTGCTTCTATTGATCTGGGGAATCTCACAAAACTAATCATTAGCATTCTCCTACATGCTGGTGGAACTGTAAATGAATACTATTTGGAAAGCAATTTGACCAACTTTAAAGTCCTCATGCCCTTTGACCCAGAGCTTGAGCACTTCTAGGAGATGAACCTGAAAAAATGATCAGAAGTACAGGTAAAGATGTATCTCCAAAGATATTCACAGCAGGCTTACTTATAATAGGGGAAGGAGAAGGGGAAGGAAATGTACAACAATATAAGTCAAAAAGAAATGATCCCTAAGCAAAATAATCTGCATCCATTAAATCAAAGATTGTCAACAAATTTTTAATGGGACAAGGAAATGCTTACAAGGCAATGCTAAGAAAAAAGAACAAAAAATTGAAGCTAAAATATTTTCAAACATCTATATCAAAAGGAGGAATGAAATATTTAAAAAATGTTGAGATCCGACCACAGTTACTAACTAGGCTATGGATTACGGATGACTTTTTTTTTCCTTCTTTAACCTTTCCAGTGTTTTCAATAGTTTTGAAAATGTTTGATAATTTTGAAAATGACTGTGTGTAATTTTGTCAATTCCAATAAAACCAAAAATAAGTCACTTTAAATTACAAAATTGATAGTATTACCAAAGCTGTGTCTCTTCAGATAGAGCCCAGAGGAGTTTGCAAAGTTTCCTTAAGGGGACAGAAGAAGAGGGTGTGGGATACAGGCAAGGAAGAGAGAACAAAAAGAAAGAAGGGCAAAACCCTTAACTGCACTTGCCCCATGGGAAGGCATCAAGCCAGCTATTTACGCATCCTTCAGAACTGCTGTCTGAATCACTTGCCTTCAACTGGAAAAGATACACTTTTCTTAAGGAAAACGTATCAAAAGACCCTAATGCTGGGAAAGGTTGAAGGCAGGAAAAGAAGGGGATGACAGAGGGTGACATGGTTGGATGGCATCACTGACTCGATGGACATGAGTTTGAGCAAGCTCTGGGAGGTGGTGAAGGACAGGGAAGCCTGGCATGCTGCAGTCCATGGGATCGCAAAAGTCAGACATGACTGAGTGATTGAATATTAAGGTGTCATTAGGTTCACAGTTTAACTTTTAGGAGTAAAATAACGCTATTTTAAATGTTTCCTAGAAAGTGTCTTCCTAAAAAACAAAAAACAAGAACAACAACAACAAAAAAAACTGGTCGTTAATACTACTGCATTAACTTTTAAAAATTTAAATGATGGTAAGGACACAGCTGTGACATAGAGGCAAAATTCAGTTTAACAACACTTTGCTAAGATCATTATTGATTCATTTTATGATAGCATTACCAGAGCAGTATCAAAAACAGTCTAATTTGACTCTCTCATTTTATAGATATGAAACTGATGTCCACAGACACAAGAAAACTTTACGTTTGACTTGGCAATAAAAATTTTAGCTTTGTCTACAAGTTCAAAATAATATCATACAAGTTCCATAATATCATGCTACTCCACCATTTTGCCATTTACTGAAAAAATCTAGAGGAATGATTCTACCATATAGGATGATTAGGTTTAACCACTTTAAACTGTAAATTATCTGATTTCTTCTTCAGTTCAATCATATTGTCACTAACTGCAAAGGACTGAATTGTGTCCCCCACCCTTCCATTTATATACGGAAGCCCTAACTCCCAACATAATAGTATTTGAAGGTGAGGACTTTTGAGAGGTAATTGGGTTTAGATGAATCATGAGGGTGGGGTCCTCATTGTAGGATTAGAGCCCTTAGAAGAAGAAACTGTTCTTTCTCTCTCTTCCATATGGGGATGCAACAAGAATAAAGCCATCCGCAAACCAGGAAGAAGATTCTCACCAGAGTCTGACCAGGCTGACACCCAGATCTCAGACTTCTCAGCCTCCAGAACTGCAAGAGAGCAGTGTCTGTTGTTTAAGCCAGTGTTATGGGTTAGTTACTAAGTTCTGTCCAACTCTTTGTGACACCATGGAACGTAGCCTACCAAGCTCCTTTGTCCATAGGATTTTCCAGGCAAGAATACTGCAGTGGGCTGCCATTTCCTTCCCAGGAGATCTTTCTGACGCAAGGATTGAACCCATGTCTACTGCACTGATAGGCAGCTTCTTCACTGCTGAGCCATCATTAAAGCCATTTAGTCTGTGGTATTTTGTTATAGCAGACCAAACTGACTAATATACTGATTAGCCAGATTTTTGACATGTAAGAGGCCCTTGGCTAGGTAATTCTCTTTTCCTGCCTTTCTTTATTTGCACACAAATCTATTATTAGACAATAAAATTCCTCTATTCCAGAGTTGAATAAAGCATAGTTACCCAATGAAAAGTTTGCTTCTATACATTCAAAGCAGTTCAGTTGTTTGAAAGGAACATATTTTTAAATACGATACCTGCTGATGGTCACTAGTAACACAATATGAGGTAAAAACGAATACATACAGAGTCTATTATAAATGCTTTCTATGGATTATCTCATTTCAATAAGTTGATAGCCCTATTAGATATATACTATCATAGAGAAAAGGTAAAATTAACTACAAGCTAAAGTTAACTAATCACACAGGTGGATTTGGGATCTGAATCTAGTTAAGCTTGATTCCATTGTTCAAGTGCTTGATAGCTCTGCCATATTGTCTTTCAATGAAAAGAATCTTCCATCTGTCTTTAATATTGATCAAATAATTGTTTCAAGGCCTTGTAGAAAGAATGCTTGAACATATGAACTGAGGAACTCAGGAAGGACCCTTGTAAGTAATGACACTTCTAGCCTTGACCAAAATACAAACAGACATCATCAGTGAGAATTTTAGACTTAGAGAACCTGGTATAAAAAAACGAAAAAGAAACAGGATGGGGAAAATAGAGTTTTCAGTGGTTGGTATATACAGATAGAGGTAGTTCATAAAGACGCCATCTACCATTCATATGTGATCCCTTCCTGAATCACAGCCTTGTAGTGGCAAAGGAGCTTGCATAACTCAGTGAAGCTCTGAGCCATGCTGGAGTTGGACCAGAAAGAAGGCTGCATGCCAAAAAATTGATGCTTCTGAATTGTGGTGCTGGAGAAGACTCTTGAGAGTCTCTTGGACAGCAAGGAAATCAAACCAATCAGTCCTAAAGGAAATCAATCCTAAATATTCATTAGAAGAACTGATGTTGAAGCTCCAATATTTTGGCCACCTGATGCGAAGAGCCAACTCATCGGAAAAGAACCTGATGCTGGGAAAAATTGAAGGCAGGAAGAGAAGGGGGTAACAGAAGATCAGATGATTTCACAGCATCACTGACTCAATGGACATGTGTTTGAGTAAACTCTGGGGTCAGTGGAGGACAGGGAAGCCTGGTGAGCTGCAATCCATGAAATCACAAAGAGTCAGACATGACTTAGCAACTAAGCAACAATAATTGCACTAGAAAGTTCCATTTGCTTTCCTAAATCCATTTCCCAGTTTGGAAAAGCACCAGTTCCTTCCTAACCTAGGCCTGTATCTTAATTTTTTTCAGTTACATGAGCTAACACATCCACTTTAGTGTTTAAGCATGTCTGGGTTGGGTTTTCTGTTTCTGAGTCAAACTTTCTACCTAGTATAGCTGACTTAGATCACAGCTCCAGCACCAGGTTTTATATATGTTCCATAGTCAGTGCCCAATAGATACCGTCATAGATGATTGATTCAGAGTTACTATTCCATGATTTAAGTCATTTATATCTCAGTTGGTCTCAAGGGTTTTGACTGCAGTATTAATTTCCTGTATTGCTATCACAAATTATCGCAAACTTGGTGATTTAAAGCAAGAGATTTAAATAAAGAGATTTATTCTCTTGCAGTCTAGAGGCCAGAAATCTGAAATCAGTTTCCTGGGCTAAAGTCAAGGTGTCAGCAGAATTGATTCCTTTTGGAGGCTCTTCAGAATGATCTGTTTCCTTGCCTTTTCTAGCTCCTGGAAGCTGCCTGCATTCTTTGATTTATGATCCCTGTAAACTCTCTCTTCTTTTGTCACATTTCCTACTTCTTCGCTAGTCAAATATCCCGATTCTCTCTTATAATGATGTCTGTGATTACATTTAGGGCTCACCTTGATAATCCAGAATGGCCGAGTGGTAAAGAATCTGTTTGCCAATGTAGGAGATGGGGATTCAGTCCCTGAGTTGGGAAGATCCCCAGGAGAAGGACATGACAACCCACTCCAGTATTCTTGCCTGGGAAATCCCACGGACAGAGGAGCCTGGAGGGCTACAGTCCATGGGGTTGCACAACTTAGCACTGAGCACATGCACTCAGGAAAGCAGATAATCCAGAATAATCATCCCTTCTCAAGACCCTTGCCCTGATGACATCTGCAAAACCCTCATATCCAAATAAGATGGCATTCAGGGGTTCCAAGGATTAGGACTTGGATATCTCTGGGGGTCATTGTTTAACCTCTCATAATTTCCTGACTTTAAATTTGAAAAAATTAGTGAAAATCAGGCATTAGATTTTTTTGTTTATTTGGTTGTTTTTATTCCATACATAAGTGAATTCCGACAGCATTTGACTTTCTCCATTTGACTCATTTCATGCAGCATAATACCTTCAAGTTCTGTCCCTGTTGTCAGAAATGACAGTGTTTCATTATTTTTTATGGTTGACTAGTATTCCATTCCATATATGCACCAGATCTTCTTTATCTATTAACCCATCAATGGGCCCTTAGGTTGTTTCCATATCTTGGCTATTGTAAATAATGCAGCAGTAGACATAGTCTTTTCACATTCTCTGGATAAACACCCAGAAGTGAACTAACTGGATCATATTTCAAGTCTACTCTTACTTTTGAGAGATCTCCATAGTGGCTCCAACAATGTACCGCCTCACCATCAGTGTCGAAGAATTTCTCTTTGTCCATATCTTCTCCAACCTTTTTCTCTTATATTTTTGACAATAGCTATTCTAACAAGTGTGAGGTGATAGCCCATTGTAGTTTTGATTTGCATTTCCCTAATAATTAGTGATGAAAGTGAAAGAGCAGAATGAAAAGGTTGGGTTAAAGCTCAACATTCAGAAAAAGAAGATCATGGCATCTGGTCCCATCACTTCATGGGAAATAGATGGGGAAACAGTGGACACAATGTCAGACTTTATTTTTGAGGGGCTCCAAAATCTCTGCAGATGGTGATTGCAGCCATGAAATTAAAAGACGCTTACTCCTTGGAAGAAAAGTTATGACCAACCTAGATAACATATTCAAAAGCAGAGGCATTACTTTGCCAACAAATGTCCATCTAGTCAAGGCTATGGTTTTTCCTGTGGTCATGTATGGATGCGAGAGTTGGACTGTGCAGAAAGCTGAGTGCTGAAGAATTGATGCTTTTGAACTGTGGTTCTGGAGAAGACTCTTAAGAGTCCCTTGGACTGCAAGGAGATCCAACCAGTCCATCCTAAAGGAGATCAGCCCTGGTGTTCTTTGGAAGGAATGATGTTAAAGCTGAAACTCCAGTACTTTGGCCACCTGATGCAAAGAGTTGACTCACTGGAAAAGACTCTAATGCTGGGAGGGATTGGGGGCAGGAGGAGAAGGGGACAACAGAGGATGAGATGGCTGGATGGCATCACCAACTCGATGTACATGAGTCTGAGTGAACTCCAGGAGATGGTGATGGACAGGGAGGCCTGGTGTGCTATGATTCATGGGGTTGCAAAGAGTCGGACATGACTGAGAGACTGAACTGAAATGAATAATTAGTGATGCTGAACATCTTTTCATGTACCTGTTAGATATCTGTATGTCTTTAGAAAGATGTCTCTTCAGATCTTCTGCCTATTTTCAAATTGTTGTTGTTGTTGAGATATATGAATTCCACATGTATTTTGGATATTAACCCCTTGTAGGGCAAATGGAAAATCAGGCACATTTAAGATCTTAAATATATCTGAAAATCTCCAATACCTTCATTTTGAAGATGTAGAAACAAAGACCTGATGAGGTGACTTATTCAAGGTCACATAGCCATAACTAGAAATAAGGCTTTTGAGTCTAAGACATGGACCCCGGATAGTCTGCCATGTTCCTGCTGCAATTTAAAGTATAATCCATAATCCAAATTACCATACATTTTTATTTTTGTTCATATAAGAAACTTACAAAATTTTGCCAAACTTAGCCAAATAAACCGCAAATCAAAAAATAGTTAAAATCATTTCTAACCTCTCTAGAAGTCTGTACCAAATTAGCTTCTGGATGGCTTTGTATTTTTATACTGATAGTTTCTCCTGTAATTTTGTACGTTTTCTAGCTTTTACCAATTTAGTCAATAATTGCTTAAGAATGTCATTACACAATATATTAAAAAGGCCAAAGTTATTTCATCATCCTATATTTTTCCTGTTTCATTTATCTCATCATGAATGTGCAGTGAGCATAACGATGTCCACTACTCAGCAAATCTGTTTTCAATGAACTGAACCACTCTGGATCTTTCAAATACACTGATCTACCATTGCACTTCTTTTAGAATGCCTGGTAAACAAGACTGGATTTTCTCCATAATTACAGCATTAGACATAATTTTATACAAATGTATATTTGCAGTAAATCATTTGTGCCACATTTGGCTTGAGTCAGCCTTGAGGTATGTGAGGGTGATGTTTGGGTCTCAAAAATGAGTAAGCTGTGTCCACAATTATGTTCTCCGTTTGTTACCTGCCTTTTTAAGCTAGCATCATTATAGACTCGCTCCTTGTAGTCACTGTCTAGTCAAAATGCATAGTCCATTGAGTTACTAGTTAGGCAAATATTATTGCTCTGACAAATGTAATTTTTTCATTATATGGAACAACTTCCAAAAGTATCCCATGAGAAAGAAAGCTTTTCACATCCTGATTACTCATCCCTATAAAACAACCCACTAGATTTTCATGACAAAAAGAGATTCACTTCTTTTTCCCCCATAGATGCAGAGGCAGCAAAAATAGTAATAAAAATATGTAACTTATTAAAATCCAAGCGTCTACTATGGACCAGGCTCAGAACTGGGAATATCCAAATTCATCATTTGAAGGGAGGAAGCCTGGTGTGCTACCATTCATGGGGTCACAAAGAGTGGATGTGACTTAGCAACTGAACAACAACAAATTCATCCTTATATTCAGTCTTCATAGTATCCTGGGAGTATGAATGCCATTATTCCCGCTTTATAGAAGAGAGAATTCAGGCTTTTGAACTCATGGAATTAGCCCAAAGTCACAGTGAAAGTGAAAGTGCTAGTCACTCAGTCTTG